>CM070789.1:23934508-25134508 GCA_036346955.1 Dipus sagitta | reverse complement strand
GAAAGAGAAAGAGAGTGTCCGGGCACACAGATGCCGTACCTGCCTTCAACCTCCCTCGAGGAAGAGTATCATGCTATTCACCACAGCTTTTCTGCTGAGCTAGCTGGCCCCATGGCTTCTGGTAGGCTGTCCTGCCGATCCCTCCTTCTTGCCTGTAGGTGTGGCTGTAAACTCGTGCCACAGCATCCAGTGTTTCACGCACATTCTGGGAAGCTGAACTTGGCTCTCACATTTGCAGGGCAAGCACTTTGTCAATTGAGTCAACTCCCCTGCCCTTCCTAAGGCAATTTTAAGATTAAATGGGATTGTTAAATGCTATTGAGATGCCATATTTGTCAAGGGGCTCATCTATTGTTCATTATAGCCTTTATTGCTACTCTTATTTGTATTGGTTCAGTTTCTGGTGGTTCTGATTTGTCCTAGATGCCATTTGCTGAGAAAAGAATACAGTGGACTGGAAATGCAATAATTCTTTCAATTTTGGACACTTAAAGTTATAGATATAATATATCTATTAATGTAAACATATTAACATATTTAGAAAACATGTTTATTGGCCTTTAGAGATGCCCACTGGGAATAGAACTATGACTCATTTTTCTTTTTCTTTATATCTTTTCCTCTCTTGTTAATTTATAAAGAAAAGAGGTTTAGTTTGCCTTTGTCCTGGTACAAGTTCTAAAAATATCATGCAGTGCTAACAGAACAGAACTGGCGCGTAAACAGTAGGGCACACACGTCCGTGTCTGTGTATGAAGCACAGTCAGAAAAGGAAGAAGGCAAAAACAGGATAAAAGAAAGTCACAGATAACAAGTGTAATGGATGACAGAAAGTTTATGTTTATTTTGAACATTTAAATATATTGAAAAAACTACATAAAACTATTGAAAATGCTGAGGTAGGCTTCAGATTTCAGTGTGTGGTAGACAGAAACAGTAGACAAACTTTGCTGTAAATAATTAGTGAAATGCTAGAAGTAAAGCACAATTACCTCAGAGCAAGACTGTCTACAAAGTCAAAGTTCCAGAATTTCCTTATAAGGATAGGCCCAGTGAAGAATGAGAGGCCTTGAAGTTGCTATGCTCAATTATAGACAGAAAATCCAAGAAGTTCACTGTGAAAAATCACTGAGCACCCTTCCCGTCACCAGAGAAAGACTGGAAATGGCATCATTCCTCACTGAAATACTGTTCTTCTTCAGCCCACAGAGAACCCAGGCTGGTCGGAGGGGACATCCCGTGCTCTGGTCGTGTGGAAGTGAAACATGCCGATGTGTGGGGCACTATCTGTGACTCTGACTTCTCTCTGGAAACTGCCAATGTGCTGTGCAGGGAGTTACAGTGTGGCACAGTCCTCTCCATCCTAGGGGCAGCTCACTTTGGAAAAGGAAGTGGGCAGATCTGGAATGAAGAACTCCAGTGCAAAGGGGATGAGTCCCATCTTTCGCTCTGCCCAGCGGCACCCCATCTGTATGGAACTTGTGACCACAGCAGAGACGTTGGAGTCATTTGCTCAAGTAAGATCTAGAGAGTGTCTCCAGTTTGTCCTCATGCTGTGAAGCGGTCAGGACTAGGGAATCACAGACATGTTTCCTAAAGCCCTGTTTCCTTCCAGGATACACAGAAATTCGCCTGGCAAATGGCAAGTCCTCGTGTGAAGGAAGAGTGGAGCTGAAGGTGCTGGGAGCCTGGGGACCCTTGTGCAGTTCTCACTGGGACATGGAAGATGCTCATGTTTTATGCAAGCAGCTTAAGTGTGGAGTAGCTCTTTCTACTCCTGGAAAAGCACACTTTGGAAAAGGAGATGGTCAGGTCTGGAGGCATATGTTCTATTGCAACGGGACTGAGCAGCAAATTGGAGATTGCCCTGTAACTGTTCTGGGTGCAGCACTTTGCTCTGAAGGGCAAATAGCCTCTGTAATATGCTCAGGTAAGTAAGATGGTGAAGGGCAGCCAGTAATGACCACAGCCCACAGTGATGTCATTTTGTCTTTAAGGACTCATGTGAGGCTTTCTCAATGCATCTGATTTACTTCCAGGCTGGTTGACTCATCCACTTAGCTCCCTTCTTGAAGCCATGTTTGTCTTTCATCTGTGTAACTTTCAATCTGACATCCATTCTTCACTCTAGCCTCTAGTATCTTGTATCATTGAGAAGTTTGATGTTTTCAGGAAACCAGTCCCATACGTTGTCTCCATGTAACTCATCATCTTTGGCCCCAACAAGCTCTACTATTACAGAAGAAAGTGCTGTTCCCTGCCTAGGTAAGAATCAATGACTGATTTATAAAAATGTTCTCAACTCTCAAGGGTGCATTTTTATTAGTGTTTTCATTTCTCTTTCTAGAAAGTAGTCAACTTCGCCTGGTAAACGGAGGTGGTCGCTGTGCTGGGAGAATCGAAGTTTTCTATGAGGGCTCCTGGGGCACCCTCTGTGATGACAGCTGGGACCTAGGTGATGCCCATGTGGTCTGTAGGCAGCTGGACTGTGGAGTAGCTATTAACGCCACAGGCTCTGCTCATTTTGGAGAAGGAACAGGGCCTATCTGGCTGGATGAGATCAACTGCAGTGGAAAAGAATCTCATGTTTGGCAATGTCATTCACATGGCTGGGGACGGCATAATTGTAGGCACAAGGAGGATGCAGGTGTTATCTGCTCAGGTAAGTTCTGCACATGGTCACAGTAACTTTGAAAAGGACCGAGAAGGGGCAAAGTGAAGGAAGTCACTTGAAAGATCTCCCTGAAAAGCTTGTTCACAGGAACTCATTGTTAGAATCAGGATCCCCAAAGTATGGCTTGATGAGCTGATGCTGTCCCAGCTTCCAGAAAGAGGCTTGGATGTATTGAAAGCATCAACAGGAAATTTTTTCTGTAAATATATGTAGACCCGGATATTGGACGAGAATTCAATAACTGAGTATTAATAAAGTAGATCAAAAACAAAACAAAAGACATGCATTCTACACAACACTACACAGAGGAAAAGATAATTATCACACGCAAGTAATTCTTCAAAGCAGATAAATGAGACTTACTTGTCATAGGAGCAATAATTACCAGAAGAGACCATTGTTCTTGCCTTGTACACATAAGCTTCAGAGACTATTAGTGACATAGACAAATGTCCCCAGCTGTAGTATATTGGGAAAAACAACACTATGACTCAGTAGTGTAGTGAAGTGAAAAAATTCTATATGCAGAAGTGATTGAATGATATAAATCTGGCAGAGGACATGTATAGCAAAACTTCTGTATCAAAAGAGGCAGTGGTTTATCTTAGGATGTACACAAAACATTGGTTTCAGCTCCTATGTCTCATTGTATTTAAATCAAAGACGTTGCCAAAACATTATAAGTGTTTAACTAATGGATTGCTAAATACTCTGATGGCCATAACATAGTACGTACATACGTTGAAACAGCTCACTTACCCCAGAAATGCACACGGTTTCAGACATCAATTAGATACAAGACCATAATAATACTCTCTTCTTATTTACTAGCAGAGAGATCAAGTATGGGCACACCAGGGCTCTTGCCATGGCAGCAGAACCCCAGGTGTGTGGTTTTACATGGGTACTGGGGAATCAAACCCAGGCAAGAAGGCTTTGTCAACAAGCACCTTTAACTGCTGAGTCATTTCCCCAGCCTAGGAATAAGACTCTTGAGGCTAAAATCACAGTAATTTAGGAAGAATATTCAGACGATGCAATTGAAAAATGGCCCTGAACTTTGATGGGATCTGACTTCTTACCATCACTGACAATATTCTAAAGAGGCTCCCATGTACAAAACCCAAGGTTAGAAAGCCACATAAAATAAACACTGATCTTACCGAGCTCTCTGAATTCATCCAGAAGTAACCAACAGTGTGCTAGCACCTTCAGAGAGAACTCATTCTTGTTTCACCCCAGAGTTCACCTCTCTGAGGCTGACCAGCGAAGCCGGCCCGCAGACCTGCGCAGGACGTCTGGAGGTGTTCTATAATGGCGTGTGGGGCAGCGTTGGCAGCAGGAACATGTCTCCAACCACCGTGGGGGTGATATGCCGGCACCTGGGCTGTGCGGAGAGTGGAGCCATCCAAACTAAGTCCTTAGACAAAACACCATCCAGGTTCATGTGGATTGACAATGTGCAGTGCCCCAAAGGACCAGATACCTTGTGGAAGTGCCTGTCATCTCCATGGAAGCGGAAGCAGGTTAGCCCTTCTGAGGAGACATGGATCACCTGTGACAGTAAGTCCCCAGAACAATTGCATTCCCTATCCTTTACCTGGAAGCTTTATCTAATTGTTTGTTTTCTCTGAGAAAAGACAAGGAACAAAGAAGACATGATTCGGTATATCATTTCAATGGTCTACTTTATTTTTCCCGTTTTTCTTTCAAATATTATCTGGCTACGTTGGTATAAGGAAAACCTCAGACAGAAAGATCAACTCTGAACTCATTATGAATGTTCTTAAAATGTGAGACTATGAGAAGATTTCTGTTGGTGTAGCAATTTCCCAAACCCTTGACAATTTGAGAGAAAATTTAATATTCTACATTAACAATGTTGATTTTATTCATTTGAAATCTGAGTCACACTGATTCTTATTCACTTGATGAAATATATCTACTTTGCTTAAAAGGCATCTGCTTTCAGAAAAGGTAAATTTTATACACAACATAAATTCTTAAAATATACATCAAATATATTAGATTTTTAAATATATATTTTAAAACCTAGGGTTTCAAGTCTTCTACAGTCTTTCAGAAGCTGTTGTCATCTCAGGAGTAACCCAGGTAGCTCTTATTTTTCAGGTAAGATCAGACTTCAGGAAGGACATGATAATTGCTCCGGCCGTGTGGAGGTCTGGCATGGAGGCTCCTGGGGGTCAGTGTGTGATGACTCCTGGGATCTTAATGATGCTCGGGTTGTATGTCGTCAGCTGGGCTGTGGCCCAGCTGTGAAGGCACTAAAAGAATCAGCATTTGGTCAGGGGACTGGACCTATATGGCTCAACGAAGTGAAGTGCAGAGGGAATGAGTCTTCCTTGTGGGAATGTCCTGCCAGGACTTGGCATCACAGCGACTGTGGGCACAAGGAAGACGCTGCTGTGCAGTGCCTCCCAGGTGAGTGCCAAGACCTGAGTTAAGCTAGACTTGCTGGCAGGAACCAGGAGCCCAGCAGCACTGAAGTGTGCTGTGTGAAGATGCCACCTGTTGGCACAGGGATCCGGTGGAGGGGCCAAGCGTAGTTTCTATCTGAAAGAATGGGGGAAGCATTTGCGGCTTCACAGAGGCTGTGGAGAAGACAAGCATACTGCCTAAGCACAGGGGAAGTGAGACTAGGAGACCCCAGGCTTTAGGTCAGAAGCTTACTTCCTTAAGATGCAACCAGGGTTCAGACAAGGAAACAGATATGCGCTGTAACTGCTTGCCCCCAGAATTGAGTCTTTCTCTTTTCTACAGGAAGTTCATCAGCGTCACATCATGACACAGGTATATCATGGGGTTTATGGGCATGGGGCTAATTAACTGCATGACTTAG
Organism: Dipus sagitta; assembly: GCA_036346955.1. NCBI lineage: Eukaryota > Metazoa > Chordata > Mammalia > Rodentia > Dipodidae > Dipus > Dipus sagitta. The sequence goes on along the minus strand of CM070789.1, from coordinate 25,128,974 downwards.
AACCCTTCCTGGTTAGAGACTTTGGGTCAGAATGAGTTCTGGGGACTTCATCTTTGCTTCAAGGATTCTATGCCTAAGCAAAGAGAGAGTCAGTAACGGGGAGCCTGCATCTTGGCTAAGAACTGACGATCTGTCCTGATCCTTACTTTTGCTTAGGTCATCCAGCCCTCATTACAGTCGGTACCATTGGGGTCATTCTGTTCGTCCTTCTCATCACATTCTGCTTATGGACTCTGAAGCGAAGACAGATACAGCGACTGGCAGGTCTGAGGAAAATTATGGTCTCTAATGTGCCTACGGGATAAGGAGGTTCTTGGGATACATAGATTAATAAATAAATAACAAGAGATAGACTCAAGTAGCAAATGCCCAGGAAGCAGGAGGTTACAAGAAGTCTGAATAGTTTCTCAGAATTTAAGGGACAAAATTCCACATAAGACAAATGGTTTTGGCCTCAAAATTTAGTTTTGTATTCTACATATTTAGTTAGGTAATTAATGGAACTAACTAGTAGTTTAGCATGAATATGGAGTTTATTGTTTAAGATGAATTTTTGCTCACATTTATTTACTCCAACCATAATAAAAACAATTATTATTCCATCAGGTATAATTTACTAACTGTTAAAGATGCAGAAATAGATAATAAAATGTCTTGTCTTTATGGAAATTCAATTTTCATATGTATTATATATTGTATGTAAATAAATGGCCACATAGGATTATATGCTAATAAGAATGAAGAATAAAGTGGCACAGAGAAATTATCTGAAATGGAAAGTGGATATGGAAGTCTGTTAAGAAGCTTTTGAGCCAAGTTTTGAAGATAGTTCAAATTATTGAGCGGGGCCTATTCTAGAGAAAGAGAAGAATATGTGTAAGCACGGGAGCGTGTGAATGTGGCGTTGCTCTGTTTTGGACTAAACACTTGTGCAAGGGAAGAAACTGCTGGGAAGAAACTCTGTGCAGCTCTCATATTCTTGGGTCAGAGGATGTATAGTCCTTAGGGCGTGCAGGGCGAGAAGTGGCCAAGCTGTTCTTTTGACAACAGGATGCTTGACAGACAGAGGCGGGACCATGTTATTGATTGGAATAGCATTTTGCAGTAGCTTTCAAGAAAGGCGAAAGGTCTTGTAGTGAGGATGGAAATATTTTCAGATAGATTTTTAAAAACTTCCAGTTAGTCATCAAAGAATATTGGCTTCTTTGGAAGAAAAGTGAATTGTTACCATTATGAAAAGAGGGGCAACTTTGACTCAAGTAGCCCAGAAGCCATAGGACAGCTAAAGATGGAGAATGTTTCAGTTAAAAGAAGGAAAGTTTTGTGATGGCCTTCTGACCCAGGACCCTTCCCACCCTTTGTTGTCAGTCTCTTCAAGAGGAGAGATTTTGGTACACCGAGTTCAATACCAGGAGATGAACTCAAAGGAAGATGATGTGGACCTGCTGAAGTCCTCGGGTGAGTGGAGCCCGTGAGGTTGTGCGGCTCACGGTGTAAAACAGGTAACTGCGGTCGAGCTGAGCACGCTATGTCAAAACCTGCAGTGGGAAGTTTGAAAAGTATTCAAGGGAGAAGAAAGGCAGAAACGAGCTGAAAATTTAAAGAACATAAAATTGCAAGCATAAGGAAGTTTTTAACTTAAGAGGCCTGTGCTTATTTCTGAAGGAAGTGCACTTAGACTTCAGTGGATTATTGTCACTTGGACCATTTTTACTAAAACAGAAGCTCACTGTTTTAGTGACAACTTTTCTTTCTCCTCTTTCCAAAAATAATGTGTGTGTACTTAAGGTTTGTGCAACATGATTCTATATGATACATGTAGAAAGTAAAATGGGTTATTTAAATGAAGCAAGCTAATATACCCATCATTTCATATAAGGAGGGCAGAGCAGAAACATATTCGCAGAAACTGTTCAGTGCACTGTTTTCACGGTCATGCCCATGCTAAACATGCTATCCGCAGTTCATTCATCCTCCATCTCTTCTTCTCTTTGTTCCTCTCATCTGTCTCATTTCAGTTTCCTCCTATTATTTCCCTCCTTGAACTTCATTTTTATTATATTTTTACTGAAAGTCTAAACACTTAAACTTTCCATAGGTTTATCTAGTGACAGACCATTACACTCCGGGACCAGCCTCAGTTCTCCTTCTTTCTTCGCTCTCTTGCTTGTAATTAGCATCAGTTCTGCCTCTAGGCAGGAAAACCTCACAGGGCTGAAGCAAATGCTCTGGCACTCTGTCCTCACGCGGGATGGTGCCTCTCCCTCCTGAGAGGAAGCTGCCTGACGTCTGCAAACACCGCTGCTGTGTCAAAACATATTTAAAGGACAGGAAAGACTCTGTGCCCCTTAAATAGCACCTGTATTCCTGCCTGATTGTGGATAGATTTTTAGATACTCAAAAGGCTTTTCAAGCACTTGAGGGGAGGTCTGAGGTATTTCCCAGTAATTCTTTTCTTCTTTCCAGAAAATTCCAGTAAGTCACATGATTTTAATGCTGTTGGACTAACTTCTGTCTCGGAATAAAAAAGGGGGCTATGCAGAGGCATATGGAAAATGAAAATGGGAATTTATAGCCCAGGAAAGTAAGTGAGGAGAACATATTCATCATTCTTCAAAACAGACACACTCCTTATGAACTGAAACAACCTTCTGACATTAGAAAGAAGAGAATGCATATGGTTCCATACACATATGTTTGTAAATGTATATACTTATATCAAGAATGTATAACAGGTCCTTGTAAATATGATTCATCTATTTCCAAATTACATATATCTGCTTAGCAGTAACAATGATATATCATCCATAAGTAGAAACTGGGTAAACAGATATTTTTAAGACATTATAGGGATCATGTCAAGAAACAGATATAACATATAATACATCTAATAGTTGTATTATGTATGCTATGATAAAAATCACACAAGGCACTATAAGAAGGCACAAAGTTTGCTTAGACAACTTGATGAGATTATAAGAAGTCATAGTTAAGTTAAACCTTAAAGATACTTGAATGAGGGCTGGAGAGATGGCTTAGCGGTTAAGCACCTGCCTGTGAAGTCTGAGGACCCCGGTTCGAGGCTCAATTCCCTAGGACCCACGTTAGCCAGATGCCCAAGGGGACACACGCGTCTGGAGTTTGTTTGCAGTGGCTGGAGGCCCTGGAGTGCCCATTCTCTCTCCATATGTGCCTCTTTCTCTCTCTGTCTGTCACTCTCAAATAAATAAATAAAAATAAACAAACAATTTTAGAAAAAAAAAGATAATTGAATGAGGGACCATTCCAGGGAAAGGATATTACATACAAACTATGGAGGCAGAAAAAGTAGCCATACATTTAGAGAAGAGGCTTTTATTCAAAAGCATATACTTTATATGTTTATAATTATGCTTACACAAAGCATAACCAGATTCACATTTTATAATTTTCTTTCAAATTATAATTAATAATGAGATCTCACCATATGAGCAAACATTCAAAATAGTGTCACTACCTATTGTTGATGGGAATGCAGAGAAAAAGGTAATTTCAAACACTGATACAAAAAGAGGTATAGAGAAGACTTTGAAAAAAAGTCCTATGATAAATACTATTAAAATTATAACAGTAAAAAGCTTCACACATCCTTTGACTCAATCATTCTCCCTTCAAGGATTTCTGCCATACAAATAAACTCACTAATATGTAAGTACATATGTCCCAAGACTTTCTTCATGACAGTGTTGGGTTTCCTGACCAAAAAAGATCAACAAAAACTAGAAACCAAAAAGATGTTATGAAAGTAGGGAATAACTAGAAAAATTATGGCTCAACAAACACCAGAGGAAAAGTTATATATAGATAGAATTTGATTCTACTTATATTAAGTGGAACATTTATATTGATAAAATTATATAATACACATATATGAGTAGAAACATTTTAAATTCTAACTACATTATGTACTGAGGACTATGAAAAACTTTTGATCTATATCCTCAAATATATTAATATTTTCTTGTATAAAAAGCTTTTTTATTCAAGAGTATTCCTTGCTTAATAACTGCTTCAGAATCACAGGAAAGTGGCTTTTTACTGGCATTTTATTTCTTGTTTAATTTTTCTTTAAAGAAGGGGTCTTGTGGTAGTCCAGGCTGGCCTGGAAACTATTACATACTCCAGGCTGGCTCCCACCCCAGCTTACAGCTGTCCTCCTACCTCAGCTCTTGAGTGCTGGCATCACAGTCATGGGCCACCATGTTTGGCTTCTTGAATGTCATTTCTTAATTTCACCATGGTTCAAGAGCACTAAAGTTAAAGGATCTTTGCATCAAGTTCTCTGCTCAAGAAAAGTAGTATGTTTTCTCATACAAATGAATTTGTGTATGTTATAATGTATTTTATGCATATGTGTATAACAATAAAAATGACATTTTTTTATTTTTGGTTTTTGTTCAGAATCTAAGATACTGTGACAAGACCTGTCCAGCTGACTGGAACAAGAACTAATCTGGTCCCCTGAAGATCACAGTTGCATCTCTGTAGAATCCTGTTTCCTGGCATTCTGCTAAACTTACAAATATTAAATTTGCAAATGTGACTATTTAATGTGTACATAAGAGTCTCAAGGGGATTAAATAGAAACAATTATTGATTTAACTTTGTCTTAACTCTTTTTATTCTTGGTTTTCTGATTGATCTTTCTAACTTTTTAAGGGTTTCATAAATTGTGTGTGTGTGTGTGTGTGTGTGTGTGTGTGTTGGTTTTTAAAGTATTTTATTAGTTATGTACACAGTGTGTATACAGCCATTTTGGTACCATCATTAGCCTCCTCCCTGTCCTCCCATATCTTGGTTTTTTGAAGTAGGGTTCCACATTCTAGTCCAGACTAACCTGGAATTCACTATGTAGACTCAGGGTGGTCTTGAACTCATGTGATCCTCCTACCTCTGCCTCCCAAGTGCTGGGATTAAAGGTATGCGCCACCACACCAAGGTAATGTGAATTTTTATTTGATGTGTTAAATACTTCTTTTAGTTTGATTTGAATAATATTTTTATAGCCAAATTAAAATAAGTTAATTTTCACTTTCAATTCTTAAGAAAAGTAGGTTTTATTTATATTTTATTTATTGACAGTTTCATATACATACTAGTGCATTTTGACCACATTTACCCCATTACCCTCTCTTATATCCCTCCCACTCTTACTGAGCCTCTTCTTCTTCCCAACTACCCCTTTTCTATTTCTCTCTCTCTCTCTCTCTCTCTGTCTTTGGAAGCCTCTGAATTAAGTTAGGGTTATTCTCATGAGCACGTGTGGGGGGTTATTTACTGAAGCATGGGCAACTAACTAGTGGTGACACAACTGAAGTAAGTGACTTCCTCTCCCCCAGCAATTATTAACTGCCAGGAGATCCTCATAAAGGTGGGCTGTCATGTCCCCATATCCTATCCATGATAGAAGTTGACAAGCCCAGTCATATGCAGGTCTTGTGCAGATAATCACTGCTCCTGTGAGTTCATTAGTGCAACGGTCATGATATAGCTGGAAGGTAACATTCCATGGCACTCCTCCCTACCCTTCAATCTTTACATTCTTCCCACATTTTCTTCCACAACATTATCTGAGCCTTGGAGGGGTGGTGTAAATGCCCTGCTTAGGGCTAAACACTCAATAATCACTGTTTCTTAGCACATGAATGAGTTATGACTATATGACTGAAAGCAGCACTTATCTGTGAATATAAGCATAAGTATTTAAAACGATATCATGTCCACTTAGCAAAACAGCAGTAGTAGCTTCCCCACTATGGCTAATAATCTCTACCATCATGGGCCTTGACCAGGTTTACAGTGCCAAGCATGAATGCCATGGACAAAGACTCAAATCCAATCAGAAAGCAGTTACCCCCAAAACAGTCTTACCACTATTGTATCAGAGGGCGCATCTTACCTGGAAGATTGGTTGTATAGCTCTCAAGGCCTTCAGCTGGGTAGGACTATTGATGAACTTTGTCCCTCAGAAGCCTGCATAGCACCTTCCAGCACTGTGAATGTAAGCCAGCAGGGAGGTTGATGCTTGCCCAAATAGCCATAAGAAATGAAATTACTAGCAAAGTTGCCTGTAGGAATTTCCTCAGAAGATGAAACAAGCCTCCAACTAGTATTTATAACAGGGGAAAGTAAATCTAGAACTGTCATCCATCTGAACATATGAGAAAAAATAACAAAGAAGCACAAAATATGACAGAACATCCCATCATGACCTACTTCAGCCTCCTAATTCCCTATAATGGAAGCCAAAAGTACTGAGAAAGGAGAAATATCAGAAAAAAATTAGGAATCCTACTTCTAAAAAGACAAAATATGACATCAGTTTATGATCAAAACATTGCGGGGGTCATTCAACATATGGAAATCTGTCAATGTTATACAACATATTAATAAGCTTAAACACAAAAACCACATGATCATTTTGATAGATGCAGAAAAGGCCTTTGACTAAATACAACATCAGTTCATGATCAAAACATTGGAGAGAATCAGCATGGTTGGTTATATCTCAACATAATAAATGCTATATATAAAGCTCCTAAAGCCCAAGTAATACTTAATGGAGAGAGACTGGAGGAATTCCCATTGAGATCAGGAACAAGACAGGTGTCCACTCTCATCTCTGCCTTCAACATAGTACTGGAAGTCCTAGCTCAAGCAATAAGACAGGACAAAGAAATAAGAGAGATACAAATTGGAAAGGAAGAAGTTAAGTTAGCCCTATTCACAGATGATATGATTCTATACATAAGAGACCTGAGAACCTCCATCTCGAAACTCTTAAAGGTGATCAACTCCTTTGGCAAAGAAGCAAGATACAAATCAATGTACAAAAAAAGGTCAGTAGCCCTTCTATATGCAAAAGACAAATATACAGAGAAAGAAATAAGGGACATGGTCCCATTTTCAATAGCAAAAAATAAAATAAAATACCTTGGAATAACATTAACCAAGGATGTGAAAGACCTATACAATGAAAACATAAAAACACTCAAGAAAGAAATTGAGAAGGACATGAGAAAATGGAAAGACCTCCTATGCTCCTGGATAGAATCAACATTGTGAAAAAGGCAATCTTACCAAAGGTAATATATAGATTTAATGCAATTCCAATAAAAATCCCAACATTTTTCTTCACAGATATAGAAAAAATGATCTCAAAATTTATATGGAATGGCAGAAGGCTTCGGATATCCAAGCATATCCTCAGTAAAAGAAACACCTCTAGAGGTATCACCATACCTAATCTAAAGCTATATTACAAAGCCATAGTAATAAAAACAACATGGTACTGGCATAAAAATGGGATTATAGACCAATGGAACAGAATCCAGGACCTGGACTTTGGGTCAAGTAACTACAGCTACTTGATATTTGACAAAGGCCCTAACAATGTAGGGTGGAAAAAAGAGAACATCTTCAACAAATGGTGCTGGGCAAACTGGGTAACCATATGCAAGAAAATTAAACTTGATCCACACATCTCACCATGCACAAAAATCAAGACCAAATGGATCAAAGACCTCAATATAAGACCAGAAACTTTGCTACTACTGGAAGTAAAAATAAGAGGAATTTCCATGATAAAAAATGGGACAATACTTCCTGAACAAAACTGCAGTAGCTCAGGAACTTAAACAATCACTCATCCATTGGGATCTCATGAAGCTGAAAAGTTTCTTCACAAACATACAATAAGCAGAGCCAATAGATTACCCACAGGATGGGAGAAAATTTTTTACAGCTACATTCCCCAAAGAGGAGGGTCCTTGTGGAGGGGGGAGGACAGGGAGGAGGCTAACGATGGTACCAACATGGATGTATACACACTGTGTATACAACTAATAATAAAAAGTAGACAAGAAAAACAAGTGAAAAGATAATAAAATAGATAACTAAATATTTAAAATGGTAAAAAAAAATTTAAGAACCATTGGAGAGACTAGGGATAGAGGGATCATATTACAACATAGTAAGGGCTATATGTACCAGTCGTAACCGTGCAGTAGCCCTAGGAAGGGCTGGAACAAGACAGAGATGTTCACTGTCACCACTACTGTTCAACATAGTACTTGAAGTCTTAGCTCAAGTGATGACAAGAGAAAGAAATAAAATGGATATAAACTGGAAATGAAGAACTCAAATTATCCTTACTTGCAGATATGATTCTATGTGTAAGTGACTTGAATATTTCTACCAAAAATCTTTTAGAAGTGATCAATTCTTTCAGCAAAGTGACAGAATATAAAATCAACACAGTAAAATCAGTAGCTTTTGTATATACCAATGATAAACATACAGAGAAAGGCATAAGGACAGCAATCCCATTTATAGTAGCCATGAAGTAATTAAATATCGTAGAACATCCCTAACCAAGGAGGTGAAAGACCTCAACATTGAAAACATAAAAACATGAAGAAAGAAATTGAGGAAGACGTGAGAAGATGGAAAGACCTACCATGATATGAAACAGATTAACAACATGAAAATGGCCATTCTGCCGAATGCAATTCCTTTCAAAGTCCCAGCAACATTCTTCACAAAGATACAAAACATAGTCTCAAAATTTTTATGGACACACAAAAGGCCTCCAATAGCCAAAAATATCCTCAGCAAAGGGAATACAACCGATGGTATCGCCACCAAGATTTACTACAAAGCCATAATAATGAAATCAGCATGGTAGAGCAGAAAAAACACAGACCAATGGAATAGAATAGACAATTCAGGTATAAATTCCAGTAACTACAGCTACCTGATCTTTGACAAAGAGGCTAAAACTGCATGTGGAGAAAAGACAGCATTTTCAACCAATAGTGCTGGACAAAAACCAGTGCTGTACAAAAATCCACTCCAAATAGAACAAGGACCTCAATGTAAGACCTGAAACTCTGGAACAACTAGAAGAAAAATTAGGAGAACACTCCAAGATATAGATGTTGTGGTTTGATAAACTTAGGTGTCCTGAATGCTAGGGTCCCAGCTGATGGAGATTTGGGGACTAACACCTCCTGAAGGCAGTGAATTGTTGGGGTTGGGCTTATGGGTATTATAGTCAGTTTCCCCTTGCCAGTGTTTGGCACACTCTCCTGTTGCTGCTGTGTCCACCTGATGTTGGTGAGGGAGTGATGTCCACCCTCTGCTCATGCTGTTGTTTTTCCTGCCATCATGGAGCTTCCCCTCAAGTCTGTAAACCAAAACAAACCTTTTTTTTTTTTTTTTCCCCACAAGCTGATCTTGGTTGGGTGATTTCTGCCAGCAATGCAAACCTGACTGTAACAGTACAGTTGGTACTAAGAGTGGCATTGCTGCTAGACATTTGACTGTGTGGCTTTGGCCTTTTAGAGCTCATTTTCAAGAGGAATGTAGAAGGATTTGAAAGTTTGGCCTTAGAGATGCCTTGCAGTGCCGTAAGTACAGCTTGATAGATTCTTCTGGTCATAATTACAAGACCTGAATTCAGTAAGAACTATGGACTGTGATGTTTGTCTTATGAGGGTAAAAAGAAGCTTTGTCTGGACTGGGCTGGGTACAGTTTGTGTGAGAGGCTTGCTCTTATAGCCATGTCCTGAGAAGTTGTGCGGGATTGCAGTGCATAGACATGGACTGGTGTGAGCAGAGGGATTTGGCACAGAAATGAAATCTTTGGATTGAAACTGCTGCCTATTCAGCAGCAATTGAGAGATTACAACTTTGACATTGGGCCAGCTGAACCTGCACTGGGGCAACAGGAAGAATGTAGACTCTTTTGAAGGGCCTAAGTGCTCAGGGAGTGTCCTGTTCTTCAAAGTTTTCTTTATTCCCCCCTGGATTAACAAATTGGCACCCTACCTGATAATGTGGAGGATAAGAAATGCAGGAAAGAGAGGGTCATTGAGTTTGTAATGTGGTCTTGTGTTTTGGAAACAGCCATGGGCAATGTGTAGCAAGTTTGCTGGGTGCCTACCTGGAAACCCGATGGAGCCATGAGGATGAACCGTAGCTTGCAGTGCAGACCCAGTGGAGATGCTGGGACCATGAGATGGTTGCCAAGGAGAGCTGCCGGCCCTGGGTGAAGTCTCCCAGGACTGTGAGTAGCCTAGCTGGAGGGGCAGAATGCCTGTCATCAAAAATTCAAGTGACAACAAATGTTCCTCAAAAATATGAAAATAGGGTTGGAGATATTGCTTAGTGGTTAAGGCATTTGTCTGCAAAGCCAAAGGACCCAGGTTTGATTCCCCAGTACCCATGTAAGCTAGATGCACAAGGTGGTGCATGCATCTGGAGTTTGTTTGCAGTGGCTGGAGGCCCTGGCACACATTTATTCCTCCCCTCTTCTCTTTTTCAAATAAATAACTAAAAATAAAAATAAAAAATATTTTTAAAAAAAATCTGAAAATAAATTTTGTTAAAAAAAATCTTAAAATAGCAGGGCATAGTTGTGCACACCTTTAATCCCAGCACTCAGGAGGCAGAAGAAGGATTGCTGTGGGTTCGAGGCCAGCCTTAGACTACAGAGTAAGTTCCAGGTCTAGTGTGAGACCCTACCTCAAAACAACAACAACAACAAAACTCTGGAACTAGATCTCTCATTTGATCCAGCTATATCACGCCCGAGCATATTCCCCAAAGACTGCTCTCTGCTACAGAGATTCTTGTTCAGCCACGTTTGTCACTTCCCTATTCACAACAGCTAGGAAATGGGATCAGCCTAGATGTCCATTAACTGACGAATGGATAATGAACATGTGGTGCATATATACAACAGAATTCTACCCAGCAGGAAGGAAAAATAAAGAAATTTTCAGGAAAATGGGTGAAAAAATTTGCTTACAAGGCTACACTGGCTCAAAAAGACAAATGTCACATATTATCTCTCATATATGGTTACTAACATGCAACAGCTTGATTTGTTTATAAATTGTAATAAATATCAGTGATATCGACAAAGACCTACTATGAGTCTAGAAGAGAATGGATGCAGGGAGATATGAGCAGAGAGGATAACTGACAGATAAGTGGAGAGACAGAATACCATTGGTAGAAGGGTCTAGGGGGCACTGACGTAAAGTGAGGAAGAGAGGAGAGAAACACACAAAACCAATGACAGCATGAATTGGTCCATAGAAATACTCCTCCTGGTTAGCTAATTAAAGGATACAATCTCTTAAAAAGTGGTACAGGGGAAAATACCCTGTTAAATTTAAAACTGAAGATTTTTGCTGGTAAATCCAAGTGCCAAAATTGGGTTATCCTCCACAGTGAGCTGTTGGTGGAAAAATAGGCCCATGAGGCCCCCCAAAATAATACAAGTCATTGCCAAAGCACTTAGTTACCCATAAGGTCTAAATGGTAAGATCCTATTGCTGCTGAGGATGCAACCAGTCATAGAGCATCAAGAGTTCACGCTGGAATTAAGGAGGCAGCCAGCACTCTGATAACCAACCTTCATATTGCTACAATGTCCCCAGCTGCTGGAGGATAATGGTCACTAATACCCTAAACAAGCAGGGGATATTTCAAACTAAAAAGTCCACCACCTAGGCAACATGTACACACCTTTGTAATAGTGGCACACAGGCTATGGGGGTAATAAGCTGCTCTCTGCTTGGATATAAGGCCGTCTCAATGGAGGTAAATTCATTCATACCTGGTACTGAGGACCAAGTCAGAAGCCTATGGATAGGATGGTCATAGATTGTAGAGGGAAGTTTCCTCTTTTATTTGACTAATATGAGAGAGTATACCCATCAAAAAGGTTTTTTAAATTTTTTTTGTTTATTTTTACTTATTTATTTGAAAGTGACAGAGACAGAAAGAGGCAGATAGAGAGAGAGATAGAATGGGCACGCCAGGGCCTCCAGCCACTGCAAACGAACTCCAGATGTGTGCGCCCCCTTGTGCAGCTGGCTAACGTGGGTCCTGGGGAATTGAGCCTCGAACCGGGGTCCTTAGGCTTCACAGGCAAGCGCTTAAGCGCTAAGCCATATCTCCAGCCCAAAAAGTTTTTTTTTTTTTTTAATGATTGTGCTTTTCCTCTTTGATTCATACTGCTTCACTCTAGATTTGAGAATCTGCATTTTATAGATTACAGTGAATACCAGGGAGATCCAAGATCTATCAGTTCAACATGAAAAGAAATCCAATTGCTTAGCATGAGATAAACCATCTCTATCACATCTGCCAGGTCCCAGGAGACATTATGGAGGAAGAGAATACTTAAATATGCATGCTGTTCTCACTGTTAGCCTGAGAACCTACTCTAGGGAGATTGTACTTCACATTGAGGAGACTCAAAACTCATCAAAGCATAAAATCAAAGGATGCAGAGAGCTCAACACTAAAGCAGACCTATAAAACACCCTCCAAAGGTCAGGGAGCATTGCAGAAGAGAGGGTTTAAAGATTGTAAGAGACACATTGGGAAGGAACATCCTGAGGCATTTTTTTCTGCCTCCCCAGAGACTGAATGGGCAATCAAAACCCCATAGTGAATACTGATAATCCCACTGAGGAGGGCCCTTAGGAGAATGGTCAAAAGAGATGGAACATAAGAGTATACACAACTCAATGAAAATACAACTCATATGCAATGCATTCATACGATAAAGTTCACAATCAATTAAAATAAATAACACAAAGTAAAAATACAATACTAAAATCCAACTGTTGTACAAAGGTGAGAACTTAAAATAACTTCTGATCTATCACCAACAATATTAAAAGCCAGTAAAGCAAGAAATAACATATTTAAAACCCTTAACTTAAAAGACTACCAACCAAGAGTGCCGTATCTAGGAAAATTATCTTTCAAAACGGATAGAGAAATAAGGATATTTAATAAAAACACAAATCGACTTCTGGTTAAGATGGCATCTGCCTAAACATGCTTCATCTCGCGGGAAAGGAAAGGCAAGATCTGTGGGGTTTTTAAGGTCTGCAGGTCCTAGCAGACCTCCAGTGGGAGGGCACAGAGGAGCAAAGCAGGGAGTCAGCTGATTCCCATGCTCTCGGGTAGACCACCCGTCCCCCAGAGCCCTCAAGTAGCCGTCCCAGCTGCCACACCAACCACCGCACCACAGGCCAGGTTCACTCCTGCACTACGTGCAGGCTTTGTGGATCCAAGCCAGCTGGCTCTCATTCCTCCCTCCCTCCAATGGCTTTCCTCCCTTACCCACCACGGGGACTGCCTCCCCATCCCCCTGCCCCACCGCATCACTGGCCTGCGCCGTCATATCCAACCCCCCCCCCCAGCTTCGCCTCACCGCCAGACCCCACAGTTGCATCTCCCTCCCCCTCACTGCACCACCAAACCTCACAGTGCCATCCCTCTCCTGCTTTGCCATGCCACCAACCAGACTGCACAGCCCCATCACCCCGACAACCCCCCTGTGACACAGGACCATGCAGTCCCATCTTCCCCTCTTCCTCTGACCAGTCACACCACCAGACCATGTTGTCCCATCTCGCCCTCCCCCCACACCATTTGGGCCACCTGACTGGGCCGACCCATACCTCACCCTGCCAACCAACAATGTCCTCCACCAGGTCTCCTGTCTCCACCAGAGCTGCGCAGACTCCTCCCACCTGAGCAGACAGGCCCCCTTGCCATCAAAAGCCCAATCTAGTAACCATAAAAGGGAACAATCACTGAAGACACTTCAAGGGTAAACTACAGCTTCCTCCTGAATTAAATAAGATTCCCACACTGTGATGGACAGACCACAGAGCAAAAGGAATATCATGAAAAATCAAATGCGAGTAAATCCAACAAGGTTACCCAGTCCCACAATGGAAGTCTCTAATCAAAACATAGAAGAGGGACTTCCAGTCAAGATGTAGTCTGCCTAACCACGCCTCACTTCCTGGGGAGGAAAGGCAAGACCTTTAGGGTTCACTGGGCTTTTTAGGGGTTTGTAGATTCTGGTAGACCTCCAGTGGGAGGGCGCAGAGGAGCAACATAAGGAATCTGCTGATTCCCACGCTCTAGGGTAGCCCAGCACTCCCCCAAGCCTCTCCAGCAGCAGTGCTAGCTGCAGCCCCAGCCCCAGGTTCTTCCTGCACAAACCACAAGCTAAGTGGACCCAGACCAGCAGGCTAGCGCAGCTCCACATGTGAACACGGTCCCACTCACCACCGCCCCTCCACCCCTCATCCACGGACCCAGGCCAGCAAGGTTGGGTTCCCCCCCCCCTCCGCCTTAGGCACCCACCACCGTGGAGCTCCACACTCGAACGTGGTCCCACACGCCACCACCCCATCCCCCCCCCCCATGCACGGACACAGGCAAGCAGGCTAGCATTCCCCCAGGGGACTTCCATGCACTCGCCACCACACCCCCTCCTTGCATAGACCCAGGCCAGCAGGCTAGCGTTCCCCCTCCCGAGGCTTTCCCTCTTTCCCCTTCTCTAGGCTTTCCCACTACAGAAGAACTACACACCCTCCCCACGCATCACCTGACCCTCAGCAGCCCGCATCCCCACCCTGCCTTGTCACAGGACCCAGCAGTCCCACCCACCCCCTGCTACAGGGTCCCAATGGACCCGCTGTCCCGTCCCCTCACCCCTCAGCATCGCAGACCCACCATGCATTCCCTTCCTCCCCCCCTTCAGCAGCCCAGCCACAACACCAGTCTGCTTTGTCCCATTCTCCTTTACCCCCATCACATCGGGCCTTACCTTACCATGCAGTCCCATACCCCAAATCACCAAGCAACAAGACCCTTCGTCAGGTCCCCAGCTCCCACCACTGGCTCATGGACTCCTTCCCTCCGAGCAGGAAGACCCCACTGCCATCAGAAGCCTAGTCAAAGCAAACATAAAAGGGAACAATCACTGAAGATACTTCAAGGGTAGACTACAGCTTCCTCCTAAATTAAATAAAATTCCTACACTGTAATGGGCAGACCACAGCACAAAATGAATAACATGAAAAATCGAATGCAAGTAAATCCAACAAGATTGCCAAGACCCACAATTGATGTCTCTAATCAAAACATAGAAGAGACAATAGGATCAGAACCCCAAAATAGAGATACAAGCTATACAACCCTGGCCAAGCAAACAGCAGAACTTGCAGAAAATCAACAAAGAGCCAATAATTGTATGAATGCTGTCCTCACTAGATTAGACCTAATAGAAATGAACCAGGAAGGGTCCCAAAGACAGTAAAATGATCTGAAGGAGAGCAAAAACTAAAAAAAAAAAAAAAAAAAAAAGAGAGAGCTGAATCCTATCAAGCCTTCATGGAAGACCTGAAACCAATTTTACTCAAACTGTGCCACACAATCAGAGAACAGGGAAAGCTCCCATTTATGAAGCTAGTATCACCCTAATACCAAAACCAGGCAGAGATGCCACAAGGAAAGAGAACTATAGGCCTATTTCCCTGATGAACTTAGACACAAAGAACCTGAACAAAATCCTTGCAAACCGAATTCAACAACACATCAAAAGCATTATCCACCTTGATCAAGTAGGCTTCATCCCAGGAGCACAGGAAATATGTCAATGTAATACAACACATAAATAAGCTTAAACACAAAAACCACATGATCATTTTGATAGATGCAGAAAAAACCTTTAACAAAATACAACATCACTTCATGATCAAAACATTGGAGAGAATATGCATGGACGGTTTATATCTCAACATAATAAAGGCTATATATAAAGCTCCCAAAGCCCAAAAAAATACTTAATGGGGAGATATTGAAGGAATTCCCATTGAGATCAGGAACAAGACAGGGGAGTCCACTCTCACCTCTGCTCTTCAACATAGTACTGGAAGTCCTCGCTCAAGCAACAAGACAGGAGAAAGAAATAAAAGGGATACAAATTGGAAAAGAAGAAGTTACGTTAGCCCTATTCTCACACTACATGATTCTATACCTAACAGACCCAAGAATCTCCATCTCAAAACTCTTAAAGGTGATTAACTCCATCAGCAAAGTAGCAGGATACAAAATCAATGCAGAAAATCAGCAGCCTTTCTATATGCAAAAGACAAAGATACAGAGAAAGAAATAAGCAACATTGTCCCATTTTTCAATAGCAACAAAAAAGTTAAAATACCTTGGAATAACATTAACCAAGGAGGTGAGAGACCTATACGATGAAAACATAAAAACATCAAGAAAGAAATCGAGGAGGACTTGAGAAAATGGAAAGACTTCCCATGCTCCTGGATAGACAGAATTAACATTGTGAAAATGGCAATTTTACCACAGGTAATATACAGATTTAATGCAACACAATAAAAATCCCAACATTTAAGCCAGACGTGGTAGCGCATGTCTTTAATCTCAGCATTCACGAGGCAGAGGTAAGAGGATCACTGTGAGTTTGAGGCCACGCTGAGACTACATAGTGAAATCCAGGTCAACCTGAGCTGGAGTGAAACCTTACCCACAAAAAAAAAAAAAAAAAAAAAAAAAAAAACCAACTTTTTTCATTTTTCTTCACAGAGATAGAAAAAATAATCTCAAAATTCACATGGAATGGTAGAAGGCCTCAGCTATCCAAGTATATCCTAATCAAAAGAAATACCTCTGGAGGCATCACCATGCCTAATCTAAAGCTATATTACAAAGCCATAGTAATAAAAACAATATGGTAGCCAGGTGTGGTAGCACATGCCTTTAATCTCAGCACTCGGGTGGCAGAGGTAGAAGGATCACCATGAGTTCAAGGCCACCCTGAGACTACATAGTGAATTCCAGGTCAGCCTGGACTAGAGTGAGACCCTACCTTGAAACACCAAACACAAAACACATGGTAATGGCATAAAAACAGGATTATAGACCAATGGAACAGAATCCAGGACCTGGACTTTGAGTCAAGTAGCTATAGATATTTGATATTTGACAAAGGCCCTAAGAATGGGGGCTGGAAAAAAAGATAGCATCATCAACAAATGGTGCTGGACAAACTGGATAATCATATACATATATGGTTATACATATTCATAGGAAAATGAAACTGGATCACTGTGAGATCGAGGCCACCCTGAGACTCCATAGTGAATTTCAGGTCAGCCTGAGCTAGAGTGAGACCCTACCTCGAAAAAAAAAAAAAATCAAATCCAAATGGATCAAAGAACCTCAGTATAAGACCATAAATTCTGCTATGACTGGAAGAAAAAATAGGAGGAACTTTCCATTATATAGGATTGGGAAAAGACTTCCTGCCCCGGCCAGCAGGGAGTTAAACAAGGACCCGAGGGGAAAAATAACCTGGATGAGAGACAAGAGACACAAAGAAGGAGACCAAGTCTAGAGTCTGATCAAGGTCTCAGATTTATTCAGGCAAGCACAAGCTTATATACAGAAAACAAAACTTTTCAGACAGTGCCTACGTGCCTAAAGTCTGCTCCACAAATGCCTCTGTGTCTGAAGACTGTTTGCCAAGGCCATACGACAAGGTCTCTGTGCCCAGAGATCCCAAAACAACTGCAGTTCTCACGGCCAAAAAGCAGCCACGGCTCCCAACATCTCCTCCCTTCTTTTATACGAAAGAGGGGGAGACCCGCTGTTCAGCGGTGGGCTTTAACCAACTGGGGGAGTATTGACCTGACTCCTCCCGTGGGCTGTCATTTTTTGTCCCACAATTTTGGCCCTTGGTACCTTTTGGGGAGGGGAGGCAGGGCCTATATGATCATAATAAGTGTGGTACCAACCTCCATGCAAGTCAGGTTTTTCTCTCAGGGAATTCAGAAACGGTCAGAAAGGGACCTTCCCTTGCGGTGCTTTGCCTCGCACCCATGTTGGTGCCCATATCACACTCACTTTATTGTGAGCTGATATGCATAGGTCTGAATCCTATGCAGCTCCAAAAGGAGGGGAGTCAAGGACGTATTCTATAGTGCATAGCTTGGACCTCTGCATGAACATTCACAATAGACTTCATTAGACACTTGAAGAAAATAGGCAACAGGCATAAGAGAAGCAGAAGGCAAACTCCCACAGCTGCAAAGCTGCCTATCTAGGAACTCAGAGAGTCCCAACCAGGCAACACAGACTTAATTGCAGCAAGTAAATCATTAGCAGCCTTAGTGGCATCAAAATCAAGATGACTGTTTTGTATTCAAATAGAAATTCTGCTTGTTTGAACCTGCTTTATCTTTTTTGTACCTTGTACATGCTCTTGTACATGCTTTACAGTAATGTTTCTTTCCTTTATTTCAAAACATCCCACTCTGCTAGTCTTAGAAAAGCATAGTGGAATACCTAGACCACGCCCTGAATATGAACTCATAATTATTTGATGTAATTCTATATTTTTACTAGATGGCGTACTTAGCAACCGAGTGTTATTGACTAGAACTATGATTTCTTTTTTCTCCCAAGTCACTGGATGTAATATAGGAGGATCAGGAACATAGGTCCAGTAAAGTTCACTGTAAGCAAGATGTAGATGACTCCATATTATCAGGATCAGCAGTGTCCTCTTGTTTGATCTCATGGCCTGCATGCCGCACCAAACGTTCTGGCAACCATCTGGCTCCATTTTCTTTCTGTGAAAAAATACAAACAGATCGGGTCCATTCCATTTGTTAGTCAATGGATCTTTCCACATGGCTTTGGCAAAGGTATTTTTTGTATTTGTGTGCCAAAAGCGATCAGCAGCTGAATTTCCCTGAGTATCAAGGGTTAAAAAGTTTAGGACAAACAAGGCATGATGAAGGATATTTCTTGGAGAGCCCTTTATGGGGCCTTTCCCTGCTTGCATCACGGACACAGAGAGGATGGGAGCAGCCGCTCAGCCTTAGGGGCCGTGCAATCTCTGGAAAAATGACCTTGCTGTTTGCAATTAAAACAAGTTTTGTGCTTGTCCCCCTGGGTAAAATCTTTAAGGGCCGCTCCTATGGCTAGTCCAATGCTGCAGGACGTAGGGTCTACATCAGCACAGAGTTTGATAAAGTCAGAAATATTTTTGCCACAGCGATGGGGGCGTATAGCCACTTGGCAGGCAGAATTAGCATTCTCAAAGGCAAGATGTCTAACAAATTCATTATCTGTTTCCTCCTTTCCCATGAGCCGCTCAGTGGCCTCTGTAAGGCGGCCTATAAAATCACTATAAGGCTCTTGTGGACCCTGTCTGAGTTTAGCAAGAGAGGTGACAGCTGACCCTTTAGAGGGAAGGCTCTTCCAGGCTTTGAGAGCTGCATGTTGAATTTGTGTAAGCAATCCTGGAGGAAATTTGGTTTGTTTTTCATTCGTATCATAGGGACGGTTGCCCAAAAGTTTATCTAGCGTCCAGGCTTTGGAGGAACTACCAGCGGCCAAATTATGGCGGGCAGCATCCTGGCACCTCTCAGTGTAATCAGCTTTCCATAGAAGAAAGTCACCCCTAGTTAAAGTAGCTTTAGTTAACATAACCCAGTCATTAACAGTAAGTAAGTCTTCACTTAGAGATTCTAACAACGAGATAGTGAAAGGAGCAATAGGACCATACGAAGAGACTGCATTTTTTAACTCTTTTATATGTTTAAATTTAAGGCAGCGATATCGCTGGGCTTTAGTAAGTAAAGTGTCATCCCTTTCTTCATTCTCAGTGCTTTCTGACCCAGCAGGTTCCTTTGTTTCAGATCCTCCCTCCCCCTCTTCTGGGCTATCTGGATCCTGCAGCTCAGCCTCATTAGATTTTCCTTCAGTAGGTTTAACTTGGGAGCGAGTTACAGGAAAGGCATGGAGAGTTTTACTTTTAGTTTTAGTTTTCTGAACAGGGCGAGTGGAGGGGGAGCGTATTTCTAAATCAAGGTCGCGTAACTGCTTGAGCAGGTGTGACTTTTCCTTTTTGGCTTGGAGGAGTGTCTTAAGAGATTGTGTCTCCCGGGAAAGTTTAGTAATTGCATGTCTAGTTATTTCTTCTAGATCAGAGGGAGCGTCAAGCGTCAGGGCAGAAGAAGGGGGTGCTATGTTATAGGGTGGTGACCGTGTACCCAAAAGTGTCTGGGGGGCCCAATCAGAGTTATGATATTTAATAGCTTCATCCTCAGGGGGTGGGGGGAATGAGTCATCATCAGGGTTGGTGGTTTTTAAATCAGACAGAACTGGATAGGTAGATTGTGGGAGAGGGTTACTAGGCGGGGAATCATCAGCATTTTCTGGCATAGGAATGATGATAGAGGGACAATTAGAGCCAGGGGAGAAGGGGCTGGTTGTTGGCCCGCCTGCAGCACTGCGAGAGCCAGGGCGGGCGGGGTAAGGATTCTCTGGCACTTCATTCTTATGGAGGGAGGTCTGACTACCAGTGAATTTATTTTTAAGAAAATTCTCACTATCTGTAACTACTTTTGAAACATCAGGGTGATAGTGGCGAACCTGTAATACATCATTTATGAGATTCCAATAAGAAAATGCCTGCACTGGAACCCTTTCAGGACCATAAGAGCGGTAGTAGTCATTTAGACAGTCACCAACACGGCGCCACCGCTTTTCATCTATAGTTCCTTCTTGGGGGAACCAAGGACAGACATCCTCTAAAAAGACAAAGAATTTCACTAAATCTTTTTTCTTAACCCGTGTTCCTCGTGTCTTGAGAGAAGCTTTAAGCCCTTCAACAAACAATTCATGCTTACTTAATGCTTGTCCCATAATTGCGTCGCTTTTCTTACCTCTCCGGATCTGTATCACAGGTGGGCACTCCTGCGGTGATCACTGTGCAGATCTGTATCACAGGCGGGCTGCCTGTGGTGATCTCTATGCGGATCTTCACTCACCAGTCAGGTGGCGATCCAATGGGGGACGGCCGTCCACTGGAGCGACGTCCAGGTCACACTTCGTACCTCGAGCCCCACGTTTGGGCGCCACTTGCCCCGGCCAGCAGGGAGTTAAACAAGGACCCGAGGGGATAAATAACCTGGATGAGAGACAAGAGACACAAAGAAGGAGACCAAGTCTAGAGTCTGATCAAGGTCTCAGATTTATTCAGGCAAGCACAAGCTTATATACAGAAAACAAAACTTTTCAGACAGTGCCTACGTGCCTAAAGTCTGCTCCACAAATGCCTCTGTGTCTGAAGACTGTTTGCCAAGGCCATACGACAAGGTCTCTGTGCCCAGAGATCCCAAAACAACTGCAGTTCTCATGGTCAAAAAGCAGCCACGGCTCCCAACAACTTCCTGGACAAAACTCCAGCAGCTCAGGAACATAAACATTCACTCATCCATTGGGATCTCATGAAGCTGAAAAGTTTCTTCACAGACAAGCGTACAATAAGCAGAGCCAATTGATTACCCACAGAATGGGAGAAAGTTTTTTCTGTCTATACAACTGACAGGACTAATTTCTAGAATCTACAAAGAACTCAAAAACCTAAACAATAAAAAGTCAAACGACCCACTCACAAAATGGGCCAGAGAACTGCACAGGGAGTTCTCAGAGGAAGAAATACAAATGGAAAACACACACTTAAGAAAATTTTCATTATCCCTAATCATCAGGGAAATGGCAATTAAAGCAACTATGAGATTCTACCTTACCCCAGTAAGGATAGCAAACATTAAAAAATCAAATGAAAACAAATGTTGGTGAGGATGTGGAGAAATAGGAACCCTCATTCACTGTTGGTGGGAATGTAAGATAGTACAACCACCATGGGAAGCAATAGGGTGACTCCTAAAAAGGTTGACTTGAGATACCAACAGACCCAGTTATTCCCTTACTGGGCATTTACCCCAAAACTCCATGCCCCGGTTCAGAGAGATGTGCTCAACCATGTATATAGCTGTATATTCATAATAGCTAAGAGCTGGAATCAACCCAGATGTCCATCATTAGACGAATAATAAGAAAGATGTGGTATATCTACATGATGGAATTCTACACCACAGTAAGGAAAAATGACACGATGAAATTTGAGGAAAAATGGTTGAAGTTGGAACAGATCATTCTCAGTGAACTCACCCAATCACAGAAAGGTAATCATTGCATGGTCTCACTATCTGCGGCTCCTAACCTGAATCTGCCCAAGATGCTGACATACCTAATACGCTTCTCAAGGACCAGACAACAGGGAGGGTAGGGAAGGGAGGGGAGGATAAGGATAGGAGGGGAAAAAACTGGACCCAAATGGTACCATAAAATTCTACATCCTAAAAGACAGACTACATGGTTGAAACTTCATCAGGTCCTTAGAGGGAAGACCTGAACCACAGGGCCCTGGAGAGGGTATGATGAAGACTAACCTTAATCTTCTCCTGTGTCTCTGTTTCCCTCTTCTCTCTTTTTCTTTTATATTACCTATATTTTACTTCCTTCTTTTCGTTTGGGGCTGGCCTGTAACCCCCAATACCAACATGTGGTTAACATCCACAATGAGCTGTTGATCAGTGAGACCTACAAGGTTTTCCAAAAGAAGACAGATTTCTGTCATAGTACCTGATGACCCTACTGCCGAAGACACTTTTGGTTTAAAAGTAAAATTTAATTGAAGGAAGCTAAAAATAAAAATGCTTTCAGCTTTCAGATATTTTGTCCTAAAGTAAAATTTGTTCAAAAATGGAGGTTAACAAAAGAGCTAGAGTCCGGATTCACTATGTTAGGTTACAGAGAATGTTTCAATATTTGCTGGACATAAAAAGCAACAACCCGTGGGACTAGATAGGTGGCTCCACAGTTAAAGCATTTGCTACAAAACCTAATGACCCAGGTGCGGCGAGCCCCCCCGACCAGCGGGAAAAGAACAATCACCACACGAGGATCCTTCTTGATCACACTTTATTGGAGAGCTTCTTGGTTAACAGGAGAGAGCGGATGGAGAAGGACTCGGGGGCGGGGTGTGCAGCTACTTTTATAGGGGGATGGGCAATGAGGCACCTACTGATTGGCTGTTATCTGCTTGCCACCACCAGGCGCCACGGGATAGGCTCAGGACAGGTTGCGTCAAGCGCATGCGCGTACCTTGAATACGGTTGGCGCCAAAGCACTGTCGTAAAAGAAGCTGGACACCACGAGGTTAGCGCCATCTTGTAAAGGCGGATTAGATGTGGTTTCCTGCAGTGCCAGCGCCATCTAGTGGTGGGGACTAGATGTGGCTCCCTGCAGTTCCCCCTTTCTATTATAAAGCGCAGCAGGTGAAGGTAGAGGTTTGATCTCTGATAAACAAAAGGACATTGTGAAGACCCCAGGCCAGGTGGCCAGCCAGGCTGGTGCCTCACCCGTCCGGTACCTTTTCTCAGAGATGGGATGTCGGTACCAACCCATATGCAATCAAACATGCCCTCCATGAGGCTGCTAAGAGCATACCTCATGTGCAGTACTTTGTCTCGCAAAGCCTGAGCGCCAATGAATGTCGTGTTCCCAACACCAACCCTCTGCTCCTCCTTGTATAATGAGCACCTCAGGCCCTAAGGGGGCAGGGGCCAGGGAAAAACTAGGTGTTTTTCAGGGCCGATAGCCAAATCTGGGGGGAGGATCCACACTCCAAAGCGGCAAGTGCTTGAGAAATAACTACCTTGTCCCGCCTGGTCTGGGCTTGCAGGCGACAAATCAACCAGAGGCACAGCGCACAGCCCCCAAGGCAGCAAACTGCAAACATCCCTACCCCTACCCACTCCTTGAAGAAGGAAAAGGCAGAGGAAAGCCAAGAGGTAAAACCCTCAGCCAGGCTAAGGTCCACTCGCGTGGAATTGATCATAACAATAGCTTGTCTTAGTTCTTCCAATTCCGCATCAAAATCTAGGGACCAATTCCCTGCCAAGTACAAGGACAGTTGCTTTGACAGATTTGCTGCCCTTGTAAAGTTTTCATATTGAACACTAGTGATACATAAGGCATTAAGTTTCCATTCACATCCCAACTGAGCGATTTGCCAAAGAACATCAATTTGCTCCTGAACTAAGTCCACCCTTTGATTTAGGATCATAATGCCACCTTTGAGTTGGGAATTTAAATTTGATTGTGTGTCTAAGGCGGCAGCTGTGGAAGAAGCCAAGGTATTTAAGGTAGAGGCGGTTTGAACTGAAGAAGCCATGGCTACACCTGCGGCTGTAGCTGCGGCAGCAGCAGCCGCCACCGCAGCAATAACAGCGGCCGTAATTCCAAAATCTCTCTTATGCCTGAACAAAGACAATGTACTAGGAGCCTCTACAGGCACGGGGACCCAACGGGGGACCCTAAGTACCATGGCTCTGTGATAGAGTGTTGCATCCCAACATTGGGACAAATAACAAGAAGCATTAGAACAATTGCTGAAAGAAAAGTTACTAAGGACAAACATGAATGGTGGATGGACACACACCGGGGTGGGGGCATAAGAGGCATTTTTTCCTAGGTATTTTCCTATCCGGGTGACACCCCCGAGCACTCTCTCATATCGCCATTCAAGGAATTCGCTCAGGGATAGTAGCTCATGGATTACTCCAGACACATTATTACGGGCAACTGTCCCCCCCGGTAATAAAACAAAGGGTGTCATATCTGTGCAGCTACCATTAACCCCACACAGAACCCACTTTGAAAATGGGTTCATAGTACCATCCTGTAGAAATGGTCCCTCCGTCCACGAAAACTGTAAAGGAAAAGGCCCTTTCATATTCGGGGAATAAGTAAAGGTCCGTCCCACATCTGCCCAGCCCACAGTACTGGACTGGCATTCCGTCCATGGCCAAAGGTCCCCTTCATAAGTTCCCATACAGTGAGGTGCCAGGCGTGGTTGAGGCAGAGTCACAGTACCTCTCTGGCCACGAAAAAAGGTACCATTGAGCCATATCACCTCTTCTGAGAAGGGGTAACTATAAGCTTTGTGGGACGAATTCCGAAAGGTAGATTCTGGGCCCCATCTCCTGTCCCCCCTAAACCAAGCAAATGCCTGCATCTCCAGTTGTATACAAGAGTCACGTTCACGGGCGAGAGTAAAGCAGAGACTTCCACTTTCCTCGAAGTGTCGAGCCTCCCCCAGGGGGGCAAGGGTCAGGTCTTTAACAACCGCAGGGAGATTGAGACCTTGCTGAGTGGTGAAGAACCGAGGAAGGACTCTCGCCGTGTGGCGAACGGGCAGGGGCTTGGGGAAAACAGACAGGATGCCCCAGCGCAATTCTCCTCTACTAGTCTCCAGGCACATAAGGATCAGCATCCACAGGATCTTTGGCACTCGTACTTGGATGGCCATCCTCGTCCCCTGGACTCTCCTCTGGAGTTGATGTCAGCGTCTTGACTAGCCGGGCCGGGACCCAATGTGGCAATTCCTGGTCCTGTGGAAAGACACAAACAGCTCCCCTGGATCTTACCAAAGCAGGATCCGGTCCCTTCCATTTATTATCCAACACATCCTTCCACATGACCAGTTCCGGATGTGCTTGTGCCCCCTGGTGGCAATGTCTGTCTGCTGCAGACCTATCATGAACATCCAAAACTAAAAAATTAAGGGTATAGAGTGCTAGAGAGACTCTCTCCTTGGGGGTTGCATTCTCCGCTATCCCCCTTCGTTGTTTAAAAAGGATAGCTTTTAAACTTTTATTTGCTCTCTCCACAATACCTTGGCCTTGTGGGTTGTAAGGTAGGCCAGTAGTGTGGGCAACCTGCATCTGGGCACAGAAGGCACGAAAGCCAGAGGAAGCATAAGCAGGGCCATTGTCAGTCTTTAGGCGTCGCGGTTTTCCCCAAGACGCCCAGGCTTCCAAACAATGAGTTTTTACATGAGTAACCTTTTCCCCTGCAAGAGGAGAAGCATGTATGATTCCTGAGCAAGTATCCACCGAGACATGCAGGTATTTAAGCTTGCCAAATTCCAAGACATGAGTAACATCCATCTGCCAAAGATCACCAGGTCTTAGGCCCCGTGGGTTCACACCCACATGTGGAGAAGGCAGGAAAGTGACACAGGATTGACAAGCCTTAACAATATCACGTGCCTCGGACCTAGAAATGGCAAAGGTCTTTCTTAAGGTGTTAGCAGGAACATGATACAGTCTATGGAACTCGGTGGCCATATCTTTAGGACTACTCATGGCTAACATGGTCATCCGCGTGGCTTTGTCTACCAAGTCATTTGCTTGAGATATAGGTCCTGGTAGCAAGGAGTGAGCACGAACATGGGTAACATAGAAGGGGGAGGAGCGTTGCCAAATGAGAGATTGAATTTGAGAAAGAATGTTTGAGACAGGACTAGCAGAACGAATAGAGGCAGCAATTTCCAGCCCAACAACTGCATTAGCCACATACTGTGAGTCTGTGAACAAATTAAAGGGACTACCAAAAGTCTGAAACACCTCCAAGACAATCATGCATTCCACAATTTGGGGAGAGTCAGGCCTATAGAACTTCACCACAGGTTCTGAGCCCTGAACCATATAAGCTCCGCGACCTGTTTTTGAACCATCAGTGAAAATGGCAGGGGCTGAGGGCAAAGGGCCCTTTGATGTGACCCGGGGAAAATAGACTAAATTTTTTTCCACGAAGGACAGAATGGGGCTTTTTGGGTAATGGTTATCTATAGGATTTGGAAAAGCACACATAAGAATGCTCCATTCATCAACCGTACCGGATAGAGTCTCTACTTGTTCCTTAGTATAGGGGATGATAAGCTTATCAGGCAACTTTGCAAAATGAGTTAGGCACGATTTCAAACCCAAACAAGCCTGTTGGGCAACCAACTGTGGGAAGTACTGCAGGGTGCGAGCTCCCAAGGAATGTCCATGAATCCACAAAAGAGGGCCGTCCTGCCATAACACTCCCGTGGGGACATCCCTTGTTTTTAGGATACAGAGAAGAAGTGGACTAGAAGGGTCAAAGCGTTTAAGCTGTGCCTTCATAAGGGCCTTTTCTATTTTGCTTAAGGCTTGACGAGCTGGCTCAGTGAGCACACGAGGAGAGGTAATCTCAGGATCACCCTCCAAAATGGAAAACAATGGTAACAAATCTGCACGGGGGACATGGAGAAAACCTCGCAACCAATTAATGTCCCCCAAAAGTTTTTGAAAATCATTTAATGTATGCAAGTGGGAGGTACGGATGCAAATTTTTTGAGGTTTCACAGACTGAAGGCCAATGACAGACCCAAGGAAATTTACTGAATCCGTTTGCTGGACCTTCTCTGGGGCAATAAAAAGACCCTTATGTTCCAACGCCTTGACGACCTCCTGAAAGGAGACATGCAAAACATCTAAGGTAGGGGCTGTGAGTAGGATATCATCCATATAGTGGATCATACGTAAAGAGGGGAACTGTTGTCTTACTACAAATAACACTGAGTCTACATAAAGCTGGCACATAGTGGGACTGTTGGACATCCCTTGTGGCAACACACGCCACTGAAAGCGGGCATCAGGCTTCTCATGATTTACAGCTGGTAATGTGAAAGCAAAACGCTCTCTGTCCTGAGGGCAAAGGGGTATGGAGAAAAAACAGTCTTTAATATCTAAAACCATCACTGGCCATTCCCTGGGGAGAGCAGAAAGCGCTGGCAGGCCCCTCTGAACTGGGCCCAGGACCTGCATTTGAGCATTGACAGCCCTCAAATCATGTAATAATCGCCACTTTCCAGAGGACTTTTTGATCACAAATATAGGTGTGTTCCAAGGGGAAATAGAGGGCTCCAGGTGGCCTAACTGCAATTGTTCCTCAATTAACCTCTGGGCTGCTTCCAGTTTTTCCTGTGAGAGGGGCCACTGAGGAACCCACACTGGCTTATGAGTCATCCAAGGTATGGGCACCTGTTCAAAATTGGAAGCAGAATTTTCAGTGGTCCCTAAGAAAAACCCAACCCAAAGCGATCCAGCTTCTCCTCCAGGATGATGGGCTGAGGTCGCCCTTGAAGGTGCTTCCCTAGACCTGAGCCTGGAACAAAGCCCTGAATTTTCATCATATTTTTACTAGCTTCTGAATAATCATTGGTCAAGCGGAGATTCATCTGGGTCTGAATATCTCTTCCCCATAAATTAATGGGAACATCCAACACAAAAGGTTGGATTTTTCCCTTTTGACCCTCTGTAGTGGTCCATGTTAACTCCTTTGCACTCATATGTGGTGTTTTAGCAAACCCTAAGCCTTGCAAGATCTGAGCTGATCTCTGCAAGGGCCAGGCTTTTGGCCAAGAATCTAATTTTATTATACTTTTATCTGCCCCAGTGTCCACCAGTCCTGAGAATTCTCTTCCTTCTATGGTCAGGCGCAGAAGGGGTCTTTGATCCAACTCCAAAGACAAGCAGGTCAAGTCCACACCGGTAGACCCAAGGCTCTTGTCACCCCTTTCCTTATCTAGTGCAGGAAATAGAGAATGGTTAGAAGGCAAAATCAGCAATTGGGCAATACGGTCCCCAGGGGCCACTGACACTGCCCCATAGGGGGAATGACAAAGAATTTTAATTACACCTGTATAATCTGGATCGATAACACCGGGGAAGACTATGAGACCCTTTAAAGTAGAGGAGGAGCGCCCCAAAAGAAGGCCCACCGTATCTCTTGCTAGCGGGCCAGACACATCTGTGTCCAGGATTTGCACGCCCATTTCCGGAGTTAAGACCAATCCGGAGGTGGCACAGAGGTCCAGGCCTGCGGAGCCCGATGTTGCTCTCCGGGCTGAGGCAGCGGGGGACCTGGCGCCACAGTCACCGGGACCTGAGGTGTCTGCATTGCCCCATAAATTTGTGGGCCCTGGGGACGTGGGCCCTTCCCCCCGTTTTTTTGGTCCTGATTGCTTGAAAGAGGGGGGAGGGGCAGACCATTAATATCCCTCACAGATCTACATTCATTAGCCCAGTGTTTTCCCTTCTTACATCTAGGACAAGTCCCAGGGGGGCGCTGTGCCGGTCCCGCATCTCGGACAGGGGCTGGGCTATCCGCTTGAGGACATTGGCGTTTAAAATGTCCCAATTGACCACATCGGAAACAGCCCTTTTGATTCCCTGTCCGTTGAGCCTTAGCGGCAGCTATGACCGCTGCTGCTAATCCTGCATTAGACAGAGGACCCCCTATCTCTCGACAGGCTTTGAGCCAGTCATCCAATGTTCCCCTTCTTACTGATTGTATAGCCTTTTTGCACTCCTTAGTGGCCTGTTCAAATATTAGCTGTTGTATAAACGGCATGGTGTGGTCAGCAAGGCCAATTGTCTTTTCTGCCACTTCCAACATTCTAGCTGAGAAATCAGAAAATGGCTCTGTAGGGCCCTGAACAATCTTAGTCAACTGTCCTGCGACCTCTCCCTTATTACGGAGCTCCTTCCAAGCCTGATAATGAATATTATTAATTTGGATATACACGTCTGGATGGAAATTGAGCTGATCTGTAAGATAAGGACCAGCCCCCAGAAGCATATCAGAAGTCCAGTCCCAGTCCCCTTTCATAATATTCTGCCTAGCTTGTTCTTGGGCTTTATCAGAAATCAGTGATCTGAAATCCAAATATTGCCCCCTCGTTAGACAAGCCCGGGCTAAGTCTAACCAATCACCAGGAGTAAGGGTGCGCTGCGTGAGTCTGCGAAGCAGCATAAGTGAATAGTCAGCAGTGGGTCCAAAATCTTTGCAGGCCTGAACTAAATCTTTAAGTTCCGTATAGGGGATTGGCTCCCAGCCTCTTTGATTGGTAGTGGTATTCAAAAAACCGGGAAAGCGGAGGCCAGGCGGGACCACGTCCGCAGCTTAACAAAATGGCAGCGATCCTCGGCTGGGACATAGGGGGGGGGGAACATGAGGGCGTGGCAGAGCACTAGGCGGTGCTCGGTTCCGAATACCAACTTCCTCTTTTAAGGCACTCCTCCCCCTAACCGCGGGAGGGCAGACACGCCTGCCCACAAACTGAGTATCCTGAGCACAATGCAAAGCTGCCTCCTCTAAATCCTGTCCCTCTGTCCCACTGGAGTCCTCCTGATCAGAAGCAGAACTACTGCCGTGATCATCTCGTATACTCAGGTGTCGCAGCGGCTGTAGGGAAGGATATAACCCCACAGCCCCCTGCTGCGGCGGGGCCCTAGGGAAGTCCTCACCCCTCCCGTGCATACAGCCGGAGCCCTCATTACTCTCTTCTAACGGGGGTGCCTTCTCCTCTACATGGCAGGGAACCTTTTCCTTGAAATGACTGGCCATATTGGGAACTCCTCCCGGGAAATGACTGGCCCTTTTTTCCTGTACTTCCTTATATAATCTGGGTTTGCTATCCCCACTTGCATCAGATTCTGACAAACTATCCTGATGTTGTCTGAGCCGTCTCCGGCCCTCCTGAAGTGGGTCCGGGTGGCTTCCAGAACGTAAACAAGAATGTATCATCCTCCAGAAAGGGAGGGTACCTCGACCTAAGTGACCCTCCTCCCTAGCCGCCTCAAGGTCTTTACCCAGCTTTTCCCATGAGGGCAATGAGAGATCTCCGGACGCCGCAAACCATGGAGCCGCAGCATCAATGTCTTTAACAATCTTTTTAATAGTGGCATTAGAGACCTTTAGATCACATTGTTTCAAAACTTCCTTTATAGGCTGAGTAAAATCAATGGGAGAATACCGGGCACTCGATGTATTACCCATCACGAGCTGGAAGGCTGGAAATGAAACTAACAGCCAGCCCCACGTTATCTACCGAGGATTTATCTGACTCGAGGCTCCAAGGACCAGAGCCGCGTTGTATCCGCGGTTTAACCGGTCCAGGCAATCAACAGACTAGGCAAGATAGAAAACAAACGCAAAACAATAGAAAGACCCAGACAAAACAAACCGAAAACAGCAAGTGCAGCGAGGCCCTCAGACACGGACATGACTGAGACACAGAAAAGAAAAGAAAAAAAAAGAATGACTTACTGGTACCTTCCTCTCCGTGTGTCAAGTTCTGAATCCTCCTTTGGTCCTTCGCACTGGTGACCACAAGGCTCCCGGCGTCCCGGGATTTCGGCACCAGTTTGCGGCGAGCCCCCCCGACCAGCGGGAAAAGAACAATCACCACACGAGGATCCTTCTTGATCACACTTTATTGGAGAGCTTCTTGGTTAACAGGAGAGAGCGGATGGAGAAGGACTCGGGGGCGGGGTGTGCAGCTACTTTTATAGGGGGATGGGCAATGAGGCACCTACTGATTGGCTGTTATCTGCTTGCCACCACCAGGCGCCACGGGATAGGCTCAGGACAGGTTGCGTCAAGCGCATGCGCGTACCTTGAATACGGTTGGCGCCAAAGCACTGTCGTAAAAGAAGCTGGACACCACGAGGTTAGCGCCATCTTGTAAAGGCGGATTAGATGTGGTTTCCTGCAGTGCCAGCGCCATCTAGTGGTGGGGACTAGATGTGGCTCCCTGCAGTTCCCCCTTTCTATTATAAAGCGCAGCAGGTGAAGGTAGAGGTTTGATCTCTGATAAACAAAAGGACATTGTGAAGACCCCCAGGCCAGGTGGCCAGCCAGGCTGGTGCCTCACCCGTCCGGTACCTTTTCTCAGAGATGGGATGTCGGTACCAACCCATATGCAATCAAACATGCCCTCCATGAGGCTGCTAAGAGCATACCTCATGTGCAGTACTTTGTCTCGCAAGCCTGAGCGCCAATGAATGTCGTGTTCCCAACACCAACCCTCTGCTCCTCCTTGTATAATGAGCACCTCAGGCCCTAAGGGGGCAGGGGCCAGGGAAAAACTAGGTGTTTTTCAGGGCCGATAGCCAAATCTGGGGGGAGGATCCACACTCCAAAGCGGCAAGTGCTTGAGAAATAACTACCTTGTCCCGCCTGGTCTGGGCTTGCAGGCGACAAATCAACCAGAGGCACAGCGCACAGCCCCCAAGGCAGCAAACTGCAAACATCCCTACCCCTACCCACTCCTTGAAGAAGGAAAAGGCAGAGGAAAGCCAAGAGGTAAAACCCTCAGCCAGGCTAAGGTCCACTCGCGTGGAATTGATCATAACAATAGCTTGTCTTAGTTCTTCCAATTCCGCATCAAAATCTAGGGACCAATTCCCTGCCAAGTACAAGGACAGTTGCTTTGACAGATTTGCTGCCCTTGTAAAGTTTTCATATTGAACACTAGTGATACATAAGGCATTAAGTTTCCATTCACATCCCAACTGAGCGATTTGCCAAAGAACATCAATTTGCTCCTGAACTAAGTCCACCCTTTGATTTAGGATCATAATGCCACCTTTGAGTTGGGAATTTAAATTTGATTGTGTGTCTAAGGCGGCAGCTGTGGAAGAAGCCAAGGTATTTAAGGTAGAGGCGGTTTGAACTGAAGAAGCCATGGCTACACCTGCGGCTGTAGCTGCGGCAGCAGCAGCCGCCACCGCAGCAATAACAGCGGCCGTAATTCCAAAATCTCTCTTATGCCTGACAAAGACAATGTACTAGGAGCCTCTACAGGCACGGGGACCCAACGGGGGACCCTAAGTACCATGGCTCTGTGATAGAGTGTTGCATCCCAACATTGGGACAAATAACAAGAAGCATTAGAACAATTGCTGAAAGAAAAGTTACTAAGGACAAACATGAATGGTGGATGGACACACACCGGGGGTGGGGGCATAAGAGGCATTTTTTCCTAGGTATTTTCCTATCCGGGTGACACCCCCGAGCACTCTCTCATATCGCCATTCAAGGAATTCGCTCAGGGATAGTAGCTCATGGATTACTCCAGACACATTATTACGGGCAACTGTCCCCCCCGGTAATAAAACAAAGGGTGTCATATCTGTGCAGCTACCATTAACCCCACACAGAACCCACTTTGAAAATGGGTTCATAGTACCATCCTGTAGAAATGGTCCCTCCGTCCACGAAAACTGTAAAGGAAAAGGCCCTTTCATATTCGGGGAATAAGTAAAGGTCCGTCCCACATCTGCCCAGCCCACAGTACTGGACTGGCATTCCGTCCATGGCCAAAGGTCCCCTTCATAAGTTCCCATACAGTGAGGTGCCAGGCGTGGTTGAGGCAGAGTCACAGTACCTCTCTGGCCACGAAAAAAGGTACCATTGAGCCATATCACCTCTTCTGAGAAGGGGTAACTATAAGCTTTGTGGGACGAATTCCGAAAGGTAGATTCTGGGCCCCATCTCCTGTCCCCCCTAAACCAAGCAAATGCCTGCATCTCCAGTTGTATACAAGAGTCACGTTCACGGGCGAGAGTAAAGCAGAGACTTCCACTTTCCTCGAAGTGTCGAGCCTCCCCCAGGGGGGCAAGGGTCAGGTCTTTAACAACCGCAGGGAGATTGAGACCTTGCTGAGTGGTGAAGAACCGAGGAAGGACTCTCGCCGTGTGGCGAACGGGCAGGGGCTTGGGGAAAACAGACAGGATGCCCCAGCGCAATTCTCCTCTACTAGTCTCCAGGCACATAAGGATCAGCATCCACAGGATCTTTGGCACTCGTACTTGGATGGCCATCCTCGTCCCCTGGACTCTCCTCTGGAGTTGATGTCAGCGTCTTGACTAGCCGGGCCGGGACCCAATGTGGCAATTCCTGGTCCTGTGGAAAGACACAAACAGCTCCCCTGGATCTTACCAAAGCAGGATCCGGTCCCTTCCATTTATTATCCAACACATCCTTCCACATGACCAGTTCCGGATGTGCTTGTGCCCCCTGGTGGCAATGTCTGTCTGCTGCAGACCTATCATGAACATCCAAAACTAAAAAATTAAGGGTATAGAGTGCTAGAGAGACTCTCTCCTTGGGGGTTGCATTCTCCGCTATCCCCCTTCGTTGTTTAAAAAGGATAGCTTTTAAACTTTTATTTGCTCTCTCCACAATACCTTGGCCTTGTGGGTTGTAAGGTAGGCCAGTAGTGTGGGCAACCTGCATCTGGGCACAGAAGGCACGAAAGCCAGAGGAAGCATAAGCAGGGCCATTGTCAGTCTTTAGGCGTCGCGGTTTTCCCCAAGACGCCCAGGCTTCCAAACAATGAGTTTTTACATGAGTAACCTTTTCCCCTGCAAGAGGAGAAGCATGTATGATTCCTGAGCAAGTATCCACCGAGACATGCAGGTATTTAAGCTTGCCAAATTCCAAGACATGAGTAACATCCATCTGCCAAAGATCACCAGGTCTTAGGCCCCGTGGGTTCACACCCACATGTGGAGAAGGCAGGAAAGTGACACAGGATTGACAAGCCTTAACAATATCACGTGCCTCGGACCTAGAAATGGCAAAGGTCTTTCTTAAGGTGTTAGCAGGAACATGATACAGTCTATGGAACTCGGTGGCCATATCTTTAGGACTACTCATGGCTAACATGGTCATCCGCGTGGCTTTGTCTACCAAGTCATTTGCTTGAGATATAGGTCCTGGTAGCAAGGAGTGAGCACGAACATGGGTAACATAGAAGGGGGAGGAGCGTTGCCAAATGAGAGATTGAATTTGAGAAAGAATGTTTGAGACAGGACTAGCAGAACGAATAGAGGCAGCAATTTCCAGCCCAACAACTGCATTAGCCACATACTGTGAGTCTGTGAACAAATTAAAGGGACTACCAAAAGTCTGAAACACCTCCAAGACAATCATGCATTCCACAATTTGGGGAGAGTCAGGCCTATAGAACTTCACCACAGGTTCTGAGCCCTGAACCATATAAGCTCCGCGACCTGTTTTTGAACCATCAGTGAAAATGGCAGGGGCTGAGGGCAAAGGGCCCTTTGATGTGACCCGGGGAAAATAGACTAAATTTTTTTCCACGAAGGACAGAATGGGGCTTTTTGGGTAATGGTTATCTATAGGATTTGGAAAAGCACACATAAGAATGCTCCATTCATCAACCGTACCGGATAGAGTCTCTACTTGTTCCTTAGTATAGGGGATGATAAGCTTATCAGGCAACTTTGCAAAATGAGTTAGGCACGATTTCAAACCCAAACAAGCCTGTTGGGCAACCAACTGTGGGAAGTACTGCAGGGTGCGAGCTCCCAAGGAATGTCCATGAATCCACAAAAGAGGGCCGTCCTGCCATAACACTCCCGTGGGGACATCCCTTGTTTTTAGGATACAGAGAAGAAGTGGACTAGAAGGGTCAAAGCGTTTAAGCTGTGCCTTCATAAGGGCCTTTTCTATTTTGCTTAAGGCTTGACGAGCTGGCTCAGTGAGCACACGAGGAGAGGTAATCTCAGGATCACCCTCCAAAATGGAAAACAATGGTAACAAATCTGCACGGGGGACATGGAGAAAACCTCGCAACCAATTAATGTCCCCCAAAAGTTTTTGAAAATCATTTAATGTATGCAAGTGGGAGGTACGGATGCAAATTTTTTGAGGTTTCACAGACTGAAGGCCAATGACAGACCCAAGGAAATTTACTGAATCCGTTTGCTGGACCTTCTCTGGGGCAATAAAAAGACCCTTATGTTCCAACGCCTTGACGACCTCCTGAAAGGAGACATGCAAAACATCTAAGGTAGGGGCTGTGAGTAGGATATCATCCATATAGTGGATCATACGTAAAGAGGGGAACTGTTGTCTTACTACAAATAACACTGAGTCTACATAAAGCTGGCACATAGTGGGACTGTTGGACATCCCTTGTGGCAACACACGCCACTGAAAGCGGGCATCAGGCTTCTCATGATTTACAGCTGGTAATGTGAAAGCAAAACGCTCTCTGTCCTGAGGGCAAAGGGGTATGGAGAAAAAACAGTCTTTAATATCTAAAACCATCACTGGCCATTCCCTGGGGAGAGCAGAAAGCGCTGGCAGGCCCCTCTGAACTGGGCCCAGGACCTGCATTTGAGCATTGACAGCCCTCAAATCATGTAATAATCGCCACTTTCCAGAGGACTTTTTGATCACAAATATAGGTGTGTTCCAAGGGGAAATAGAGGGCTCCAGGTGGCCTAACTGCAATTGTTCCTCAATTAACCTCTGGGCTGCTTCCAGTTTTTCCTGTGAGAGGGGCCACTGAGGAACCCACACTGGCTTATGAGTCATCCAAGGTATGGGCACCTGTTCAAAATTGGAAGCAGAATTTTCAGTGGTCCCTAAGAAAAACCCAACCCAAAGCGATCCAGCTTCTCCTCCAGGATGATGGGCTGAGGTCGCCCTTGAAGGTGCTTCCCTAGACCTGAGCCTGGAACAAAGCCCTGAATTTTCATCATATTTTTACTAGCTTCTGAATAATCATTGGTCAAGCGGAGATTCATCTGGGTCTGAATATCTCTTCCCCATAAATTAATGGGAACATCCAACACAAAAGGTTGGATTTTTCCCTTTTGACCCTCTGTAGTGGTCCATGTTAACTCCTTTGCACTCATATGTGGTGTTTTAGCAAACCCTAAGCCTTGCAAGATCTGAGCTGATCTCTGCAAGGGCCAGGCTTTTGGCCAAGAATCTAATTTTATTATACTTTTATCTGCCCCAGTGTCCACCAGTCCTGAGAATTCTCTTCCTTCTATGGTCAGGCGCAGAAGGGGTCTTTGATCCAACTCCAAAGACAAGCAGGTCAAGTCCACACCGGTAGACCCAAGGCTCTTGTCACCCCTTTCCTTATCTAGTGCAGGAAATAGAGAATGGTTAGAAGGCAAAATCAGCAATTGGGCAATACGGTCCCCAGGGGCCACTGACACTGCCCCATAGGGGGAATGACAAAGAATTTTAATTACACCTGTATAATCTGGATCGATAACACCGGGGAAGACTATGAGACCCTTTA
Source organism: Dipus sagitta (assembly GCA_036346955.1). Classification (NCBI taxonomy): domain Eukaryota; kingdom Metazoa; phylum Chordata; class Mammalia; order Rodentia; family Dipodidae; genus Dipus; species Dipus sagitta. Next base: position 25,092,427 of record CM070789.1, on the reverse strand, counting down.
AAGTAGAGGAGGAGCGCCCCAAAAGAAGGCCCACCGTATCTCTTGCTAGCGGGCCAGACACATCTGTGTCCAGGATTTGCACGCCCATTTCCGGAGTTAAGACCAATCCGGAGGTGGCACAGAGGTCCAGGCCTGCGGAGCCCGATGTTGCTCTCCGGGCTGAGGCAGCGGGGGACCTGGCGCCACAGTCACCGGGACCTGAGGTGTCTGCATTGCCCCATAAATTTGTGGGCCCTGGGGACGTGGGCCCTTCCCCCCGTTTTTTTGGTCCTGATTGCTTGAAAGAGGGGGGAGGGGCAGACCATTAATATCCCTCACAGATCTACATTCATTAGCCCAGTGTTTTCCCTTCTTACATCTAGGACAAGTCCCAGGGGGGCGCTGTGCCGGTCCCGCATCTCGGACAGGGGCTGGGCTATCCGCTTGAGGACATTGGCGTTTAAAATGTCCCAATTGACCACATCGGAAACAGCCCTTTTGATTCCCTGTCCGTTGAGCCTTAGCGGCAGCTATGACCGCTGCTGCTAATCCTGCATTAGACAGAGGACCCCCTATCTCTCGACAGGCTTTGAGCCAGTCATCCAATGTTCCCCTTCTTACTGATTGTATAGCCTTTTTGCACTCCTTAGTGGCCTGTTCAAATATTAGCTGTTGTATAAACGGCATGGTGTGGTCAGCAAGGCCAATTGTCTTTTCTGCCACTTCCAACATTCTAGCTGAGAAATCAGAAAATGGCTCTGTAGGGCCCTGAACAATCTTAGTCAACTGTCCTGCGACCTCTCCCTTATTACGGAGCTCCTTCCAAGCCTGATAATGAATATTATTAATTTGGATATACACGTCTGGATGGAAATTGAGCTGATCTGTAAGATAAGGACCAGCCCCCAGAAGCATATCAGAAGTCCAGTCCCAGTCCCCTTTCATAATATTCTGCCTAGCTTGTTCTTGGGCTTTATCAGAAATCAGTGATCTGAAATCCAAATATTGCCCCCTCGTTAGACAAGCCCGGGCTAAGTCTAACCAATCACCAGGAGTAAGGGTGCGCTGCGTGAGTCTGCGAAGCAGCATAAGTGAATAGTCAGCAGTGGGTCCAAAATCTTTGCAGGCCTGAACTAAATCTTTAAGTTCCGTATAGGGGATTGGCTCCCAGCCTCTTTGATTGGTAGTGGTATTCAAAAAAACCGGGAAAGCGGAGGCCAGGCGGGACCACGTCCGCAGCTTAACAAAATGGCAGCGATCCTCGGCTGGGACATAGGGGGGGGGGGAACATGAGGGCGTGGCAGAGCACTAGGCGGTGCTCGGTTCCGAATACCAACTTCCTCTTTTAAGGCACTCCTCCCCCTAACCGCGGGAGGGCAGACACGCCTGCCCACAAACTGAGTATCCTGAGCACAATGCAAAGCTGCCTCCTCTAAATCCTGTCCCTCTGTCCCACTGGAGTCCTCCTGATCAGAAGCAGAACTACTGCCGTGATCATCTCGTATACTCAGGTGTCGCAGCGGCTGTAGGGAAGGATATAACCCCACAGCCCCCTGCTGCGGCGGGGCCCTAGGGAAGTCCTCACCCCTCCCGTGCATACAGCCGGAGCCCTCATTACTCTCTTCTAACGGGGGTGCCTTCTCCTCTACATGGCAGGGAACCTTTTCCTTGAAATGACTGGCCATATTGGGAACTCCTCCCGGGAAATGACTGGCCCTTTTTTCCTGTACTTCCTTATATAATCTGGGTTTGCTATCCCCACTTGCATCAGATTCTGACAAACTATCCTGATGTTGTCTGAGCCGTCTCCGGCCCTCCTGAAGTGGGTCCGGGTGGCTTCCAGAACGTAAACAAGAATGTATCATCCTCCAGAAAGGGAGGGTACCTCGACCTAAGTGACCCTCCTCCCTAGCCGCCTCAAGGTCTTTACCCAGCTTTTCCCATGAGGGCAATGAGAGATCTCCGGACGCCGCAAACCATGGAGCCGCAGCATCAATGTCTTTAACAATCTTTTTAATAGTGGCATTAGAGACCTTTAGATCACATTGTTTCAAAACTTCCTTTATAGGCTGAGTAAAATCAATGGGAGAATACCGGGCACTCGATGTATTACCCATCACGAGCTGGAAGGCTGGAAATGAAACTAACAGCCAGCCCCACGTTATCTACCGAGGATTTATCTGACTCGAGGCTCCAAGGACCAGAGCCGCGTTGTCTACCGCGGGTTTAACCGGTCCAGGCAATCAACAGACTAGGCAAGATAGAAACAAACGCAAAACAATAGAAAGACCCAGACAAAACAAACCGAAAACAGCAAGAGCAGCGAGGCCCTCAGACACGGACATGACTGAGACACAGAAAAGAAAAGAAAAAAAAAGAATGACTTACTGGTACCTTCCTCTCCGTGTGTCAAGTTCTGAATCCTCCTTTGGTCCTTCGCCTGGTGACCACAAGGCTCCCGGCGTCCCGGGATTTCGGCACCAGTTTGCGGCGAGCCCCCCCGACCAGCGGGAAAAGAACAATCACCACACGAGGATCCTTCTTGATCACACTTTATTGGAGAGCTTCTTGGTTAACAGGAGAGAGCGGATGGAGAAGGACTCGGGGGCGGGGTGTGCAGCTGCTTTTATAGGGGGATGGGCAATGAGGCACCTACTGATTGGCTGTTATCTGCTTGCCACCACCAGGCGCCATGGGATAGGCTCAGGACAGGTTGCGTCAAGCGCATGCGCGTACCTTGAATACGGTTGGCGCCAAAGCACTGTCGTAAAAGAAGCTGGACACCACGAGGTTAGCGCCATCTTGTAAAGGCGGATTAGATGTGGTTTCCTGCAGTGCCAGCGCCATCTAGTGGTGGGGACTAGATGTGGCTCCCTGCACCCAGGTTCAATTCCCCAGTACCTACATAAAGCCAGATGCAAAAGTGATGCATGCATCTGGAGTTTGCAGTGGCTAGAGGCCCTAGCATATCTATTCTCTCTCTCTCTCTCTCTCCCCTCTTTCTCCTCCTCCTCTCTTATTCTCTCTGCTTGCAAATAAATGAATACATAATTTAAAAAAAACAGTGATGTTGATGTTCTCATTAATGATCTCTTCTGCCTTGTAGGGGGACAAATGCTAAAGAAATGTTTCCATCATCCCTCATGTGAGGCTGTATATAATTAAGTTTACTATAACTATAACTAGAGACTTTAAAAAAAATCCTAAGGCCAGATATTGCTAGATGCTCATTACATCAGGCAGTCTGTTCCAGACAGCAGGAGAAAGCTACTGAAGCAGGAATATGCTCCAAGCTATCTTTAAATTTGACATTTAGGGTCCTTAATAACAGAGGGGAAATAGAGATAATCTAGAAAGCCCAGGGGAAACGATTATGGGCAAAGAAACAAGAACAAATACTAGCCCTGGCAAATCATGCAATTCCCCAGACAAATAACCTGCCACTTAAAAAGACCCCAAGCTGAAACAAGGAGTTTGAAGGGGAAATGACAAAGAACTGAGCTCTGTGACGTTCTTAAGATAACAAGGCTCTGCCCTCTGAAGTAGGGAAACACTCTCCCACAGTCTAGTGGGAGAATGGGCCTTCAGCACCAATGATGGCTGACTTAGAGATGCTGTCAAAGGTTCCCTGGGAACAAACCCCACTGAATCTGAGAGGGAAATTGCCCTACATATTCGCTCTGCTATCTGCAGCAGCAGCCGTAGAGCTAGAATTACTTAGGTGTGTGCTTTCAAGCCCAGCCCCTTCCAGATGCTGCACACAGGTGCGTGACTTCTTTCAGATTTAGCCCTGGACCCAAAGTAAAAAGCCTGGTTGCTCATGGGGCTTTTGGTGGGCTTTTTCCTCTTTTCTGGCTCCTGGGCTGTTCATCTCTCAGCATCTAAGGTTTTTGCCTCTGGTAAGGTTTTGGCCTTCCCACCCTGGCAGCAGTGGTGAGATATGCGTGGGTCCTTAGACCATGTGGGTCTTTCCACTCCTCACCCTTTGGTTCTCAGACTAACCTCCTTGCCATTCCCCCTTCTTTGCTCCACAGACTCTCCCTCATCCTGCCTGAAATTTGTGGAACAAATATAATAACTCACCAAAATAATCCTTATCAGTCTTGTTTTATTTCAATTTTTTAAGTGAAGCAGACATGATTTCAGGTTTGGGGTTTGCCTTTGAACCTCCAAAGTCCCATCTCAGATGGACTCAAGCAGGTGAAATTGGGAACCTTTCTATATGAGTGCTTTGTTCTTTGCTTTAATTAATACCTCAACAACTCTTCCTAAGCAAGTTTGTATAGCAGCTAAAAGAAAGAAGTCAGTGATGTTGTTGCCTGTCCAAGTCATCTGGCTTTCAGAGTTTCCACTGAAGTCAGGTATTAGTCTAATGGGGCTTACCTTTGTAAGTGAGGAGCTGTTTCTCTCTTGCAGATTTAGTACTCTTTGTGTTCTGTTTTAACTATAATGTAATGTGAGGAATTTCTTCTTTAGTTCTGTGTATTTGACATTATGCATGTCTCTTGTACCTTGATGAGCTTTTCTTTAGTAAGATTTTGAAATTTTTTTTCTATAATTTTATTGAAATATTTTTATACCATTGACTTGAAGTTCTCCCCCTTGTATGCCCATGATTTTAACATTTCATCTTTTAAGTTATTCAAACATTTTTTGAACGTGTCATTGATTTTGGCCTCCTGATCTAGTTCTTCTGCCTTGTCTTCAAGACCTGATATTTTGCCATCCACATTCTGTTGGTATGGATTTTCTGAGAGCTTTTTAATTGAGTTATTTCACTTTTTACTTCTCTTTGGTTTTTCTTTAACATCTCTATATCTTTATTGCATTCCATTTTTGTTCTTTGGTGGGACTTTCTTATTACAGTTAGTTGATTGTGCTGTCTTGGGTCTCATTAAGGTGTTTGTGTCTTTGAATTCATTCAGGTATCTATTGAGTTCTTTTAGTTGATTCTCTTACATTTGATTTATCCATTAGTTCATGTCCTCTTTAAGTCTGTTGTATATAATTGTGTTTTGTAATTCTTTGATATTTCCTCTAAATAGATATCATTGGAGGCTTCAACTAAGGGGCTAGGTATTCTTGGTTGGGATATGTTGCCTTGGTTTCGCTTGTCATTTGTCTTCCATTGGAGTTTGCTCCTCTGATGATAATTCCTTTGTCTACACAAGCATGTGGCAATAGCAGATCAACTGGTGGACAAGGTAAACTGAGCTCAGGACTGCTGCACTAACAGACATGCATCTGGACCACAAACCCACTGTGACTTGGCCTAGATTGCTCTAAGTCATCTCCCAGCATACATTTGGGTTGGATAGGGAAGAGGGACCAATCACAAGTTCAATGGGGGCATGTGTTGAATGCCTGGATCTTCTAGCTATGGAAAGACAGCCTAAACCTGTTTGGGTTGGGCAGAATCAAGCAAGATCTCACCAGAAACCTGGGTTAAGTGGCCTCACCCTCTTGCTCTGGGCAGGCAGCCTATACTTGTCCACTTTCTCCAATTTTATTGAATATAGTACTATAAGCATTAGCTAAAGCAGTAAGACAAAAAAAGATACAAATAGGAAAACAAGATATGATTCTATACATGAGATCCTAAAGACTCTGCTAGAAAACTCATAAAACTGTAAATATTTTCAACAAAGTGGCAGAATACAAAATTAACAGACAAATACCAGTTATTTTCCTATATTCATATAATAAGCATGCTGGGGAACAATCCCATTCACAATTGCCTAACTAAAATCAAATATCTTGGAATGTGTCTAGTTAAGGAAGTTTCTAAAAGCCATATACACAGAAAGCTTTAAAATTCTCCAGAAATAATCTGAAGAAGAAATTAGAAGAGGAAAAGACTTCTAAAGCTCATGGATTAGAAAAATTAATACTGTGGCTATCTTACCAAAAACATTTTACAGATTCGATGCAATCAAAATTTCAATGTCCATGTCCTGGCAACTTGAACAAGATTGAATCTAAAGGTAATGGACTGGTGTTTGGTGGAGAAAGGCACAGATCATAAGGATGTTTAAAATGATAAGTTTGGCAGAGGAGGAAATGCAAACAGGTTTTAGGTCCTAGGCCTAGAGATTGCAGTCACTTTAGCTGAAATTTTTTAAGAGATCACCACCATCAAGGGTGGATCACCTGCTCTGCACTGGGACAATGAGAAGAGTGATAATTCTTTTGAAAGCAGGAGTGCTAAAGGAATTTCATGATCCTGAAGGATGAAAGTTGGGCTTCATTGCCCCCTGGAAAAAGATGGGCAATACTGGCCACCTGATACCAGTTTTGGATACATGAAGATGCACATCATAGTGGGTTATGGAGTACATAATAGTTCTGGGGAGTCACTAAGGCTGGTTACTTTGAGGCAAGGTTGTAGTACCTGCAAGAAGACCCTGTGAGGTAGGAGGATCACTGTGAGTTCAAGGCCGCCCTGAGACTACATAGTGAATTCCAGGTCAGCCTGGGCTAGAGTGAGACCCTACCTCGGGGGGGAAAATAAAGGGGGGTGTGTGGAAATCTTACAGACATCAAAGAAATGCAAATCAATACTCCATTGAGATTCCATCTTACTCCAGTCAGAATGGTAGTCATTAAGAAAACAAACAGCAACAAGAGCTAGCAGAGATATGGGCAAAAATGTAGCTTTGCATACTGCTTATGAGAATGTAAACGAATTCAACATATATGGAAATCAGTATGGAGGTTTGAATCAGATGTCCCCTTACCCTAAAGTCATGTGTTTTGACTGCTTGGTCCCAAGCTAGTAACAATATGGGAGGTTGACCCTTGCAGGAGAGGCTGTGCCACTGGGGGCAGACCTTGAAGTTTACTAGCCGCCAGATCACCAGTGCCAGCTCTGCTCAGCTCATACTCTTGCTGCTATCCTCCCCCTGCCGTGGCAAGGTATCACGTCCAGCCTCTGCCCTAGCATCTTTTCCTGCTATTATGATGCTTCCCCTGGAAATTGTAAGCCAAAAGCCCTTCCTCAGCTACTTTTTGTTAGGTGTTTTATCCCAGCAATGTGAAGGTAACTAAGACAAGAAAAAGTAAAAATAGGGCTGGCAAGATGGCTTAGCCCTTAAGATGTTTGTCTATGAAGCCAAAGTACCCAGGTTTGATTCCCCAGGACCCACATGAGCCAGATGCACAAGGTAGTGCATGTGTCTGGAGTTTGTTTACAGTGGCTGAAGGCCCTAGCATATCTGTGCTCTTTCTCCCTCTCCTCTCTCTCTCTCTCTCTCCCTGTTTGTCTATCTGTCAAATAAATAAAAGGAACTAAAAATAGATTTACCATATGATCCAGCTATAAACCTCCTAGATATTTAATCAAAGGACAAACATATCACAGATACTTGCACATCAATGTTTAATGTTGTAGCAGTATTCACAATATCTGTATTATGGTACCAACATAGGTGTTCAATAACAAAAGAAAGAATAGGGAAATTTTATATAAAAGTGGATTTTTGCCAGGTGTTGTGTTGCATGCCTTTAATCCCAGCCCTTGGGAGGCAGAAATAGGAGGATCACTGAGTATTCACCATGATAGATGTGCCACTATTGCAACCGTTGGCTCATTCGGCCTGGCTGGCCAAATATAAGGCTAGCAGTGTCCACTGTTGAGTATCTTCACTGGCGATTTCTCTCTCTCCCATTGAACTGCATGCAGAATGGCTTCTTCCAGCTTTAGTCAGCTGGTCTACATGGAGGAGGTTATCAGCTCAGTTCCAGTAGGATTTCTCAGTGGCCTTGCAGCCCAAGTGTGTGGAGTCTTCAGCAATAGGGTCTTACCATCTATTCCTGGTGGGAAACCAAGGGCCTCAGCAATGGCCTATAAGGTTTGGGGGGCATCAGGCCCCTCCCTGGCCAACAACTCACTGGAAGGTATCCCATCCCTGGCACTGAAAATTTTATAGCAACAATCTATGGCTCCTGAGTGTTCCATTGTCCAAAAAAGTAGGTTTCATATGATTTATTTATATCCTCTTAGATTTTGATTAGCCCTCCCTCCACCTTTCATTTACTCAATCTCTTCCCCTGACCTCAGTTGGGCATTTTCACCCACATTAATCTATTCTTCTACTTACTTATATACAATACCCCCCTCCCTACCTTTCTCTTCCCTTTATATCTCTTTCCTAGCTTACTGGCCTTTGCTACTGAGTTTTATTCCTACTCACACAGAAGTCCAATCATCTGTAGCTAGGATCCACATATGAGACAGAATATGTGACATTTGGCTTTCTGGACCTGGGTTATCTCACTTAGTATAATCCTTTCCAGATCCATCATTTTCCTGCAAATTTCATAACTTCATTTTTCTTTACTGCTGAGTAGAACTCCATTGTATAAATGTGCCATATCTTCATTATCCACTCATCCATTGAGGGACATCTAGGCTGATTCCATTTCCCAGCTATTGTGAATTGAGGGGTAATAAATATGGATGAGCAAGTATCTCTAAGGTAATGAGATGAGTCCTTAGGATATATGCATAGGAGTGCCATAGCTGGGTCAGTCATGTGGTAGGTCTATTTTTAGCTGTCTTAGGAACTCTGACACTGATTTCTACAATGGCTGGACCAGATTGCGTTCCCACCAACAGCGTAGAAGGGTTCCTCTTTTTTCACATCCTCACCAGCATTTATGGTCATGATGATAGCCAATCTGACAGGAGTGAGGTGGAATCTCAATATAGTTTTAATGTGCATTTCCCTGACGACTATGGATGTAGAACATTTTTTTTAGATGCTTATATGCCATCCATATTTCTTCTTTTTAGAACTCTATATTTAGTTTCATAGCCCATTCTTTTAATTGGCTTGTTTGATTTCTTATTATTTAATTTTTTGACTTCTTTGTATATAGTAGATATTAATCCTCTATAAGATGTATAGCTGACAAAGACTTTTTTCCCATTCTGTAGGTTTCCCCTTTGCTTTATTCACAGTGTCCTTTGCCGTACAAAATCTTTGTAATTTCATGAGGTCCCAGTGGTTAATCTGTGGTTTTATTGCCTGAGCAACTGGTCATTACCTCTGCTTGATCTTTCTCAATAAGTAATCTATACATTTTTTCTCCCTACAAAACTCTGTTTTTATCAAATAGTTTACCCTAATTGGCTATAGCAGAAATCAGGAAAAAATGATCATAAACTATATGTAATTTTAATTTTCATAGGTTGTATTTAGTGGTGCAAAACAGTGGGTACTTTATCCTATCTCATGGCTCTCATCTACCTTGGTATCATCCACTTGCAAGTGCTCCACAGAAAAGCAAAGAATATTGATGTGTTTAGAAGCGGCCTGTGTCATAACTGCTCATTGCTGATAGCAGCCATATGACCACACTTAATTGTAATGAATGTGGCCAAGATGGTGGCCTCTAACCATGCTTCAGCTCCTGGAGTAATATCAGGCAAGATCTGTGGGGCTCCAGTTGGAGTAAGTTTTAGCAGACCTCCAGTGGGTGGGCACGGAGGGGCACAGTTGGGAATCTGCTGATTCCCATGCTCTCAGGTTCCCTCAACCACTTGTTCCAGCTGCTGCACCTCTTAGTCCAGAATTGCCACCAGATTTGCCACCAGCCCACACCTCCCTGTCTTCCCCCAGCTGCTGCTTCTCTTCAAGGCCCAGGTGCTCCCTGTCTCCTGCCACATGCTCCCGCAAGCTCTGCCATGTCCATCTCACACTCAGTTTCCCACAATCTGCATGCTTTTCTGCTGGCCGTGCATGCTTCCCTGTATCTCCTTGGTGGGCTGGCCTGCAGGCTGCCTGTCTCCTGCTTGCACAGCCTTAACACCCTGTGCTGCCTACAGGTGGCCTTGTGTGTGCCCCTTGACCAGTGCCCCTGTCTTCTTCACACCAGCCAACTCCCTGATCTGGCCTGGGTTGTGGAACCCAGGGACCCCCACTATCTCCCCAACATCCGCCTCACTCCCAGTGGGGAATCACCTCAGCACAAAGAAGGGGAACACAAGAATATCAGGGGGAACCAGTGAGTCCTCCAAAATCTGCTCACTTGGGTATATAGGGGAGCAAGGGCAATTGCTTGGTCAAAGGGATCCCAGACCTCCAATCCCACCTTTGGTAGTAAGCACCAGCCCAGAGCTGCTGGTGCACTTATGCCCTCCACAACCTGCACATCCCAAAATGCAAAGCTATCACAAGCCTATTCTATTCAAACAAGGCACGCCAGGAATCATGACTAGAAAAGCATTTCTTTCATGTCCTCTAAGCAGATCTAAAGAGTCATCAGCTGGGGCCATTTCCAGCTCAAGGAAAAATAACTTTTTAAATTTTATTTATATATTTATTAGAGACACAGGGAGAGAGAGAATAGGCGCACCAGGGCCTCTAGCCACTGCAAACAAATTCCACCATGTGCATCTGGCTTACGTGGGACCTGGAGAATTGAACCAGGGTCCTTAGGCTTCGCAGGTATGTGCCTTAACCACTAAGTCATCTCTCCAGCCCACAAATAACTATTTTTAAACCAGTGACACAATTTGGTGTGGACAGTCTTACTTTTTAATATTTGTATTTATTTTCAAGGAGAGAGAGAGAAAATGGACATACTAGGGCCTCATGCCACTTCAAACAAACTCCATACACATGTCAGTTTGTGCATCTGGGTTTACATGGGTATGAGGAATTGAAACTGGGTCATTAGGCTTTGCAAGCCAGAACCTTCCAGTACTGAGCCATCTTTCTGGCCCATGATCAGTCTCTTAGAACTCTGTTGGTTAACATTTAGTCACAAAGCTACAACTTGCTACGGGGAAATTTTTTTTAAATGAAACCTTTAAGTGAAGGTACCTGTTCTTAAAATGTATGTTTTTAAAAGGAAGTATGGCCTTAGGGGAAGAAAATAGCAAAGGTCACTCTTGTGAGACTTCACATAGACAGCAAAAATGTATTCAGGGTTTGGTTAAATAAAACAGGATAGTTCAACAAAGAACACATTATGGAACAGTGCTTTTTGGAGAGTCTCAAAATCTTTATTATGAATTTCATTTTAGTACAAATAATGAGGGTGTTAGGAGCATCCCCCTGAGACAGGCCAAAGCTCCTCAGAAAGTAAATCTCCCTGGCATGGGTTTCAGCAGTGTGACTAGCCCAGACTTTCCCGTGAGTGATGGTGATTCTCAGCCTCCAGATCCATCCAGGGAATGCAGAAAAGCAAGCAGGGATGGTGAGGAACTGTTGGGAAGTAATGTGGCTTCTCCGCCTGTTCCATGACAGCTGTGTGGGCAGAGGCCCTGTCTGCTTACCACCACCACAGCTCCTAGTTCTGTGACTTACTGAGCAGTGTGACCAGAAGACGATCACTTCCACCAGGTGCTCCTTACCTCCTGGGTCAGGAGGGCTTAGGACTGGCCACACACTACCCCGTGATTTTGTAATTCTGGACATTACTCCTCCATGGGGGAAATCATTCTTTTCTTTACCACAGTAGTTCTTAGATTAGGCATCTTTATATGTGCTCAAAGAGGTGGGCAAAGAGGCAGAGCAGATAAACATGTAGATAAAGGAGGTACATTACTGTTATTATATAGGAGATATATTATCTATTTAATCCCCGCCCCCCTCAAGAGTAGGAACAACACTGCCGCTCACTCTCAGGCACCTTGAGGGCCAACCTGGAACACTGCAAGAGCACCACAAAGGGCTAAGTTCCAGCCACAGGGTTGGAGCAGGAGGTTAAGTGAAGTCAGGCCGGATAGCGCACCCCTTCCTTCCACACACCACCGACAGGGCCGGGAGGAGAAGTGAAGGCCCGCGGGCAGAACAAGAAGAGAGCGGTCCCATTCACCACGGATGTCCCTCTCTCTCCTGGAGTGGCTCACACCTGGCCGGTGAGAGCACATCACAGACATCCATCAGTGGGGAGATAAATTATCTGTTATGGGTTAGAGCTTTCAAGGGGAAAAAAAAATGAGGTGAGAGGAGAGAGAAAAAATGAGTTTGATTGGCAGCTAGAGCGATTGATTGCTCAGTGTTAAAAGGCGCTTGCTTGCAAAGACGGCTAGCCTGGGTTCAATTCCCTAGTCACCCAAAAAGCCAGACAGGCGTTTGTTTGCTACCATGTGCTCCCTCACACACACACATGTGCAAATAAATAAATGAAAGTAATGAAATTCATTTGAGTTGATAATTAAAAAGTAATATTTTGGAAACTGATCTGGTTTAGATGTTTTCTCCCACAGTCTGTGTGCTAGAAGCTTGGCCCCAAGTTTGACAATGTTATAAAGCTATGGAGAGGAGATAGGCCCTCGTTGGAGATCTACATGTTGCTCAGAGTATGCCCTTGAAGACGAGGGTGGACCCCCAGCTCCTCCCACTCATCTCTCCCACTTTTTTGCTCCCTGGCTGATGTGAGGGTCTTGCTCCAACCACGTACTTCTTTTCTATGACATACAGCTCATGATGGACTGAAACCTCCAAATTGCGAATTAAAATAATATATTTCTCTTTATGAGCTACTTATCTCAGCTATTGTATATAATTATATTAGTCAGAGACCTTGAAGTCTCAGGAGGTAAGTCTATGGCAGACAGTTATAGTCTAAGGCAACTATATAACCTAGACAGAATATTGTAGAATGTTTGGAGGATATTGCTATGTGACTCTCTTGAATAAAAAGAGGAAAAGGTGGACTTGGATTCAGAATTAGCTGATTATAGAAGGACTGATCCCTTTTCCTCCTGGAAGAAGGGCTCCATGTGTGACTTTAGGAACCAAAGATACCATAAATCATTCATTCACCTAGGATTTCACCTGCAAGTAGGAGGTTAATTTACGATTTGGATTAAATATATGACAGGAAAATAGAAGAGAAGCTGTCTGGGGGAACAAAAGGAAATAATGGAAGAGTAAGGTTTGAAAAAGGGAAGAGTAGAAGGATATAATATGGAATATACTTAGCATGCATTATACTTGCATGAAAATGTCCTTTTCAAACAGTACCATGTACAATGAATCTACACAATGAAAATGTTTAATGGAATAAGTGGTCAAAGTCATAAAGAAAAAGTATGAGAAACTCACAGGATAGAGCAGTCTGAAAAGAACTGATTACTAAGTATATGGTAATCCTAGTGGAATCTTATAATATGAAAATAATATCTTATAAAAATGTAGGGAATCTAAAGAAACCATGAGTATAAATAAGATTGTAACAATACTGGTTCAATGTAAATGTTAATAAAAGAGAGAACAGGAATCCATAAAAGAGAGATAATTCCTCCTTGAGAAGCCTATATCCACACTTATGTCTTATTTTTCCCTGAGAACTTCTCTTTTAGAAGAGCTAATTCCCATACTCTCGGGTTTATTTCCATTCTTTTTCTTAGCACCCCTTCTTTCTCCTAAATCTCATAGGTTAGCCTATGTTAAAATACTTTTAATAAAATCCACTCTACTTCAAAAAAGACAACAGGATCTATGGGGGAAAGCAGTTGGGTGAAAGAAGACAGAAAATAAAATTTCCAAATAACTCAGTACTTTTCTGAGAATCTCAAAACTATTTGTTGCCATTTATCAATGTAGATACTGGAGGTGTCTCAGGATTATATCTAGAGTAAGGTGTCACAGGTGACATCTTATAAGCCAAGTCATTTTCAAACTGATGGTCCAGGAATATAGATCTCAGTCTCAGAAGCCCTGGGATCTCTTGCTACCCTCACAAGTAGGGAGGAATCTTTCCCTAGCCCATCTTCCTTCCCTTGCAGGATTCCTCTCCTTGGGGGATCCAGATGACAGCCTGAAACAAGAAAGCCATTTTGGTTAGACATGTAACTCAGAAGAATTGCATTTTAGAAAGCACATGTTTTAGAGAGCAGAAATCATATAAAAAGCTTAATTTTTTTGTACCATCTAACATAGTGTAGTCACATAAAGTCATTTCCTTTGACCTACAGTCTGGAAAGTACTTGTCATAGGAGTTACATTCAAAGCTAATACAAATTAAATGGAAAGAAATAAAACACAAGTATAAAAATATTTATTACTCTGTGACAGACCAAGCTTTTCACTGTGATTTTTTTCCTGACTCCAAAAATTTCTATAGAAATAATCTCAATATTTATTAATGATGCCTAATAGATGCTATTGCATGAGCTATAAATGCCATCCCTCACTTAAGAGCCCTGACTTTTATCATCCTGCCATGGAAGAGTTTTCTCATGTGATAATTAACAATATTGTAGCTAATATTGTCTGTATCAGTTCTAGTTCTTTCAGCCATAAGGTTATATGAGTTTATAAGAAAATCTGAAATAATTCACCCAAGAAAGTCCATATCTATAAGAAATATCAATAATAAAAAGTAAATATCAATATCACATTAGAAACAATGGCTATAATAAGGTAATAAAAGTCACTAAAATGTCCATATTTTAACAATTCACCAGACTCCTCACACCTTGGTTTACATATAGAATTAACACTAAACTTAGTTGACAGATGAACTAACATTTAAGTCTGGGGAATATGGTCACAGTACAGTTTCTACACATCAATATTGAGAATGAGGGAGAGACAGGCATGACTCACAGAGCCTAGGATTTACCTGCCTTGGGATACAGAAAATGCTCAGACAAGCTAGTGTGTATGAGAGATAGGAGTCCACTTGGGTTCTGAACTCTCAGAAAAGACAGCTGACCTTTCCTTGCTCACTTACAGGAGGCCCTAATGTGTCTTTACCCTCCCCTGGGGAGATAGCTCTCACTCATGGATGAAATGGGGAGCATCAGACAGAGCTACCTATTCTGCTCTTTTGAAGCCATCACTCACTCTTCCAACTTTGGGCTCTACAAGCAAACAAGACTTTTGAGCATATTAGCAGGAGGAAGTGGGGCATGAAGTGAGATAGTGGGGGCCTTTGCACAAATGACTGGGAGTTTCAGTGACTTGATGTAAATTTTAAGGAAATTCGCTTAACTTAGTTAAGTATAATTTCATTAATATAATGGCATTTTGGTGATAGATAGATACCTACATGTAAACTATCTTATACTTTAGGTATATTTGGGAATGTGAAAATCCAAATATATAGTCCATTATTCCTTTGATTATAAACAAAAATTTCCCACTTTTAAGTATGTATTCACATGGAAACTTATTTTCAATATGTTTTGCTTATTTCCAAGCAACATTGATAATATTTTACAGACTTGGGCATTCCAACTTCACATGAGAGAAATCTGGGCAGACTACTCACAGCACACATTCGTAAAGAGGAATTGACTTGGTAGTCAGCTAGAATCCAATGTGTCACCTCTCTGTGATGTCACAAAAGTTGTGAAGCAGTAAAAAAAAAAAAAAAAATGGCAAAGATAGTCTTTATAGAAGAAGCAAATCCCCTAACACACAACATGCAGGAATTATGATCACTGGCTAGGGATATAGCTCAATAGTATGAGATATGCTTTGCCTATGTGGAGCACTGGGTTCAATACCTAATACCACAGAAGGGGAAAGTTACTGACACATGGAAGAACTTTTATGAGCAAGTCATCAGGACATCAACCCCCCCCCAAAAAAAAAGGACTTCCATTCCTCAGGCATTTTGTCTGATGATATTATCTCTATAAAGTCCTTCTGTCCTCATCCTCAAGAGATAAAGAACTTTATAGTTACTTCCTATAGAAAAGTCACCTTTCTTTGAGAGGGAACATTCATAGGAAGGTAAGCATCCCAAGTATAGAAAACAAAAGATAAACTTCTCAACCAGCAGGTTAATAAACATTCCGAGCCAACCCTCTGCTTTAAAAACTGTTCTCTCTAGAGAGAGATTCGGAGCTCAGGCTGAGCTGAACAGAAGGAGAGATGATGTTCTGAGCACAAAGAAGCTATTACACTGAGGCCATAATTGGGCATAAAATTATTTTGCACATAGACTAGTGAACCAAACAGTGATGCGGCTTATGCGAATGTTCTCGGAGATCAAGGGGAAGAACACTCACTTGGCCTTCCCAAATGATCCACCTTTATCTCATTGCCACCTTTGTCCTTATGTACAGAATTACGTAGAGAATGCCAACATCCAAGCAAGACTAAGACAAAACTCTGAGCCAGAGTCCATTCTAGAAACTTCCCATATAGCCCAGATTCTGCAGACCTCCAATATCTTTACATTGGAATGTACTTGTAAGCTAAGTCAGAGTCCAAGATCCTTCCTTGTGCTCTACAAATATACAAGCAATATATGTCCTAGCCTAGCTCTGATCTAAATGCCTCAACTTATTCTTTCATATATAATGTTACAATTCTAAGACCTATGAGCCCTGTGGGATTTTGGAGCCACAGAAAACTCATTTCTTTTCTAGTTTCTCACAGTATAATAGACCCTTCACCCTCGTCTATACACACATTCTCTCATTACAGTTCCCTTGTTTCCTAAGGCCACCCATGCCACTTACCTTTCTTCATGCATTGGTCTATCTCAAGCAAAAGAAGAGATAACATGGCAAAGAGAACAAATACAAAGAGCATAGCAAATAGGACATACAGCCAAGAGACACTGTTTGGGAATAGATTGAGCCCTAGTTCCATCTCTGCCACTGAGATGGGAGAGAGGACATATAATTCTCTGCCATAGCTTCATCACTTCCTTGGTGACCAGAGTGATGACATCATAACTTGAGAAACAATGGGTGTTGCTGAGGATCTGAGTGGACATTGGCTAAACTTCATCCTAATTGTGATAGGATATCTTTCCTTCTACCACAGAATTTTATTAAAACTAAAATACCAGGTGATAGGCTAGACCAGCAAGAAGTTAATTTACTATATATATATTTTACAGGAAGTATGTCATCTCACATTGGGAAATATTTGTATATATTAGGAATGACCAGTATATTGCTTTAGACTTCTCAGTCCTAGCACTAGTCTTACTCATCAGAGTCACATTTAAGCCAGAGAAAAAAGGAAGAATATATGTTCTTAAAGAAAGACTGTAATAAATAAACACAATTCACCACAAATTCACCATATAAATAAACTTTAAGGAAAAAAATCACGTAATCATCTCTGTAAACACAGAAAAAGCATTTGAAAAATTCATGATGAATGTCCTAGAAAAAATTAGGAATAGACGGAACATACCTCAAAATAATAAAGGCCATCTAAACCTATAGCCAACGTTATACTGAATGGGGTAAAACTAAAAATATTTCTTCCAAAATCTGGAATGAAACAAGGATGCTTACTGTCTCTACTCTTATCCAATATAGTTACCAAAGTCATATGTACAGAAATAAGAAAAAGAAAGATATAAATGGGATAAAAATAGTAGAGGAAGAAATGAAATTATTCTTATTCATGGATGAAATTATTCATACATGTGACTTTACAAGAAAGCACTTAGATTTACAAATGCTTTTAACAGAGTTTCAGGATACAAAAATCATCAGTAGGTTTCATATATTCCAACAATGAACTTGATTAGAAAGAAATTAGGAGGGCTGGAGAGATGGCTTAGCGGTTAAGGCACTTGCCTGCGAAGCCTAAGGACCCAGGTTTGAATCTCCAGGTCCCGTGGAAGACAGATGCACAAGGTGGCGCATGTGTCTGGAGTTTGTTTGTAGTGGCTAGAGTCCCTGGTATGCCCATTCTCTCTTTCTCTCCCCCACCCCCCTTTCTCTGTCTCTAATAAATAAACAAAAAATAAAATCTTTAAAAAAAAAAAGAAAGAAATTAGGAAAAATATCTCATTCATGAAAGTTTCCAACAAAGTACCAAGGAGTAAGCCTCACCAAAGATGTGAAAGACCTTTATAAAGAAAACTTTAAGATACTAAGAAGAAAAGAAGGAAAGAAAAAAGGATACCAGACATTGGAGAGAACTTCCATGCTCCTATACTGGTAGAGTCAACATTGTGAAAATGCTTATATTACGAAAAGTAGTTATTAGATTTAACACAATTCTCATCAAAATTCCAGTGACATTCTTCTCATAACTATTAAAAACAATCCAACAATTCATAAGGAAACACCAAAGATCAAGCCCAGCCAAATCAATAATAAAGAGAGAAATCACTGCTGGAAGCACCAGAATTCCTGCCCTAAAATTATATTACAAAGCCATCATGACACAGAAAGTGTGGTACTGACACAAAAACACTCAGGTCAGTCTATGCTAGAGTGAGATCTTGCGTTAAAAACACAGACATATAACCAAGGTAATAGAATACAGGACCCAAAAATAAACCCACAGAGCAATGGTCACCTAATCTTTGAAAAAACATCAAAAATATAAATTGGGAGCTGGAGAGATGGCTTAGTGGTTAAGGCACTTGCCTGAGAAGCCTAATGACTCATGTTTGAATCTCCAGGTCCCACATGGCCAGACGCACAGTGATCCAAAGCACAAAATGTTGTACATGTACACAATCGGGTGCAAGTGTCTGAGTTTGTTTGAGCAGCTGATGGCCCTGGTATGCCCTTTCTCTCTCTCTCTCTTCTCTCTCTCTCTCTCTTTCTCTCTGTCTCTCAAAAATAAACTGTATATATATGAAACAAAGAGATGTCCTGTTTACCAGATGGTGTCAGCAAAACTGGAGGTCTACCTGCAGAATGAAATTAGATTCGCAAGTCTCACACTGTATAAAGGCCATCTCAAAATTAATCAAAGATCTAATATAAAACCAGAAACACTAAAAATACTCAAGGAAAACATAGGCAATACACTGGAAGTTATAATATAGATAAGAATATTCTTCCCAGGATTCCCACAGCACAAAAAATAGTCCCAAACAGGACTATATGAAATGAAAGTTTCTACAAAGCACAGAAATTACCAGCAATGTGATGAGAAAGCCTACAAAATGGGAAGAAAACTTTCATCAGCTGTTCCTCAGACATATAGACCAATGGAACAGAACTGAGACTCTTAAACTACAGGAAGAAATAATAGGAGAAACTCTCCACCATATAGGAGTGGGGAAAGACTTCCTGAACAAAACCCCAGTAGACCAGAAAGTTAAACAATCACTTAGCCAGTAGGACCTCATGAAGCTAAAATGTGTCTGCACAAACATACCATAACCAGAGTCAACAGATGACCCACAGGATGGGAGAAAACCTCTACCAGCTATACCACTGGCAAAAGCCTAATATCTAGAATCTACAGTGAACTCAAAAAAACAAAACAATAAAAGCTCAAACAAGGGCTGGAGAGATGGCTTAGCGGTTAAGCGCTTGCCTGTGAAGCCTAAGGACCCCGGTTCAAGGCTCAATTCCCCAGGACCCACGTTAGCCAGATGCACAAGGGGGCGCACGCATCTGGAGTTAGCTTGCAGTGGCTGGAGGCCCTGGGGTGCCCATTCTCTCTCTCTCTCTCTATCTTTATCTCTCTCTCTCTCTCTCTCTCTCTCTCTCTCTCTGCCTCTTTCTCTGTCTGTCACTTTCAAACAAACAAATGAAAATAAACAAAAAAAAATTAAAAAAAACTCAAACAATCCCCCCCAAATGTAGAGAACTGAATAGGGTGTCCTCAGAGGAAGAAATACAAATGGCTAATAAACACTTAAGGAAATGTTCGACATCCTGAACCATCAGGGAATTCAAATTAAAAGAGCTATGGGATTCTACCTTACCACCATCAGGATGGCAATCAGCAAAAAATGACAAAAAATGTTGGTGAGGATGTGGGGAAAGAGGAACTTGGTGAGAATGAAAACTTGTACAACCACTATGGAAATCAATATGGCGACTCTTGAAAAGAATGAAAATAAAACTACCAGCAGACCCAGTAAGCCCCCTGCTGGGCATCAGCCCTAAAGGCTCACATTTTGGGTCTGGCTTTATGTGGGTTCTAGGAAACTGAACAAAGGCCAGAAGGTTTTGCCAGCAAGGGCCTTTAACCACTGAGCTATCTCCCCAGCCTCTAAAACTTTTTTTAAAAAAACATTACTTTATCTTTTTATAAGTAATGGACTAGAAGTTTAGTGTCAGAATGATTGTTGTGTCTTGATAGATGGTGTGTCTTTTTCTGGACATTTTACTTTGGTATACTAAAAGTACCTCTATAGCTTGTCTAGGTGTAATTGTTTTTATTTATCTTACTTGACTAACAATCTATAAGTCTTTTGAAATTAAATTAAGGCCTCAGGGATTTTTTTGACATCTTTGGAATTTCTTTTTTTAATCTAATTTCTTTTTGAAAGGTTATATGCTGACACATACCCTCTCCCAGTCCCCATTCCACTAAGGGCCCTCCTCAGTGGCATTATTGGTGGTGAAAGTGGGGTGTTGAAGGCCTCAGTCTCTGTGGGGAGGGAGTTGCCTCAGGATATTCCTACAGACCCTGCAGCTTTTAAAATTCTTCTACCCCTTCATTCTTCATTTCTTTCATTTTCTCTAAGTTTGGTTATTTCCTTCTGGGATTCCAAAGAAATAGATGTTGTCACCATATCTTTTAGCAAGTTATCTCTATTTCTACTTCTATTTTTCTTCCTAGTAAATTGATATTCCAGCTCAATAATTTGTTATTCAATTATGTATATTCCATTTTAAAATTTGCCATTGCTCAACTTCTCAGCTTAGTAACATGTTTGCTTCCACAAAGAGTCATGGACACTCTTAGTAGCTTAGATTACTGCCTCGGCTGCTGAAGGTATACAAGTGACAGGAGGAAATGGGGGACGCAAGATCAGAACCTGCCTCCTGAGAACTTGTCTTTCTCCAGCGCTGCCTCTTCCACTCACCAAGCCCTGCCTCACTCTCTGCCTGCCAGTCTCCATGTCAACCCATGCTTCCTTCTGCTCAGTGCGGTTAGTTATTCCCATTACCATCATTTCTTTAGTTCATTTTGAGAGAGGGCAACCCATGTTAGCCCAGTGAATTTCACTGTCCTAGCAGGAATAGGGAGCCATTCCATAGAAAATGAACTTTCCCACTTATACATACATACTTGAAATACACAACAAAAGTAGATAACAGTTTTTAAATTATTTTTGTTTATTTATTTGACAGAGAGAGAGGGAGGGAGGGAGAGAATGGATGTGCCAGGGTCTCCAGCCACTGCAAACGAACTCCAGACACATGCGCCTCCTTGTGCATCTGGCTAACGTGGGTCCTGGGGAATCCAACCTGGGTCCTTTGGCTTTGCAAGCAAACGCCTTAACTGCTAAGCCATTCCTCCAGCCCAGCTATCACTTTTGAGCCAACTTCATGAAATGTTATCATTAATATGCCAATTTTGGGTTCTAAAATTGAGTGCCTCTTTATCTTTGTTATGGATTAAAGGGTGATGTTACTAGCTAGGGAAATGCTGTGGATACTATAAATCAGAGAAATCTAATATATATAAGGCACACCAAAGCTTGCTTTCTTTTTAAAAATGTTTACTTATTTACTTGCAAGCAGAGAGACAGAGAGAGTGAGGATGAGCACATGGCCAAGGCTTCTTGATGCTGCAAACAAACTCCAGACTCATGGGCCACTTGATGCATCTGCTTCACATGTCTTGATTTTCACGTCTTGAAAACAAACCAGTGAAATAAATATAAAAATTTAGCATAGGAAAAGTCATCAGTGCTAGAAGCTAGGGAAATAAATGTGAGGTTCCTATCTAGCACCACACCTTAAAACTTAACAAAGAAGGGAGGAAAGGAAGGCAGGAGAGGAAACAACCATCTACTGACAACTCTCTTCCTTAGAAATCAGGTGGCCACTTGGGAAGCATCATGAAATCCCATAGTCTGAAGCCAGGTCAAGGCCAGCTGGCTACACAGCAAGACCCAAAACAAATGCTTTTAAAAGTGATGTTTTGAGGGCTGGAGAGATGGCTTAGCGGTTAAGCGCTTGCCTGTGAAGCCTAAGGACCCCGGTTCAAGGCTTGATTCCCTAGGACCCACATTAGCCAGATGCACAAGGGGGCACATGCATCTGGAGTGCGTTTGCAGTGGCTGGAAGCCCTGGCATGCCCATTCTCTCTCTCTCTGTATCTGCCTCTCTCTGTCACTCTCAAATAAATAAATAAAAATGAACAAAAAAAAATTTTTTTTAAAGTGATGTTTTGAGCCGGGCATGGTGGCAAAGGCCTTTAATCCCAGCACTCAGGAGGCAGACATAGGAGGATCACCATGAGTTCAAGGCCACCCTGAGACTACAGAGTGAATTCCAGGTCAGCCTGGACTAGAGTGAGACCCTACCTCAAAAAAAAAAGTGATGTTTTGGGGAAGGAAAGAATCAGTAAAAGCTTCACACATTGAGAAAGATGGAAGGTGTTGAGGGGAGAAATGACCGAAACACACTTACAGGAAGGAGTGGTCAAAAGCATGATACCCCAGATGTACTCAGATATGAGAAATACTGTGGAAAATATATACAGCGAATGAGTCCACCACTTGACTTCCTGTTGCTGGGAGGACTGGAGAACTTGGTCATGGTGTCTGCAGGGGTTATGTCTCCACCAAACAGAGATCAGGACCCCAGTGATTTTCTCAGGGAGCTCAAAGGGCCAGCAAGTCTGACCCTACTTATGCACTCACTATAGCAACCACTTTTATTATGCTTTCAGAATATTCCGAGGTCCTGAGTTCAAACATCAGCATAGCAAAAGAAAATTCATTTATTAAAAAATGAGATAAAATGTTACCATAATTAAGAATATATGAGATATATAATATATAAGATATGACACAAGTATTCATTATCCATTAGCACATTTGAGGTTAATCCAGGCTACTCAAACATGAAAGGACTGACTTGGGCTTGAAAGTAAATTGGAATCTGAGAATCCCCATTGTCAAAATTTCAAAATTAAGAACTTAGAAACATTCTGTCTCCAACTAATTCCTATTTCAATAATGTCTCTAAGGTGTTTTTAAATTTCCAGTATTTTGGATTTACTTTTTTGTTGTTGTTGTTTATTTTTATTTATTTGAGAGCTACAGACAGAGAGAGAAAGAGGCAGAGAGAGAGATAGAGAGAGAGAATGGGCGTGCCAGGGCCTCCAGCCACTGCAAATGAACTCCAGACGCGTGCGCCCCCTTGTGCATCTGGCTAACGTGGGTCCTGGGGAACCGAGCCTCAAACTGGGGTCCTTAGGCTTCACAGGCAAGCGCTTAACTGCTAAGCCATCTCTCCAGCCCTGGATTTACTTATTTTTTACTAAGAATGTTTTGTCACACCTAAATGTGCATTATGTAACTACATTCCAGAATTACTGAGGGAAAAGTAAAAACATGGAAGAAAAGATGGTGTAATTAGCATAGACCATCCTTAAAATATTTGGGTGTCTTCAAAATAAGGCCTTCTATGGAGAAAGGAACCTCAGCTCTGGTGCCAGGCCCAGCGTCTCCCTCAATCTGAGCACAAGCCATTGCCAGGATTTCGCTCAGAAGGAGAAAATGCCCATATAGATTAAGCAGCTATATTACAAATGCTATAGACATAGTTGGTGTTGATATATCTAGAAGTTCACAGATTTCACAATTACAGTATACTGGTAAGCAAAACCAAAGTGTCATTGCTGAGGAAAATCGTTGAAAATGGAACACATCAATCAGTATTATCCTATCTGGACACACACAGTGGTGGTCTCTGAGCCGCTAGCCGGAACCACAGCATAGTTGGTTTCAGAACAAGCGCATATAGGCTTCTTCCTGTGACATCCCAGAGCCTCTGAGCACAGCATCCTCACTTCCAGGCTCATCTTCCTCATTCAGGAATTTCTCTTCTCCTGGGTCTTATTCCTCTGAGAAATATGAAAAACAACAAGAATTAGCAAGTTTAGGATCTCATAATAGTCATGACCTAGAGATATCAGAACCATAAGCAAGGTAAAAAGAAACACACCTAGGGGTCCAGATAGATACAATTTCTATACAACCCTAAGCACAGAGGAAGTCACAAATCATTGCTTTCATATATTCTTTTCCCAGAAATCTCTCTCCCAGAGATTAATGGAGGACTACAGAGTTGCTCTGTAAGGATCTGTTTCTTCATCTGTACACATAAACAGGGACATGGAACCAGAGAAAGGAAATGACAGCATCCCAGTTTCCCATGGCAGAACTTGGTGTCAAAAGTTAAAACTTTGTTGCCATCTATGAGGACACTTAACAGAACCTGACTTGCCACGTGCCCACAGCTTTCTATAGAAGAACTCAAATGGGTTCATGTTCAGGTGTGGGCCTTACATTTCCCCCAAATCTCCAGTGCGGCAGTGTTTAGAAGGGAAATGGGGCATAAGGGCTCTGACTTCACCGGTAGGCTAATCAATTTATGGATTCAAAACAATGAATTTTGGAGGAGATTTATTGTTAAAACAATCAAGTAAAGGGAAAATAGGAAGCACTACAAAATAAGAAGAATGGCAAGAATAAATACATATCTTTCAATAATAACTCTTAATATCAATGGCCTCAACACCCAACCAAAAGACACAGGATTGAAGACGGGATTAAAAGGCAGGATCCTGCCATTTGTTGCCTCCAGGAAACTCATCTCTCAATAAAAGAAAGACACTGTCTTAGGGTAAAATGATGGAAAATGGTATTTCAAGCAAATGGGCCTAGGAAACAAGCAGGGGTTGCTATCCTAATATCTGACAGGATAGACTTCAAACCAACATTAGTGAGGAAAGATAAAGGAGGTCACTTTACACTGATTAAGGGATCACTCCAACAAGAAGACATTACAATCCTAAATGTATATGCATCTAACATGGGGGCTCCCAATTTTATCAAACAAACACTATTAGACTTAAGGTCACAGATAACACCAAACACAAATGTAGTGGCTGACTTCAATACTCCACTGTCATCAATTGACAGGTCATCCAGGCAAAAAATAAACAGAGACATCTGGATTAAATGATGTCATGGAACAAATGGACCTAACATATATCTATAGACTATTCCATCCAAATGCTGAAGAATATACATTTTTCTCAGCAGCACATGGAACATTCTCTAAAACAGACCATATATTAGGACACAACGCTAATCTCAATAAATACAGGAAAAGTGAAATAATCCCTTGTATTCTATCTGACCACAATGGGGTTAAACTGCAAATCAGCAACAAGATAAACTACAGAGCACA
Source organism: Dipus sagitta (assembly GCA_036346955.1). Taxonomy (NCBI): domain Eukaryota; kingdom Metazoa; phylum Chordata; class Mammalia; order Rodentia; family Dipodidae; genus Dipus; species Dipus sagitta. The sequence continues at coordinate 25,067,376 of CM070789.1, read as the reverse complement.
CAAAAAGTCATGGAGACTAAACAGTACACTATTGAATGATGAATGGGTCACTGAAGAAATAAAGAGGGAAATCAATAAATTCATAGAATCAAATGATGATAGAATCCAACATACCAAAACCGAGGCAAACAAAAAGTCAGTAGATGAGTAGAAATAATAAAGATTAGGGCAGAAATTAATGAAATAAAAACAAAAATATCCAAAGACTCAATGAAACAAAGAGTTGGTTCTTTGAAAGGATAAACAAGATTGATAAACCCTTAGCAAATCTGACCAGAAGAAAGAGAGAAGAGACAAAAATTAATAAAATTAGAGATGAAAAAGGCACCATAACAACAGGTACCAAAGAAATTCAGAAAATTGTAAGAACATACTTTAAGAATATATATGCCTCTAAGTTTGAAAATCTGAAAGAAATGGATGATTTCCTTGATTCATATGACCTACCAAAATTAAATCAAGATGAGATAAACCATTTAAATAGACCCATTACAAGTTCAACAATCCAAGCAGTTATAAAAAGTCTCCCAATTTAAAAAAGTCCAGGCCCAGATGGATTCACAGGTGAATTTTACCAGACCTTCATGGGAGAACTAACACCACTGCTCCTCAAACTTTTCCATGAAATAGAAAAGGAAGGAATTCTACCAAACTCCTTCTACAAAGCCAGCATCACCCTGATACCAAAACCAGTCAGAGACAGAACAAGAAAGAAAGAAAGAAAGAAAGAAAGAAAGAAAGAAAGAAAGAAAGAAAGAAAGAAAGAAAGAAAGAAAGAAAGAGAAGAGAAAATTACATTGCTAGAGGGATGGCTTAGCAGCTAAGGTGTTTGCCTGCAAAGCCAAAGGACCCAGGTTTAATTCCCCAGGGCCCACATTAGCCAGATGCACAAGGGGGCGCACACATCTGGAGTTCGTTTGCAGTGGCTGGAGGCCCTGGTGTGCCCATTCTCTCTCTCTCTCTCTCCCTCCCTCTTTCTCTGTCAAATAAATAAATAAATAATAAAATATTTTTCAAAAATGCAGACCAAGGGGAAGCCCCCCCCCTCCCTGGTTTATCAGCCGGAGCTCAGGCCAGGCCTTCTGGCTCAGATCTGACCGCAAGACGGGCCGAGCGCATTGGCCAGTGCTGCAGAGCCTTGCACCCCGACCCGCTGCACCTCCCCGGGCCCCACCATGCTTGCCCGCGAGCCCCCAGCGCCCCCAAATCCTCGGGCGAGGTGAGAGCAGGCCCGGGGAGGGTGGTCACCGCTGCGGAGCAGGAACTGTCGCTCAAGATGATAGAAGTACTGACGACCGACTCGCAGAAACTGCGACACCGGCCGAACACCCTGTTGGAACAGGAGTCCAGATGTGAGCCAAAGGTCTGCGGCTTGAAACTGATTGAGTCTGCCCACGATAATGGCCTCAGGATGACTGCGAGACTGAGGGACTTGAAGCGAAAGATCTCCTTAGTCTAAGTCAGTTCTTTGGTTTCGACACTGAGACATTTTCTTTAGCTGTGAATTTACTGGACAGATTCCTGTCTAAAATGAAGGTACAGCCGAAGCATCTTGGGTGTGTTGGGCTGAGCTGTTTTGTGTTTGTTTTTGTTTTTGTTTTTGTTTTTGTTTTGTTTTGTTTGGTTTTGGTTTTTCGAGGGGGGGTCTCACTCTAGCCCAGGCTGACCTGGAATTCACTATGTAGTCTCAGGGTGGCCTCGAACTCACGGCGATCCTCCTACCTCTGCCTCCCGAGTGCTGGGATTAAAGGCGTGTGCCACCACGCCCAGCTGAGCTGTTTTTATTTAGCAGTAAAACTGACAGAAGAGGAAAGGAATGTCCCGCTGGCAACTGATTTGACCCAGATATTCAGAATCGGTTCACGGTTTCAGACTTGATGAGATTTGACCTTCTGGCAAGAGCTTGTATCCAAGTGTCTAGCTGAATATTCATCCAGCAAGTGTTCCCAACCGGACGTTCAGAAGTTGAAATGGATGGTTTTTGGGCCACCGCACGGCAGCTGAAGCGCAGTTACCACAGGGTGGCCCACCTGCCAAGGACTCCCAAAACCACTTCTTAGTTTCCAGATTTGGTGGTTACTCTCTGATGAGGGGAAACTTTCCAGTGTGATAATTTTCTTTCTCAGCTGAAGAATTGAAATAGCATCTTCAAAATAAATGACATGAAGTTGAAATAGAAAAGGGAAAAATGATTTCACTGATCTAGCCAACTGTTATATGAAGGTGTTTACCATGTACAAGACACAATACTCAAGAGAAAGGAATTTCCCAATCCCAAAAATGTTGAATTTTCAGCTTTAAACCCAGCATTCTCCAAACCTAATTTTTTTTAAATAGTACTAAAATGGTAGATTTTTCAACTTGACTACCATCTCACCATGCTGTTCATTTACCGTTACACAGGCCAAGGAGGATAACAGGACCAAAAGCTCCACCCACATATGAACAAAACTGAGCATGTAAGCTGATGAGCAAAGGCATGATGAACTTGGGTGATGTAATTAACAAGTAATTCTGGCCAGGTGATCTCTACATTGGCGTTCTAGACGTTGCTAGGGTGTCTCAACACTGTTGTTAACATAGCATAGCTATCTATAGTGGTTCAAATACTAGAAAGTAATATGTCTAAAAATGTAAACTTGGTTACTGATATAAACTACATATTCTTGCCATCTAAATTTCTTAATTCATAGTGATGGTTTCTCTTTTTGTATTCAAAACTAAATGTTAACATTTCACACATGATTGCTGGTGATATGTAGGCAGACTTTGATTAAGTTGTTTTTCTGTTGTTTTTGGATAGTATCATTGCAGCAACAAAAATTTCAACTCTGACAACTTTCTCCATGACCCCGGGCTCTGGATTCCAAGTTGGAGCAGATTGAAGCTGTGAAAACTAGCAATGTCACAACTAAATGGGCGTGGTGTTCTCAGCTTGGGACAACTGCCCAGTTCAGTGCTCCGTAGAATTGTTGAGATTTGAATTCGCCTGTGATGCATTTGAATCAAAGCTAAAGACATAAATGTGAAGTAATAGTAATAAGCCTGAGTAGGTAAACTATGAATCTTAATTTCTAACACCGATCTAACATTCTGTATTGGATCAGTATATTTTAGTTGGTACTGAAAATGGTTAATGAAATTTAAATCATGAGGTTTACATCAAAACCAACATTTCACAAATGCACTTTAAGGCAGTGTAAGGGCTAATATTCTGGGCAGTTAATATTTCTTGGCACCCATAATGCAAGCAGTAGATAATTCTGACATGAAATATTCCTTTAAACTTGAAGAATTTTATACAAAGCAAAAAATAGAGACTTCACAAGTTTGGCATATCCATGAATATTTCTTCTGAAAAATAGGTGATTTTGTATCCATTATTAAAAAAAAAACTTTTTATACAGAATCTACTCGTTCAATCTAGTCACATTTGAGAACATTTGTTTCTATTATATTGATACCTCAGAATGAGTTACCATTTTGAAAACTTGCTTTACCCCAGGAAAGTAAATTCAGGCCAGATAAAGTCCTCCAAAATTACTACAAATTGTTTTTATAAAGCTACCATTGCTTCTAATGTAGAATTTTGTTTTAAAAGGAACAGAATATGCTTGTAGAAATTCCTTAGGGTGTTTTAAGAAAAATATGAGATCTCTGAGGTAGTTAGCATTCAGGATTCTCCATATTGGTCAATGAATGTGAGGAGATCTGTGGTGTTCAAGTGTCATAAACAGTACTCAGTGTAAGGGACAACCTGAGTCCATCCAGAGTGGCTGTAACTAGTTTTAACATAATTCTATGGAAAAATGAGTGGTGAAAAATAAACCAAAGAACCAGTGTATTTAAAAAAAGAAAATACAGACCAATCTCTCTCATGAACATAGATGCAAAATTTCTCAACAAAATATTAGCAAACAGAATACAAGAATATATCAGAAAGATTATTCACCCCAACCAAGCTGGCTTTATCCCAGGGTTGCAGGGATGGTTTGATATAAGCAAATCAATAAATGTAATATATCATATAAATGGTCTGAAGGACAAAAATCACATGATCATCTCAATAGATGCAGAAAAGGCATTTGACAAAATCCCATCATGGTAAAAGTATTACAGAAACTGGGAATAGAAGGAACATGTCTCAACATAATAAAAAGGTATTTATGACAAATCAACAGCCAACATAATACTAAGTGGGGAGAAACCTGAAGTTTTTCCACTAAGTTCAGGAATAAGACAAGGGTGTCCACTGTCCCCACCCACTTTTTGTTTGTTTGTTTTTCTAGGTAGGGTCTTGCTCTAGCCCAGGCTGGCCCGGAATTCACTATGGAGTCTCAGGGTGGCCTCAAACTCACAGTGATCCTCCTACCTCTGCTTCCCCAGTGCTGGGATTAAAGGCGTGCACCACCACGCCTGGCTCACTGTCCCCACTTTTATTTAATATAGTACTGGAAGTCTCAGCTATAGCAATAAGGCAAGAGACACTCATAAAAGGGATACAACTTGGAAAGGAAGAGATCAAATTATCATTATTTACAGATGATATGATTCTATATATAAAGGACCCTAAAGACTCTACCACCAAACTGTTATTGCTGATGAACACTTTTAGCAACATAGCAGGATACAAAATAAACACACAGAAATCAGTAGCTTTCCTATAAACTAACAAAAAAACATGTGGAGGATGAAATCAGAGAATTTCTCCCATTCACAAATGTCTCAAAAAAAAATAAAATAAAGTACCTTGGAATAAACTTAACCAATGAAGTAAAGGAGCTCTACAACGAGAACTTTAAAACACTCAAGCAAGAAATAGCAGAAGACACAAAAAAATGGAAAGACATCCCATGTTCTTGGATTGGAAGGATCAATATTGTGAAAATATCAATCTTACCAAAAGCAATCTACACATTTAATGCAATACCCATTAAAATTCCCATGGCAGGGCTGGAGAGATGGCTTAGCGGTTAAGCGCTTGCCTGTGAAGCCTAAGGACCCCAGTTCGAGGCTCAATTCCCCAGGACCCACGTTAGCCAGATGCACAAGGGGGCGCACGCATCTGGAGTTCATTTACAGAGGCTGGAAGCTCTGGCACGCCCATTCTCCCTCTCTCTCTCTCTCTCTCTCTCTCTCTGTTTCTCTCTCTCTCTCTCTGCCTTCTTCTCTCTGTTGCTCTCAAATAAATAAACAAACAAAAAAATTAAAAAAAAATTCCCATGGCATTCTTCACAGAAATAGAAAAAACAATCCTAAGCTTCATTTGGAAGCACAAAAAAACCTCGAATAGCCAAAACAACTTTGAGCAACAAAAATAAGGCTGATGGTATCACCATACCCAATTTTAAGCTATATTACAAAGTCATAGTAACAGAAACAGGATGGTATTATATTAGCACAAAGACAGACATGTAGATCAATGGAACAGAATAGAGGACCCAGATGTTAATCCAGGCAGCTACAGCCATCTGATTTTTGACAAAAATGCCAAAAATATTCATTGGACAAAAGATAGCCTCTTCAACAAGTGGTGCTGTGAAAACTGGATATATACATGTAGAAGGATGAAGATATATCCTTCCTTTCTTTCTCCATGCACAAGAATCAAGTCCATGTGGATCAGGGATCTTAATATCAGACCTGAAAGTCTGAAATTGTTCGAGGAATAGGTAGGGGAAACCCTCCAACATCTTGGCATAGGCAATGACTTTCTGAATATAACCCCAATTGCTCAGAAAATAAAACCACTAATCAACTACTGGGATCTAATGAAATCACAAAACTTTTGTACAGCAAAGGACACTGTGAATAGAGCAAAGAGACAAACTACAGAATGGGAGAAAATCTTTGCCAGCTACACATCTGACAGAGGATTAGTATCCAGAATGTACAAAGAATTTTAAAAAACAGAACAATAAGAAATCAAACACCCCAATTAAAAAAACTGGTCCATGGAGCTAAACAGAGAGTTCTCATTTGAAGAAATACAGATGGCATATAAACATCTAAAAAAGTGTTCTGCATTCTTAGCCATCAGGGAAATGCAAATTAAAACTACTTTAAGATTCCATCTCACTCCTGTCAGAATGGCTACTATCAAGAAAACAAATGACAATAAATGTTGGTGAGGATGCAGAAAAGGGGGAAACTTTCTGCACTATTGGTTGGAATGTAATCTGGTACAGCCATTGAGGAAGTTAGTGTGGAGGTTCTTGAGACAGCTAAAAATAGATTTACCATATGATCCAGCTATAGCATTCCTAGGCATATATCCCAAAGACTCTTCTTACTACCTTAGAGATACTTGCACACCCATGTTTATTGCTGCTCTATTCACAATAGCTAGGAAATAGAACCAGCCTAAATGTCCCTCCACAGATGAATGGATAATAAGGATGTGGTATATTTACACAATGGAGTTCTATTCAATGGTAAAGAAAAATGAAATTTTCAGGTAAATGGATGGATCTGAAAAGGATTGTACTAAATGAGGTAACCCTGGCCCAGGAAGCCAAATGTCACATGTTCTCTCTCATATGTGGATCCTAGCTACAAATGTATAGACTTGTATGTGAGCTGGAACCAAAAATCAGTAGCAGAGGCCAGTAAGTTAGAAAAAGGCTATAGGGGATGAAGGAGAGGGAAGGACTTAAGGGGATGGTATTGTATATATGTAAGTAAAAGAACAGATTACAGGGAGGGGAAAGACCTAAGCTAGAACACGGGAAGAGATTGTATAAAAGAAGGTGGAAGGGAGGGACAATCAAACTTCAAGGTATTCTGAATAAGACAAATGAAAACTTACTTTTATGAATAATAGCACATCCAGAAGCCATAGATTGTTACTAGAAAATTTTCGGTGCCAGGGATGGGATACCTTCCAGTGAGTTGTTGGCCAGGGAGGTTCTTGTTGCCTCCAAAACATTACAGGCTATTGCCAAGGCCCTTGGTTTCCCTTGAGAAATAGATAGTAAGACCCTATTGCTAAAGACTTCACATGCCTGAGCGGCAAAGTCACTGAGAAATCAAGCTGGTGCTGAGCCGTAAACCTTCTCCCTATAGACAAACCAACTGAAATCTGGAAAAAGCTGCACTATATGCAGCCTTATGGGAGACAGAAGTCATCAATGGTGAAAACAGTGGACACTGGAAGCCTCAAGTATGGCCAGACAGGCCAAATGTCTGAACGAGTGCAATAGTGGCATGTCTGCTGTGGGGGAAACCAACTGCTCTTTAATTGGACTGAAGGCCTGATCTATGGGAGGGAATACATGTCTGGTACTGAAAACCTAATCAAAAGCCTATGGCAGGGGTGGTCATGAGCCTTAGGGGTATAAAGGCTGGTCTTATGTGGATAAATGCATATATTAATCTCACCAAATTGCCCTGAAAGCACTACACTTAATGTTTATACTCATATATTAATGCTACTCTCACTTCTGGTCAGAGAAGCTTCTCTTTTCAGATGGTGGTGACCACTGGGATGACCCAAAAGGCAACATAGTGCTGAGAAAAATGGACTGAGGAGTGTCCAGCACTGAAACATCTCTATCACACCCTCCAAGGCTCAGGGTCCATTGAGGAAGAGGTGGCAAAAAGAATGCAAGAGCCAAAGGAAGGGCACCACTCCTTACAATGCAACTAACTGTCCAGACAGAAACTGGCCTCGATAGCCATGACCTCGCAGGTGCCTAGCAATACCTACACAAGACCCTCTTAATAGGAGAAAAAGATGATGACATCAAATTCAAAGAGAGACTAATAGAGAGAGGGAGAGGATATGATGGAGAGCAGAGTTGTGAAGGGGAAGTAGGGGAGGGGAGGGAAATATCAAGGTTTATTATCTGTAAGTATAGAAGTATAGAAGTTGTCAATATATACATACTGTCAATATCAATATATATATTGTCTATATATATATTTGGCCTGGGCTTAAAGGAGAAATTCTCCCATACCTAGGCAGGGTGTGTGCTCAAGAGAGATCTAATTGGATGGGATGGGCAAGCACTAAATCCCACATCTGACACAGGCTGGGTGAGGGTGTGACATCCTAAGATCCTCCCTTTAAGGGCCGTCCTAGTCCTGCCTACTAAACTAACTGCCTACTCTGGCACCCACACACTTGGGCTTTTTAAGATGAGGTGAAGTGTCAATGGAACTGGTAGGCAATGCACCCCTGATTGAGCTCCCCAATGTCTCAAACAAGGATGCAATATCCCGTTTCAGGAGAAGGGGTCCCTGGGTGATGTGAGATCACCATGGACTTCTATGAGGAGTCAGGGACTGGGAGGAGAAGGGCTTTCCTGGGTTTGAGACCAGGAGAAGCAGGCAGGGGTGAGCGTCTTGCAGCGACCAACAGCCATGACTATATGCCCTTCCTATGTGCCCAGAAACTACAAGGTGGAGGTTCTGTACAAGGACGAGGCTCCAGTAGGAATATCACACCCTCCCGGACATCACCTGTGGTGTGGAGGGCGAAGGTCCGTTCACACTCAAGTACCACGTCCAGCCAGCCTGCAAGCAACCCACCAGACACCAACACCAGTGAGGCCTCTGTGTGACTAAGTGACAAGGCTCCCAGCTCGGCGACCCACAAGCCGCCTCCTCCCGTCTAATGGCTCTCCCGGTTTTCACACATCTTACCTCCCTAACTCCGCCTTCATCAGCCAGTTGGGCCACCCCAGCGGCCAAGGTAGGACTGGGCACTTCAAACTGCCTGCAGATGGCGCCCTCCACCAGCAGGGGGCGAAATATGACTGTCAACGGAGTTCCTTGCTCCCCTTAACTTGAATAAAAGGAATTTCTCCCTTCTTTGCAGCCACTTCCTCTGCTTTTGAGAGAGAGAGAGAGAGAGAGAGAGTAAAAGTAAGAATATTAACTGGGTGCAACCTACTGGATCCCATTTTTCTATTGATATTGAAATGTTAAGATAACTTAAAGACCAGCTGACAGCTGGAAGAAGCCATTCTACATGCAGTTCAATGGGAGAAAGAGATACCACCAGTGAAGACACTCAACAGTGGAGACTGCAAGCCTTATAATTGGCCAGCCAGGCCAAATGAGCCAACGGGTGCAATAGTGGCACATCTATCATGGTGGAAACCATCTGCCCTCCAATTGGACTGGAGGCCCACTCCATGGGAGGGAATACATCCCTGATACTGAAAACTTAAAATAGGGGTAGTCATGAGCCCTAGGGGCGTAACATCTTCTGATGTCTGGATATGTATATACTATGCTTATCAAACTGCCCAATAAGCACTTCTCTTAATATTCATACCCTTATATTAATGCTACTCTCACTTTGGGTAGAGAATCTTCTCTTTTCAGATGGCAGTGACCTTGGGACAACTCAGAAGGTATCATGGTGCTGGAAAGAAGTGACTAGAGTACCGAGTAACATCTCGATCACACCTTCCAAGGCTCAGGGTCTAATGCGGAAGAGGTGGCGGAAAGAATGTGAGAGCCAAAGGAAGGGTAGGACTCCTTACAATGTGCTCCCTCCAGACATAAAATGGCCTCGACCATCCATGACCTCATAGTCATAGTGGCTGACACTACCTACACAAGACCATCATAAGAGGAGGGAAAGATCATGACATCAAAATGGAAGAGAGACTGATTGAGATGGGGAGGGGATATGATGGAGAATGGAATTTCAAAGGGGGGAAGCGGGGGAGGGAGGGTATTACCATGGGATATTTTTTTTTCATGGAAAATGTTTAAAAATTTTTAGAAAAAATAAAATAAAAAAGATAACTTAAAATAACTTCAACTCCATTTTCTCTTCTCAGAGATATCCAGAGATTTTAGGTTAACTCTTCTTTCTTATCCAAATTATACAAAAGACATCAATCTGTAATAATAACAGTATTCATAGTATTTTATAACTTAAGAACTGATGTTTCTTGTTTAAGTGAATATTAAGGTGTTTCTTATACAATCAGCTCATGTAGCACCTTCTGGCACTAGACAGGCTAACTGTCTGGGGACTGGCTCTCTTCCAGATTCCAGCCAGGTCTCTCCATGCTGCGTACTGACAGCATATAGTGTTTTTGGCAGTAGGGTCTTACCATTAACCTCTGACAGAAGTGCTCTGACAGAAGTCTGTCTTATTTAAGGAAACCTTTTGGGTCTTTCTGATCAACAGCTCATTGTGGATGTTAACTGTATGCTGGTACTGGGAGCTACAGGCCAGTGCTAAGGGAAAAGAAGGAAGAAAAAAATAAAATATAAGAGAGAAAGAAAGAGAGAAAAAAAATGGAGAAAATTAAAGTTAGGCTTCATCTCACCCTCTCCAAGGCCTTTTGATCCAAATGTTCCCTCTAAGGTCCTGATGAGGGTTCAATCTTTTAGTCTGTCTTCCAAGATACAATATTTTTTTTTGTTTGTTTGTTTATTTGAGAGCAACGGAGAGAAGGAGGCAGAGAGAGAGAGGGAGAGAGAATGGGCGCACCAGAGCTTCCAGCCTCTGTAAACGAACTCCAGATGCGTGCGCCCCCTTGTGCATCTGGCTAACGTGGGTCCTGGGGAATTGAGCCTCGAACCAGGGTCCTTAGGCTTCACAGGCAAGCGCTTAACCGCTAAGCCATCTCTCCAGCCCCCAAGATACAATATTTTATGGTACCAGTTCCATTTGTATCCAATTTTGTGTTCACCCCTCCTTTGCCCTCCCCTCTAGCCCCACTCCCCCTATCATCCAGTCTTTAAGATGCCTATTAGGCATGTCGCATCTCTGGCTGACCCAGGTTAAGAGCCACAGATGAGTGAGACCGTGTGATAGTTGTCTTTCTGTGATTGGGTGAGTTTGCTGAGAATGATCTGTTCCAAGTTTGACCATTGTTCTACAAATTTCATTGTGTCATTTTTTATAACTGCTGAGCAGAATTCCATCATGTAGATATACCACATCTTGCGTATCCATTCATCCAATGATGGACATCTGGGTTGATTCCAGCTCTTAGCTATGATGAATTGAGCAGCTATAAACATGGTTGAGCAAATCTCTCTGAACTGAGGCATGGAGCTTTAGGATAAATGCCCAGTAAGGGAATAACTGGGTCTGTTAGTAAAACTACAGTCAGCTTTTTTAGGAGTCTCCATTTTGCTTTCCAAAGTGGTTGTACCATCTTACATTCCCACCAACGGTGAATGAGGGTTCCTATTTCTCCACATCCTCACCAGCATTTATTTTCATTTGATTTTTTTAATGTTTGCTATCATTACTGGGATAATGTGGAATCTCATAGCTTCTTTAATTTGCATTTCCCTGGTGATTAGGGATGAGGATCATTTTGGTAAGTGTGTTTGCCATTTGTATTTCTTCCTCTGAGAATTGCCTGTCCAGTTCTTTGCCCCAGTTTGTGAGTGGATTGTTTGACTTTTTATTGTTTAGGTTTTTGAGTTCTTTGTAGATTCTAGAAATTAGGTCTCTGTAACTTGTATCGCCAGAAAAAGTTTTCTCCCATTCTGTGGGTAATCTATTGGCTCTGCTTATTGTACATTCATCTGTGAAAAAACTTTTCAGCTTTCTGAGATCTCAGTGGTTGAGTGATTGTTTAAGTTCCTGAGCTACTGGGGTTTTGTCCAGGAAGTCTTTCCCACTCCTATGTCATGGAAAGTTCCTCCTATTTTTCTATCAGTATTAGCAGAATTTCCAGTCTTATATTGAGGTCTTTGATCCATTTGGACTTGATTTTTGTGCATGGCAAGATGTGTAGGTCTAGTTTCATTTTCCTGCATATGGTTATCTAGCACCAGTTGTTGAAGATGCTGTCTTTTCTCCTGTCTACATTGTTAGGGCCTTTGTCAAAGATCAAGTAGCTATAGTTACTTGACCTAGTGTCCAGATCCTCAGTTCTGTTCCATTGATCTATAATCCTGTTTTTATGCCAGTACCATGCTGGTTTTGTTTCTATAGCTGCCGCGGACTGGAAAAGCTAGGACCACCAGTCCGAGGGAAAACACGGCTTGGGAGGTAGGCAAGGAGTCGGCAAAGTGACAAACACACACACAAGGTTAGTGTATCTGAGTGTATTTTACTGAAGTAGAGCATCAGGTTATATACGATTCTGGCTGCATAAGCTTAGCGTTTGTTTGGTACAATTTCTATGAACAGCCTGTTCCAGGAATCGAGGCACAAATACATGAGTAAAGATTACAATCACATATTTAATAGTTAATATCTCACCAAAATTAGTATTAGACAGTCAGTGGTTACAAATGACATTTGGTTTTTAGCCTGCTTTAAGCATCAAGTACTTTTAACAAAAGTTCTAACAGGGTGACTTCATAACTCTAATATATGTTCTTCCTTGAACCATGCCATAAAAATGTAAGCAAGCACCAAGGTGGCCTCGACCTAGCAAGTCTGTCCACAAAAGTTAAAGATTACCAAGAAACATGCTTCCCACCATTGCTTACTAGCATATCCCCATTCCTATACACTCCTGTATAAGGTAAATGGTTCATCGATTGGTTCCAGTCCTCGGAATTCTGACTATGGCTTGAAACAACAGCGGGGTCTTCGGAGGAAGCATCACACCATCAGGTGACTCAATTTTTTGGAAACTGTTCCATATCTAATTTTTACTGAATTGTGAAAGAACATCATGCTGCTGCCATGTGTCAGGAACAGAACAGTAGTAATGAAGAAAACAGGTATTAGAGAGCAGCAAAAGGCACTACAAGCCTGGGGAATGCACGTCCTTCCAGGAGGCTTTCCTTGAAGCTTTTGCCTTGGCCTGGTGAGCAGGTCACACAGATTCCACGGGAGTTGGCATGGTATATAGCTTTGTAATACAGATTTAGATCAAGTTATCCTTCTATTCTAGAAATTTTGCAATTTCATTTTTTATTTCACTTACTACCCATTTATTGTTTTAAAGTGTGTTGTTTAGTCTCCAGGAGCTGATGGAGTTCTTGGCACATCTCTTGTTAATTTTTAACAATTCAGTATTGTGATCTGATGTCATGCAGGAAATTATGTCAATTTTTGTAAATATATGGACGTAGGTTTTATGGTCCAGTATATGATCTATTTTAGAAAAGGTTCCATGAGCTACTGAGAAGAATTTGTATTTTGCATATTTTGCGTAGAATGTTCTGTAGATGATTGCTAGGTTTAGTTGATGTATGGAGTTGTTGAGCTCTCTTACTTCCCTGTTGATTTTTCTGTTTGGATGATCTATCTATCACTGATAGTGGAGTATTGAAGTCTCTGACTATAATGGTGTTGCTGTCTATTTGTTTGTTGTCAGGTTTTGTTTTATGAATTGTGGTACCCTGTGTTTGGTGCATTAAGATTAGTGATTGTGATATCAAGTAAGAAGTGGCCTTCTTTGTTTATTATTATTATTATTACTTTTGATTTGAAGTCTATTTTATCTGATATTAGTATAGCTACACCTGCTTGTTTCTTATTTCCATTTGCTTGGAATATCTACCCTTTCACCCTGAGGAGGTGTCTGTCTTTAGTGGTGAGGTGGGTTTCTTGAAGACAGGTCTATTTTTCTGATCCACCCTGTTAGCTTATGTCTCTTGATAGGTGAATTAAGGCCATTAATGTTTAGGGTAATAACTTTGAGTTTTGATTTAATCCCTGCCATATTGTGGTGGTTTGGTGTTTTCTTGGACTTTGTAGTTTTTTGTGCCTTCTCTGAGTTTGGTTATTGTGATCTGCTTCTTGTAGGCACTTGAGGTTGGTTGTTTGACTCTTCAGTGTAGAGAATTCTCTGAAGTACTCTCTGTAGGTTTAGCTTTGTGTTCATATAATTGTAGAGCTGACTTTTATTGTGGTAAGTTTTTCTTTCACCATCTATTATGAGGGACACTTTTGCTGGGCAGAGTAGTTTGGGTTGGAAGCCACAGGTTCTTAGACTTTGCAGTGTTCCATTCCAAGCCCTTCTGGTTTTCAGTGTTTCCACTGAGAAGTCTGAAGTAATGCTGATGGGGTTATCTTTATATGTAATGTGTTGTTTCTCTGTAGCTGCTTTTAGGACTTTCTATTTGTTATTGATGTTTAGAGTCTTAATGATAATGTGTCTTGGAGAATTTCTCCTTTGTTCCTATCTTTTTGGAGTTCTGTTAGCTTCTTGTATCTTGAGACTCTCTTTTGAGAAGGTGGGAAAGTTTTCTTCAATAATTTTGTTGAATAAGTTCTCCATGTCTTTGGTCTGAATTTCTTCCCCTTCTGGTCTGAATACTGTTCCCCATGACCTGAATGTTGGGACATTTAAGGGTATCCCACAGTTCCTTCATATTCTGTTCACAAAAATTTTTGATTTATTCCATTTTTGGGACTCATGAACTGTTTCTTCTGTCTTGTCTTCCAGTTCTGAGGTTCTATCCTCCACATGAGTGACTCTGTTCTTGAGAGCTTCTATAGAGTTTTGGTTTGTATTTTCTACTGCCTTTTTATGTGTAGTATCCATCCCTCTGCTGAGTTCCCTTCTCATGTCATTTTCTGATTTTCTTAATGCTTCTTGGAACTTATCCTTGCATTTATTTATGTCTTCACTGAGCTTAGCCAGCTGATTGTTGAGGTCCTCTTTTTACTGGCTCTCCTTCAGATGATTCAACTGTCTTTTGAAGACTTCCTGTTTTGTTCTATTAGGTCTAATCTAGCAAGGACAGCATTCATACAATTGTTGGACCCTTGTTGATTTTCTGCAAGTTCTGCTAATTGCTTGGCCAGGGTCGTATAGGTTGTGTCTTCAGTTTAGGGTTCTGATCTTGTTATCTCTTCTATGTTTTGATTAGAGACATCCATTGTGGGACTGGGCAACCTTGTTGGATTTACTTCCATTTGATTTTTCACGTTATTCCTTTTGCACTGTGGTCTGCCTATCACAGTGTGGGAATCTTATTTAATTCTGGAGGGAGCTGTAGTTTACCCCTTGGAGTGTCTTTAGGGATTATTCCCTTTTATGTATGACTAGATTAGACTTCTGATGGCAAAGAGGCCTGTCTGCTCAGGTGGGAGGAGTCCACGTGTCTCTGGTGGGGACCCAGAGACCTGGTGGAGGGGCTTGTTAGTCAGTGGGTCGAGGTAAGCGACTGCATGGTCAGGTGGCCCAATGGGGCAGGGGGAGAGGGGATGGGACAATGTGGTCCTGTGATGTGGAGGGGCAGGAGGATGGGTCTACAGGGTCTGGTGGCATGGCAAAGCAGGAGGGGGATGTGACTGTGGGTCCGATCCAGTAACAAGGCGAAGTGGGGGGGGGGTTGAATGGGATGTCGCAGGCTAGTGATATGGCAGGGAAGGGCATGGGGCAGCAGTCCTGGTGGTGGGGAAAGAGAGGAAAGCCGCTGGAGAAGGGAGGAATGAGAGGTGCCTGGCCTGGATCCAAGGAGTCTGCAGGTATTACTGGAGTGAACCTGATCTGCTGCATGGTGGCTGGCATGGCAGCTCAGACTGCTACTTGAGGGGCTTGGGGGACTAGTGAGCTACCAGAGAGTGTGGGAATCAGCAGATTCCCTACCTTGCTCCTCTGTCCCCTCACACTGGAGATGTCCTAGGACCTGCAGACCTTAAAGACCCCACCAATCTTGCCTTTCCTTCCCCATGAGGTGAAGCATGGTTTGACAAATGCCATCTTGACTGGAAGTTGACAGGACTTTTACAAGGAATTTCCCAAGAATATATACAACATGCAAAAAAAAAAAAAAAGTACTTGAACTCATAACTGAGTTTAACAAAATTTTACTATACAAGATCAATGTGCAAAAACCAATTGTAATCGTTGCAGTGACTTTCTTACTGCTGGAATAAAACACCTGACCAAAAGCGGTTATGAGAGGAAAGGGTTTATTTAAAGCTGACAGTTTTAAGGGAAGCTTCATCTTGGTGGGAGCAGCTGGCTCACTTCATCACACATCCATAGATTAGAGAGAACAAAGACACATGAGCTGGCTCTGAACACACCTTCAGGCTGGACTCAACCCCAACATCTACCTCTAGTGACACACTTCCTCCAGCAGGGTTCCATGACCAAAAGACTCTTCCACACGGGGTTTAAGCAGAAAGCTCAAATGCAAACACTTGAGAATATCGGGGCATTTACATTCAAACCACCAGAGTAATTTGTATGGCAACTAATTGCAAAATGTGCGATGATTCCTCAAAAATAATAATAGAGCTACAAAAATAAAATCCAGCATTACTAATTCATTAAAATGTCCAAACTTCTTCAATGTAATGTTTCATCATGTTATCTCTAGCAACTAGCATGTAAGCAATAAAGAACAGTATTTTAAATATGGGTTGCAAGTACTTTACAGATAGAATTTTTAAAATTTAAGTTTTTACATTATATAATGGGTAGTTAAAAAAACTGTTTATATTTTATTTTGGTTTATACTTATAACTCATTCATTAATGTGGTTTTTGTAACCTAGAACATTATTTTCTTGTAACAAGTATTTTTATTAATTATTATTATTATTTATATTATATTATTTATTTATATATTATTATTATTTATTATTTTTTGTTTTATTATTATTTTCAGGTAACAAGTAACTTTTTAAAGTTATGGAATGCTGTTTACATGTTTTGTTGGTAGAAAGAATGAAATAAGCAAATGATATAAAGCCAATTCCATTTCTACACAGTACAGTGACAACCATCCTGTTTTAGAGGTTGAAAAGAGGCCAGAAAAAGAATGGGAAAGAAGACTAAATGGTGCATCTGAAAATGAAGAAAGGAGAAGAGATACAGAAAAATGGTAAAAGGGGCCCAGGAGGGTTCCACTCTAGCCTGAGCAGACTGAGCTGTGAAGCATAAATACTTGCATTGTAACATGTTTGTAAGCTGTGGTCTCACAATGTACCTCAGAAACATAATTCATTCCTAGGTGAAGTGTCTATGTTAGTCTGGCAGCCCTACATGTCAAAAGTTCTCTGAGATGTGAAAGGGTGGAGAAAAGACAGAATTACAAATTCAAATTGTCATGAAGAAGCCTCAAGATATCTATGAGGCATTGGTTGTGGCTCAGGAATGACAAGACAGGAAATTCCACCCTATAAGGTCAGTGCTCACCTCTTCTATCCAACTGAGCTTTTCCATGTGAAAAGTTGTCATCTTTCCACTCTGAGTTTCCTACTCAACTGACTATTTCTACTGGGTTCTTGTTGGGTTTTTTGTTTGTTTGTTTGTTTTGTTTTTCAGCCACAAGATGCTGGTGATAGGACATTGAAGTCTCAAATCTCATTAAAGAAAAGTCATATTTTCATGAGCCCATGGGGTAGTGCCTGATTAACCCACAAAGCTGAGTTGAACCAGCCATTGAGCCACATCCTTGGGGTGGAGAGAAGAAAGCTACATACTTTTTTATATCAATTTTGTATCTCAGCCATGGGACTAGAAAGACACCTGACCTTCAGAAGATCATGTATCTCATGTTAAGAAAATATTAACATTCAGCAGCTAGTTGGTGTTTGAACTTCAGGGGAAAGTTTCCTTTCCAGACAGTGTCTGATGGTGGGGAAGATGCTGAACTAAGTTTCTAGTGGATTCCAGAAAGGATCATATCAGGTTAGCCTACCTAATGCCTATCCTGCTCCAGGAGCCCCAGCAAGGGCTACAATGTCACCTTCATTGTCTGAAGGTGACACAAGGACCAGAATGACCTGGCATGGATGCTACTTTCTCTTGGGACTTGCTTCTTTCCTCTTCTCTCACTGTCACCAGGAGTGCTCAAGGTAAGCAAAGCCTTGGTCTTTAAAACTCGCAGGTCACGGGGCTAGCTCCAAGGCTCTGCAGAGTGGTCCTGGCATTGTAGGCAGTGCCTCTGTGCTGATCATCCAGTGCTGACCAAAAGTGATCCTTAGTGACACTGCATGCTGGCTATTCTCCTGTGGGGCTCACGGTTTTTTTCAAGTTCAGCACTGAGATCTAGCAAGATCTTGTTCTCAGATTGACCAGAAACTGCATTCATTATCTCCAATAACAAACCAAAAATGAAAAACTGGTCACTTCCCAGTTTCCCCCAACAGTTAAAGGTGAGGCTCCAGTCTGTTCTCCCTGTGCTCTGTACCATGTGCCCATTCCAGAATGTTGGTATTCCTAATTATGTAGTTAGTGAATGAGAAGGAGAGAGGAACACACACACACACACACACACACACACACACACACACTCAAGAGAGAGAGGAGAAAGCATAAAGGAGAGTTTGTAGACTACATAAAGGTTAAATGTGTGAGCGGGAAGTTGTCTTCCCAGTCGATGTAAACATAGAAATCACTCTAAGCCATGCTGTTGGATCTTTTGGTAGAGGTGGTCATGGTGGTGATAGCATCTGTTTAATGTGTGTGTGATTAGGGCTGACCGTGTGACCCTGCTGCCTATGAATAAAGTCCTCCAATGAAGCCTATAATTTCACCCAGATAATTTCTCACTGTGGTTTGAACACGATTTTGAGTTTCTTTCTCTTTCCGACAGACCCACACTCACACATTTATAGCTTTTTCCCAGCCCTGGGTTCTTGGCAGAATTTTGTCTTCCTGTCTGTTGCTTTCCTACTTCTTGAGTTTCTGCTCCTCTAGTCCCATGGTGCAGTCATGTAGGTGCTCATAGGTGGATGGACAGAGCACTGAGAGTAGAGTAGGGGCTTGCCTTAGAGACTTCAGCATGCTTCATGCTTGTTCAAAGTTCCTTGTCTCTGTTAAGGACTTAGAAGTATCCTGATGAATCTGCTGCTTAGATGAACAATGTTCTTGTATGTTGTATGGTGAATATTCTCTCTTGTAATTCACTTGGACACTATGTGAAATCTGGTTCCCATCAGGTTATTATTCAGCAGAGTTAAAAGTGCCAACATTTTGGTATAATTGTCAAGAAAAAGTGTCTGCTACGTACTCATCTTCAAGTGGGATATATAAACAACAGCTCCAAGGCTCTGCAAACCTGTCAGAAGAAGGGGCAGAAAGAATGTAAAAGCAGGTGGATTGGGAGAAGGCTACAAAAGCCTACCTTCTGGACACATGGCCATTATATTCATGAATTCACAGCAGCTAGGGTTTCCTATACAAGACTGAGTCTGCCAATATATCATCTTCAATGAAGAAAGAATACATGAGACCCCACACCTCCAAGAGTAACTAATGTTTGCATGGAGAGGGGACTGAAGTTTATCAGTGCTACAGCCACTGGCATGTTTCCCATTCCATGATAAATATGATCATGCAAGCCACCCTGATTTAACTCAATGTGTAAAAAAGAAAAGCATGAAAGTAAGATGAGTATTAATGAGAAAGAAGAATATTAAAGAGAGGTATGGGGCTGGAGAGATGGTTTAGCGGTTAAGCGCTTGCCTGTGAAGCCTAAGGATGCCGGTTCGAGGCTCAATTCCCCTGGACCCACGTTAGCCAGATGCACAAGGGGGCACATGCGTCTGGAGTTCGTTTGCAGTGGCTGGAAGCCCTGGCGTGCCCATTCTCTCTGTCTACCTGCCTATTTCTGTATCTCTCTCTCTGTGTCTCTGTCTCTGTCTCTCTCTCTCTCTCAAATAAATAAATAAAAATAAAATATTTTTAAAAAGAGAGGTATGGGATAAATAAAGATAATAAGATCAAAATACATTATAAACATGTATGATATTTTCAAAATAGAAAAAGTAAATAAAATATTTTAAAGCCAGTACTTGAACTTCTGAAATAAAAATCATTTACTTATATACCACTCTCCTCAGTGAGGGCATTTCCACTAGATACTTCAACATGTTTCTCATCTGTCTTTCTCCACTCTAGCCATTCCTTATTTTAAGCTCTTACAGCCAGAAGTTTCTATTCATCTTCTTTGGAAAATTCCAGCCCTTTGTAAAAGTTACATTCCATTTTTGGGAGACAAAACACCCAACCACAAGTATCTTATAAAAGAAGAGGGTGTATTTAAAGCTTAAACTTTCAAGAAATTTCAACTTGACAGGGAAAGCATGACAGGAGCAGCCATTTGGGTGTTACATCTCCACAGCAGCAGGGAAGGAAGAAAAAGAGTGAGCTAAGTGGAGCTAGACAACACTATAACTCTAAAACCTTCCAAGGCCCATTCCCAGTGACACACCTCCTCCATTAAGGTTCCACCTCCCCAAGGCTCTACCAGCTGGGGATTAAGCATGAAGCTTAATCACAAATGCACGAGACATTTTATATTCAAACAAGCACAATCTGTCCCTGGCCTACATAGACTCATGACCATCCTACAGTGTGAAATGTATTCAGTCCAACTTCAAAATTCCTTATAGCCTTTACCAGTCCCAACACTGTTCAAAAGTTCCAAAGTCCAGTTTCATTTGAGACTCAACAAAGTCTCTTAACTGTAAGTCCTGTAAAACTTAAAACACAAGTTACAGACCTCCAACCTATCATGGCATAGAGCCAATATTCCCACTCTCAAAAGGAGGAGTGGGAGTATAACAAGAAAAGACCAGGACAAAAATCAATTCCTATAGCTCTGTATCCATCAGCTGGTATTAGTGATGAAGTCATCTTGGATCCAAAAGGCTTGGGCAGCTCCATCTCTCCAGCTGTGCTGCCTGAAGCCCCTCTTTTGGCTGCTGTTCCATAATCCTGGAAACTTCAAAGTCCTGGGGTCTCCATCACAGCAATAAGACACCCCCAAACCCAGTAGACAGCAAGAAATAACAGAGAACTAGGCAGAAGTTAATGATATAGATAATAAAAGAACAATTAATCAAATGAGTTGGTTCTTTGAGAAACTAAATAAGATTGACAAGCCCTTAGCCAAACTAATAAAAGATGACCCAAAGTAACAAAATCAAAGAAAAAAGGACCTGGTAACACAGACCTCAGTGAAATCCAAAACATCGTTAGGGAATACTTTGAAAAATTACACTCCAAAATGTTGGAAAGCCTATAAAAATGGACAAATTTCTAAACATATAACCTCCTAAAGTAAAATCTTAAAGCCATCTTAAGTAACTTAAAGGAACCATTACAAGCAATGAGATTGAAGCTGTAATTCAAAGTCTACCCACTATGTCAAAGAGGTTGCTTAGTGGTTAAAGGTGCTTGCCTATGAAAGTCTCTCCACAAAAAAAAAAAAAAAAAACAGACCAAATGGATTTGCTGCCAAATTCTATCAAACTTTTAAAGGAGACATAATACTGGTTCTTCTCAAGCCGTTCCACAAACTAGAAAGAGAAGGAGCACTTCCAAATTCATTCTATAAACCAGGATAACCCTGAATCCTAAGCCAGACAAAGACACAACAAAAAAATAAAACTACAAACAAATTCCTTGATGAACATAGATGAAAATTTCTCAATAAGGTTCTCACAAACTGAATTCAAGAACACATTAAGGATACCATTCAAGTAGGCTTCATACTTAGGATGCAATGTTGGTGCAACATACATTAATCAATAAATGCAATGTGCTATGTAAATAAGCTTAAGAATAAAAATCACGTGATCATCTCAATGGATGGAAAAAGGGCATTTGACAAGGTCCAACATACCTTCATGATGAAAGCCCTGGAAAACTAGAAAAGATGAAACAATCTTCAAAAGGGAGTACATGTGGCAAAACCACAGCCAGTATGATATTAAATGGTGGAAAACTGAGAGTATTTCCTCTCAAACCAGGAATGAAACAAGGATGCCACTCTCACCACTTCTATTCAATTTTGTGTTCAAAGTCCTAGCTAGAGCGATTAGACAAGAGGAAGGCATAAAAGGAATAAGAGTAGAAAAGGAAGAGTCACACTATTCCTATTGTGTATGACATGAGTCTGTATTTAAAAGACCCAAAAGAATCTACAAGAAAATACCTACAGCTAATAAGTGTTTTCAGTAATGTTGCAGGATACAAAGTCAACACAAAAATCAGTAGCCTTCATATATACTAATAATGAACTCAAAGAGAAAGAAATCAAGAAAAAAAAAATTCCCATTCACAATGGCTGCACAATATTAAATACCTAAGAATAAGCTTAATTAAAATGTGAGAGACTCCCGCAATGAAACCTTGAAGACACTAAGAGAAGAAATCAAGGAAGGTACTACACCATGGATCTTCCATTCCCCTGGACTGGCAGAATTAATATTGTGAAAATGGCTATCTTATCAGAAGCAGTCCATAGATTCAATGCAATCCCCATGCAAATTCCAGTGCTGTTCCTCACTGAGTCCAAGAATTCATGCAGAACCACAGAAGATCGCAAACAGCCAAAGCAATCCTAAGGAGAAAGAACGCAGCTGGAGGCATCAGAAACCCGGATCTCAAATGAAACCACAGGGCAGGGCAGTAGTGACAAAGACTTCATGGCACGGGCGCCAAGACAAACACACAGACCAATGGAACAGAGCGGAAGACAGAGAACACCCCACACTGCCTTGGCAATCTAATATTTGACAAAATGATGCAGAAACATTCAGCGGGAAAAAAAAGACAGCTTATTCAACAAGTGATTCTGGCAACATTGGATATCTACTTGCAGAAGAAGAAATTTTGATTGATATTTTTCACTCTTTCAATTATCAATTCAAAATGAATCCAATAATTTAATCTTAAGCCTAAAACACTCAAGTGGGTAGAGAAAAAATAGGGAACACTCTCCAGGATATAGGTATAGGCAAGAACATTCTGAACAGGACTCTGATAGCACAGGAAATAGCCCCAAGCAATAACAAATGGGACTACGTAAAATTAAAGTTTTTGCATGCCAAAAGAAATTGTCAAAGCAAACAGCCAGCCTACAGAATGGGAGAAGATCTCTGCCAGCAATGCTACAGAAAGAATTATAAAGAATTACAAAAAATACCAATAATAGCTGCCAGTTAGCAAATGAACTAATGAAATTAACACAGTTCACAAGCTAAGAACCATAGTGACCCACTAGTATTTCTAAAATTGGCCAACATCCCTAATCTTCGGGGAAATACACCCTAGTCAAGATGACTATGACCAATAAAACCGACAACAAATGCTGATGTGGATGAGGGGAAAGAGAAATTACTTATTCACTGTGGGTTTGAGTACAAACATGTACAGACATTATGGAAATGAGCATGGAGGTATCTCAAAAAATTAGAAACAGAACTCTCCTATGACCCAGCTATACCACTTCTGGGCATATGTCGTAAGGACTCCACAGTCTACCAGAGATATCTGCATGTCCATGTTTATTCCTGCTCTCTTTATAACAGGTAACGACTGGAATCAGCCTAGATGCTCACTTAAAGGTGGACAGATAATGAAAATGTGATGCATATGCCCAATGCATGGGAAAGCTTATGAAATTTCATGAAAATTAATAGAACTGGAAAGATTATATTAAGTGAAATGAAATGATCCAAACTCAGAAAGACCAAAACTGCATTTCTCTCTGATATGCAGATTTTAGGTTGTAATATACACATTAAGTTATATAAAATATGTGATTATTATAAAACTATGTGTTATATTTATATGTTACATATAAATATATATAAGTATAGTACATACTATATGTAAATATAATACATATTGGGTTATACCTACATATGTGTGTATATATAACCTATAAGGGTGGAGTGATAACCAAAAGCAAGCACAAACAAATGAGCAGGGGGCTGGAGAGATTGCTTAGTGGTTAAGACATTTGTCTGCAAAGCTTCAATTCCCCAGGACCCATGTTAGCCAGATGCGCAAGGGGGCACACGCATCTGGAGTTCGTTTGCAGTGACTGGAGGCCCTGGCACTCCCATTCTCTCTCTTTCTATCCCTCTTTCTCTGTCAAATAAATTAATTAATTAAAATTTTTAAAAAGTAATGAGCAGGAAGACAAGTGAAGGAAGGGTGAAATGACCCATGTGACATTAAATAGAAGAGGGGATGGAAGAGAAGGGTTGTGGAGTAAAGCAGGATCAAGGACAGTAGTGGAGGTGAGAATCAACTGAAACAAATTGTATTTGAAAATGCCTGAGTTAATGACAGCTACATCTCTATATGTCAACTAAACTAATAAGTAATGAAGTTCCTAGAAATCAATGAAAATACAACATATAAAATCCACAGGATACAATGAAAGCAATCATAAGAGGGAAGTGCATAGGTTTAAGTGTCTACATTGAGAAATCAGAAACATCACAAAAAACAACCTAGTAATACATCTTAGAGCTTTGGAAAAATAAGTCTCAGCTCAACAAATAGAAAGAAACAAAGATCAGACCATAAATTAATGAAGTGGAAATGATTAAAAAAAATTGATGAAACAAAAAATTGAGTCTTTAAAAAGATAAATAAGATTGACAACTCTTAACAGAAGAAAGAGAAGGGACAAATGAATAAAATTAGATATTAAAAGGGGGGCCATTGTGTCTGATGAAATTTAGAAAATCACTAGAATTTTCTTTAAAACATATATTTGGGGCTAGAGAAATAGCTCAATGGCTAAAGGGGCTTGCTTGCAGAGTCTGCATGCCTGTGCTTGATCCCCCAACACTCACATCAAGCCAGAAGCAAAAATGGCATATGCATCTGGAGTTCATCTTCAGTAGCCCTTTCACACACACACACACTCAAATATTTTTAAAAACCATATACTCCACTAAATTGGAAAAAATAAAAGACAAATTGGTGAATTTTAGATGCATATGATCTACCAAAATTAAATTAAAGATGAGATAAATTATTTAAGCAGACATAACAATCAATGAGACTGAGACAGTTATTAAAATTTTTTTCCAGAGCTGGAGAGATGGCTCAGCAGTTAAGTGCACCTCCTGTACAACTACGAGGGCTTGCATGGGCCTGAAATTGCCTAAAGTTCAAATCTCCAGAACCCATGTTAACAGCTGGGCATGGCCACACATATCTATAACACACCTATCTGAGGGGGTGCAGTGACCAGGCAATCATTGGTGTTCATGAACCACAAGCTCTGGAATCAGGAAGAGACTGTCCTGAAGACACACGGGCAGGTGAATGATGGACAGGGACATTTGATGCTTTCCTCCAGCTGCTGCAAACACACACCACACATACTAAACACACACACACGCACACACAGACGTCCTCAACTAAAAATATGTCCAGGCCCAATTGAATTCACTGGTGAATTTTACCAGACTTTCAAAGGCCTAACACCAATGCTAGCATATAAACATTATCCTGATGCTGAAAGTAGATAAAGGCAAAAGAAGATGGAATATTATGTACCAATCTCCCTGATGAACATAGATGCTAAATTCTCAGTATAAAACTTTATAATCCAATTCAGAAAAACATAAAAAATACTATGCATTGTGATCAAGTAGTCTTTATTCCAGAGGTAGAGAGATGATTCAACATGTGCCAAATCAAAAAAATCATATAAAAGGATTCAAACACAGAAACCAGATGGTCATTTCAATAAAGGCAAAAAGACTTGTGACAAAATCCAGCATACCTTCATAATAAAAGTGTTTTAAAAAAAGCAAAAACAGAAGGAATATACCTCAACATAAAGAAAACCATATTTTTTAAATTTTATTTGTTTGAGAGTGAGGCATAGAGAGAGAAAGAATGGGTGCACCAGGGCCTCCAGCCCCTGCAAACGAACTCCAGACACATGCACCACCTTGAGCATCTGGCTTATGTGGGTCCTGGGGAATTGAACCAAGGTCCTTTGACTTTGCAGGCAAGCTTAACTGCTAAACCATCTCTCCAGCCCTGAAGACTGTATTTATACCCTTGCAACAACCTTGCTGCACTCATTTAGTATTTTTGCACATTACTTGGGATTTTCAGATTATGTGATCATGTCATCTGCAAATGTATAGTTTTACATCCTTTGTTTCCTGTAGTCTTTTTATTTCATTTTCTTGCCTAATTACTCTTCCCAGCAGTTCTAGAATAATATTGTTAAAAAAATATGCAGAAACTACAAGCATTTCTTATTTCCACTCATGAGAGGAGGACTAGGAAGATTTTTTAAGCTTTTGTTATTGAAAGCTTCCATAATTATAGACAATAAACCATGATAATTCCCTTCCCTCCCCCACTTTCCCCTTCATAAGTCCACTCTCCATCATATCTCTCCCTCTCTCAGTCTCTCTTTTATTTTGATGTCATCATCTTCTCCTAGTGAAAGCAGTACTAGGCACTGCAAGCTTATGGATGTCAAGGCCAATTTCTGTCTGAATGACTGCAATGTAAGAAGTCCTGCCCTTCCTTTGGCTCTTAGATTCTTTCTTCCGCCTCTTCTGCCATGAACTCTGAGCCTTGGAAGGTGTGATAGAGATGTTTCAGTGCTGAGCACTCCTCTGTCACTTCTTGGTAACACTATGGTGCCTTTTGGGCCATCCCAGTGGTCACTGCCATCTGAGAAGGGAAGCTTCTTTAGCCAAAAGAGAGAGAGTAGCAATAATATATGGGTATGAACATTAAGAAAGGTGCTTACTGGGCAGTTTGGTGAGCATAATATATGCATTTAGCCAGACAGCAGCAGACATTACACTCCTAGGGCTTATGGCCATAGGCTTTTGATTAGGTTTCCAGTACCAGGCATGCATTTCCTCCTGTGGAATGGGCCTCCAGTCCATTTAGAGAGCAGTTGGTTTCCCTCATAACAGACATGCCACTATTGCACCCGTTTGGTCATTTGGCCTGGCTGGCCAAACTTGAGGCTTGCAGTGTCCACTGTTGTTTATCACTGCTGATGACTTCTCTCTCCCATAGGGCTGCGTGCTGTGTAGCTTTTTCCAGCTTTCTGTCAGCTGGTCTACACGGAGGAGGTTTCTGGCTCAGCTCCACCTTGACTTCACAGTGACCTTGGAGTCCAAGTATGTGGAGTCTTCAGCAGTAGGGTCTTACCATCTATTTCTGGTGGGAAACAAAGAGCCTTGGCAATGGTCTGTAATGTTTTTTGATTTTTTTGTTTTTTTGTTGGTTGGTTTTTGAGGTAGGGTCTCACTCTAGCTCAGGCTGACCTGGAATTCACTATGAAGGAGTCTCAAGATGGCCTCAAACTCTTAGTAATCCTCCTACCTCTGCCTCCCAAGTACTGGGATTAAAGGCATGCATCACCACGCCTGGCTGGTCTGTAATGTTTTGGGGGCATCAGGGAACTCCCTGGCCAGCAACTCACTGGAAGGTATCCCATCCCTGGTACTGAAATTTTTCTAGTAAAAGTCTATGGCTTCTGGGTGTACCATTATCTAAAAAAGTAGGTTTCCATATGACTTATTAATAACATATTGAATTTTGATAGGCCTCTCCCCAATCCTCTTTTACTCAATCTCTAGGAAGATATTTTAATGGAAATATCTCTTCAAATACATTCAATAATCTACCATCATTAAATATATTGTTTGTTTTTCATAGATGTCCTTTATTAAGTAACCTTTCCCTCCATTTCTGTTTTGTTGTTTTTTATCAAAAATGTCTATTAGACCTTATCAAAATTAGATCAATTGAGATTATCTTATAATTTCTCCTTCAATCAATTAATGTTGTTTATTACATTAGTTGAGTTTGAAAGATTGCATTCCTGACTTTGTCATGATAGGTAATTCTTTTGTGTGTGACTTTAGTTTTCTAGCATTTTACTGAAGATTTTTGTACTATATTCTTTAGGATAGTTGTCTGTGGTTTTATTTATTGTGATGCATTTGTCAGATTTTTGTATGAGGATAGTATTGACACTGAATTGATAATGTATTGATAATGATATTGCATTGTATTGATAATCAGTTAGTGTTTTACACTCATACTTTAGGCTTGTGAAGGATTGGAATTAATTCTTCAGCAAAATTCATCAGTATCGTGAAATCTTGCTTGTATTGTTTAATACTCCAATTTCATTTTTAGATAAGTCATCCCAACTAAATATCAACAAACCTCAGAGCTAAGCTACACAGTAAATCAAGCTGACTTAATGAATCTACATAACACTCTGTGAACAGACAGGGAGTAAACATTCTTCTCAGCAGCCAGTAGAACCTTCTCTAAAGAAGGCCTCATCTAGGTTATGAAACAGTGTTTAACAAATGTAAAAATCATAGTAACTTTTGTATCTATTCAGTCTATATTGGAGTAAAACTAGAGCTAAATAGCAAAAGAGTCCACAGAAACTACACAGTACATTCATTAATGAAGAGTAAGTAGGTCATTGAATAATCAGGGAGGAAATTGAGGTAGAGAGATGGCTTAGTGGTTAAGGCACTTGCCTGCAAAGCCTAAAGACTCAGGTTCGCTGCCCAGGAGCCACCTAAGCCAGATGCACAAGGTGACACAAGCACACAAGGTTGCACGTGAGCACAAGCTGGTGCCCACATGCGGAGTTCCATTACAGTGGCTACAGCCCCTGGCATGCCAATTCAATCTCTTTCTCTCTCTCTCTCTCTCTCTCTCTCTCTCTCTCTCCCTCTCTCTCAAAAAGAAAAATAAAAACTCATACAGTAAAATTAAAATGGAAGCACATCTTAGGGCATTTAGGATATAGCTAAAGGAGTTCTAAGAAGAAAGTTTATAGTTGTTAAGTGCTTACTTTTGAAATCAGAGAGATCTTAGCCAGGCGTGGTGGCGCACGCCTTTAATCCGAGCACTCGGGAAGCAGAGGTAGGAGGATCACCATGAGTTCAAGGCCACCCTGAGACTACATAGTGAGTTCCAGGTCAGCCTGGGCTAGAGTGAGACCCTACCTCAAAAAATAAATAAATAAATAAATAAAATAAAAATAATAA
Source organism: Dipus sagitta (assembly GCA_036346955.1). Taxonomy (NCBI): domain Eukaryota; kingdom Metazoa; phylum Chordata; class Mammalia; order Rodentia; family Dipodidae; genus Dipus; species Dipus sagitta. The sequence goes on along the minus strand of CM070789.1, from coordinate 25,038,705 downwards.
AATCAGAGAGATCTCAAATAAATAACTTAGTTCTGTACCTCAATATCTAAGCAAAACAAAAACAAGACAAATCCAAATGTATGATATAACAACAAACCCAAATGTATGATATAGAAAGAAATAATATGATATAGCAAGAAATAGTACATATTAAGAAGAAAGTGATGAAATGGTGACTGAAAGAACAATATGTAGATCAAACAAAAAGTTGGTTCTCAAAAATAAATAGATAAACAAGATTGATATGGTGGTTTGGATCAAGCGTCTCCCACAAGTCCACATGTTCCGAGCGCTTGGTCCCCAGCTGATGGCACTTTGGGAGGTGGAGCCTTGCTGGAAAAGGCGTGTTGTTGTGGGCAGGCTTGTGGGTACCACAGCCAGTTCTCCCTTGCCAGACTTGGTTCACTTCCCTACTGCTGTTCTCACCTGCTGTGACGGAGGTGATGTCCAGCTTCTGCTCATGCCGTGCTTTCTCGTGCCACCGTGAAGCTTCCCCTGGGGACAGTAATAAACCAAATAAATAAACCTAAATAAATAAAAACGTTTTCCCATCAGCTGTTTTGTCAGGTGCTTTATCCCAAGTTACCAGCTGATAAATTCAACAATTGATGAATCCCTTGCTAAATAAACAGAAATAAGGAAAGGAAACCCAAATTAACAAATCAAGATGAGCCAGGCGTGGTGGCACATGCCTTTAATCCCAGCACTCAGAAGGCAGAGGTAGGAGGAGTCGCCTTGAGTTCAAGGCCACCCTAAGACTACATAGTGAATTCCAGGTCGTCCTGGACTAGAGTGAGACCCTACCTCAAAAAAGAAAAAAAAAAAGAAAAGAAAGAGATGAACAGGGGGAAGTTACAACCAATTCCAGTTGATCCCAGTAAATCATTAGTGTATACTTTGAAAATACATTCTAAAAACCTAGAAAATCTTTAAGAAATGGATAAATTACTAGATACATATAACCTACATGATATAAAGAAAAACTTTGACAGAACCATAAGAAACAACAGAATTGAAGCAGCAATAAAAGGTCATGCAGCAAAGAAAAACTTAACACTAGGCAGATTCACTACCAAAATCACCAAATATTTAAGACAGAGATGACGTCAGTGTTCCTCTGTTTCATAATCAGAAAGGGAAGGAAGACTACCAAACTCATTTTACAAAACCAGAAATACCCTGATACCAAAACCAGGAAAAGACATTTAAAAAAGTAACCTACCAACCACTGTCCTTGATGGACATAGATGCAAAGGTTCTTAATAAAATTCTTGCAAGTGAAATCCAGAAACATATTAATATCATTCAACATGACCAAGTTGGTTTCATTCTAAAGATGCAAAGACAGTTTAACCTATGAAAATCAAAAATTGTGACACACATTGCCATAGACATCACATGCTTCTGTCTTGGGCACTGAGAAATCAAACTATAACTGAGCTGGAAGCCTCTTCCCTGTTCACAAATGGTCATAGTGCTGGAAAATACTCAACAGCCTGCTGGGGGAGGAAAGTTACCAGTTGTCTTAACCACTAGTGAACCCCGCAAGCCACACAACTAACCAGCAAGATACGATGCTCCCACTGTGCAATAGTGGCCTATCTGCTATAGGGGTAACCAAATGCTCCTTAATTAAACTTAAGATTCACTCCAGGGGAGGAGTTCGTGTCTGATACTGAAAACTTGGTCAAAAACCCATGGCTTCCCCAGGAGGGAAGTTACTGCTATTGTTCGGCTTTGTAATTATATTATGCCCACCAAATTGCCATCTAAATACTTATGTTTATGCCGATATATTAGTGCTGCTCTCACTTTTGGATGGAGAGGTTTCTCTCTACAGATGGCACTGACTGCTAGAGAGACCCAAACTTGTCGAGGTGCTGAGAAGAAGTGACAGCTGAACGTTTGTCACTTACCGAGATATCTCTATCATCGCCGCTGGTACTACATCGGAAGAAGTGGCAGAAAGAATGTAAAAGCCTAAGGATAGGGAGGAGTGCTTTGGAAGGCTGGAATTCTGGAATACAACATGGTCATTGCACTTATGACCTCGCAGTGGCTGCCACTGGCTGCACCAGACCTACATAATATTGGGCCATCAACAGGTTTCTTGGATAATGGAGGTAGGCAAAAAAAAAAAAAAAAAAAAAGAGATCAATATAGAAGAGGGAATAGTAAGAAAGAAGAAAGGCTTCTGGGAGAAGGAGGAAAAAGGAGGGTGGTGGGAGAGGATTATGTAAATTTTTAATAAAAAATTAATTTTAATAAAGAATAATAATTGTGATACAGCAAATCTTAAGGACAGAAATAATATGACCATCTCAATAGATGCAGAAAAGGCCTTTGACAAGTTTCAACATTCCTTCATGATAAAAGCCCATGGAAACAAGAATAAAAAGAATATATCTTGGGCTGGAGAGATGGCTTAGCAGGTAAGGCACTTGCCTGCAAAGCCTAAGGACTCAGGTTCAATTCCCCAGTACCCATGTAAGCCAAATGCACAAGATGGAGCATGCATCTGGAATTCATTTGCCCATTCTCTATCTCTCTCTCTCTCTCTCTCTCTCCATATATATATATATATCATATATATATATACATATATATATATATATATTTCTCTGTCAAGTCAATAAATCAGTAAAAATATAATATTTAAAAAATAAAATAAATAAAATCAATAGTAAGACAAAAGTAGCTACAGTTACCTGATTTTGTGTGCATGGTATGCACGTGTGTTCATATATGTGTGCACACAAGTGTGTGTGTGGATGCATGTGCACATGTGTGTGAGTGTGGAGACCAGAGGTTGATACTAGGTGTCTTCCTGCATACTCCCCCTTTATTTACTGAGTCAAGGTCTCTCACTTGAACCCAGGGCTCATCAGTTTGGCCAGCCTAGCTACCTACTTGCCCAGGGATCCTGCAGAGTGCTGGGACGATAGGCAGAGCACGACTCCCACTCAGCATTTGTGTGGGTGCTGGGCATCAAGGTGTGCTCCTTGTGCTTACAACATGCCCTTTGTTTGTCTGCTGTGCCTTCTCATCTCCCCAGCGCTCCAGCTATCTGACTTTTGTAAAGTATTTATTTATTTATTTATTTATTTAAGAGAGAGAAAGAGACAGAAATGGAGGGAGGGAAGGAGAGAAAGAGAGAGAGAGATGGAGAGAGAATGTGCATCCCAGGGCCTCCAGCCACTGCACAAACAAATTCCAGACATATTTACCACTTTGTGCATCTGGCATACGTGGATACTGGGGAATCCAACCTGGGTCCTTAGACTTTGCAGGCAAGCACCTCAACTTCTAAGCCATCTCTCCAGCCCCAGTTATCTGACTTTTGACAAAGGTGTCAAAACATACCATGGAGAAAAAAATTTTTTTAAAAATGGCCTTTTCAAATAATGCTGGGAAACTGGATATCCACATGTAGAAGAATAAAAAGAGATTCATCTCTCTTACCCTGATAAAAAATTAATTTAAAAAGATCATAGATCTTAACTTAAGGCCTGAAACACTTAAACTTCTAGAGAAAAATATAAGGAAACACTTCAAGACACAAGCATAGGCAAGGAAGTTTTTAAAATATTTTTATTTATTTGAGAGAGAGATACAGAAATAGGCAGGTAGAGAGAGAGAGAGAGAGAGAGAGAATGGGCATGCCAGGGGATCCAGCCACTGCAAACAAACTCCAGATGCGTGTGCCCCCTTGTGCATCTGGCTTATGTGGGTTCTGGGGAGTCAAACCTGGGTCCTTTGGCTTTGCAGGCAAGTGCCTTAACCGCTAAGCCATCTCTCCAGCCCCAAGTAATTTCTTTTTTTTTTTTTTCTCTCTCAATTTTTATTAACATCTTCCATGATTACAAAAAAATATCCCGTGGTAATACACTCCCTCCCCCCACTTTCCCCTTTGAAATTCCATTCTCCATCATATCCCCTCCCCATCTCAATCAGTCTCTCTTTCATTTTGATGTCATGATCTTTTCCTCCTCTTGTGATGGTCTTGTGTAGGTCGTGTCAGGGAGGTGAAGCTCTGCTGGGACTCTGCCATCATTAGTGCTGATGATGGGAGGTTCAGTTCACACCAGACTTCTGGTGTGAAGTGAGGGAGTTGAAGAATCTGAGCTCAGTGATGTTGTCGAGCAAGGAGAAATGTTACATTAGCGGGGTTCAGAGATGATGGCAACCGTGGCAAGCAAGACTTCTTCAGGGGGTTTTCAGTATTCTTGAGGACATATGCAGCTTTACTGATCAGGTTTTGGTGTGAGTTGGATGAGTTGCAGGTTGGAGCGATGATAGCGCCCACATTGTCTCTTGTGGCAGCTCCTTCCAGGAAGTGGAATCATCACCAGGAGCTTGAAGTGGGCAGGATCCTTTTTCTGTGGCCAGCTCACTGTCTTTGGCGACCAGCTCATAGTATGGCCTTATCAGTCTCACTGGGATTCAAAAAGGACCTGTGGGGAAAAGCCCAGGAGTGTATCCTTGCCCCTATGTGATGAGAGAAATAGGACTCAGCCGTTGGTTGGGCCTTTGAGGAAATTTATATAAAACCAGAGGTTTGGGTAAAACTTCTTGGATTTTAATGGCATTTTTCTGCAGGTGTTAGTTGATGAGAGGAATTGAGAAGAGAAATTTTAGAAATTTAAAGTATAAGCAGCAAGTTGTTCCTGAACATTTAGTCCTTTATTCTATTTTTTTATCTGTGTGATTGATTTTTGAGCAATAACCGGGCTTGTTCTATTATGGCTTGTCCCCAGGGATTATAAGGAACGCCATGAGAGATATAAATTTCCCAAAGTTGCCAAAAAGACTTAAAAACTCTACATAAATGGATCGTTGTCTATCTTGCTTTATTTTGGAACCCCCATAACCAATGAAGTCATCATAGGTGTTTATAAACAGCTCAGTCAGGTTCATGTAATTGAGTGGGAGCAAAAATAAATCCTGAAAAGATATCAACACAGACTTGAACAAATTTAAAATGTCCAAAATAATTAATATGACTTACCATCTATTTGCCAGTTCATTAGGCTGAAGATTTCTGGGCTTACTTGGGATGGTGAGTCCCAGTATCTGTCAGAATAAGACTGAATAATTTGTTGAGCTTGAGTCTGTGATAATTTAAATTGTAATTTTAAATTCTGTAATTGTAAATTTAAATTCTGTAAGGCATTTGCCCTTTGGTGAACAAAATGCTCAATGGACGAGATGCATAACTCAGTGGTCCGCACAATGATTGCTCTATAAGGAACCAGACAGCTCTGTATGGAACTGAATGTGCTGCATAAAAGCAAAATTAGCTCTTTTATGGGGAAGGCTTTGAACAGAAGTAAAGACTGATAATGAAAAGAAATCAGAGGTACGAGCCAAGGTGGCTCGAAACAAAAGTAGGATACCTTAAGCCACACAGTGATAAGGCTGTAGGTAAATTAAAGGGCTGATTGGGAAACTGTTTAAAAGCAGAAAGGATAGCTGAAGGCCTGCCTGTCGGGTAGCAGTCACTCCAGGGCTGAGAGAATGCCTTCGGCTAGCATTATAATACCAAGTAAAGCCTCCTCTCCCTGGTTTGTTGGTTCCATGGGGTGGGGCGCAGTCAATGCGTTAGAAATAGGGTGTTTACTCAGAGAGAAAGCTTGAATGAGGAGAAGTGGAATCCCACACAAAGTTGTCATCAGAGTCCAGTGAAAGAAAATTTGACTGTACAACCAGCCAAAGCCTTTTGCCATTCTTTGGAGGTCCGAAAGGAAAATTGAAATTATCTTGAGATAAAGAAGAATAGATCTTGTCCAGTGGGTTGAATGAACTGCTGCAGCATTGAATATAGTAGTGACCACCGCTGTTCCAAAAGGGTATAAACAGAGATGAGTCCAGGTATTTGCAAAAGAGCTGTTTTCATTCTAGAGCCCAAGCTAACTGTAATTGCTATAAAGCAAGATGGTCAAGATACACAGAAAGTTTAGTTTAGTGTCCCCTTCAAGGAATGAAAATAGGTATGAAAGAGCTGCATTCAGAATTCCTAAGGAAGGGCTGGAGAGATGGCTTAGCGGTTAAGGCGTTTGCCAGCAAAGCCAAAGGACCTCGGTTCGATTCCCCCGGGGCCCACTTAAGCCAGATGCACAAGAGGGCACATGTGTCTGGAGTTTGTTTGCAGTGGCTGGAGGCCCTGGCACGCCCATTCTCTCTCTCTCTCTCTCTCTCCCTCTCCCTCTCTCTCAAATAAATAAATAAAAAGAAGGTTTAAAAATAAAATATTTTTAAAAATTCCTAAGGAAGCCCAAAGCCAGTTAATATTACCTAAAAGCCTAGGAATGGAGTTTACAGTTATATTATTTTTGGAACAGATCATTGGAATCTATAAAGTTTGATATAAGAATGAATTAAAATATAACAAAGATAGCTGTAAGGAGCATCTAACTGAATTTTGTCTAGGGCTAGCTATAAATGAAAATTTTGTAGTGAGATTTGTAAATCTTTGGAAACAGTTAGATTTGTGCTTTTAGAAGAGGCCAGTAAAATATCATCCATGTGATGAAATGTGTAAGTGTTGGGAAATTTTTAACAGAATGCTTAGCCCTATTTACTGACAGAAGACAGAGCTGTCTGTGCCTTGAGGGAAAACTTTCCATTGAAAGCAAGACATGGAAGCTTGGTGGTTTCTAGTAGGTACTGAAAAAGCAAACCTTTTCTTATAATCAGGGTGTAAGGGGATCATGCCAAGCCAATCTTTTAAGTCAAGACAACAATATGATGATTATAAGGAACTATGGCAGGATAAGGAACTCCAGATTGAATTAGCTACAAAGGAATGGAGTCGTGCAGAGTTCTCAAAAAGTCACCACTTGCCAGATATTTTGATATAAAAAATACAAGTATTTCAGTTACTGAAAGCTGGTTCTAGGTGGACAGCTTGAAGCTGCTTTTGTACTAGTTGATGCAGATGGTTAAGCTTGTTGCCCTTAATTGGCCACTAGTACACCCAAACCAGTAGCCCTTCTATCCAAGAAAAACTTAGGTACATGTTTGTCAGTGGCCCCTAGGAAAAATGATTTTCTGCTACAGAGATATCAAAGCCCCAGTATTACAGAAAACCTCCACCCAGAGGGAGAAAGGCAGAGGTGAGGCGTCGGCTCCTTGGAGGGGTTACTCTTCCCACCAACACTCTGCATATCTAAAACAAGACACTGACTATGCCAACTGGAGGTCAAGATTGTTGCGCTATTACGGACACGTCTGCATTTGGGTCTATAGTTCCCTTTATGGGAAACTGATTGACTGAAATTGTGACATAAGGTCCATCAAGAGACATAAGCTGAATCCAGTAAGCATGGACAGCACGGAGGTGGATTTTGGCAATTAATATCAAGGGTTCGGGAGGCCTGAGAAAGAACAACTCAGTCAGAGCTGGGATTTCTTGAATCAAATGAGAATAAATCATAACATAATGTTGACCTGTATAATCTGAATCAATAACACTTGGGCAAAGAAAATTCTAAAATTAAACCAAAGTGCTCTCTAGAGAAAGATCCACCCCATTCCTGTTCTGCCAAAGTCTCAGCAAACTTGGCTCTTGAGGTCACCTTTGAAAAGCACCTTATGTCTCTGTAAGTGGAGGATGATCAAGAGCAAGGACAAATTTCAGCACGAGATCGCTCCTTCATATCTGCCCTTTTGTTATATGGTTGTAAAGCTAGCTGAGTTTGTCTCAATAGAGTTAAATGCTTTAGTCCACTTAGTCCTATTAAACAGTACAATTGATCATCAGTTTTTCCCAAGAGTCTAAATCTAATGTTCCTGGGTTAGATACCAAAACCAAAGTTTTTGAATAATAGCTATGGGCATTTCCCATGGCAACCATAGACACTAAAGTAAAACTTAGCCATAACTGCAGCCAGGAGTAGCAGAGACAAATGGTACTTGATTAGAAAGGTCAGTTAGCAGGGCTGGAGAGATGGCTTAGCAGTTAAAGTGATTGCCTGCAAAGCCAGAGAACCCAGGTTCCATTCCCCAGATACACAAGGTGGCACACGTGTCTGGAGTTCATTTGCAGTGGTCGGAGGTCCTGGTGCACCCATTCTCTCTCACTCTATCTGCCTCCTTCTCTCTCAAATAAATAAATACTAAGAAGGAATGGAGGGATGGCTTAGTAGTTAAGGCATTTGCCTGCAAATTTCTGTAGGAAAGAAAGTGGCAAAATTAGTGATGAAACTGTGAAATTAAAATGTAACAAAATAATCACAACAAAGGGATAAAAGAAAGAAGCAAGATTAAAGAGAAGGAAGAAAACAGGGAAAGAATGCGAAGAACAGTAGAAAAAAGTAAGAGATTTTAAAAGTCCACAAAATAAAAATGTATAAAGAAAATTACATCAGGTCTACAAAATAAAAAGTATCTAAATAAAATTATGTCAGGTAAGAGGAAGAATAAAAAATAAAATCATAAAATGTCTTAAAATAAAATAACACAAAATATAATAAAAACAAAAGCGTGAGGGACAGAAAGGAAAGGAAGGTTCTACACACACCTTTTCCAAGCTCTCCACTATCGGAATTCATAAGGGGAGAAGAGCAATGGGCGCCAGGTGGGCTTTCTTGGGCTCAGTTCTCACCGCCCAGGCGGGTGCTGTGTGTGGGCTGCTGTCCGGCCAGTGTGTGGTCAGGGTCAGCGCTGCGTTCACCTTGCAAGCTTCCTTTCTTTGCACGGCAAGAGCTGCTCTCCCAATACCTTTGTAGCCTGGGGCCAGGCAGGACCCCCCACTGGTTCTGTTTAGATAATTCTGAAGCCCTTTCTATCCTCCCATTATCTGGATTGATCCCAGGACCTGAGAGAAAACGGTCTGGGGCAGGATTACCCCCAGTTACCGACCCAGTACTTTTCTTCCGCTTGCTCCTCAGGAACAAAACGCTAGCCAGACATGGTGGCGCACACCTTTAATCCCAGCTCTCAGCACTCGGGAGGCAGAGGTATGAGGATCGCCATGAGTTCGAGGCCGCCCTGAGACTCCATAGTGAATTCCAGTTCAGCCTGGGCTAGAGTGAGACCCTACTTTGAACCACCAAAACACAAACAAACAAACAAACAAAAAACCCTCAAGAGCTGCACCCTGCACAGGTACCTCAAGTCCTTCACACCATGGTAACATGGATCCTAAGCGACATTTCCCTCAAACTGAGGTGGTAAGCGTATTCTGGTACCTTTTCAGACCACGAGAAGCTCTGACTCAAGGCATGTGACAGACAGTGCTCAGGCAGTGCAGAGGTTTGGCTTGAAGGTTCCTGGGGCACAGTGAGTGACGGCTCTTGGGGTCTGGCAGAGGCTGAGGGGTCAACAGCTGGGCCGTAGCTCCGCCCTGGATGCCCCTGGAGAGGCTGCACTTGGCCCAGGAAACGCAAGCATCTGGCTGGGTGAGGTGCGGTGCAGGGGCTGGGAGTTCTCCCTGCGAGCCTGCACAGAAGCACCCTGAGCACGAGGAAGACGCGAGCCTGAGATGCTAAGGTGAGCAGCAGCCCCAACACCATTTTCAAGGGGAGCCTCCGTCTCGTGCAAAGACCGCAGGCGGGCGCTTGTGCCCAAAGCACTGCCCAGCTGCCTTTCTGCCCCGTGCTCTGCTTCCTGACGGGGCAAATACTCATGTCCTGGCTTCTGCGTGAACCATGTCCAGTGAGTTTTCAGACCAATCCAGTACAGTGACCTCATTTTCTTTTTGTCTTATCTTCTCACCAGGTGAAAAACAGTGTAGTTCACCCTGCCCTTCAAAGGAAGTGGTTCTCCGCTCTGAGCCAAGTCACTGTAGAATCTATACATTTCTGGAAAAAAAAAAAATAGCACTAGATCTGATCATCGGTAGTTACACAGGCTACATTCCACTAGCCACAGGTCTCCAACAGCTCCTGGACATACGTTTTATAAAAATCCACTAAGGCCACTCCGGAGTTCACACAGCTCAGAGCATGATCTGAGCATCTGAGTTGTAACATCTTAGGGTTCAGGCAGATACACCCAGTGAGCGCAGGGCCCTGAGGTAATAGAAGATGGATGTCTGTAGAGACCCGTGGCCTCCTTCTTTCCTTGGGCACTAAATCATTCCCAGTCCTTGTGCCTGACATCATTTCCTTACCTGTCGTCCTCTGTACCATTCTGGGAGCCTTTCTCTTCCTGCTCTGGCCATCCCAGGGACTTGGCTTCACAGAGGGAGGGCAGAGCACTAAGGTGAGCTCTATTAACTACCTCTCTCGTCACTGACAACAATCCCCAACAAAAGCAGCTTAAGGAGGAAAGGCTTGTTTAGGCTTACAGTTTTAGGGTGCACAGTCCATCATGGCGGGGAAGGCATGGAAGCAGGGGCATGAAGCAGCTGGACACACAGCCTCTGACATCAGAAGACGGAGAGGTGAGTGCTCCCGCTCAGCTCTCTTTCTCATTTTTATGCCGTCCAGGAGTCCTGCCCATGGAATGGTGCTGTACACGGTTAGGGTGAATCTTCCCACCACAGTTACCCTGCTGTCGAAAACTCTCACATGCCCAGATATGGTTCTCAATCCAGTCGAGTTACTAACCAAGATTAAGCATTACAAATCCATCCCTTGTCAACTTGACACTCAAAAATATCACTTTTAGCCGGGCGTAGTGGTGCACGCCTTTAATCCCAGCACTCGGGAGGCAGAGGTAGGAGGATCACCGTGAGTTCAAGGCCACCCTGAGATTCCATAGTGAATTCCAGGTCAGTCTGAGCTAGAGTGAGACTCTACCTCGGACAACCAAATATATATATATATATATATCACTTTTAAGTCATAACCTTCTACCTCTTGTCCCCATTGGCTCACAACCATCAAAAATCATTCTGTCCAATTTAAAAAAGCCCTCATAGTGTTTAACAGTTCCAACTCGGTTTAAAATTGCAAATATAGACTCTCTTCTGAGACTCCAGCAAGCTCTTAACTGTGAGCGCTTATATCACTTCACAAAACATGTTACATACTTCCAACATGCAAAGGCACGGTGTAAACGTTCCCAATCCAAAATGTAGGGATGGTGGCATGGCAAGGAAAGTTGGGATCATAGGAAACTTAAAACCCAGCAGGGCAAACAGCAAATCCTGGACTCCGAAAGCCTGGGGTGCGCCACGCCCAGCCTCTGTCTCAAGCCAGCTCCACTCTGCTTTAAGCTCGCTTTCCCGGATGCCCCATGGTTCTGGTGTTTCCAGCATACTGGAGTCTCCACTGCAACTTGGCCTTCACATTCGCAGCATTCAGAGACCTCTCAGGGCCTCCTCGTAGGATCTCCAATCCTTCTCACACATTTCCTGACCTTGGCAGCTCCCCGGAACAACGCAGAAAGAGTCCACACCCCTGACTTTCAGCTCAAGCCTACAAAACCGGCGCGATGTGGACAATGCTGCCTATTGCTGCGCCACTTTGGAATGTATTCTAGACCCTCTGAACCAAAGCTGTAGTGGCATCTGTGTGCCTTGGTTGCTAAATCTGTGGAAGAAAAAAACTCTCCTAGGTAGTTGTTTTTGAGCAGGGAACTCCTTCTGCAGCATTTGCCTTTCATATCCTCTCCTTCCAAAAGAATTTGCATTCTCACAGGTTAGAGCCTTCAGTGGGTCGGGTCTTGCCCTCAGGACAAATTCTCCATTGTTCTAGTGTAGAACACAAGGTTTCTCTTTCATTACAGCTGCTTTCTAATCGTGTTCTTTGTGGGAACATTAAACTTGATCACGTTTTCTTCCTTGTCAAACTACATTTTTAACGACTTTATGCTCTGTTTGCTGCTCCAAGTCACTAGTCTGAATAAGGCTAAGCTTTCTTGAAATTTTTTAGAAGAATGCTAAGCTTTCTTGAAATTTTTTCCACCACGTGCATTTGTCTATTACCTTTAAATTTAACTCCACTCAAGTTCTCAGGACATGAGAATGCAGCCAGATTATTTGCCAGACTGTCATATGGAATGGCCCCAATCTAGTTCCTGAGAGAATCCCTGTTCCCTTAAGGAACCTCATTAGTTAGGTCCCCACTGTCTGCATTTCTCTCGTCATTCTTGTCTTGCACACTCCCACCAGAATTGCCCATTAACTTCTGCTTACAATATTCAAGAGCTTTTCCAGACCAAAGTTCCAAACTCTTCTGCATTCCTTCCACAAAGCAGTTCCAATGGGCTAAAGCCATGTGGACAGTTTTATCACAGTAATGGCCCCACTCCACTACCAAATTTCCATATTAGTTGTCTTTCTCATTGCTAGGACAAGATACCTGAAAAAGCAGATATCTAAGGAGGAAGGGTTGATGTTGGCTTACAGTTCAAGGGCCTACAGTCCATCATAGTAGGAAAGGCACGGCAGCAGAGGCATGATGCGCTGTGCCTGACATTTGTAATCAGAGAAAGCTGGATGCTGCTTCCTGGCTCACTTTCTCCTTTTCACACAATCCAGACCCCCAGCCCATGGAACTGTGCCATGGTGGGGGTGGGTCCATCCACCTCAGCTAAGCTAATCTAGAAAAGTACATGTTCCGTGATTTGTTTCCATGGTGATGCTGAATTCAATCAAGTTGATTACTGAGAGTAATCATCAATGCCGTGGAAAGTATATGGAGAGAGAAGTGGACTAGGTGTGATTTTTTTTTTTTAAAGTACTTATGCCACAATCTTTGTTCTCATTGTCTGGGAATCTGCTTTCTCTAGTATCAAGATTTAAGAACTGAATCCTTCATCTTGAGGAACAGACAATAGGGAGGGTGGAGTGGAGGAGAGGGTAAGGAGGGACACAGAATTGGACCCAAATGACAATTGTACCATAAAATTCTACATCTAAAAGACAGACTAAATTGTTGAACCTTCATCAGGTCCTTAGAGGGAACACCTGAAGCACAGGGCCCTGGAGAGGATATGATGAAGACTAACCTTAGTCTTCTCCTGTTCTTCTCTCTCTCCCTCTTCTCTCTCTTATCTCTTTCTCTTTTATATTACCTATATTTTTCTTCCTGCTTTCCCTTGGTGCTGGCCAGTACCAACGTGCAGTTAACATCCACAATGAGCTGTTGATCCGTGAGACCTACAAGGTTTCCCGACAAAGACAGATTTCTGTCACAGTACTTGATGACCCACCAAAGGTTAGTGGTAAGACCCTTCTGCTGAAGATACCATATGTTGTTGGTACAAAATATGGAGTGACCTGGCTGGAATCTAGAAAAGAGTCAGTCCCCAGACAATTAGCTCGTCTAGTGCCAGGAGGTGCTATATGAGCGACTGGGGGGAAATGACCCATATCTGTCCATGCAACTCGTGGTCTAAGCTACTCAGCAACAAACAACTTGATGTGATGCTTACACAAGTGCGATAGTAGCACACAGCCGTGGTGGGTAACCAACTGCTCTTGATTTGGCTAACAGGTCCACTCAATGGAATGAAACCCATAGCAGAATCTGGGAAACAAGTCAGAACCATATAGAGAAAACGAGCCCGTTCTCCATTATCAAGCTCCCACCAATCATGGGCAATAAGAGGGCCTGCGCCTATTAAATTCTCTCTAAAATAATAATGGTTATCCCATTTATCTGGTGCTGACTCTCCATTGGAGAATTTTCTTCTCTTTTTCAGATGGCTGCAGATCCTGAGGAGAGAATCAGCCTATTACACCTCACCAGGGCCCCAGCTGAAACCATAGAGTAACTGGGGAAATGAGCAAGAGTGCAGCTTCCTTGGTGAACCTGGCACCAGCACAAGGGTGAAGGAGATAGACACAGAGAACACTCAACTCCTACCAAACCAGATGTCCAGAGACACAGAGGCTCCCAAGACCTCATCACTGAAGCAGACCTAAAATGAACCCAACATGGCTCAGGGAAATTTGCAGAAGGGGGGTGGGGTGGAAAGATTGTTAGATCCACATGTTGGGACATTATGCACAGAGACATTGCCTCTTACCCATAACTGATGGCTAACCCCACAATGCACGACCCACATTCCCCAACATGGAGGATCCCTGCAGATGGGGGAGGATAGGAACGGGGCTAACGGTGGTACCAACATTGCTGTATACACACTGTGTACATAACTAATAAAAAAAAAGAACTGAATCCTTGTTCTAAGGTTGAATGCTCTTGGGATAACTGATGGCATATTTGAACTCTGTGAGTGAAGGTTCCCAGTAAGGTCAAGAAAGATGGTTCTGTCTCAGCAGAACACAAAGCTAAAGAAAGGAACTGTGGCAGCCAATGGCGGGTTTTTTTTCAAGGATGAGCATTGGGTAACACAGGTTTCTTCTTTTGTAAGGGCTGCACCTCTATGAACAACCACAGAACCTGTGCTTTTTCTCCATCTCTACACACTTTTGAAGATGCTGTTGATTAGTTCCAGGTAACAGACTATGTAAAGGAGGACCTGTCAGGCAGCCTAGAAATGGTCCATATTCTTCTCCCTACTATTATGGCCATGACTGTCCATATCTTTACTGACCACAGACTCCACCACCTTTCCAGCCTCATCTGGTCAGCCTCCTCCTAATGTAGAAGCTCCATGCCTTCTTTCCAAATCTGAAGCTTTAACATTTCTTCTCTCTTACGGTATTCGGCTACTTGCTGTGTGCTTGTTTGTGACTTATTTCCCTACCAGTATACCTGTTCAGGGACTCAGCAATTAAGCTGCCTTATTACACTGTGGACAATGAAGACCTTGCACGTACCCCAGGTAAGAGAAACAGGCATGATTGAGGTAAAGAGGAAGAATCTCATCTGAGGAGAATGTCTTCCTTTGATGAAGATAGGAAAGGTCTAGTCTTCCAATTCACACAGTTCATTCTTCTCCCATCTGGATATATTCAAAGGCCACTTTTTTTCAAATAACTGCTTTGGTTTTTCTGTTTGTTTGTTTGTTTGTTTGTTTGTTTGTTTGTTTGTTTCGAGGTAGCGTTATGGTCATTTGTTTTCATGATGGTAGCCAATCTGAAAGGAGTGAGATGGAATCTCAACGTAGTTTTTATCTGCATTTCCCAGATGACTAGGGATGTAGAACATTTTTTTAGATGCTTATATGCCATTTGTATTTCTTCTTTTGAGAACTCTCTATTTAGTTCCATAGCCCATTTTTCAATTGGCTTGTTTGATTTCTTATTATTTAATTTTTTGAGTTCTTTGTATATCCTAGATATTAATCCTCTATCAGATGTATAGCTGGAAAATATGTTTTCCCATTCTGTAGGTTGCCTCTTTGCTTTATTCACAGTGTCCTTTGCAGTACAAAATCTTTGTAATTTCATGAGGTCCTGGCAGTTAATCTGTGGTTTTATTGCCTGAACAATTGTGGTTATATTCAGAAAGCCTTTGCCAAGACAAATATGTTGAAGGGTTTCCCCTACTTTTTCCTCTAGCAGTTTCAGAGTTTCAGGTCTGATGTTAAGGTCTTGAATCCATTTGGACTTAATTCTTGTGCATGGAGAGAGAGAAGAATCTATTTTCATCCTTCTACAGATTCATATACATTTTTCCCAGCACCATTTGCTGAAGAGGCTTTTTTCCAATGAGTATTTTTGGCATTTTTATCAAATATCAGGTGGCTATCGCTACCTGGACTTACATCTGGGTCCTCTATTCTGTTCCATTGACCTACATGTCTGCTTTTGTGCCAGTACCATGCTGTTTTTGTTACTGTGGCTCTGTAGTATAGGTTAAAATCAGGTATGGTGATACCACCAGCCTTATTTTTGTTGCTTAGCATTGTTTTAGATAGTCAAGATTTTTTGTGATTCCAAATCAATTTCTGGATTGTTTTTTCTATTTCTGGGAAGAATGCCATTGGAATTTTGATGGGGATTGCATTAAATGTGTAGATTGTCTTTGGTAAGATTGCCATTTTCACAATATTGATTCTTCCAATCCAGGAACAAGGGATGCTTTTCCACTTCCTAGTGCCTTCTGCAATTTTTCGCTTGAGAGTTGTAAAGTTTTCATTGTAGAGATCCTTCACATCCTTGGTTAGGTTTATTCCAAGGTACTTTATTTATTTACTTATTTTGATGCAATTGTGAATGGGAGTGATTCTCTGATTTCATCCTCTGTGTGTTTGTTGTTAGCTTATAGGAAGGCTACTGATTTCTGTGTATTTATTTTTTATCCTGCTACATGGCTATAGGTATTTATCAGCTCTAACAGTTTGCTGGTAGAGTCTTTAAGGTCCTTTATGTATAGAATCATGTCATCTGCAAATAATGATAACTTGATCTCTTCCTTTCCAATTTGTATCCCTTTTATGTGCTTCTCTTGCCTTTTTGCTATGGCTAAGACTTCCAGTACTATATTAAATAAAAGTGGGGACAGTGGACACCCTTGTCTTGTTCCTGACTTTAGTGGAAAAGCTTCCAGTTTTTCCCCATTTAGTAATATGTTAGCTGTAGGCTTATCATGAATTGCTTTTATAATATTGAGATATGTCCATTCTATTCCCATTCTCTGTAGGACTTTTATCATGAAAGGATGTTGGATTTTGTCAAATGCTTTCTCTGCACCTGACGAGATGATCATGTGATTTGTGTCCTTCAGTCCATTTATATAATGTATTACATTTATCAATTTGCTTGTGTTGAACCTGCATCTCTGGCATAAAGCCTACTTGGTCAGGGTGAATGATCTTTCTGATATATTCTTGTATTCTGTTTGCCAATATTTTGTTGAGAATTTTTGCATCTATGTTCATGAGGGAGATTGGTCTGTAATTTTCTTTTTTTGTTCTATCTTTGTCAGGTTTTGGTATCAGGGTGATGCTGGATTCATAGAAAAACTTTGGTAGGATTCCTTCTTTTTCTATTTTATAGAAAAGTTTAAGAAGCATTGGTGTGCCGGGCATGGTGGCGCACGCCTTTAATCCCAGCACTCGGGAGGCAGAGGTAGGAGGATCGCCATGAGTTCGAGGCCACCCTGAGACTACAGAGTTAGTTCCAGGTCAGCCTGGACCAGAGTGAGACCCTACCTCGAAAAACCAAAAAACCAAAAAAAAAAAAAAAAAAAATTAGGAGCCGGGCGTGGTGGCGCACGCCTTTAATCCCAGCACTCGGGAGGCAGAGGTAGGAGGATCGCCGTGAGTTCGAGGCCACCCTGAGACTCCATAGTGAATTCCAGGTCAGCCTGGGCTAGAGTGAGACCCTACCTCAAAAAAAACCAAAAAAAGAAAGAATGAAAGAAGCATTGGTGTTAGTTCTTCCCTGAAGATCTGGTAAAATTCACCAGTGAATCCATCTGGGCCTGGACTTTTTTTAGTTGGGAGATTTTTGATAACTGCATGGATCTCCATACTTGTTGTAGGTCTATGTAAGTGATTAATCTCATCTTGATTTAATTTAGGTATATCATATAAATCAAGTAAATCATCCATTTCTTTCAGATTTTCATACTTATTGGAGTATATGTTTTTATAGTATGTCCCTATGATTTTTTGAATTTTTCTGGTATCTGTTGTGACATTGCCTTTTTCATCTCTAATTTTATTAATTTGTGTCTCTTCTCTCTTTCTTTTGGTCAGATTTGCTAAGGGTTTGTCAATCTTGTTTATCCTTTCAAAGAACCAACTCTTTGTTTCATTGATTCTTTGGATTGGTTTTTTGGTTTCTATTTCATTAATTTCTGCCCTAATCTTTATTATTTCTTCCTGTCTACTGATTTTCAGTTTGCCTTGTTCTTTTCCCAAGACTTTAAGGGGAAGCATTAGGTCATTTACTTGAGACCTTCTAATTGCTTAATATAGGCACTTAAAGTTATAAATTTCCTTCTTAGGACTGCCTTCATTGTGTCCCAAAGGTTTTGGTATGTTGTGTTCTCATTGTCATTTGACTCTATGAATTTCTAGATTTCCTTCTTGATTTCTTCATTGACCCACTCATCATTTAGTAGTGTATTATTTAGTTTCCATGATTTTGTATATGCTCTATAGCTTTTCTTGCTATTAATTTGTAGTTTGATCCCACTGTGGTCAGATAAAATGCAAGGAATTATTCCAATTTTCCTGTATTTGTTAAGAGTTGCTTTGTGTCCTAATGTATGGTCTATTTTAGAGAATGTTCCATGTGCTGCTGAAAAGAATGTGTATTCTGCAGCATTGGGATGAAATGTTCTGTATATAATTGTTAGGTCCATTTGTTCTATGACCTCATTTAATCCCAATGCCTCTCTGTTTATTTTTAGCCAGGATGACCTGTCAATTGATGAGAGTGGGGTGCTGAAGTCACCCACTACAACTGTGTTTGGTGTAATCTGTGACCATAGTTCTAATAGCATTTGTTTGATTAAGTTGGAAGTCCCCATGTCAGGTGCATATATGTTTAGGATTGTAATGTTCTCCTGTTGGATTGTGCCTTTAATCAATATAAAGTGACCTTCCTTATCTTTCCTAACTAATGTTATACTGAAGTCTACCTTGTCAGATATTGGGATAGCAACCCCTGATTGTTTTCTAGGACCATTTGCTTGAAACACCATTTTCCAACCTTTCACCCTAGATAGTGTCCATCCAGGTTCCTTATATGTGTGCTTTTCCTTCTCTTCAGCATGGAGGATTCTTTCACGTATTTTCTGTAGAGCTGGTTTTGTCTTCAAATATTCCTTTAACCTGCTTTTGTCATGGAATGTCCTTATTTCTCCATCTATTTGAATGGATAGCTTTGCAGGATAAAGTAACCTTGGTTGATAGTTATCTTTCGGAACTTGGAATACATCACTCCATGCCCTTCTGGCTTTTAAAGTTTGTGTTGAGTAATCTGCTGTGATCCTGATGGGCTTGCCTTTGTAGGTAACTTGATTTTTCTCTCTAACTGCTTTCAATATATTTTCTTTGGTTTGTACGTTTGGTAGTTTAATTATAATATGGTGAGGAGAGGTTTTTTCCAGTTTTGTCTGGTTGGTGTGCTAAAGGATTCCTGTATCTGCATTGGCACCTCTTTCCCAATTTGGGGGAAGTTTTATTTTATTGAAAACACCTACTATGCCTTTGGAGTGAAATTCTTCCTCTTCTACTATACCCTGAATTCTTGTGTTTGATCTTTTCATAGTGTCCAGAATATCTTGAAATTCCCATTCATACTTTCCTATCAGTTTGTCTTTCTCTTTGTTGGGCTATATTAGATCTGCCACCTGGTCTTCTAGTTTAGATATCCTGTCCTCTCCTTCATCCATTCTACTGGTGAGATTTTCTACAGAGTTTTTAATTTCATTAACTGTGTTCTTCATTGCTAGTAATTCTGACTAGTTTTTCTTTATTATTTCTATTTCCTTATTTATGACTCATATTGACCTCTTTATTTCATTAAATTGGTTTCCTGTGTCTTCTTTGATTCCTTTGATTTCCTCTTTGACTTCTTTGAGCATATTTATGATCATTCTTTTGAAATCTTTCTCAGGCATTTCCTCTAACTCATTCTCACTGGAGGTCATTTCTAATGCATTAATACTTTTAAGTGGATTTATATTGTCTTGATTTTTGGTGTGTCTTGTGTTGTAATGTATATATTTTTGCATCTTGAATTAATTTAATGCTTGGATTTTCTAGTTAGCTGCAGTATTATTAGATGTATCAATCAATGTGATGTTATATATCTTCAGGATAGGAGCTGAAGGTGCTAGGTGTGGCTCTTAAGTCTCTCAGAGTGTCTACAGAAGTGACCCTAGGTGTTGGGTTTGCCTGCTATGAGAGTATTCAGGTAGGCTGAGTAGAACAAAATACAGGCAGATTCTAAAATTTAAGTAAACAATGTACACATTCAATGAAAAACAGCAGAGTATTTATGCAAGAGTAGGTATTATGAGAACCAGATCCTCTAACAAAGTCACAGTCCCTTAGGGTGTGTGTTGCCCCACACCCTTATTCCTGTCAACTTGGAGGATAAGATTTCTGGTCTGTTGAGGGTTCCAAGTCAGCTTGTGACCAAGTGAGACCCTTCCCTAATGAACAACAGAAGAGGAAACAAAGCCACTATAAATCAGGAAGCAACAAATAACAAGCCCAAAATATAGCTTATTTAAGAATGGCAAATCCAACCATCCATCAGATTTAACATATAATTTACCCTGATATGGAAGGTGCAATTAGCACTTCCAGTTCAGGCCTATTTGGTGTATACTGACCTGGTGTAATCCCTGTTACCTTTTGGGATGATTTTGGTCTCAGTTATGCTGTGCTCTTGCTTGGGTCTCTCTTTGGTGCACTGTGGGTTCAAGCAGGCTGGCTGGGTCGTTGGATCGCTGCTCTGGTCACCAGTGCTGGGTGCTGTGATCTCCCTTTCCCCGGTCTCTGGTGCTTGCTGGCACTTGCCCTGGCGGTGGGGGAGGGGAGGCTGTCGATGGTGGCTCTAGTTCTCCCACTGGTCCACATGATCCTCTACCTCCTGATCTGCTCCTCCATTGTTCGCTGTGGTCCTACCTTCATATTTCTTGAGTTTGTGAGGAGCTCTGGTGTGAGTGGAAAATCCCCTCACCTGGCTTTTCCTGCGGCTCAAGCCCAGCCTTGCAGCTGTGGCCCCACGGACCTGCTGCCGCCACTGCTGGAGCCGCTTCTGCCTGCCTGTGTGGGCTCTGGTTGCTCTGGGTCTCTCCTACTTCTCTGCTGCCATTGGTAATTTCTTATACACCTCACTTTTTAGTAGAAGAGTGTATTTTGCTCGGGGTTTTTTTTTTTTTTCTTTTGGCTTTTTCTCCCCTAGGCTGCTTTGGCATGGTTCCTATGCCATGATCTTAATTGGAAGTTCAACATTTACTATTTTTAAAACACATTTTATTAATAAAATGTAATTACTATGAGTACTATCTGTGAAATACTAAAAAATCCTCAAATTCATAAATTATGTAGTTATTTTTTCAACTTCCTATGCACTGCCTTAATTCAAAAGTTGGGAAATAGTTATAATAGAAATCTCAGATCTTAGACTGTAAATTGCCCACATTTAGAACTGTACATTCTTTCTTCTGCTTCATTAGTTGTTTATTTCTTTCTAATCATTTAGAAATAAGCAATTACAAGCCAGGGGTCTGCGCTCAGTGCCCTCCTCCAATGTCGCTGACAGTACCTTCAGGGACATGCTGTGGGAACAGGGACAAGAGATGGGTGTCTCATCTTCAGCCAGTGCTTCCCATGCGCACTCTGCTGTGCGTAGGGCACCTTCACATCCCATTCAACCTTGACAGCCATTTCTTGGGTCCTGAAACTGGAGACGTCTATGATTCTTGTAAAGAGTGAACTCTCAGGCAGACTCCATTTCTTCTAAAGTTGGAGAGGCATGCAAACATCTCCTTCACTGGGTCAGATGGTAAAACTTTAAGGCTTTTTAGGCCATCTTCTGTCTGTTGCAACTTTTGCTACTATAGTGGCAAGTGCCGTAGATGCTAGGCACGTGCATGGCATGGAGTAGAAATAATTGTAAAACCATGTGGTAACAGAGCTGTTTGCTGACCCTCTGCTTTACAGCTTGCATGAGAACACAGTCGTGAGGTTTCCGAGGCGTCATCCTGGGACTTCAGAATCAAGTTTCCAACTGTTAAATAGCATGCAGGAGACTAATTTGGTATAGGAATGTACCATACTCATGAGCAGCGCTCTTTTAACTTCATTATACCTGTACTTACTTAACAAAAATATTGCTTATGATCTGGAGGTCATTTCATGTTGGTCATTTTCTGCATCCACCCTTCAATTCTTCCAACCCTGAGGTTTGGGCCAATGTGTGTTCTTCTGTTCTTGGAGTACCAGCCAACTGTACAACAACTGTTATAAAAGTGTTTATTGTTTACCAAAACCGGTAAATCTCCTATCAAATGCTGCTTGGTAACAAAATCTTATCATGGTTTTAATCAAAAAAAGAAGAAGAAACTAAACAATAAGAAATCAAAGAACCCAATTTAAAAATGGGCTATGGAACTAAATAGAGAGTTCTCAAAAGAAGAAATACAGATGGCCTGTAAACATCTTAAAAAATGTTCTACATTTTTTAAGTAATTAATTTATTTTTTATTTATTTTTTTCTCAATTTTTATTAACGTTTTCCATGATTACAAAAATATCCCATGCGAGGTGTGTGCCCCTGTCTGGCAGCCGAGGAGGCCCCGCGCAGTGCTGCCAACGCCCCGGCGGAGAAGCTGAGGTAGGTTTTCACTTTAGCTCAGGCTGACCTGGAATTCACTTTAGCTCAGGCTGACCTGGAACTCACAGTGATCTTCCTACCTTGGCCTTGAGTGCTGGGATTAAAGGTCAACATCAGCTTGGAAATATTTAAAGTGGATACAGAACTATTTCCGCCATGCAGACGATTAAGTGTGTTGTTGTGGGTGATGGTGCTGTTGGTAAAACATGTCTCCTGATGTCCTACACAACAAACAAATTTCCATCTGAATACATACCAACTGTTTTTGACAACTATGCAGCTACAGTTATGATTGGTGGAGAGCCATACACTCTTGGATTTTTTGATACTGCAGGGCAAGAGGATTATGACAGACTATGACCGCCAAGTTATCCACAAACAGATGTATTTCTAGTCTGTTTTTCAGTGGTCTCTCCATCATCATTTGAAAATGTGAAAGAAAAGTGGGTTCCTGAGATAACTCACCACTGTCCAAAGACTCCATTTCTGCTTGTTGGGACTCAAACTGATCTCAGAGATGATCCCTCCACTATTGAGAAACTTGCCAAGAACAAACAGAAGCCTATCACTCCGGAGACTGCTGAAAAGTTGGCCCGTGATCTGAAGGCTGTTAAGTGTGTGCAGTGTTCTGCTCTTACACAGAAAGGCCGAAAGAATGTGTTTGATGAAGCAACAGTGGCTGCCCTGGAGGCCCCAGAACCGAAGAGCCGCAGGTGTGTGCTGCTGTGAACTTCTCTCCAGAGCCCTTTCTGCCCAGCTGCTGTTGCCATCATACTAAAAGCAATGTTTCAATCAAACTAAAGACTAAAAATTAAAATTCGTTTCTGCAATGACGACAAAGGCCCTGCACCTACCCACATGCACTTGTGTGAGACAAGGCCCATTGGTATGGCCCCCTTAGCCCTTTCAGTACTAGTTAATTTTGAATAATTGTGTATTGTCAGAAAAGTGATGGGTACTAGTTTTTGTTTTCCTGTTTCAAAAACAAACTTTTTGGGGGGTCTCATTTTGTTTAAAAGCAGGCATGCTTGTGATGACTCTGTAATAGACCAACGCGCACTGTTGAAGCTGCTTCCTGGCTCCATGCTAGAGTAATCCGGGACATCTTAGAAGTGCTCTTCCCCCTTCTCTCCTTTGTTGGGGGGGAAGTGTATGTGGGGTTTGTTTTATAGTCTTGTTTTTTTTTTTTTTTTGTAATTCATTAATCAGTGGACAGCCCTTAGGGGAGGAGGACGGGTTAATTCCACATTCCACTTCCTAGATCTAAGTTAGAAACTGTGTTCCCCACCTGGTGCTCTTGGGAAGGAGTACAGTAAATGCCTGTTTAATGACATACTCCTTTTTGAAAGTTGCCTCTTCTCCACCCTTGAGTAGATCCAGTCTTTGAAGCCCATGTAAGTGGGTGGAAGCTGTCTCGCCTCCTCTTTTCTAGGATGCACTGTGTATGTGACTGTGACTTCCAAGGAGATTTGTTAGCCACTTGCTGATTGTGTGTGTGTGTGTGGGGGGGGTAATTTCTAACTTCTTTCATTGATAAATGAAAAAAAAAGTATTGTACCTTTTAAAATATACCAAATGGGTTGAATTCCTGATTAAGAAAAAATACGCCCACCATCAGTCATTTTCTTATATGCTTAGCATAGATTCGCAACAGTGTACGGTGTTCTTAGAACCCAGCTGAAAACCTGGCATATAGAATTCCTGTGAGGGGTGGTGCTAGAAGACAGGTCCCTATGGGATGATGACCATCCTCTTTGAGGTTATGAGAACACAGGTCTGCTTCATTAAGAAGCTATGGGCATGTGGGGACTGGGGGATACTTACCAATATGGGGACCAGTCAAGGGTATCCCCTTTTTTCTGTCATGCATATGAGGAACCCTTGCACAACTGGCTGACGCTATCTAGTTTAATAAAAATCATGGCAAGATTCTGATGACTCTTCATAAGTGTTAATAGGGATTTTATCAGATTATTTTGTTTGCAGTTTCCAATTTTTTTAATTGTTTAGGTAACCTCTACCTTCCCCAAATCCTAATTCTTATAGATTCTTTAGTGTTGAACCAATGCTTTCTCATGTCTCACTTCTTTGTATATGCAATCTTTTCAGGTGTATTAAACAAAACCCTTCACAAGCCAAAAAAACCTCAGAATAAATATTCACCATAGTGTGGCTCTCAATTCTATTTCTCTAAGATGAGGCAGAGCCAGATGAAAATCTTTGATTCTATGCACTGAAAAGAACTATCAAAATCCTGTGCAACTCAAACACACAAAGCAATCTACAGCCAGGCACGGCTGTACACCTGTAATCCCAGCTACTTGGAAGGGCAGTTTATTACTTACAAGTCTGAGCAGCCCAGACAGACTACACAGTAAGTTCAAAGCCAGCCTGGACAACTTAGTAAGATCTCAAAATTTAAATAAATAAATAAAAGTTTAAAGGGCTAAGATGTACTTCAATGATAGAGTACTTATTTACCATATACCTGGTCTGAACCACAGTACAAAGAAAACAAAAACTCTAAAGATGTCATGTCACACCACATTTCCTTTGTAGTAGCGACACAAGTGCAAACCTCATGACTGTTAAACATCTGTCTTTCCTGCTCAAGCAGACACTCCAAGAACACAGATATTGTAGATATTAAGTGCTTAATAACACTGCTGAGGTAAGTGGGTAATCAGTATGCAGTTTGAATTTGGAAGACAGAAAAACTTCAAAATCAGTCAGCCTATCATCACCACCTCCCACTACCCCAACCGTGCAGCCTACAGCAGAATTCATACTCACTTCAGTTCCATTTATTCTTCATACAAATATTTTACACTTTTATTTTAAATCATTTATACATATTCATACAAAGAAAAATAAATTTCAGGATGGAACCTTAGGACCATGGTAGTTTTTAAAAATCTGACTATTTGTTACTGAAGACAAGGCAAGAGGCTTAGCAGTCGTTTCTGGGGCTTTGTGTGTCCCCCACGCGGAGGTGTGGGGACTCCAGACGCTCCTTCGACCCCCTCGGTCGTCACCTTGTAGAAGTAACGTGAGGGAGGGGCTTTCCAACGCCGTCCCCTAGAGACATTTCAAGAAGTGTAACAAAGGCTTATGGTAACACTGAATTCCTTCTTTGCTAGGAATTTGGCAAGAGTGCAATTCTGGAACCAACCTGCTAGAAGAGTCAACTCAGCTCCTACTCACAAGCCCCCAAGAGAAGGGACTGTTGCACTCGCTGTAGCATATCCCAACCTCCCACCAACGGCCAGGACAGGTCCCACCTACAGCTCGGGCTCATTGCACAGGGGGGCTTCCCTTGCACATGACGTCCACGCTGCAGCAAGAAGTCCTGTCCCCAAGGACCCCCTAAGATAACAACACAGGCATCTACTGCACCAGCATCCACCGCAGAAGACCAGGCTCTCCCAGAAGTGACAGAGCTAGAATCGCCCCTCCTCATCTCAGCTCTATGGAGCCACATCACTGTTTCAGTCAAACAGGTCAACTCCTAACACACTCGTCCCAGACAAAGCATCAGTGCAGATGCCCTGGAGAACCTCTGACACAAAACTGCCCAAGGAAGCGGGGATACCACCAAGTCCTAGTAAGAGTGGGACAAGGAAGAGATATTATAAATGTGGTAGATCCTATCAAATGGCAGCTGATGACAACAGTTCCCCCTATATTGTTGGATCCTACCCAAAAAGCAGCACCAAGAAAGGGCATGATGGGCAGAGAGACCTGTAGCTGGGTGTACAACCCCTGAATTACCAAAGGCCACACCCTGCTCACTTCCTACAATTATGTAGGATCTAGAACAGACTACCCATCCCTATGTTGAGGGAGGTCCTGAGAGGCAGTACCGCTTGTGGTCATCAGCCCACCCCCTTGGTAGGCCCATTGGGGGAGAGGGAGTCACATTCAGAGCGGGCCCCTGCAGCACACACTCACAGGGCAGACCGTCCCACTGTCACTGGGGCAGGCCAAACATAGCTAGCAGGGCAGACAGATCCCGGGCATCAGCTGCCCCATAGGCATCACTCTGGCCCAACATAGACAATGCCAAACGCAAGGTACTCCAGATGTTCTCTGACATGGCGCCTCCCTCACCCCGAGGGCCCCGGCTCTTCCTCTGCATGTTCAGGGCCTCCAGAAAGTGTTCCACAGCCTCTCTGTAGGGAAGAGGAGGAATGTTCTGGTAAGCAGAGCAACAGAAGAGGCAGAAGAGCTGATGTGGGGAGGGAGAAGGCAAACAACAGGACCAGAGCATGAGGAGCCAAAGGCAGGGAGGAAGAGTTCACTCCTCACAATGCAACAGACACTCACCGGTGAGCCCCAAGGTTGATGCAGCTGATGCCCAGGTTATAGCGAGACCGGATGTAGCCAGGCTGCAGCTCTAGGGCCCTGCGGTATGCAGCCACTGCCTCTTCACTCTGGTTCCCATTGGCTAAGGTGGCTCCCAGCTTGTTCCACAGCAAATAGTCCTGGGACAGGGACGGAGCAGGGCTGAGAACATGAACTACATTCACATCAACCTCTGCCTATTATTAGCCTATTCTATTCCCCTCAGCAGTATCTCGTGTGGCCTGTGTGGAGCTTCCCGAGTCCAGGTGCCCCTCTGCTCCCACCCTTTTGTTCCCCCAGCCCTGTGGAGATGTCAGTCCTTGGACACTGGAATGAGGCCTCCCATTCACAAATGATTTTTCAACAGGCAAGTCATGTTTCATTTCCATTCCTTCTGTGATGCTCACATTGGGACGAACACTGAGGGCAGCTGTGAAACAGTCCACAGCCTTGTCATATTCCCCGCTCAGGTTGAAGAGGACTCCCAAGCCACACTGAACATCAGGGTCAATGGATGCAGGGTCCAGACGCACAGCTTCCAGGAAGAGCTCTTTCACCTCAAGAAACAGGGAGCTACATGAGGAGAAAAACAAAACACAGGAGTAGGTAGATGGATATATCTGTATTCCTATCCTCCAAATCATTTGTTTGAAAGTCAAGCTTAGCCCCAAGGTTTATCAACACACAGTTGTTTCCTTTGCCCAAATTCCAACCTAGAACCTATTGTTCTGCTTCACCCAGCACGGCACTGTGCAAACCCCCAAGGTGGTCCTAGATAACCCATCTGTGGTGCAAAACGGCCCCCACAGATTCCCGTATTTGAAATCTTAATCCCCAAGTGGTGACATTGTTTGGGAAGGCTATGGAGCCTCTGGCAGGCCCAGCCTTGCTGGAGGAAGTGCGTCACCGGAAGCAGGCCGGGGTTCATGGCCAGCTCCGGCCACACTCTGCTGCCCCACCACCATGCGGCTCACGAGCTGGGCAGGGGCCTTGGCCATGCTTTTCCGCCATGAAGACGCTCCCCTTGGAATGACACTGCAAATAAACCCGCCCCTTCCATAAGCTGCTTGGAGTCAGGAGTTCTGTCCAAGCAAGAAGGCAACTGCTACAGCACTCTACTCCTAGGCCCTTGGGTCTCAACCCATCCAAGCTTCTAAAATCAAGATCATGCTTGTGCTGGCACTCAGGTTACCCTTCCTCACGGCAGGAATCCTCCCTACTTACTCAGACAACAGGGATCCCAAGACACGTTTGCTGGGGCCCAGTCCTGCCCCACCAGCCCCTTCTTCGCCAGGTGACACCAGATGGGCATAAGCCGGCGAGTAGCGCAGCCAGTCTCTCAGCGTTTCACAGGCCTGTCGCTGCAGGGACTCGTTGGTAAAGCTTACAGCCAGAGCCATCAGTGCTGTCCGGTTATCTGGTTTTAGCTCCAGACACCTACAGGGATGAACAGATGGACTCTTGAACTAAGGGATCCGTGCCAAGCTCTGAAATACAGTCGTGGTGGCCTCATCTCTCCTGTCCTCTCAAATTAACACGGAAGAATCCTCTGACTGAGAATAATAAACGTTCCAATCTGAGAAGGGAAAGTTTTAAGAACAGCCAAGGGACCAACCAAGACTCACAAAGGAAATCAAAGCTGATGAAGGATTAAGAATCAGTTCTCCCCACTCACAAGTCATTAGTGAGCTGTGTGACTTGGAAAAACCTCACCATTTCATCATGAGAAGATACATGTGTTAGTGGCCAGAAAAGATCTAGTTGGAAGCTTCCATCTAAAGCCAATTTAAAAGCCTACAAACCTACCCTCTCCTCAGCATACTCACCTCCGCAGAGCACTGATGGCCAAGAGCTCTTGCTCATTCTCTGCCTGGGTGGTACCCAGGTACTGCCAAGCCTAAAGGGAAGTGACAGATTGCATAACTGCCTTTCCACCCTTTCAAACTCCTCGGGCTGCCCCAACTCACTAAGTCACTCTCGAGTGAGAGAGGAGATCACAACCCATCGCGCCCTTCCCCGAACTGGAGGAGGCCGTAAGAACGATGTTCCACTCACTTCCATGTGCTCAGGGTCCTGCTGCACAGCTGCCTCAAAGAGCAGCACGGCATTTGGCAGGTCCCCCTCCTGAAGTCGCCGCAGCCCTTCTTCAAAAGGCTGAGGGTGGTCACGCAGGGGATTCTCCTCCTCGAACTGGTACCCCTGTTAAGAAAGGGGGTGAGCAGAGAATGCCCAAGAGGAAGTCAGAGCAATCCGAGCAACAGACAGAGGCGGAGAAGGTGGAGGTTTCCACAGAGGTGCCAAATTCTCCACACTAGAAAGAGCATCTATGACAAAATAAGATCATCTGCATCAGACTCATGCTGCCCTCTCCTACTTACAGTAACCGAAAGGTGAGCAGAGTCTACAAATCAGTCCGTCATGGGAACAGGATTATTTTAGAAATTCTTCACAAGCCTGCAGCTCCACATCTCACTTCTCACCACTGGACAGATCACATTTCTCAAAAGCACCCACTTATTACAGTAAAGAGATAAACTCTCCTTCACTACTTAAGTAGTGTTGTCCCTATTGTCACTCCATAATACATATATAAGATATATAATATATAAGAGAAGCGCAATGATCACTCAGAGGCCCCACCTTCAAATGCAAGTCTCACCTAGCTCACAAGGCTTTTTTTAAACTAAGTGGGTAACACCTGAAATGTTTTATTCCCCAATTCCATGCATAAGTAAGACTACTCATCTGTGCCTAAGTTATAACTGAAACCTGGATTCAAACATGGATGGCTGTGCTGCTTACAAATTCTGTCCAGTTCATTTTATGGTAAGTAAGGAGATGATAAGGTAAGATGGAAGTCCTAGTGAACCACACAATTTCAGACAAGCAAATAAAAATATTCCTTTTTGGGAAGTCGTGGTGGTTTGAATGTGTGTCCCCCATGGACTCAGGTGTTTGCTGTAAGCTTGTAACTTGCATCTCTAGCCACGTGGCTGCAGGTGTACTGAGGGCAGGTGTACTGGAGGGAGGTGTACTGGAGGTGTACTGGAGGTGTACTGAGGGCAGGTGTACTGGAGGTGTACTGGAGGTGTACTGAGGGCAGGTGTACTGGAGGTGTACTGAGGGCAGGTGTACTGGAGGTGTACTGGAGGTGTACTGAGGGCAGGTGTACTGGAGGTGTACTGGAGGTGTACTGGAGGCAGGTGTACTGGAGGTGTACTGGAGGTGTACTGGAGGTGTACTGGAGGTGTACTGAGGGCAGGTGTACTGGAGGTGTACTGAGGGCAGGTGTACTGGAGGTGTACTGGAGGTGTACTGAGGGCAGGTGTACTGGAGGTGTACTGGAGGTGTACTGGAGGCAGGTGTACTGAGGGCAGGTGTACTAGAGGTGTACTGGAGGTGTACTGGAGGTGTACTGAGGGCAGGTGTACTGGAGGTGTACTGAGGGCAGGTGTACTGGAGGTGTACTGGAGGTGTACTGGAGGTGTACTGGAGGTGTACTGGAGGTGTACTGGAGGTGTACTGAGGGCAGGTGTACTGGAGGCAGGTGTACTGGAGGTGTACTGGAGGCAGGTGTACTGAGGGCAGGTGTACTGGAGGTGTACTGGAGGTGTACTGAGGGCAGGTGTACTGGAGGTGTACTGAGGGCAGGTGTACTGGAGGTGTACTGGAGGTGTACTGAGGGCAGGTGTACTGGAGGTGTACTGAGGGCAGGTGTACTAGAGGTGTACTACAGGTGTACTGAGGGCAGGTGTACTGGAGGTGTACTGGAGGTGTACTGGAGGTGTACTGGAGGTGTACTGGAGGTGTACTGGAGGTGTACTGAGGGCAGGTGTACTGGAGGTGTACTGAGGGCAGGTGTACTAGAGGTGTACTACAGGTGTACTGAGGGCAGGTGTACTGAGGGCAGGTATACTGGAGGTGTACTGGAGGCAGGTGTACTGGAGGTGTACTGGAGGCAGGTGTACTGGAGGCAGGTGTACTGGGCAGGTGTACTGGAGGTGTACTGGAGGCAGGTGTACTGGAGGTGTACTGGAGGTGTACTGGAGGCAGGTGTACTGGAGGCAGGTGTACTGGGGGCAGATGTACTGGAGGCAGGTGTACTGCAGGTGTACTGGGGGCAGATGTACTGGAGGCAGGTGTACTGCAGGTGTACTGAGGGCAGATGTACTGGAGGCAGGTGTACTGGAGGTGTACTGGAGGCAGATGTACTGGAGGCAGGTGTACTGGAGGTTCGGGCTCCGCCTGGGCACCTGCTGGCTGTGTTTTTGGGGTTTGCTAACTGGCAGTGGTTTCTCTCTGCTTAGATATATGAATGGGAGCCAGCTTTTTCCACCACTCAAAGAACTTCCCTGGATCTATAAGTTTGAAATAAATCCTATTCCTCCCACAAACTGTGTCTGTTTGGAAGTTCATCCTAGCATTGTGGAACTGTCTACAATGGAAGTAAACAGCTATCACCACAAAATAAAAAAATAAAAACACCAGCCAGAGGCTTTGTGAACAGTGTAAAACATAGTACCAATACAGACAAATCAGAATCCAACTGTATATGATAAAGATACACCCTTGTGTGTGATTACTGTGAAATAAGAATTAGAAACATTTAAATATTTCCAGAAAAGTTCTAAACCACTCTAAGTCATCAGTGGCTGTAATTTTTCACAAACTAAAGTTGTAAAAAGATTAGGGACAAATGTAGAAGAGGGAATGATTTGCTGGACAGTGATACAACATGGTCTCAGACAAACAGTTTGTAACTGAGTGACTTCACAGGGCAAACTCTGACTGAAGAAGTGGGGAGTTGAAAGGGGACCTCACCTTTTGTTTGTTTTGTATTGTTTTTCGAGGTAAGGTCTCACTCTAGCCTAGGTTAACCTAGATTTCACTATGTAGTCTCAGGGTGGCCTAGAACTCACATCCTCCTACCTCAGGACTTCACCTTTTTATTAGGGAAAGCACACCTTGTTTACTGCCAAGGTCATAGGTAAAAAGTTCAAGTAGTAGGTGGCTAATTAAAGATCGTAAAGAGAGCCCATCTGAGGATTGTTTACAAAGGCTAATCATCAGAGGAGTTTACACTGAAGAGAGAGTACTGAACTTACCCTATGTAGGAAAAGAGCAGAGAGGAGTGATAGTCGCTGACCCCATGTATGGAGGAGGCAGAGACCATGTTTATAGGTCAGCTTTTTAAACAGAACAGAGCAGCAGAGAATATATGAAAATATCATATGAGATTAATAAAATGCATCTACTGTTCAGAATTAGCACTGTGCCAGCAATGCAGGTGCAAAGTGAGTAAAAAGTTCAACTCTGAATCCCAACAGAACATCACATTTACAACAGGGATTCAAGTGAAATACATTATAAAAGACGAATTTGATGTAAATGTGTACACAGCATGTTCATGGTAAAACAGTTATAATCTTGAGACATTTTGGTACAGTATAAAAATTCAGAATACAGAAAATGAACATGGTGCAGAGATATGAAAGTTTTCTTTATAAAAAGCCAAACAATAAATATGTCAGGCCTTGTGGGTCTGTTCCAGATACTCAACTCCACCGCAACAATGCAAAAGCAGCTGTTCAAGCCTTATGCGTGGACATTAAAATTTGCACTTTAATTTTTATGTGTTACAAACTACTTATGTTGATCTTGTTCAGTCACTTAAAATTGTTAAAAATCATTCTCAGCTACTGTACCATGTAAAAACAAATGGCAGGTAGATTTATTCTACAGGCCATGGATTTGCTAATTCCCACCCGACTCTCAAAAGTCAATAAAATAGATCCTTTTACATCCAACCTCAGCTACTATCCATCATCAATCTATGCTTTAAGCTCTCCTGTGGGAAACAGAGATTGTTACCATCTATAGTGTAACTGCCTAATGAAGTCAGCCTCTCAAAGCTACCAAGAGCACCAAATGGAAGTACTCACTAAGGCCTTACCAAAGACTTTAAGATAGTGTTTGCCAGTGGGTAAAGCTCACTGCCATCGATGCTTCCTGACTGCACGAAGCCCGTGTTTGCCAGTGGGTAAAGCTCACTGCCATCGATGCTTCCTGACTGCACGAAGCCCATGCACGTGGCAGTCGCAGCTACGAGTGCCCTTCACGCGCTTCCAGCAGACAATGCAAAGAGTCAACGTCACCGTCATCTTCCAGCCGCAGTGTTCTCTACGTTTCCTAGGTACACTGCCTATCCGTGAGGTCTTAGCAACTGCTCACCAAACAGGAACTTACCAAAATTAAAATGTTTGCACAGTTGAAAAAGAATACTCTCAAGGATCCCTTCACAGCAGAGCAGGCTTGGGTGTGTCACTCTGCGTCCTGGTCCAAAGCCTTACACAATCACACTGAAGAAAGAGGACCACTTCTAGAGTTTCTCCCATCTCAGAACTTCACTTTTTGGTAACAGTATAAATTATCTTTTAAAATAATAGGTGTAAATAACCTTAAAAATGTAATGGTTAGCCAGGTGTGGTGGCGCACGCCTTTAATCCCACCACTGGGAAGGCAGAAGTAGGAGGACCACCGTGATTTCGAGGCCACCCTGAGACTACATAGTGAATTCCAGGTAGTGTGGACTAGAGTGAGACCTTACCTTGAAAAACGAACAAAAAAATGTAATGGTTATCAATTTCTCAAAAAAGCACACAGACCTATGAGTCTGACAATTAAAAGTCCTATCCCCATTTTTTAAAAATACTTCAAACAGCGAGAAAGAGAAGGGGAAGCAGGGAGAAAATGAATGAAAATATGTGCACACCAGGGCTTAATGTCACTGAAAATGAACACCAGATGGCATGTGCCACCTGTGCATCTGGCTTTATGTGTGGGTACTGGGGAACTGAACCTGGGCTGTCAGGCTTTTCCAAGCAAGTGCCTTTAACCACTGAGCCCTCTCCACACCTATTTTAAAAGTATTATTGAGATATAATTCAGTGTAAGTTACATTTGAGACAGATAGAATTTAGTTTTTCACCACTAGTGAATAATAAATGTTTTAAATGTTTTATGTATTTGTATGCATGCATGTGTGCATGAGTTCATATGCACATATATGGAAGCACCAGGCCTCCTGACAGCAGATGCTTGTGCCACTTCTGCATCCAGCTTACATCGGTGGTTTGGTAACTGGACCCAGAATGGGAAGAAAGCTTTATGAGTAAGCATCTTTAACCACTGAACCATCTTCCAAGCCCAAATACAGCATTTTTTGTGGAATATTAATGGTACTGTTTCTAATCTCAATATTAATGATATCAAATCTAGCTCAGGAATCTAAAAACCTAACTATAAGTTTGTGTTTGTACTGAAACACAGTCTCACTATTATATAGACTAGGCTAGCCTCAAACTTACAATCTTCCTACCTCAGACTCCTGAGTGCTAAGATTACTGTTATTCCTTAATTACAGTTTTAGGATTTTAAATTGGATTCTACCCAGCATGTCATAAACATGACAGTGATAAGCGCAAAGTTAAGCTTTTAATTTAAAAAGGTGGGCTGGAGATATGGCTCAGTGGTTAAGGCACTTGCCTGTAAAGCCCAAGGACCCAGGTTCAATTCACTAGTACCCACACAAGCCAAATGCACAAGGTGGTGCATGCGTCTGGAGTTCATCTGCAGTGCCTGGAGGCCCTGGCATAGCCATTTTCTATGTGACCACCCCCCACCGTATCTATCTATCTATCTCCCTCCCTCAAATAAAGTATTTTTTAAATGGTAATGCTGGGGGCCGGAGAGAGAGCTTAGCAGTTAAGGTGCTAAATCCTCCAGATCCCATGTGACACAAGCATGCAATGCCGCACATGCCCACAAGGGGGCACCCGCATCTGGTGCGCCCATTCTCTCTGTGCCTCTCTCTCTCTCTCTCTCTCTCTCTCTCATAAACATAGTAAAATATTTTTAAAAATTAAAAAAGGTATTCTGCCCAGCATGTCATAAACATGAGAACATAGGAGTAAAAAATACTAAGAGGACATGTTGCTCTTATTAAATTAGTATTTATATCTATCTTTATCAAAAGCATGGGCATTTTCAAATGTCTAACTTGCCAATTATAAATTAATGGGGCCTATGTGACTTACCAACTTGTTTAATACTAAAGAAGTGTCATCTAGAAGTAAGCCTTTCTTTCTTCCCTTATCATACTTGGAAGAACACAAAGAGGCAAAACCCAGGCTTTCCCTTATTATATCACACAGGATGCTTCTATGTCCAGAGAAGCAGATAGAAATTATTATGATTATTAGACTTCCAATTTTCCTTGTTCTAGCTTCACATTGGCTCTCGAGCTCTAACCTTTTAAAGTTACCCCTCGCTTCATCCTCCCACCTTTTGCAGCTCCTTACATCAAGACCTCCACACCCTTCTTTGCACCTCAGGGTCTGGTTTCTGGTTTTAGCCAGAGCCCTTTCCCGACCACGTCTGACCTGGGAAAAGGAACGGCGCAGCTCCCATTCTGCCTTGTCAAACCGAGCAGCTCCTTCCTTTCCCTCGGGCTTCGACAGCAGCTGAGTCATTACACACGTCTGCAAGCACCCTAGAACCCACAGCAGGTGTGCTCTTCGTAGTGTGACTCTTCTCAAACACACACTAAATGCGAAATTCAAACACCTGTGCTGGACAGGTGGCTAAGTGGTTATGGTGCTTGCCTGTGAAGCCTCAGGACCCAGGTTTGAGTCCCCAGTACCCATGTAAAGCCAGATGCACAAGGTGATGCATGTGTCTGGAGTTCATTTGTAGTAGCTAGAGGTCCTGGTGTACCCATTCTCTCTCTCTCTCTTCCCCTCCCCACTGACAAATAAATAAATATTTTTTTAAAAAATTCAATCATCTTTCATCACTTCCTGGGGAATTTTCCTAATAGTTAATTGGTCTAATCCTTTGATTTAATTTGGTTCTACAAGAAGAAAGTAGAGGGCTAGAAAGATGGCTCAGCAGTTAAAGGCACTTGCTTGCAAAGTCTCACAGCATAGGTTTAATTCCCCCATAACCACGTAAAGCCAGACGCACAAGATGGCACGTGTGTCTGAAGTTGCAGCTCATACTAGCCCTGGGTTTAATCCCCAGTACCATGAAAAGAAAAAAGAAAAAAGAAAAAGAAAAAGAAAAAAAAAAAAACCTAAATTGAACTTGTGAGCTAAAAAAATTAAAAATAAAAAAGCTGTGACTCAGGGGTTACAGTGGAGGCAGAGGGATGACCTGTCCACTGCAGCTTCTTATCAAGGAATGAGCAGCTGAATCGCATTGTCCCATACGAACTCCAAAGCAGAGCTACTCCATCCGTGGTTTTCGTTGTTCTGTTTGGCATCTAGTGTATGTGTGGTGTGCACACATGTGTGTATGTTTGTGTATGTGCAGGCGTGTGTGCAGAGGCCAGAGGTAGGTATCTTTTGTGCTCCATTTTTATTTGTTGAGACAGGGTCTCTTGCTAAGCCTGGAGCTCACCAATTCAGCTCAGCTAGCTGGCAAGGGACACACAAGGATCCTGCATCTCTGCCTCCTCTGCCCTGGGGCTGCAGGTGCGCTATGCTCGGCTGTTATGTGGGTGCTGAGGATCCAAACCCACATCTTCACATCTACACAGCAAATGCTTTAACCACTGGGCCAACTCCCCAGTTATTCTGTGTTCCTCACCTCCACGTGCAACTCTCCTTCATGGGCATTATGTCATTTCAGTGTCATTATTTCACAAAAAATACTCTTCTTAGGTGTGGTGGTGCACACCTTTAATCCTAGTACTCAGGTGGCAAGGGTAGGAGGTGAGTCAAAGCCAGTCTGGGATACAAAGTGAGCTCCAGGTCAGCCTGGGCTAAAGAGTGAAACCCTACCTCAAGGAGGGGGAAAAAGAGTACTCTTATTAACCTTTTCATCTCAGGAATAAAATACACCTTCAAGGACTGTTGAAGAGTAACAGCAAAGGTACCATTCACACTTCTCATGAAAAGGAGCTCATAAAAAAAAAAATCAATGCTCAAAAAAAATCAATGCTTCAGTATATGCACTCTTCAAATTCAGGATTAAGTCATTAGAGAAGGTAATTTTGGAACCTGGAAAACTAGCTCCTACCTTATCGTATGAAGCGGATGTGAGGTCGTCATAGTCAGAAAGCCAGGGGTGGGCCTCAGCATCCCGTTTTGCCATCTCCTCCAACTCTGCCTGCAGCTTGTCCCAGAAATCGACATCAGACTGTAAGGAAGGGAAGGCGGGTGGAGAAAAGGATGCTTCATGACCACCCCCCCTCCTCGGCTCCACTGGGACGCACTCCCTAGGGCAACTGGAATCAAACTCTGATGTGTTCAGAAGTCATCAGAGGGCTTTTGTAAAATGCTCATCCCGGGATTCTACTCCTTAGGTTCTGAGGCAATAATCTGGAATAATGCCCAAGAATCTGAATTTCTTAACACCCACCCACCCCACACGTATGTAATTCTGACAAGAGGATCCGGGCACATTATGAACACCAAGCTCTTCATCTCTGACATTACTATGCCCACTCTCCCCATGGGAGTGCTTGCTCTTGGGGTGCCAACCCCCCACACCAGCTCTCACCTCTATAGCTGACTTTGCTCGCTCAAATTCCATATCAAGTGCAGATGTGTTGCTCGCTGGTCTTGTGAACTGGTCAACCCAGGCATCTGATGTGTTCTGTGGCAAAGAAAGCCAGTCAGTACCACCTCCACCAACTTTATTCCCACTCACACTGACTAAGCCCACTCGACAAGATGGCCTACATGCACTGAGAAGACTCAGAATGACTCCCCCCCTCAGGACCTGGACGCCATGAAGACAAGCTAACAATAAAGCCCCTTTCCCACCTGGAGCCGCTGAGCACTGAACCCGAAGCCTGGGCACCGCCAGCTTAGCTCTGAAGTGGGGCTGGGAAGTCAGTGTCCTACCTGCTGCTGTATAAACTCAGCTGCCCACTGTTCTGCCTGAGCTCGGCCGGACCCTGCAACGGACTCCAGGGACACCTGCCCCTCTCCAATCTGCCGCACGAATTTCAGGAACTGGGCACAGAGACACACAGAGGCGCCAGGGACAGGACTTCCAGGCGTGCTCTCTTAACCACGCCTGAGGACCCTGAGCTCACCCTCCCCCGAGCATCCCTAGCTCTTGTCAGGATAGGCTAAAGGCCCCCAAAAAAGCAGAGGCCAATCACAAAAAGATTTCTATCCTCTTAAAAGTTCAGAAGGTACCAGAAAAGAGAAATGGTTAGTCGGCAGGGAAATGAGGGAAATAATGGAAGGAGGAGGATTCCAAGTAAGTCTCCATTCTTCAGAGGAAGAAGAGACCTAGCATCTCAGTCTGTCCTTCTCAAAGCAGAGGAAGGGAAGCAAGGCTTTTAGCCTCTCAATCCCAGCTCTGCTGAGCACAGTGACAGAAGACAGGACTCACCTCAGAGTTAGCCAATTTGGGGTCATCCACCTTAGCCACAAAGTCACTGGCCGTGTGCTGCAGATCCTCCTCGGGATGGTATTCATCGTACCTGTGGACAGGGAAGAAAAACTAACTCCAAACCACAGGCAGCCTCCACCTTGGCCCCGCTAGTCCCTAATGCCAGCACACTGCACCTACAGCTCCCATGGGGGACAGGAACAGGGTAACGCGATTCCACTCTCGTGGGCACTACACGGCACTCCAACTGACATGGAAGAAGGGTGAACAGGAATGGGAAAGTACTAACTATATATCTTTTTACTTCTCTATTCCCCTGACACAGTCCTGAAGGCTATCGAGAGGCAGTTAGGATTCTTGCTATTACTGAAATATGAATTTATGGGGATAATACAGGTGGACATAATCGTAAGCACAGTAGAAAAAGGGGACTGCAAGCCGGCAGGAATAAGGATAGAGGAAGGTCCAAAGGAATCCATGTACTCTTTATGACACCCAGGAAGATGGCGCTGGACTCACCAGCGATCAGCGGTGGTTGTTCCCTCTGGCTCTCCCAGCCACAGCTTCTCCTCAGACTGTTCCAGATATTCCTCAGCCCAGCGGGCAGGGGACACAGACAAGGGGTCTGCAAGGAGCAGTTGGGGAACTCATTCAGGCTTCAGTGTGGGATCAGGGAAAGTAATATGTACCCAACAGACACGTTTAACAAGC
Organism: Dipus sagitta; assembly: GCA_036346955.1. Lineage (NCBI taxonomy): Eukaryota > Metazoa > Chordata > Mammalia > Rodentia > Dipodidae > Dipus > Dipus sagitta. The sequence goes on along the minus strand of CM070789.1, from coordinate 25,000,130 downwards.
CATAGCAAACCAACCACGTGCCCTGCTCTGAGACCCTGGCCACAGGAAATACTACCAAATCCGAAACGGCCTCTCTACCAGCTAAGCCACTCCAAGCAGCCTGCAATGCAATCTATGGAGACTTGGGAACAGAAGACCAGATAAGGAGGAAAGGGTTAAGAGCCCAACCCAACCGACCATAGTGATGCACGTCTGACTTCAACGCTGAAGCACAAGTGACAGTTGAAGGCCGCCCCCCATCTATGCTCACGTAAGCAACCCTAATTCACCTAGTAGGACACACACACACACTGAACGTAGGAAGAGAATCAGTTGGGGAAAGGGGGTTGACTGAGTAAGGGGGAGGATTAAAAATAAGAGAGGGTAATGGGGGGAATATGATCAAAATACATAAAACCTTCAAAAGTAATTAAAAAAAAAACAAGGACTGGGGAGATGGCTCAGCAGGTTAAGGCATTTGCTTGCAAAGCCTGACACCCAGGTTCGATTCCCCACTGCCCAAGTAAAGCCAGATGCACAAAGTGGCTCATGGGTCTCAAGCTCGCTTGCAGCAGCAGGAGCCCCTGGTATGCTCATGCTCGTTCACACCGATCCATTCTCATTTCTCCTTCTCGTTCTCCCTCCCTTTCTCTCCTGAAAAATTTTTTTTGTTTATTACTTTATTGGTATATATTGATAGTACAAAGTAAGGGGCTTCACTACAATATTTCCATACATATACATGCATTTTGATCATATTCACGCTATGATTTGCTTTTTCCTCCTTTCCTCTTTCTCTCCCACATCCTTCCAAAGAGTTCCTTAAAGTTCACAGGCCTCAGGAAGAAACAGCAGGCACGAGGGCTTCCTCACAGGAACTGCAGGGTGTCCTTACACACTCAGTCACACACTCCCCACAGAGGCCCTACTGGGTTTAATGATGGAGAGGCAGGGCTGGAGAGACAGCTTAGTGGTGAAGGAGTTTGCCTGCAAAGCCTAAGGACCCAGATTCGATTCCCCAGGAGCCACGTAAGCCAGATGCACAAGGGGCGCATGTGTCTGGAGTTTGATTGCAGTGGCTGGAGGCCCTGAGGCATCCATATTCTCTCTACCTGCCTTTCTCTCAAGTAAATAAATAAAATATTCTAGAAAGGCAGCATACAAACCATGAAGTCCCGCCTCTGCCAGACCTGCGCAGTCCCGTGCGCATCCACACACAGACATTCACCACCAGCTCCTGGTGACGTCACAGACACTCGCAGCCCCTCACAGCTCCTTCGGGCCTACCCCAGAAGTAAACACCATTCTGACCTCCATCATCCTGCTGTCAGCATTTGAGTTTGAGGTTTTTTTGAGAAAGTCTCACTAAGTAGCCCAGGCTGGCCTGGAACTCATGATCCTCCACCTCAGCCTCCTGAGTGCCAGGAACAGAGGTGTGCACCACCACACCCGCCTCTGTCACTTTTGATTCGTTCTGAGAGGTCATGGTTTTCGGTGTAATTTTAAAGTCATCTTTGAAGCTCCAGTGACAAAGGGCACTGTGTGACATCAAAACAAACATTATCAAAGTAATAAAATGAATAAGAGTGCTAAACTGTTTCTCAACCTCCAGGACTTTGTCCTATATCCTGGAGCAAGAAGCAAAGCTGTGAAGTACTTCAGGTGCCTAAAGAACAAGGAAGCAGAAAGGCAGAGCCCAGCGCTCTCACCCTCTGCTCTACAGCCACGCGTCAGACACGCCGGGCACTGACTGTCCCCATGCGAAGACCTCACTGTCCCTTCAGCATAACGCACATTCCACTTTACCTGAGAGTCTGCCTGAATAAGTTTAACAAAAGGATCTCAAAATCTGAGAAAATAGTGAAAAATCTGAAAAACCAAAGGATGAAAGGCTACAGACTATGCATACTTGACTATACAGGTAACATATAATTAATACAAAAATTGTAATTGGCAATTGTTTTGGATCATATGCTTAATTTCAAGGACTCTGAACCTTTAGGTTCTGCTCTCTAGTTCCTATGCCCACTTTTCTTCCCTTGCCCCAAGTTGATTGTTGGCCAAAGGGTAGATACTGAAAAAGAAATGTTTAATACCAGAATGACTTTATACTGCCTTCCAGCACCTGAGCCCCAATCTGTTGAAAAGTAATCAGGCCCTCTTCACTCCTCTCTAGCTCTCTTCACTCCTGGATGCTTTACAAAGCCAGAGTGCGTCTCGAACCACACTGAACAACTGCCCTTCACTACAGCCTTCCTGTGAAATGCTTCCTCAATTGCAAGAAGCCACAGGAAAACACAAAGACTGAGACTGTACTTGGACATGAAGCACACTGGGAAAAAACAAACACTGTGAAGTGAGAGAAGTCAACAGAGCTCTGACTTAGGCCCTACCAAGGGGCAGAGAAGCTGAGAGTCTGCCACCATTTGACATCCATGACCTGGAATTTTCTGGCACTGCGAGCATGCTCTAACAAATGAATCGAATAACCAAAAAACAATTAGCTTCACAAACAAAATTCTTAGAGAAAATCAGATCCACTGGCCCATGTCTGAAATCAGAGCACTAAGGCCAGAGAGCAGAGACTACTGTAGGTCATGTGCAACAGGAGAATGGACAACCCGGATATCAAACTCCTAACATTCACGTCATACAACTTACCACTGTGTATTCATGCATCTAAACATGTCTATTACAGGTTCAAAGAACAAAAATTCAGAACTCCCTGCTCCTATCAATAAATGAACTATGGAAATGAATGCGGAGTCTAGACAGCCTAGGGTTATCCACATTCATATCCCAAAGCAACCATTTATTCACTGTGCATTTCAGGTAAGTTACATAAATCTCTAGACTTTCATTTCCTTATCTATAAAGCAGAGACAGTAACAGGGAGCTCATGGGGGTTTCTGTAAAGACAAAGCACATGGTAACAACTATCAGCTACTGACATTACTGTCTATCCATAGAAAATCTTACAAAGCAACAATTCCTTTATTCCACAGCCTCTTCCCCTCCAATCAGGGGAAATTTATCACCAACCATCTTCTGCTACTATTCACAATTTGCCCTATGAAAGTGCAAGCTATCATTTCATCATTACCCTATGAATCTAATATGCCATGCCTACTGAGGCTGTCTGAATTCGAGAATGTTCAAAGATGTGTTTCATCTCCAGATCTGAACGAGCACAAGACGCAGAAGCATGCGGCCAGAAAACGGGACAGCCGGCTCCACAGGAATGGTGGTGTGCGGCGGAGGACGAACATGCGCACTACACATGAGGAAGCTGCATAGCTAGACACACACACACACACACACACACACACACGGACGGACGAACGGACGGACGGACACACACACGAGATTGGCAAGAACTAATAACCTCTGTGGACTATACCAAAGGCAATTCCCTGATTGTAATGCTAGACATAACTGTTAAGCAAAATACTGTCAATGGGGAAATGGGTGATGGGTATAAAGAACTTTCCTTTACTTTTTTTGTTTGTTTTTTGCAAATTCCACTGACACTGTAATCACTTCCACATTTAAAAATAGCAGAATAGCAACTGAAATAAAAAGGTTAAGGCACTTGCCTGCAAAGTCTTAACGACCCAGGCTCGATTCCCCAGTACCCACATAAAGCCAGATGCACAAAGTGGCACATGCATCTGGAGTTCATTTGCATCAGCTAGAGGCCCTGGCACGCTCATTCATTGTCTCATATTTTTTCTCTATCACTCTCTCTCTCTCTCATTGCAAATAAATAAAAAGGTGATATGCAAGCTCTTTAAGGTCTCTTTTAAATGATTCTAGAATCTTAAAAATGAGGATTTTAGCTGAGCGTGGTGATGCACACCTTTAATCCCAGCACTTGGGAGGCACAGGTAGGAAGATTGCTGTGAGTCTGAGGCCAGTCTGAAACACATAGTGAATTCCAAGTCAGCCTGGACTAGAGCAAAACCCTATCTCAAAAAAAAAAAAAAAAAAAAGTTCAGGCATGGTGGCACACGCCTTTAATCCCAGCACTTGGGAGGCAGAGGTAGGAGGATCGCCATGAGCTCGAGGCCACCCTGAGACTCCATAGTGAATTCCAGGTCAGCTTGGACTACAGTGAGACCCTACCTTGAATAAAAATAAGAGGATTTATAATAAGAATCCACAGGCATTGTGGTACATGCCTATAATCTTAGCACTTGGGATGGTGAGGCAAGGTTGTGAGTTTGAGGCCAGCTATACAGTAAAACCTTGTAAACAGGGGGCTAGAGAGATGGCTTAGCAGTTAAGATACTTGCCTGGGATACCTAAGGACCCAGGTTCAATTCCCAGTACCTATGTAAGCCAGATGCACAAGATGACATATGAATCTAGAGTTTGTTTGCAGTGACTGGAGGCCCTGGCATGCCCATTCTCTCTATATATCTGTCATTATCTCTCTCCTTGTCTCTATCTAATAAATAAATTAAATACCTTTAATCCCAGCACTCAGCAGGCAGAGGTAGGAGGATCACCGTGAGTTTGAGGACACCCTGAGACTACAGAGTGATTTCCAGATCAACCCAGGCTACAGTGAGACTCTACCCACCCCCCCAAAATAAAAAAAGATAAATAAATATATAAATTTTTTAAAAAAAATTTTTTTAAACCAAGCTTGTTAGTGCATGCCTGTACTACCACTTCTCAAGAGGGATCACCTCAAGTTTGAGCCTAAAGTTTGAGACAAGTCAGGGCTACATCTCAAAACTCTCTCAAGACTCTATCTCAAAAACACTAAAAAAAAAAAAATTTTAACGTAAATTAATAAGAACTTTAGAGTATAACATCTTGTTTCAAAATCACCTTAACTATAAAACAGGAGCTAACCTGTATCACTGATAATAACTATAAAAATGGAGAGATGGCTTAGTGGTTAAGGCATATGCCTGAAAAGCCAAAGGATCCAGGTTCCAGTGGCCACGTAAAGTCAGATGCACAAGGGGGCACATGCATCTGGAGTTCCTTTGCAGTGGCTGGAGGACCTATTGTGCCTATTCTCTCTCTTTTCTATCTGCCTCTCTCTCTTTCTCTCTCCCTCTCTTAAATAAATTTTTAAAAATAGAGAAAGGCATTTTTTAATTTTTTTTTATTTGAGAGCAACAGAGGGAGAACGAGGCACAGCGAGAGAGAGAGAAAGAGAGAGAGAGAGAGAGAGAGAGAGAATGGGCACACAAGGGCCTCCAGCCACTGCAAACGAACTCCAGCCGCGTGCGTCCCCTTGTGCATCTGGATAACGTGAGTCCTGGGGAATCGAGCCTCAAACCGGGGTCCTTAGGCTTCACAGGCAAGGGCTTAACGGCTAAGCCATCTCTCCAGCCCAAGAAAGGCATTTTTAAATGAATTACTAGAAAATGAGTTTCCATTAGCTTTTTCTCCTAAATCTCCATGCACCCATTCATTACCAAAGGCCCACCATTGAACAGCAAGGCACCGCAACAACAGGACAAGTTTAACACCAACTCCAGATAGCTTGCCTTCCAGGTCCCATGGTCCCCGCCTCCATGGCCAGGCGCAGTTCCAAACACTGCAAAGAGGAGCTCTCCAACAGAGTTTAAAGGGGAGAGGGCACCAATGTGCTTCTAAAGCCAGTTCCCAACTGTGAACTAAGGCAGACTTCACTGGTATGAGCGACTTATAACAAAATCTCAACCTTCTCAACGCTGACGGCAGCAATGATGCTTTTGGTTTTGTTCTTCAGCATTACTGAAAATGACTGGGTCCGCACACTACAGTGGAAGTCTCTCTAAGAGCTAATACTTAAGTCTGTGCTTTGTGTGAAAATTTGAACATTTCTGTCCAGCAGAGGGTCTTGGCTACAGATTAGATTTTGACTTGAGGCAATTCCACAAGAAAGATTTCCAATTTTACAGTAGTAATTTTCAAAAGTATGGAGTCTAGGAACAAACAGGCATGAATTTAAATATCATGTCTGTTACTGGATGATTTTAGACAAAGTTTTTAACCTTTCCAAATCTTAGTTTCCTATTCTATAAAATGTTACCTTTTTTTTGGGGGGGGGGTAGGTTTTTCGAGGTAGGGTCTCATTCTAGCTCAGGCTGACCTAGAGTTCATGGCCATCCTACTTCTGCCTCCCGAGTGCTGGGATTAAAGGCATGCACCACCACACCCAGATCCAAAATGTCACTTCAATATTTTATAATTATGTGTGTATATTATGTGTGGTATACTTAGCATGCATGATCCCCTGGGTTCAGTCCCCAACACCAAAACAACAACAACAGTAGTAATAAGGCAAAAAATTCTAACCTTGTGTCATGTGAAGAGCAAATGACACTAATGTCAATTCAGCTGGGCTGACAGATGCCTGTATTAATCAAACACCTCACCAGACTCATCTGTCAGAATGTTTCTAGTGAGTATTAACAATGGGCAGAAGAACCACCCTGCATGGAGTCCAGGGGGCGGGGGTCAGAGGTCAGGGGTCAGGGGGAGGAAAAAGCCAGCTAGCACAGGCTTCCTCCTGCCCTCCTCCTGCCTGCCATAACATGAGTATCCTCTGGCACATGCTCCCACTAATAGGTGTTTTGCTTCAACACAGGCCCAGAATCAAGAGTGAAGCTTCTGGGGCTGGAGAGATGGCTTAGCGGTTAAGGCGCATGCCTACGAAGCCTAAGAACCCAGGTTCAGTTCTCCAGGTCCCACGTAAGCCAGATGCACATGGTGGCGCATGCATTTGGAATTCATTTACAGTGGCCAGAGGCCCTAGTACTCCCATTCTCTCTCTCTCCCTCTCTCTGTCTCTAATAAATAAATAAAAATAAAACCTCAAAAAAAAAAAGGAGTGAAGCTTCTGAAACTGAACCAAAATGCATTCCATCCTCCTTTAAAAGTTCTATCAAGGCTGGGCATGGTAGTGCACACCTTTAATCCCAGCACTCGGGAGGCAGAGGTAGGAGGATCGCTGAGAGTTCGAGGCCACCCTGAGACTATACAGCAAGTTTCAGGTCAGCCTGGACTAGCATGAGACCCTACCTCAAAAAACCAAAAAGAAAAAAGAAAAAAAGTTCTATCAAGTATTGTCACAGTGGTGAAAATAACACGTTTGTGTTAGTCGACACTAACAGTATGGGGAAGGGAGGGACTTCTGATCAAAAAGACCAATGGCATGGTGGCGCACACCTTTAATCCCAGCACTGGGGAGGCAGAGGTAGGAGGCCACCCTGAGACTACATAGTTAATTCCAGGTCAGCCAGAGTGAGACCCTACCTCGAAAAAACAAACAAAAAAAAGACCAATGGCTTATGCTAAGAGTGGATTGTAGTTGTTAGGCCCTACAGTTGTACTGCTGTGTGTGGAGGAAGCTCTATCTTTAAGAGAATAAAAAAGGTGTGAGGGCTGCAGAGACGGCTTAGCGGTTAAGGCACTTGCCTATGAAGTCTAAGGACCCAGACTCCATTCCCCTGTACCACCATAAGCCAGATGCACAATGTGGCACATGGGTCTGGAGTTCGTTTGCAGTGGCTGGAGGCCCTGGCGCACCCATTCAATGCCAGAATCCCAGGTACTACCGCGATTATTTCTCTCTTCCTGAGCTAGCCATCCAATCTGCAGCTCCTCTCCACTGCATTACAACAATAAAGTTCCAAATAATAAAGAAGCTAATCTACCCTCCCTATCTCTGTCTCTGTCTCTCTCTGTGTGTCTGTCCGTCTCCCTCTCTCTCTATGCAAAATCTCTTATTCACTTCAAATCTAGTCCTCAGCTTAATATAATCCAATCCATTATTGTCACTAACAGTAGTCAGATCTGGTGCTCTACAAAAATGAGTCAAGAGACCAGAAAAGTTTCAGCAGCCAAAATCACCTCACACCCTAAGAGGAACAGGAAAACAGTATAGAACTTTAAATCCCATAAGAACTGTCAGAGATTTTCCCAAGACAAACTTCACCTGTAACTTCAGCGATGAATTCTTGGGACCAGTCAGTCTCATTATAATCCTGAGTTACATCCACAGCATCTCCAGCTGCAAGAAACTCCTGGGCCCAGTTTTCAGACAAAGCCAGATCTGCCACACCAGGGGCTTAAAAGAAAGAGAGAAAACTAAGAGAGAAGCAAATATGTACCTCTCATTCCTTCACAATCACTCCTGAGGACACATGGAAACACCATTTCATTTGTTTCCTCTCCATTTCATTCCCCTAATACCAGTAGGATCCAAGCATGGGGCCTAAAAGGCCTGTTTGCACAGAAAGCAGTGGCCTCATGTCTCAGCAGACCCTACACATACCTCTCTGGGGAGCCTGGCGAAAGCTGGACTGTTCAATCTCCTGCATCTCTGCCAGAAGGTCGTCCATCTTAAAAGTCTGAGGAGCGCGGGAAACAAGGTGTGCATTCTGGTCCTGTAGGAATTCAGCCACCAACTGTCACAGAGAGATGGTAAAATGAACCACTGGCGGCAAATACAAAAAATAAAAATAAAAATAAAAGAATTAGAAAAATACTAGCAGGAAAACCTCATTTGGTCAAGAGTCCAAATTCCAATATCAGTACATAAAGTTGAAAGGTTTAAAAAAAAACTTGAACAGAAAACAGTACAGAAAAGACGGTATATTTACCTCATCTTCAGAGCCTACTCCCAAAGGCTTGGAGACCTAAGACAGAAGAGAAAGGGAGGTAATATGACTAGGGTGACAACGGCCATAGGCATAGAGGTTACAGTCCAGTCCAATTCTACTTCCACCATTTATATGGCACTAGGCAAGTCACTAAACCTTAAGTCCTTCATCTATAAAATGGTTGCCCCCACCCCATATAAAGATGCACAGTACTGGGGACTGGAGAGATGGCTTAGCGGTTAAGGGACTGTGAAGCCTAGGCACCCAGGTTCGATTCCCCAGATCCCACATAAGGCGGCTGAACAAGGTGGCACACGCACCTGGAGTTCCTTTGCAGTGGCTAGAGACCCTGGTGTGCCCATTCTCTCTCAGTCTCCCTCTCCCTCATTAGTAAATAAAAATAAAAATTTTTAAAAAGATGCACAGTACTTAGTACAGTGGCTAGTGGTAACTGCTATTACGTGTAGCACAACAGCGAAGACGTTACCACCGGACCCTCCGTCCTTGCCCTTCACCTGGGCTTGTACTCACCGTCTCGGAGGCTGGAGCCACGGGAGGCCAGGGGCCAGGTCTCAATCCCTCCTGCCGCAGGGCCTTGTCCTGGGTGAAGTGGCCCGCCAGCTTCATGAGTGGGTTGGCACCCCCACATTCGCCCTCCACCAGCTCCCGCATTGCCATGGTGACCACCAGCTCTGAAGGAGAGAGGATGAGAAATGAGGTCCCTGGAGCCAACTTCTCCCAATGCACTGCTCAGCCCCTGCCGGGATGAGCGCACATCGGTCCCACGCGGGCGGGCTGCAGGCCGCCGGCCACCTCCAGCCCGTGCCGGCGCCCGCGGCCCCTCCGCCGGGAGTCCCGGGAGAGCCGCCGCCCCCTCAGCACCGCTTTCGCCGGAGCCCACCACCCCTACCCTCAGGGGCACGGCAGGCCCCCGCCGCCCCCGCCCAGGGGCCCGGCCCCCAGGGGAACAGGGCAGAGGCTTCCTGCACCGGACTCGACCGGGACTCCGGCTGGGCGGAGAGAGTGGGGACGCCGCCGGACCGTGACCCCGAGCCGCAGCCCTGCGCCCCGCGAGCACGGGGGGGGGGCGGGGCCGGCCCCCTCCCAAGCCCCAACCACCCCATCCCGCCGCCCCGCCCCCCAGACCCGAGAGACGACCGCAGCGACGGGGGCAGCCGGGCCGCGTCCTCGCGCCCCCTCGGGCCAGCGCTCACCGCCGCGCGCCGCGTCGCCCGAGCCGCCGGGGCACCTGGGGCGGGCTGCGGAGGGGGAGGGGCGGGGGCGGGGCCCGGACTTAAAGGGGCCGCAGCGGCCGCGCGCCGCCCAGAGCCAACGGAAGCCGGCTGGAGGGGCGGGGCCTTAAATCTGCGACCGCGCGGAGGGCGGGGCCAGGAGTCTTAAAGGGACAGACAGCCGAGCCGTAAAGGGGAAGTCGTGGAGAGTCGGCCGACGCAGCCCTCCCGAGAGACCCTAGAACGCAAAGGATTTGATTAAGTGGAAAGCGCAAAGAAGAATGGAGCTGAGAGAGGCTTCTCGGGCTTGGGGGAAAGCCAAGGATGCAGAATCCTGGCTGTTCTCTGGGGCGCACTGTGACCCAGGGGAATCCTCGCTCGCCCTGAGCCTGGTCCCTCCTCTGACCGACATCCCCAAAGCCAGGCAAGAGACAGGCCCGACCGGGGAGACCTGGGGCGACGGGTGCCGTGCATTCGCCCCTTCAAGGCAGCGTTACAACCGGCGTGGAGAAGGAGGCCTGCCCCTAATTCCTCTCCGATCTCTGCGTAATGGGGAAATAGCGCAGTATAATGACAAAATCCCGGAAACTAAAATAAGGTCCGACGCATCCCAGGACCTCAAGCCGGGGGTGTACAGAGATGATGTAGTGAGTCTCTCCACCCTCCTCCTCCAGCCTCTCCACTGGTCAAGGTCATGATGGTCTTATTACTGTCGCTTAGGTGGAGAAAACATGAGGCAAGAAATACATTCGATCACAGAATGTGAGCCCAAGCCACAAGCTGCACCAACTACCGGAGAACTGGCTTGGCTGTCAAACCTGAAAGTCACTGGGAAGCAAACCCTGATGTCTCTCCTGGGTCCAAGGCCAAGAGAGTCCCTGATGTCTTGGGGAAGGACAGGAGGGGTTGAGAGTTGCTGGTCGGTGGCTAGGACGGGACGGTGCCATCCCTGGCAAGGTTGCAGGAGAGGGGGCCAGCAGGTGACACGCTGGGGCAGGCAGGCTTGGTTTTTCAGGGCCGGAGGATTCAAAGGTGGATGCCGGTGAAGCACAAGGGCTTGTCTGTAAATTCATTCCTCTGGGGATCTAAGTAGTTGCACAGGGCCAAAGACTGGATGCTTCTGCTTTTCTTACCTTTTTTGCTCATTTGAAGACCCGAACTCCATTTTCCTGGAGACCACAAACCCCAGCCCCTGTATGTTCACTGTTCCCAGGCTGAACTGAGGGCCAGGGTGACTGGACCCCTGAAGTTGAAAAGCGCAGGAAAGTCTGCACTTGCTACAAATCAAAGATGATCTGACTTCTGATCTCTTGCCTAGCGCCCCAAACCTATTTTTCCGCAAACATGCAGGACCCCTCGTGGGAGAGAGGTCTTTCATAAGATTTAAACATTGTGGTTGGTCAAGTTCAGCCCCCAGAACTTGGTGCCAGAGCTATCCTCTTCCTGAAACAGCCCCTAGCCCAAACCAGCTGACCCTCTGGTTCACCTGGGCCAGAATACGGCCCACCACCCTAAGGTTATAAATACCTTTGCAAGGGAGGACTGGTTCTCTCTGATCACTTGGGAACTTCCAGATGTGGGTGAGTTTTTCCCTTAGCTGGGTCTCCCCACCCAGGCCAAGCAGGGAGGGGCTCAGCCTAGGCCCCAGCCAGGAGGGACCCCCAGCCCTTACTCTCCTCATGAGTTCTTTATCCTCTCCAGCTCCCCACATGGCCCGAGCTCCTTGAACTTTCTTTTCTCTTTTCTTTCCACGCTTTTTTCCCCAGGCCCTCCACGTGGGATCTCTAGCCATGGCAGGTGCCTTTCCTTGGCTCTGCTTCCCTCAGTAAATATAACTTAATAATTATCCTTCTCAGTTTTCTTTTTTATTCAATTCTTTGACTAAAATTAGAAACAATCCTAGGGTTTGGGGAGCACGGACTTTCCTGAACCCTTAGCACCCTGTTACAGAGCCACACCAAGGACCTACTTTATACTAGAGGATTGCTGGAGGAAGCGATGAGGAGGAAGCGATGCGTAACTGAACGTGCACGGTGTGGCTGAGTTTCAGAGCATAAAGGCAGCCAGAGAGCACCTCCCAATATCACTCAAAACACACTACACACGTAACCTGCTCTGCTAGCAATTTAGCAATCACCTAGCAATAATTCGCCATGTGGCAAGCTTTTGGGAGAAAGGTAATAATAATAACAACTCACAGTTATGGAATGCTTGTTAAAATCCAGGTGTTACACTGAATTCTTCATGAGCATTAGACTTGCAATCATTAAGTAGATAACACTAGCCCTGCTTTACAAATGAGACTTGCCCCAAATCAAACATCTAGGAAATCAAAATCAGTGAAGCCTAACTCTAGATACCAACCCACTATACAAAACTGCTGCCCAGTCTAGAGAACTCCTGCTTACAAAGCCTAGAGAGCTTTGACCTCTGAGCCAAAGAATTCTTCCCAGAACTTGGCCCAGGGGTGCTTGGCAAAGATTAATCAAATTACTTGGGTGTTTAATATTTAGCTTATTGAATAGATTTGGAATCCTAGATTTTTCTAATCCAAGCTCAACTTTAAATACTTACTCTATCCATAAAATCACATCTTTATAGAATAAATATCAAATTGAACAGATGAAATTCCTACAGTTTTCAGGCACATGTAACACTTATCATATACTAAGCATTGTTTTAAACACTTTTTCAAATGTTGACTTACAGAATCCTTACAAAAACAAGGCTGTCTGAAGACATCACAGAATCCGCCCTGAGATGGCAGCAGAGTAGGCAGAGTAAAGAGACAAGATTTCATCCCCACCAGCTGTAATGAGACTCAGCCACCAGCAGTGTCAGTAGAGACCAAGTGGTGAGCTGTGGAGCCAGACAGCAGTGAGAAGCCCTTCCCTTGAATATCACTGGAGGCCCAGTGAGGACCTATGCTGCTACTTCTGTGTGGCAGGGATAAGACAGAAACTGCTTACCCTCTCAAAGGCCACTTAAACCAAAAGACTTACGTAAGACCCAGTGTCCTAGAGCACCATGCAAACGTTCAGCTTTCAATCAAAATTTCCAGTACACCAAGAACCCAAAAAATGTCAAGCTGGAAAATGTCAGCCAATAGATGCCAACTTCCAAGATGGCAGTGATATTAGTATTATTTTAAGGCATCCATCATGAAAGGGCTTCATTATCAAAAGGTAGAACTATCTGGGGGGAAGAAAGGGTACCACCAAGAGTGGGGAGGGACGGTGAGTGGATGTGTGGGGAAATTAAAGTGTATATTTATGAAACTATCACAATGAAACCTATTTCTCTGTGTGCTAAGCAATTAATATGATTTTAAAATGCTTCCTTGAGCAATCAGAAACACATTAAGCAAACAAAAATATAAAGAGCCTCAGCAAAGAAGTTTCCTTTAAAAACAAACAAACAAAACAAAGAATGGTTACCACACCAAGCCCAGCTGCTCGCCACTCGATGGGTCAGTGACCAGAAGACAAGTTATTAGGACAAAGAGGAAGCTTTGTTTAAAAAGCCAGCAGGACTGAGGGGATGGCTTTGTGAGTAAAGCACTTCCTGTGTAAGTGTCAGGACCTGAGTGCAAATCCTCAGAACTCACAGAAAACCAGATGGGGCAACATTCACTGTGATCCCAATGTTCCTATGGTAAGATGGGAGGTGCAGTTAGGAGGATCCCCAGAAGCTCATAGACCAGCTAGAACTTGCCTACACATTAGTAAACAATGAGGAACACTGCCTCACAAAAAGGTAGAAAGCAAGGACGGACATCAGGGGTTGTACTCTGGCTTAACACACACACACACACACACACACACACACACACAGAATCTTTTTTAAAAAATCAGCAAACCAGGGCTGGAGAGATTACTCAGTGGTTAAGGCACTTGCTTGCAAAGCCTAAAGACCCAGGTTTAGTTCCCCAGTACCCACATAAAGCCAGATGCTCATGTGTCAGGAGTTCATTTACAGTGGAGTGTAACCCGTTCTCATCCTTTCTCATATATGTGTGTGTTTGTGTGTGTGTGTGTACATACATATATACATCTTTAATTGACAAATATTTTTTAAAAATCAGCAAACTAAATGTGGGACCCTATCATCAAAAGTGACCATCTAGGGCTGGAGAAATGGCTTACCAGCTAAGGCACTTGCCTGAGAAGCCTAAGGACTCAGGCTTCTCCAGTATCCATGTAGGTCAGATGCACAAGGTGGCGCATGCATCTGGAGTTTGTTCGCAGTGTCTAGAGGCCCTGGCGTGTACCCATTGTCCTATCTGCTTCTCTCTCTCTCTCAAAAATAAATAAAAAATAAAATAAAGAATAAAGAATGCTTGATCAGCCAGGCATGGTGGTGCAAGCCTTTAACAACAACAACAAAATGACCATCTAGAGAACTCAGGTGTGTCAACCAGTTTTATAAAGAGAGAAAAGAGGAACAGAGAGTAGTTGGCAAGAACTGATCACTGGAAACTTCTGGACCCTGCTCCAGTCACCTGGAACAGGACACTGGCTTAGTCTTATCTTGGTTTCATCAGTCCTGAAGGAGAGGAAAGGGCTTAGGTAAGTTTAGATCAAATCAATCTTATATTACAGCTCCAGATAAGGTATTTCTGAAATGATTAATAAGCCTATCTGCAGAATTGATCAAAATCTAACCCAAAGGTTAAGGTAGCAAAGGAGACGGGTACAAAATGAAGGCAGAGATACAAAGCTTTGTTCATCCTGTCTCAAGTCATCCTTAGGTCATTTACAGTCCAAATGAAAAGTAGTGTTTTCAGCAAAAAAAAAAAAAAAAAAAAAAAAAAAAAAAAAAAAAAGTCTTCAAGATGTTGAAGAGTAACCTAGGCAACTGATAGAATCATACCCACATGTCAGAGATGTTACCTACAGTGAAGCTAGTGGAGCATAAAGTATATTCCTCAACTGTGTAAATACCAAAGTTAGTGGTTTTCTTTTTCTAGAGACAGAGAAAGAATTGGCATGTCACAGACCCAGCCACTGCATTGAACTTCAGATGTTTGCGTCACCTAGTGAGCGTGTGCAACCTAGCACTTTGGGTCACCTTTGTGCATCTGGCTTACATGGGATCTGGGGAGAAATGAAACATGGAGCCTTAGGCTTTGCCGACAAGCACCTTAACCACTGGACCATCTCTCCGGCCCCACGAGTAGTGATATTTTTTTTTTAATTTATTTAGTGTATTTGTGCAGGTACACACCTACCACTGTGCACAGGAGGTCAGTTTGCTTTCCATCTCATTTTGAGGTAGGGTATCTCATTGCTGATTTGCAAGTTTCCAGGAAATTCTCCTCTTCCTTCCCTTCTTGCCATAGGCTCACTGGGATTACAGAAGCCCGCCATAGCTTCTGGTTTTACACGGGGTCTGGAGATCCAAACTCTCACACTCAGAGCTGTGCAGCAAGTGCTTTACCCACTGAGCCGTGTCCTCCACCCAAAACTGGTGATTATTAAAGTCAGTTAAAAGCAAGTAAACTAGAGAGTTTATTTAGATTTTACCACAGTTACAGATCCATATGGAAATTTTAAAACTGAAAGATACAATTATCAAAATTAAAAGTCTCAGCAACAGAGTGCAATGAGCCAGAGAAAAGAATCACTGACTTGGGAGAAGAGATAATAGAAATGATCCAATCTGAACAGTGCAGGAAAAAAAATGACTGGTTGGGGTGGGGGGAGGGGAGGGGAGGGGAGAGGCCAGAGCAGCCACAAGGACCTGTGGGCCTATAATGAAAGATCTAACATCTTTGTCTAGCATTGGAGTGCTAGAGAGGGTGGATGAGAAGGCTGAAAAGGTTACCCAAAGAAGTAGTGATTGGCAATTTCCCAAATTTGACAAGTACTCTAACACTACAGATTAAAGAAATTGAGCAAATCCCAAACAGGATTAGCCTAAAGAAATCCACATTAAGGCCTGGGGAGAGAGCTGCCAATAAAGGGCTTACCTTGCAAACCATAAGAACCTGAGTTTGATCCAAGAATCTGAACCTACATTAAAAGGGAAAAAATTTAACAGCTGGTCATGGTGGTATACTTGCTTGTAGTCCTAGCACTGGGGAGATTAAAACTACTGTGAGATTCCATCTCACTCCTGCCAGAATGGCTATCTTCAAGAAAATAAATGACAATAAATGTTGGCAAGGATGGTGAACCCTTCCACGCTCTTGGTGGGAATGCAAACTGCTACAGCCATTGTAGAAATCAGTGGTGTGGAGGTTCCTGAGGCAGCTAAAAATAAGATTTATAGTGACCCAGTTATAGCACTCTGAGGAGTATATCCTAAGGACTTGTCACACTACTGTAGAGATACTTGCTCATCTATGTTCACTGCTGCTCTAGTCATAGTAGCCAGGAAATGGAACCAGCCCAGATGTTCCTCAACTGATGAATGGATAATGAAGATGTGGTACATTTATACAATGGAGTTCTACTCAGTGGCAAATAAAAATGAAGTGAAATTTTGCAGGGAAATGGATCTAGAAAGGATTATACTAAGTGAGGTAACTCAGGCCCAGAAAATCAAATGTCACATGTTCTCTCACATATACAGGCCCTACCTACAAATGCTTAGACTTGTATGTGAGTTGGAGTAAAAATTGTAGCAGAGGCAAGTAAGCTAGAAAGGGGCTGTAAGGGAGGAAGGAGAGGGGAGGACTTAAGGAGATGGTATTGTGTATATGTAAGTAGATGAACAGATGACTGGGGGTGCAATGGCCTAAGTGAGGTCATGGAAAGAGATTGAGTAAAAGAAGGGTTGGGAAGGGTTAACAAAATTTAAGATGTCAGCCGGGCGTGGTGGCGCACGCCTTTAATCCCAGCACTCGGGAGGCAGAGGTAGGAGGATCACCGTGAGTTCGAGGCCACCCTGAGACTCCATAGTGAATTGCAGGTCAGCCTGGGCTAGAGTGAGACCCTACCTCAAAAAAAAAAAAAAAAAATTTAAGATGTTATAAATAAGCCACATGGAAACCTGGTTTTTCAGATAATGGCACAGACATCACACACCCATAATCCCAGCATTTGAGAGGCTGAAGCAGAAGGATCAGGAGTTCAAGGTGAGCTGATTTACATAAAGTACAAGGCAAGTACAAGGCAAGCCACAGCAGGCACTGTCTTCTATGGGAGAGAGACATCATGATTGGAGATAAACAACAGTGGACACTGCAAGCCTCAAGTTTGGCCAGCCAGGCCAAATGAGCCAATGGCTGCAATAGTGGCATGTCTGTTATGGGGGAAACCAACCACTTTCTAATTGGACTGGAGGACTGCCCCACAGGAGGGAATACATGCCTGGAACTGAAAACAGAGTCAGAAGCCTATGACAGGGGAGGTCATGAACTCAAGGGCTGTAACACCTGCTGGTGTCTGGCTAAACACATATATTATGCTCACCAAACTTCCCTGTAAGCACTTTCTTAGCATTCATACCTATGTTAATGCTACTCTCACTTTCAGTTGAGAAGCTTCTCTTTTCAGACAGCAATGACCACTGGGATGACTCAAAAGGTGCCAATGTGCTGAGAAGAAGTGACAGTAGAGTGTTGAACACTGAAACATCTCTATCACACCTTCCAAAGCCAGGGTCCACTGTGGAAGAGGTGGAAGAAAGAATGTAAGAGAGTGCAACAGAGAGGAATCAAGGTGAGCACTAAGCATTGGTGAGATTGGAAGCCATCCCAAAAGGTAACAGGGTCTACTTACACAAAGCCAGGTACATAGACCTGAACCAGAAGTGCTAATGTCTCTTTCCATGCCAAGACAGGTTATGTGTTACATTTGACTGATATATTCTTGATTTGATTTACCACTCTCAAATAAGCTATATTTTGGTGCTGACTGTTGTTGCCTTTGATGTTTCCTGGTTTGTAGGACTTTTGACTTTTTCTTGTGTCATTATTGGTGGCAGGTTCTCACATGGCCCCAGGCTGACAAGGAACCCATTTCAGACCAGAAATCCCAACCTCCCAGTTGACAGGATTAAGGATCATCCTTAAGGACTTTGGCTTTATAAGATTATCTGTTGTTTTAATCCCCATTCTTGCATAAATCCATTATGCTGTTTTTGATTGAATGTGTATATTACTCAGTTGATTCTAGAATGTGCAAATAATTTGCTCCACCCAGTCTACTGGAATACTTGAGTAGCAAGCAAACTCAACACCCAGGGTCACTTCTTCTATTTCTCTTGGAGTATAAGAGCTACACCTGCCACCTTAAACTCCTACACTAAAGATATTTAAAGTTGGATTTACATGGGTGAGAACACTGCAGATAATTAGAAAACCCAAGCATCAAATTAACTCAAGATGCAAAAACCTCCACATTATATTACAAGAAACACAAAATGAAGACAGTACAATTCCACCAAAAATTATAAGTCCATCAGAAATGATGTACAGTGAAACTGTTTCAGAAGAAATGCCTGACAAAGATTGAAAAAAAAAATTATATCTATGCTCAAAGAAATCAAAGTAATCAAAGAAGAAAAGAAATTCCTGAATGAACCTCAAGACAACACAGGAAGCCAACTTAATGAAATAAGGAGGCCAATACAAGACATAAGTAAGGAAAGAGAAAAAATGAAAACCTACCAATCAGAAATGCTAGAAATGAAAAACAGAATAAGTCAAATAGAAAACTCTGTAGAAAATCTCACCAGTAGAATGGATGAAGGAGAGGACAGAATATATAACTAGAAGACCAGGTGGCATATCTGATACAGTCCAACAGAGAGACAAACTAATAGGAAGGTATGAATGGGAATTTCAAGACATTTGGGACATTATGAAGAGATCAGGGGTGGAAGGATTGTTTAGTGGTTAAGGCATTTGCCTACAAAGCCAAAGGACCCAGGTTTGATTCCCCAGGACCCACATTAGCCAGGTGTACAAGGGGGCACATGCAACTGGAGTTAGTTTGTAGCAGCTGGAGGCCCTGGTGCACCCATTCAGTCTCTCTCCCCCCCCCCTTTCTCTGTCAAATAAATAAATAAATAAAAATAAAGTATTTTTAAAATGCTTACAAAAAAAGAGAGATCAAACATAAGAATTCAGGGCATAGTAGAAGGAGAAGAATTTCACTCCAAAGGCATAGCAGGTATTTTCAACAAAATCATAAAAGAAAATTTCTCCCAAACAGGGAAAGTGATGCCACTACAGATATAGGAAACCTTTAGAATGACAAACAGACAAAATCAGGGGAAAAACTCTCACTACTATATTATAATTAAACTACCAAACACACAAACCAAAGAAAATATATTGAAAGTAGTTAGAGAGAAAAATCAAGTCACATACAAAGGCAATTCCATCAGGAGAATAGCAGATTCCTCAACACAAACTTTAAAAGCCAAAAGGGCTGGGAATGATGTATTCCAGGTTCTGAAAGATAATAACTGTCAACCAAATTATTTTATCCAGCAAAGCTATCCATCCATATTGACAGAGGAATAAGGCCATTTCATGACAAAAACAGTCTAACAGAATATATGACACTAAACCAGCTCTATAGAAAATAATTAAGAGGTTCCTTCATACTGAAGAGAAAGAAAAGCACACACATAAGAAAAGAGGAGAAAATAAACCACACTCACTAATATTTAATACAAGAGAGTAAAGAAAAAAAGCAGAAGAACTACAAAACAGAAAGAATGACAAGAATAAATACATATCTTTCAATAATAACTCTTAATATCAATGGCCTCAAAGCCCCAACCAAAGACACAGGTTTAGAGACTGGGTTAAAAAGCAGGATCCTATTTGTTGCCTCCAAGAAATGTACCTTTCCATAAAAGATGGACACTCTTAGGGTGAAAGGATGGAAAACAGTATTTCAAACAAATGGGCCCAGAAAACAAGCAGATCTCACTATCCTAATATCTAACAGGGTAGACTTCAAGCAAACATTAGTGAGGAAAGATAAAGAAGGTCATGTTATATTGATTAAAGCACCACTCCAACAGAAGGACATTACAATTCTAAACATATGTGCACAGAACACTGGGACTCCCAATTTCATCAATCAAATGCTATTGGAATTAAGATCACAGCTAACACCAAACACAGTTGTACTGGGTGACTTCAATACTGCATTCTCATCAATTGACAGGTCACCATAGCGAAAAATAAACAGAGAACCATCTGGATTAAATGAGATCATAGAACAAATGGACCTAACAGATAACTACAGAACATTTCATCCAAATGCTGCAGAATACACATTCTTTTCAGCAGCACATGGAACATTCTCTGAAATAGACCACATATTAGGACACAAAGCAAACCTTAGGAAATACAGGAAAATTGAAATAATTCCTTGCACTCTATCTGATCACAATGAAATTAAACTACAAATCAACAGCAAGGAAAAATACAGAGCATAGACAAAATCATGAAAACTAAACAATACACTACTAAATGATGAATGGGTGAATGAAGAAATCAAGAAGGAAATCAAAACATTCATAGAATCAAATAATGGGAACACAACATACCAGAACCATTGTGACACACTGAAGGCAGTCCTAAAAGGGAAATTTACAGCTTTAAGTGCCTATATTAAGAAATTAGAAAGGTTGCATGTAAACAACTTAATGCTATACCTTTAGGCCTTGGGAAAAGAAATACAAGGCAGACCAAAAGTCAGTAGATGGAAAGAAATAATAAAGGTTAAGGCATAAATTAATGCAATACAAACAAAAATTTATTTAAAGAACCAATAAACAAAGAGTTGGTTCTTTGAAAGGATAAACAAGATTAATAAACCCTGAGCAAATCTGACCTGAAGAAAGAGCGAATAGACAAAAATTAGTAAAATTAGAGATGAAAAAGCCAGCATTACAATAGATACCAAAGAAATTCAGAAAATCATAAGGACATATATCCCTCTAAGTTTGAAAATCTGAAAGAAATAGATGATTTCCTAGATTTATATGACCTACAAAATTAAATCAAGATGAGATAAACCATTTAAATAGACCTATAACAAGTACAGAGAGCCAAGCAGTTATTTAAAAAAAAAAAATCTCCCAACTAAAAAAAGAAATCCAGGCCCCAATGGATTCACTGGTGAATTTTACCAGACCTTCATGGAGACCTAGAGAAACTGGGGATAGAAGGAACATATCTCAAAATAATAAAGGCTATTTATGACAAACCTACAGCCAACATAATACTAAATGGGGAAAAACTTGAAGCTTTTCCACTAAATTCAGGAAGAAGATAAGGGTGTCCACTGTCCCTACTTTTATTTAATATAGTACTGGAAGACTTAGCTTTAGCAATAAGGCAAGAGACACTCATAAAAGGGATACAAATTGGAAAGGAAGAGATCAAATTATCATTATTTGTAGATGATATGATTCTATACATAAAGGACCCTAAGGACTCTACTCAACTGTTAGAGCTGATAAACACTTTTAGCAACATAGCAGGATACAAAATAAACACACAAAAATCAGTAGCTTTCCTATATACTAACAACAACATGCTGAGGATGAAATCAGGGAATCACTTCCATTCACAATTGCCTAAAAAACTGGACCTTGGAATAAACCTAACCAAAGAAGTGAAGGATCTCTACAATGAAAACTTTAAAATACCCAAGACAGGAATTACAAAAGACACTAGGAAATGGAAAGACATCCCATGTTCTTGGATTGGAAGGATCAATATTATGAAAATGTCAATCTTACCAAAAGCAATCTACACATTTATATGACTGATGCACTGCCTACTTTGCTAAGGAGGTACCCCAGTCTACACATTTAATGCAATCTCCATCAAAATCCCAATAGCATGCCTCTTGGAAATAGAAAAGACAATCCTCACATTCATTTGGAAGCACAAAAAACCTCGAATAGGCAAAACAATTTTGAGCAACAAAAATAAGGCTGGTGGAATTATCATACCTG
The DNA here is from genome assembly GCA_036346955.1 of Dipus sagitta. Taxonomy (NCBI): domain Eukaryota; kingdom Metazoa; phylum Chordata; class Mammalia; order Rodentia; family Dipodidae; genus Dipus; species Dipus sagitta. The sequence continues at coordinate 24,978,370 of CM070789.1, read as the reverse complement.
ATTTTAGCCTGTATTACAGAGCTATAGTAATAAAAACAGCATGGTACTGGCACAAAAACAGACACACAGATCAATGAAACAGATAGAGGACCCAGATGTAAGTCTGGGCAGCTACAGCTACCTGATCTTAAACAACAGAAAAAAAAAAAAAAGAAGAAGAAGGAGGAGGAGGAGGAGGAAGAAAGAAAGAAAGAAAGAAAGAAAGAGAGAGAGAGAGAGAGGAAAGGAGGGAGGGAAGGAAGGAGGGAGGGAGGCAGGAAGGGAGGAAGGAAGAAGAAGAAAGAAAGAAAGAAAGAAAGAAAGAAAGAAAGAAAGAAAGAAAGAAAGAAGAGAAGAGATCAGAAAAGAAAAGAAAAGAAATATACAAGTGACAAATAGACAAATGAAAAAATGTTCAGAGCCTGGCATGGTGGTGCACGCCTTTAATCCCAGCACTCGGGAGGCAGAGGTAGGAGGATGGCTGTGAATTCGAGGCCACCGTAAGACTACATAGTTAATTCCAGGTCAGCCTGGACCAGAGTGAGACCCTGCCTAGGGAGAAAAAAAAAAAGTTCAGTGCTGGAGAGATGGTTTAGCAGATAAGGCACTTGCCTGCAAAGCCAAAGGACCTCAGTTCAATTCCTCAGGACCCACATAAGCCAGATGCACAAGGTGGGGCATGCGTCTGGAGTTTGTTTGCAGTGGCTGGAGGCCCTGGCACACATGACATGTAGTTCACATGTAAAAAAGATGCTTCGTGGTCAATTACCTGGTGGAGCACGGCTTTAATCCCAGCACTCGGGAGGCAGAGGTAGGAGGATCGCCATGAGTTCGAGGCCACCCTGAGACTACATAGTGAATTCCAGGTCAGCCTGAGCTAGAGTGAGACCCTACCTCAGAAAAAGAAAAAAAAAAAATAATCATATTCCAATAACCTGAAGTACACATGCCTGACTGTGATACATGGCACTTTGTAAGTGACCCGTGGCTCATACTTTCTAAGGAGCATGTGAACTGCAGCAAGATTGAGCTCTGCTGTGAAACTCACTCAAGGAAGGACTTCACATTCCGGGTCCCACACCCCACCCGGCAGCGTGCTCAGTGAACAAGGATACGCCCAAGGAAGGTGAGAACTTTACTAAGCCATGAAACTTTAGTAAATCAATACAACAAAATAATGTTTTTGTTGGAGTCATATATACGGCAATGCTAACTGACCGTCCAAAAATATCACTTAAGTACCAAATCAAAATACCACGGTCCTTAGCAGAGCAAGTTATTTTATACAAATTAATGGGGGCTGGAGGGATGGCTTAGCGGTTAAGGCATTTGCCTGCAAAGCCAAAGGACCCAGGTTCAAATCTCCAGGACCCGCATTAGCCAGATGCACCAGGAGGCGCATGCGTCTGGAATTCCTTTACAGTGGCTGGAGACCTCTCTCTCTCTGTCTCTCTCTGTCTCTGTCTATCTCTGTCAAATAAATAAATAAAAATAAAAAATAAAAATAAAACAAATTACTGTCATCTGAAACAACACCAGTTCTCCTCACGCATGCCATTCTAGCTACAGCAGTAAGGCAGCTGTGTGGACTGAGGGGGCCACTGGCCTGGAGAGTAGCTCCCGGAGACTCAAGACCAGTATCAATTTCTTACAAGTACCTTAGAAAAGCTGGTAATTGTTCACATGGGCACCACGGCCCTCAAAATCAGTCACACTAGCCTCCCATGACCCTTTTGATTCGCAAGCCCCACATCTTATCTTTTTATCTTTACTAAGCCTTACAGCCTTACTCCACCTCATTTAAAAAAACAAACAAAAATTCTACCTAAAATACTTGTGCTTTTTTTTTTTTTTTTTAGTCACAAATAAGTGTGCTGTTAGCTTGGAGAGCCTGGGGACCGGCCGCGGCACACCCACTCTTGCTGCCATTGCTCTCCCAGCGCAGGCCCCGCTGTAGGAGTCCTTGCACATCCTCCTGTCCAGGCGAGGGTCCCCCGGTCGGTCCACTGCTTCTCGGCCTTTCCTGGCACTGGAAGACAGGGTGCTGGCCACCAGGCCTTCGAGGTGGCCGATGAGGCGGACTCCTTTCACCGTGGTTATGGCTTCCTGGGCCAAAGCAGTCTTTTCTCCGTCCCGAGGATGTGGCTTGTACCTAAGTCTCTCGTCTAGGGAAACCAGATCAGAGAATGCAATATTAGCAGATTTCAGCTCCACTGTCTTCCTCACAGGGTCAACCGCAGGGTGGTCCTGCACATACGTTGTGGTTCTTGCTGCACAAAGGAGGGCAGTCCGCATTCAGTGCTGGGAAACCTGCGGCTGTGCGCCGGTCCAGAAGGATCTGCACGTGGGTGGAGCTCGTGAATGCCAACCACGCTCGGGCCGCCAGGTCTGGGTATTTCTGCATGGCAGCTGAGTAACGGTTTTCAAAAATGTGCTCCGAAGTCCAGATGTCCATGGTGCCCGGTTCTGCCCACTGTCTAGCGGGGAGAGAGAACGAAGACCAACCCAAGTTCACCTGCTCCCGCCCCCCTTTTTACATTTCCCCCAGGCCCACCACATGAGCTCTCAGACCACGTGGGTGTATTCATTTTCCTTCTAATGCAGGATTTGGGGGGTTCAAGAAGGGGTCCCCCAGAATCTATAAACTCCATTTTGGGGTTCTGTCCTACATTTAATGAATAATCAATATAGATTCAAAAAGGACAAATTGTGAATTACTAAGTTTATTTAGGGGAAATTACAAGTTATGGGGTTTATTTAAGGGAGATTAGTACCGCGGGTGGAGGAGAGTTCAGAAAGCTCACTTAAGAGAAACTGGGACTTTTAAAGAGATTGGAGTAAAGCTGCAAGCACGTGAAAAGAAGAACCTAGGAGCTTGTGTAGGGAGATTTAAGGGAACTCTCACGGCATCTTCCATGTGCTTTTTCACGTAGGAAAATTAAGGGGGCAAATGGTGAGGCTCAATAAGAAATGAGAGGGCAGATATAAAAGCAGAGACCAGGAAATTTAGAGGAGAAATGGGTAATGAAGGGGGTTTCACTCATGGTCACCCCAAGTTTAAAGAAATGATACAGGTAGCAAGCCTAGAGCTGGTAAGAGCACCCATGTGGTACTTTTGGAGTATAAGGAAAATACACCTGCAGTAGATTCAGAGGCCAGAGGAAAGTCACACATGTAGTTAGAGTGAGAAGTTACCCCAGACTACAAAGCAGAGGCAGGCAGAAAAACCATCCAGACCAAGAAGTGGTATTCCAGTCCACCCCCCGCCCCCATTCCCTGCAGCCAGGCTGGGTGAGAGGGGAAGGCACTCATGTGTATCCAAGCAGAGATGAGAGGGGACCCAGAAAGAATGGACGGAAGAAGGCCACAGCCTTTATAGTAGAGAAAATCTATACTTCCATCAGATTCGAGTATGCAAAGGGAAGTCCCGATTGGTTTGTAGATTTGGAGGGCAGACCCCAGGCCCAGCCTAACTGGACCATCTGTCCAGGAAGTGTGCTAGACTGTGGGCAGCAGGGGCACTGTAGATCAGTCCCAATCAGACACAAGCTCTATTCCTGCCAAGAGTTCCATTCTTGTGCCTGGGTGGGGTGGTGTGGTGGTTTGATTCAGGTGTCCCCCATAAACTTAGGTGTCCTGAATGCTAGGTTCCCAGCTGATGGAGATTTGGGAATTAACACCTCCTGGAGAGAGTGTGTTGTTGGGGGTGGGCTTATGGGTGTTATAGCCAGTGTCCCCTTGCCAGTGTTTGGCACACTCTCCTGTTGCTATTGTCCACCTTATGTAGGCCAGGGGGTGATGTCCATCCTCTGTTCATGCTGTTGTTTCCCCTGCCATCATGGAGCCTCCCCCTTGAGCCTGTAAGCCAAAATAAACCTCTTTTTTCCCACAAGCTGCTCTTCGTTGGGTGATTTCTACCAGCAATGCAGACCTGACTGCAATAAGTGGTATGTGGGGTGCCATCTCCTGTTCTCTTTGGGCCTCAATCTCTAACTGAAACTGCCTTTAAAAAAGGCTAGCTTTCTCCTACCATCCTGTGTCTCTCTCTGCTTGAATTTATGAATGGGAGCCAGCTTCTTCTGCCACTGACAAAACCTCCCCCTGGATCTGTAAGCCTGAAATAAGCCCTTTCTCCTATAAACTGTGTTTGTTTGGAAGTTCATCCCAGCAATGTGGAGCTGACTACAATAACACCTAAACCAGCTGGTGGTGACCTGAGCCATAAGACCACTCCTACCTAACTCATAGAAGCCAGAGCAACCAAAAGAAGTCCTTCTATACATCTCTCCAAGATGTTGAGAAGGTGGAGGACCCACTCTCCTGCTGGCTCTTCCACCTGCGAGTTTCATCCCACAGCATGTGACCTTACTGAAAATGGCACCTGTTAAGACTTCCCCGAGCTTTCTTTGAGGCCTTTGTAACATTGTAAGCTTCATGACAGCAGGGACTTCAGCTTTCTGTAGGCTGAGTCTCCAGGACATAGAACTGTCCCTGATACATAGCATTTAATTGGCTATGTTACTTTTAGGTGTGTCAGGACATATTGTCATTGGAAGGCGCTTGCTAAAGTTCCAGAATAGAAGACCCACAAATGCTGGGGCACAATGGGAAGCACCGGTTTGGCCCAGAGGCAGAGACAGAGAGGGGCACTGTGGGCAAGAGCTTTATTTGGTGTTTCTGGAAAGGAATGGAAGATGTAGATCTAATGAAAGAGGGTTTTACTTTGAGGAGAAAGTAGGTTGGGGGGGGGTTCAAAATTCATTGTATATATTATGAAATTGTCAAAACTAGATAAATTAAAATATTGTATGAAAATAAATTTTCAATTTGGATCAGAAAGCAAGACTTCTCTGTGTGCTATCTACAAAAGATACATTTTAAATAAATTCACAGAGATTAAAAATGAAAGAATAGCTTTTTGCAAAAAGCAAACCAATTCAGTCAAAAAGAAAATAAGCCGGGCATAGTGGCACATACCTTTAATCCCAGCACTCAGGAGGCAGAGGTAGGAGGATTGCCTTGGGTTCAAGGCTACCCTGAAACTACGTAGTGAATTCCAGGTCAGCCTGGGCTAGAGTGAGACCCTGCCTTGAAAAATAAACAAGAAAAAAGAAAAGAAAAGAAAGTAAGAAAATAAGAGTCACAGATGAATAAAAACAAAATAAATTCAGGCCAAAAAGCATTACATGAGAGAAAGAACACTGCTAACTGGAACAATTTCCAGTGAAGATATTACTTTTTATAAATTACCAGATAATAACATAGCAATTTTAATAAATACCAAAGCACAAATAGTACTAGAGTTCTTTATCTTCCCTCTCAATCTAAGATTAAGAAGATAAGGAAGGCCAGGCATGGTGGCACATGCCTTTAATCCCAGCATTCAGGAGACAGAGGTAGGAAGATCGCTATGAGTTCAAGGCCAATTTGAGACTACATACTGAAATCCAGGTTAGCCTGAGCTAGAGGGAGATCCTAACTTGAAAAACAAACAAATAACAAAAAATGATTATGAATAAGGCTAGTAGTGATGCATGTCTATAACCTCAGCACTCAGAAGGCTGAGGCAGGAGGATCAGGAGTTACAGGAAAGACCTTGTTTCAAAAATACATGAATGAATGAATAAATAAATGAATGGGCTAGGGAGATAGTAAAGTGCTTGCCTTGTGTTACAGTCAGGTTCACATTGCTGGCAGAAATCACCTGACCAAGAGTAGCTTGTGGGGGAAAAAAATAAAAAGGTTTTATTTTGGCTTACAGACTCCAGGGGAAGCTCCATGATGTCAGGGGAAAATGACGGCATGAGCAGAGGGTGAACATCAACCTCCTGGCCAACAACAAATGGACAACAACAACAGGAGAGTGTGCCAAACATTGGCAATGAAGAACTGGCTATAACACCCATAAGACCACCCCCAAAATATACTGCCTCCAGGAGGTATTAATTCCCAAATCTCCATCAGCTGGGAACCTGGCATTCAAAATACCAAAGTTTATGCGGGACTCCTGAATCAAACCACCACATTCTGGCCCTGCCCCCCATAAACTGATAACCATCCATAATGTAAAATGCAATGCAGTCAGTCCATCTTTAAAAGTCCCCATAGTTTTAAACTGGGCGTGGTGGCACACACCTTTAATCCCAGCACTCGGGAAGCAGAGGTAGGAGGATCGCTGTGAGTTCGAGGCCACCCTGAGACTACACAGTGAATTCCAGGTCAGCCTGAGCTAGAGTGAAACTCTACCTCGAAGAAAAAAGTCCCCATAGTTTTTATCAATCCTAATGATGTTCAAACATCCCCATAATCCAAGGTCTTTTAAGTGAGCCATAATACCAACATGCCCAGTAAGGATTGTATAAGTATCCAAAAGACTATGAAGTTTACAACTCCAGAGCCAGCTGAGATGGTTGGATGTAACTCTTGACAAGCGTCAAGATCTGAGCTATAGGCCCCTCCACCTTTCGCTTTTGTCCCATGATGTGGCTCATGCTGAGAGTAAGATACTGGCCAGACCCAGCTTCCTGAGGCCTGCTCAAAGCTCACAGACACACATGCTTTGGAATGAACTATCTCCTTTTGAGTTTAAAACCTAGACAGAAAACATAGAATAAAAGATTCTATCTGAGATTAGGCCTATTTTGAGATGAGACCAAAAGGCCATCTATTTGGTGAACTGATTTCTCTTTGCCTTATATACAATGTCAGGTCACCTTTCCCATGGAGCTCAGCCACAGAAGTAGCTACCAAAAGTCTACAAGACTTCTCTTATTAAAACTAATAGCTTCTGTCTGCTAAAATCCCAGTCTATTAAAAAGAATTACTCTGCACCTATTTAAAGCAACCTGGCAATTATAAAAATAGTCACTTTCCTATGGGCATGAATCCCATCAGACTCCTCTAAGCAGCCAAGGTGAAAACCACCCAGGTGCATCTGGCCCCAAGCATGAATCCAATCACACCCCCACTCTGCTTGAGTTTTAGATGAAAAGACTTTCTGCCATCCTGAAATTTCATGTTCTTAAAGACACAGCATCACTTGATCTATGAATGAGTTGGCTGTTCAGTAATTAATGGCAATGACAGCTGAAGAATAATTGTGCACATTACCTTGTACCAAATTCTAAGTTATTCAGGAAAAGTTATCTAGTTCAAGCCTCACTCAACCCCTTGAGTTAGTAAGTGTCCCTTGATATGGTTGAATGGCCCCTCCAAAACTTACATTAAAAATTAATAGAGCCAGGTGTGGTGGTGCACACCTTTAATCCCAGCACTCGGGAGGCAGGGGTAGGAGGTTCGCCATGAGTTGGAGGCCTCCCTGAGACAACATAGTGAATTCCAGGTCAGCCTGAGCTAGAGCAAGACCCTATCTCAAAAAACAACAACAACAAAAATTTAATTGTAGAACCTACAATTTCAGCACTTGAGAGACTATGGCAGGAGAACTGCAAGTGTAGTAGCTCATTCCTGGAATCCCACCACTTGGTAGACTAACACAGAAGAATTGCCACAAGTTTGAGTTCAGCCTAAGCTACAACAAAATGAAATCCTTACCTGAAGAAGAAGGAGTGGAAGGGGGAAGAGGAGAGAAAAAGAGAAGCAGAGCACGGTGGCACATGCCTGGAATCCTAGCAACTGGTAGGTGCAGGCAAGAAAATCAAGAGGCCTGGGGCAATGCTCAGCAGCTAAAGATACTTGCTTGCACTCTGTTGGTTTAGGTTCAATTCTCCAGTATCCATGTGAATCCATGACCATAAAGTGGTGCATGCATCTGAAGATTGTTTGCTTCTAGAGGTCCTGGTGCACCCACACACACTCTCATATTAAAAAGTAAGTTGAAAGTGCTAACAGAAATATTATTTGAACAGTTTAAAAGAAAAGGTCAAGGTCAATATCAGATATATAGTGAGTTCAAGGTCAGCCTGAGCTACAACTAGATTCAGTCTCAAAACAAACCAAACAAAGCTGAAAATGAGGTTTCCTGTGCCTGTCTGTGTGCTGGTGGGCACAAAGGTGTGGAGTGAGAAGGCTAGACCCTGGTTTCCTGGCTCCTCCCAGCTCCCTGGTCTTGGTTTCCTGCACTGGTCTGCGTGCTGGTGGGCACAGCGGTAGGGAGCAAGTAGGCCAGACCCCTGTTTCCTGGCTCCTCCCAGTTCCCTAGTACAGGTCCCCTGGGCCGGACTGTGTGCTGGCGGGCTCGGCATGAAGTGAGCAGACCAGATCCCTGTTCCTTTGCTTCTCCCAGTCCCCTGGTCCTGGTAGATCCCATTGTGCCTTGTCTGGGGAGGCCTAGTCCCTCTGTGAGCTGTGGAATCAGACCTTTTGCTCTGCTGTCCTGACTGGCCACTGGGTACCAACATCACTGTTCACCTGAGTCAGAGGGTAAATGGGCCAAAGGACAAAAACTTGCTTCTTCCTCAATAAAATAAAAAGTCTTCCTAAAATGGGTAGACAACAATGCAAAAAAGTCAACAAAAGTCATGAAACTGAGAGATCTCCACCAAGGATGCCTAGTCCTACAATGGAAGCCTCCAACAAAATCACAGATGCATTCCCAAAATGAAAACACAACAACCAATGAGACCCTGATTAAAAAAAAAAAAATCACTGAACTGGAAACAAACCATCAAAGAACCAACAATCATATCAATGAAATTGAACAGAATCATTTCCTAGTCAGTTCAGCTTAACTTGGTGGAAGAAAATGTTAGGGCCCTCCAAAGAGATATGAATAAATTGAAGGTGAGTCAAGAAATGGAAGATCTCAACAACCAGATGATTAAGCTTAATGAAGACTCAATCAAATGCAAGAATGAATTCCAGGAAGCATCAAGAAAATCAGAACTCGAGTTGAAATCAAACCTCAAAAAAGAGATGGACACAATGCAAAATAACACAACAGAAAACAAAAATCAAATAGAAATTATAGAAACCTCTCTAGGGCATGGTGGTGAATGCCTTTAATCCCAGCACTTGGGAGGCAGAGGATCACAGTGAGTTCAAGGCCTCCATGAGGTCAGTCTGGGCTAGAGGGAGACCCTACCTTGAAAAATCAAAATAAATAAATAAATAAAAATAAAAAAATAAAAACCTCTCTAAAGCCCCTCACCAACAGAGTTACTCATGTGGAAGACAGAACAAAACTTTGCTAAGTTCAAAAAATCAAGTGAACAGAATATGAGGGTACTGTGAAATACCCTACAATGACCAAACACCTGGATCATGGGTAGAAGGAGAGGAAATCTACACCAGAGGCATAGAGAACACAGTCAATAAAATTATTGAAGAAAATTTTCTGAATCTCTCAAAAGAGAGGCCCATCCAGATACAAGAAGCCCACAGAGCACCAAACAGACAGGACCAAAGAAGAAACTCTCAAAGACACATCATAGTTAAAACTCTTAACAATGAAAACAAAGAGAGAGTGTTAAAAGCAGCAAGAGGGAAACAACTCATAACATACAAAGGCTCACATAAGATTTCTCAGTGTAAACCCTGAAGGTCAGAAGGGCCTGGAATAGAACACTTCAAAGTCTAAAAACTATGGCTTCCAACCCAAGCTACTCAACCCAGCAAAAGTATCCCTCATAATAGATGGTGAAGAAAAAAAAACTTTCCATGAAAAAAATCAACCCTATGATTATATGAACACAAAGCCAAACCTACAGAGAATACGTGAGGGAATACTCCACAGAACAGTCAAACAACCAATCTCAACAGCCAAAGAAGATCACTATAACCAAAATAGACCAGGCTCAAAACAGTACATAACACAAGAAAGCACCAAACCCCATAAAACGCCTCATCATGGCAGGGATTAATTCAAACCTCACAGTAATAACCTTAAATATTAATGGTCTTAACTCACCTATCAAAAGACACAGTTATCAGGGTGGATCAAAAAACTGGACCCTTCTATCTTCTGCCTTCAAGAAATCCACCTCACCACTAAAGGTAGACACCTCCTCAGGGTGAAAGGTCGGAGACTGATATTCCAAGCAAATGGAAATAAAAAACAAGTGGGTCTTGCTACATTAATATCTGATAAAATAGATTTCAAACCAAAAGTAATCAAAAAGGACAAAGAAGGCCACTCATTACCCATCAAGAGAATGATCAAACATGAGGACATCACAGTCATAAATATATATGCACCAAACACAAGTACACCACAGCTTATAAAACAAAATTTACTCAACAATAAAACAGAAATAAACACTAACACCATCATAGTTGGCGATTTCAATACTCCACTATCATCAGTAGACAGATCATCCAAACAGAAAATCAACAGGGAAATAATAGAGCTCAAAAACATTATAGATCAACTAGACCTAACAGGTATCTACAGAACTTCTGCCTAAACTCTACAGAATACACATTCTTCTCAGTAGCCCACCGAACCTTCTCCAAAATTGACCATATATTAGGCCATAAAGTGTGCCTTCATAAAGTAAGGAAAATTGAAGTAATTTCCTGCATTATGTCAGATCACAATGCTTTAAAGCTAGAAATTAACAAGAGACATATCAAGTACTCCACCAGCTCCTGGAGACTAAAGAACACACTTTTATTTTTTGTTTTTTGTTTTTTTTATTTGAGAGTGACAGACATAGAGAGAAAGAGAGAGAGAGAGAATGGGCATGCCAGGGCTTCCAGCCACTGCAAACGAACTCCAGATTTGTGCGCCCCCTTGTGCATCTGGCTAACGTGGGTCCTGGGGAATCGAGTCTCGAACTGGTGTCCTTAGACTTCACAGGCAAGCGCTTAACCGCTAAGCCATCTCTCCAGCCCAACAACACACTTTTAAACAAAAGAGTGGGTCATGAAAGAAATCACAAAATTCCTAGAATTGAATGATAATGAAAACATAACCTACCAAAACTTATAGGACACAATGAAGGCAGTCCTAAGGGGGAAATTCATAGCACTAAACGCCTTCATTACAAAGACAGAGAGATCCCAAATTAATAACCTGACTGTCCATGTAAAGGCACTGGAAGAAACAACAAGAATCCAACCCAAAAAGTTCTACATGAAAAGAAATAATCAAGATTAGGGCAGAAATTACTAAATTATAAACTAGGAAAACAATTTAAAATTTTGATGAAACAAAGAGCTTGTTCTTTGAAAAACAATAAACAAGATTGACAAACCCCTGGCCAATTTGATCAAGCAAAAAAAGAAGAAGAAGTCTCAAATTAACAAAACCAGAAATGAAAAAGGAGAGATCACAACAGAAATCAATGAAATTGGAAGAATCATCGTAGTATACTTCCAAAACCTCTAATCAACAAAATTGAATAATCTGGCTGGGCATGGTGGTGCACGCCTTTAAACCCAGCACTCAGAAGGCAGAGGTAGGAGGATTGACACGTGTTCAAGGCCACCCTGAGACTACATAGTTAATTCCAGGTCAGCCTGGACCAGAGTGAGACCCTACCTCGAAAAAAAAAATTGAATAATCTGGAAGAAATGGATGAGTTCCTAGACACATACCACCTACCATAACTAAACTCAGAGCTGATCAATCTCCTAAACAAACCTATCACATCCATGGAGATTGAAAAGGTAACCAAAAACCTCCCCCCAAAAAGAAAATTTCAGGACCAGATGGCTTCTCAGCTGAATTCTTTCAAACCTTCACTGAAGAACTGAAACAAATTTTTCTCAAACTGGATAACCAAGATGTGGTATATCTACACAATGGAATTCTATTCAGCAGTAAGGAAAAAAAAATGACACAATGAAATTTATAGAAAAATGATCAGACTTAGAACAGATAATTCTAAGTGAACCTCACACAATCGCAGAAAGACAATCATTGCATGGTCTCACACATCCGCAGTTCCTAACCTGGATCAGCCCGAGTTGCTGACATACCTGAATGGCATATTGAGGCTTGGAAAATAGAGAGTGTAGGGCATGGAGGAAGGGGAAGGAGGGAGACAAAACCGAACCCAAATTGAACTAGTACCATAGAATCCTATATCTTGGAAGTTAGACTATAAGGTGGAACCCTCAAGAGGACCTCAGGGGAGCACCTGAATCAAAGGGCCCTGGAAAGGGTGAAACAAAGCCTAATCTTAAATTTCTCCTATTTCTCTTTCTTCTCTGTCTTGTTGTTCTCCTGTTTCTCTTTCTTCTCTGTCTTGTTTTTTTTTTTTTTTTTTTTTTTTTTCTTTTTTCTTGGCACTGGCATGTAGTTCCCTGTACTGGGATCTGGTTCATATCCACAATGAGCTGTTGTTGATCAGAGAGACCTACTAGATCTCCCAAAACAAACAAGACAGACTTCAGTCAGAGCACTTGATTACCTACCAGAGGTGGCAAGACCTTACTGCTGAAGACACCAAGCACTGTCAGCACGGACCATGGAGAGACCTGGTTAGAATCCAGAACACAGCCAGTCCCCAGACAATTAGCCCATCTAGTGCTGGAAGGCACTACATGAGCTACCTGGGGAAAGTGGCCAACATCTGTCCAAGCAACTCAAAGTCTAAACGACTCAGAAGCAAACAACCCAACATGATGCTCACACAAGTGCAATAGAGGCACACAGCCATGGTGGGTAACCAACTGCTCTTGAATTGGCTAACAGATCCACTCAGTGTAAAGGAAACCATATCTGGAAATGGGAAGTAAGACAGAATCATATCTAGATAACAATTTTGCTTTCTAATGTCAATCTCCCACTAATATTGGTATATAAGAGGATCTACACCCTTTAAATTCTCCCTAAATTAATAATGGTTATCCCATTCAACCAGTTCTGACTTCACTCTCCCTTGGAGATTCTGATTCTCTTTTTCAGATGGGAGCTGGACCTGAGGAGATAAATGACCCAGAGCATTTCACCCTGGCCCCAGCTGAAACCACAGAGGAATTGAGCAAGAGTGCTGCTTTCTCAGTGAACCTGATATCAGCACAGGGGTGAAGGAGACAGACACTGAGGACACTCAACACCCACCAAACCAGAGATCCAGACTTAGAACGCACCCAACATGGCTCAGGGAATTTTGCAGAGAGTGGGTGAAAAGATTGTTAGAGTCACAAGTTGGGAAATTATGCACAGAAACATTTCCTCTACCCTATGACTGACTGCTGCCCCCATAATGCATGACCCACAATCCCCATGGGGTTGACCTGCATCCCCGATGAGGAAGCCTCTTCAGAAAAGGGGCAGGGAGGAGGGAAAGATGATACGAACATGTGTTGTTTACATACTAAATATGTCCATATCTAATAAAAATAATTTTTTTAAGTAGAAAATGAGGTCACCAGGGAACCAGAGCCACCCCTAGCTGCAAGCCCCTCCCCGCCAGTGAGCTCATTCAGCACCAGGCCATACTTCCTCTTGGTCCACTTGGGGGTATGGTTTCAGGGAACCAGGAGGACCAAGCCCAGGGAGCTTTTGGTCCACATGTATGTCTGTTACAAGAGCAGTCTGGACCACAGCTCTGTATCCTCTAGCGGAATTACTGTTACTACATTCTCAGCAAGACCAAGGGTTTTCTCCAAACAGACAAACCCCAACACAAAACAAGTAACATAACAGACTAATGCAGATTAGGAGCAAGGTAGCTTTCTTTTACAGGTAGTAAGGTAAGGACACAGACCCAAAGGGACATGAACGGCGCCCTTCCCTGGAGAGACTTGAACATCCGAGATGTCAATAAAGAATAGCTTCCTGATTCTTCTCAACTTTTTTCAAAAGTCTTTGCATATCCCATGGGTAGGCTCTTCTAAGTCTGCACTCACCCTTGGCCCACTAACAATCCTGGTCCTTCCTGTACATTTATATACATTTGAACATGGAAATAAGGGATGAATGGATGCCTAATGTATAAAAGGACTTGATCCAAGCCTCCATGTGAGATTTCCCCAGCTTTCTCCTCCCCATTCCCAGGTGGGAAGGGAGAACTCCTGTTGGCTTGGAAACTTTTCTGCTTTTTGTTCTCTTACCTTAACTCTCCCCTAATAAATCTTTCATAATTTACCCTTCCCTGTGTCTGCATTTTACAAGTCTTTGCTAATAAAGACAAGAACTTGAATGCCACTGGCTTGACAAGTTCTAAGCTCTGTCCTGCAACAAAGCAAAGGTACTATATCCCCACCAGGTACACCTCGTCCCATAGCTGAAGCCTCTGATGAGAACAGCTTAGAGACTATATCCCCACCAGGTATGCCTCCTCCCATCGCTGAAGCCTCCAATGAGAACAACTTAGAGAAAATTCCAGAGAATTCCAAAACGTGATCATGGTAAATATATACACTAAACATAAAGAGAACATGAACAAGTGCCCGAATTAATTGCAAGAGAATCAACTAAAAACCCTCAGTAAAAAAAAAAAAAAAAAAAAAAAAAAAAACCCTCAGTGGACACTGAATGAATTCAAAGAGGACCCAAGCACCCGAATGCATGCCAGGAGAACACAGAAAAGCAACTAAATGCAATGAGAAAGTCAGACCAAGATGTGAAAGTGGAGCTCAAGAAGAGATAAAGATGCTGAAGAAAAACCTAATGAAATCAGAAATAAAATAACTCAGTTAGAAAGTTCCTAGGGAGTCGGGCGTGGTGGCGCACGCCTTTAATCCCAGCACTTGGGAGGCAGAGGTAGGTGGATCGCTGTGAGTTCGAGGCCACTCTGAGACTCCATAATGAATTCCAGGTCAGCCTGGGCTACAGTGAGACCCTACCTCAAAAAAAAAATATATATATATATATATACACATGTATGGCCCACCTTGATAAAGGTTTCATTCCAAGGATGATTCAACATATGAACATCAATAAACATCCCACATAAATAGACTTAAGGACAGGAATCATCTGATCATCTCAATAGATACAGAAAAGGCCTTTGACAAAATGTAACATCCCTTATGGTAAAAACATGGGAGAGACTAGGAATGAAGGGATTATATCTCAACAAAGTAAAGGCTATATCCAACAAGCCCACAGACAATATCATACTAAATGGGGAAAACTTGAAGCATTCCCATTAAGGTCTGAAACAACACGGGGTGTCCACTCTCCCCATGCTATTTAACATAGTACTTGAAGTCTTAGCTAGACCAATAAGACAGGAGAAAAAATAAAAGGAATAGGAATTGGAAAAGAAGATGTCAAACGAGTTTTATTTGCAGATGGTATTTTTCTATATTTAAGAGACCTGAAAGAATCCATCTAAAAACTAGAGCTGATAAACCCAGCCAAGTGGCGGGATATAAAAACACACACAATAGTCAGTACCTTTCTCATATACCAATGACAAACACACTGAGAATGAAACCACGGAAACAGCTCACAATAGCCACACAAAATTAAATCTCTTGGAATATTCCTAAGCAATGAATTAAAAGACCTCTACAATGAAAATATGAAAACAATGAAGAAAGAAATTGTGGAAGACCTCCCATGTTCTTGTATTGAAATAATTAATACCATGAAAATAGCTGTCCTCCCAAAAGCAGATTCAATGCAAGTTCAATCAAAATTCCAGCACCATTCTTCACAAAAATAGCAAAAAATAATCTTAAAATTCATTATTGAAGCACAAAAAAACCTCAAATAGCCAAAAGTGTCCTCAGCAAAAAGAATACTACCAGTTGTATCAAGTATCAATACTGTCAGTATTGATCAAGGTACCTGGTTTCAAGTTATACTACAAAGCCATAGTGATTAAAAAATGGCATTTGCCGGGCGTGGTGGCGCACGCCTTTAATCCCAGCACTCGGGAGGCAGAGGTAGGAGGATCGCCGTGAGTTCGAGGCCACCCTGAGATGACAGAGTGAATTCCAGGCCAGCCTGGACTAGTGTGAGACCCTACCTCAAAAAAACAAAAAATAAAAAAAATTTCAAAAAAAATGGCATTATACGGACACAAAAACACACAGATGAATGAAATGGAAGATTTGGGTATATGTCCAAGTAACTATAATACCTGATTTTTGACAAATAGGCCAAAAGCATATAATTGAGAAAAGTCAGAATTTTCTTTAAGTATTTTATTGACAATTTCCATAATTATAGGCAATAAACCATGGTAAATCCCTCCCCCAAACTTTCCCATTTGCATCTCCACTCTCCATCATACCTTTTATCCCTCTCAATTAGTCTCTCTTTTATTTTGATGTCATCTTTTCCTCCTATTATGGTGATCTAAAAGACAGAATTTTCAACAAATGGTCCTGGGAAGCTGGATGGCTACATGTAGAAAAATGAATATAGATCCATCTCTCATATCCTGCATGAAAATCAATTACAAATGGATCAAAACAGGACCTGAAACTGTGAAATAACTAGACATAGGCATAGGGAAAGATATTCAGAATAAGATAAGAAAAGAAAAGTAGTCCAGAGAATATGACATTAACCACTGGGACCTCATGAAACTAAAAGGCTAAGCAAACCATCAATAGAGTCGATAGACAACCTAGGGAATGGGAGTAAGTCACCAGTTGTACATTTGGCAGAGGTTTAATATCCATTATATACAAAGAACTCAAAAGACTAAGCAATAAAACATCCATCTATCCAGTCAATAAATGGAGCAGGGAACTGAACAGTTTTCAAGGGTATAAATATAAATGACCAATAAACATCTAAAAACTGTTCAACACCATTAGCCATCTGAAATGCAAATTAAAACCACTTTGAGATTACATTTCATTTGTTAGGGCCCAAAGCAAGTCTCCACAAATTCAGGACAATTGAAATAACTCCTTGTATTATATCTGACCATAATACAATGAAGCTGTAAATTAACAATAAGAGAAACAGAATGGCTATCATCAAAAAAATCAAATGACAGATACTGGCAAGGGTGCGGAGCTTTAGGAAACCTTCACGGCTGGTTGGAGTATAAACTGGTACAGCCTCCATGAAGCCATCGTGGAGGTTTCGGGGACATTTACCCTAAAGACTCTTCTACCATGGAGACACTCGGCCATGTTTGTTGCTGCTCTATTCACAACAGCTAGGAAGTGGAATCGGCCCAGATGCCTAACAACTGACTAATGGATAATGACAGAGTGGTACATATGGAATTCTATTCAGCAGCAAAGAAAAGTAAATTATTAAATTTCCAGGAAAATGAATAGACCTGGAAAAAATACAAACTAAATGAGGCAGCTCAGGCCCCAAAATAAAAATGCCACATGCCCTCCCTCATATGTGGATCCTAGCTTGAAAAAGATTAGTTTTTATGTAGTAGTAAGGGTCAGTACTAGTGGCCAGGAAGCTAGGACAAGGCTTGAAGAGAGGAGGACTGGGGAGGGACTAAGGAAGGAGACAATAGACCCACCACTGATGGGACAAAAAACAGGGAGTAGAAAGGTAGGGGGCAGGAGAAATGGAGGGAGGAGAGAAGGAAGGATACACAAAACTAAAGATGGAATGAATATATGAATGAATACTATAGAAACCCACTTAGGTAGTGTGGTGGTTTGATTCTGGTGTCCCCCATAAACTTAGGTGTTCTGGATGCTAGGTTCCCCAGCTGATGGCAATTGGAAATTTATGCTTCCTGGAGGGAGTGTATTGTTTGGGGCGGGCTTATGGGTGTTATAGCCAGTTTTTCCATGCCAGTGTTTGGCACACTCTCCTGTTGCTATGGTCCACCTGATGTTGGCCAGGGGGTGATGTCCACCCTCTGCTTATGCCATCATTTTCCTCTGCCATCATGGAGCTTCCCCTCAAGCCTGTAAGCCAAAATAAACCTCTTTTCCCACAAGCTGCTCTTGGCTGGGTGATTTCTACCAGCAATGCAAACCGGACTGCAACAGGCAGCTAATTAAAAGATAAATTTATGTATTAAAAAGAGAGAGATAACTTGGACAGAAGTACCCTGCTGAGGTGGAGAAAACTTTACCCTGAAACCAGGGGTTGTTGCAGGTAAATCTCAGTGCCAGAGATGGTGGTCACAGTGGTCTCTTGGTCAGGAGGGTCCAGGAGGCCCCCAAACAATGCAGCCACTGCCAAAGTGCTTGGTTATCTAGCAGAACTAGATGGCAAGACTTGATTGTTGATGACTCACCAGGCTGCAGTACCAGGCAGCGAGAAGTCAAGCGCAGCCGGGATGGAAGCCTCCCCGTGGTTGCTAGCATAGAGTTGGAAGAAGCTATGCCAGCTGCTGGGGCAGAAAAGTCATCTACAGTCTGGACAAGCAGTGAATCCTGGAAGCTATACCACCCACGAGCCAGGCGAGAGGTGCCCATGGGTGCAATAGTGGCACATAAGTTACGGGGAAAGTCAACTGCTCGCTGACTGGGTAAGAGGCCTTGTTCAGTGGGACGGAATTCACACCTGGTGCTGAAAATTGAGTCAAGAATCTTTGCTTTGGTAGATCATAGACCCCAGACAGAAGTGTTCACTGTTCTTGAGCTAAAGAGAGATGTTATGCCCATCAAAAAGCCTTTATGTGGACTGGAGAGATGGTTTAGCGGTTAAGCTGTTGCCTGTGAAGCCTAAGAACCCTGGTTCGAGGTTCAATTCTCCAGGACCCACGTTAGCCAGATGCACAAGGGGGCGTACGTGTCTGGAGTTCGTTGGCAGTGGCTGGAAGCCCTGGCGCGCCCATTCTCTCTCTCGCTCGCTCTCTCTCTCTCTCTCTGACTCTTTCTCTCTCTGTCACTCTCAAATAAATAAATAAAAATGAACAAAAAATTTTAAAAAAAAAGCCTTTATGTGTGTATGTTTAAGCCCTTTGATCAATGGTGATCTCACTTTTGGTTAGAAAACCTTCTTTATACCGATGGAGGGAAATACCAGCAAGACCCAAGTCTCGTCAAGGTGACAAGAAGGACCAGCCCAGGACTTCGCCCTGGGTGAGTCATCTCTAGAGTCATCTCTATCTCACCTGCCGGGGCTGAGAGCACTGCGGAGGGAGTCACGGAAAGGAGCTGAGTGCGGATCTCACTGTGGGCCAGAGAACTGTCTCCACGGAGATGGTGGTAGACACTGGGAAGACTTGGAATTTATAAAAGCAGAAACTAAGAGGCTCAATACTAAAGGAGACTTCTACCATGTCCTCCAAGGCTCAAGGGACATTTTGCAGGTAGAGGAGGTGGAAAGAATGTAAGAGCCACAGGTGCACAGGTGCGCTTTGGGACACGGCCCTCCCAACGTGAACCAACTGGGATATTTATGGCCCCGTAGTGGTTACCAGTAGTCTCACAGGACCAGCCAGGTTCTGGGTCCACCATCACTTTCACATGGAGGACAGAGTAGGACAAAAGGATCAAAACAACAAAATGGAGGAGGGGCACTGGAGAGATGCCTCAGCATAAGGAGATTGCTACAGAACCCAGTGGCCTGAGTCTGAGTCTCTAGTAGCCACGTAAAGCTAGATGCACGAAGTGATTCATGCATCTGGAGTCTGCAGTGACTGGAGGCCCTGGAATGCCCATTCTCTCTGTCTCTCTCTCTCTCTTCTATCTCTCTCTGCTTGCAAATAAATTAAAAAAAAAAAAGACAGAGGAAGTGATACCACAAAAGAAAAGTGTCTTCAGGGGGCTGGAAGGATGGCTTAGCAGTTAAGGCATTTGCCTAGGAAGCCAAAGGACCCTGGTTCAATTCCCCAGGACCCACGTTAGCCAGATGCACAAGGGGGTGCACGTGTCTGGAGTTCATTTGCAGTGGCTGGAGGCCCTAGCATGCCAATTCCCCCCCCCCTTTCTCTAATAAATAAATAAAACATAAAAAGAAAAGTGTCTCTAGGGGAGGGGGAGGGAAAAAAGATAAAGGGATGAAAACACAATGAAATTACTGTATGTTCATATATTAAAGTTTTCAATTAAAAATCAAAAATAAAAGACCACCAGGAGTGGTGGTGCATGCCTTTAATCCCAGTACTCGGGAAGCAGAGGTAGGAGAATCGCTGTGAGTTTGAGGCCAGCCTGAGACTACAGAGTGAATTCCAGGTCAGCCTGAGCTAGAGTGAGACCCTACCTCAAAAAACCAAATAAATAAATAAATAAATGACAGAGAAATGAAAAGAAAGAAATTTAACTCCCCTTTTGATGGTATCACAATAGAGAGGTGGAAGCAGACGCGTGTGACGGATGGAGTGTTTCTGTAATCTCCACACTTGGGAGGTGAGGCGGAAGGATCACAAATTCAAGGCCAACCGGAGCTGCACAGGGAGACCCTGTTAGCAGAACAAAGTGGGACTGGGAGGGGGGGACTACTACTGTTGTCTGGATAAATGGATATATTATGCTCACCAAATTGCCCTCTAAATGCTTAATTTTATGCTCATTTATTAATGCTACTCTCAGGTTTAACTAGAGAAATTTCTCTTTTCAGATAGTGGTGACTATTGGGGTGACTCAAAACTCACCAAAGTGCTGAGAAGAAATGACAGTGGAATGGTCAGCACTAAGTGAGACGTCTCTATCACACCCTCCAAGGCTCAGGAACTATCAAGGAAGGGGGGGGGAGTGCTTTGGAATGGTGTCTTCCAGACTCAAAGTGGCCATGGTAATTCTGACCTCACAGTGGCTGATATACAAGCCCTGCATAACAGGAGAAGGAAGGATGATATTAAAATAGAAGAGAGAAGCTGGGATTGGTGGCACACGCCTTTAATCCCAGCACTCAGGAGGCATATCCTAGTAGGAGGTTTGCTGTGAGTTCAAGGCCACCCTGAGACTAAATAGTGAATCGAGGTCAGCCTGGGCTATAGCCAGATCCTACTTCAAAAAATCAAAAAATAAAATAAAATAAAATAGAAGAGAGACTAGTTGGAAAGAAGTGACTCAATGGCAGGAGAATTCAGAAGAGGATAAATGATTGTGGTTATATATATTTTTTTTTCAATACTTTTTAAGTTAAAGAAGTGGGATCACTAACAGGCAATGAGTTCACAAGGTTCTATTCCCAAGAACATACTGGTGCCGTTATCATGGGAATGGGCTTTTGAGAAAATGGGGGCCTCTGGGCCCTCTCCCCTGTCTTACTCACTCACCGTCACCCTCTCTGCCCTTCTGCTTTCCACCATATTGATGATGCCACACAATGACATCCACCAGGCAGGTGCCAAGACCATGTTCTTTGACTTCTCAGCCTCCAGAACCATATGACAGGCTTTGTAAGCAAGTGCCCTTAACCACTGCGCCATCTCCCCAGCCCTGGACTTATTACCCCCCTCTGTAGTGCTGTGGTAGGAAGGGAAGGTGGTAAGGTGATGCCCTCTCGGTGGCGTGCCAGATCCCGATTCACATAGCAGGACTTCCTGCCTGCTCCCTTAGGTCTTCAGGCTGGCAGCCCATGTGCTCTGGGCGGAATGTTTCAAGTGACGAGAGGAGCTGACAGTGACCCCACCAAGCGCTGGGCACGCACCCAGCGACACTCCCCAAGTTGTCCGCTCTTTCCCACAGAGCTAAATGAAGCAGACAGTGGGGATCATCTGCTCCCACATTACCTTCTCAGGGGTCGGGTTTAAAGATTTTAAAGACAGAGCATCTAAGACAACCAACCCTGCCCACTCATCTAACCTTCTCACAGCCCCACGTGGCCCCCGAGACCCGAGACCCTGCCGCTCATAATCATGTAAGATCAGCCACGTGGGAGCCACCCTGCAGCTTTTTCATGGTTGTTTTATTTGAAAACCCCAGGATGTGTCCCCCTCCCTCAGCACGCCCATCCCCTTACCCCAGGACATGACTATGGCACACACACAAGGCTGTGAGCTGCGCACAGGAACACAGAAGCTGCACTCACGACAACACTGAAAAAATATACATTATATATAACACACCCAGGGCCCCACTCGCCCTCCTTCCCCACAACCGAGGCACAAGCAGGCCATGGGGGAAGGGACAGGGGCTTCAGGCCCTCAGGATTGCACAGGCAGGAGAGGAAAGAGGACCACAGAGGAAGGAGACTGGGGAGGGAGGGAGCAGAGCAAGAGTCCCCAGAGCGAAATGGAACGTGGGGTGAGGGGAAGTAAGGGAAGCAAGTAGGCCCAGTCCAGGAGGCCCAGGGGAAGGAAGGTCCTGTGAACAGGAAAGAGTAGAGAATGGCAGAGCAGCAGCCTCTCCCCAGTCCCACCACCCCAACCACGGCCCTTGGTGTTCCCTCCCCAGTGCTGTGCACAGCCGGCGGAGGAGACAGCAGTAAGGGTACACTGCACGGGGGGGGGGTGGGGCCTACGGGGCAGCCAAGGTCATCCAGTCACCTTCCTCATGAAGCCCGTTTGTGGGGACACCACAGGAGCATGCCAGCGAAGGGCAGCCCGAGGCAGGAGCAGGCTCGAAGAGGGACAGGGAGACCCTTGTTGGGGTTTTGAGATTGAAGGGCAGTTCTCTCCCTCTCGGCCTCTCTTCTCTCCACTCTCCAGATGTCTGTCCGCTTGTCCTTTCCTAGGCACCTGTCTCACCAGGTCGGAGCTCTTCCTCGGCAGGACTGGGGCCTCAGTAGCGGTGTGGGGGGCTGTCAATGATGCGCCTCTCGTCGCTGCTGGGGGAGTCAGCTGCCTCTGAGTCGCTGCTGTCCTCATCCTCCTGCTGACCACCAGCGGCCCCTGCCACACAGGCCTGCCGGTTCTGGTAGGACTGGGAAGGATGCGGGAACAGGGGACAAGAGTTCAGTGGTCTGCCCAGAGCCTCTCCTTCTGGGGCAGCGTGCGGGGACACACACACACACACACACACACACACACACACACCCCGACTGATTCTTCCTCTGCCCTGCGTTCTGCAGCTGTCAAGACCTTTCTCCAGAGGCCTAGACCCTCATCAGGGGGGTCTCTGCAGTGGAGAAACACCCCCAGCTCCCCAGACCACTCACCTCCATGGGGTTCACAATAATGGTGAGGGTGGAGTCATCCCAGAAGAGATCTGGGTCTTTCGGGTCGCTGGAGACCCCCGGGGAACCACCGGAAGCCGAGACACGGCGGTGAAGGGAGTGGATGCGCACGAGGCCCAGGATGACCATAAGCACCAGGAAACCCACGCACACCACGATGATGAGGGTGGCGGCACTCGGGACCACTGCAGGGAGGGGAGAGGGGCGGTGTCGTGTTGGAACGTGACACAGCTAGGGGCCTCGGTGGGAAGGGGGGAGGGGAGAGATTGCCCTGCGGAAGTATCCTGGAATCAGAGCCGACAGCATCCACTGTGGTCCCAAGGAAGAGAACCACCTGAGAAGCCAGGAGAGCAGCAGCCCCACCAGAGGGGAGCAGCTAGAACAAGGCCAAAGGGAAACACAGACAGACGCGGGCTGGGGCAGGGCCCGTCTGGTGCCTACCAGATTACACAGGGCAAGGGAGGGACCAGAACTGCAGGTCTTTCTGCACAGACACATCCGTGCCTAGAGGGGACATGGGCTTAGCTGGAGCAGAAAGAGAGGCCTTGCTTGGCTGCCTAGAGGAGGTGCTGGCCCCCGAGGCTGGGGACCAGTCGAAGAGGCAAAAAGCAGCCCCTTCACTCACCCACCTGAATTGCACTCCCTCCTGCTTGGTGACACGTCCCTTCTCACAGACTTGAGGATTCTGGATGTTTGGAGCTTCTGCCCCTTCCCTGACTCCACCTGAGGTGTCCCCACCTCCTTCTCAACCCTACCGGGGCTCCTGCCCCGCAGCCTCACCCTGATGCCCAGGTCCAGGGGTATGTGGACCCTGACAGGCAGTGAGAAATGGAAAGGCTCATGTACTCTCACAGAAACCTTGGAGCTGATGATGGCCAAAAACACATGCACACACAGACCCGTGCCCAGGAAGAGCATCTGGGCCCACAGCTGGGCAAAGGCTGCCATGCCCCACACCCCCGCCAGCCCTCGGCCAGCCCACATGCATGCCTGCACCAGCCACTGGCCGGCCTGCCCACACAGCCCGGTTAAGGGGATGCACGTCAAGGTCTCCAGCAAGGCACAGCACAGCCGTGTGGGCAGAGCCATGCAGCTCCCCGCCAGCTGGGCAAACCAGGAAACCCCTTGAAGGAAGGCACAAATACTAAAGACCTGGGCCCTGACAGCCGCAGAGTAAGCAGCTGTGAGCACAGCCCTAGCCCCCTTCTGCATGCATACACACAGTACTCGGAGAAGCATGAGAACACAGAGCAGGGGGGCCCACAGCCCCCGGCACAGCAAGTGGAGGAAGACGCCCCACAGACGCAGCCCCATGCCCAGAGCCCTCTTGGGCAGCTGGGTCACCGCAGGCCACTTGTGTGCACACATGCCCCGCAGCTCCACCCTCCGCTGCTCGGTTTGGCGGTTTGGCCGCTCAGAAGCAAGACCCTAGAGGCAGTGCATGCACAGGTAACGCTGCAAAGCAGTCCCAAGTTTACCTACATCGCGAAACTCACAAGTCAGGAGACAGAGCAGAGCACAGAGAAGCGCATGGCACTGGCAGACGCCACACACCCCCTGCTGTCAACCCCTCCTAGCTGGCAGCGGGCACACTCACACTGCCATCGGCTCCGTGACCAGCCGGGTAAATGGAGAAGGGCTGCCTGGGCCGGCCAGGCACTCGCCCGCCTCCCTGAGGCCTCCCCGGTGGGTGGCTCTCTTCCAAACTGCTTCCCATCCTGACCTGACCCATAGCCCACTTGGGCCCACAGCTAGCTCTGTGGGGCAGGGCTGAGGAGGCAGGCTTCCTGTTCCCTGGCTTCAAGGCAGCCACCGGCATTTCTCAACGGCTGGGGCATGGGGAAGAAAGGACAATAGAGGCAGAGCGCCCTTTCTGCACAACATAGTCCCTCCTGGGTCCCCAAGTCAGGATGATGACGCCATGGGCGCACGGCCCCTGCGGCTCAGCCAGAAGGAGGCACCCCCGCCTCAGAGTGTAAACCACAGCCAACGACTTACACTATGGGCACCACAATAAGGACCTGAAGTTAGACGCATTTGAGCCCCTGAGCCCGTGGCATGGGAAAGGAGATAACAAACTGATCCCCAGGAATCAGCGGCCGCACAATGTGAGCACTCCTGAGTGTAGGCCAACAAGTCGGACCGATTATGACGGGCCAGGAGACGGGCAAGCAGTTACTTATCTACAAACAGAAGCCAAGAACTTAAAAAGTCCAATCAACGTTTCTTGCTGCGAACTTGCTGAAGCTGTGAATTCTGACCTTGAGCGATGACCTCTATAAGCCAACGTTAAGGGGTATTTTAGCAAGTGGCCCATGTGATCATGGGAGTGTTGAAAGCCAGCCCACAGCCCCAGGTGGTAAAGGAAGAGCGTCGGGAGAGTTCTGGTCTCAGTCCACAGCTGCTCCTGGAACGCCAACTGCTTCCTGCCAGCGTTTGCTTTTGCCGCAAACTCGGACACCTGGCACAGCTTTGCGGTTACACCGTACCTCGCAGGATACTTTACAAATGCCATTCCCTGCCTTCAGGTTGTCCCCCTTACTTCTTAATTCATTTTCTTTTTTTTAAAGCACTTTGATTTTGGTTGGTCTATTTTGGTTTGGTTTGGTTCGGCTTCATGAGACGGCATCCTGTTGGGCTGTCCAGGCTAACTTCAAATTCCCGCACATCAAGCTGATCCTCTTGCCTCAGCCTCCCAAGCAACTGAGAATACAAGCAAAGACCACTGTGCCATGCTCATTTTCTTTTTGATACTATTCCTTGTAGGTCTTCCTGTGACGCTCCAGCCCTTGCAAAAAGCACATTGTGGACATGGTTTCCAAAGTGCGTTTCACAGTGGACTACATTAAAAAGCACTGACACCTGTCTCTCACTCGTAAACATTTTGATTTCACTAAACTTGGGTGTCACTTAGACACCATGAGGGTGTGTGTATGTGTGTGTTGTGTGCAGTGTGCTGTATGCACACGTGTGTGCAGATGCATGCACCCCATGCACGTGCGTGTGGAAGCCAGGGGAGAACACTGGGTGTGTCTTCTCCTATCTCTCATACATATTTCTTTGGAGTAAGGTCTCTCCCTCAGCTTGCAGCTGTGGTCCTTCTGCAAGCCCCAGCGAGTCTCTGCGCTGTGGGCCGGGGTTAGAGGTGCGCATCACCGCACCCAGCTGTTTATGTGGGTTCTGGCGAATCTAACCCCTGCAGTCTCCAACCCTCGCGGGCCCTCTTGCTTAAGCAGTGGACACTCTTACCTGCTGTACCATCTTCCCAGCCGGACAGCAAGCGTTTTAAAAGTGCCCCACATGACTGCGGTATCATCAGAGTTTGGAACAACAACATAACTGATGTCTTCATCGTCTTGCCTTGCTCTCTCAGGCGACTTTATTCTTCTAGCTATAAACACCCCTAATCAGCCTCCCACGTTCTCAAATTCTTATTCTTTCTCGTGCTTCTACTCTCCAGGGTCCAAGTTCCAACTCTACGTAGGCCACAACAAAACCTTCCTGACTGACCATTTTCTTAAAACACTCAGACCTCCTTCTTCTTCCTTCTTCTCCTTCTTCTTCTTCTTCTTCTTCTTCTTCTTCTTCTTCTTCTTCTTCTTCTTCTTTTTTGGTGCACTTAGGAATTTCAGAAATGGGCCTTGTCTTATTGGAGGAGACAGCACCTCTCTGTCTTGTTTTGTTTGTTTGTTTTGGTTTTTCGAGGTAGGGTCTCACTCTAGCCCAGGCTGACCTGAAGTTCACTCTGTAGTCTCAGGGTGGCCTTGAACTCAAGGCGATCCTCCTACCTCTGCCTCCTAGAATTAAAGGCGTGCGCCACCACACCAGGCCCTCTCACTGTGTTTAGTCCTTAGAGCAGTCTGGCATTGTGAAACCATAATTCTGCAACACTAGTGCTTAGGAGGTGAAGGGGAATCAGGAAAGGCATGTGGAGCATGTTTAACGACAATGGCTGAAGTGGGTCACCTGCTGTGCTCAAGACTTGTAGCCACAGGAAAGCGGTGAACTGTGAGCCTGCTCCGGCCCAAATAAAGGGAAAGGCAAAGGCAGGCTGAGCTCTTTGGGAGAAGAAAGGCTGACCCGGATGCAGCTCAGAACAACAGCCTGGGCTCCACTAAGGGAACAAGCAAGGACAATACTCACAAGTGCTGTGGTGGCCCCTTGCAGAGCCGGCAGGAGGGACAGACAGGGACAGACTGGGAGGAAGGCCTGGGCAATCAGAACAAAGACTCCCTCACTTAGGGCCTCAAAAAAGAAGACAGGCCTGAGACCCACACCAGGCTCAGCAGCTCCTGAATCTATCTTGAGCCTAATCGTAGCAGCAGCACCCAGCACTCAGCACCCAAGCCCACAGAGACTGAGTGGGACCTTTCAGTGACCAGGGACTTCCTCAAGAAAGCCTTCACAGAACAATTTAGGGAATCGCCCGTAGAGTGGGTGACATAACCTTTTGCCATCTTTCAAAGTGTGCAAGTCTGTGGCCTTTGAGGGTGAGTTTAATGTTTAAAAACTTAAAATGATATACAGAGCCAACTCTGACAAAAGTCAATAATGAAGTTGGGTAACATTGAACCGGGTCCAAAGCAAGGTGTGCCTCAAAACTGACAAGCATAAACGTACCTCATAAATGAGCTTTGAAAACGGTTTTTTGAAAAGGATTCCAAAATATCTTTCAGCAAGGTTGCCACCAATTTTCAGATTTTAATAATGCAAGAGTAGGTTTGTTTTATAATGTAAACTGCAAAAATCAGGTTACAAAATAGTTTGATCTCAACTTTATAGAAATCAAAATAAAGAAAAGAAAGGAAGGAAGAAAAGGCATGAAGACTGGAATAAAACATATCGGATCAGCAGGGTCGCCTCATTCTGACAGAAGCAAGGTCGGTTTGCTTCTTTATACTTGTAGTTTCTACAATTAAGCAACTCTTAGTATTTGAAAATAAACATTGCGCCATGGGTAATTGCAGCCAGGGAGCAAGACTACATGTGTTGTTATAGAAATAGCCTTATAACTTACAGAGAACATACATGCAATCGTGCTAACTAGTTCTCTCAGGAGACAGACAGTATATACTATATATATATATATATATATATATATATATATATATATATATATATATATATATATGGAGAGAGAGAGAGAGAGAGAGGTTTCACTATGTAGAACAGGCAGACCTTAAACTCAAGATCTTCCTGCCTCAGCCTCCTGAGTGCTGGGACCATGCTCTTAAATTCTTTCATATCCAAGATAGCATCCTTAAGACAGAGCTAGTATGCTATAGGTGCTTAATAAATGCCTGACAGCTTTACTACAGAGAATTTCTAAATCTGAACTAGCAATTTTTGGCCAGGGAAGGCAGCCAGCAGGAATAACAAAGATGTCCACCTCGCCCACGGCCCATGTGCCAGGCATGAGCACCTGTGCAGAGATGGGGCTCAGATTCTCGGGGTGTTAGCAGTCCAGGAGGATAAAGGAATTAGCCCACAACTGTCACTAAGGCAGGTACCACAGAGAACAGAATCCACTGGCCTGCCTCTCCCTTCCCCTCCCAGGGGTACAGGAAAGGATGCCCATGCCGCCCCTCCTGCCCAGCCCGACTCAGCTTACGTACTGGAGTTCCGGTGGGAGCTGGCCAGGCTGTGTCCAGCCATCTCAGGAGGAGGCTGGTGACCCCGGTGCAGGAATTGCTGGGAGCTGAGTACATGGCTGGGGTGGGCCACCCGGTTCATGCTATGCAGGACACTGACCTGGGCAGAGGAAGGGCTCCGTGTGCACCTGCTCCTGCTCAGGCCCCCTCCCTCTCCAAGCCCAGCTCCATCTCTTGACTGTGGCCCCACATCTCCTCCTCCACCACCCACAGTGGGTCTAGGAGACCTCAGTGAAGTGACATCCCTGCCCACCAACCATCTATTTGAGCCCACTGCACCCCGGACCCTCCGTAGGAGCAGGCAGCTGGGAATGGAAAGGAGCTCTGTGTACCTCCACAATGAATTCATTGCTGGAATAACGGCCATTCATTTCTGAGCAGGAGAGCCGGAATTTCCTGGCATAGAGGGCAGCTCCAGGTCTCAGCCGGTAACGAGCTTGCCTCAGGATTTCTTCATACACAGTGATACTCTCCACCCCTGAGGAGTAAGGAAGCAGCTCAGAGCAGGGCCGGGGAAGTGGCACCCTATCTTCGGCTCCTGCCAGGTGACAAAGCTGTAGCAGGGGTCCTTGGCCCGGACCCTCAGGGATATGACCTGCAACCTCCTAGGAAGAATGTGTCCCTCCTCCCCTCCTCAGTCTGGTGACCTTGAGCACCTGAAAGCTATTTCCTGCTCTGCCCTTCTCTCTTAGTCTGTGGCTTCTGGGCCTTCCCAGGGGTGAAACAGAATCTAGGTTTTTAAGGAAAAGAAAATGTAAGGACATCTTTAAGGGAAGAGGGATAACAGGCAGAAAGGACACAGCTTCAGAGAGGCCTGGAAGGGAATGGAAATGGAGGGACCTTCAAGAATCACAGGCTTCTTCTGGAAGCCACCAAATCATCACTCCCACCATTCCCTAAGAAATGACCAGCTAGAGCTATGGTAGGTACATGCAAAGACAGACAAGGTGACCACAGCAAAGAGCCAGAGGATTAGCAAGTTCATCGGGAAAGTCTGAGCTGAAGCAAGAAAGAGATGGCAGAAACCTGAAGAGAGAGATGACAGAAACCTGAAGGCAAATGGAACCAAGACTGAAGGAAAGCCAGGCTGCTAAGAGCACA
Source organism: Dipus sagitta (assembly GCA_036346955.1). Lineage (NCBI taxonomy): Eukaryota > Metazoa > Chordata > Mammalia > Rodentia > Dipodidae > Dipus > Dipus sagitta. The sequence goes on along the minus strand of CM070789.1, from coordinate 24,948,826 downwards.
AAGAAGAGAGAAATATCCAGAACTCCCATCCCAGCACATGTCCCCAAGAGGATCTCTCAGTTAAGCAGGAAGAAAACAGCTCTTGGCTACCTGCCTGAGAAGGAGGACCCATGTGCGAATTGTGGGACACACACACACACACAAGAAAATAGGCTCTTGGCCCACTGACCAGCAATGGTGAGGTAGGCAGACGTGTTGGTGAGCTCCAGGCCTCGTTGCTGCAAGGATGCCATGTCTAAGAGCAGGCTTTCCCTCTCAGGGTCTAGGTCGTCCCCCACCAGAGAAATTTCGCAGCCATCCAGGTTGTGCACAATCTCATCCGACATGCGTGTATCCATCACTGGGAAGGGAAGAGTCAAGGTTTAGGTCACACTGAGCTTGTTGAAGTTCCGAGACCCTGTCAGTGTCATCCCCTCATGGTCACTGCTCCTACCTGCCCAAGGGTACTTCATAAGGGAAATCAACAGCAATGTCATCATGCAACGTTTCCTTAGACCCATGGCACCCCTGAGCTGACCACTGACTCTGCTTCTTAAGGATAAATTGTTCTCATTCACATAAAAATAGAAGAAAGGCTAGGCATGGTGGCGCACACCTTTAATCCTAGCACATGGGAGGCAGAGGAAGGAGGGTCACTATGAGTTTCAGGCCTGCCTGAGATTACATAGTGAATTCCAGGTCAGCCTGGGCTACAGCAAGACCCTACCTTGGAAAAGAAAAAAGAAAAAAAAAAGAAAAAAACAGATGGAAGGGCTGGAGGGATGGCTTAGTGGTTAAGTGTTTGCCTGCAAAGCCAAAGGACCCAGCTTGGATTCCCAGGACCCACATAAGCCAGATGCACAAGGTATCACATGCATCTGGAATTCATTTGCAGCAATTGGAGGCCCTGGCATGTTGGTTCTCTCCCTCTCTCTCTCTCTCTTTTTCTCTCTCTCTCAAATAAATAAATAATATATTTTTTAAATCTTTTAAAAGAAACAGACGGAAGTTAATCTCCATTTCCTTCCCCAGATTTGTTCCCTCGTTCTAATTCCAGACATCAGCTTTCCTCCGGATTGTGTTGCTCCCTGGACTCATCCTTACCTGTGCCCTGCCAGCTCTCATCTGTTTTTGTCTCCACTTGGTGAGAGATGGAGCAAGTGACTTGAAGATCAGGGAACAAGGGGACCCCCTCAGGACCCTCAAAATCCACAGCTGGGCGGGCAAAATGAGCTGTGCCACTCAGCAGGATCTGGGGGGCATCTGGCTGAAGAACCACCACATAGCCTTCCACTTCTGGGATGGAGACGCAGGATTCTTCACTGAAGCACCTGCGCAAAAAACGGAGAGAAGCAATGTGCGACCCTAGAAACCCCTTCCTTTAAAAAGTTAGATTTTTCCAGTTGTGGTGACAGAAAGACAGACATATATACATTCTGTCTCATCCATCTGGGCTCCACTTCGACAGTAGAACACCATCCCAGAGAGAGTGAGAGGAGAGAGGCTAGTGTCTCTGAACCACAACCTCCCCAGCACAGTGGGGTGACCTCCCTTCCTCGTAGGAAGATCAGAGGCAGACAGTGAGAGAGCTCCTACCTGTTGGGTGACCACATCATCCAACTGTGCTGCAAGATCATGGGAATGTGTATCAAATTCTATTTTAATAGAAAGTAAGATGGGCTGGAGGGATGGCTTAGCGGTTAAAGCATTTGCCTGCAAAGCCAAAGAATCCGGGTTCAACTCTCCAGGACCCACGTGAGCCAGATACACAAGGGGGCGCATGCATCTGGAGTTCGTTTGCAGTGGCTGGAGGCCCTGAGGTGCCCATTCTCTCTCTCTCCTCCCCCCCCACCTTCTTCTTTCTCCCTCTCAAATAAATAAATAAGAAAATAAATTTAAAAAAAAAGTAAATAAGAGAAACTGAACTAACAAAATATGCATACAGTCAGGCATGGCTTTCCTGAGTGCTGGGATTACAGGCATGTGGAATCCCAGCACTCAGGAAGCTGAGACAGGAGGACTGAAAGTTCAAGTTCAGCCTAGACTACTGAAGCCTTCTCTCAAAAAAAGGGGGGGTATACACACAATTCTTTACCCAGGATGTAAAATCACATGGGTTGGGTATACATTCTTCTAGAAACGAGCCTCAAAATATCCACCTCTAAAAGTGGAATGTGGTGTGATATTTACCAATGTTCACTTCTTTAGTGTTCTTTGCTATCAGAGTACATGCAATGGCATGACCTTGGACCTAGAAGCCCCATCCCACGCAGCTGCGTGATCTGGGCATCAGCCGAAAGGACTCAGCCAATTCAAACAGCCAGCAAGGCAGCTGCTCAGGACCTGTGCTCCCGGGTGCTCCTCCAGCCCCACCTCTCGCCAATAACAAGGGCATCTCCCAATCACAGCTCGTTCTATGAATCATTTTGTCACATTATTTCATTATAGTATTGCTCCCATTCTGTGGAATAAGGATAAGAGAACAAAACTTGTGAGGTAAGAGAATCATTGTGAGTTCAAGGTCAGCCTGCACTACACAATAAAGTTCCAGGTCAGCCTAAGCTAGAGTGAGAACCTGCCACAAATTTTTATTTTATTTAAAAAAAAAAAAAAAGCTTGGGCTGGAGAGATGGCTTAGCGGTTAAGCGCTTGCCTGTGAAGCCTAAGGATCCCGGTTCGAGGCTTGATTCCCCAGGACCCATGTTAGCCAGATGCACAAGGGGGTGCATGCATTTGGAGTTCGTTTGCAGTGACTGGAGGCCCTGGCGTGCCCATTCTCTCTCTCTCTCGCTCGCTCACTCTCGCTCTCATGCTCTCTGTCACTCTCAAATAAATAAATAAAAATAAAATAATTAAAAAAAAAAAAAGCTTATAAAGCTGGGCGTGGTGGTGCACGCCTTTAATCCCAGCACTTGGGAGGCAGAGGTAGGAGGATTGCCATGAGTTCAAGGCCACCCTGAGACAACATAGTGAATTCCAGGTCAGCCTGAACTACAGTGAGACCCTACCTCGAAAAACCAAAACAAAACAAAACAAAAAAAAACAAAAAGCTTATAGCTGGGCATGGTGATGCACAACTATAATTCCAGAAAGACGCTGTTTCAACAAATAAAAAAGAGCACGTCACATATACATTTCTCCTTAGTTTGATTATGTTAGACGCTAATTAACAAATAAAAACACTAATTAACAAATAAAAAGACACTAAGGTGATGTCCTACCATGCATTATATATTTAGAACAACACTGTGCACTGTGAACTTACTCTTTAACTGCTGTAATGATATAGAAAGATTGCCAGGCTGGGGAGATAGCTCGGTGGGTAGGAGCCCTGGGTGTGCAAATACGAGAGCCTGAGATGACCCCGATTTGATTCTCCAGTGCTCACAACACAGCTGGGTGTGACCATGCTCATCTGTACCCAGTCCTGCTAGAGCTCAGCTGTGACTGAACGAAGACTTCAGCTCAAGGAAACAGGCAACTGAGTAAGAGGAGGGAACCCTTTCCTTTGCCCTCGACACCATGCACATGGGGTGCACACATCTGCACACACGTGTATCTACCACGCATCACACACCATGCCACGAACATGCCAAAAAAGAGAAAAGATTGCTTTTAGGTTACGGCTACTTAAAACAAATGTGCCCAATAATTAATATTGTGATATCTTTTAGTCAGTGAATTAAATACAAAACTAAGTGATCACAATAAATTTGTTCATTACTTTAAAAAAAAAAAAAAGATGATTCGGTCAAGTGTAGTGGTGCATGCCTTTAATCCCAGCACTCGGGAGGCAGAGGTTAGGAGGATCGTCATGAGTTTGAGGCCACCCTGAGACTACATAATGAATTCCAGGTCAGCTTGAGCTAGAGCAAGACCCTACCCTAAAAAAAAAATCAATCTATGGTAAAAAAGGGGGGGGCCTACATTTTGATGACAAATCCCTCTTACATATCCATTTTGAGAACATAACCTTTCTGTAAAAGAATAAAATTTCAAATGTCAAAAGAGAGAAGAGGGAAGGGAGGGAGGGAGGGAGGGAGGGAGGGAGGGAAGGAAGGAAGGAAGGAAGGAAGGAAGGAAGGAAGGAAGGAAGGAAGATATAAAGGCAGGAGGGAGAGAGGGAAGAGGGGGGAGGAGAAAGAGAAGGGAGGAAGAAGAGAAGGAAGGGAGAAAGGTAAACAAAACTCTTAGTTTAAGCACCTGCACCATGCAAGGAACATGTGTCAGAGTCAAGTCTTTAACCATAATCCAGCTGAACCAACACCTGGGGCCCAAGTTTGCACCAAGGAACATTCTCTCTCTCTCTCCCCCCTCTGTCTGCCTTTCCACCTACATGATGTAACAATGCAGCCCTCAACCCCCCAAAACCCAGGCTCTCAGCCTTGGACTTCCCAGCCTCCAGAGCAAGAAGAAAGAAATCTGTATTCTTTGTAAATTTCCCAGTTTCTGATATTCCATTACGGCAGCACACTACAGAAAACAGAGAAGCCGGGTGTTGCTACAAGAAATGCCAAAGGAGCCGGGCGTGGTGGCGCACGCCTTTAATCCCAGCACTCGGGAGGCAGAGGTAGGAGGATCGCTTGAGTTCGAGGCCACCCTGAGACTACATAGTGAATTCTAGGTCAGCCTGGGCTGGAGAACCCTATCTCAAAAAACAAAGAAAGAAAAAGAAAAAAGAAAAGAAAAGCCAAACGCTGTGGCAACAACTCTGTAACAGCTTTGGAAGGAACGCTGTGGGCAAGCTTGTGGTGTCATGAGTGGAACATTAAGGTGATTCTGCTGAAGGCTCAGGAAAAAAGGAACTGTGGGGAAAGAGTAGAACTTAGAGACGATTAAAGATGTCAAAATCAACACGTTGCTAGAAACATGGACCATAAAGGTCATTGTGATGAGGTCTGAGAAGGGAATGCAGCCAATCTCACTGGAAACTGGAGTAAAGGCCATCTTTGAATAAACTGGCAAAGAACTGGGCTGAACTGTATCTATGTCTGAGCGTTTCACAGCATAAGAACTTGAGACAATGAACCAGCATAGGTAGTGAAAGAAACTGCTAAGGAAAATATTGAAGAAGTTGCAATGGCTACTTGTAACTACATATATTAAAATAAAAAAAGAAAACAATTTATTGAAAGATGGAATTCACAATTAAAGGGGAAGCAACTTACAGATTCGAGGGATTCACACACTGCCCAAGTAAGAATGAAAAGTCTTGCAAGAGTACAGCTGAACAACTCTTTGATAGGTGACTAGCTTGGATAGAAGGCCAGGTGCTATTTCTCAAGACAATGTGCAAATAACCTCATGTGCATTTCAGGGACATTCAAAGCAGCTCAGAGACAGCAGGCCAGGGCAACACAAGAAAAGGTGGCATTCATAGCCCCGGTCCCCCTGAGGTCTCTGCTCCCCACCTTCTGGAGGACTACTACAGATGCATCTTGGAACACCTATCCAAGGGCACAAGCCTTGGTAGCATCCATATGGGGCTAATTCTGCAGGTTCTCAGAATGCAAAACCAACAAGGGCATGGTTTATTTACCTAGATTTCAAAGATGTCACAGACAGCCTGGAGACTCAGGCGAAGACCTGTCAAGGGCAGAGACACCAGAGACAGTCCCTGTGAGGTCAGTACAGAGAGGAATAGTGTATTCAAAGCCTCCACAGGAGGTCTCCCTACAGTAGTGGAGGCAAGGTCACCAGAGACCCCAGAACTACAGAGCTCCCAGCATGCAACACCAGCCTAGGAGAGCCGCAAGGAGAGTTGCTAGCGGGGCTAAGCCCACAAGCCACAGGTTTCCCTAGGCCCTAGGACTGACCCCACCCCAAGAAGCAGAAAGTGAAGTCAGAGGTTATTTAATCTTTTGGGGTTTTTTTTTTTCTTGCTTTGTCTCAATTTGTTTTGAGACAAGGGTATCCTGTAGTCTATTCTGACCTCAAACTTTTTGTAGATGAGGATGACTTTGAACCCCTGTTCCTCCTGCCTCTACCTCCTAAGGGCTGGGATTACACGCATGCATCACCATTTCCAATTTATGCAGTGTGTGGGGGCCCCTGCTTGCTAGGCAGGGATTCCACCAACTGAGCTACAACACCAGCCCATTGTTGTGAAATCTTAAGATTGAATGTTAGCTAGGCCTGGTGATCCCCAGCCTTACAACACCAGCTCTCAGGAGGCTAAGGCAGAAAGATCGCAAGTCCAAAGCCAACCCAGGCTAGAGAGAAAGATGCTGTTTTTTGTTTGTTTGTTTAAGTCATGTTGGCCCTGATCACTTTTGAATTTGCTTGGAATCAGCTTTTCCTTTTTCCTTTATCTTTTGCTTTCTTTTAAAAATTTTTTTTTTATTTATTTGATAGAGAGAAAGAGGGGGAGAAAGAGAGAGAATGGGTTTGCCAGGGCCTCCAGCCACTGCAAACAAACTCCAGACACATGCGCCCCCTTGTGCATCTGGCTTACGTGGGTCCTGGAGAATCAAACCGGGATCCTTTGGCTTTGTAGGCAAATACCTTAACCACTAAGCCATCTCTCCAGCCCTGATTTCTTTTTTTAATTTAAATTTTTTAATTTAAATGTGACTCCCAAAAGTTATGTGTTGAAACTTAATTCCCAATGGAGAGGTGTTAGGAGTAATAGTTTAGGTCATGAGGGCTGCATCCTCATGAATAGATGAGTGCTGCCTACAAAAGAGCTTGAGGCTGAGGGTTCAATCTCCCGCTCTCCCTCTTCCTCTGCCTCCTTCGCAGACTCTCTGCTGCACCACCGCTGTATGACATAGCAAGGAGTCCCTGGCCAGATGCTGACTCAGCAGTCTCAAACTTCCCAGCCTCCAGTGTTGTTATTGAAACACGAAACAGATGACGGCCAAGCCTGGTGGCTGGTACCTGCCATCCCATGACTAAGGAAGTGTTGCAGTCAGTTTCACATTGCTGGTAGAAAACACCCGATCAAGAGCAGCTTGTGGGAGGATAGGGTTTATTTTGGCTTATAGACTTGAGGAGAAGCTCCAAGATGGCATGGAAAACAATGGCATGAGCAGAGGGTGGATACGACTTCCTGGATGAACAACAGGAACAGGAGAGTGTGCCAAACACTGACAAGGGGAAGCTAGCTATAACACCCACAAGTCCGCCCCCAATAATACACCGCCTCCAGGAAGCTTCAATCTCCAAACTGCCATCAGCTGAGGACCTAGCATTCAGAGCGTCTAAGTTTACGGGGGACACCTGAATCAAACCACCACAGGAGAATCACCATGAGTTCCGGTCAGCCTGGACTACATAGTGAGATTTTTGTCTCAAAAACAAAAGTTGAGGGGGTGGGAAACAGGGCTGGGAAGACAGCTCAGTGGGTAAAGTGCTTGCTTTGCAAGCATGAAGATCTGATTCAATCCCAGAACCCAGCATATAACCCCAGCTCTGGGGAGGCAGAGAGAAGCAGATCCCTGAGCTCACTGGACAGCCAATGGAGCCTAAGTGGTGTACTACAGGCCAAAAAGAGACCCTATCAAAGAAAGGTGGACAGCATGCCCAAGGAACAACGTCCAAGGTTGTCCTCTGGCTACCACATGCACACCTACACACATGCAGATACACACACACATGCACACACACACACGTATGATTTAACATTATTGGCCTAGCCTTAGGAGGGAAATGAACTAGACCTAGGTCAACTAGTTAGATTAGGGAAACAGACTAGGTAAGAGTAATGAGGGCTTGGGCTAGAAACAGAAAAAGAGAAAACAAATTTGACACATCCAGTTCAAGGGCAGAGCCTGGGAGACCTGGCAACTTATGGGACATAGAGGATAAAGACAGAGGGGAGCCAAGGAGGAGTTGGGGATTTCAAGTTTGGATGATTTCGAGAACAGAGATACATTAGAAAGAGAAGTTTGGGGGGGGGGCATTGGCTATTTAAAGTGAATTATTTCAGAATTGGCTCATCTGTGCTGAGACACTGATAGAACTGAGCAGGGTTACAGAAAGCAGGTATGAATTCAAGAGCATGGAAAGTGGGGGAAACCATAGAAAAAGTTGTACTCAACTCAGGGGTAATGCTTTGAGTAGAAAGGCCTTCCAAGAAGTGGATTAGAGTAAATAAACAAAACCTATAATTCTAGCTACCAGGGAAAAAGTTCACAAATTCAAGTCTTGCCTGGTCTTGCTCTGTACAGCAAGTTCAAAGCTATCCTTGTCAATATAACAAGACCCTCTCTCAAAATAAAAAGTTAAAATAGGGGGCTGGAGAGATGGCTTAGTGGTTAAGCGCTTGCCTGTGAAGCCTAAGGACTCCAGTTCAAGGCTCGATTCCCCAGGACCCATGCAAACCAGATGCACAAGGGGGCGCACGCGTCTGGAGTTCGTTTGCAGTGGCCAGAGGCCCTGGCGCGCCCATTCTCTCTCTCTCTCTCTGTCTCTCTGCTTCTTTCTCTCTGTCGGTCACTCTCAATTAAATAAAAATAAATAAAAAGAAACAAAAACAAGAGAAAATAGGGCTGGTGATATAGCTCAGTGGTAGAGCATTTGCCTACCATGCACAAAGTCCAAGTTCAATCCGCAGTACTTGACAGAGAAATCAGAGAAAGCTTGAATTTAAATAGCTGCACAAATCTAGCTTTAAATGACCAAGATCCAAATCCAAAAACTGAACATGGGAGGCTAGGAAGACTACGGACAGACAGAGGAAGTGCTGATAGACATCTCTCTGTCTATTGCAAGTAGAACACACTCTCTCTCTCTCCTCCACATTTTCTCCTATGACCTCAGGGGAGTATTCAGGTGGCACCAAACATGTAATCGCCCTAGAAATGGAGAAATAAGAGCTGTCTTTCTCAAGTTCATAAACAGTCAGTGCCCCTTCGCTCTTCTAAGGGACCAGAGTCAGGCTCCAAACCTTTGGAAAAGCCTCTAGATCCAGACCTGGAAGAGCCAGGAGGAACTCACATGAGCCAGTCAGCCAAGAAGCCACCACCTCTTCCCTGTGGGAGACTGTCCAGAGCTCTGCCCTTCTCTCTGACGTAGCTCCCGAGTGCACTGACGGGAATGAGGCAGGGCCTTGAGCCTTGAAGGCTAGAAATTCTTTTTTATTATTGTTATTTTGTTTTGTTTGTTTGGCTTTGGGGCGGTGGTTTGAGGTAGGATCTCACTCTGTAGCCCAGGCTGGCTTGGAACTCATGGAGAAACTCCTACTTCAGTCTTCCCAAATGCTGGGATTGAAGGTGTGAGTGCAGCTCTTCAACAAGAACTCTGACTGGAGCCCATGGGGTATGTATGGGGTATGTACACAGCTCTGGTCTGTGTCTGCAGAACACCGAGTAGCCCTTGACCACACCGGGCCCAGCAGCCTCTGCCCTTGCCCTTCTAAAAGGCTGATGGTAAAGTCAGACAACCATGCCCAGCTGCTAGGGATGTCAAAACCCCTCCCTAACATATCTGAACCCACAAAATCTGACTCACAAATCATGTAATATACCCACTAAATGGCAATATCTCCTAAAAACTCTCCACCAACCATAACAAGGCATGAAGGAACCTTCACAGAGCGACCGGGAGCGCTTACTGAATGCACTCTGCTGGACATGTGAGCTGAATTACGTCATTCAGTTCTCATAGTAATTCCATTACCACATCTGCTCAAAAGCTAAAACAGACCCTATGTCTTTAACTATTTTGCCTCCATTGCTTCTCAGTCTGTATTCTTTAAAAAAAAAAAAAAACTTTAATTTTATTTTTATTTATTTGCTTGAGACAGAGAGAATGGGCACACCAGAGCCTCCAGCCACTGCAAACGAACTCCAGACACATGTACCACGTTGTGCACCTGGTTTACGTGGGTCCTGGGGAAATCAAACCTGAGTCCTTTGGCTTTTCAGGCAAACACCTTAACCACTAAGCCGTCTCTCCAGCTCTCACTCTGTACTCTTAAATACTTAAAATATACTTAAACCTCGAAATAATCTATAATTGTTCTTTAAAGAAGTCAAAATCATTTGCTCAGAATTCAGAGGTCAGCAAACTTTTTCTACATAAGACAAGAGAGTCAACATCCTCATATTTTGGGTCTACATGGTCTCTGTCCCAATTACCTGTCCACCATCACAGTGTAAAAGGAGCAATGGGCCACATGCAAATGATGAACGTGGCTGTGTCCCCAGGTTTGGCCTGGGACCATAGGTTTCCAGGATTATCTATTTGACTTGTTAGAACTTGACGAATCAAGATCTAAACAGGAGAAGCAAATACCACTCACCATTTGTCCTGGGTCATCCAACCAATTGGTAGTAAGTTAGGTCCCTCACCTCCAACCTTAACTATCTCCCTTTAGGTATCAGCAGAGAGCACAGAGGTCAACCCCCCTCAAATCCTGGAAGTGTGGCTAAGTGAAGAGTAAGAAACCGGTTGTTGGGAAATCTGAGTCTAGCCCAGGCTCTTCCACTAACATTACAACATGACCTTCCATAGGTCAAGTGTCCCCTCCAAGAGCTCAGAGCAGAGTGCAAAATGAGGGAGGGATGGCTCGTTTTAGGAGACGTCCTAGGCCAGTGAGTGGTGACACTGTCTGGCTCGGCTCCATGATTTGTCCACCCACCCAGCACTCACTTGACAGCGGTGGTGAGGCGCAGGGGCCTGACGCCGGGCGTGGCAAAGCGCAGAGTGTTCATGTAAGCCACATGCTGCAGGGCATGGTTGAAGGTCTCCACATCATCCCCCTCCAAGGTGAGCAGGGACTGCGAGGGGTTCACGTGGACCTGGGTCCCAGACACAGACATGGCTGAGAGCGAGACGGGGAGGCAGGAGAGGAAGGGAGCAGAAGTGTCGAGGGGCCAGGGGAGGGAGGGGCATGCAGGGAAGGAGAGGTTGTCGAAGAGGCTATACCTTCATGCCTTTGCCCAGGCTCTCGAAATCCCTATAGTCCAGCCCCTCCCGGCATGCATAGAGGCACTCGATGACCTCACGGCTCTCCAGGCGACCTGAGCGCACGCTGAAACCAGCCAGGTAGCCGTGGAAATAGTGGTGGATCAGCAAGGGGTCTCCTAGGGCAGGAACACAGGAGCAGGCCAGGTGAGGAGAGGAGGAGAGAGGAGAGAAGAGAAGGAAGGACCAAGGGTAGAGACCGAGAGCAGGAGGAAAAGGAGAGCAAGCAGAGGACCTAAGAAAGAAAGTGAAAAATGTACAAACATAAACAAGGAAAGGAGACAGGACAGGTGAGAGAAACGTGAGGATAAAGGGTAGTTTGAAGAAGAAAAGGTGAAACACAAGACAGGACAGGGCATAGCTCAATAGTAGAGAGCAGCATGTTGGCCTTGCAAGCGTGAGGCTGCAGGTTCCATCTCCCGGTAACACACGCATACACACGCACGCATACACACGCACGCATGCACACACGCACGAAAAACAAGAAGGCAGAAGAAAAGAGGAATAGAAACAAGGGAAATGTGAAAAGCTTCAAGGAGAAGAGAGACAAGGAGGAAACCAGACCCGAAGGGAGAAACAGGAGAAACCAACAGGCCATGGGGAGAGTGCGAGAGAGAACATCTTTACGGGGACATGCAGGGACACCAGGATGACTGTGTGTGAACTTCACAGATGCCCAGGCTGTACCCTACTGCATGGCTAATCCTGCCACCAGCTTTCTGCTATGTAGAAAATTAGAAGGAGAAACTGCTGCATTCTGTAGGCAGGAAAAAAAAATATCCAGAATCCAGCCAACCTACGTCCAACCTTCTTGCTCAAGACCCTGCCCTGGGGTGTCTCCGGGGCTCTGGCCCCCCGACGGCAAGTGAACAGTAACTAGAGAAGCCGACAGGGAGCAGACAGGGTGGCCCAGATGAGAAAGCCGAGACTCTGGCCTCCGGTTTTCGCCCAGTGTACCTTGGGTGCCATCTGTACTGTTGTCGCTTCCTTTCTCCTTCTCTTTGCTCTTCTCCTCTGGGGACAAAAAGCGGCAGTGAGTTCAGGGTTTTACAAGAACGGGAAGCTTGCCCGTTCTGCGTACCCTGTCATGCCCAAGCAGGACTCGCAGGCTCTCAGCAGAGTCCCCAGTCCTCCTTCTGTCATGGCCCAATCTCTCAGGCCTCTACTGTGATAATAACAACGCATAATAAACATAACACAATATTATAATATAATTAATATGAGGAAACACAGGAGCTGTGGTTGGTAAGACAGGTGTACCCCTGCGCTCACAGAAGGAAAGAGTGAAAGAAATGTCTCTAAATTAAAAGACTGATGACGTCCTGAAGGGTCTTGTCCTCTGGCAGGGGAACAGGCTGTGGAAATCATTATCACTTTGAGGAATGATGTGGGAACTAACTGAAGCCACAAAAGGAGATTTGGGGCTACTTGAAAAGGAAATTCCTCCACGCTGGAGGTGCTGACCCATGTAACAGACGTACGTGGAAGACCGAAGTCTCCTCCAGTGGCGATCATTCATTCACCCCACCCGGCTGCACAGAGATGTCCTCAGCTCAAGGTCGGGCTGTCCTTACTCCTCTCTTCCCGACCTCCCTTTGCAACTCTGACCCCTGCACAGTCACTGAGAAGGTCGGGGGTCTCACCAGTCCAGCAGGCCCCAATCATGAGTGCAGGTTCCCTCCGAGGTGGGTGGATGAGGCCATTGTCATGGATGAGGGCAGGGTCAAAGGAGATGCCATCGGCATAGAGCGTGACTGTGGGGAACTCCAGGTTCAGGGCGTAATGGTGCCACTCATCGTCACACACCTGGAGGACAACGCAAAGGCGAGAGCCCCGCCATTAGCTCATCTTCAGGGAACTAGCCCAGCTCCACCCCGTCTCCTGGCGACAGGACAGTCCCACCCATTCCTACTTCTACCAAAAGGGCACCCTACCCGGCTAAAGGAGTAACAGCCTTATCCAAAAGTTATGCGGTCACCAACCCAGTGTGGAAAATTCAGCAGTCAAGTAAACCTATAAACATCGTGCCAGGCACAGGAGTACGTGCCCAAAGTCCAACAGCTCAGGAGGCTGAGGAAGGAGGATTCCTTGAGTCCAGGAGTTTGAAACCTTTCTGGGCAACACGGCAAGCCCTTGTCTCGAATAACAAAATAATAACCAACCAACCAACAAACAAACAAACAAAAACTGCTATAAGCAAAAAACTGTATTGCGAGTACATTTTTCCAAAGGTATTTATACACATCTACACGGCATCCGGGTTTCCGGGGCAGGATGAACATTGCCCAACAGGAACCCCTGAGATCAGTGCTGGCCTCCGCATTCCCCTGCAGTCAGCAAGGAGTGTGACCGGCAGGAGAGGGAATAGAGTTCTCTGCCTTATCAGTGTCCTGGCGTCAGGTTCCCTCAAGGCTCAAGACCCTGGACTTCTTCCATTTCCACCTCTACACACTCTTCCTAGGGGTGAGCTCGTCTGCTCATAGGGGTTCAGACACCTTATTTATGCTGATCACAGGACCACCTCCATTTCCAGCCCAAATCTTTCCCCAAATGCTGGGCTTTCTACCCAGATGTTTCACAGGCATGGCGGATCTAACATGTGTAGAATGGGAGTCTATACTTCCCCATGACTCCTTCCACACCTTCATCCAGTCCGTCAGCAGGGGCTGGTCCTCTGGGGTCCAAACAGAACTAATATTTGGAGGGTTCTGGGTAGGGCTGTTCATCTCCACAGCCACATTCCAGGTGAGGTCCCAAGTCAGGAATTACAATAATCAACTGCTCTCTCTCTCTCCTCCCCTCTCTCTCTTTTCTCTTCTCTCTCAGCCTATGGCGGCCCTGGAACTTTCAGTGTTCCTGACTCAGCCTCTTGGGGAACTGGGATTGCAGGTCTGTTCTTACCTCCATTCTTCTATTTTCTTTTTTTAGATATGTTTTATTTATTTGCAAGAAGAGAGGAGAGAAAGAGAGAGATTGGGCATGCTAGGGCCTCTAGCCACTGAGAATGAACTCCAGATGCACGCACCGCTTTGTGTATCTGGCTTTACATGGGTCCTGGGGAATCAAACCCAGGTCATTAGGTTTTGCAGGCAAGTACCTTAACTGCTGGGCCATCTCTGCAGATACACACACACACACACACACACACACACACATACTTGTGTGCCTGGAAGAGTGTGTATGTGTGCATCAGGATCTCTTGCCACTGCAAATGAACACCAGCCACATGTGCTACTTTTCGCATCCACCTTTTCGTGGGTGGTTGGGGAACTGAACCCAGACCATCAGGCTTTGCAAGCAAGCACCTTTAACTGATGAGCCATTTCCCTACACCCTTACTTCCACTCTGATATCTCTTCAATACTGTATTTCCACAGTTAGCAGAGTGATCTTGTTAACATGTAAATCTGAACAGGTCATATTCCTGATTTAAACTCTTCAAAAACGGGCTTTGAACTCTCACAAGACAAAATCTAAACTGACTCCAGCTGACAGACTTCTCTGTTCTATCCGGCCATTGCCCATTTCTCCAAGATCATCTTCATGGCCCTCCCAGCTACTGCACCTCAGCCTTACTGGACTCGTCTCCATGCTGAGGTCCTTCTTATCCCACGGCCTTTGCATCTGCTCCTCCCGCCCTACTCACAGCCAGCTATTTGTGTGTCCTCTAGGATAGAGCTTAAATTTCACCTCGGGCCTTCCCTAAACATCTAAGACTAATTGCTCTCTCCTCGCCCTCCCCTTTCTTTATTTCGCAGCACTTATCCCAAGTTATCATTTTATATGTCTATTTTCTGTATTCATGTGTTCGTTGTTGGTTGCTAGGTACTAAGTCCAGGGCGTCAGGCATGCTAAACACATGTTCTACCACCGAGCCACACCCCAGCCTTGTCTATTTAAACCTGCCTCTCCTAGAGGTTGGGAGGACAGTGTGGGAAAACACAGTGAATGCTTAGCATGTACAAGGCACTGGCTTGGATTCCTACCACTGCGAAAAGAAAAAGAAAGGAAAGGAAGAAAATCTCACCTCCCCATCTAGAATGTAAGCTTTGGGCTGCAGAGATGGATTAGTGGTTAAGGTGCTTGCCCGTAAAGCCTAAGAACTCATGTTCGGATCTCCAAGTCCCACGTAAGCACAGTGATGTCAGCACACAATGTCACACATGCACACAAGGGGGCGCACGCGTCTGAGTCCATTCACAGTAGCTGAAGGCCGTGGCTCACCCATTCTCTCTCTCTCTCTCTCTCTCAAAATTAATTAATTAAAAGTTTAAGCCGGGCGTGGTGGCGCACGCCTTTAACCCCAGCACTCGGGAGGCAGAGGTAGGAGGATCGCTGTGAGTTCGAGGCCACCCTGAGACTCCATAGTGAATTCCAGGTCAGCCTGGGCTAGAGTGAGACCCTACCTCGAAAAACCAAAAAAAAAAAAAAAGTTTAAAATATAAGCTCAATAAAGGCAAGCATTTTGTTCCATTTTATACTCCACTGTATTCCTAGGATATAGCCAGCTAACTGAGAGGCTGAGGCAAGAGGATCACAAGTTCAAGGCCAGCCTGCCTATTGAGTGAGCTCAAGGCCAGCCTAAGCAACTTAGTAAGACTTTGTCTCAAAATGAAACATAAGGGGCCTGAAGATATAGTTCAGTGACAGAGCACTTGTTCCACAGGTACAAGAGCCCGTTAAATCCCCAGCACTGAGATGGAAAGATTGCTCAGTGGTTAAGGCACTTGGCCTAGGTTAAATTCCCAGTACCCCAAGGATGAAAAAAGAAAGAAAAAAAACCTGAAAGGATAAGCTGACAATGGAGCAACACAAGGGAAAGATTGAGAAGCAGCAAATAGACTGTCTCTTTAAAAGAAACCACGGGGCTGGGGAAATGGCTTAGCGGTTAACGTGTTTGTCTATGAAGCCTGAGGACTCCGGTTCAATTCCCCAGGACCCATGTAAGCCAGATGCACAAGGGGGTGCATGCATCTGGAGTTTGTTTGCAGTTCTCTCTCTGCCTCTTCCTCTGTATCTCTCTCTCAAATAAATAAATAAAATATTAAAAATAAATAAACTTGGCTGAGATCAATGGAAATCTTTTTTAGAAAAAGAAAAAGAAAGAAACCACAAACAGCAAAACCTTCTTTAGACCTCTCACAATTATCTAGTTTGCAAGTTTTCCCACTCAAGTCTTCTTTCTTCCTGCCCTTTCTTCTCTATTTTTTCTTTTTTGACATTTGATTATTGAACCACCCTCGCAGGGCTTGTAAGAAAGACAGGAAAATGGAGGCTTAAACGTCCTCTCTTGTCCTTGCAGCCAGCTTGGAGAATGAATGGAAAGGCATGACTACTCCACCTGTGCAGCCAGCACTGGACAGGCAGGAGCAGTAAGACTGCACACTCCAGGCCAGCCTGGCCCACAGAGCCAGGCTCAAGAAGAGAAACCAGGCTGCAACTTGCCATTGTTGGCTCAAGAGGGGATTTGAGGATATATTTTTGCCTCTTTTTATTTATTTTTCATAATCAAAGGCAAAGAGAATGAGGAATAACATTCATAGAATGCTTTTAAGTCCATAAGGCTCCAATTATATCATTCAATCCTACAACAACCCCAGGAGATAGAATTTTTTTTCTCATCTTTGTTTAACCAGTTGAAAAATAATGAAGTTGAGGCACATTAACCAAGATGCCTCAGCAGCAGGCCCCGGGCAGCTCGAAGCCTTGCTTCGGCCCTCGCATCCCTTGGTCTCCTGGTTACAGCCGAGTTAGGACATGTCCCAGGCTCTAGATAAGAAGGAGATTAAACCAAACATGGCCGACTCAGCCTGGTGCTAGTAATAAGTTGCCCCTTGTCCTCTTAATGCAGAAGTACTTCTTTAGGCCACAAGCCTTGGGAAATGAGAACAAGAGAACCTGGATTGGACTTCTCAGGGACTGAACGTGAAGAATGAGACAAAAGACACAGAGGACCCTGGAAAATACCAGCACAGCTCTAGGACCCCTTCTCCTGAAAGTCGGCTCCGTCTACTCTGCCCTCCCAGGAGCCAGAAACTGCCCTTACCTGCTCCAGCTTCCAGAGGAACTTCACCGGGCGGGCGCTTTCAAGAAGTGGCCAGTAGAGAAAGGCAATTCTGCAGCCGTGGACCGTCAGTGAATAGTGAGAGAAGCCATCCTCTGAGGGGACAGGGGAAGGACAAGAGTAAGGCACCAGCCTGAGGCAAGAACTAGTTCAAAAAAGCAGGAGGCAGGTGGGCGTGGTGGCGCCACGCTTTAATCCCAGCACTCGGGAGGCAGAGGTAGGAGGATCGCTGTGAGTTCGAGGCCACCCTGAGACTACATAGTGAATTCCAGGTCAGCCTGGGCCAGAGTGAGACCCTACCTCGAAAAACCAAAAATGAAAAAAGCAGTAGGGAGAGAATAAGAATACGGGGCTCCCTCTTCTCTCTCTCTCACTCAATCTCTCTCCCTCTCTCTCTCTCTCATACATACACAAGCCCAAACGATAACTAGGACTTCTTGAGCACTGGTTGGCTGAAGGGGACACTGTTCAGCCTGCTCCCCTCCCCACCCCCCAGCTCTTCACTGCTCTTTTGTTTAATAAATACATACTAGGTGACAAACCTTTTCAGGTCAAGAGCAATGAGGTTGGAGAAATGTCTAGAAATAACACAGCAGGTCAAAGCTGAGCCCTGCCCTAGAGGAATGTACCACTGCAGTTGAGGGAAGAGGGGTACCTGGAGATGAAGCCCATCTGCTCTTAGAGAAGAGAGAGATAATGGTAGAAAGAAAGCAGAATGGTTGCACCATTACTCAGCTTTTCCATTTGCAGTGGAGGGACATTCATAGGAAAAGAGACAGGGCAGGGATGCAGGGAGATTGACTTGGGTAGACTAATGGTAATGGGGAGTCCCCCTGAACTCGGAGCAGGAGTATTGGGGCTAAATCTCAGAATTTCAAAGAGTAACAAAATAGCACTAAGCCAAGCATGGTGGCATTTGTAATCCCAGCAACTAAGGAAACCAGGAAGGGTTTTAAAATAACTAATTCTTTATATGCTAATAAATAAATAAAATTTTTAAAGCCAGGTATGGTATCTGGGCATGGTGGTACATGCCTTTAATCTCAACATTTGGGAGGCAGAGGTAGGAGGATCATGTGAGTTCAAGGCCCCTGTGACTACATAGTGAATTCCAGGTCAGCCTGAGCTAGAGCAAGACCCTATCTTGAAAAACCAAAAAGAGAAAAAAGGAGAAGATAAAAGAGAAAATTTGAGTCAGGCATGGTGGCGCACACCTTTAATCCCAGCACTGGGTAGACAGAGGTAGGAAGATTGCTGTGAGTTCAAGGCCAGCCTGGGACTGCAGGGTGAGTTCCAGGTCAGCGCAGGCTAGAGTGAGACCCTATCTTTAAAAAGCCAGGCATGATGATGCCTGCCTGTAATTCCAGCATTTGGCATGCTGAGGCAGGGGAACTGCACTGAGTTCAAAGCCAAACTGGGCCACACAGTGAGACAAACAGAACCACCACCATCATTAGCAACTCACAAATGAACAGAGGAGATACGGCCTGTCTGTACCTCACACTGGACAGTGAGTGGCGATAGGAACACTACAAGCCAGTTCCCCACCCCACCCCCACCTCAAGTGAGAGAAGCCATCCCTTGAGTGGACAAGAAGAGAAGAGTCAAGCCCAGGTCTGGCGGAAGCTCACCGTTCTGGACCGTGTTACACACAATGGTCTCCTCCTCCTTCTTGCCCTTGTTGGGAGTCACACCATGCTTCATCCAGAAGGACAGGGTAAAGTGGTCGCTGAGGCCATCCTGAGGCCCAGAACCCAGCCCTGCTGTGCCACCCAGTGGCACCTGCACAGCTTGGGTACCATTGAACCAATAGATGAGGCTGCTGTCCTGGCTGTAGTGCACGGAGAGCCCCGCTGTCCAGTTGGCATTGGGACCAGGCATAGGCAACAGGTCCACCTCCCCGGTGGCAGCACCTAGGGGAGCCAGGAGGCACAGCATCAGGCAACAGAAGAGGAAGTGATGAAGCAGAGAGAGAACTGACGGCATCCCACTGCTTCTTGTGACCTTTCACGGAGAGAAAGATCTCTCTTCTAGAAAAAGCTCTCATTCTGCAGTTCTTCATCTCGCTCAGCTATTGTTCCATGACGTATCTAGTGCCGGGTCCAACAATGATGCATCTTCACCAAAGCTGTATTGACCTGCCCTTTGGGCCACAAAAACTGCCCACATGACACAGCTCCTGTGGAACACACACACACACACAGACACACACACGCACACGCACCCTGAGATGACCAGAGGAGGCATGCTCTTGGGAAAGGGGCAGAGGAGGCACAAGCTGGTTGGCAAGGCACAGGCCTGAGGGATGCTGGGATGGCAGCGCACGCACCACAGAGCTTCCGCAGCGCCCTTTCTGAGTAGTTGTCGCGGTCGCAGCCCTTGGCCACGTGGCTGGTCTGCAGCTCTATGGTAGCCTGAATGTTCCATAGTGGTTCATCGCAGGTCTCCAAGCGGATACCAGGGAACAAAGCTAGGCTCCCAGCACCCGGCGCGTATTCGATCCTTTTGTTCCAGCCTGCACAGGTGAGACAGCAGAAGAGAAGGCAGCAGGTCAGATGGCCTCTCCTGCCATTGCCACTGGGACCCTGTCCCCGAAATGGTCCCCTACCCCCACGCAGCTCCCAGGGTTGTTCAAAGGGACAAAAGGTTCAGAAGCCAGCGTGACAGGTGACAGGTGACCGACAGTCCACGAGCAGCTCCCAGCTGCGCTCCTCACCTTGCCAGCTGGGTTTGCAGGTGGGCTTCACCTGGATCTCCACCTGCGCGTCATCGGCCGCCCGCTTCTTCCCGCAGTCATAAGCCGTCACGGTGAACGTGTAGAGCTTCTCGCCGCTGTACTGCAGCTTCTCCGTGTTCTCGATGTTCCCTGGGACGGGAGCGGGAAGCCGGGAGGCAAAGCTCAAGTGGGCTCAGGCGGCTGGGAGGAAATGGCCACCCCGGCAGCAGCGGAGGCAGAGCAGGCAGAGGAGGGGGCTGGGGGGGCAGACGCCCGAGGCTGTCCTGGGGGTGCTGGATGCAGGGGTGAGCTCACCATCATTGTCGATGAGGAACGGGGTGTTGGGCGTGAGGATCTCATAGTAGCAGATCTGGCTGTACTGGGGCGAGCAGTCGCCATCAATGGCTTCCACGCGGAGGATGCGGTCGTACAGCTTCCCTTCCGTCACGGCAGCGCGGTACAGTCGCTCCACAAACACTGGGGCAAACTCGTTCACGTCATTGACCCGCACGTGGACAGTGGCCCTGCACATACCAGAGCAGGACAGATAAGGAAGCATTGCCCAGCCCGCAAATAGGGAGCGAGACGCAGGCAGGTGTCCCCATGGAGGTCAGAGCAGGGGGAGCTAGTCCGTCTTAGAAAGTGCTCGGGTCCATGTCACAGGACGCCAGACGGTGCCAGTGTCACGGCAGAAATCGGGTCAAACAGAGGGGAGAGCCCAACGACATGGGGAGCAAGGAGCAAGGCCCCAGGGTCACTAGCAGCTAATTTTGATGAATTCTGTACGGAACAAGGAGGAAGAAAATGAACCCATGTGCACACACGTGCATGCAGATCTCTTTCAAGTTCCCTTTGTGCAGTGCACACCACCCACGTGCGCCCTAACATACACAGAGCTCCGGGTGGGGTGAGAGGCGCCCTCATTAGGGCGCAGAGACAGAGGGGTAAGGCAAAAAGTCTCTCGCCTTTACAAAAGTCAGGTCTAACTGGAGAGCTGAGAGAGACGCAGAACAGAAGCCAAGTTACAGCCAGCTGTGTGAGGAGAAAAGCAATCTGCGCAGAGCGGAAGGCTGTCTGACATGTCTGAGCAGCCTTCCGTGCACACGGTGCCCTGTGCGAGTCAGCTGTGGCCCTTTCTCACTCACACACTCACCCCGGCCACGGGGCCAGGTCTCAGCCCTTCGTGCTGAGCCCCGCGCCTAGCCAACGTCCAGGCTCCCAAGTCCAAGGCACAGGTCCTATCTCTAAATGGGAAACTGAGTCACAAGGAGCTTTCTAATCTCTAATGCCTTTTAGTGGCCTAAGGATCCTAATCTTTCTCCTATTCTCAAATAAGTTAGGGTTTGGGCAGATGGCTTAGCAGTTAAGTCATTTGCATGCAAAGCCAAAGGACCCAGGTTTGATTCCCCAGGACCCATGTAAGCCAGATACACAAGGTGGCGCATGCGTCTAGATCTTGTTTACAGTGACTACAGGCCCTGGCGCTCTCCTCATTCTACCCCCCTTTCTCTCTCTCTCTCTCTCTCTCTCTCTGTCTCTTTCTCTCTCTCTCTCTCTCTGGTAGATAAAATTTTTAAAAAGAAAAAAAGGAAATCCTTTAAAAAAAAGAAGAAGAAGAAGTAAGCAGGGCACAGATGTTGGTGTCTGGAATCCAAGTCTCTTTCCAGTTGTAGCCCATACCCTGCCCTGCCCTGCCCCTCAGAGCTGTTCTTACTCACCACCGTGTACTGAGCCCTGCAGACACTATGGTGCACACTTGTTATTCAAAACATCTCCTGCAGTCGTCTCAGCAACCTCTCCATCTCACACATCAGGAAAAACCAAGTGTCCATAGGGCTAAGGGTGCTGTCCAAGGTCACAAGAGGCAGAGCACAGATGAAATCCCACCGAACCCTGCTGTTTACCTATAACCTTGGCCAAGGACCCCTAAGCTCTATGAATAGCAGAGGAGGGGTGGATATTCAATTTGGCATGGACAGGGGTGGAGCGGGCCTAGCAGCAGGGAGGAGAGTTCTGCAGCGGACAGGCAGGGGACAGGCCTTTCTCACTTGTGGGACTTTTTGGTGTTGGCACCATCAGGGCCCTCGCCACAGTCATATGCTTGGATGGTGAAGGTGTGCTCCTTCTGGGCCTCACAGTCCACAGGCTCCTTGGCCCGGATCAGCCCTTCGCCAGTCGCCTTGTCCAGGATCACAGCCTCAAAGGGCACCCCGGACCCATGGAGCCGGAAGCCGCAGATCTCACCTGGTAAAGCCGGGAGGGAAGGGGTGAAGTTCCCCACCACCTGGATCAGCTCCTTCCAGCCCTCCCTCCTCACATGGGGCAGATCCAGCTGCCCATCTCCTGCCAAGCCCCAGCCCCTTCTCTTGTTTGTGTACATGAAGCACCAGTGATTAGCCTGATGCCTGGCAAGATTCGGTATGTTTAACACCCGCATGACCACTCTAGCATCTTTGGCTTTGTCCGTTCTTCAGCACAACCCACCCCTTCCTCTGCTGCTTTCCCGGGCCTTTGCCCCCCCCACCCTGCCTTGCCACCCCAGCCCCACTTACCCGCGTAGCGCAGGGGGGCATCTTTATCCAAGGCAAAGAGCGGTGGGTTCAGCAGGACAGTGTTGTCATTCTCCATAACGATACCCTGGTATTCCGCCTCGATCCATGGCTTGTGCTTGTTGGCTGGCCGGGTCCCAGGGAGAAGAAAGAAAGTCAGCGAGCTGGACCTCGGCTCACCCTTGTTGATCCACACGGCCCACACCCCGGCCTCAACACCCTTTCCACGCCCTGCTGGAGAAACGCTTCGCAAGGGGGAGGGTGTCAGAGGGTCTGTGGTAGGCCACAACCTTCTCCTATAGCAGGATAGACAGTTCCCATGGCAACTGCCTTCCTGAGGGGGAGGGACCAAGAGAATCTTCTCTAAGGACTTCCGTGCTGGGGAAAAGTGATGGGACTGGAGGAAGCAGTGGTGAGCCCTCAAAGGGTGCTGGGGAAGGGAAAGGATGGATGAAGGGAGAAATAAGACTAGAAAAAGAAGATCAGCAAGTTCTCTGAGATCTTGGTCATTTACCTCCCCACCCCTTGCCCCATTTCAATCCTAATCCCTTCACTCTGCTCTTCTCGCAGTCAGACCCAGACCTCGGGCCACTCTCCCAGAGCAAGGGAAGGGAAAGCAGGAAAGAAGAGAAGGTATATAGGACAGAAGGAGGGGTACAGAGAGGAGAAGGGAGGGAGCAGAGAAATCAATGCCAATGACTGGACCCAGCAGAGCCCACGTCCTAAGGGATTATCGAACTGGCCTAAAAACATGACAAATCCCTCCCTAATTCCCCACCCCCACGCCCAGGAGAACCCAGTCACAACTAGCACATTCCTCCGTCCTTTCAAGGCCTCCAAACCCACTCTCCCTACTTCTTATGACTACTCATGACTGAACCCCGATTTTTCTTCTCCCCTCAGCCCCAGCCGATCCAAGATGAGCATGGGGCTCAGCCCCATCTCCTACCGGACTGTTCGGCGGGGGTCTCCTCCCCAAGACCAACCTTCAAGCCTGGTGAGAGGCTTTGGAGGAAAGCACACGCGTCTCTTCCCCTTCTACCTCACCCCTGTGTCCTACCTAATCCTATTCTGCCCTCCCAAGCTCCCAAAGCCAAGCATAGGCAAGGAAGGATGTATCACCAGAGGGAAACTGAGTCACCAGAGGAACCTTACCCCAGTATCCCATGATGAGCAAGCAATTCTGATTTCCATTCCTCTCTAACCGCACCTGGACGAATGTCCCCGTATCTGCAGGCCTGCCCTTTTCTCGCTGATGACCACCAGAGCCCCCTTCACTAATGGCTGGGCAGGAAGCCCCAAGATGGTGCACAGGAGGCGCACAGGAAGTGGCAAGAGCCAGGCGGAGATGCTGAGGCAGGAAGGGCTGAGGATGTCAGGCCCTCCAAGCCTGCTTCTCTCCATGGTCCCTGGGCCCAGAGCCCTGTCCTTCTCCTCTGACCACCTGGTGCCCCTGGGTCTGCCCCTCCCCCCTCACTCCGAGGCTCCCTTGCTCTTCCTTGGCACGGTCTTGCCCCATTTCTCACCTTTCTACTTCGCTTCCTCCCTCTTTCTTCTGTCTCCATCTACCTTTCCCCATCCCCTTCTTATCTCCCTGCCGTGTCTCATTTTCCTATTCTCCACCTCAGCTTCCCTTCCCTCCTGGCACCTGGTGATCCCCCCGCCCCGGCCCCATTTCTGCCCCTTCCTGTCTCTTCTCTTTCGTCCACCTGAGCCTCTGCCCTCAGTGGCCCCCTCCTCTGACAGCCTCACCCAGCTGAGTTCATCTGCTGTCGGCCAGAGAGGACAGCCTGCTAACACACCAGCCAGCCGATGCACAGGGACACGCAAAAACCTACGTGCTCCGAATGGCAAGGGACACACTCTCCCTTCAGGATGGGGACAACCAGGTGGATCTGTCACAGGAAACAGCCGCTGAGACCTGGGTGTCCCCCTCGGGACGAGCCCTGCTGCGCGGGGAGGCAGCTACCCGCATGGGGGAGCTGGGGGAGGGGCAAGGGACCCCCCCCCAGGAGGGAATGGGGGACCAAACGGGGGCAGCGGGAAAAGCGTATGGGAGGAGGCGAGCCAGAGAGGAGGAGGTGGGAAGCGAGGGAACGGAGACGGGCCAGGTCTGGGGCAAAGGACGTGGAGGAGGGGGACATCTGCCAGGTGCCCCAGCACCCCGAAGCCCCCTGCCCCTCCCCCCCAGCACCCCATCCTGCCCGGCCCCCGCCCCGCTCACCTTTGTTCCCCGCGCTGGGCCGCAGCACGGAGGTCAGGAGGAGAGGCAGCAGCAGCGGGGTCATGGTGCGCTGGGCAGCGCCGCCGAGCCGGGCGAGGCTGCGGGAGCCAGACTCGGGCAGCCCCGCCTTGGGGAAGGGGTGCCGGAGCTGCGAGGCGGGGCGCAGTGACAGAAAGCCCTCACGCTAGTCCACAGAGCAGACCCCTGTCGTGGTGGCTGAGATGGGAGGCTCGCCTTCTGCCCAGCTCGCTCTCCCCTCTCTCCCCCATCCCCGCTACTGCAGGATGACGTCAGCACTGGCCGGCCACGATTGACGGGGCCGCTGGCCAATCGGGGGCCTGGGGACGCCAGGTGCTGCAGGGGGGGAGGGAACCTAGGGGCCCGGGGAGCTGGGGCGACCGAAGGTGCTGGGTCCTTTCCCTCCCCACCCCGGCTGCGGTTTGAGGGCGCCTTGGCCCCGCCGGGGGCTGGGCAGGAGGCCGGGAAGCCTCCGAGGCGGTGGCGGATGGCAGGGACGTTGGAAGGCCGATCTGCAAGCCAGGGGGGTGGGGAACGTAGACGTCAGCGGGCTTGAGGGTGGCCAGGAGGGGCAGCACCCACGTCACCCAGCTCCCGAGTCTGCACGCACCTCTTTGCACAGCCCACTCCATCAGCTAGTTCGGCTGCGCGCCTTCCCTGTGGGCATGCGCGGTCCCAGCTTTTCAGCCCTCCGGAGGGTCGCGGGGCGACGGCGTGGGCTGCAGGAGGGGGAAGGTCGTCCTGCGCCACTCTGGACACACACTGCTGGAGGGCAGGAACTCGAAGCCTTCTGTTTCCTATTTCCCACCCTCCCTGAGTGCCCTCACCTTAAGCAGCAGGTTGGGGAGGGGAATTGAGCAGCTGAGGGGCAGGCATTCAATAATCTCAGTGTCCCCACACCACCATCTGGAAAGTATAGCTGAGGAGGGGGGAATGATATCACCCAGGACTCCTGACTGACAAGGAAAACCCTGGGTCCCAAACCAAAGAGTAAGAAAATTTCAACGAATAACCAACCAAGCCCCTTCCTCGCCTTCTGCCTCAGAACCTTGAACTCAACACCTGTCTGGCTGCCAGTTTCTCTGTCTCCCTCTTACAGGCCCTACAGGACCAAGAACAGCCATGGAGACCCAGTTCAGCGGACAGTCTCGGGGAGCTATGGAGTTTCAGGCTCCAGGGCTCCCCTCCCCAAGGCTCTCGGCCACATGATTGTCCCACTTCTTCCCCTCACACCTTTCGGTACCCCCCCCCCCCGCATCCCCAGTCCTGGGATCTGACAAACTTGCATCCCCACCCCACACAGCCACATCAGACCCAGCTGTCTCCAGGAGGAGCCTGTCTCTCAGAGCTTGGGGACAGTCCCAGGCCTGCCAGAAATGGAGAGCGAAGGCCAAAACTGACCCTCAGAAGCTTCAGGCTCTAATGACCAACCACCCCCAAATGCTGCTCCAGGCTCCTTTCTCGGGGAAAAGCTGAGGCCAGGCCTGACTTTGCCAAGTCCCCGCCTCTCCAGGCTGCAAACACCAGTCCCAAACTCCTCACGAGGGGGTGGGGATCCCAGACTCTTCCTGCAGCAGAGCCCGGGCTCCATAAAAGCCTGGCTGACTGACCCTTTGCGCACTCCTGGTCTCTGCCGCGTGTGGAGAGACTGGCCTGGCGTCTGTGAGCCGCCCTTGGCAGACAGCACCCCTGGCTCGGGGTGTCACCCCTCGCCTGTTTGCATCAGGGTCAGCCTGCACAATGCCTCCCAACCTTACGGGCTATTACCGCTTTGTCTCACAGAAGAACCTGGAGGACTACCTAGAGGCCCTAAGTAATGACCTGGCCCTCCCACGTCCTCTGGGTCCTCCCCTCCTCCAGGTCCCATTGAGAAGGGGCCACGCACGCTTTGCTGGTCAATGCGGGGCTCAGGCAGCTGGCGTCTAATTAGGATCCTTTTCCAGCCAAAGCGCCCTAAGGAGGGAGGAGGGGTGGCTCATGGTCCTGGCAGTGTGGCTGCAGGCAGGGGCTCTCCGGCTGGCCCTTACCGAGACTCTGCCCCACCCCCAGACCTCAACGTGGTCCTGCGGAAGATAGTGCTGCTGCTGAAGATGGACAAGGAGATTGAGCACCGGGGCCGACACATGGTTGTGAAGACTCTCAGCACTTTCCGCAACTACATTATGGCTTTTGAGGTGGGAGTGGAGTTTGAGGAGGACCTCAGGATGGTGGATGGGCGGAAATGCCAGGTACTGTTCCTCAAGGCGGAAAGACGGGGGCAGGATGAGCAGGTGCCTCCTCCCAGTGTGAGCCAAACCTCAGTGACCCCTCTCAGCCAAAGCCAGGGGCGTGACCACCACAGCAGGCCATAGGGTTCACTAGGTACCAGGCTCTGGGACCAACATGCTCCTGGTGTTCCCCCAACTCTTCCCTACTTCTGCCTCTTACAATCAGTCACAGGCACAAAAAGAGTAAGCCACCCCCAGGCCAGGGAGCAGATATTCAGTCACCCTAAAGCCAGGGACACTGTGTGTTGCCACAGTCCCTTGAATTTTGCCTCTTTCCTGTATCTTATATGGCCCTTCCCCTTTTCCTTTTGAAACAACAGCTTCCCTATTCACCACGTAATCTGGACACCCGCCCCCCAGTATTTTCTTCTTGACTTTTTTTGTTGTTGTTGTTTTTCAAGGTAGGGTCTCACTCTAGCTCAGGCTGACCTGGAATTCACTATGTAGTCTCAGGGTGGCCTTGAACTCATGGCGATTCTCCTACCTCTGCCTCCCGAGTGCTGGGACTAAAGGCCACCATTCCTGGCTCCTTCTTGACTTTTTTTTTTTTTTTTTTTTTTTTTTTTTTTTGTCTATGAGCCACTCTTGAGCTAAGTCATCAATATTTCGCGTTTCTGCTCCCATCTGTAAACTGACCTTGACACTGGTTCTCCAGCCAGTCATCACCTGAGCTCCAGGGTGATGTGTTCAACTGCATGCAAAATATTTCCATTTGTGCACTCAAGGTCGAACTTGAATTCATTATCTCCTTACTCAAAGCTCTTCCTCTTCCATATTCTCCATCTCTGTTAATGGCAATCGCCAGCCAGGAGTTGGTTATTAATTAATGCCTCTTACATACACTACACACACACACACAACACAAAACCACCCAGAATCTTGATAACCCCTTTGCACTGGTCAATGTGCCAGCTACTTGACTTTTTAGTTTTCTAATAGGGCTCTTACTAGAAAGGCCTTTTTGTTTATGTGGCTTGCACCTATGACTCATTTTATTTCTGTGGTATATCATGCTAATGATTGTCTGTCGTGTGTTCTTTCTTAGCCTTTCTCACTGTTACTACCTTAATTCAGGCCCTCGTTTCTCACCTGTTACCCCATATTCGTCTTCATATTCAACGCACTCTGCATAACCTAACCTGTAGCCACAGGATCCATCTGAAACGTAAAAATGGCCATGTCGTGAGCCTCTTGATGATGGCCCATTACATGCTAGATCAAGGCCGCTTGCTTCAGAGGACACTCAAAGGCCTTGGCAAGCAACTAGCTTCTCGTGGTATCCCCACAGATGGGTGCGTGTGTCTGGCATTTATTTGCAATGCCTAGAAGCCCTGGCACACCCATTCTCTCTCCCTCTCTCTCCCTCTCTCTCTCTCTCTCTCTCTCTCTCTCTCTCTCTCTCCCTTGCTGTGTGTGTGTGTGTGTCTAATTGCCTCTCTCTCAAATAAATAAATAATTGTTAAAAGAAAAAGAAAAAAGAAAGAGCAGCGGGGGTTCTCTCTAGAGCCCATTGGTTTCCTGTCCTAGGAAATCTGGCTTGGTTCCCAGGGCCTGATATGAGTTTACCCACACTGAGCAGGTCTCATGCCCAATCCCTGAGTAGTTGGTTCCCCGTACCAGCTGCGTACCACTGTTGCATGAGTGTATCTTCTTGCTGGGCCAGTTGATTTTGTAACTGGCAGGGTCTCCTGCTTATTCAGTCTGTTCTCCAACGGCTCTCAGAGCGCTGTCCAGCACCAGGAGGGCTGCCCGGGAGGGAGCTGGATTCCCTCTCAGGTCTGGCATTTCGACCTCTTTGTTTTAACATCATCAGAATGACAGTTAAATTTCTCTTTATTTTCTCTTCGTTTCTCTCATTTTTGTTTCCTGATTACAAATATTTACTTGAGAGAGAGAGAGAGGGGCAGATAGATCAAGACACAGATACAGAACGGGTGTGCCAGGGCTAGATAGCTGGATCATAAAGTAGATCTAGTTTCAGGTTTTTAAGAAACCTCCCCACTGATTTCCATAGTTAGTGGCTGTACATGCAGACACTCCTACTACAGTGAATAAAAGTTCCTTTTTCCCATACCCTGGCCGACATTTGTTGTCATTCATTTTTTTTTTTTTTTAGTTTTATTACAGAGAGGGGGGGGGAGAGAGAGAGAGAGAAAGAACGGGCACGCCAGGGCCTCTAGCCACTGCAAATGAGCTCCAGATGCATGCATTACCTTGTGCATCTAGCTTACATAGGTACTGGGGACTCGAACCTGGGTCCTTAGGCTTCACATGCAAGTACCTTAACTGCTAAACCATCTTTCCAGCCGGATCATTTGATTTTTCTTGATGACAGCCATTCTGACCTGCGTGAGATGAAGTCTTCTAGTGGTTTTAATTTGCATTTCCCTGATGGCTAATGATGTTGAACATATTCTTCAATGTTTATTGGCCATTCAAGAATTCAGTTCTCTGCCCCTTTCATTGACTGGGTTAACTGATATTTTATTGCTTCTTTTTTTTTTTTTTTTTCCTTGGTTTTTCGAGGTAGGGTCTCGCTCTAGCTCGGGCTGACCTGGAATTCACTATGGAGTCTCAGGGTGCCCTTGAACTCACAGCAATCCTCCTACCTCTGCGTCCTGAATGCTGGGATTAAAGGAGTGCACCACCACACCCGGCTCTTATTGCTTCATTTTTTTTTTTTTTGAGCTTTTGTATAATCTAGATGTTAAACCTCAGCCAGACATACAGCTGACAAAGATTGTCTCCCACTCAGTAGGTTATCTATTGACTATTATTGATTTGCTTAGCTGCACAAGAACTTTCTAGTTTCATGAGAACCCAATGATTGTTTGTCTTATTCCATAGACTACTAGGGTCTGATTCAGAAAATCTTTCCCTATGCCTATATCTTTTAGTATTATTCCTACTTTTTCCTTCAGTCATTTCACATTTCAGTTCTTTTTTTCAAGTTTATACTTTGATCCATTTGGAGTTCAGTTCAGTGAAGGATGAGACAGAAGGGTCTAGATTCATTCCTTTTCTTTTTTCTTTTTCTTTTGGAATTTTCAAGGTGGAGTCTCATTCTAGCCCAGGCTGACCTGGAAATCACTCAGTAGTACTAGGCTGGCCTTGAACTCACAGTGATCCTTCTATTTCTGCCTTCTGAGGGCTGGGCTAAGGACATGTGTCACCACACACAGCTAGATTCATTTTTCTAAATGTAGCCATCCAGCTTCCCCAGAACAATTTATTGAAAATGCTGGGCTGGAGAGATGACTTAGCAGTTGATGCTTGCCTATAAAGCCTAAGGACTCGGGTTCAATTCCACAGCACCCACGCAAGTCAGACACACATACTAGTGCATGCTTCTAGAGTTCATTTGCAGTAGCTGGAGGCCCTGGCACACACATTCATTCTCATTCTCTCTCTCTCTCTCTCAAATAAATAAAATATTTTTTAAAAGAAAGAAAATTCTCTCTTTTCTCCAGTGTGTGTTTTTGGACTCTGCCAAAACTCAGGTGGCTGTAGTTACTTGGACTGATACTTGAATCTTCGATTCCATTGAGTTATGTGTCCGTTTTTTTGCCAGTATAAAGCTATTTTTTTCACTATGGCTTTGTAGTGTAACTTGAAACCAGGTGTGCCAATACTACTGGCAGTATTCTTGCTGAGAACATTTCTGACTGTTCAAGACCTGTGTGCTTCCATGTGAATTTTGAGACTTTTCCTATTTTTTTGTGAAGAATGATGCCAGCATCAGTCTGTTCAAGAGAATGGAGACTCATGGACTAATTACCAATTAATGAACCCACTCTTTAACTTTAAAAAAATTTTATTGAAAAAAAAAAGGCAGGCATGGTGGCGCACGCCTTTAATCCCAGCACTCGGGAGGCAGAGGTAGGAGGATCTCCGTGAGTTCGAGGCCACCCTGAGACTACATAGTGAATTCCAGGTCAGCCTGGGCCAGAGTGAGACCCTACCTTGAAAAACCAAAACAAAACAAAACAAAATTTATTGACAACTCCCATATGTCTGTGTGTGTATTATATATATATATATATATATATATATATATATATATATATATATAAAACCATGATCATAATATCTTCCCACCATTCCCTCTTTTTCCCCTTCCAAGTCCCCCTCCACTGAGTCTTCTCTTCTTTCCAACTAGTCTGTCTTCTATTTTAATGTCATCATTTCCTCTCCTGTGATGCAGGTCCTGTGTATCAGCCACTGTGAAGTCAGGATAACTATGGCCACTTTGGGTCTGGAAGACAGCATTCCAATGCACTCACCCCCTCCCCTTCCTCGATAGTTCCTGAGCCTTGCAGGGTGTGACAGAGGTGTCTCACTTAGTGCCGACCACTCCACTGTCCCTTCTTCCTAGAGCTTTAACGAGTTCTTGAGTCACCCCAGTGGTCACCACTGCCTGAAGAGTAGAGTATCTCTAAGGACATGTCAACTGCCTCTGACACCAACAAAGCAGAGAGGAACCCCCCAGCAGACCTCTCTTCTTTCTCAAAGTCTCTCCGGTCATACCAAAGTTCTCGTCTGTCTCCATCCTGGTCGTCTGTGTCCCCATCTCCACCCACAGTTGTCTCACTCCTCCCCTTCTCTCCCCCGGAGGTTACTGAAGACCACTCAGCCCTTCACCAGCTAGGGCGGAATGAAGAGTGGTTGGAAAGATTTGGGGTGTCCTGCCTCCAACTCTTCTTTCACCCTGCCTTCCCCCCGTAGACCATAGTGACGTGGGAGGACGAGCAGCTGGTGTGTGTGCAGAAGGGGGAGATTCCCAACCGGGGCTGGAGACACTGGCTCGAGGGAGACACACTGCATCTGGTGAGTTGACGCACGAGAGAGGCCCAGACGGGCATGTCTGGGAGGGGCCCTCCTTGTCCGCAGCGCAGAATTCACTTCAGATGAAGCCCGTAAATGATACTGTAGAGAGAGAGAGAGACAGTCATTCCACGTTTTGGACCTAGCATCCTTCCTTCCTCTTCCATACAAGAGGAGGGATTCAAAACACTAATACAGCTAGGTGTGGTGGTGTACGCCTTTAATCCCAGCACTTGGGAGGCAGAGGTAGGAGTTCAAGGCCACCCTGAGACTACCGAGTGAATTCCAGGTCAGCCTGGGCTTAGAGGGAGTCCCTACTCAAAAAAAAAAAACACTAATACAATCCCCATATGCCAAAGGCTGCTGTTCCTGAGAGATTAAATGAAACTTGAAAACTTTAAGAACAGAGTTCCCACGGGAAAGAACCTCTTTTCCTCTCCTCATCCTCCTCCTCTGTCCTCAGGAGCTGACCGCGAGGGACGCAGTATGCAAGCAGGTCTTCAGGAAAATCCGGTAGCCTCAGAGGAACTGAATCCCGCCGACGTCCCCTTAGTTCAACCCGGGCTGTATAGGTCAGCGTCCCACCTCAGACCACTTAACCCCCCTCTCCGTTCCTCTTCACTCCCCATGTGAAGCTGTAACTGGAAGGCTCCACAGTCTTTTCTTCCCACACTCCACTGTCCAACAGTGGCCTCTTCCAGGTCAAGGTCTGGTGTCCCAGGTGACAGAAATGGGCAGTGGGGAAATAATCTCTCCAGTTGATTTGACCTTTTACTCCCCTCTGAGCATTTGTGGGTAGTGAAAATGTTGTTCTGGGGAGCCTATGACTAGGTTCAAGTTTAAATAGAAGGTCCTGGTAGTCTCTGTGTTCATTTCCTTCTTCTTTTTTTAAAAAAACTTTTGAGACAGTCTCATATAGCCGAGGCTAGCCGCAAGCTCACTATGTAGCCAAGAATGAACTTGATCTTGTCACCGCCTTCAGAGTGCTAGGACTATAGGCCTGCACCGCCATGCCTGCTTTAACAAGCTCATGCTGGGATCAAACCCGTGGCCTCGTGCATGCTACGCAGGCCTTCTACTTGCTGAGCTGTAGCCACAGCCCCCTTGTGTGACCAAGAGAACGAGGCCCGAGGCGTGGTCGTCACCCACAGAGCACCCCAGACTGTACCTCACGCACAGCTACGGATGTCTGGTGTTCACGCTTCTGTCCTACTTACCGAAGAAAAGGAGAGGGCTGAGCAAGACCTTCGTCCAGTTCTGGGGGAGGCGTCAAGCTTCCAAACAACGCCCAGACCTCTGTGGTGACCTTCAGAGCAACGGGCAGCAAGAAGGCAGGAGACACTGGAAAAAGGAGACGAAGCTACCGAGGGATGAGGAGCTGAGGAGCACCTGGGCGTGAAAGTGGCCAGAAGGAGGCCAGTAGGCGTGACTGCAGGGATCCTCTGCTAGCAAGGCAAGAGACAGAAGATAAGGGAGACCGCTGAGGAGAGCAGGGCCGGTCCCACAGGTGACAGAGTCACTGCCCTGGAAAACAGCCCAGAAGGGTGGAGCTGGTTCAGGGTCAGGGCTAGCTCAGTCTCTACTCTACCTCCGAGGGCCTTGGTTCTTTCACAATAGAAGTACTGTAGAGCAATTGTCACAGAGAAAGGGGCTCAGTGGGGGGAGGGTAAGGACAGAGCCAGGTGGAGGGATGGAGGGGTAGATGTTGGAAAGGCCCTGGGATCCAGGTATGATTGTACACAGGTAAAATCCAGGCTCTTGGGAGATTGAGACAAGATCATAAGTTTGAGGCCGGCCTG
Organism: Dipus sagitta; assembly: GCA_036346955.1. Classification (NCBI taxonomy): domain Eukaryota; kingdom Metazoa; phylum Chordata; class Mammalia; order Rodentia; family Dipodidae; genus Dipus; species Dipus sagitta. The sequence goes on along the minus strand of CM070789.1, from coordinate 24,915,475 downwards.
AACTGTATAGTGAGGTCCAGTACTTAAAATAATTAATAGGGCTGGAGAGATGGCTTAGTGGCTAAGCGCTTGCCTGTGAAGCCTAAGGACCCCGGTTCGAGGCTCGATTCCCCAGGACCCACGTTAGCCAGATGCACAAGGGGGCGCACACGTCTGGAGTTCGTTTGCAGTGGCTGGAAGCCCTGGCGTGCCCATTCTCTCTCTCTCTCTCTCTCTCTCTCTCCCTCTTTCTCTGTCACTCTCAAATGAATAAATAATAAACAAAAAATAATTAATAATAACACTCGTGTAATAAAGTCCCCGGTGTCGGCAGGCGCTCCCTCTCCCTGCAGTAGCCAGGCCTGCCTCACTCACAAAAAAAACAGTCACTGGGCTCTGGCCAAGAACTAGGTCGGACCCCGCGATAGGCCTTGGTTAGACTGAAGAGTTTTCCTCTGCCCTCCCCCTTTCCCTGAACATTCTGAGCACATCGGGAAGTTGATGAGCCACTGACAGCCACCGACAGAACCTCTGTGGATCCTCCTGAGACAGTTACAGTTGGCTCACTAGAGAGGAGGGATGAGATCGAAATTGGCTAGGCAGCGGAGGGTAAGCAAGTGGGCTAGAAGCAGAAAATATCCTTGAGCCTGTAAGGAGGAATCTGGTTTCTCCTCGTGTCTTTTCCCTAACGGAATCCCCCTCCCTGGAAACCTGAAAGCCAGCTGTGAGTGAGATTACCAGGTGCCTGGACACCTGGCATGGGGACTGACTGGACTCACAGGCTCAGCCCCCGCGCAGGAAGTTCCCACAAAAGACCCTGATCAGCAAGTTTTCCCGTTGCCTGGAACCCCCTCCTGCTTTCTTTCCTTCTCTTGAGCTCCATCATAAAACCTTTTTAAACTTCATCGTCTGTAGTTCATGGCGTTTATTCTTCAAAGTCATAAGATAAGAAGTTGGAGTGGAAGTTTTGAGTTGCTGTGGCCATCTGGCACCCCAACTCTTGGGTCAGAGCCCAACCAAAGCCAAGAGTGGCTCCGTCACCCTCAAAGACACCCCAGCTTCCCATATGACTGCCATGCTCCTTCTCAAGCCACAGGAAGATGTGGCACGTGTAGTCATCCCCTACCCCAGTCAGCAGCCCTGGGGCTCTGAGTTCAGGAGTCTGCCGGCTGTTCTCACTGCAGTCCTGTTAAAGGGGCTGAGCTCAGGAGCGGGAAGGCTCCTCGGCTGCTGTCAGAGCCAAAGTATGAAGTGGGCTTAGGTCCTCAAAATTCCCAGTGGAGGAGGGGGAGATTGCTGGGTGGGGGAGAATTCTTGCTGTACAAGCTCGTGGACCTGAGAGGGGCCGGTTGCCCTGAGTTCAATTCCCCAGCACCCACATAAACATCCTGGTATGGCCACACATGCTTGTAACCCAAGTCTGGTGGGGCGTGACGACCTGAGAAGCCCTGGAGCTCAGCTCCAGGCTCACCTCACTGTGACATGATGGTCCCCAGCACTGTCACTGCAGATCCCATCCTCCGTCCTACTGTATGGCCCCAAGACGGGTCATCCTGGAGACTCCTAAAGAACACAACCATGCAGAGAGTGACTGAAGAGTTTCAGGGAAACCTCCCAGGAAGCCTCAAGCTTCCAAGACCGAGAAGCTAGAGTGCTGTTTTCCATGTGGGCAGCAGGGGGCGCGACTCTGCAGCAGAAACCAGAGATCGCCCCATCTCAACTCTTCCCTCCATCACCTTTCTCCCACCCCCACACACACCATTGCCAAACCCATGCACTACCCTCCAAAGACCTTGCCCCTCATTCCAATCTAGCTCCATTGATCCTTACAGGGAAGAGATTGCTACCAGGGGGGCCAGCATGGGAGTAAATAAAAGGCAAGGAGTGCTGGAGAGATGACTCAGCAGTTCAGGTGTTTGCCTGCAAAGCCAAAGGACCCACGTTCAATTCTCCAGGACCCACGTAAGCCAGATGCGCAAGATGGAGCATGCGTCCAGAGTTTGTTTGCAGGGGCTGGGGTCGCCCAATTCTCTCTCTCAAATAAATAAATAAAAATAAAAAATATTAAAAAAAAAAAAAAAGAAAAGACAGCTGGGTGTGGTGGCGCATGCCTTTAATCCCAGCACTCGGGAGGCAGTGGTAGGAGGATCGCCGTGAGTTCGAGGCCACTCTGAGAATACAGAGTGAATTCCAGGTCAGAAAGACCCTACCTTGAAAAAAAAGAAAAAGAGAGAGAGAAGGCAAGGGAGGGCTGAAGAGATGGCTTAGTGATTAAGACGTTTACCTGCAAAGCCAAGGGACCCAGCTTTGATTCCCCAGGACCCAAGTAAGCCAGCTGCACAAAGTGGTGCATGCATCTGAAGTTCATTTGTAGAGACATGAGGCCCTGGCATGCCCGTTCTGTCTCCTCTCCTCTCCTCTCCTCTCCTCTCCTCTCCTCTCCTCTCCTCTCCTCTCCTCTTCTCTCTCTCTCTCTCTCTCTCTCTCTCTCTCCTTGCAAATAAATAAATTAAAAAAGAAAAGAAAAGTCAAGGGAGAGGCGACAGCCACAGATGGAGTGAGCCGCGTTCTTGGCCCTTCCTAGGGCATTCTGAATTATGGAGAGGCCTTTGTTGACCAGAGTCTTAGATCCCGGGGACATGGTCGGAATCCAGAATGCGCATTTACATCTGCTATGGAACAGCTGCACGCCTACAAGCCAGGGCCCTGCCCGGACCCTGAGGCCAAGATGCCTGACCAGGAGCCAGCTGCCTCACCCACCCTCAGATGCCAGCCACCAGGGTGGGCCAGAATCAGTTCCGTGGGCACCTGTGTTCTTGGATGAATACCCACTGCACATCAGAGGGCACTCAGCTTCCACGGGATGACGGACTGACCTTCCCTACCTACCCAATATCAAGAGCAAGATGGCCCCTTCCTCACAGCTTCCAGGCCTGCCATCTTGCTGGAGGGTGAGCATCCTGCTCCCCTACCCAGAGGGTCACCACATAGCCAAGTGCCATCAGGTTCACAGATAGGTCACTTGCCACGGAGTTGCCCCCTACTAAAGCCCCAGACCATGATATTCCAACATAGCCCACCTCCTGGTGCCCAAAAGAGTCTCTGCACCAGTGTGGAGGAGCCTCGTTCTGCTCCTGTAGTGGCCACTCCTGCTTTCCTGCCAGCCAAGGGGAAGCTGAAAGGCAAGGAAAGGAGTGCCAGGCGCATGTGTTGGCCGTACAGTTGGCCTCCACTCCTCCTTCTGTCCCCCAGACCTGCAGAACTGCCTGGGGCTCTCTTTCCACACCGATAGGGTTACAAGCGCTTTCCTGTCCAAGCCTGGGCCAACAGCTTCTTGAGAGAGGTAGAGACAGAGAGAGAGAAAGAACTGGCATGCCAGGACCTCAACAACTGCCATCGAACTCCAGGCGTCTGCAGCACCTACGAAGCGGGCGTGTGACCTTGCCTCACCTTTGTGCTGACGTGGGACCTGCAGAGTTGAACATGAGTCCTTAGGCTTCGCAGGCAAGCGCCTTAGCCACTCAGCCATCTCTCCAGACAGTTGTGGGGCTTCTTCATGGACCAAGGCAGGTGGCACCAGGAGCAGCTAAAGACACCTCTGGAGGAGTCACTGCTGCAACAGCCCTGTGTGCCCCTTGACGAGCTGCTTCACCTCTGCGTGCCCACATCTCATCACAAGCTGGCCCTCTTCAGCTCTCTGTGGGTGATGCTCTTGCCTTCTGCACCAGCCCCTCCCCTTGGCCTCTCCCTTCCTCTCTCTGCCTATTTTAGGAAGAAGCTTGTTCCGTGTCCTTTACACAGCAGCGAGAAAACCCTTGTCATCCTTAGACTAAAGTTTACCCTGCTGGGTCCCCAGAGCCGAGAGAACACGTATGGAAATGGGCAACCAAATGGCAAAGCTCCCTCGCTGTGAGATTGCTCCCCAACCACAGTCTGGACTCAGTGTCCCCCACAGCCACTATATTTCTAAGTTTTACAGAAAGGATAAGGTGGACTGTTTGAATAAGGGTTTACTAGTCTTGGAGGAAAAAGAGGGTGATGGAACAGTGAAATACACAGTGTGATTGGCTGAGGCACAAGTACCGCCCCGTCCCACGGGCTCTGCCCTGTGTGGCTGGGATGGTGCGCTGTGCAGCAGAATCTCCACACTGTGAGTAAGCTTAGCGCATAGGCAGTGTGCTTACGGAGACTTGACTTGGGAGGTTCCTGCAAGAGAAGGTTGACATACGGCCCGTGAGGTTTGGAACGGGACTCCTCAGCCTCGGAGGGCTCCTTTAGGAAATAAGCTCATGTAGGATTCTCAGGACACTCAGTGATTAAACCCCATTAGGTTAGAAAGGCTACCTGAGGCTTCTCTAACCTGCCTCTCTCCTTTTCAACAACTCCTTGGGTCTTATTAACTCTTTGCTCACCTGCCTAAGCCTCGCCTCCCCTTGTACGTGGCTCCCTGTGGGTTACACCTTGTTCTGCCCAGTGCCCTCCCCGGCAGCTGGCTGTCTTTATATCAGAAGGTGCTGTGGGAGCCGCTGCAGTGGAAGAGCCATCAGCAGTCCTATCCGGATGTGGACCCCGAGTGTTCCACAGCCAACCTGTCGTTCAAGATACGCCCACTGGTGCAACAGTGGCATAAATATGGGAGTAACCAACTGCTTTAAGATTGGATTTGAGACCCACTTCACAAGAGGACGTCCATGCCTGATACTGTAAGCCTGGCAAAAAAACCTCTTGCAGCATCAAGAGGTCCTGGTGCACCATTCTCTCCTCTCTTTATAAGTAAATAAAAAATTTTTAAAAAGAGTCTATCTCAGCCTGCTTAGTAGTACATGCCTATCACCGTAGCATTTTGGAGGTAGAGGTAGGAGGATCAGTTCAAAGTCACCCTTGGCTACACAGTAAGTTTTGGCTAGGCTGGGATGCGTGTGGCCCTACTGCGAGCAAGAGAGAGAAGGGGAGGGAGCGAAGGAGAGGAAGAAAAATGAGATCCATCACGTTATTGTCCCCACTTTACAGTTAAGGAAATTAACTTTCACACAACAGTAAAGATGCCATAAGGAATCACTTTAGAAAAAAAAGTTTTACATAAGCTATAAAATAAACGTAGGATTTGAAACCAAGCAGATTGCAGTTGACCACTTAATTCAGGCTTTGTCAACCTTGGCATTACTGAAAAAAAGCCCAGAAGCATTGCCAGTCGCGGTCCACCAGGTGGCAGTAGTGTTTATTTATTTATTTATTTTTTTTTTTTTTAATCTCTAGCTAGCAAACATTCACTAGAGAACAACGCTGCTCCTGGTTGGGAGCCATTGACCTAATCATTTTCTTGTTTCGTCTCCTTAAGCAAGTGCTGATGGTTACTGTCCTAAACAATTTCGGTTGTCACTAACCCATTTGATCTCCCAACAGCCCTCTGGTGTGGGTCTCGATGCTGTGTTCTACAGCGGAGGACACCGGCAGCGCAGAAATTGTACCAGTTGGCTACAGTCACAGAGCTTCTAAGTGGGGGTGCCTGGGTCTGAACCTGTTGACTGCGGCATGGAGCCGTCCTTTCTACCACTGCCCCGTGCTGGTCTTTGGGCTCTGATAACTGAAGACCACAGTACTGACCAGGGTGCCACGCGTGCGATGTAAGGCACACTCCTGGTGCTATAGAAGATCAGCATTGGGAGTGCAGCGCACACGCATGGCCAAACCACGAGGCTAGAAGAACAGCAGCAGCCAGTTACAAAGCAAGAAGACGGGCTGTAGGGGTGGCTCGGCGGTTAAGGCACTTGCCTGCAAAGACAAAGGAGCCAGGTTCAATTCCCCAGGATCCATATAAAAAGCAAGAAGAGGCCACCAACATGCGGGCTTCGTCTCTGTCTCATTTAGAGGGCTCAGTCCTTGAAGTGTTCGGCTAAGGAGGAGCCTGACTGGGGTGAGGAGGATGCTCTTGAGAGCTTGAGGTCCCTGACCTATGGGAGTCACGGCTCTACTTTGCAAACCTGAAACGATCTGAGGCTACAAAACAAACCAAGGGTCACCAGAATCACCTTGTCCCCTGGCCTGCCCACGTCCCTAAGGTCCCTCTTCAGGACAGAAGTCTAGGCTCCCGACCCAACTGCGGGCCACAGAACCCCTGCTGCTGCCTGGTACCTCCCTTCTGAACCCAGAAGGCCCAGGGTCCTTTCGGGAGCGAAGTCCGTGAGGGACACCAAACACTGCCCGGCCCTTGGCCCCCTGCAGGGGTTTGCGCAAGAGGGCGAATTCCTCTCCAGATCAAGGTGCAGAAAAGCCGCAGTGGTGGGGGACGAGAGGTCTCCTCGGCTGGGCATTTCCCAACAAGACAGCAGGGGGCAGCACCAACAGGGTTTTTTTTTTTTTTTTTTTTTCAAAGTAAAATAACTTTCTTTTTGAAAAAAAAGCCTAAACGTCAAAAGTGTATATTTCTAGCCCGGGCGTAGTGGCGCACACCTTTAATCCCAGCACTCGGGAGGCAGAGGTAGGAGGATCGCCATGAGTTCGAGGTCACCCTGAGACTACAGAGTGAATTCCAGGTCAGCCTGGGCTAGAGAGAGACCCTACAAGGAAAAACCAAACTAAATAAATAATAAAAAGGGAGCGGGTCTTTCTGCCCTTCCTAGACTTCCATCCACGGCTCCTCTCTGCTTTCCGTCATTCCCCATCCCTGCCAGCGCTCTTTACCCTCCTCGGTTAATGAGAAACAAGTCAGTGAACCCAGAAGCAAACTTAGGTGAGAGTGGAAGCTAGAGGCTGAGGGAGGGATATCAGTTTGTTCTCAGACATGTCCTTGCCCTGGCTCAGGGCTCTCCAAACTTGGAAGGAAGGATCCACGCGCGAGTCTAAGCTTATATCTGAAGACAAAGAAGTCCCAGGCCCACGTTAGGAGGGAGACCACACGCAGTCAAGACGCTCCCAAAGCCAGCTTTCTCAAGATCGCTCATTTGGGACCGGAGTGGTGGCTCTCACCTGTAATCCCCAGCACCTGAGAAGCTGAGATAGGAGGAATGCTGTGTGTTCCTAACCCGCTTAAAAAGGACCAGTCACAATTATGTTGCGGCCCCCCCCCCCCACACACACACCTTTTAGGGTGGTTGTTTTTTTGTTTTTTTGTTTTGTTTTTTTGTTTTGTTTTTTTTTTTTTTTTTGAGTCAGCGTCTCCTAATTATCCCAGGATCGTCTCAAACTCACAATCCTGCCTCGGCATCCTGAGTATAATAAGGAATTACACGTGTGTCCCCACAACATCCAGTTTACACTTGTGATTTTAGAATATTTTATTTATTTATTTATTTTTGTTTGCAAGTACAGAGAGACAGAGAGAATGGGTGCACCGGGGCCTCCAGCCTCTGCAAATGAACTCCAGAAGCGTGTGTGACTTTGTGCGTCTGGCTTTATGTGGATACTGAGGAATCGCACCTGGGTCGTTGGGCTTTGCAGGCAAGTGCTTTAACCACTGAGCCATCTCTCCAGCTGCACGTTTATAATTTTAAATAAACGCATTCTTTTAACTGTAGAAGTGATTCAACATTATGGCAATTTCACTAGATAACATCCTTGGGCTGGAGAGCTAGCTCAGTGGTTCAAGGTGCTTGCCCTTAAAGCCTGGTGGCCTGGCTTTCAAACTTTCTGAAAATGAACTTTTGCCCCTCTACTTTATCAACACATGCCAATTCTTTGTGGGTAGTAGGACTCAAGACACACTGGCTTGGGGAGTCCCAGTAACCATTGACTATCTGACACCCTAACCCCTAAACTCAGCCCAGCCAGAGCCCAGAAAGACTCCGTCACCCTCACAATCCACAGCACTGGGGTTACGGGCATGTGCCAACACACCCAGCTTATTAGGTGTTTGCGATAAAACCCAGGGCCTCATGAATGCTAGGCTACCACTGTACCAACTGAGCTACATCTCTAGCCTGTCGCTGCCTTTTCTTTATACTTTTTTTCTTTTTTAAGTTATTTTATTGATAACCTTCATAATTATAGACAATAAGCCATGATAGTTGCCCCCCTCCTACACTTTCCCCTTCACAAATCCAGTCTCCATCATATCACCTGCCCTTCTCAATTATTCTCTTTTATTTTGATGTCATCACCTTTTATTCCTGTTATAAGGGTTTTGTGAAGGCAGTGCTAGGCACCGTGAGGTCAAGGATATCGAGACCAATATCTGTCTATACAATTGCATTGTAAGCAGTCCTACCCTTGCTTTGCCTCTTACATTCTTTCCACCACCTCTTCCACAATGGGCCCTGAGCCTTGGAGGGTGTGATAGAGATGTTTCAGTGCTGAGCACTCCTCTGTCACTTCTTCTCAGCACTAAGGTGCCTTTTGAGTCATCCCAGAGGTCACTGCCATCTGAAAAGAGAAGCTTCTCTACCCGAAAGTGAAAGTAGCATTAATATATGGGTGTGAACATTAAGGAAAGTGCTTACAGGGTTTAGTGAGCATATATGTGCATTTAGCCAGACACCAGGAGGCGTTATATTCCTAGGGCTCATGGCCTCCATTGCCATAGGCTTTTGATTAGGTTTTCAGTACCAGGTGTGTGTTCCCTCCCGTGAAGCAGGCCTCCAGTCCTATTAGAGAGTGGTTGGTTTCCCCCATAACAGACATGCCACCATCGCACCTATTAGCTCATTTGTCCTGGCTGGACAAACTTAAGGCTTGCAGTGTCCACTATTGTTTATCACTATTGATGACTTCTCTCTCCCGAAGGGCTGCATGCAATGTAGCTTTTTCCAGTTTTCTGTCAGCTGGTCTACATGGAGGAGATTATCAGCTCAGTTCTAGCAGGATTTCTCAGTGGCCTTGCAGCCCAGGCATGTGCAGTCTTCAGTGATAGGGTCTTACCATCTATTCCTGGTGGGAAACGAAGAGTCTTAGCAATGGCCTATAATGTTTTAGGGGCATCAGGAACCTCTGTGGCCAACAACTCACTGGAAGGTATCCCAGCCCTGGCACTGCAATTTTTCTAGTAACAATCTTTGGCTTCTGGTGCACCATTATCCAAAAGAACAGGTTTCTATATGGCTTATTCATAACATCTTAAATTTTGACTAATCCTCCTCCCACCCTTCTTGTACTCAATCCCTTCCCCTGACCTCACTTAGGCCATCCACCACCAGTAATCTGCTCATCTACTTACATAAATCAAATGCCATCCCGGGCTGGAGAGATGGCTTAGCGGTTAAGCGCTTGCCTGTGAAGCCTGAGGACCCCGGTTCGAGGCTCGATTCCCCAGGACCCATGTTAGCCAGATGCACAAGGGGCGCACGCATCTGGAGTTTGTTTGCAGTGGCTGGAGGCCCTGGCGCGCCCATTCTCTCTCTCTTTCTCTCCCTATCTGCCTCTTTCTCTGTCTGTCTGTCACTCTGAAATAAATAAAAATGAACAAAAAAATTAAAATGCCATCCCATTAAGTCCTACATTTCTCCTCCCTGCCTAAAAGCCCCTTTTTAGCTTACTGGCCTCTGCTGCTGATTTTTACTCCAACTCACACACAAATCTCAACATTTGTATCTAGGATCCACATGAGAAAGAAGATGTGACATTTGGCTTTCTGGGTCTGGGTCACCTCATTTAGTATAATCCCTCCCAGATCCATCCATTTCCCTGCAAATTCCATAATTTCATTTTTCTTTACCACTAAATAGGACTCCATTGTATAAATGTACCACATCTCCATTATTCCACTCATCAGTTGAGGGGCATCTAGGCTGGTTCCGTTTCCTAGCTAGTGTGAATAAGCTAGTTGGGAATAAGCATGGATGTTCAAGTATTTCTAAGGTAGTAAGAAGAGTCCTTGGGATATATGTCAAGGAGTGCTTTAGCTGGGTCATATGGTAGATCTATTTTTAGCTGTCTCAGGAACCTCCACACTGATTTCCACAATGGCTGGACCAGTTTAAATTCCCACCAACAGTGTAGGAGGGTTACACTTTTTCTGCATCCTTGCCAGCATTTATTGTCATTTGTTTTCTTGATGATAGCTAATCTGACAGAAGTGAGATGGAATCTCAAATTTTTTTTTTTTTTCAAGGTAGGGTCTCACTCTGGTCCAGGCTGACCTGGAATTCACTATATAGTCTCAGGGTGGCCTCTCACTTATGGCGATCCTCTTACCTCTGCCTCCTGAGTGTTGGGATTAAAGGCGTGCGCCACCATGCCCGGCCTCAAAATAGTTTTAATTTGCATTTTCCTGAGTGCTAAGGATGTAGAATGTCTTTTTAGATGTTTATAGGCCATCTTTTGAAAATTCTCTATTTAATTCCATATACACTTTTTAATTGAGTTGTTTGATTTCTTATTATTTAGGGTTTTTTTTTTGAATTCTTTATATATCCTGGTTATTAATCCTCTGTCAGATGTATAGCTGGAAAAGATTTTCTCCCGTCCTGTAGGTTGCCTCTTTGCTCGGTTCACAGGGTCCTTTGCTGTACAAAAGCTTTGTAATTTCATGAGATCCCAGTGGTTGATTAGTGGTTTTATTTCCTGAGCAATTGGAGTTATATTCAGAAAGTCATTGCCTATACCAGTATATTGAGTTTCTCCTACTTTTTCCTCTAGCAGTTTCAGAGTTTCAGGTCTGATATTAAGGTCTTTGCTCCATTTAGACTTGATTCTTGTGCATGGAGAGAAATAAGGATCTATTTTCATCCTCCTACATATACATATCCAGTTTCCCCAGCACCATTTCTTAAAGAGGCTGTCTTTTCTCCAGTGAATATTTTTGGCATTCTTTGTGGAAAATCAGATGGACATAGCTACCTTGGACTTACATCTGGGTCTTCTATTCTGTGCCAGTACCACACTGTTTTTGTTACTATGGCTCTGTAATATAGGTTTAAATCGGGTATGGTGATACCACCAGCCTTATTTTTTGTTGCTCAAAGTTGTTTTGGCTATTTGAGGTTTTTTGTGCTTCCAAATGAATTTTAAGGTTGTTTTCTTCTATTTCCATGAAGAATGCCTTTGGTATGTTAATGGGGAGTGCATTAAATATGTACATTGCTTTTGGTATGACTGATATTTTCACAATATTGATTTTTCCAATCCAAGAACAAGGGATGTCTTTCCATTTCCTAGTGTCTTCTGCAATTTCTTGCTTGAGTGTTTTAAAGTTTGTATTGTAGAGATCCCTCACTTCCTTGGTTAGGTTTATTCCAAGGTACTTTATCTCTTTTGATGCAATTGTGAATGGGAGTGATTCTCTGATTTCATCCTCTGTGTGTTTGTTGTTAGCATATAGGAAGGCTCCTGATTTCTGTGTGTTTACTTTTTATCCTGCTACATTGCTAAAAGTGTTTATCAGCTCTAACAGATTGCTGGTAGAGTCTTTAGGGTCTTTAGGGTCATGTATAGAATCATGCCATCTGTAAATAATAATTTGATCTCCTCCTTTCCAATTTGTATCCCTTTTATGTATGTCTCTTGCCTTACTGCTAACATTAAGATTTCTAGTACTATATTAAAAAAAGATCCGGGCATGGTGGCGCATGCCTTTAATCCCAGCACTCGGGAGGCAGAGGTAGGAGGATTGCCATGAGTTCGAGGCCACCCTGAGACTCTATAGTGAATTCCAGGTCAGCCTGGGCTAGAATGAGACCCTACCTTGAAAAACAAACAAACAAACAAACAAAAAGAGTGGAGACAGTGGAAACCATTGACTTGTTCCTGATTTTAGTGGAAAAGTTCCAAGTTTTTCCCCATTTAGTATTATATTGGCTGTAGGTTTGTCATAAATAGCCCTTATTATGTTGACATGTGTTCCCTCTTTTCCTAGTCTCTGTAGGACTTTTACCATGAAGGGATGTTGGATTTTGTCAAATGCCCTTTCTGTATCTATTGAGATGATCATGTGATTTTTTTTACTTCAGTTTTTTTTATATAGTGTATAATATTTATTGCTTTGTATATGTTGAACCATCCCTGCATCTCTGGGATAAAGCCTACCTAGTTGGGGTGAATAATCTTTCTGATATATTCTTGTGTTCTGTTTCCTAGTATTTTGTTGAGAAAGTTTGCATCTATGTTCATGAGGGAGATTGGTCTGTAATAGTCTTTTGTTGTTGTTGTTCTGTCTTTGTCTGGTTTTGGTATCGGGGTAGTGTTAGCTTCGTAGAAGGAGTTTGGCAGGATTCCTTCCTTTTCTATTTATGGACTAGTTTGAGAAGCATTGGTATTGGTTCTTCCATGAAGGTCTGGTAAAATTCACCAGTGAATCCATCTAGGCCTGTACATTTTTTAGCTGGGATTTTTTAAAATAACTTCTTTGATCTCTGTACTTGTTACAGGTCTGTTTAAATGGCTTATCTCATCATGATTCAATTTGGTACATCATACAAATCTAGGAAATCATTTCTTTCAGGTTTCCAAACTTAGAGGAGTGTATGCACAAAGTGTCACACGTGTCTGGAGGCCCTAATGGGCCCATTCTCTCTGTGTCTGTCTCTCTCCTATCTCTCTATGCTTGCAAACAAATAAATAAATATTTAACAAAATTTTAAAATTATTTTAAAAAGGGAAATGTATGGGCTCATGTGGTGGACACCCTTTAGTATGACCTTCAGTATGTCCTATGATTTTATTAATTTCATTGATATCTGTTTTAATGGTGCCTATTTCATCTCTAATTTTATTAAGTTGTCTCTTCTTTCTTTCTTTTTTTGGTCACGTTTGCTAAGGGTTCATCAATTTTGTTTGTCCTTTCAAAGAACCAACTCTTTATTTCATTGATTCTTTGTATATTTTTCTATTTCATTAATTTCTGCTCTAATCTTCTTTTAAAATATATATTTATTTCTTTATTCATTTGAGAGTGTGTGTGAGTGAGAGAAAGAGGCAGATAGAGAGAAAGAGAATGGGTGCATCAGGGCCTCCATTCACCACAAACAAATTTCAGACACATGGGCCAACTGGTGCATCTGGCTTTATATGGGTCCTGGGGAATCAAACCTGGGTCCTTTGGCTTTGCAGGCCTTAACTACTAAGCCATCTCTCCAGCCCCCTCTGCTCTAATCGTTATTCTTTCTTCCCATCTGTTGATATTTAGTTTGCCTTGTTTTTCTTTTTCCAAGTTGTTTACTTGCAATCTTTCTGATTTCTTAATATACGCACTTAAAGCTATAAATTTCCCACTTAGGACTGTCTTCAATGTGTCCCAAAGGTATGCTGTGTTATAATTATCATTTGAGTCTATGATTTTTTTTTTTGTTTGTTTGTTTTTCAAGGTAGGGTCTCACTCTAGCCAAGGCTGACCTGGAATTCACTGTGTTGTCCTAGAGTAGCCTCGAACCCATGGTGGCCCTCCTACCTCTGCCTCCCAAGTGCTGGACTTAATGACATGCATCACCACACCCAGCTTTATTCTATGAATTTTTAATTTCCTTTTTAATTTCATCAATAACCCACTTATTATTCAGTAGTGTACTGTTTAGTTTCCCTGATTTTGTGTATGCTCTATAGCTTTTCTTGCTGTGGATTTGTAGTTTAATCACATTGTGATTAGATATAGTACAAGAAATTACTTCAGTTTTCCTGTATTTAAGACTTGTTTTGTGTCCTAATATATGGTCTATTTCAAAGAATGTTGCATGTGCTGCTGGAAAGAATGAGTATTCTGCAGCATTTAGATGGAATATTCTGTATATATCTGTTAGGTCCATTTGTTCTATGACATCATTTAATCCAGATGCCTCTCTGTTTACCTTTTGCTGGGATGACCTGTCAATTAGTGAGAGTAGGGTATTGAAGTCCCCCACTACAATTGTGTTTGGTGTTATCTGTGGCCTTAGTTCTAATAGTGTTTGCTTGGTGAACTTGGGAGCCCCCATGTTAGGTGTATGTATGTTTAGGACGGTAATGTCTCCCGTTCCAGTGTGCCTTTAATCAATTTAAAGTGAGCTTCCCTACCGTTCCTAACTAATGTTGGACTGAAGTCTATCCTGTCAGGTATTAAGAGAGTAACACTTGCTTGTTTCCTAGGCCCATTTGCTTGAAATGTCATTTCCCATGCTTTTACCTAAGATAGTGTCTGTCTGTTACGGATAGGAAGTTTCTTGGAGGCAACAAACAGAAGGATCTTGCCTTTTATTCCAGTCTGCAAGCCTGTGTCTTTTGGTTGGGCATTGAGGCCATTGATATTAAGAGTTATGAAAGGTATGTATTTATTCTTGCCATTCTTCTTGTTTGTAGTCCTTTCAGCTTTTCCTTCATTCTCTTTTACTAACTATTATTTGAGTATGGTTTATTTTTTTTCCAATTTCCTCACATGTGTGTGCTTTTTCTCCTCTGTGTGGAAGATCCCTTCAAGCATTTCTGTAGAGCTGGCTTAGTTGTCATATATTCCTTTAGCCTGTTTTTGTTGTGGAATGTCCTTATTTCTCCATCAATTTGGATACGTAGCTTTGCAGGATAAAGTAACCTTTGTTGACAGTTGTTATCTTTCAGAACTTGGAATACATCATTCTAAGCCCTTCTGGCTTTTAAAGTTTGTGTTGAGTAATCTGCTTCCTGATGGGCTGGCCTTCATAGGTGACTTGATACTTCACTTCTGCTGCTTTCAATATATTTTCGTTGGTTTGTGTGTTTAGTAGTTTAATTATAATATGGTGAGGAGAGGCTCTTTCCAGGTTTTGTCTGTTTGACATTCTATAGGCTTCCTGTATCTGTACTGGCATCTCTTTCCCTATCGGGGGGAAATTTTCTTCTATGATTTTGTTGAAAATGCCTATTGTGCCTTCGAAGTGAAATTCTTCTCCTTCTACTATGCCATGAATTCTTATGTTTGATCTCTTCATAGTATCTTGAATGTCTTGAAGTTCCCATTCATGCCTTCCTATTAGTTTGTCTTTCTCTTTGTTGGACTGTAGTAGATCAGCCACCTGGTCTTCTACCTTAGATACTCTGTCCTCTCCTTCATCCATTCTGCTGGTGGAACTTGCTACAGAGTTTTCTATTTGACTTACTTTGTTTTTCGTTTCTAGTATTTCTGATTAGAAGTTTTTTCATTGCTTCTATTTCCTTACTCATGTTTTGTGTTAACTTCCTTATTTCATTAAGTTGGTTTCCTATGTTCTTCATGAGTTTGTTTTCTTCTTTGATTCCTTTGATTTCTTCTTTAATTTCTTTGAACATAGTTATAATCATTCTTTTTTTTTTTTTTTTACCAAAGACCATGTTTTTATTATAGTTCTGGTTAAAGTAACTGTACAAAGCTAATCTTTAGAACAGCTTCTTGGCTTAAAGAGCCCATTCTTCCAAACAATTTTGTGAACAGTTCATTATTAAAAAGGTATAAAAAGGCTTCTGGGAGGTAGGTTGATGAATGATACCCAATGTGCCTGTGGTAGTAGTTGTCAAGCCATCTCTTGGCTGTCAAAGAATGGCCAGATACCAAAGCTGCTGGTTCTCTGCATCCTCTGGGGAAAGTAGCCTCCTCCTAGGCTGAGCTGGTACCAACTGGAATGCTCCAGTTCTCAAAACCTCATGAAGGGTGCCAAAGATGCTCTGGCTCTAATCTTCTGCTGTTGATCCTCCATGGTCGAGTCCAACCTCATGCCGGAATGTCGCTCTACTCTCTGTGAAGCCTAAGGACCCATGTTTGACTCTCCAGGTCCCATGTGACCCAGAAGTACAAGTGATGCAAGCGTGAAAGGTCATACATGCTCACAAGGTGGCACATGTGTCTAAAGTTTGATTGCAGTGGCTATAGGCCCTGACATGCCAATTCTCTCTCTCTCATATATATATACACATAATCTCCAGTCTGTTGGGCTTGCCATGTGGGGAGCTGGAGGGGGAAAGGAACCCATGTGGATAGTAAGGGCTAGGAGGCTCTCCAGGCTGGGCCTGGGCCTAGGCTGAGCCAGCCCAGGCCCAGCCAAGGGAAAGGCTAATCCACAGCTGGAAGATCCCAGGTGGTCAGAGCATAATCATTCTTTTGAATTCTTTCTCAGTTATTTCATCTAAATAAGTCTCATTAAACTAATCATTTCTGATGGATTTATAATTTTTGGTGGAATTACAATTGTCTTGACTTTTGTGTTTCTTGTATTATAATGTAGGGTTTTTTTCCATCATGAGTCAATTTGATGCTTAAGTTTTCTAATTATCTGAAGTATTCTTAGACATGTAAATCTTATATTAATCTTCAGGGTAGGAGCTTAAGGTACCAGGTGTGGCTCTTACATTACTCCCAGAGCAACAGCAGAAGTGACCCCAGGTGCTGGCTTTGCCTGCTGTGCAAGTGTTCTAGTAGGATGTGTGGAGCAAAATACAGGTGAATTCTAAAATTCAACTGAGCAATATACACACTCACTCATGACTAGCACAGAGAACTTTTGTAAAACTGGGCATTAAAACAAACAGATAGTCTAATAAAGTCAAAGTCCCTGAGGGAAGGTGTTGCCCCACACCCTGAGTCTTGTCAACTGGGAGGCTGAGATTTCTGGTCTGTAAAGGGTTCCAGGTCAGCCTGTGGCTGAGTGAGACCCTGCCCCCAGTAATGGCAGAAGAAGAAAAAGGCATTGTAAATCAGAGATCATCAAAAGGCACAAAAGTCAACCCCAAAATGCAGCTTATTTAAGAATGGCAAATCCATCCTGAGGTGGGAAGCGTGATCAGCACTTAAATGCCAGGCTTCGCAGCAGGCGTTGAGCGGTGTAAGCAGGCCATCGCCTTTTGGGTCGGCCTCAGGTCTCACCTGTGCTGTGTGTCCACCGGGGTCCTGCTTTGTCGTGTGGTGGGCTCTGCTAGGCGGGCTGGGTGAGTGGATCTGCTGTGCTACGCGCTGCGTGGGTTGGGGTGGTTCCCCAGTGGTTCCCCAGAGCTGGCAGTTGGGGGTGAGGGGGGTGTCTGATGTACCAGAGTTGCTCAGCTGGTCCCATTTGTCTTCCACTTCCTGTTTCTTGACTTTGTGATGGGGGCGGTGTGAGTGGAAAATCCCTTCACCTGGGTTCTGCTCCTGCAGCCCAAGCAGGGCCAGTGGGGGGCTTGGACAAGGACGGGCAGTGCAGCCGCAGGCGCGGAACCTTGCTGTCTGCATGGTGGCTGGAAGCGCTGGGTCTCTCCTGCTTCTCTGCTGTGGCTGACAACTCCTTACACACCTTCACTTTTCGGTAGAGGAGCGTATTGTAGTTATTTTCTGCTTATTCCCTCTCCTTCCAACCCCCTGCCCCCAGCTACTTTAGCATGGCTAATAAAACACCATCTTAACCAGAATTCCCCACCTTTTTTTCTTTCTTTTTGGCACTTGACTATATTTTTGTTTCAATTCTGCTTTTTCCTCGAAGTTACCGAGCTTTGGATGTGAAAATATAACTCTCACCAAAGTTAGGACAAATTCAGCCACTATTTTTTTTATTAATTTCTTGTTGGTTAACATACAAAATAGAGGGGTTTACAGTGACATTTTCACACATGTATATACTTTGCTTATATTTCACAGCCCTTTTACCCTCTCTTCTCCTCCTCCCCTCTCCTGCCAGTTCCCCTTCTTCCCTCAAATAGTCCCCCTCCTGCTCTCATGACTTAAAAGTTAGATTCCATGCCTGGAAAACATGGGATTTGTTGTTCTGAGTCTGGCTTGTCTGGTTCAACACAATGATCCTAAGTTCCATCCACTTCTACAAAAGACATTTTATTCTTCTTTGTGGCTGAATAAAACTGCATTGTGCACACATACTACATTGTGTGTGCATAATACATTCTGAATACATGTCACATTTCCCTAGTTCACTCACCTGCTAAAGGCAACTGACTCCAGGTCCTGGCCGTTGTGAACAATACCTTAGTGAACATGGATGTGCAGGTGTCCCTGGGAAGTGAAATTCGGCCACCATGTGTTTCACTATGTCCTCTTTATAATTCTTCCTTTTCCACTTCTTTTGAAATTGCATGAACACATATATTCACATTTTTTATATTTTTGAACATGTCATGAGTTTCTGCTCATTTCTAAAACAATGTTTTCCTACTCCTCAGGTGGGATTCTATTAGAAGAAATTTAATAAAGAGACCAGGCTCAGATAATATTCTAGAACACAATTTCTAGTGTACTAGCTTTACCAGGGAGACATCATGACCCTGAGTTTCCGACCAAACTATGCAGCTGCACCCTGCTTGTTTCTAGTTAGTGCCGCCATAGAAACAGACACCCCCAAACACAGAGCTTTCCGTTCAACATTCGTACTTCCAAATGAATGACTGCTAAGAAACTTTTGCTTGTGCACGCAAATAATGTAACTTTAGAAAACTGTAACCCACTAACCATGTAAAGAATTTAAGATGATGTCCCACTGTGTGCCATATTTGTCTATAAAGCTCCAAGATATCACAGATCGGTACTCTATTTATCCATTCTCAAGTTCAATAATAATTATTTCTGACACTTCATTATTCTATTAAACAACTACAGTAAATTTTCAAGGCAGGATCCCAAATATACCTCATAATTCTGCTAACTCAGCTCTTAAGCACTGTACTCACAGCTACCAACCACCTGGTAAATTCCATGAGGAGTGCTGACACACAGGCATGCACCACCACACCTGGTCATCACCTGAGTGCTGTCATCACAGGTATGCATTTTCAATTCTGGTCTTCTGTTTTGTTCATACATTACTTTCTTCTGTTCTGTAATTCAATTGTGGTTGTTGGTGTATTGTTTTTCTTTTTCTGATTACACAGATACATTTTACACAGGATGCTAAGTGCACCTTTCTTCATATTTTACAGAAGGGTAAGACATAAAGACTTTGCAGCTGCTAATTAAATCAATTACAATTTCTTTAGAATTTGAAGACTTCTCTGAAAATATCTGGGAGGACAAAAGTGTATATAAATTTATTTTACATAACTGACTGAGAAACAAATTCGAGGGTAAATAGAACATAATATGGTCTCACATGACCTAAAGGAGGTCCTGCTCAATTTGGAGGGGCAGTCACTGTGTCTATTGGAGGGGCAGTCACTGTGTCTATGGGAGGGGCAGTCACTGTGTCTATTGGAGGGGCATTCACTGTGTCTATCTGTAACTTCTACAACTGCAAATTCATGGAATTGTCCGTCCCCTTCTACCACTCAGGCTGCTTCCAGTGTCCCTAACTCAATTGCCAGGTCCTGTGTGAGTTGTAAAATCCACTGTGCCTGGCATCGTGGCGCACGCCTGTGATTCTGTCACTTTGAATATGTAATATGGAGGCATCATTAAGGTCACCCTCAGCTACACAGACTGTCTAAGGACAACTTGATGACATTAGGCTTATGTCAAATAAGTAAGTAGATAATAGGTAAATGAATAGTTTTAAAACTGAACTGTGCGCCCTTCTTCCTGGCATCTGGGTAGACTTGTTTGATGAACTAATTAGTTCTTTCAAGGTTATGTCTACCCCAGTGTTTATGGATGGTACATGTCTGCTGGTGAGTTTATCTATTCAATCATAGTGGCTATTGGTGATGAAGGCCTACACTAGAAGTAGGCGTGTCTTCTGACATAAATTTAATTATCATTAAAGTTTAGTTCTCTGTGTAGTTCCTGTCTTCTTTCTCTATTATGCTCCTATTTGTCTTTACATCCTTATAGACTAAAATCCTGTTGCTGACACTAATATCAGAGTCTCTTTGAAGGCTTGTCTTTACAAATTGACTTTTCTCATGAGCATGGCTTATTTTTCCTTTCATATATTTTAAAAATAATTTTGTATTTTATATCCATTACTTTTCTTGTTGTTGTGATAAAATACCTGAAGAAAGCAACTTAAGGCACAAAGGTTTATTTTGGTCACAATTTGAGAGGATTCAGGTCTATCATGGAGAAGCATAACAGCCCATCAGATGGTATCATCTACATTAAGAGTAGATCTTGCCTCCTTAGCTAAACATATCTAGAAGCTTCTGCACAGACATGCCCAGAGATTGACCTCCAAGTGATTCCAAAGCCCAGTAAGCAAACAATGAAGATCAGATATGATTCTAAATCCCATCAATCAAGCAGTGAAGATTATGTCACAGATTATGTCCTTGATATGATATGTCTTAGTCCACTCTCTTTCATCATCACAAAATACCTTAGACTGATAAATTTGTAGAGAAAATAAATGTATTTCTCACAGCTTGGGTAGTTGGGTAGTCCAAGAGCATGATATCCAAACCTGCTTATCCACTGGTGAGGGCCTCGTTTACTATGTCATAGCATGGAAGAGGGCATCATGTGACAAATGTGCTATCTCAGTCTCTCTTCCTCTTCTTACAAAGCCAGCAGAGTGCCATCCCGAGGATCTAGCCTCAACACCTCATCTAACCCCCATCGCTTCTCAGAGGCTCCTGCCGCTAAGTGACATTAACATGAATTTGCGGATTAGGTTTCCAAAACACAAATTTTGGAGACCACATTCAAACCATAGTACGGTAATTTAATTGTAAATATGAATTTCATAGACCACATTCAAACCATAGCATAGTAAGTGACTCATAAAAATCCACTGTGAGGCTCTTCTGCAGTGCATTCTCAGTTTTTTCAAACAGGCAATGAACTTAACTTAAGCTGCAAACGATCTTGAAATGAGCAGTGGCTCAAATGCAAACTCAAATCTTTCCAGCATTAAGTAGGCTTCTTGTAGGCTATACCATGTATACATTGTTTAAGGGAACCAAGGTAGCTATCAGTCTGGATATGAGCCATACCTCATACAATGAGAGAAAAACAAAAGCACTTGCAGAGCTCAGAATCCAGGGGAGAGCCAGAGACTCACAGCTGTAGGCTCTTCCTCTGGAGATGGTAACATTAAGGAAGGAGTGCCAGCTCAGCCTCGGAACTGCTCCTCTGCCCACAGTTCCAGAGCCCACGGCACTAACTTTTATCGCAGTTACCTTCACATTGCCAGAATAAAGCACATAACCTGAAGCAACAGATGGGAGGAAAGGGTTTATTCATCTTACAATTTCCAGAAGTTTCATGGCAGCAAAGCATAGAAGAGCAGAGGCTGGGCATCGCATCTCGCCACAGAAGAGCAGAGGCTGGGCATCGCATCTCACCACAGAAGAGCAGAGGCTGGGCATCGCATCTCGCCACAGAAGAGCAGAGGCTGGGCATCACATCTCGCCATAGCAGCTGGCAAGAACGAGCAGGAGACTGAGCCAGCTCTGTCCAGGGGGCCATGGCCTGTGACACACCCAAGCCTGTCCCAACAATGCACCTCCTCCAGAGAGGCATTGCTTCCCGAAGCACCACCAGCTGGGAATTAAGTATGAGGGTTCATCAAAGACATATGAGGCTATGAGGGATCTTTCACATTCAAACTACCACATTACACACACACACACACAGAGAGAGAGAGAGAGAGAGAGAGAGAGAGAGAGACTCATGACCCATGACCAGCTCATGATCTCATTTCATCTCATCTGCAGCTCAAAACAATCTCTTAACTGTGAGCTTGTAAAATCAAAGCAACGTTAAATACTTTTAACACATAATAGCACAGAATAAACATTCTCATTTCAAAAAGAAAAAAAAAACTGGGCATAGCAAGGAAAGATTGGACTAATGCAAAATCAAAAGCAAGCAAGGCAGACATCCCATCCTGCATCTCTATGTCCAGCATCTGGGGCATGTGACATCAGTTGGCCCCAGATTGTACTCCAGCCTTGGCTGTCTGCTTTCCAAGCAAATCCACCTGAACCAGAGCAAGAAGCTTTCCTTGGTGGCTGCCTCGTAGTCCCGGCATCTTCACAATTCTAGGGCCTCCACTGCAAACCTCAGTTCATCTCCCTGGCTCCTTGCCATGGCCTTTCGCGTTCTCTGCATAGGAACTATGACCCTGCTCCACATTACCCAGGGGTCAGCTCCAAAAATCTAAACTGGAACTCCAATGACCCTCTCTTTTCTGCATTGGTCATACTTCCAAAACCAGTACCAGGTGAGCTACCAGATTTGACAATATAGAGGGGAATAAAGCCAATTTTGAGAAAAACTCCTTCAGCATTCATCCCTTAGGAACCCTAAGCACTTTTTCAATTGTCCTGTGGTGGTTTGATTCAGGTGCCCCCATAAACTTAGATGTTCTGAATGCTGGGTTCCCAGCTGATGGATATTTGGGAATTAATCCCTCCTGGAGGGAGTGTATTGTTGGGGGTGGGCTTATGGGTGTTATAGCCAGTTTCCCCTTGACAGTGTTTGGCACACTCTCCTGTTGCTATTGTCCACCTTATGTTGGCCAGGGGGTGATGTCCACCCTCTGCTCATGTCATCATTTTCCCCTGCCATCGTGGAGCTTCCTCTCGAGCCTGTAAGCTAAAATAAATATCTTTTTCCCAGAAGCTGCTCTTGGTTGGGTGATTTCTACCAGCAATGCAAACCTGACTGCAACATGTCCCAATGCAGAACAGACGGCCCGCCCCCAAAGGCAGTGCTCTTAAACAATCACAGCTGAAGACTACAGTCTTTGTGCCCAGGTTTCAAACCTGCTCGCATTTCCTCTACCAAACACATCGGTCCATAACTTTGAAATTCACCTTTCCACAAGTTTTCAGGACACGGGCAGAATATAACTGTTAGCTCAATTCCCAGGAAAGTTCTCTTTGCCCTTTTAGACCTCATAAGCTGAGCCTCCACGGTCCGCAGTTCTCTCTGAGTTTAGGCCTGTCAAACTCTCACTAGAATGGCCCACCAAGCTCTATTTACAGCACTGAAAGGCTTCTCTAGTCCAAAATTCCAAATCCTTCCATCTTCACCCCCCCCCCCCCGCCACCTCCCACAAATCAGTTTGAAATGACTAGAAAGCACACAGTCAGGTTCATCAAAGCAACGGCCCCACTTGCAGGCGCCAATTCTCTGTTGCTGTGACCTTCACGTTGCTGGAAGAAAACACCTGACCAGAAGCAGAGGATGGGAGGAAAGGTTTGGCTCAGCTTACGGTTTTGAGGAGACGTTTCATGGCAGCAAGGAAGCATGGCAGAGCAGAGGCCGAGTGTCACATCTCGCCTCAGCAGCTGGCGGGAAGCAGCAAAGCAAGTGAGCTCACTCTGGCAAAGGGGGTTTGCAAGGCTCACCCCAAGTGACATACCTCCTCCATCAAGGCTCTGCTTCCCAAGTTGCCACCAAGTAAGGATTCAATGTGAGGCTTAATTACAAACACGTGAGGAAATGGGGGACATTCCACGTTCAAACTACCACAGCTTGTCTGGCTAAATGGGTAAACTGTGTCCGTCAAGTCACGCTCTGAATATTTATATGCATGCCCATAGATTAGCGAAGCTTTCACATTTTCTCATTCTTTATGCAGATGTCATTGACAATTACAGAGACTCAAAACTCGTCAAGGGGGCTGGAAAGATGGCTTAGCAGTTAAAGCATTTGCCTGCAAAGCATAAGGACCCACATTCAATTCCCCAGCCACATACGCATGGTGGCATACGCATCTGGACTACGTTAGCTGTGGCTGCAGGCCCTGGAGCACCCATTCTCTGTCTCTCCCCCCTTCATCATAAAAAAATTAATTAACTAATTTTTTTAAAAATCATCAAAGTTCTGAGAATAAGTGACTCTTGAATGTTTGGCACTAAATGAGTCATCCCTGACCTCCCCTCTAAGGATCAGGGACATGAAGACGTGAGGGTAAAATGAACATAGGAGCCAGGGGACAGGGAGGTGGGCTTTGGAACATGTCTCCGGATATCCACTGGCTGTTGCGTTCATGATTTCGCAGCAATTGTTATTACCCGCACAAGATCTGCACAATATTGGAGCCATCAACATCCCATCATGGACTGTGGAGGAGGAGAGAAAAAGGCATCAAAGCAGGAAAGGGACTGGTTGAAAAGAAGAAGGGGTTCAGTGGAAGGGAGATGTGCAGGGTAGAAGGAAGAAGGAACTAGGAGGGAATTATGATTTTTAATTGCTCATGTTGTATTATATCCTCGAGCATATATGAAGTGTAATTAGTAATAGGATAAAAGCATATTTTTTAAAAGGGCTAGGGAGGTGATTCAGCAGTTAAAGGCTCTTTTTTGTAAAGTCTGTTGGCCCAGGTCCAACCCCTCAACACCCATGTAAAACTCAGACACAGCAAGTGGTACAAGCATCTAATGTTGGTTTGCAGTGGTAGGAGGCCCTGGAATCAGGCATGTGTGCATACACACACACACACACACACACACACACACACACACTTTTTAAGTTAAAAAATGAGGGCTGGGCTGGAGAAATGGCTTAGCTGTTAAGCACTTGCCTGTGAAGCCTGAGGACCCCGGTTCCAGGCTCAATTCCCCAGGATCCATGTAAGCCAGATGCACAAGGGGGCGCATGCATCTGGAGTTCATTTGCAGTAGCTAGAGGCCCTGGAGCGCCCATTCTCTCTCTCTATCTGCCTCTTTCTCTCTCTCTCTCTCTCTCTCTCTCTCTCTCTGTCGCTCTCAAATAAATAAATAAAGATAAACAATTTTTTTTTAATGAGGGCTGTATCTGTAGCTCAGTGGTAGAGCACTTACCTAGCACGTACAAGGCTCTGGGTTCCATCCCCAGCCAGAAAAAGAAAAAAGATGGCTATGGGAGACCACCCACAGGTGTGTTTGTGGTTGGTATGTGACTGACAGGGTAGACTTGATCTCAGGACCGTACTTGGGAAGTCATGTGTGCCCTGACCCTTGCCTTCTGCCATAACCTCACCGCCACAGGCTGTGCCCTCCTGACACTGACACATCCCCAAAAGCCAAAGATCCAAAGCATACTGTTTGGGTTAGTCTCCCGCTGCCTTTGTGAAAAGCCACGTCACCACCTGCAAAGTGGAGGGAGCCCTGGTTCCTTTGAGAGAGGTGTGTGAGTCTAGAGCATATCTACTGCCTCTCAGGACAGTACCACCCTCCTCACAGCCTTCCCGATACCCACACCCACCAGGCCATAAGTGAGAATCCTTCCTGGTGGGTGCAGGGGGAACCTCTGACTCAAGTCATGGACACTGGTATCTGCCTCAGTTTCCTTGAGGGACAGCTGCACTGAGCCCCTGGAGACATGGGCATACTTTGACAGGACCCTGGTGGACCTCCAGAGGTTATGGGTGGGATTCAAAAGACTAAATGCATAACCCTCCTGACTCTGGGGAAAAGAAGGCTCAGGAGTGTATGGGTCACACGCTTCAAGCTCTCCAAGAGACAAGCTGCTTCTGTAACTGAATGGGAAGGACAAGGAGGAAGTGACAGGGCCCGTGGAAGAGCCGCAGTCAGGCTGGAGAGAGAGCTTAGCGGTTAAAGCACTTGCCTGTGAAGCCTAATAATGCATGTTCGAATCTCCAGGCCCCACATAATAGAATAAAAGCATGTTTTAAAAAACAGAAGATGCAGTGACGCAAGTGTGCAATATCACACACGTACACAAGGGGACGCACCCATCTGGAGTTTGTTTGCAGCAGCCGAATGGCCCTGGCACACCACCATATTCTCTCTCTCTCTCTCTCTCTCTCTCTCTCTCTCAAAAATAAAAACTAAAAATAAAAAGCAGCAGTCAACTCACAAGGAACTATCATTCCTGGAATACATGCATATGGTCAAATTATTTTTATGAAGCACAAAAAGAGCCAGGAGGGAAGGTGCACACCTGTAATTTTAGTATGGGGGGTGCTGAGGCAGGAGGATTGCCATGAATTCCATGCTGTCTGGGCTAAAGAATGAAACCCTGTCTCAAAAAAATAATAATAAAACAAAATAACAGCCGTCACGGAGGCACACACGTGGTAGCCTATAACCAACCAGCACTCAGGAAGAGGAGGCAGGTGGGTCAGGAGTTCAAGGGCAGCCTCGGTTGCATAGTGAGTTTGGGGTCACCCTGGGCTGCATGAAGCTCTATCTGAAAACAACACAAAAAGAAACAAAAACGTCAAGAGTGAGGGTCCTTCCACCCTGATCTCTGAACACCTGGGTGGTTTTTGGAAATCTCTTTTTCCTCTCACATTGTGCCCGAGGAGCTATTCCTCGGTCTGACAGCAGGTGACGCTCAACCCAGACTATTAGCAAAAGGAACTGGTAGAATTGCTCAACTCATTTCCAGTAACTTCTCCCTTCCAGCCCCACCTTCCTTTTCCCTGGCCCCAAGCCCTCGGGCCAGTTCCAGAAGCCTAGCCCCAGAGTTGGGGGGACTATCCCTGCCCGAGCTCTCCCTCCGCAAGCTGCCTGGGCAAGATGTGAGTTTGCCCCCAGAGGGGCCTAGAGGAGGAAGGGGGTGGCAGAGGGGAAAATGGGATACAAGGTTGCATATGAACACACACACACACAGAGAGAGAGAGAGAGAGAGAGCGCAAATGATCTGACCCAGGGGAAACTGGAATGTCCCTGTGGCCCCCCGAAGGAGGTCTGCTCAATACTGGGAGCCAGGAATCATGTTTAGGCGCCCCTCACTTGTGCCCCAGGCAGGGGTTGCAATCGCTGGGGCAGAGGTCCACAAGGCTCTCCAGGCAGAGGAGCGTGGCAAGCTCTCCCAAGGGTGCACCCTGCAGCCTTGGAGCTCAGATCGTGCCGGCGGCTGGAGGGACTGGGGCTGAGGACAGGCCCCTCGGGCAGACCCCGGGCCTCCGGGGCGGTGGTCTCCGCTGCTGGCCCCATGCCTCTGCCAGCCTCTCGATCACTTACATCCCCAGCCCCGCCACCAAACAGAGCTTTATCTTGTCTCCCCGACTCACAGGTACTGGCTGCTCCTTTGGGAAGTCTTCCAGGCTGGCCCCACATGGGGATCGGTGCTCTTGGCCCAACAACTGCCGAAGCAGCTGACGTCCCCAGGATATCCAGAGCCATACCTCAAGGGCCAGGAGAGCCTCATAGACATCTGGGCTCCAGAGGGCTTTGCTGTGAGGCTGGTCTTCCAGGCCTTCGACCTAGAGCCATCTGTGGACTGTGAAGGGGACTCTGTCACAGTGAGCTGGGGCTGTGGGCAGTCAGGAGAGGGGGAGGTGGGCCCCTGAATCACCCATCTAGAAGAGGGATAAAGAGCCCCCGGGGACCCAGCTTACCCAGGAAGCAGCAGTCGGCCCCTCACCTGGCCTCTCACGACCCTATCTGTCCCTGGCTACCATCTGGGGCCCAACCAGCAAGGGAGAGACCCGGCTGTAGTTCAGAAGACTTAAAAGGGACCCAAAAACACTGCAGTTATGTAGAGAAAACGGCCAGGGCCTCACTCGTAAGGTGGTGTTGGGTGCCTGCTTTGCTGGGTTAGAAAGCTGGACATTAATTATGGTGCAAGATTATAGTAAAGGCTGAGTTCACCTTAGAGGGTATGCCACAAAATTCACAGCAGGGGTACTATTCAAAATTAAAAATGATCCTGCACTTTATATTATATTTTGGTTTAAGTTTTATTTGTGTCAAAATAAGACATGCACATAATTGTTTTAAAAAGTGTTCTGACAGGCATGGCAGTGCATTCCTTTAATCCCAGCACAAGGATCAGCGTGAGTTCGAGGCCACCCTGACACTGCATAGTGAACTCCAGGTCAGCCTGGGCTACAGCAAGACCCTAACTCAGAGAACAAAAACAAAAAGAGTTCTAACCAGATGTGATGGCGCGAGCCTTTTATCCCAGCAGCTCTTGGGAGGCTGAGGCAGGAGGGTCAAAAGTTCAAGGTCTGCCTGAACTACATTAGAGAGATCTTGTCTTAAAAAAGTAAAAGTTGCCCATGCTAACCTTGAACCCATAGCTCTACTGCTTCTTGAGTGTTTGGATTACAAGTCTACACCACAATGCCCAGATTCAAAAATTTTTTAAAGGACTAGGAGGTAGCTAGCTCAGTGGTAGACTGCTTGCTAAGCATAAACAGTGCCCTAAATTCAATCCCTAGTACCATAAAAAAAAAAAAAAAAGCAGAAACTGGGCTGGAGAGATGGCTTAGCAGTTAAGGCATTTGCCTGCAAAGCCAAAGGACCCAGGTTCAATTCCTCAGGACCCACGCAAGCCAGATGTACAAGGGAGCGCATGTGTCTGTAGTTTATTTGCAGCGGCTGGAGGCCCTGACACGCCCATTCTCTCTCTCCCTCTCTCTGCCTCTTTCTCTCTCTCTCTAATAAATAAATAAAAATAAAGTTTTTTTTTAAAAAAAAAATACTAGAGTCCTTTAAGGACTATAAAGAGAAACAGCCTCTTCCATTTAAGCGCTCCCCAGGGGCAGTCATTTCCAACTTACACAGCCGTCTCAGCGGGCATGGACCTTCTCACATGGGAATGACAATCTAGTATTTGCTTTTGGTTTTTCATCTATCAGTTGGACCTTCCCTACTCACGTCTCCCTTCCCCCATTCTCCTATTCTTTCCTGTATCATCATATTAATAAAAATCAATATTTTTGTAGTTATGACTATAAAACTGTGTTGGTTTCTGTTGTCCATTTGACAGGACCAAGAATCTCCAGGGACGTAAACCAGTGGGTTTGTGAGTGAGTGACTACCCGAGATGAGTTTCTGGGCATGCCTATGAGAGAGTATCCACATTCGCTGAATTGAAGTTGGAGGGCTCACCTTAGCTGTGGGTGGCGCCATTCCATGGGCTGGGGTCCTCAACTGAAGGCAAAGGACAAAGCTAGCTGAGCACCAGCCTTCGCCGCGTGGACTGGAAGTGACCAGCTGCCATACCTTCCTTGCTATGGTAGACTATAACCTTGAACTGTAAACTGGAGTAAACATTCCTCCCATAAGCTGACTTGGGTTAGACATTTCGTTCCAGCAACAAGAAATATAGTCAGTACAAAAGCATCCACATCTGAACGCATGCTATATAGTAATTTTTTTCTCTGACTTGTGGGTTTCCCAAGAGTCAGTAAAGTCATGGAGTTCTTTGAAGGGAGGATGGCATATAGTTTGATGTTCAGTCTGTTTAGTTCTGTCAATAATTAATCTCCCCAAACTCTGGGCCAGGGCTTTAAATCTTCTAAAACACTCAAACATGAAGTTCAGTCTACCAGTCCCTGTCATTGTTGACCGCGTCCTTCCTGAAGGTGTTTGTTAATTTGTTTCCTCGGCCAGGGCTCTTTGCTTTGCTTTCCCACATCTGAGGAGTTCTGCTCTCCCTCTTTCTGGACATTTCCTTTGCCTGACCTATGCTGACCTGAGTGCCACGTCACAGATAAGTCTAGGGTTTGAGAATGACCACACAGTCTGAAGAATATTGGTAAGGTGATGTTTACCTCTGCAAAAGGGTGCATCGCTTTTCAAAGAATTCTCGTGGGCTGGAGAGATGGCTTAGCAGTTAAATCACTTGCCTGAGAAGCCCAGGAACCAATATTCAACTCTCCACATCCCACATAAGCCAGACTCACAAGGTGACACAAGCACAAGGTCACATAAGCACACAGGGTGGTGTGTGCATCTGGAGTTCAGTTGCAGTGGTTGGAGGCCCTGGTGTGCCAATTCTCTCTCATTAAAATAATAATAATAATAATAATAATAATAATAATAATAAATTCTGGCAAGCAGGCACACAAGGAATGGTCCTGCTGATGTTTCCCCAACATAGGCAGGCTCCTGAGAATTATCTGAGTCAGAGTTTGGCTTCATAATCGCATATGATGGGCTAACATAAAAATGACATGAAGCCTGGCGTGGTGGTACACGCTTTTAATCCCAGCACTCGGGAGGCAAAGGTAAGAGGATCGCCATGAGTTCAAGGTCACCCTGAGACTGACTACATAGTGAATTCCAGGTCAGCCTGGGCCAGAGTGAGACCCTACTTTGAAAAACCAAAAAAAGAAAAAAAAAAAAAGACATGATTTCTGAGGCAAAGCAAAGCAAGGAAGATTTAGGGACATTTTACCAGATACAGAAATAGAAGCTTTGCTTTCAAGGGTTGTTTATCTCAAAGACGCTGACTCTCTTGGTCTCAGAACTCTTAACTGTTTTGGTCTCAAAGAGACTGACTCAGGAAGATGGCTTCCCACAGAATGATGACCTTCCAAAATTCAGTTCCTCTTTTTAACCCTTTGACAGAAAAGATAGCATGTCTCTGTATTTCTCCCAATCCCTCCCTCTTTTATCACACACCATTAATCTTTTCTTCAATGTTGTCTAACATTCTTGGGCCTTTAGACTGTGAGCCCTTTAATAGTAGTAAGCTTTTTTTTGTCAGACCTTAGGATTTGCTTAGTCATGATGCTTTCTGTTAGTCTATGGATCTGTCCCTGGACACATGGGATTAGGCGGCATTTCACCACGGTCAGCACTCTTAAAACTATAATAGGGGCTGGAGAGATGGCTTAGTGGTTGAGGCACTTGCCTGAGAAGCCTAAGGACCCAGGTTCAATTCGGGCTGGAGAGATGACTTAGTGGTTAAGGACTTGCCTGTGAAACCTGAGGACCCCGGTTCGAGGCTCAGTTCCCCAGGACCCACGTAAGCCAGATGCACAAGGTGGCGTATGCATCTGAAGTACATTTACAGTGGCTGGAGGCCCTGGTGTGCCCAATCTCTCTCTCTCTCTCACTGCCTCTTTCTCTCTCTGTCTGTCGCTCTCAAATAAATAAATAAATAAAACCTGATTTAAAGTTCTGCCTGAACAACCAAAATTTGCCAAATGATGGGCTTAAAAAATAGTTTCTCCATTCTTTTTTTTTTTTTTTTGTCTGTCTAACAAAGCACAGCAGACCGGATAGGAGTTAGTTTGGCTCATGTCTGAAGCCTGGGCAATCGAAGAGCATGGCACAGCATCTGGCAGTGTGGAGGGCTGCCTGGTGTCACAACGTGGTGGAAAAGCAAGAAGCATGCAGTAGACTGAAAGGAAAACATGGGCCTAGTTCATTGTTTTTATCAGGAACTCGTTCCTGCAACAAGTAACAGACTCCCGCAATGAAGGCACTAGTCTGTTCCTTCACTCTTCAGAGTTTCACCCGTGACACTGTTACACTGCAGTTACGTTCAACATGAGCTTTGTAACGATTCAAATCACAGCATGATGTTATCAGCAGGATGACCTGGAGGTGTGCTGGGCATCTCCAAGTGGTCAGTGCATAGAAGCATTTCCTTTGGAACAGATTCTCTGATTAGGACTCCGCCAGTCTCCCACTCAGGGGTCCCAACATTCTGGAAACAAGCCGAGAAAGGGAATCAGGGAGGAAGATGCTCCTGAGTGATACACTTTCTCTTGATCCCTCTGTTTTTAGTGATGCCCTTCACCTGTCAAGTGAACCTAGGGACTCAAGTCCAGGGTTTCAGATTTGTGGTGGTTTGATTCAGGTGTCCCCCATAAACTTAGGTGTTCTGAATGCTAGGTCCCTAGCTGATGGCAATTCAGGAATTAAAGTCTCCTGGAAGCAGTGTATTGTTGGGGGAGGGCTTATGGATGGGTATTGTAACCAGCTTCCTCTTGCCAGTGTTTGGCACACTCTCCTGTTGCTGTTGTCTATCTGATGTTGGCCAGGAGGTGATGTCCACCCTCTGCTCATGCCATCACTTTCCCCTGACATGGTGAAGCTTTCCCTTGAATCTTCAAGCCAAAATAAACCCTGTTTCCCACAAGCTGCTCTTGGTCAGGTGATTTCTGCCAGCAATGCAAACCTGACTGCAACAGTAAAGTTGGTACTGAGAAGCGTTGTCATTACTGCTAGGAACCTGTCTGTGTGGCTTTGGCCTTTTGGAACTGCTTTGCAAGAGGATGTGAACAAATTTGAAACCTTGGTCTAAGAAATGCCTTGCAGTGCTGTAAGTACAGCTTGATGGACTATTACAGTCAGAGCTGAAAGACCTGATTGCATTAAGAACTATGGGCTCTGAGATTTGGCTTATGAAGGTGAAAAAGAGCTTTGCCTGGACCAGGCTAGAAGCAGTTTGTGTGAAAGGCTTGCTGTTATGCCTGGGTCCTGAGAACTTGTTCAGGGTCGCATTATGTAGAAATGGACTGGTGTGAGCAGAGGGATATGGCACAGAAAAAAAATAATAATAAAGTCTTTGGGTGAAACTGCTGCCTGTTCAGCTGCAATTGAGAGATTACAACCATTGAGATTGGACCAGCTGACCTGCACTGGAATGACAGGAAGAATGTAGAGGGTTTTTTTTGAAGGGACCTAAATGCTTAAGGAGTTTCCTGTTCTTCATAGTGTGCTTTATTTCCCTCTGGATTAACTAGTTGGTAGCCCACCTGGTATTATGGAGTATAACAAATGTAGGAAAGAGAGGGCCATTGAATTTGAAAAATGATGTTGTATTTTGGAAATGGTCATGGGCAGTGTGAAGCAGGCTTGTTGAATTACATGTGGAGCCCAATAGAGCCATGAGGATGAACTGTGGGTTGCAGTGGAGACCCAGTGGAGATGCCAGGACTATGAGATGGCTGCCAAGGACAGCTGCTGGCACCATACAATGTTTTCTGGAACTATGAATAGCCTAGCTGGAGAGGTGGAATTGGGACTTCAGAGACTTTTCATTGGTTAGAATTATCAAATGTGGAGACTTGTCACTGACTATAGTTGTTGGACTTGGGGCTACACAGTTTGATGTTTGTCTTGTTTAAATCCTGTATTGGTTGAATATTTCTTTGCTATGCCCAATGCCATCATTTGTACCGTGAGTGTTTATTCTGTGCCATTATGGATTTTGGGGGGATTTTTTAAAATTATGGCTCAGTTAAAAGACTATGGGGATGTTTGAATATCATTGAAATTGTTCAAATCTATGGGACTTTTAAAGTTGGATGAATGCACTGCATTTTACATCATGTATGGTTATCAGTTTATGGGGATTAGGGGCAGAATGTGGTGACTTGATTCAGGGGTCCCCCATAAACTTAGCTGTTCTGAATGCTAGGTTCCCAGATGATGGCAACTTGGGAATTAAAGCCCCCTGGAGGCAGTGTATTATTTGGGATGGGGGCAGGCTTATGGGTGTTACAACCAGCTTCCTCTTGCCAGTGTTTGGCATACTCTCCTGTTGCTGTTGCCCATCTGATGTTGGCCAGGAGGGGATGTCCACCCTCTGCTCATGCCATCATTTTCCCCTGCCATTATGGAGCATCCTCTCAAGTCTGTAAGCCACAATAACCCCCTTTTTCCCACGAGCTGGTCTTGGTTGGGTGTTTTCTGCCAGCAATGTGAACCTGACTGCAACACGGTTCAAGTTCACATCTTCTACCAGAGCAGTGTAGAGAGAGCTGATGTACTGGGTGTACAGGGGGGAGAGCAGGACCTGGAGTTGGCGGCCTCCCTAGCTAGACAGCATGGGACTCCACATGCACGCACACTGACTCACAGCTGGGACGCCAGAGACCCTGTGACAAGCATAAGGGACTCAGTGCTGGGCAACGCAGACATCGTTTCTTCCTAGAATTTACAATCCCGTGCAAATGGCAGGAAGCCTGGGGTTCCCAAGGAGTATCTCAGAAGAAGAATGAATTCAACAGTCTAGGCCGGGCATGGTGGCACACACCTTTAATTCCAGTACTTGGGAGGCTGAGGTAGGAGGATTGCTGTGAGTTCAAGGCCACCTTGAGAATTCCAGGTCAGTCTGGACTAGAGTGAGATCCTACCTCAAAAAACCAAAGAGAGAGAGAGAGAGAGAGAGAGAGAGAAAGACACACACACACACACACACACACACACACATATATATATATATATATAAAGAGAGAGAGAGAGAGAGTCTATTATTACTACATGTTGTTCTGGAAGAAGCACCAAAGGCAATAATGAGACAAGACTTTTCCTTTTTTTTTTTTTTTTTTTTTTTTTTTTTTTTTTGGTTTTTTGAGGTAGGGTCTCACTCTGGCCCAGGCTGACCTGGAATTCACTCTGTAGTCTCAGGCTGGCCTTGAGCTCATGGCGATCCTCCTACCTCTGCCTCCCGAGTGCTGGATTAAAGGCGTGCGCCACCACGCCCAGCTTCTAGACAAGAAGTTTCTTAACAGGACTTCAACAGGAGCAGCTTGTAAGCCCGGGGCAGCACATACCCTCCACACAGAACTCGAGTGAGGACAAACGTGACCTTCTTGCCAGTGGTGTGGATTTTCCCCATACTTGCTGTCCCTTCACTGTGCCTTCCCTTTCAGATTTCAGACGGTGGGACGGATCAGACCCGGCTGTGTGGGCATCAGGGCTCCCCACTGGGCAGCCCTGGCCACAGAGAGTTTGTGTCTTCAGGGAGGAGTTTGCAGCTGATCTTCCAGACACATTCTTCCTCCAAGGGAAAAACCACCCACCTCCACAGAGGATTCCTGGCCGTCTACCAAGCTGTGGGTGAGTGTCCCTCCTAGGGAGAGGGAAGGACCCTCTGTGACCCTGGCCCTAGCCCCTGTTATCTTGCAGGGCCAAGTGGAAGCATGAGTGACAGCTGTGGCTGGGGACTTCAGGACACCTGGGCTGCCCAACCTTACCCCAGTCCAGTCAATATTTCCAGGCAGGTCTACAGGCCCATTGTACAGACCAAGAGAAACCAGAAATCCAGATCTTTAAGAGAAATTCCAGGTTTTCTAATGGTAATTGTTTTTAATTTTTAAATTTTTTATTTTATATATATTATAACAGGATATACTCTTATATCCCCTTGCCCCAGCTGCCCTTACCCTGGGGCCCTCCTGAGTGGGGTTATGGTATTCATTATGGGGTCATGAAGGCCTTGGTCAGTCCCTATAGGGTAATGGGGCAGGGAGACCATGCCTCAGGGCATTCCTGCCCATTCTGTAGCTCTTACAATCTTTTTGCCCAGTCTTCCACAATGTTCCCTGAGCCATAGAAGACCTGTTGGCAGTCTGATTTAGTGTTGAGTTCTTTGTAGCCTCTGGATTTATGCTTTGATAGGTTTTGATTGATCACCGTATCTGTCACCATCACCTTGGAGCTGGTTGTCAGGCTAGCAGTAAGAGCCGTGTTCGTGTCACCTCTTCCTCTGCAATTTCTTTCGGGCTCTGGAACATGTGGTAGAGGTGGCCAATATTGTGGTGGGCAGTTGGCTCTCTTCTTGTCCTATGGATGGATCTGAAAAGAGAAGCTTCTCTACCAAAAGTGAGAGTAGCATTAATATATGGGTATGAACATTTAGAGGAGTGCTTACTGCAGCCCTTGAAATTTTTTTTAATTAATAACTTCCATGATTATTAAAAAAAATACCCCATGGTGATACCCTCCCTCCCCCCCACTTACCCCTTTGAAACTCCACTCTCCATCATACCCCCTCCCCATCTCAATCAGTCTCTCTTTTACTTTTGATGTCTTGATCTTTTCCTCCTCTTATGATGGTCTTATGTAAGTAGTGTCAGGCACTGTGAGGCCATGGATATCCAGGCCATTTTGTGTCTGGAGGGAGCACCTTGAAATTTTTAATATCCCTCCCAAAAGGATTTGGTAATTTATACTCCCACCACTCATGTTTCGAAGTGCCTGTTTCTTTACCCTCTACTCATTACAGCCACTTTCAAACTCTCTGAGTGCTAAACATCTGATCAGTGAAAACGAATTAAAAATTAAATATATTGGGCTGGAGAGATGGCTTAGCAGTTAAGGCACTTGCCTGCAAAGCCTAAGAACACTTGTTCAAATCTCTAGGTCCCACATATAGCCAGATGCAAAAGTGATACAAGCATGTAATGTTGCACATGTGCATAAGGGTATATAACACATGTGTATAAGGGTATATCACACATCTGGGGTTTGTTCACACTGGCTGAAAGGCCTGGCATGTCCATTATCTCTATCTGTCTCTCTCTCTGTCTCTGTCTCTCTCTCTCTCTCTCTCTCTCTTTGCCTCTTTCTCCCTCTCTTTCTCTCAACAATTGAGAAATTAAATAAATTACTCTATTGTGTCATGTGTGTGTGTGTGTGTGAGAGAGAGAGAGAGAGAGAGATTGTGGTGTGGTGTGTAAGATGTGTGGTGTATGCACATGTGCGTGTGTGTTATTGTGGTGTAATGTGTTGTGGTATGTGTGTGTATGTATGATATAGTGTGGTGTGTGTGATGTGTAGTGTATTCATGTGTGTGCATGTGTATAATATTGTGGTGTGTGTGATGTGTGGTACATGCATGTGTGTGCAATTGTGGTGTGGTGTGGGTGGCATGGTATGTGTCATGTGTGGTGTATACATGTGTGTGTGTGTGTGTATTTGTGATATTGTGGTGTGTGATGTGTGGTGTATGCATGTGTGTGTGATGTATGGCATATGCATGTGTGTGTATAATACTGTCGTGTGGTACGTGGCATAAGCATGTGTGTGTGTGTGTGTCATTCCTGGTGTGGTGTGTGTGATATGTGGTATACACATGTGGGCATGTGTGTGTGTATTTGTGATACTGTGGTGTGTGTGATGTGTAGTATATGCATGTGTGCAGAGGCCAGAGGACAACATCAGGTGTCCTTCTCTCAACACTCATCTGTGTGTGTGTGTGTGTGTGATGTATGGTGTATGCATGCATGTGTGTCATATGTGGCATATGTATGTGTGCATGTGTGTGTGTAATATTGTGGAGTGGTGTGTGTGTGTGTGTGTGTGTGTAGGCCAGGAGAGCAACCAGTGTCCTTCTCTCATCTCTACTTCTTTATATATATTTTTTTTATTATTTATTATTTATTTGAGAGAGAGAGAGAATGGGTGCTCCAGGGCCTCCAGCCACTGCAGATGAACTCTAGATGCATACGCCCCCTTGTGCATCTGGCTTATGTGGGTCCAGGAGAATCAAACCTGGGTCCTTTGGCTTTGCAGGCAAATGCCTTAACCACTATGCCATCGCTCCAGCCCCCATCTCTACTTCTTTTTTTTATTTTTTTTTTAATTTTTTTTTTTGTTTATTTATTTGAGAACGACAGAGAGGAGGCAGAGAGAGAGAGAGAGAGAGAGAGAGAGAATGGGCGCGCCAGAGCTTCCAGCCTCTGTAAACGAACTCCAGATGCGTGCGCCCTCTTGTGCATCTGGCTAACGTGGGTCCTGGGGAACCAAGCCTTGAACCGGGGTCCTTAGGCTTCACAGGCAAGCACTTAACCGCTAAGCCATCTCTCCAGCCCCTCTACTTCTTAAGACAAGATCTCTCCCTCAACTGGGAGCTGCTCTTTGTCAGCAAGCCCCAGCAAATCTCCAACTCCACCAGCACCTCAACCCCATGGACTGGGGTTACCCAGCTTTTACATGGGTGTTTGTTTGTTTGTTTGTTTGTTTGTTTTGGTTTTTCAAGGTAGGTCTCTCTCTAGCACAGGCTGACCTGGAATTCACTATGTAGTCTCAGGGTGGCCTCGAACTCATGGGGATCCTCCTACCTCTGTCTCCCTGCTGGGATTAAAGGCGTGTGCCACCAAGCCCGACTTTATGTGGGCTCTTGGGAGTTGAACTTGGCTGTCTCTTGCTGGAGTTGCCCTCATGCTTAAGCAGCAAGTGCTCTTAACCACTGAACCATCTCCCCAGCCTCAATGCTTTTATTATACTTGTTTGTTTATTTACTTTGGTTTTTAAGGTAGGGTTTCTCTGTAGCCCAGGCTGACCTGGAATCTACTATGTAGTCTCAGGGTGGCCTCAAACTCAAGGCCATCCTCTTACCTCTGCCTCCCAAGAGCTGGGATTAAAAACATGAGCCATAAACCGGGTGTGGTGGTGCACGCCTTTAATCCCAGCACTCGGGAGGCAGAGGTAGGAGGATTGCCGTGAGTTCGAGGCCACCCTGAGACTCCATAGTGAATTTCAGGTCATCCTGGACCAGAGTGAGACCCTACCTTGAAAAAAAAAACATGAGCTACCATGTCAGGCTATCATACTTTTTTAATGAGCTAAATTTTTTAAAGTATTGATCAGGTTAAACTAAATATAGCCATGGTCAGAAACAGCACCTGAGCTGTCAGGTAGCACGTTGTCTGGAGGCCTTAACGACCTTTGTCCTTTAGCTGCAGGCTATCGTCAGCCCGTCGTCCAGGCCAGAGGGACCTCCGAGGCTGTCATGACGCCTTTAGCGGATTCCCACAATATCCAGAACCACTGCCAGGACCCCTATTATGAGGTCGAAACCGCTGGTGAGTGTCCACCTGCTAAGGAAGTAGTTCCCAACCGTCTTGCTTCCACCCCAAAACCCGAAGCCCTTTGAGCACCTGCCCTGTTAGCCCAACAACTCCAATCTTGACCTTCCTATTTTTTTCTCCCCTCACTTTGCTCCTCAGGGACACTCACCTGCCCGGCCCAGGGGATTAGGAAAGACAAACAGAACGGGGAGGAGGTTCCTCGGTGTGTGCCTGGTGAGTAGCTACCTGCTTTTTCCTGTTCCACTGGCCACATCTTCAGTAAGCCTTGTCTGTACTGGAAGCTGTGGGATTTGCAGTGAGGGATGTGCTTGGAAATAGAAAGGGAAGATGAAAGCAGAAGGCTTGGCTGGAAAGGGCTGTCAAGAAGGCCCATTAAAGAAGGAGGACTTGGGCTAGAAGGATGGCTTAGCAATTAAGGCACCTGCCTGCAAAGCCAAAAGACCCAGGTTCAATTCCCCAGGACCCACGTAAGCCAGATGCCAGGTGTCTCGAATTTGTTTGCAGTGGCTGGAGGCCCTGGAGCACCCATTCTCTCTCTCTCTCTCCCTCATTCTGTAAAATAAATAAATAAAATATTTTAAAATATTTTTTTTTAAAAAGAGGGCTGGAGAGATGGCTTAGCGGTTAAGCGCTTGCCTGTGAAGCCTAAGGACCCCGTTCAAGGCTCGATTCCCCAGGACCCACGTTAGCCAGATGCACAAGGGGGTGCACGCATCTGGACTTCGTTTGCTAGAGGCCCTGGCACACCCATTCTATCTCTCTCTCTCTCTCTCTCTCTCTCTCTCTCTCTCTGCCTCTTTCTCTGTCTGTCACTTTCAAATAAATAAATAAAAATAAACAAAAAACTTTTAAAAGAAAGAGGACTTTGTTCCTCATCTCCAAAGGTCAAGAAATGTCTAAGAGCGCTGGCAGGGGCAGAAGAGTACCTGACTAGAATGCACAAGGTCCTGAGTTCAATCCCCAGAACCACCAAAAAATTAATTAATCATTAATTAAGTTTTAACAGGCCACCCTCTTTGAATAGTGCTGTTTCCAAGGATACAGCCAGGTTCTCTGGCCCTCAAAACTTACCCAACGTGCATGGCACATAGGGCAGCAGCTCCGCTTCTGTTCTTTCCTGTGCAAGAGCTCACACATAGGGCCTGATGCTGAGTGAGTGCTCTGCCTGTCCTCCGGCCCTCTGCCTTTTTAAAGACTTTGAGATGCCCACTTTGAAGTGCGTGACTGAGTAGTTTTTAGTATACTCTCAATATTGAAAAGGCATTAAGCCGGGCATGGTGGCTCACGCCTTTAATCTCGGCACTCGGGAAGCTGAGGTAGGAGGGTCGCCATGAGTCTGAGGCCAGCCTCAGCTACAGAGTGAGTTCTAGGTCAGCCTGGGCTAGAGCAAGACCCTGCCTCAACAAAAATAAATAAATAAATACATACATACATAAATAAATAAATAAAGTAAAAGCATTACCACTGATTCCAGAAGCTCTGCATCCTCCTTCCCTATAAAAACAAACAGTGCCAGGGGGCTGGAGAGATGGCTTAGTGGTTAAGCGCTTGCCTGTGAAGCCTAAGGACCATGGTTCAAGGCTCAATTCCCCAGGACCCACGTTAGCCAGATGTACAAGGGGGCGCACACATCTGGAGTTCATTTACAGAGGCTGGAAGCTCTGGCGCGCCCATTCTCTCTCTGCCTCTTTCTCTGTCTGTCGCTCTCAAATAAATAAATAAACAAACAAAAAAATTATTAAAAAAAAAAGTCCTAAACTGTTTTTTTAAAAAAAATAGTGCCAGGGATGCTGGGTGTGGTGGCGCACACCTTTAATCCCAGCACTCAGGAGGCAGAGGTAGGATTGCCGTGAGTTCAAGGCCACCCTAAGACTCCATAGTGAATTCCAGGTCAGCCTGGGCTAGAGTGAGACCCTACCTAAAAAAAAAAAAAAAAAAAAAGCAATGCCAGGGGCTGGAGAGGCGGCTCAGCGGTTAAGGCGTGTGTCTGTGAAGCCTGAGGATCCATGTTTGACTCTCCAGGTCCCATGTAAGCCAAATGCACAGTGACACAAGCGCAAGGTCACACATGCCCACTAGGTGGCGCACGCATCTAGAGTTCGATTGCAGTGGCTGAGGCCCTGGCACACCAATTCTCTCTCTCCCTCTACCTGCCTCTCTCCCTCTCATAAAAAGGGGGGCAGTCTGTTGGGCTTGCCACAGGGGAAAAAAAAACTAAAAATAAATTAAAAATTGAAAAACAGGACCTACAAGTTGCTCCTACCCAGTCCTCTGGCAATCTATTATCTGCCTCTCTGTATTTGCTTATTCTGGACTTCCCATGCAGATGTGATCATGTATTAGATCTTTACGACTGGCCTCTCACCTTTGCCACAATGTCTGCGATGCTTACCACATGTTATAACAGTACTTCGTTCTTTCGTTTGTTTTGCTTTGGTTTTTCTTTGAGACAGTCTCATGTAGGCCAGGCAAGCCTCAAACTCCCTGTATAGCCCAAAATAATTCTGAACTCCTGATCTTCCTGCCTCCACCTCCCTAGAGCTGGGATAATGTATGCATGCATGTGTGCGTGTGTGTGTGCGTGTGCGTGTGTTACTGAGGCTTGACTCGGAGCCTCAAGCACAGTAAGCAAGCATGTACCACCAGCTTCTTTGTACATTCTCACTCTCTGTGGTGCTGGGTTTCAAACCTAGGGACCCGTGTATACTCGGCAAGAACTCTACCACTTAAGTAACATCCCTTTGTTTACTGGATACAATAATTTTATTTATCTATTTATCAATGATGGGCATTTTGGGTTTAGCTTGGTTTTCAGTTTTTTGTTTTAATATTTTTTATTTGTATTTATTTGAGAGACAGAAAGAGGCAGATAGACAGAATGGGCGCACCAGGGCCTCTAGCCACTGCAAACAAGTCCAAATGCACGTGCCACCTTGTGCATCTGTCTTACATGGGTACTGGGGAATTGAACCTGGGTCCTTAGGCTTCACAGGCAAGTGCCTTAACCACTAAGCCATCTCTCCAGCCCTGTTTTTCAGTTTTTATAATACGGGTATGAGTGTGTGCAAGTTTCTGTGTAACACACGTGTCCAGATCTTGTGGAGTGCTGTAGCCTATAAGGATTCTGTGTGTAGCTTTTTGAGGACCACTGTGCATCTGGGCAGTACTACCAGAGTTCAAGTGCATCAGTTTTGAAATCTACTTTTCCTTTTTGATTGTGTTCTTTTGAGACAGGGTTTCATGTAACTTGAACTCTTGACCCCTTCCTCCAAGTGCTCAGATTACAAGTGTGTACTACTATAGCTTGTGAAATCCACTTGTGTGGTAGGGCCCAGGGCACTTGGGATTGAACCCAAGGCCTAGCCCTTGCTAAGCACGCATCTACGTAACTCTACCATGAAGTGGCACCCCAGCTAAAATCCACATTTTAATAATTTTTTGTTTATTTTTATTTATTTATTTATTTGAGAGTGACAGAGAGAGAGAATGGGCACGCCAGGGCTCTAGCCACTGAAAACGAACTCCAGACGTGTGCACCTCTTGTGCATCTGGCTTATGTGGGTCCTGGGGAATCGAGCCTCGAACTTGGGTCCTTAGGCTTCACAGACAAGCACCTAACGGCTAAGCCATCTCCCCAGCCCTAAAATCCACATTTTAAAATCAAAGTAGTGCCTCCCTCAGGCCATCTGGTGCACAGATCCCTGAAAGGGCAGCCTGAAGCTTCCTGGGAGGGCGCTGGGGGAGATGCTAGAAATGGAGAAGTGAGAAGGAAAGCAGACAAGAGGCACTAAAGACAAATCGTAGTAGTATGATGCGATGGTCCCACCAAGAGGTCAGGAGCGGCTTAAAGATGGAGGAGAGCCCACTGCTGGATGGGCTCTCCACCCCCCACTGCACTGTCCTGTGCCATCCAGGATACCTGTGCTGTGGGGTCAGGATTGAGTCATTGCCCAGCTCAATATTGCGTGAGGTCCGCCACAGCACCTCACTGGGCATCTTTTTTTTTTATTGGCGGGGGAGGACGGGTTTCAAGATAGGGTCTCGCTCTAGCCCAGGCTGACCTGGCATTCACTTTGTAGTCTCAGGGTGGCCTCGAACTCACGGAGATCCTCCCACCTCTGCCTCCCGAGTACTGGGATTAAAGGCGTGCGCCACCATGCCCGGTTTATGGCTGGAATTATTTTTATTTATTTATTTATTTTTGTTGTTGTTGTTGTTTATTCGAGGTAGGGTCTCACTCTAGCCCAGGCTGACCTGGAACTCACTCTGTAGTCTCAGGGTGGCCTCGAACTCACAGGGATCCTCCCACCTCTGCCTCCCGAGTGCTGGGATTAAAGGCATGCGCCAGCACGCCAGGTTTATG
This sequence comes from Dipus sagitta, assembly GCA_036346955.1. Classification (NCBI taxonomy): domain Eukaryota; kingdom Metazoa; phylum Chordata; class Mammalia; order Rodentia; family Dipodidae; genus Dipus; species Dipus sagitta. The sequence goes on along the minus strand of CM070789.1, from coordinate 24,873,193 downwards.
GCTGGAATTTTTTGTTTGCTTGTTTGTTTGTTTTTCGAGGTAGGGTCTCACTCTAGCCCAGGCCGGCCTGGAACTCAGTCTGCAGTCTCAGGGTGGCCTCGAACTCACGGCGATCCTCCCACCTCTGTCTCCCGAGTGCTGGGATTAAAGGCGTGCGCCACCATACCCGGTTTATGGCTGGAATTATTTTTATTTTATTTATTTATTTTTGTTGTTGTTGTTGTTTTTTCGAGGTAGGGTCTCACTCTAGTCCAGGCTGACCTGGAACTCACTCTGTAGTCTCAGGGTGGCCTCGAACTCATAGCGATCCTCCCACCTCTGCCTCCGGAGTGCTGGGATTAAAGGCGTGCACCACCACGCCAGGCTTATGGCTGGAATTTTTTGTTTGCTTGCTTGTTTGGTTTTCGAGGTAGGGTCTCACTCTAGCCCAGGCTGACCTGGAACTCACTCTGTAGTCTCAGGGTGGCCTCGAACTCACGGCGATCCTCCCACCTCTGCCTCCCCGCGCGCCACCGCGCCCGGCTCACGGGGCATCTCCCCCCCCCCCGCAGCCCCGCAGCCGCTGACGGTCCCTCCCCCTCTGCTCTCTCCCAGTCTGCGGCTGGCCGGTGACCCTCGTGGCGCAGAGCCCGCCGACGCACGGCTCTTCCCGAGCGCAGCCGGGCGACTTCCCGTGGCAAGCCTTGACCTACATCTACGGGCGCGGGGGCGGAGCCCTGCTGGGCGACCGGTGGGTCCTCACGGCGGCGCACACCGTGTACCCCGAGGGCGGCGTGCCGGCCGGCGGGAACCGGAGCGTGGGCGTGTTCCTGGGCGGCACGGAGGTGGCCGAGCTGCTGCGGCTGGGGCGCCGCGCCGTGCGCCGCGTGGTCGTGCACCCCGCGTACCGCGCGCGCGCGCCGGGGCACTTGGGCGCCGACCTGGCGCTGCTGGAGCTGGAGCGCCGCGCGCCGCTGGGCCCGCGCCTGCGGCCGGTGTGCCTGCCGCGCCGCCGCCGCCTGTACCGCGCGGGCCGCGAGGGCTTCGTGAGCGGCTTCGGCGTGGACCGCGGCCGGCTGCCCTCCGCGCTGAAGTTCTCGCGCGTGCGGGTGGCGCCCGGCCGGCGACTGCGAGGCGTGGCTGCGCCAGAAGGGCCGCACCGAGGTGATCTCAGACGACACGTTCTGCACCGGCGACCGCACGCGGCCCGACGGCGCCTGCCAGGGCGACAGCGGCAGCGTCTTCGCCGTGTGGGACGAGCACGCCCTCCAGTGGGTGGCCGCGGGCATCGTGTCGTGGGGCGTGGGCTGCGGCAAGGGCTATGGCTTCTACACCAAAGTGCTCAACCACGTGGACTGGATCGAGGGAGTGATGGGCGGCGGGGACTGAGCTGGGCAGGGGGCTCAGCACCCAGGGGCTGGCAGGGAGGACCAGCCAGGCGCGGGGACAGGATCCCTACTTGAGCCTCCTCTTCCCCCACAGCCTTCCCTCTGCTTGCCTGAGTTTTTGCGTCGGGGAAGCCCTGTACCGGAGAAGCAGTTTCAACTTGAAGAACTCTTTTGTCTGTGCGTTGTTTGTTTGTAACAGGGTTTGACTCTGTGGCCCACGCTGGCCTCCCACCTCATGGTAATCCCGAGCGCTCAGATTGCAGGTGTGCGCCACTATACCTGGACCCATCACCTTAAACATCTTTTTTTCTTTAAAAGAAAACATTTGGGCTGTAGGGATGTCTTAGCAGTGAAGGCGTTTGCCTGCAAAGCCAAACGACCCAGGTTCGGTTCCCCAGGACCCACGTTAGCCAGATGCACAAGGGGGCGCACGGGTCTGCAGTTCATTTGCACTGGGTGGAGGCCCTGGCGCGCCCACTCTCTCTTTGTCTCTCTCTCTCCCTCTTTCTCTGCCAAATAAATAACTGAAAATAAAATATTTTTAAATATTTATTTATTTATTGGAGAAAGGTGGGAAGAGAGAGAGAGAGAATGGGCATGCCACGGCCTCTAGCCACTGCAAATGATCTCCAGACACATGTGCCACTTTGTGCATCTGGCTTTACCTGGGTACAGGGGAACCAAGCCTGGGTCCTTAGACGTCACAGGCAAGTGTCTTAACCGCTAAGCCATCTCTCCAGCTCCTTGAACATCTTTTGATTTTATTTTAAAAAAATTGGGGGGGGGCTGCGTGCATGCGTGCGCACGCGCACACACAGAGTATGTGGCACATGCATGGGTGTGTGTAGATGTATGCATCCTGTGTACACGCATGCAGAGGCCAGAGGAAGACCCTGAGTGTCTCTTTCCTCCACCGTATTTCCTTGAGACAGAGCTTCTCACTGAGCCTAGACCTCACCATGCTTTCAGTTAGACCTGCTGCCCGACAATCCAGTCTTCACCCCCTCAACACTGGGATTACAGGTGTGCATGGCCATGCCCAGCTTTTTACATGGATGCTGGGGATCGAACTCAAGTCCTCATGCGTGAGAGGTAAGCACTCTTGCCTGGTGAGCCATCTCCCCAGTGTCTTCTGACACAGTTTTTCAGTACTTACCTGTGGACGACTCACCTTCTCATTCCTTGTTCAAATGGCATGGGTAGGGAGATGGGATTTTTTTTTTTCAAATAGTTATTTATTTGTTTGCAGAGAAAGAGTATTAATGAGAATGGGCACACCAGGTCCTCTTGCAGCGGCAAATCAGCTCCAGATGCAAGGACTATTCTGTTCATCTGGCTTTAATGGGTGCTAGGGAATTGAATCCAGCCTGTCAAGCTTTGCAAGCAAGTGTCTTTAACCACTAAAGCCAACTCTCAAGTCCTTGGGAAGGGATTTTAATTGTATTTTGTTTCTGAAATATTACAAAGAACTGCCAGGCATGATGGCACCTGTCTTTAATCCCAGCACCCAGGAGGCAGAGGTAGGAAGATTGCTGTGAGTTTGAGGCCAGCCTGAGACTGCAGAGAGAATTCCAGGTCAGCCCTGGCTAGAGCGAGACCTACCTCAAAAAAAATTTTTTTTTCATTCATTCATTCCATGGGCTGGAGAGATGGCTTAGTGGTTAAGGCAGTTGCCTGCAAAGCCTAAGGACCTAGGTTCGATTCTCCAGAACCCACACAAGCCAGATGCACAAGGTGGTGCATGCATCTGGAGTTCGTTTGCAGTGGCTGGAGGCCCTGGTGTGCCCATTCTCTCACTCCCTCTCTTATATCAAAGTCCCTTACAGTAACCTTCAAATACTATCAAATATTCAAACCATTAGCTTCATCACTTACTACAAGTCTTGCAGTAAAACTTCCACTTTTTGTTTCCTGTCTTCTCTATGCCAGTGTTTACAGGTCATTTCACTTAATTCCCACCCTGCGTTGGCACATGCCTCACAGTGAGGACACTAAAGTGCGTGGAAATACCATGACTTGTGAAAGTCCCACGGCTGGTTCTTGTCTGAAGAGATGGCGCCTCTCCCGGTGTGCCAGGATATCTGTACCCTGTCCTCAAGGCCTGTTTCATTGCCTACTTGCCTCCCACCACCCACAAGCTTACAGGTTCTCCCTGCCTAGGGAGTTTGGCTTCTGCGAAGACACAGCACCTGCTTACACTTTCCCCGCAGTCAAGGGTGTTGTCACCATGGCAACATCTACTCTGTAATTTGTAGCAAGTATTTAGAATGATTTACAGTGAGAGATGAAAAATGAATAAATTGTTCAGTGAGAATAGAAAATGTATACATAGGGGCTGGGGAGGTATCTCAGTGGTTAGAGGTGCTTGCTTGCAGACCTGCTGGCCTGAGTTCAGTTCCCCAGGCACTCACTCAAAGTGGCTCATGCATCTGTATCCCAGCATGCCTGTGGCCGCAGGAGGCCAAGCCAGGAGAATCCAGAAGCTTGCAGACCAGCTAGACTAGACCGGAGCACAGAAGTGGCAGAAAGAACCTAAAACAAAAATAAGCAAGAGAAGCCGGGCGTGGTGGCGCATGCCTTTAATCCCAGCACTTGGGAGGCAGAGGTAGGAGGATCGCCGAGAGTTCAAGGCCACCCTGAGACTACATAGTTAATTCCAGGTCAGCCTGGACCAGAGTGAGACCCTACCTTGAAAAACCAAAAAAATAAAAATAAAAATAAGCAAGAGAGGGCTGGAGAGATGGCTTAGCAGTTAAGGCGCTTGCCTGCAAAGCCAAAGGACCCAGGTTCAACTCCCCAGGACCCATGTAAGCCAGATGCACAAGGTGGCACATGCATCTGGAGTTCATTTGCAGCAGCTGGAGGTCCTGGTGCAACCATTCTCCCCCTCCTTCTCTGTCTCTCTCTCTCAAATAAATAAAAATAAATTCTCTTTAATAAAAGTAAACAAGGGAAACCCTGTCTCAAGCAAAGTAGTAGGAGAGGGCACACACCCCAACATTGCCCTCAGACCTACACACACACACACACACACACACACACACACAATTAAAGAAAGACCATGAATACATAAAGCAGAGAAGAGAATACATATGTTAGTGTTGAAAGATTCAAGTTGCTCTGTGGTCAAAGGTTAAATTTATCTTTGAAAATTAATAGGATCCCAGCTGGATGAAGCAATACGATCAAAGGTTCAAGGTCTGCCTGGGCGACATAGTAAGTTCATGACCAGTGTTGTGAGAGCTGGCTTCAAAATAAAATGATTGAAAAGGAAGACTAAGGATGTAGCTTAGTGGCAGAGAGTTTGCCTAGCATGTGTAAGGCACTGTGTTCATTCTCCATGAGAAGTTATAAGAAATAAGAAATGAAAGGAGGAAAGAAGGAAGGAAAAGAGAGAGAGAGAGAGGGAAAATGAAGGCTCTAAACTGGGCACAGTGATGCACAATCCCAGTTACTTGTGAGCCTGAGGCAGCAGGGTGGACTCATGCTCAAGGCTACCCAGGATCCTGTCTCAAACTTTTAAAAGCATTCAGAGAAAGAGAAAAATTAAGAGGAGCCAACATCATACATATACATAGTTGCTTCAACTTTTAAAACTCATATAGACACAGTTCAAAAGACTATTAAAAAAATCCTCAAAATACCAAATAAGCTAGGTGTGGTGGTGCATGTCTTTAGTCCCAGCATTTGGGAAGGAGGATTGCTCTGAGTTTGAGGCTAGCCTGGGCTACAGAGTGAGTTCTAGGTCAGCCTAGACTAGAGTGAGACTCTGCTTCACAATACCAAACAAAGGCTGTTTTATATAGCACAATTTTAACTGTTTTGTTTTCCTCTATTTTATACTGGCTAATTTTTTTCTTCTGTAAGTATGTTAATTTGAATGTATATTCCCCCATAGACTCAGGTGTTTTATTGAAGTTTTTAACTCAGGTCCTCCAGTCTGGCTGGAGGATGTGTCACTTGGAGCAGATCCTGGGGTCCAGCCCTAAGGTGTGTTGGGGGTAGGTCTGATTTCCAGCCCAAAGGTCTGAGCTCTGGCAGGGTCCCTGCTGTTTTCTGCCCATGGTACTTGCTGCTTTTGGGTTTTGTGGGCTGTTTGCTTGTTTCTCTCTGCTGGGATGTGTGGAAGCAGCTTCCTCAGCCATTGATGGAACTTCCTCCTGGATCTGTAAGCCCGAAATAAATCCTTCCCTCCCATAAACTGTTTGGAAGTTCATCCCAGCCATGTAGAACTGACTTCACCAATAAGCGTGTATCATTTTTACTTATTATTAGTTTGCTTTTTCAAGGTAGTTTTTCATTCTAGTCTAGGCTGACCTGGCTATTCACATATTCACCACATATTCACTATGTAGTCTCAGGGTGGCCTCGAACTCAGGGCAATCCTCCTACCCCTGCCTCCCGAGTGCTGGGATTAAAGGCATGTGCCACCACGCCCGGCTTTTACTTATTTTTATTATTTTAAAATTTTTTATGAATTTCTACAAGGTAAAAATACATACCTGTTTGCCTAGATCTTTATCTACTCATTTATATCTTTAAATATAGATCTATATCTTATTTGAATAGTTGGACCAAGTTCAAGTAGGGCTGGGCCTGAGCTGGTGAGATCCAGATTTGTGACTTTCTGGTCACGTTACATTATAACAGGGACGGAACTCAGAATCCCTAGGATGTTGCATGATACCTAGAAAGAACTTGGAGTTCCCAAGACGAATGACATTGCTTTAGCTGGCTGGTCTTCTTGGACTTTTTTGCTTCTTACCTGCTTCCTCTGCTCCCATTATGGAGAGAGAGAGAGGGAGAGGTGGGGAAAGGAGGGAGGGAGCTGTTGGCATCGGGATGCACAGTTCTCTCCTATCCTTTGCCCACCTTAACCCGACAAAGCCAAACTATGGATCAACCCTGCCACTAGATTCCATCCTCTGTTCCAACACACACGTCTTGGGGAAAACCCTCCAAGCCTTCGTATTCCTGCACCTTGTGTGTGCTGCTCCCCAGCCACGTTCCATGGTGACCGGTCACTGTCCAGTGAGAAAGTGCCCTCTTCTTCATGAGTCCTTGCAATCTGTTTTCTGTGAAAACGCCTGGCACCTAAGATAGGTAGCACCATAAACTGATGAGTAGGTGCGCAAGTGGGTGGGGGAATGAAAAGGTTAATCTAATAAAGGACACAATCAGGACAGTCTACAGACTTTAAAGACCTGGGAGGTCTGCTCTGTCGGTCAAGTCTCCTATAGGACAAATTGCCACCTGGTGCTTGGAGCCACAGAGAGGCCAGGATAACAGCAAAATTTTTAGGCAGGACACTACTTCCTGGTAGGCAGGAGAGCTTTCTGGGGACCTGGCTACCTTTCCAAGTCTTTCTTGCTCTGTATCCATACCTTTTGTTAAGCAAAGCAGTTTTATCCCTAGAACTCAACCCTACGACCTGCGAGGAAAACTGGTTCCAACCCCTCTACAACTGCCCTGTGTTTGCTAAGAGCCAAGTTCAACCCCCTGTGGTGGTGCACTGCCTTTAATCCCAGCACTTGGGATGCTGAGATACGAGGATTAGCTGTGAGTTCAAAGCCACCCCGAGACTACATAGTGAATTCCAGGTCAGCCTGGGCTAGAGTGAGACCCTACCTCAAAAAAAAAAAAAAAAAAAATACACACACACACACACACACACACACACACACACATATATATATATATATATATATATATATATATATACATGGGTCTAAGAGCCAAAGGTCAGTGATGTGGGAGGGAGGGTCACAAAATCCAGGGCTACTTTAGGGTCTTGTGACATAGTAACCCCGCTTCTAGGGCTGTATCATTTATGAATAACACAGGTCAGGGCCCCAGGACAAGTAAACCCATTCTCTGTCCACTCCCTCATGCCCGCCCTACTGTTCCTGTCAGTTAAGCCCCGGCCACTGCTGTACCTTGGTTGCCAGTTGAAGAAGGACGGGAAGCAAGAATGGAATCAGTGGATAAAGGCATCCTCTTGGCAACCGTGATGCCCTAGTGCCCTTGGGGCAACGTTGTATAACAAATCCCTTCTAATTGAAATACTCCCTCCAGAAGCAAAGAGGGACTTAACAAGTCTGGAAGAGCCGAAAGTTCTTATCACCCCAGGTTCAGAAGCAGGAAACACTGTTGAGGGACAGACTCTGACCAACGTTGGGGAGCAGTTTTCTCTGATGAAAACACTCCCTCCTGAGGGGAGGAGGGAGGTTGAGGCTCGAGGTAAAGGAACTTAAATGACCCTGCCATAAGGTTATACAAGGGTCAGCAATTGTTGGGGGGGCGGTGCTCCCACCTGCCCTGCAGCTTGTGTGAAGCGCTGCAGGAGACCCAGTAAACTCCCTGGTCACCAAAGCTGGTTTGGTGCAATCGTACTTTTGCCTGCTGTCTGAGCCCGGTCTAGGGTGAGCTTGTGTCTCCCCAGGAAGAACAGTTCTCACCCCTGAGGAACCTTGAAAGCACACAGCTAGCAGGCCCCGGCCCAGAAAGTCTGAAGAATGATGGTCGGGTTCGGGAATGCCACCCAAAAGTTTCCTGGTCGCTACAAGTTCAGGACCTTCCATCTCCTTGGCTCTTCCACATGCAGACCAGCAGGTGGCGCCACCAACGAAAATTTTTAAAACCAAAACTAAAGTGCAAACAGATTTTTTTTTAAATATGCAAATAGTTCTTTCCCTAAAACCTTCCTCCCGGAATGGTCCCCCCTCCACCGCCACAGTTGTTCCCTCGCCCTTCCCTCCTCTGCATGCCGGTCCTTCCTCTCACCTCACGGTGCATTGCATGAAGACGCTACCAGGAGAGCCAAGGACCCAAAGCACTGGCCTTGAGAAATGTGAGTAAGGCTGATGGGCACCGAGGGAGGGAGGAACTGAGCATGGGAGGCAAGACTGCTCCCATGTCTACTCAAGGAGACAGGGGCATCTCCTCCTCCCCATAGTCCTCGTCGCCAATGCACACCAGGTACTCAAGGGGACACGCTCCAGCCCTGGTGGGGACCACAGAAGACCTGAGACATATGAGCTGGGACCACCTTCCTTTTCTTGGCTCTGGGCTCATAACAGGGAACCGCGAGGAGAGGGGATCCCTCAGCAAGGGAAGACTCCCCCATGCATGTTTCCCAGATTCCAGGAACCCTTGCTGAAGCCTGGGGAGGCCTTGCAGAGCCATAGTTGGAAATCCTCACCCTCAGTTAACTGGTCCCAAGCCCGTCCCCTTCCTGGAAGAGAAGGGGCTGGCGGAGGGGAGCAGGGGCGGAGACTGGGGAGGGAGCATGGCGGGGGGGGGGGGGGGGGGTGGTGGTGACCTCTGGACTGGACGCTGCCCTGGGAGGGACACCCAAATGCAGCAGCTGCAGAGGCCACCCCCGCCCCCACCGAAAGCATCTCTATGGGGCCTAGAATGGGCAGAGGAGAAAGCTGGGAAGTATGGTCACCCCATCTCTGCCATATCACAAGCCAACTGACAAGGGTGCACACTCCCACACACCCCAGATGCCCTTTCTCTTTCCGGCAGGTGGCTCTTGTCCCTCCTCGTGGTAACCCTGTGTTTCAGGGCGGGGACCTCCATCCCTACCCATCAGAAGCTCTACGGGGAGGTGACCTCTCCACTGTTCCCAAAGCCTTACCCCAACAACTTCGAGACAACCACCGTGATCACAGTGCCCACGGGGTACAGGGTAAAACTTGTCTTCCGGCACTTTGACGTGGAGCCCTCTGAAGGCTGTTACTATGACTATGTGAAGGTAGGAATCCGGCGGCTCGAAAGGGAAGAAGAAACGGGGCCATTCCGGAAGCTGAGGGAGGGCTTGTGGTCGGAGCACCCTGGACTTCAGGCCTGCGCCCAACGTTGCCCAGTCTTGCAGAAGTGCTGACCAAGTGGGGTTCTTGGTGTCTAGAAGGGGTGCCTAGGGGTGTTAGAGGCCTTGGTGAACATCGTGGAGGAAAACAGAGGGGGTGAAACCCATTCTCACTCTCTACAGGGCTCAGATCACTAGCTGTGAGTCTGTGGGAAACATGTGTGCCTCAGTTTCCCTGTAGGGTTAGCTGCTCAATGGGAACATAAGGAAATTAGACACGAGTGGCCGACTGCGCATGGCCGCAGCAAGGACCGAGGTCAGCATGCTCCGCTGTGTAACCAAGGAGGGCTGCTCCCGCCCCGCCCCGCTTCCGTGTCCAGAGGGAAAACAAAGTGCAGGATTCAAGCAGAGCCTGTGCATTTCCAGTACGGCCACGCTCCCACGACAACCTAAATGCTAAGAGAATAACGTGAAGATTGCACGTCTGCCTCATGAAGAGGGCTTGAGCTGTCTGCAGCGTCGGGGGGAGAGAACCTTCTTGGTGCGGACAGTGAGGAAGGAGGGACTGTGGAATCTGTGAGGCAAAAAGAAAAGATAGTAAGGCAATGCTTGCCAATGCCGAGGCGCTGGGTACCAGGGAATGTTATCATATCCACTTGGGTATGTGAGGAGGCGTGGCTGAGTGTGGTTTGAACAAGGTAAGGCGGGCTGAGAAAGCCATGCATGATTGATAATCCCAGTACTAGAGAAGCTGAGGCAGGTGGATGTGTCAAAAAAAGGAAGAAAAAGAGGAGGGGGAGGAAATAAAGATGACCAAATCCAAGGAATAAGGGAATGAATGATAAAAGTGACTAAAGACACCCAGGATTCCAAGAAGGGGTGTGAGCTAAGACTGAAGTGTGGGGCTGGAGAGATGGCTTAGCAGTTAAGCACTCGCCTGTGAAGCCTAAGGACCGCAGTTCGAGGCTCGATTCCCCAGGACCCACGTAAGCAAGATGTACAAGGTGGTGTATGCGTCTGGAATTTATTTGCAGTGGCTGGGGGCCCTGGTGAGCCCATTCTCTATCTATTTGTCTCTCTCTGTCTGTCTGTAGCTCTCAAATAAATAAAAACAAAACAAAAAAATTTAAAAAAAAAAAAAAAGAAAGACTGAAGTGTGAAGAAGAAGAGGCGATGTACCAGCATGCAAAGAGCCAGTAAATTGTCAGACAGGAAGGCAGAAGGATTACAAGTTCAAAGCCAGTCTTGTCTATATTGTATATATTGCTTATCTCAAAACAACAAAACAGTGGGGATAGAGAGATGGCTTAGCCATTACAGCATTTGCCTGAGAAGCCTGAGGACCCAGGTTTGATTCCCTAGTACCCACATAAGCCAGATGCACAAGGGGGTGCATGTGTCTGGAGTTCGTTTGCAGTGGCTAGAGGCCCTGGTGCACCTGTTCTCTCTCCCTCTCTCTCTCCCTCCCGCCCTCCACCCCTCTCCCTCTTTCACTCAAATAAATTAATAAATAAAATTTTAAATGTTGATAGAGGACTGGAGAAATGGCTTAGTGGTTAAGGCACTTCCCTCAAAGCCTAAGAACTCATGTTCGAATCTCCAGGTCCCACGTAAGCCAAATGCGGTGACACCAGCAGCGCAATGTCGCACACGCACACAAGGGGGCGCACGCATCTGGCGTTCATTTGCAGTGGCAGAAGGTCCTGGCCTGCCCATTCTCCCTCTCTCTCTCTCTCTCTCTCTCTCTCTCTCTCTCTCTCTCTTTCTCTCAAATAAATATTTTTAAAATGTCGATAGGAGACTTTGGTGGACAAAGGACAAAGGGCAAAGGGCAAAAAGCGCTCTGGGAGTGACAGCAGCCAGAGTGCAGCCAATCCCGAGCAGCATCATGGAGCACGCGTGGCCCCTGCGAGGCGAGCGACGAGGCCTCGTCTGCACCACCGCGAGGGTCGAGGCTCCTAAGCTCGGCTTCTTCCTCCTGTGTGCCTCCTTCCTCCCCAGATTTCTGCGGACAAGAGAACCCTGGGAAAGTTCTGCGGGCAGCAGCTGGAGTCTCCACTGGGCAACCCCCCAGGAAGGAGGGAGTTCGTGTCCCAAGGGAACAAGATGCTCCTGACCTTCCACACGGACTTCTCCAACGAGGAGAATGGGGTCACCATGGTCTACAGGGGCTTCCTGGCCTACTACCAAGCCATAGGTGACTGGTCCCTGAGGACTCTTTCATCTGGCCTCAGATGCATTAAGTGTGGGGGAGGGGGGGCGACCGTGAACCCAAGGGAAGCACACAGCCCTCCCCCCCCACCTTGCCCTGCCCACAAGCAGGAGCCTGTCAGTCTGCGCTCTGCTCCCACTGGACAGTTTCCAGAGAGCATTAGAGGCCTGGAGGTCCAGGGGGCCAGAGCGGACTCAGCCCAGAGAAGCTTCTGCACAGGAACTTAACCCCTTGCTTCCGAAATCTCTTCCAGACCTCGATGAGTGTGCAGCCCAGCACAGCCCAGGGGAGGAGGGGCGTTCCCAGCCGCCGTGCCAACACCTGTGTCACAACTATATCGGTGGCTACTTCTGCTCCTGCCGTCCGGGCTATGAGCTTCAGAGGGACAGGCGTTCCTGCCAGGGTGAGACAGGGGGTGGGCGTGAAAGGATGACAGAGGAAGGGCTCACTGGGCCGGCCCCAGGGCCCGCGGTGACCGCCCTGGCTCCGCTCTCGCAGCCGAGTGCAGCAGCGAGCTGTACACAGAGCCCTCGGGCTACATCTCCAGTCTGGAGTACCCTGAGCCCTACCCAGCCGACCTGCGCTGCAACTACAGCATCCGGGTGGAGCGGGGGCTCACTTTGCACCTCAAGTTCCTGGAGCCTTTCGAAATCGATGACCACCAGCAAGTGCACTGCCCCTATGACCAGCTGCAGGTACGGCCATCGTACACCCTGGAAGGCCCTTCCCTCTCTCTTTTACATACCCGCGCGCTCCTGCAGTGCCCCCCCCCCCATGTCCGCCTGGGTCCTCTGTCCAAGGCGCTCAGTAGCATCAGGTGAACTGGGAAAGCTCCCACACACTGTCAGTGGGGTCTGGGGATCCCTTTTCAGCTACAGCTGGAAACAAGGCAGGTGTCAGCTCACTTCCACCACCCGAGCTACCAGGCTGATACGCGGGTGAGCCGTTGTGAAAATGGCCCATTTTTATGACCTCCGTCTTTCCATCAGATCTATGCCAGCGGGAAAAATCTGGGCGAGTTCTGTGGGAAGCACAGGCCTCCCGACGTGGACACCAGGAGCAACGCGGTAGACCTGCTGTTCTTCACAGACGGGTCGGGGGACAGCCGGGGTTGGAAGCTGCACTACACCACCGAAAGTAAGATTCCAAGGTCGGGGTGCAGGCCAGTGACGGAACGCGTGTTTAGCCTGTGTGGGACCTTGGCTTCAGTCCCCAGCACCAAAAATGAAAATCAAAATGAAAATAAGGGTCCAAAGAAATCCCTTTGCTGGCCAGTAATGAGGAAAAGGTAGAGAGAAAGAAGGATATGTGACTCTGAAATGAGCATACCCTCTTGGTCTCCCCAACAGTCATCAAGTGCCCCCAACCAAAGCCCCTAGATGAGTTCACCGTCATCCAGGACCTGCACCCTCAGTACCAGTTCCGGGACTACTTCATTGCCACCTGCAAACAGGGTTACCAGCTCATGGAGGTGAGAGCCCGGGGTGCGGGGAAGCTGGTCCAGCTGCGAGGAAGCACTCCTCCAGGCTCGCCCCCCTGCACTCAGCAAGGAGGGCTGCGTTGTCAGAATCACCTGACCCACCAGCCCAAAGTCTTGACTGAACCTTGGGGAGGATCACAAGTTCAAGAGCTAATGCAAGCCAAGTCTGGGCAGCTTAGACCTTGTCTCACAAAGATAAAAGAAGGCTGGGAATATAGCTCAGCAGTAAACTGCTTACTTAACATGCGTGAAGTCAAGGTTCAATCCCCAGTGCCAGAAACACACACACACACACACACACACACACACACTTTCCACATTGGAACTTTTTTTTAAATGGAAATCTGAATATCAGGTCCCTCCAAGAGACTCTGATCCTGTCAGTCTGTGGTACAGCCTGGGCACCCTGGTTATCCAAGACCACCTGGGTGGTTCTGGTGTGCAGCACATCCACAAGCCCATTGCCTTGTCTTCAGTTTTGCAGACTCAGGAGGGTCTGGCTGGTTGGTGACAAGGGTCCTCACTATGTAGCCCGGTCTGGTCTCAAACTTGCCATCCTCCTACTTCAGACTCTTGAATGCTGGTGTTACAAGCATTTACCACTGTGCCAGCTGGTATTTGGTCTTAAGAACAGTCATTCATAGCCAGGTGCAGTGACACACCTGTAACCTTAATACTCAGGAGGCAGAGGCAGGAGAATCACGAGTTTGAGGCCAGCCTGGAATACAGAATGAGACCTTGTCTCAAAAAACTGAATTTTCTAATATTATCCAAAGGGTGTCCCTTGTTGATCTTATCCTAGACATGCACCTACTATAATGCTTAGTCTGCCCCATCATCTTGAGCACCTACGAAAGGAGGTAGGTGGCACAGTATTTCAGAAAAGGTCCCTGGCCTTAAGAAAACTATAATCTAGGAGAGAACATGATTCAGACCTTGGGGGACAGAGAGAGAGATACATGAGACTGTCCAAGAAAGGTCTTTCATGTTCATATAAAAGCACTCATCCTGACTTGTGGGGTTTGGGGGGGGGCTGTTTGTTTGGTTGGTTGGTTTTGGTTTGTTGAGGTAGGGTCTCCTAGACCAGGCTGACCTGGAATTCACTATGTAGTCTCAGGTTGACTTTGAACTAATAGCAATCCTCCTACCTCTGCCTCCCAAGTGTTGGGATTAAAGGTGTGTGCCATAATGCCCAGCTTCTGACTTGTGGTTTTGTATGTTGGGGTATTTTTATTTATTTATTGGTTTTTTTGAGGTAGTGTCTCATTCTAGCTCAGGCTGACCTGGAATTCACTATGTAGTCTCAGGCTGACCTCAGACTTACAGCTATCTTCTTACAGCTGCCTCCTGAGTGCTGGGATTAAAGGTGTGTGCCACCACACCTAGCTTATATCTTGTTTTATGGTGTTTTTGGTTTTTTTTTATTTTTTTTAATTTTTTTTTGTTGTTTATTTATTTATTTGAGAGAGACAGAGAGAAGGAGGCAGAGAGAGAAAGAGAGAGAGAGAGAGAATGGGCACGCCAGAGCTTCCAGCCTCTGTAAACAAATCCAGATGCGTGCGCCCGTTGTGCATCTGGCTAACGTGGGTCCTGGGGAATTGAGCCTCAAACCGGGGTCCTTAGGCTTCACAGGCAAGCGCTTAACCACTAAGCCATCTCTCCAGCCCATGTTTTTGTTTTTTCAATTACAATTCGTGGGAATTGGTAGAAACAGGCAAGAGCCTGGAGGGAAGATTGTTCAGTCTACCAATTAGCCCTTGCTGTGACGTTCTGCCGTGGGATGATAACACCATTCACAGCTCTGGGCTGAGGACCGGCTGGGGCAAAGAAGACCCCCCATCAGTAGGGGGCTGAGGCTTGAGCGTGACAACTTGCCTACGCTCCTGGGTGAAGCAGGGCAGGGATGGGAGCTACACCCCTCCTGGTGCTAATGGCACTCCTAACCTCTATTCACAGGGAGACCAGGTGCTGCTCTCCTTCACAGCCGTCTGCCAGGACGACGGCACATGGCATCGGGCCATGCCCCGGTGCAAGAGTAAGTCACACATCGGACATGTCTGTCCCGGGAGACCTGCCATCCCTTAGTCATAGAATCAGAGCTGGGAAGGAAAGAGGGAGTCCTGACCGACCAAGTTGTCCCCAAGGAACCCTCCTCCTGGCTTGTTGTTGGAAGCCCACTGCCCACCTTAGGAACCACTGAGCCCTCATGGGGGATCGACGGGTTTTGCCAGAACGAGAGTAGTTTACCGCATCCATTTCCAGCGCTCCTCCCACTGACCACGCTCCGCTGAGGCTCAGGGCCCACACACTTCACCCGATCTCACGTGGCCCTGTCTCCTCTCTAAGTCAAGGACTGTGGGCAGCCCCGAGGCCTGGCTAACGGGAACTTCCACTACATCACCACCAAGGGGGTGAACACCTATGAGGCCTGGGTCCAGTATTACTGCCATGAGCCGTATTACAAGATGAAGACCAGAGCAGGAGGCAGAGAGGCTGTGCAAGGTAGGGGCTGGCGCCACCGTGGTCTTCCTTGCCTGGATTTAGAAGATCTCCTGACATGTCTTCTGAAAACTCCTCAGGGGCTGGCTGCAGGATCCTAGATTATCATGCCAAAGGGAATCTAGTCATCACTTCCACTTCCCATTGAAAGACCACCGTCACTGTCCACCACCACATCGCCGTCCCCAGCGTCACCTTTACCGACATGAATGTCGTGACCACCGCCGACACGGCAGTCACCACCACCACGTCAAACTACCGCCAACATAATCATGACCACCGTCTCCACTAACTAAGAGCTCCAACAACAACACCACACCACGCCACCCCTACCCTGAGCTACACCCCGGTCCATAACACTACTACGACTAACAACACGGTTACACTGCACAATTGGCAACGTTACTACCAGGGCCAGTTACAGCAAGAGGTCTCCCCTCTCAGGTTGTTATGCTCTTACTTTGTATCCAGGTTTACTCTGTGGCTCTCAAACTCCTCTATGGATATCTTTAAAACTCCCCTTCTCATTTTTTGAAATAGATTCTCAGGTAGCCTAGGCTGGACTCAAACTCACTGTATAGCCAAGAACAACCTTGAATTCCTGATCATTTTACCTCTATACCCCAAATATTGGAACTACAGGAGTGTGCCACCATGCCCAGCTAAAACTTCTTTTTAAATTAAAAAGAATTTGCCAAGCATGGCGCACACCTTTAACCCCAGCACTCGGGAGGCAGAGATAGAAAGATCACTGTGAGTTCGAGGCCAGCCTGGGACTACATAGTGAATTCCAGGCCAGCCTAGGCTAGAGCAAGACCCTACCTCAAAGGGGAAAAAAAAAAAAAAAGAACAAAATTCAAATGAATTCAAGAGCTGTGCATGGTGGCACACCCCTTTAATGCCAGCACTCAGGAGGCATACGTAGCAGGATCACTGTGAGTTTGAGGCCACCCTGAGACTACATAGTGAATTCCAGGTCAACTTTTACAATAAGTCACACATCTACACACACACACACACACACGTATGTATCCTGATTTTTTTTTTCACTTAACACCAAGACAAAACATACATAAGGGGTTTATTAACACTTTCGATGGCCATCTTGATAGATTTGAACTGGTTGACTTTGATCCCTGCCATGTAGTGCTGGTGCTCACTAGTTTCACAACCTGCTTTTCCTGCCCATCACCTCCCATGGCCTTGACTCTCGCCCCTTCTCCCCCCACCCAGGCATGTATACCTGCACAGCCCAGGGCATCTGGAAGAATGAGGAGGAGGGAGAGAAGATTCCCCGGTGTCTTCCAGGTAAAGAGTGGATGCCTTCCGGGGCCGCCCTGGTATCTTCTGCAGCCTTTCAGGGCCTCAGAGAAAGGTTGGCACAGAGTAAAGAGACAAGCAGAGAGAGACACCTTAGCACAGAGTGGAAACAGATGAGGTGTGACAGCAAGGAATGGGAGCAAGCAGCCCAGGAGGAAGGATGGAAAGAGGCACCGAGAACTGACTCGGTCCTGATATTCTAGCATGTTCACTGGGCAGACAGAGAACCTGGGAGTGAGAAGAAAAGACATCCCAAGAAGAAATGAGTGAGGGGGGAGGGGCGGCGGTGCTGGGTGAGAATGGAAGAGAAGAGGGAAAGGGCAAGAGAGGAGGGCCGGAGCTCGAGGGGGGCACCCGGAGCTCACCGGCCCTGTCTCTCTCCTCCAGTGTGTGGGAAGCCCGTCCACCCCGTGGAGCAGAAGCAGCGCATCATTGGGGGGCAGGAAGCCCGCCTGGGCAACTTCCCCTGGCAGGCTTTCACCAACATCTATGGGCGAGGCGGCGGGGCCCTGCTGGGCGACCGCTGGATCCTCACTGCTGCCCACACCCTGTACCCCAAGGAGTATAACATGCAAAACAATGCCACCGTGGACGTGTTCCTGGGTCACACGAATGTGGCAGAGATCCTGAAGCTGGGCAATCACCCTGTCCGTAGGGTCAGCATCCACCCAGACTACCGTCAGGACCAGTCCCACAACTTTGAGGGGGACATTGCCCTGCTGGAACTGGAAAATAGTGTCACCCTGGGCCCTAACCTCCTCCCTATCTGCCTCCCTGACAACGAGACCATCTATGACAGGGGCCTCATGGGCTACGTCAGTGGCTTTGGGATAACGAACGACAAGATTGCTTTTGACCTGAGGTTTGTCCGTCTACCAGTAGCTGAGCGAGAGGCGTGCCAGAACTGGCTCCACACGAAAAAGAGTAATGATGTGTTTTCTCAAAATATGTTCTGTGCTGGGGACCCGAATCTAAAGCAGGATTCCTGCCAGGGGGACAGCGGAAGTGTTTTTGCAGTGAGGGACCGCCACAGTGACCGCTGGGTGGCCGCAGGCATTGTGTCCTGGGGCATTGGCTGCGGTGAGGGATACGGTTTCTACACAAAATTACTCAGCTATGTGGACTGGATCAAGAAAGAAATGGGGGAAGAAGCCTGAGCCCAGAATTCACTTGGCCAGAACTCAATGGGCAGTGCAGGAGTATGGGGAGAGGGAGACAGAAACAGCTGTTGATAACCACTGAAGAACCCATATTAAAATTGCTGATGCAGAAAGACAATGTGACATAAATTCTCTTTTCTATAATCCTATTCACATTCCTGGTGTTTATTGTTTTGTTTCAACGGCCTCTCACTAAGTAGCCCACGCTGGCCTAGAATTCATAATCCTTTTACCTTGGCCTGCGGAGAGCTGGGATTACAGGTGTGTGCCATACCTGTTACCTGGCGCCTGTTCTTTACCTTAAACAAGCCAAAGGCTATCTTCCAAGAATTGCAACAGGTAGTTTCCGTATTGTTGTTGTTTTGACACTAGGTCTCACGTAGCCCAGGCTGGCCTCTATTTAGCTAAGGATGACCTTCAACTCCTAGTACTCCTGTCTCCACCCCACAAATGATGACATCACAGTTGGCTCCAGTGTGTAAAACGAATGAAATGGTGTTTAATTAACATGAAAGTATTTAGTAGGGTCAGATGTAAAGCTTCTACTTAGGAAGACAATGAGAGCCATTAAGATCAAGCAAACACTCACACTTCAGGTGAAGGCTATCAGTACTGTCTTGCTTTTTTTGTTGTTTGTTTTGTTTTTCAAGGTAGGGTCTCACTGTAGCCCAGGCTGACCTGGAATTCACTATGTAGTCTCAGGGTGGCCTTGAACTCACAGTGATCCTCCTACCTCTGCCTCCAAAGTGCTGGATTAAAAGTGTGTACCACCACACCCACCTCTCTCTTGCATTTTGTCTATAGTTTCTAACATGAAGAAAGTCCTCATTTCCCCACACATGGTTGTAAGCACAACAGCTTTTTTTTTTTTTTTTTTTACTTTTTGACATTTTTTTTTAATTGGCAACTTCCATACTTACAATCAACCATGATAATTCCCTTCCCCACTTTCCCTTTCACAAATTCCACTCTCCAGCATATCCCCTCCTTCTCTCCATTAGTCTTTCTTTTATTCTTTTATTATTTTTAATGTATAATTTTATTATTGACAACTTCTATCCTTACAGGCAATAAATCATGATAGTTCCCCCCTCCCCCACGTTCCCCTTCACAACTCCACTCCCCATCATATCCCCTCCCTCTCCTCATTAGTCTTTCTTTTATTTTGATATCATCATCTTTTTCTCCTATTATGAGGGACTTGTGAAAATATTGCTAGGCACTATGAGGTGGAGGGATATCAAGGTCAATTTCTGTCTGGACAGTTGCATTGTAAGGAGTGATACCCTTCCTTCAGCTCTTAAATTCTTTTTGCCATCTCTTCCACAATGGACCCTGAGCCTTAGAGGGTGTGAGATGTTTCAGTGCTGGACACTCCTCTGTCCCTTCTTCTCAGCACTATGTTGCCTTTTGGGTCATCCCAGTGGTCATTGCCACCTGAAAAAAGAAGCTTCTCTAACCAGAAGTGAGAGTAGCATTAATGTATGAATATGAACATTAAGTGTAGTGCTTTCAGGGCAATTTGGTGAGAGTAATATATGCATTTATCCAGACAAGAGCAGGCTTTATACCCCTAAGGCTCATGACCTCCCCTGCCATAGGCTTTTGATTAGGTTTTCAGTACCGGGCATGTATTCTCTCCCATAGCGTGGGTCTTCAGTCCAATTAGAGAGCAGTTGGTTTCCCCCAGAGCAGACATGCCACTGTTGCACTCGTTCAGACATTTGGCCAGTCTGGACAAACTTGAGGCTTCCAGCGTCCACCGTTTTCACCGCTGATGACTTCTGTCTCCCATATGCTGCAAAGAGTGCAGTTTTTTCCAGCTTTCAGTTGGCTGGGCCTCAGGGAGAAGGTTTTCAGCTCAGCCCCAGCTTGATTTCTCAGTGACTTTGCCACTCAGGCAATTGCCTTCAGCAATAGGGATTTACCATCTCTTTCTCACAGGAAACCAAGGGCCTCAGCAATGGCCTGCAATGTTTTGGAGGCAACAGGTACCACCCTGGCCAACAACTCACTGGAAGGTATCCCACCCCTGGCACTGAAAATTTTCTAGTAATAGTCTATGGCTTCTGGATGTGCCATTATTCAAGACAGCAGATTTTCATATGTCTTATTCAGAATATCTTGAATTTTGATTGACCCTGACCCCAACCTCCTTTTATACAATCTCTTCCCCTGACCTTGCTTAGGCCTTTCCCCTCCCTGTAATCTGTTCTTCTACTTACATATATACAATACCATCCCCTTAAGACCTTCTCTCTCCTCCCTCCCTTATAGCCTTTTTCTAGCTTATAGGCCTCTGCTACTGATTTTTGGTTCCAGCCTGGTGTAGTGGCATGAGCCTATAATCTCACTCAGAAAAAAAGCAGGAGGATTGTCACAAGTTCAAGGCCAGTTTGGTCTACATAGTGAGTTGCAGGCCAGACAGGGTTACATAACAAGACCTTGTCTCAAAAATATGAGTAAGTAACTGGGCATGGTAGCACATGCCTTTAATCCCAGCACTCCAGAGGCAGAAATAGGACAATCACAGTGAGTTCAAGGCCACCCTGAGACTACATAGTGAATTCCAGATCAGCCTGGGCTAGAGTGAAATAGTACCTCAAAACACCAAAATGTGTGTGTGTGTGTGTGTTCAAAAACAAAGCTTGTTTGGTTCACACTGAAGTCCCAGCACTCAGGAGGTTGAAGCAGTAGGCCTGCCATGAGTTCAAGTCCAGCCCGGGTTACAGATCTGGCCTCAGGCTGTCTCAGCCTGCAAGCAGAAATACATTGTTCTGGTCTCAGCTGAGACCCAAGTTACTCTTGATAAGTCTTTCTTCTGTGTCCCAAAATACTCGGTGTTCTCCTGCCAAGTCCTCTCTCTAGTCTCAATTTCTGTCTCTGAACAAAGAGGACCCTGGAAGGGGCTACCCTCCACAAGACCTGCCACCTTGATCTCAACCCTGCATGTGGGATGATG
This sequence comes from Dipus sagitta, assembly GCA_036346955.1. NCBI lineage: Eukaryota > Metazoa > Chordata > Mammalia > Rodentia > Dipodidae > Dipus > Dipus sagitta. Next base: position 24,852,380 of record CM070789.1, on the reverse strand, counting down.
TCTTGGGTTCACTGTAGAAACTCACACTGGCAAAAGGGCTGAGGAGACGAGTCAAGATTCAGTCTGATTATAAAAGGGTCAAGATAATCCTTTCCATCCAGAATCAGCCAGATGTGGGGAAATGTGTACGCCCTGGGTGGAGACGCAGTGCTCAGAGCTGTGTCCGTGACTGTGAACTCCGCAACCTGCCTGCACCAGAATGTCAGGCTTACACTCAAAAGAATAGAAGGGGTCCCCAGGAGGCAGGAGTCCCAGCACTCCATGTGTCAGAGCCATGTGACAGCCCATTAGTGAGGGCTCTGGAGAAACTATACTAGGTTGAGAAAGTAGCACCAGATGGCCCAAAAATTTCCTCCTATTTGGAGTTTTTCTGCATTCCTCCCTTGTGAATCTATGTTCTGGCCCTGCACCCATCTGGAGTCTGGGAAGGATGACAAGTGAGACTTATTGTCTAGGGCTGGGGAGATGGCTTGGCAGTTACAGGAGCTCCTATTGTGAGTTTAATGACCCAATACCCAGTTATACAAAGTGGCACATCTATCAGGACTTCATTTGCAGGAGTAGGAGGCCCTGGTCTCTCTCTCTCTCTCTCTCTCTCTCTCTCTCTCTCTCTCTCTCTCTCTCTCTCTCTCCTGGGCTAGCCCCTCTGTGCCTACTCGCAATGAAGGTAGGACCTAAACACATTTCTCCATGTGTTCCTACCCCTCTAGCCATGGCTGGTATCCTGTCTGCACACACCAGACATGTTGCCCATGTTTCTTGTTTTATTCTCCAGCTACTTAGTCACCAGGACTCACTCCTAAATGAAGTGCTACCAAGCTTGCTATACAGTGTTCTGGAGCAGAAGGCCACGTCGAGGGCCTGATCAGGAAAGCAGAGCTCCCTGGAGAGGGGTCTCTCTCCTACTGCAGTTGCAGCCGGCACTTGGCACTTTGCAGTTTATGAAGCTCCCGCCTCACTTACTGGCATAGCTACTCTAACCCAGACCAGGTATTCCAACTTCATCTTCAGAAGGGAAAACCTAGCCTCAGTGCAGTGACCAAACCTCATGCCTAACAGACAGACAGGTATGGAGGAAGGGTTGAATCCAGAGAGCTTCCCAGCATGCCTCAACACAGTGCCATCCTTCCAAAAAGCTCTCCCAACCCTGAAGAGCCCCAGACTTAAGAATAGTACACAGGGGGCTGGAGAGATTGCTTAGTGGTTAAGGTGTTTGCCTCAAAGCCACAGGATCCTGGTTTGACTCTCCAGGACCCATGTAAGCCAGATGCACAAGAGGGCCCATGCGTCAAGTTCGTTTGCAGTGACTGGAGGCCCTAGCGTACCCATTCTCTCTCTTGCTTGCTCTCTCTGCTGAGTTGTTGGCCAGGGAGGTCCCTGATGCCCCCAAAACATTACAGGCCATTGCCAAGGCTCTTGGTTTCCCACCAGGAATAGATGATAAGACCCTATTGCTGAAGACTCCACATACTTGGGCTGCAAGGCCACTGAGAAATCCTGCTAGAACTGAGCTGAAAACCTCCTCCACGTAGACCAGCTGACAGAAAGCTGGAAGAAACCATTATGCATGCAGTTCAATGGGAGAAAGAGAAATCACCAGTGAAGATACTCATCAGTGAACACTGCAAGCTTTGTATTTTGCCAGCCAGGCCAAATGAGCCAACGGGTGAAATAGTGGCACATCTGTCATAGTGGAAACCAACTGCCCTCTAATTGGACTGGAGGCCCGCTCCATGGGAGGGAATACATCCCTGATACTGAAAACCTAAAACAGGGGTAAGTCATGAGCCCTAGGGGTATAACGTTTGCTGCTGTCTGGTTAAATGCATATACTATGCTCATCAAACTGCCCAATAAGCACTTCTCTTAATATTCATACCCATATATTAATGCTGCTCTCACTTTTGGTAGAGAACTTTCTCTTTTCAGATGGCAGTGACCTTGGGATGACTCAGAAGGCATCATGGTGCTGGGAAGAAGTGACAGGAGTGCTCAGCACTGCAATATCCCTATCACACCTTCCAAGGCTCAGGGTTCATTGCAGAAGAGGTGGCAGAAAGAATGTAAGAATGTAGGACTCCTTACAACATGCTCCTCCAGACACAAAATGGCCTGGATACCCATGACCTCACAGTGCCTGACACTACCTACACAAGGCCATTATAATAAGAGGAAAAGATCATGGCATCAAAATAGAAGAGAGACTGATTGAGAGGGGGAGAGGATATGATGGAGAATGGAGTTTCAAAGGAGAAAATGGGGAGAGGGAGGGCATTACCATGGGATGTTGTTTACAATCATGGAAGTTGTTAATAAGAAAAAGAAATGAGATAATAAATAAAACATATGGCCAATGCAAACAAAAAAATTAAATAAATAAATAAAATATATTTTTAAAAAAGAATAGTACACAGGCAAGTTTGAACAAACATTTTTTTCTTCATGTTTTGCAACTAGAATAAATTATTTTGTAATCAGGGAGAGGAATAGGCCTCTTTTATTAGATATCTTTAAAACACTTTTTAAATGCTTTTTGGAAAGAAGTGACCGGAGTGCTCAGCACCACAATATCTCTATCACACCTTCCAATGCTCAGGGTCTATTGCCGAAGAGGGGGCAGAAAGAATGTAAGAACCAAAGCAAGGGTAGGACTCCTTACAATATGCTCCTCCAGACACAAAATGGCCTGGATATCCATGACCTCAAAGTGCCTGACACTATCTACACAAGACCATCATAATAAGAGGAAAAGATCATGGCATCAATATAAAAGAGAGAGTGATTGAGAAGGGTAGGGGATATAATAGAGAATGGAGTTTCAAAGGGGAAATTGGGAGGAGGGAGGGCATTACCATGGGATAGTGCCTACAATCATGGAAGTTGCTAATAAAAAAATTTTTTTTTAAAAAAAGGACATCTTTCTCATCATGTTCTTTGTCATGTCTGACACTGGCCAGCCATGTCATGTTTCATGTAGTCTGCCAGTATGTGGAACTAAATTATGATCAGTAATTGTTCCAGTGCTTATGGTCAGTAAGTGTCCGGATGTTCATAGTCATGTTCTGAGATGATGTTAAATTGCTAAAAACAAGTTTACAATATATTTAAAATAAGTTCTTCTGGACTTTTGGCTTTATGCTTATTCATGATAGACATGTTTATACACCGAAGTTTAATCCTGCTCCTAACATTGCCTTCTGAATGCTTATAAGGATTTAAATCCTTAATCTTTACAAACGTGATTAACTTGGGTTTATAATGGTTAGGATACAAATACATGCTTTCTGTTGAGTCACAGCTTCCTTGCTTTAAGGTTAATTTCTAAATGTTTATAATAAGAAAACAGAAAATTGCCATAAAAATTACAATTATAAAGTGTGCTTTCAGTTAAGATAAAATGAGTTAACATTAAAAGTTGTTTCTCTGTATTTCTCTTGCCTTAATTGTTTATATAATTCAAACTTAACTCTTTATAGTAAAGTCAATAAATTTATTGTCTCATATCAAGGCTAAAATTCAGGTATACACAGATCTCCTATGTTAAACATTGTCTACTAAAAAAAAAACTGAGTTCTTAACAAAATCAAGATATTTTATCTAGCTGTGTTTACGCTTCATCTAAATGTGACGTAAGTCAAAAGTACAACGTTGATGTACATGCTCTTCTGGAACATTACAGTTCCACCAGTTCACCTCAGAAGGTCTATAACAGACTAACTCCATCCTTTTGATTGTCCTCAAGCCTGAAAGTCAACAAGAGTAGAGACTCTGTCCCCAGTTTTTTTCTTCTGTCTTCACATTTCAACTTTAAAAAAGCCAGATTCATGGGTGGAGAGATGGCTTAGTGGGGAAGGCATTTACCTGCAAAGCCAAAGAACCTCAGTTCAATTCCCCAAGACCCATATAAGCCAGATGCACAAGGTTGCACATGCGTCTGGAGTCCATCTGGAGTGGCTGAAGGCAGTGGCATGCCCATTCTCTCTCTCCCTCTCTAATAAAATAAAGAAATAAAAATTTATAATTAAGTTATATCAAATACTAAACTTACATGTTTTCCAACTAATATTTTGTTTTGTTTTTGATATTTTTATTAACAGCTTCCATAATTATAGACAATAAACCATGGTAATTCCTCCCGCCCCCCATTTGCCTTTGAACCTCCACTCTCCATCATATCCCCTCCCCCTCTCAATCAATCTCTTTTATTTTGATGTCATGATCTTTCCCTCCTATTATGATCTTGTGTAGGTAGTGCCAGGCACTGCAAGGTCATGGAAATCTGGGCCATTTTGTGTCTGGAAGAGTGTATTATAAACAGTCCTACCCTTCCTTTGGGTCTTACATTCTTTCCACTACCTCTTCCACAATGGACCCTGAGCCTCAGAAGGTGTGATACAGATATTGCAGTGCTGAGCACTCCTCTGTCACTTCTTCTCAGCACTTTTAGCAATGTATCAGGATACAAAATAAATACAGAAATCAGTAGTCCTGCTATTTATTACCAACAAACATAATGAGGATGAAATCAGGGAATCACTCCGGTTCACAATTGCCTCAAAAAATTAACGAAGTACTTTGGAATAAACCCAACCAATGAAGGAAAGGATCTCTACAACAAGAACTTTAAAACACTCAAGACAGAAATTGCAGAAGACACTAGAAAGGAGAAAGACATCCCATGTTCTCATATTGGAAAAATCAATATTGTGAAAATGTTAATCTTACCAAAAGCATTTAATGCAGTGTTCATCAAAATTCCAATGGCAGGCCAGGTATGGTGGTGCACACCTTTAATCCCAGCACTTGGGAGGCAGAGGTAGGAGGATCGCCATGAGTTCGAGGCCACCCTGAGACTACATAGTGAATTCCAGGGCAGCCTGAGCTAGAGTGAGACCCTACCTCAGAAAAAAAAAAAAAAAATCCAATGGCAGCTGGAGAGGTGGCCTAATGGTGAAAGGCATTGGGCTGCCAAGCCAAAGGACCCAGGTTTGATTCCCCAAGACCCACATAAAGCTAGATGCACAAAGTTCTAATGGCATTCTTCACAGAAATAGAAAAAAACAATCCTAAAATTCATTTGGAAGCACAAAAAAACTCAAATATCTAAAACAATTTTGAGCAACAAAAATAAGACTGATGGCATCACCATACCTGGTATTAACCTGTATTACAGAGCCATAGTAACAAAAACAGTACGGTACTAGCACAAAAACAGACACGGAAATCACTGAAACAGATAGAGGACCCAGAGGTAAGTCTGGGCAGCTATAGCCACCTGATCTTTGACAAAAATGCCAAAAATAGGGTTGGAGAGGATGGTTTATTGGTTAAGGCATTTGCTTGCAAAGCCAAAGGACCCTGATTCAATTCCCCAGAACCCACATTAGCCAGATGCATAAGGAGGCACATGCATCTGAAGTTTGTTTGCAGTGGCTGGAGGCCCTGTGTGCCCATTCTCTCTCCCTCTCTCTCCCTCTCTCTCTCTCTTTCTTTCTCTCTCAAACAAATAAATAAATAAAATATATTTTTTAAAATGCCAAAAATACTCATTGGAGAAAAGACCACCTATTCAACAAATGGTGCTGGAGAAACTGGGTATCTATATGTAGAAGGATGGAAATAGAACCTCATCTCTCTCTATGCACAAGAATTAAGCCCAAATGAATTAAAGACCTTAATATCAGACCTGAAACTCTGAAACTACTAGATGAAAAAGTAGGGGAAACCTTTCAACATCTTAGCATAGGCAATGACTTTCTGAATCTAACCCCAGTTGCTCAGGAAATAAAACCACTAATCAACCACTGGGATCTCATGAAGTTACAAAGATTTTGTATAGCAAAGAACACCATGAATCAAGCAAAGAGTCTACCTAAAGAATGGGAGAGGGCTGGAGAAATGGCTTAGCGGTTGAGCGCTTGCCTGTGTAGCCTAAGGATCCCGGTTCGAGGCTCAATTCCCCAGGACCCACGTTAGCCAGATGCACAAGGGGGCGCATGCATCTGGAGTTCATTTGCAGTGGCTGGAGGCCCTGGCATGCCCATTCCTCCCTCCCTCTCTCTCTATGTGCCTCTTTCTCTCTCTGTTGCTCTCAAATAAATAAATTTAAAAAATGAAAAAAAAAAAAAGAATGGGAGAAAATCTTTGCCAGCTATCCATCTGACAAATGATTAATATCCAGGATATACAAAGAACTGAAAAAACTAAATAATAGGAAATCAAGCCAGCCAAAATTGCTCAGTTGGGAGAGCGTTAGACTGAAGAAGAAATCAAATAACCAATTTAAAAATGGGCTATGGGGCAGGCGTGGTGGCACATGCCTTTAATCCCAGCCCTCAGGAGGCAGAGGTAGGAGGATCACCATGAGTTTGAGGCCACCCTGAGACTACATAATGAATTCCAGGTCAGTCTGGGCTAGAGTGAGACTCTACCTTGAAAACCCAAAAAAAAAAAAAAAAAAAAAAAAAAAAAGGCTATAGAACTAAATAGAAAGTTCTCTAATTAAATACAGATGGGCTATAAACATCTAAAAAATGTTCTACATCCTTAGCGATCAGGAAATGCAACTTAAAACTACTTTCAGATTCCATCTCACTCCTGTCAGAATGGTTATTATCATGAAAACAAATGCTGAAAAGGATGCGAAAAAGAGGAACATTTCTACACTGTTGGTGGGAATGTAATCTGGCGCAGCCATTGTGGAAATCAGTGTGGAGGTTCTTGAGACAGCTAAAAATAGATCTACCATATGACCCAGCTATAGCACTCCTAGGCATATATCCTAAGGACTCATCACACTACCTTAGAGATACTTGCACAACCATGTTTATTACCATTCTATTCACAATAGCTAGGAAATGGAACCAGCCTACATATCCCTCAGCTGATGAGTAGATAATGAAGATGTGGTACTTTTATACAATGGAGTTCTATTCAGAGGTAAAGAAAAACGAAATTATGGAATTTGCACGGAAATGGATGAACCTGTAAAGGATTATACTAAGTGAGGTAACCCAGGCCCAGAAAGCCAAGCACCACATGTTCTCTTTCATATGTGGATCCTAGCTACAAATGCTTTGACTTGTATGTGAGTTTGACTAAAACTCGGTAGCAGATGTCAGTAAGCAAAAAGGGCCTGTAAGGGAGGGAGGAGAGGGGAGGACTTAAGAGGATGGTATTGCATGTATGTAAGTAGAAGAACAGATTACTTGGTGTGGAAAGGCCTAACTGAGTTCAGAGGAAGAGAGTGAGTAAAGGAAGGGTGGAGGAATCACTAATCAAAATCTAAGAAGGTGCAGGGTGTGGTGGCACACGCCTTTAATCCCAGCACTCGGGAGGCAGAGGTAGGAGGATCACTATGAGTTCGAGGCCACCCTGAGACTACATAGTGAATTCCAGGTCAGCCTGGGCTAGAGTGACACTCTACCTCGAAAAACCAAAAAGGAAAAAAAAATCTAAGAGGGTATTAATAAGTCATATGGAAACCTACCTAAGAGGGTATTAATAAGTATTAATAAGTATTAATAAGTCATATGGAAACCTACTTAGGGGGACAATGGCACACCCAGAAGCCATAGATTGTTACTAGAAAATTTTCAGTGCCAGGGACGGGATACCTTCCAGTGAGTTGTTGGCCAGGAAGGTCCCTGATGCCCCCAAAACATTACAGGCCATTGCAGAGGCTCTTGGTTTCTCACCAGGAATAGATGGTAAGACCATATTGCTGAAGACTCCACATACTTAGGCTGCAAAGTCACTGAGAAACTCTGCTGGAGCTGAGCTGTAAACCTCCTCCATGTAGACCAGCTAACAGAAAGCTGGAAAAAGCTACACTGCATGCAGCTCCATAGGAGAGAGAGAAATCATCAGTGGAGATAAACAACACTGGATACTGCAAGGCTTAAGTTGGACCAGCCAGACCAAATGAGCCAACAGGTGCAATAGTGGCATGTCTGTTATGGGGGAAACCAACTATTCTCTTAATTGGACTGGAGGCCCGCTCCATGGAAGGGAATACAAACCCATGACGGGGGAAGACATGAGCCCTAGGGGTGTAACATCTGCTTCTGTCTGGATAAATGCATATATTATGCTCACAAAACTGCTCAGTAAGCACTTCTCTTAATGTTCATACCCATATATTAATACTACTCTCACTTTTGGTTAGAGAACCTTCTCTTGTCAGATGGCAGTGACCTTGGGATGACTCAAAAGGCGTGGTAAGCCAGGCGTGGTGGCACACACCTTTAATCCCAGCACTCGGGAGGCAGAAGTAGGAGGATCGCCATGAGTTCGAGGCCACTCTGAGACTACATAGTGAACTGCAGGACAGCCTGGGCTAGAGTGAGACTCTACCTCGCAAAACCAAAAAAAAAAAAAAAAAAAAGGCACGTTAGTACTGAGAAGTAGTGACAGAGGGGTGCTCAGCACTGAAACATCTCTATCACACCTTCCAATGCTCAGGGTCCATTGCAGAAGAGGTGGTGGAAAGAATGTAAGAACCAAAGTAAGGGTAGGACTCCTTACAATGCACTCTTCTAGACACAAAATGGCCTGGATATCCATGACCTCGCAGTGCCTGACACAAGACCAACATAATAGGAGGAAGAGATCATGACATCAAAATAAAAGAGACTGATGGAGAGGGGGAAGAGATATGATGGAGAGTGGAGTTGTGAGGGGGGAAGCGGGGGGGACAGCATCATGGTTTATTGTCTATAATTATGGAAGTTGTTAAAAAATAAAAACAGAAAAGAGTTCAGGCATGGAGACACCTCAGCGCCCAGTGACTTGAGCCCACGGCAGGAGGACGGTGGCATGGGAGTTGAGACCATGATTGTGACTTCTGATCACAGGTGCTGGCCGCGCTAGGTGGCGGCTATGGTGCTCAGCCTGTTGACAGCTAGAATATCAGCCTTGGAGGTACATACACCCAAAGAAATCTACATGGCAAATGGGGCTCAAGGGAGGTTGACATGCACATTCAAGTCTGCTAATACAACTACAGGGTGGACCACAGTCTCCTGGAGCTTCCAGCCGCAGGGGGCTGACAACACTGTGTTGTTTTCCCACTATTCCCAAGGGCAAGTGTGCGTTGGGGATTATGCACCATTTAAAAACAGAATCACCTGGGCTTGAGACCTTAACAAGAAAGATGTATCAATCACCATAGGAAATGCACAGCTTATACACAATGATACCTATATCTGTGATGTCAAAAACCCTCCTGACATTGGTGTTCAGCCTGGGCACATAAGACTATGTCGTGGAAAAAGAGAACTTGCTGGTGTTTCCCAGTTTGGGTGGTAGTGGGCATAGTTACTGCTGTGGTCCTAGGTGTCAGTCTGTTCAGCAGCATGATCCTGACCATCTTCTACAGAAGAGGAAACTCAAATGGGATTACACTGGCTAAAGTGTATCAGAGAGTTTGTCACCAGCGAAGCAGGCTCCACAGAAGTTCCCCTGTGACACAGAGGGTTTAGTCAAGAGTCTGTCTTCCAGATGTCACCAGAGCCCAGTCATATACTCAGTGAGACCACTCTAATGGACATCACAGTGACGAGATTAATAAGTCAGAGTCGGGCTGGAGAGATGGCTTAGCAGTTAAGCACCTGCCTGTGAAACCTAAGGACCCCGGTTAGAGGCTCGATTCCCCAGGACCCATGTTAGCCAGATGCACAAGGGACTGCATGCGTCTGGAGTTCATTTGCAGTGGCTGGAGGCCCTAGCGTGCCCCAGTCTCTCTCTCTCTATCTGCCTCTTTCTCTCTGTCTGTCTCTCAAATAAATAAATAAAAATAAACAAAAAAAATTAAAAAAAAATAAGTCAGAGTCTGTGATGGATGCAGACATCTGGAAAAATTAAGAGAAGACCCAGAACATATCCTAAGCAAGAAACAAACCCAAACTAGATTCTTGGGCAGAAAATGTAGGCCCTAACCACATGCGGTCTTGAGGACTCAGGCAACGACAAGCACACGTGTACTTATTGAGGAAAAAAGTGTGTGTATAGTTCACTAATGTAGATGTAAACTCTAGCTGGTCCCACTCTGCAAAGGCAGCTCCCACCCTGCTATTATGGTCATATTTCATTAACATTCTAACCATAAAATGTCACCCAAACTTCTATTTGCCATAGTCTTTCTACCATACTCTACCCATCTCCAATTCCCCCCAAAGATAACTTCTGCTTACACCTTTCCTGACGCATGTGCCCCTTCTGTAACCCTAATAGGACCTGCCACTGCAGGCTCACCCTTAATGGTAAACTGTACCTTTTCCTGTCCTGACACCATAATTGTCCCTATTAGATGATCAAAAAATATTTAGCCAAGGTGTCACACAGAGACCCTGGAGAAAACCTCACAGATCAATCTAAAAGAGATAACATAAACTATGCTATCTATAAAACTCCTGCTAACCCTCGAGACTCAGGGCTACATTCTGGTGTCAAACGTAAGGAGGGATTCGCCACAGATACAGTGTATTCAAAGGCTACCTTGAATGTAAGTATCCCCGTGAGCCCTCTAGGGTCCCAGAATATTCAAAACCTCTGGGTGCAATTGGCTGTTGACACAATGAACAAACATTCTTTATGCCTACAAAAGGGAAATTCAGTCCATCAACTGTTAACTAATAATCACATGGGCCTGTTCATCAAATATAATGACTATGTTAATGTCACTGGGGACAGAATTACAACTCAAAACCATCCTGTGCTCCATTCTGAGCCAGCACTCCCAACCTCTCTATCCGACAACACTGCTTATGCATCAACTGTCCCCTCCTCCCAACCTCTCATAGATCCTCACCTTCCCATTGCTCTATTGAAAGGAATATTTCTTTTCCTTCTGGCAAATGTTTACCCAAGGGATGGGTCTTCCTCTGCAGCCAAACAACCCACCAAGCCCTTCCTGCCAAATTCTCTGGAATCTGTTCCACTGGACGGATCCTTCCCTCATTACCCTCCCCAGCCCCCTCCCAAGGAATTATCAGGAGCTTGTCCTCAAATTGTGATGATAATTTTATCTTATTGGCTCCAAGACAGGTGGCCACCACATCAGCCTTTATCCTGCCTGTTCCAGGCCTTGTGACAGGAATACAGAAGGAAGTCTCAAAATTGGCCTGCGTTTTCAGCAAGACTGCTAATCTCACTGCGCAAATTCTGGCAGAGATTAACTAAGAAATGAAAGAATTCTGAATCTCAATGTTACAAAATAGAGCTACTGTTGACTTCCTACTATTAAAACATCATATTGGAAAGCCTGCTAGCCAGGTTCAATTCCTCAGGACCAACGGAGAGCCGGATGCAAAGTGGTGCACGCACCTGTGCATCTGCTGTTTCAACAACTCCAACATGCTATGACAAGGGGAGGCAGATCCAGGAGAACCCAAAGCTGTGAGCCACGGACCTCACCTCCTTTTGAGGTCTGGTGGTTCATTTCCAGCAGCAAGAGACCCTGCCTCAAAGAAAATGGAGCACAGACTCCAAGATTGTCTCCACAGACATGCCATGGCACACACACACTCAAATAAGTAAATAAGCATTCTCTTTTCAGATGGCAGTGACCTTGGGATGACTCAGAAGGCATCATGGTGCTGGAAAGAAGTGACTGGAGGACTGAGTAGCATCTCAATCATACCTTCCAAGGCTCAGGGTCTAATGCGGAAGAGGTGGCGGAAAGAATGTAAGAGCCAAAGGAAGGGTAGGACTCCTTACAACGTGCTCCCTCCAAGACATAAAATGGCCTGGATATCCACGACCTCACACTGACACTACCTACACAAGACCACCAGAAGAGGAAGAAAAGATCATGACATCAAAATGAAAGAGAGACTGATTGAGATGGGGAGGGGATATGATGGAGAATGGAGTTTCAAAGGGGAAAGTGGGGGGAGAGAGGGTAGTACCATGGGATATTTTTTATAATCATGGAAAATGTTAATAAAAATTGAGAAAAGAAAAAATAAATAAATAAGTAAATAAATAAATATACCTTGTCAGGACAATCATCACACTAAAACAGAGCTGGGACGTGTCTCGGTGGTAGAGCATGTGCCTAGCATGGTGTGTTTGCACATGCCTGTAACACCAGCACTTGGGAGACTGAGGCAGGAGAACAGTGGATTCCAGGCCAGGCCACACAGTGAGTTCTAAGTGAGCCTGACCTACATAGATCCTGTCACAAAAAGTCTCTATTTAACGGCATGGTGGTGCACACCTTTAATCCCAGCTCTCCCCAAAGGCTGAGATAGGATTTTCCTGAGTTCAAGACCAGCCTGAGGCTACAGAATGAGTTCCAGGTCAGCCTGAGTTAGAGTGAAACCCTGCCTCAAAAACAAAACAAAAGTCTCTATTTCTTTTATTTCATTAATTTGAGAGAAACAGAGAGAAAGAGGAAGGGGGAGGGAGAGAGAAAGATTGGGTGCACCAGGGCCTCCTGCCACTGCAAACAAACCCCAGAGGCATGTACCACTTTGTGTATCTGGTTTTACATGGGTACTGGGCAATCAAACCTGGGTCATTAGGCTTTGTAGGCAAGCGCCTTAACCACTGAGCCATCTCTCCTAAAACTCTCTATTTCTTTTTCTTGTTGTTTTTTGTTTGTTTGTTTGTTTTTTCAAGGTGGGGTTTCACTCTATCCCAGGCTGTCCTGGAATTCACTATGTAGTCTCAGGGCGGCCTTAAACTCATGGCAATTCTCCTACCACTGCCTCTGGAGTGCTGGGATTAAAGGCGTGCACCGAGCCGGGCGTGGTGGCGCACGCCTTTAATCCCAGCACTCGGGAGGCAGAGGTAGGAGGATCGCCGTGAGTTCGAGGCCACCCTGAGACTCCATAGTGAATTCCAGGTCAGCCTGGGCTAGAGTGAGACCCTATCTCGAAAAAAAACCAAAAAAAAATAAAAATAAAAATAAATAAATAAAGGCATGCACCATCATGCCCGGCTTTTTTTTTTTTAACTCTATTTTTATGGTCATGTTTCATCATTAGTCATTCTTTGAAGAGAAGTTTTTTGCTTTGGATTGGTTTATTTTGTTTTTTGGTTCCCCCCACACACACCCCAGAGATTATTAGGGGAAATTCTCTGAACCATCATCATTGAACTTTGGTACAGAGCTCAGTACGGGGGATGGGAGATGACTCAGAGGTTGAAGGCGCTTGCTTACAAAACCTGCTGGCCTGGGTTTAATTCCCAAACTGCCCAAGTAAACCAGATGAGAAAAAAATAAGAGGGGGCACGGACGTCTCATGTGCATTTGCAGAGGTAGGAGGGCCTAATGTGCCCATACCCACCCATCTATCCATACATACATACATACATGCATACACACACACACACAATAAATAATGTCCAGGTGACATACTGTAGGCCTTAAACCATCAGTTCTAACTCTTGGCGATATGCAGTGGATCTCAGCTGGGAGGAAGGAGAAAAGCTGGAGTCTCTGCTCATGACAGTTAAGTTTGAGAGGCCGGATGCCTGAATCCTGCCATAGGGTTGCTCTCTCATTCCATCCCCCTCATGAGACGGAAGTCTTTTTTTTTTTTTTTAAGTGGTTTTTTATTTTTTTTTTATTTATTTGAGAGTGGCAGACAGAGAGAGAAAGAGGCAGATAGAGACCGAGAATGGGCGCGCCAGGGCTTCCAGCCACTGCAAACGAACTCCAGACGCGTGCGCCCCCCTTGTGCATCTGGCTAACGTGGGTCCTGGGGAATCGAGCCTCGAACCGGGGTCCTTAGGCTTCACAGGCAAGCGCTTAACCGCTAAGCCATCTCTCCAGCCCGAGTCGGACGTCTTGATGCGGAACAAAGCGACTCATCCAGAAGTGGGCTGTACACATGCTTTATTATAAGTGGATAATGGATACTGAGAACGATAAGGCCGATGGAATTTCAAACATGTAAAAAGAAACAAAACACTATGAGACCCCTGGAGGCTAGTAAAAGAGAGAAGGGCCACTCTCGTGTTGTTACTGATAAAGAGGTATTCACAGCCGAGAAATCAGCCCAATTCCATTATGAAACTCTGCCTCCAGCAAGCTCTCCATCAGCCGTACTCACACGTCTTCTCTCTCTCTTACTGTGCAGTAGCAATAACAATAGTGTGAGGACCTGAAAACATGGCTCGGCCTTGCCTTGGAGAAGGTGCTGGCATGTGCACGGCTTAGTCAGGACTGGGGGCACTGGCCTCCCGCATGGTTTTCCTTATCCAGTTAAGGTAGTTCTTCACGTTCGTGTAGAGCCCATAGGTACCACAGTTTTTGCCCCAGGACACCAGGCCGGCGACGTAGAACTTGGGGCTGTTCTCGTTGGGGTCCTGCATGGCGAAAGCGCCCCCACTGTCCCCTTGACAGCTGTCGGTACCCATGCCTCCAGCGCAGATCATGTTGTCGGTGAAGACACTGGCTCCGGCCTCAACTCTGGGGTCCTGCCCTTGAACCTCTCTGCACCTCTCCAAAGCAGCTACGGGTAACTTTGCCGCCCTGAGCTGGAGGATGATGTCTTTATTCTCCGCCCGTCCCCAGCCCGAGATCAGCCCCAGTTTGCTCTCCGTGGGGGCGTATTCCGCCGAGCTGCCCGGCAGGCAGATGGGAGAGGCGGTCGGTCCCATTTTCACGGGGTCTTTTAGCTGCACCAGCGCGATGTCGTTGTCAAAATTTCTGCGCTCGCTCGGGTTATCCACCAGCTTCCAGCCCGGATGAACGATCACGCGCTCCGCCGTGAGCCTCTGCGCGCTTTCCAGGCACCTGGCTCGTATGCACGTGGAGCCCACGTACATCGTGGGGTCCGGGGTGCCCTCCACCACGTGGGCCGCCGTCAGCACCCAGTGCTCGTCGATGAGCGCCCCGGCGGCCCGCGAGCTCTGAAAGAAGACTTGCCAGGGGAAGCTTTGGATCTCTGCAGGCTGACCTCCGAAAATCTTCTGCTTTCCTCTAAAGGGCTCACTGGGGACGCCACAGACTGGGAAGGAAAAGACAGGGGCACAGAAAACGATGCTGAACACCAGCCACTCAAATACTTGACCCGGAGTTACTCAGCCTACCACGGTCAACCCCGCGCATCTCCAACTTGCCCCAGCCCTACGTAAGCGTCCGCCTGTACCAGGGCCACCGGTGGAGTCACAAGAGAGATCAGCTACACTAAGCAGTACCTAAACTTCCACGCCCAGATGCCCTGGGGTGCTCCACCGCCCACAGCTTGACCCACAGGCCCTCTAAGGCACGCTTCACATCCAGCTCAGCATGGGAGACCACAGACTAAACTGGGAGCTGGTGCTGGGGCGCTTACCTCACATACATTGTAGACCCAAGCTTTCTGCCTCCTACCAATACTCCAACGAAACCTTTTGTATGTGTGAGAGAGACTCATTATGTAGCCAAGGATGTCCTCTATCTTCAAATCCTCCTGCCTCAGCATTTAAAATGCTGGGATCACAGGTATGCACCACCATGCCCACCTCTGTCAATTTTTTTTTTTTTTTTTTTGAGGTAGGGTCTTGCTCTAGCCCAGGCTGACCTGGAATTCACTATGTAGTCTTAGGCTGGCCTCGAACTCACAGTGATCCTCCCACCTCTGCCTCCTGCCATGCCCAGGCTGTTAATGGTATTTATTTACATTTCCCTAATGACTAATGATGTCACCATGTCTGCCTGACTTTTCCTGTTACTGTTCAAGTGAACCAGAATCAGTACAGTGGAGGGAATGCCTACAGCCCAGTGTCACCTCCCTGTTGGGACTCTGGGAGGCCAGGACTAAATCCTTTCCCTAAAAGGGTTACAGCGGCTTTCGGAAGGTGACAGCTACTCCCAGCATGTGGGACTCCACCGTCCTCCACCCACACCATAGCCCTGATTACCTGGAACACATTTAGGAAGCTCAGTTCCCAGTACATCATTCACCCAGCTTCCATTACCAGAGCAGTGATACTCCCCTGCAATAAAAGAAGGAACACAGGTCACATTCACCAAATCTCTCCTCCATTCCCCCTTTCAACAGAACCTTAGCTCCTCACATCCCTCCTCCATTCCTCCTTTCATACAGAACCTTAGCTCCTCACATCTCTCCACCATTCCCCCTTTCAACAGAACCTTAGCTCCTCACATCCCTCCTCCATTCCCCCTTTCAACAGAACCTTAGCTCCTCACATCCCTCCTCCATTCCCCCTTTCATACAGAACCTCAGCTCCTCACATCTCTCCTCCATTCCCCCTTTCATACAGAACCTCAGCTCCTCACATCTCTCCTCCATTCCCCCTTTCATACAGAGCCTCGGCTCCTCACATCCCTCCTCCATTCCCCTTCATACAGAACCTTAGCTCCTCACATCTCACTTCCATTCCCCCTTTCATACAGAACCTCAGCTCCTCACATCTCTCCTCCATTCCCCCTTTCATACAGAACCTCAGCTCCTCACATCTCTCCTCCATTCCCCCTTTCATACAGAGCCTCGGCTCCTCTGGATGTTGAGCAGGAGACCACATCAAATCAGCTAAAAAAGAATCTTGAGCCAAGCATAGTGCTGGCCTAATATCCTACCACTTAGGAGGTGGAGGAAAGAGGATCAGGAGGTCAAGGCAGCCTCAGCCACATAGCAAGTTTAAGGGCGCCCTGGGCTACACGAAGCTCTATCTCTGAGCAACAAAAAGAAGGGGAAAAGAAAGAAGAAGGAGGAGAAGGAGAGGAGAAAGCTAATTATCATGATGTACAGAACAGTCAGCTACTACTAGACGCATTCTTCCTGTGGGTTTTGTGTTTATTTGTTTGATTTTGTTGGTTGTTTTGTTTTGTTTTTGGAGACAGGGTCTCATTATATAGCTCAGGCTGGCCTTGAACTCCTCCTTTCTCCACCGTTTTTTAAATTGTTTTATTTACTTATTAGAGAGAGAGAGAATGGGTGCTCCAGGGCCTCCAGCCACTGCAAATGAACTCCAGCCACATGCGCCACCTTGAGCATCTGGCTTATGTGGGTCCTGGGGAATGGAACCTGGGTCCTTTGGCTTCAGAGGCTAGTGCTTTAACTGCTAAGCCATCTCTCCAGCCCCTTTCTCTACCTTTTGAATGCTGCAATTATCGGCCTATACCACTACCAGATCATCATGTGAGTTTTATATGAAATAACTGGCCCAAAGTTGGATAATCACAGGAAATGCTGCAGGTAAGTTGAGCTGGTGACCTCTATGATTCCCCATGAATTATCCTTGAAATGTACCTTACCCCACATTAAAATTATGTCCTTAGACTTCCTTGGAGAATAACAAATGTCACTGTTAATTTTTTTTGTTTTGTTTTGGTTTGGTTTGGTTTGGTTTTGGTTTTTGGTTTTTCAAGGTAGGGTCTCACTCTAGTCCCGGCTGACCTGGAATTCACTATGTAGTCCCAGGGTGACCTTGAACTCATGGTGATCCTCCTACCTCTGCCTTCTGAGTGCTAAGATTAAAGGCATGCGCCACCACTCCTGGCTAATTTACTTTTCTAATATCGAAAATCAAACCCAAATGGATGACAATGTCTCCCTCACTTCACTGCAAACTCTTTCCAACCTAGAAAGATTGTGCTACTCACCGTCCCACTCACTCCTAGTCCTTCCCTCTCTTTTCTTTAGCAAAAGAAACCTACCCCCTCCTTCATGTTCCATGTAGTAATACGGCTCTTCACAAGTGTAATGGATGACAGAACCAAATAAAGTGTCTTCTGGATCGTTGACTTTACCATTCTGAATGGGTTCTGGAATACCACAATCCACAGCTATGAGAGGAAGAGGAGATGGATTATCAGGACAGCCATTCCTTGCCAGGCAGGGTTATAGACCCATTACAGCCTCATTCCTTCCTGACCCCATGATAGGCACACCCATGTTAGATCTCCCATATTAACCTCTCCAAGTGGCACCACCTTCTGAGACATGCCAATACAGATTCTCTTGAATGATGCCTGTGTAGCCTGATTCTCAGTGGTTAGCATAGGCTCCTATAACAGCCAAGAATATACTCTCTTGGGACTACCTACTACAGCCCTTTCTTTCAAAGTAACATGCTTATGACTGGACCAGGGCTAGTATTAGACAAGCCTTCATGACCAGCTCCCTTCAAAACCCCAACCCCCTTGCTCACAAGCCTAAGAGGAACCATGGACTTAAAGTTTGATATGCTGATTTTTCAGTTTCCTTTGAAAAAAAAAAAGAAGAAAAATAAGAGTTCCACATTGAAGAAACACATACGTTGACATTCCAGTTTAGAATTACTCCATTTTCCATTGCTTTGACAGGTAGAATAGAAAAATGTTGAGCCAACACTTCCCTGGAGAATAACAGATATCACTGTTAATAATTTATTTTTGTTGTTGTTGTTGTTTTGTTTTGTTTTTGTTTTGTTTTTTGAGGCACGGTCTCGCTCTAGCTCAGGCTGACCTGGAATTCACTATGTAGTCTCAGGGTGGCCTCAAACTCACAGCGATCCTCCTGCCTCTGCCTCTCAAGTGCTGGGATTAAAGGCGTGCACCATCACACCTGGCTCAATAATTTATTTTTTAATATCAAAAGTCAAATCCAAAAATGGAATCAATGAGGAATTCTCACTAAAAGAGACTGAACATCTTAGAAGAATGACCCAAAATATCCAAGAGTTGAGTAAAAAAAGAGCTTTCAGTAAGCACTTTTCTTAATGTTCATACCCATGTATTACTGCTACTCTCACTTTTGGTTAGAGAACCTTCTCTTTTCAGATGGTAGTGACCTTGGGATGACTCAGAAGGCACCATAGTGCTGAGAAGAAGTGACAGAGGAGTGCTCAGCACTGAAACATCTCTATCACACCCTCCAAGGCTCAGGGTCCATTGTGGAAGAGGTGGCAGAAAGAATGTAAGAGCCAAAGGAAGGGTAGGACTCCTTACGACGTGCTCCCCCCGGACACAAAATGGCCTGGATATCTATGACCTCACAGTGCCTGACACTACCTACACAAGACCATCATAATAGGAGGAAAAGATCATGACATCAAAATAAAAGAGGGACTGATTGAGAGGGGGAGGGGATGTGATGGAGAATGGAGTTTCAAAGGGGAAAGTGAGGGGAGAGAGGGAATTACCATGGGATATTGTTTGCAATCATGGAAATTGTCAAAAAAAAAAAAAAAAAAAAGACAGCTTTGCCCAACATATCAGCTTCCCTTCCCAGGAAAACTGAAGCAGGGAAGCCAAACTGACTGAGAGCATCCACAACTCACGGGAAGGACTGAAGGCCATGAGCTGTTCTGTCCATGACAAAAATGCTAATATCTGCCGGGCGTGGTGGCGTACGCCTTTAATCCCTGCACTTGGGAGGCAGAGGTAGGAGGATCACTGTGAGTTCAAGGCCACTCTGAGACTACATATGAATTCCAGGTCAACCTGAGCTAGAGTGAGAGCCTGTCTTGAAAAATAAAATAAAATAAAATAAAATATTAAATTAAATTAAAAAAATAAAGCTAATATCTGACAAAGCGGACACTCAGTAGATGACAGGATGATTTCACTATGCTCATCCTCATCTAGAGCCAAAAAAGGTAGAAACCTGAAGAGTCCTTTACCTCCAAAACTTCAAAGCCATCCAGACAGGTTATCTTTACCACATCTTTAAACACATATTTTGCCTTTTCAGGCTCCCAAACAGAATTGGCAGTGATTTCTTTGGGACAAGGGATTGCTAGAAAAAGACAGAAACAAAATTTTACTAAATAGTTGAAGACTATAATTAATTTATATCATTCCTACTTTTTTGTAGGGGGGGAGGTTAAGGTCTCACTCTAGTCCAGGCTGACCTGGAACTCACTCTATAGTCTCAGGCTGGTTTTGAACTCATGGTGATCCTCCTACCTCAGCCTTCCAAGTGCTGGGATTAAAGGCGTGTGCCACTATGTCTGGCTCCTACAATTTTTTTTTTTTTTTGAGACAAGGTACAGGCTGGCTTCAGATTTGCAATGAGCTCCCTGCCTCTGCTACCCAAGTGCTGAGATTGTGGGTACGTGCCAGCATCCCCAGCCATTTATACACTTACTAAGATCCCTTTTCCGCAATTCCAATGTCCAACATTCTAATATGGTAGAGGTCTTAAATAATATGGCGCCATCAACTAGCCACCTGATGTTTGCAATCTCAAGACTAGTTGAAGGTCTATTAGATGTTGAGACATTCCTGACAACTACATTTTTAATATTTTTATTTATTTGTTTGTGAGGAGAGAAAATGGGCATGCTAGGGCCTCTAGATGCATGTGCGAATTTGTGCCTCTGGCCTTGTGTGGGTACTGGGGAGTCAAATCAGGGCCAGCAGGCTTTTCAAGCAAGGGCCTTAACCACTGAACCAGCTCCCCGGCCCCTAGCAACTACTGACAGTATTCTTACCAAGGAATTGAAGTATCTTGGAACTATAACCAAACAACAATCTATTTATTTTATTTGTACATTGTCCAAGGACTTCATTTATCACCAAGTAGAGGCACTAAAGGTTACTCACGATCTCCATGGTAACGAAGCTTCCAGCCCTTGTTTTGCTCTGTTAGGTCAGTTTGAAAGATGATATCAAGAGTATTGCTCTTGGTTTCAACAGTCAGTGGTCCAGGAAATTCATTACCACAGTAAGGACCAAATTGTTGGTTTTCTGCAACAAACTGAAAAGAAACAAAATAATGAAATCATAAAAGAGAATCTGAAGGGAAGAAATTAAATGGAGGGCATGAAAACAAGAGAAATAATAAATGTGATACGAAACAAGAAGCAGGAGAGGGGGAAGAAAAGAAGGGACAAGAGGAAAGACATACTTGATTTCCAGAAAAGCTGGGGCTGAGGGCATGGGCCTGTAATCTCGGCCTCTTGGGAAACAGAAGCAAGGGAATCCCAAATTCAAGCCCAGACTGGGCAGTTCAGCTACACATTCTTTGTCAAAATAAAAAAGTAGCTGGAGCCAGGCATGGTGGTGCACGCCTTTAATCCCAGCACCCAGGGGGCAGAGGTAGGAGGATCATTGTGAGTTCAAGGCCACCCTGAGACTACATGGTGAATCCCAGGTCAGCCTGGGCTAAAGAGTGAGACCCTACCTCAAAAACCCAAAAAGAAGAAGGAGGAGGAGGAGATGGTGGCTCGCAGCTGTCATTCCAGCACTCGGAGGCGAATGCAACAGGACTGTCACAGTGTGAGCTAGCCTGGCTACCACCACCAGGCGCGCCAGCGTGGAAGCTGTGTCAGAGGAGGCGATGGATGGGAAGGGAAGGAAGAAATACTCTCTCCGACTGGGGCTGTGGCTCCACATTAGAGACAAGAGCTTGGGCTCATCGCCAGGATCAAAGAGAAGGAGGAGTCTCCATCCCAACATTCTCTAAGTGAGCTGAGGAAGGGGAGAGCCAATCATCTACAGGGCTGGGGAATAAGGTGCTTGCCACACAGCATGAGTTTGGGTCCCTGGCACCCATATAAAACCCCAGGGCAGGAGCACATGCCCGTAGTGCCAGCACAGGGGAGGTGCAGACAGGAGAATCCCTAGGACTTACTGGCCACTTAGTCGAGCTGAATTGGTGAGCTCCAGGTTCAGGGAGAAATCCTATCTCAAAAATTCAGGTGAGGAAGACACTCAGCATCAACTTCCGGCCTCCACACATGCACACATGGTCACACTCACCCATATACATACATGCGCCTACACACATATGAACATGCATATATGTATATGTATATGAACCAATTTTAAAAAGTAAAGAATTAGTCATCCACCACGCACAACTAAACTGTCTTGGCAGTTCCCCTCTGAGTCAGCTGGTTCCACATCAAAGTCTTCTCTCCGCATAGTCACTACCACTTGGAACCCTTCCTCCAAGCGAATCTGGTATTCACACCTTGAGTTCTCTGGGTATGGATTGGGATAGTTAGGACTTGCAATCACCCCGAACAGTGAGGTGAATACATCCCCGCTGCAGTTAACTGAGGGAGAAAAAAGAGAAAGGAGGAGTCACATGTGAGGCTCATCAAAGAAGTGCCACTCTCTTCTACAAGGCCTTCTGTCATAAGCCCAGAGTCCTCCATTCAGATGAACCCAAGATCTGCTCTCCAGCTGGAGCCCTCTCGACGCGGTCACACCAGCAGGCTCGTCAGGGCCACTGCCTGAGGGTTCCATGACTTGATTTAAGATGGAATTCTCCAGGGCTGTAAAGAGCTCTAGTCAGTCTTTTCACAGGCAGTGTCTCTTCTCCAATTAACCAGCCTTTCTCTGGAACCGTGTGTCATGGTTTGGGTCTTAAATATCTCCCAAGGTGACAAGGTTTGGCTGCCAGCCTGTGGCACTACTGGGAGACAGTGTAATCTTTAGGAGGTGGGACTAGGGAGAGGAAATTAGGTCCTTGGGTTGTGGCTTTAATGAAGCTGTAGGGAGCCCTGAGCCTTCCTCCCCCTTTGCTTCGCACCCCCCCCCCCTGGGTGCACAGCTTTGCCCCACCAACATGGGTCCCCACAGTGATGTTCTGCCTTACCACAGACTCCCAAACAATGGAGCCAACAGACTGGGAACTGAACCATGAGCTAAAAATGAATAATTCTTTCTCTTAATTATCTGGACTATCATGCCACAGTAACAGAAAGCAGACTAATAACACCTTATCTTCTTCCTCTCCTGTGGCTCCCAGTCAGTTTATGAATAACTAGGAGGAGATACCAAGATACTAAGAAGAGTGGCAGGGCAAGCCTAGCCCCAAGCGGAAAGACCCTTTCTGGACCCTCTATCCATTCCACATCCCGGGGAGCATTCACCCGTCGTGATGGCAACCTCACCTCCACAGTTCCTCATATCATCATGGAGGAAGTATTCCGGGGGACAGGAACAAAAGTAACCACCAATGAAGTTGTTGCAAAAGTGGCTGCAAGGGACATCTGTGAAATCCGTGCACTCGTTTACGTCTACAGAGGAGAGAAAAACTGAGGTCAAGGACGGAGGCCCGGGAGGAAGAACGACAGTAAATCCAAAACTGTAAGGGTAAGGAAAAGCAGGAAGGGCTGTCACTTAAAAGACCCTCAAAGCCAGGTGTGGCAGCTACACATGAAATTGCAGCCCTCGGGTGGCTGAGGCATTGGAGGCCAGCCTGGGCTGCAATGTGAAACCCTGTCTCAGAAGAACAAAGATTCACGAGGACGTCAAGGTGGTACTATTCTAGTTACTTTCCTGCGCTGTGATTCCAGAGGCGTGGCCCGCGTCTGCACAGCTAGAAAGGAGCGCTCAGTGTGAGAAAGCACTGACTTCTCCTGCATAGATGTGGAAGGCTCCTGAATTTGAAGATCAGAATGCCATGTTTGAATCAATTACAGTACCATGCATTCATTCCTTATACAATTCTTGGTAAACTGTTTTATTTTTGTTTATTTACTTGGGGGGGGGGCAGATACATACATACAATGGGCCAGTGCCTCTAGGCGCCACGAACAAACTCCAGACAAAGCACCGCCGGGTACAGCTGGCATATGTGGGTACTGGGGAATTGGACCTGGGTTCTTGGGGTTCTCAGGCAAGCGCCTTAACCACTAAGCCATTGCTCCAGCCCTAAGTTGTTCATTTTAATAGCTTTTCCTTATCTTTATTTTGTCTCTCAGTACTGAAGACTAAACCTGCATTCTACAACTGAGATATATTCCCAACCTCCGCCCTTCTTTCTTTCTTTTTTTTTTTTTTTCTGAAATAGGGTCTCACTCTAGGCCAGACTCTCCCAGAACTCTCTCTGTAGTCCCAGACTAGCCTCAAACTCACAGCGATCCTCCTACCCTTGCTTCCCAAGTGCTGGAATTAAAAGTATATGCCAAAGCCGGGCGTGGTGGTACACGCCTTTCATCCCAGCACTCGGGAGGCAGAGGTAGGAGGATTGCCATGAATTCGAGGCCACCCTGAGACTACACAGTGAATTCCAGGTCAGCCTGGGCCAGAGCGAGACCTACCTCGAAAAACAAAAATAAAATAAAATAAAATAAATAAAAGTATATGCCAACATGCCTGGCTCCCCCTTCTTTTTATCTTATATAGCCCAAGCTTGCCTTGAATTCTTTATTCTCCTGAGTATATGACACCATACTTAATTTCCAAGCCTTCTTTTTACTTGTTTTGTGTGTGTGTGTGTGTGTGTGTGTGTGTGTGTGTTCGTGTGTGTGACAGTGGGCATACACGGAGAGGTCAGAGGACAACTTCGGGTACTGCTCCTCCACTTTGGCCTCGTCTGAAGCAGGGTCTCTCGTCACCAGGCTGGTTCTTCTGTCCTGGCCTCCCATCCCCCACCTGCGAGTGTGTCCACTTTTATGTGGGTTCTGAGGATCCCAGCCCATGAACTCAAGACTGCCCAGCAAGCACTTTCCCCACTGAGCCTCGTTTCCGGCCCCTCTTTATATATTTTTTTATTTGGGCACACAGTCTTGTCCTGGCTGGCCTTGAATTCAATCTGCAGCCCAAGTAAGCCTTGAATTTACAATCTTCCAGCCTCACTCCCCAAGTATATGGGGCTACAGGCCTGTACCACCAATATCAGCCTCCTGATCTTTAATGGAGATGATCGTGTCTGCCTTGAAGGGATGAGGTAAAGATTGCTAACACAGGTGAAATGGTTAATATGTAGTTGTCAGTAAATTACTGTTTATTGCATGCTATGACCATCACCACTTAGGTATGATTGTGTGCTTGAATTTTACATAAGCAAATGATGGAAGGATCCAGGGCAAGTGAATACTTTGTAACAATTATAAACAAAGCTGGGTGCTATGGCTCATATCTACAATCCCAGTACTCAAGAGATTGAAGTGAAATAGAGAATTTGAAGCCAGCCTAAACTGCATAATAAAACCACATCTCAAAAAACTTATAAACAAAATCCTCATCTAACGCACAGTGTAATCTTTCTTTCTTTCTTTCTTTCTTTCTTTCTTTTTTCTTTTTTTGAGACAAGGTTTGTCACTGAGCCTGGAACTCACCAATCTACTAGCCCCTGGATCTTCCTGTCTCTGGCTCCAAAGTGCTGGGATTACAGGCGTTTCACAAGAGTCCTCGGGATCTAAACTCAGGTCCTCTTGCTCGTGTGGGCAAGCACTTTGCCCACTATGCCATCCCCCACCCTCTCTGCCTCCAGTCTGTTAGTTGGGTCAGTAAGTGTTGTGCATAGAGTGAGCCTTACCTACGGCAGCGTAATACGCAGCAAACCCAGTAAAACGCTCTTCGTTGGAGAAGTCTGACTTAAAGGTCACCTGGAGTTTATTGTAGGGGACTTTGAATTCTTGCACAATGGGGGACTGGGGACTTTTGCTAGTCCTTTGTCCACAGAGTTTCCCTTCTTCAATGCCTCCTGACATTATCTAAGAGAAAAATCAAAGGATATGTAAAAGGGGTTTGGAGATGAGCGAAATATGTTTTTGTTTTATGGTGCTGGGGAGTGAAGAATGGGACTTAATGCACGCTAGGCAAGATCTCTACCACTGAACCATGCCTCCAGTTCCATAGTATTTCCTGACTGTACACTGCCTTCTTCATCCTTCTCATTTTTCCACCCAGCCCTGCCCTTCCACCTCCGTTCCTTGTATGCCTGTGATGTACCTGTACTGAGTCATATGCGCAGTCCTCTGACAGTTCTATGTCTAGATGAGTGAAATAGAGGTGAACCCCAAAACCTTCAGGAACTTCTATGTCCCAGGTCTTCTCTATTTCATTGGGGTATGCCTGAGGATAGTTAGGAGACATGATCTCCCCGTACATGGTAGGCTCAGCAGAAACCCATGCCAGAAGAGAAAACAGGACAACACACCTGGAGGAAAAAAAAAAAGGCATAGTGAGGTGGGGAACCTGGGTCCCAACAGCTTCATGAAGACCTCCAGCATCTGTCACAGCAGGAAGGAAGGGAAAGAGAGGACAGAAAACAAGATCATGAGAGAGGCTCAGGTTGCAGTAAAGAAAGGGCCAATCAGGGCTGGAAAGATGGCTTAGCAGTTAAGGCACATGCCTGCAAAGCCTAAGGACCCAGGTTCAATTCTTCATGTCCATGTAAGCCAGATGTATAAGGTGGCACAAAGCCTGGAGTTCATTTGCAGAGGCTAGAGGCCTGGTGTGCCTATTCTCATTCTCTCTCCCTCCCTCTCTCTTTGTCTCTAATAAATAAATAAATAAAAATAAATTTAAAAAAGAAAAGGCCAATCAAACTGAAAAACTGGGTATCAGATTCAACCCTTAGGCTACAGAGATGGCTTAGCAGTTAAGGCACTTGCCTGTGAAGCCTAAGAACCCAGGTTCAATTCTCCAGTACCCACATAAGGCACTTGCCTGCGAAGCCTAAGAACCCAGGTTCAATTCTCCAGTACCCACATAAGCCAATTGAGCAAGGTGGTACATGAGTCTGGAATTCGTTTGCAGATCCAAGCCTTTTCTTGAGAGCATGAGGAGAAGCCAAGCAGGGCAGGAATGCTTATAACCCTAGTTCTCAGGAGACAGGGATGAGGACCATGGCAGGCATGTTTATAATCCTGGTACTCAGGAGACAGGGACAGGGACCATGAGCTCATCAGCCTGGACTACATAGCAACCTTTTCTCAAAAAGTGAGGGGGAGGGGCTGAGAATGAACCATGGAGTTCATACACATCTCTGAAGACCCCTAATCACTTACCACATCTCTAGCAACTTTTCCATGTCTCTGGTGGTCCTGGTTCTCTGCACCGCTGGACTTTGGAGCTAAAAGAGTGGCAGGCTTTGTTGTCTTTTATCAAGAAATACAGGTGCCTTTTTTGGTAGTTAGCGGCCACCCCTCTGGTTCAGTGTCACCTTTGCAAGAATACCACATAGATTCATATGAATAACCATCACTATATGACTCCTGCCTCTTCCACCCTCCCTCAACTTATGTTTTAGAATAGAGTTAAATCATAGTCTCCTCCCGTTGCTTCCCTGAACCATCTAAGGAATTTTTCCCAGCATTCTTGGGCTCTCCTTCAGGCCCCATTATTCCCTGTCATGCCCTCGTGGAACAATATCTCCATTTTTACCAGAGTGGTCAGCAGTCTGTGCCCATCCTAACCATCTGGGCTCCCTCCTCATTTATAATGATGGCCTGTTTGCCATGCTTGTTATCTCAGAGCTTCTGTTGATGTCCCGAGGCCAACTATGAAGGAATGAGCTGCTTTCGACAGGGGCAGGCAGAGGCCTTGGACTCACAGGGAAGAGCCGCCCTGCTAGAAGGATTGCATGAATGGGGAAAGGGGCAGCCGAGAAACAACACTAATCTTTCAGAGCTTGTTTATTTGTTTTGCTGCTTACTAAAAAGGTGAGCTATCTTCCCACAGTTCCAAGAGACGTCTTCTCCAAATTTCTTTTACCCATGAAAACAGTGGTACATGGTGAATTGGGATGAGTGAGATCGGCCTATTTGAAACCCTTTGTTTATAGTCTGCCTTGTTTTAACCGTACTTGTTTCAACCCTCCGTCTTTGCCCCAAAACTTTCTCCATAAGGTTTTCTGTCTTTCCTTTTTCCTCCATCAAAGTTTTGCTTTTCATTTCCAAGGCCATTACCTTCAAACGCTGGTGGGAGCAAGTGGGCCAGTCTCCTCTCTCCTGCCTGTGGCCATGCTGGGTGACCCTGTGGCTCCAAAGGGACGGCCTCGGTGAGAGTCTGTGGCCGCCGATCTGCTCAGAAGATTGCCTACGGGAGGGAGTGTGAGTGAGCGCCCAAAATTCCCTGATCCAAACAGCGGGGGCTGGGAGACCGTGACATGGGAAAGGGTAACTCAGCCTTGATCTTGGAGCTCCCTCTGCTTTGAAAACTAGAACTGCATCCTCTCTCCAGGTCTGAAATTCCTCTAATCCAGAGAGAGTTGGGGGGGGGGGGGTTGAGGAATGGGAAATTTCATGATTGCCTAATTCCTGAAGTTCCGAGTTTTCGGGGAAGTCAGGTGGTTTCTAGAAGGAGGAGGGGACTGACAGGAGAAGGAAAGCAAAACTGAGAAAGCCCAGCCTGTGGCCTGTGTGCGAGTCAGGAGCAGGGAGAACGCTGCAACCGAGGAAAGGCATTGTCAGAGGTGCACACGGCCTGCCATCGCGGCAAACACCTAGACCTGACATATCTTCTTCCCCCTAAAACTGTCATCTCAAAGCCAGACATGGTGGCCTATGCCTGTAACCCCAGCAGGAGGATAGATGAGAGTTCGAGACCAGCCTGCGCTACACATAGTCTCTGGCCAGCCAGGGCTAAAAAAAAATGGAAGGAAGAAAGAAAAAGAGATGGAGAGATGGCCCCATGGTTAAGCAAGAGGACATAGGGCAGGGGAAGGTGGGCAAGGATCACCCAAGGCAGACTCCCCAGAACCCCATCTACAAAACTGGGCACGCAGATGCGCAAAGTGGCACTTGCATCTGAAGTTCATTTGCAGTGGCAGGAAGTCCTGGCCCACCCGTACCCTTTCTCTTTCTCTCTCTCAATTAACTGAATATATTTTAACATTTAAGCCAGGCGTGGTGGCGCACGCCTTTAATCCCAGCACTCGGGAGGCAGAGGTAGGAGGATCGCTGTGAGTTCAAGGCCACCCTGAGAGTACATAGTGAATTCCAGGTCAGCCTGAGCTAGAGTGAGACCCTATCTCGAAAAAAAAAAAAAAAAAAAAAAAAAAAAAAAAAAACCTGGGCATAGCCATGCATGTCTGTCACCTCAGTCCACAGAAGGTGGCAACTGGAGAATCCCTGGAGTTCTGTGGCTGAGGAAAAGCAGCTCCAGGT
This sequence comes from Dipus sagitta, assembly GCA_036346955.1. Lineage (NCBI taxonomy): Eukaryota > Metazoa > Chordata > Mammalia > Rodentia > Dipodidae > Dipus > Dipus sagitta. The sequence continues at coordinate 24,823,643 of CM070789.1, read as the reverse complement.
TTATTTTGTGCATACACCGTTAGCACCAGAAAGACGCCCTCTTTGGACTCTGATGGCCATCTCCTTGCAAGCCTCTGCTTCCCCAAAGTGACCCAACCACCCCTCCCAACTATCACATTCCTAGAATGGCCCAGACCACCTTGTAACGGGGTGCTCAGGGTCCAGGAAAGTTCTTGAACCCCAAATCCTAGGTTCGTTTCTAATTTTAATCAAAGAATTGAAGGAAAAAAAGACTGAGAAGGATAGTTATTAAATTATTATATTTATTGAGGAAAGTACAGAGCCCAGGAAAGGTACCCACGAGGTGGCTAGAGATCCCATGTGGAGGGCCTGGGCCCGGGCCGGAGTGGGGGGCCGGGGGGACACAGAAAAAGAAGAGAGAAAAGAAAGTTCAAGGAGCTCCTGCCATGTGGGGAGCTGGGTGGGGTAAAGAACCCATTTGCAGAGGAAGGGCTAGGGGGCCCTCCCACCTGGGCCTAGGCCTAGGCCAAGCCAGCCCAGGCCCAGCCAAGGGAAAAACTCATCCACAGCTAGAAGTTGCCAAGTGATCAGAGAGCCTGCCCTCCCTTGGCAAAGGTATTTATAACCTGATAGTGGAGGTGGGCTGTCTTCCAGCTCAGGTGAACCAGAGGCACAGCTGGTTGGTTAGAGCTAAGTCTCAGGTTAGCCCTGACACCAAGTTCCAGGGGCTGAATGTTTAAATCACGATGTTTAAATCCTATGAAAGACCTCCCTCCCAGGAGGGGTCCTGGTTGTTTGTGGAAAAACAAGTCTGGGGAACTAAGCAAGAGATAAGAAGTCATTGATTTCCAGCAAGTTCAGACTTTCCTACGTTCTCCACTTTCAGGGGTCTAGTCACCCTAACTGTACTCCCTCTCAACCCATGCAATTATCACTTCCCCCAAGAGGCCCAAGCCCTGAGGCAAGGTGGACCACCTAGCAACCAAGGACTTCCAATGCCACCATTGTCCCATTAAATATCCCCTATCCTGCAAGGGAGGGGGCTTTTAATATTTTATTTAGTTATTTATTTATCTATTTGAAAGAGAAAGAGGGAAAAAGAGAGAGAGAGAGAATGGATGCACCAGGGTATCCAGCCACTGCCAACAAACTCCAGATGCGTGTGCCCCCTTGTGCATCTGGTTAACATGGGTCCTGGGGAATCGAACCTGGGTCCTTTGGCTTTGCAGGCAAATGCCTTAACTGCTAAGTCATTTCCTCCAGCCTGGGAGAGGGCTTTTTGATCTGCCTGGTCAGAACTCTTCTCAGGCAGCCCTGAATTAAGTCTGCAATTGAGCCAGATCTTCCCTCTTGTTTCTTTTTCTCTAACATATACCATGCTGCACGTACTCTACACACACAAAAACAAAGAGGGCTGGAGAGATGGCTTAGCAGTTAAGGCACTTGCCTGTGAAGCCTAAGGACCCAGGTTCAACTCCCCAATGCCATTTAGTCAGATGCATGAGATGGCACGCATCTGGAGTTTGTTAGTTTGTTTGCAGTGGCTGGAGGCCCTGGCATGCCCATTCATTCTCATTCTCTCTCTCTCTCTCTCTCTCTCTCTCCTTCTCTCATTCTCAAGTAAATAAATAAAATCTTTTCAGGAGAAAAGAAAGAAAAAATGAGCATGATGGCACATGCCTTTAATCCCAGTACTAAGGAGGCAGAGGTACAAGGATCACTGTGAGTTCAAGGCGAGTCTGAGACTACACAGTGAATTTCAGGTCAGCCTGGGCTAGAGTGAGACCCTACCTCAAAAAAAAAAAAAAAGAAAGAAAGAACGAAAGAAACAGAAAAAAAAAAAAAAAGAAAGGAGGGAGGGAGGAAAGAAGGGAGGGAGGGAGGAAATGAATAGAAAAATCCCATCTCAGTTCTACTTGCCAATCAGGCATCAATTCAGATACAACCCAGTCCCTCAACCATGACCCTTGGGTCAGAAGCAGTTTCATGTGGAGAATTTTAAGAAAACAACGCAGTATGGAGACCACAAACAGTAGTAGTATCTTTTCCTCTGCTTCCACCTGCAGACTGGAATAGCACTCCATCACCAAGTGTTAATGTTTTGAAAACTAAACACACGGATCCCCACTTGTTTCTGGAGAAATCAGATAAAAAGCAGTATCTGTGCACATCTCACCATCTAGTACCCAGAGCTACGCCTGCAGTTACAAGACAAGTCTTGCTGTTACCAGTTTTGCTCCCAAACTAGGTCATTCTTCCTTCTGGAATTGGGGAACCAGTAACAAGACAAGGCACCAATTAAGCAGTGAGGGAAGCTTTTTCATGGCCAAGAATAGAAGTAGGAGGGTTAGGAAGATGGCCTAGTGGTTAAGAGCACTTGCTATGCAGTCATGAGGACCTGAGTTCAATCCCACCTCCCACATAAAAAGTCACACATGGCTGTGCATACCTGTAACCCAGCATTCAGCAGGGCAGACAGAGGATTGCTGGGGCTCCCTAGTCAGCTACCTTTGGCCTCCACAGGGTGCATTCACCTGTATACCACACACACATTCACACACCCCAAAATGAAAACATAAAAATTTTTTTTAAGAAAAGAAATAATGGAAGGAAAAGCTGAGCATGGGCTTGAGAGATGTCTTAGTGGTTGAGACACTTGCCTGCGAAGCCTAAGGACCCAGGTTCAATTCCCCAGTACCCACGTAATCCATATGCTCATGGTGGCTCATGCATCTGGAATACTTTTGTTTTGTATTGTATTGTTTTTGGGTTTTCGAGGTAGGATCTTGCTCCTGGCCCAGGCTGACCTGGAATTCACTATGAAGTCTCCAGGTGGCCTCGAACTCACGGCAATCCTCCTACCTCTGCCTCCTGAGTGCTGGGATTAAAGGTGTGCGCCACCACGCCCAGCTCATCTAGAGGTACTTTTGCAGTAGCTAGAGGCCCTGACATGCCCTCCTTCTCTCTCTCTCTCTCTCTCTCTCTCTCTCTCTCTCTCCCCTCTCATTGCAAATAATTTTTCTTTTTTAAGCTGAGCATACTGTAACCCCAGAAGTCGAAAGGCAGAGGCAGGAGGATTTCTTCAAGTGCAAGGCCAGCCTAGTCTACATAGAAAGATCCTGATTCACAATAATTTAAAGAAAAAATAAAAGTGAGAGATAAACTCTCAAATCAGTTTCTCAACCCTTGGGGGTGGGAAGGTTATAGGTACAGAGTAAAATGAATGGGCAGGAGGATAACTGAGAGGGAAGGAACATTCATATTTTTCTGGGAATGGGAGAGAGTTTTCTGGAACTTCATGTACTGCCTCTCTGCTCGTATTTTATGGCTTGTTCAACTGTCATGGCTCTGCGGGGAGGGGGATATATTTAGCATGCAGATGGGGTTATAATAAGGTTTTCAATTGGTCACCCTGACAGCAATCTTAGATTCAACTACAGCCTACTGTAGAGAAAATTCTGTCCTTCAGGCATTCTGTCTTTAAAGACAAACAAAATGAGGGAAGGGCAGAATCATAGCTAGACCACCAGGCAGTACTTAGGGTAACACCAGCTATGCACAGCTGACCACCTAACTTCCCAGATTTCTCAGAGATAAAATAGGAATCACTGGGGATGTGATCAGAGGTAGAGCACAGCTTAGCTTAGCTTGAGGTCCTGAGTTCAATCCCCAGCAAAAAAAAAAAGGGGGGGGGGATGTGGGGAGATGGCTCCATGGTGAAGGCACTTCCCTGCAAAGACCCACAGCAGGGCCTCAGTTCCCCAGGGCCCACATAAAGCCAGATGCGCACAGCGCCAGCATCCCGAGATCATTTGCAGCGGCTGTGGGCTCCGGCTCGCCCTTTCTCTCTGTCTCTCTTCTCTCTGTCTCTCTCTCTCTCTCTCTCCTTGCAAATAAATAAATAAATTTTCGAGGTAGGGTCTTGTTCTAGCCCAGGCTGACCTGGAATTCACTGTTTACTGTCAGGATGGCCTCAAACTCACAGCAATCCTCCTACCTCTGCCTCCTGAGTGCTGGGATTAAAGGCGTGCGCCACCATGCCCAGCTCATAAAGATTTTTAAAACTTTTTTATTGACAGCTTCCATAATTATAGACAATAGACCATGATAATTCCCTCTTTAATTTTTTTGTTGTTGTTGTTGTTTTTGAGGTAGGGTGTCACTCTAGCCCAGGCTGACCTGGAACTTACTCTGTAGTCCCAGGCTGGCCTCAAATTCATGGCGATCCTCCTACCTCTGCCTCTCCTGAGTGCTGAGATTAAAGGTGTGCGCCACCACACCTGGCTCTTTTGAGTTATTAAAAAATATTTTTTTATGCCCGATGTGGTGGCCCACACCTTTAATCTCAGCACTCTGGAGGCAGAGGCAGGAGGATTTCCATGAGTTCGAGGCCACCCTGAGACTACATAGTGAATTCCAGGTCATCCTGAGCTAGAGTGACACCCTACCTTGAAAAACCAAAAAAAAAAAAAAAAAAAAAAAATCAGAAGAAATAATGTTCCCTTGAGTACTGCCTCGTGAACAGGCTGTTTGTGCTCTCCTCTGATCTTGTTTTCTCTGACGACAAGGAGGCCTGGAGGCCAGAAGTTGCTGTCTGCATGGCTAGCTGAAACTGGATGGACCCAAGACTACTAACAGAGTGACCAGTACACAACCTCTAACTCCGTCGTAATCCCATCTGCATGACACATTCCTTCCCGAGCACCCATGACAGTTGACAATTGCCATAACAGTCATTGGAAAGAGCCAAAAAAGGGGGGAGGGAGGGCAAAAAGAAGCCATGCCCCAGTTCTCAGGGAACTCTCAGCCATTTCCAGAAAGGACATGAAGATTCCTCCCTGTTATTGCCCTATCCCTCCCCCTCACTTTGTGTGTGTTTGTTTAGTTGGTTTTTTTGTTTTTGTTTTTTTGAGGCAGGCTGACCTGAAACTAACTCTGTAGCCAGGCTAGTCCAGAACTCACTGTGATCCTACATGTAAGCCACCATGCCCAGGACCCGTCGCTCCTTGTACTCTATCGCCCTCCCCTGTGGGTTGAGAAGCTGCTTTAAGAGTTTATCTCCTGGGGCTGGAGAGATGGCTTAGCAGTTAAGGCGTTTGCCTGCAAAGCCAAAAGACCCAGGTTCAATTCCCCAGGACCCACGTTAGCCAGATGCACAAGGGGGCGGGCGCAAGTATCTGGAGTTCGTTTGCAGTGGCTGGAGGCCCTGGTGCGCCCACTCTTTCTCTCCCTCTCCCTCTCTCTCTCTCTCTCTCTCCCTCCCTCTTTCTCTGTCAAACAAATAAATAAGAAATAAAATATTTTTTTAAAAAATTTATCTTCTGCTTCTCCTATTGTTGACCAAAAACAGAAGTCTTGACTAGTGCTTGGTTTTGTTATTGGCTCAACAATTCCAACAGGAAAAAAAAAAGACTCAACTTGGAGGCAAAAGCTATCAACAGCAATATCGATTCTTGGAGCTGGAGAGATGCCTCATAACCGAGGAGCTGACCTGGGTTCAGTTCCCCAGCCACCAGGTAAGGCAAGGCAGACATTGGCTTGCAGCAACAAGAGACCTGCTGCATCTATCACACAAACACATCAACGTGCAAATAAATAAATACATTATCCAATCAGTTCTGCCTGCTCTATGTGCTGTTGGGGAACCTGGTGAACTAGAGTGGATGAGATCTTCAAGGCTGGAGGACAAAATCAATGCACGTGTTAGAAGAGAATGGTGAGTGCACCAAGCCTCTGACTGCAGCAGGAATGAAGATACTCTCAAGACACACTTGTGCTCCTCCCTGTGGCCATCAGTGCTGAACCCCAAGAGATTGAACTCCCCCGGAACCTCACGCTGGGAGAAGAAAAGGGCTGAGACCCTGGAGCCAGGTACTGGAGAAACTTGTTTGCCCAGAAGAGATGTTCAATCTGCCAGAGCACCTTGCAAGAGAACTTGGAGCTGAGTCAATGGTGATGGGGCAGGAGGGCACCTTGACCAGCACGGCTTAGCTGGGCATACCTCTCATTTTCTACTAACCCTAAAGCTCATGGTAAGACCCGAGGGTTGACTTGAGGGGTGTCCCTGGACCTCTTTGTTCCTCTTCCCAATGTAGCTACATTCAATAAATCTCCTCCTTTTACTTGTTTTTTTCCTCAAGGTAGGGTCTTGCTCCAGCCCAGGCTGACCTGGAATTCACTATGTAGTCTCAGGGTGGCCTTGAACTCACAGCGATCCTCCTACCTCTGCCTCCCGAGGGCTGGGATTAAAGGCTCGTGTCCCCACTCCTGGCTGCCTTTTTAAAATTAAAATTTTTATATTTATCTGAGAGAGTATGGGCACACCAGAGCCTCCTGTGGCTGCAAATGAACTCCAGCTGCATGCACCACATTGCACAACTGGCTTGATGTGGGTCCAAGGGCACTTCACCAGTGAGCCATCTCGCCGGCCCCAAATGTCCTCTTCCTGCTTTTCACCACCGCTTATTACTGGTTTGTTTAATTGGCTGGTGGAGGACGGTGGCCAAACCCGGCTTGTTAGGTGCTGTGAAGGGCCCAGGCTCTGACCCGACTGTGGAACAGGTTCGGGTCCAGTTCTGATTTAGCCTTAGGCCTCCACATGCAGCAGGTCACCAGGAGCGGATGCGCGTGCACTTACCGATCTCATGGCTGCCCAGTGAACTCGGCTACATTTGGGGAGTTCCGCACCACACGTCCTGACAGCCGAGCTGCGCCTCCCCAGAGAGAGGGTGCACATTCAGGGTGTTCCCCCCACCCGCCCTTTACAGAAGCCCTGGAACGGGGCCATGCGTGCGTGCTCCGTTCTTCTGGCTTTGAGGCCAGAGGCCTGGAATTTAGTTGTGTTGGCATGAGGCCCTGGCATGCCCATTCTCACTCTAACTTCCTGTCTGTCTGTCTGTCTGTCTCTCTCTCTCTCTCTCTCTCAAATAAATAAATAAGATAAACACTTTTTAAATTATTTTTTTAAAAGACTGTGTCTATGAGAACTATAACCCAGAACAACAGGTGGCTCAGCTGGCCACAGAGATGTCAAGTCAATACATATGAGAAGATAACACGGCTGGAGAGATGGCTTAATGGTCAAGGTGCTTGCCTGGAAAGCCAAAGGACCCAGGTTCGATTTCCCAGGACCCACGAAAGCCAGATGCACAAGGTGCCGCATGCATCTGGAGCTCATTTGCAGTGGTTGGAGGCCCTGATGTGACCATTCTCTCTCTTCCTTTTTCTCTTTCTATCTGTAAATAAATAAATAAATTTTATAAAAGATAATAAACTGGGTTTTTAGAAAGATGTTACTGTAGCTGGAACTACAGGCGTCTTCGGCATATGTGTGATTTTCTTGGCACTAGTTTTCTCTTTTGTTGGATTTATTAAAGCTCTTAAAAGCTTTCCACAAACCTTGACCCAGTAAATACTTCAACACAATATCAAAAAAACACATTTTATTGACAATTTTCATAATTATAGACAATAAACCATGATACTTTCCTCCCCTCCCTCACTTTCCCCTTCACAGATCCACTCTCCATCACATCCCTTCCCCCTCTCAGTCTCACTTTTATTTTGATGCCATCATCTTTTCCTACTATTATGAGGTTCCTGTGTACGTCATACCATTCATTGCAAGGTCATGGATATCCAGGCCATTCTGTGTCTGCAAGAGTACATTGTAAGCAGTCCTACCCTTCCTTTAGCCCTTACATTATTACTATTTTTTTTTACAAGGTAGGGTCTTACTCTGGATCAGGCTGACCTGGAATTCACTGTGTAGTCTCAGGGTGGCCTTGAACTCATGGCGATCCTCCTACCTCTGCCTTCCAAGTGCTGGGATTAAAGGCGTGCGCCACCACGCCCAGTGGCCCTTACATTCTTTCTACCACCTCTTCCACAATAGACCCTAAGCCTTGGAAGGTATTGATAGAGGTGCTTCAGTGCTGAACACTCCTCTGTCATAAATTGGCTATTTCTTTTAAAAATTTATTTTTATTTATTAGAGACAGACAGAGAGGGAGAGAGGGAGAATGGGTGCGCCAGGGCCTCCAGCCACTGCAAACACACTCCAGACACAGGCGCCACCATGTACATCTGCTTATGAGAGACCTGGAGAACCGAACCTGGATCCTCAGCCTTCGCAGGCATACGCCTTAACTGCTAAGCCATCTCTCCAGCCTTAAATTGGCTATTTTAAAAGGCCAACATAGCCCTAAATTGTTTTGACTCTGGACTGGAAACATTTACTTCTCCACAATTACCGCCGTCCGTTGTTGAAGTTCTAGTCATGGAGGAGGATAGGAGAAACCTGGCTTCTTTTAGGCAGTTTCAGTTAGACACTGAGGCCCAGAGAGAACCAGGAGATGCCACACTACATGCCACCTTGCCCTGACACAAGAATGGAACTCTTGGCAAAAATGGAACTCATGTCTAATCAAGACTGATCTGGAGTGCCCTCTGCTGCCCACAGTCTAGCATGCTACCTAGATAGACGGGGTAGGGGGGCTGGCCCAGGTGGGCAGGCTCTGGGGTCCACCCTTCAAATCTACAAACAAATTGGATCTGGCCCTTGCATATAAGGGCTCTTATCTTCTTCCAGCCTTCCCTTTCCCCTCTTGGTGGAGCTCTCTCTGGATTCCCTCTCATCCCTGCTTAGCTACACATGAGTCTAGTCAGGCTGGGTGAGGGGAGAGCCGAGCACCGTTTCTTGGCCTGAGCAGTTTTTCCGCTTGCCTCTGCTTTATAGTTTGGGGTAACTTCGCACTTTGATTCCATGCACGATTTTCCTCCGGTCTCTGAATCTACCACGTGCATATGTTCCTTCCACTCTAGATCTACCACATGGGTGCTCTGATTAACTCCAGACCTTCTACCTGTGTGATTTCTTTAATTCCGAGTAACCATGAGTACAACTGTCTTCATTACTCATTTCTCCTCTGAATTTCTTGGTCTCTGCTTTAATATTTTCTCTCTTTCAGGTCTTCCTTACGTCACCACTATTTGCTCTTTTGACTTTCCTCCATGGGAAAGCACATGGCAGATGCCATGGGTGTTTCTTCTAAATCTCCCTACACAAGCTCCTAACTTCCATCCTCACATGCTGTGGCTCTTCTCCAGCCTTTCCTCAAAAACCTCAATTTCTCTTAGATGAACCCTATGAACTATACAGTGCTTTCCACCTAAGTGCGTGTTTCCCACTTCCCGCGTGTTATGGCTCGGTCCAGCCTTCTTTCCTGTGTCCCAGTCTCCCTTAAAATAAACCTCACAATTTGTGATTTCTCCCTAAATAAACAGTAACTCATAATTTATCTTCTTGAGTCTGTCTTCAGCAATTCTTTATTAAAGGGAGGAGAGGAACCCAAACTTGGGGTTCATGAATTTGGGGAACCCCTCCTAAGACCCCAAATCCTGCATCAGTCACTCAGGTGTGGCTTCTAGGAGCCTCAGCTTCTGGTTTCCCGTTTGTCAAATTTCAGTTTGCACTTTGTGCCCAACAGGCTGTTGTCCCGCGTGTCTAAGAGGCTTTCTCTTAGAGCCTTTGATGCCAAATCAGACATGAAGGCAGCTGCTAAGGAGAGTGAAACTAGCTAGAGCCATTATGAAAGGAACTCCTACATCATATTAAATCTATTAGCCATGATGACCTGGTCATTTTCTTACATATGATGTGACATTTACAGGTGACGCATGAGTATCAAATCTAAGGTTGAAAATACTAGCATAGGCAATAGGTAAGGAAACGAGGGATGTTGTCTGTAGAAGTAAGGAAGAAGAGTTCATTGAAATTTCTGGAAATAAGATTTGATTTAGGTAAGGTGGAGATGGGAAGTATAGAAAATTAGTTTTGAAGTGATACTTGAAATAGAACAGTTTCGTTTTAGATTTTATTATGCTAGAAATCAAGAAACAAACAATTTTGAAGTTTAGTTATTTATAGGTACAATGAAATTTTATATAATTAGGCTGAGTTTCTATCTATCAGAATAAGTGTATACCAGAGAAATAAAAGTTTTACCCAATGGGAAATTTACCCAATGGGTAAGACCAGAATATTTAAGAAATCTATTATTAACAGATGTGAATTTCAGGTCAGTCTGGGCTAGAGCAAGACTCTACCTCAAAATAAAAAAGCCTTACAGACTAGGGGATACTTATTGGGGTGGTGAGGACATTGGATTTCCTTGGTTGCTGGACAGTTCCCCTTGCCTCAGGGTTTGGGCCACTTTGGGAAAGTGATAATCAGACAGGTGGCTTGGATCATTCCAGCGATAATGAGGATGGGTGGTCCAGGTCACTTCAGGAATGTGGTAAATTGGGAGGGGTGTCTGGGTCACTTTTGGAAAAGGGAGGGTTACAGTGAGAAAGCAGAGTCCAAAGATGGAGTGATACTAACTCTACAGAAAGGGCAGCACATAGCCCAAGACATGGCTGTGGGCTTCTTGGGAGTCATATTCAGGCATACTTATAATGGCTAAACATATATATGATCCTGTGGCTCTCTCAGTTATGATTCTCAAAGGGTGTAGCTTACAACAAGGTTTAAAGATATAAGCAAAGTTTAAATTTTAAGTAAAGTTTAAAAATTAAATAAAAATGTGTGAGCTGATTAACTGATTTTGTTTTTGTTTTTGTTTTTGTTTTTCCAGGTAGAGTCTCACTCTAGGCCAACCTGGAATTAAATTTACTATGCATTCTCAAGGTGACCTTGAACTCTCAGCAATCCTCCTTCCTACCTCTGCCTCCTGAATGCTGGGACTAAAGGCTGATGTTTCTTACTTAAAGAATTTCTGGACTGGGGATAAAGCACTACCACTCATCTGGGGCTTCTTAATCCCAGCACGCAGAAGCTCTCAGTAAGGTGGGAGGTGGAGACAGGAATTTCCCAGAAGCTCACAGAGAAGAACAGCAGGGAGAGAATCCAGAGAACCCCTGACTCGAAATGGAAAGGAGAGACTTATCAAAAAGTTGTCCTCTAGCCGGGCGTGGTGGCACACGCCTTTAATCCCAGCACTCGGGAGGCAGAGGTAGGAGGATCGCCATGAGTTCGAGGCCACCCTGAGACTCCATAGTGAATCCCAGGTCAACCTGGGCTAGAGTGAGACCCTACCTCAAAAAACCAAAAAAAAAAAAAAAACCCAAGAGTGGTGGCGCAGGCCTTTAATCCCAGCACTCGGGAGGCAGAGGTAGGAGGATTGCTGTGAGTTCGAGGCCACCCTGAGACTCCAGAGTGAATTCCAGGTCAGCCTGGGCTAGAGTGAGACCCTACCTTGAAAGACCAAAAAAAAAAAAAAAAAGTTGTCCTCTGGGCTGGAGAGATAGCATAATGGTTATAAGGCACTTGCCTGCAAAGCCTAAGGACCCAGGTTTGATTCTCCAGGTCCCACGTAAACCAGATGCACATGGTGGCCCATATATCTGCAGTTCGTTTGCAGTGGCTGGAATCCCTGGCATACCCATTCCCTCTCTCTCTCTCTCTCTTTCTCTCTCTCCTTCTCTCTGTCTCTAATAAATAAATAAATAAATCAGAAAAATATTTTTTTTCTTTTTTCAAATTTTTATTAACAACTTCATGATTATAAAAAATATTCCATGGTAATACCCTCCCTCCCCCCACTTTCCCCTTTGAAACTCCATTCTCCATCATATCCCCTCCCCATCTCAATCAGTCTCTCTTTTATTTTGATGTCATGATCTTTTCCTCCTCTTATGATGGTCTTATGTAGGTAGTGTCAGGCACTGTGAGGTCATGGATATCCAGGCCATTTTGTGTCTGGGGGCAACATGTTGTAAGGAGTCCTACCCTTCCTTTGGCTCTTACATTCTTTCTGCCACCTCTTCCATATTAGACCCTGAGTCTTGGAAGGTGTGATAGAGATATTACAGTACTGAGCACTCCAGTCACTTCTTTCCAGCACCATGATACCTTCTGAGTCATCCCAAGGTGACTACCATCTGAAAAGAGAAGATTCTCTACCAAAAGTGAGAGTAGCATTAATATAAGGGTATGTATTAAGAGAAGTGCTTACTGTGCAATTTAATAAGCATAGTATATACATTTAGCCAGACAGCAGCAGACGTTACACCCCTAGGGCTCATGACTAGCCTTGTTTTAAGTTTTCAGTATCAGGGATGTATTCCCTCCCATGGAGCAGGCCTCCAGTCCAATTAGAGGGCAGTTGGTTTCCACCATGACAGATGTGCCACTATTGCACCTGTTGGCTCATTTGGCACGATATAAGGCTTGCAGTGTCCACTGTTGAGTATCTTCACTGGTGATTTCTCTTTCTCCCATTGAACTACATGCAGAATGGCTTCTTCCAGCTTTCTGTCAGCTGGTCTACGTGGAGGAGGTTTTCAGCTCAGCTCCAGCAGAGTTTCTCAGTGACCTTACAGCCCAAGTATATGGAGTCTTCAGCAATAGGGTCTTACCATCTATTCCTGGTGGGAAACCAAGGGCCTTGGCAATGGCCTGTAATGTTTTGGGGGCATCAGGGACCTCCCTGGCCAACTCCTGGAAGGTATCCCATTCCTGGCACTGAAAATTTTCTAGTAACAATCTATGGCTCCTGAGTGTTCCATTGTCCAAAAAAGTAGGTTTCCATATGACTTATTTATATCCTCTTAGATTTTGATTAGCCCTCCTTCCATCTTTCTTTAACTCAATCTCTTTTCCTGACCTCACTTAGCCCTTTTCACCCCCTTTAATCTGTTCTTCTACTTACATATATACAATACCATCCTATTAAGTCCCCCTCTCTCTCCCTTTCTATTCCCTGGAGTTCCTGGCATGCCCATTCTCACTCTCTCTCTCTCTCTCTCTCTCTGTGTCCTTCTCTCTGTCTCAAATAAATAAATAAATAAATAAATAAATTTTTTAAAAAGTTGTCCTCTGGCCTCCACATACACTCCCCCCCACACACACACACACTCACACACAAATAAATAATAAAGTAAACTAATTTAAAAAATAATTTCTAGCTGGGTATAGCAACACATTCCTTTAATCCCAGCACTTGGGGAGGCATAAGTAGGAGGATCGCCGTGAGTTCACAGCCAGCCTGGGCTAGAGTGAGACCCTACCCCGAAAAACCAAAAAGGAAATTCTTTTAGTAAATACAATTGTAAGGCTGAGTAGTTTGGTTTTAATTATCAGGTGGTTCAGATCGGTGTGGAAGGACTTTCCATAAATGTATTGAGCAAATTGGCCTAAAAGAGGGTGCATTCACCCAAACTCGCACGAGATCATCCATCGGCAGCCCAGAAGTCCCTCTGAATAAAAACAGAAGGAGGGGAGAGCAGAGGGGCAGAGAGCGTGACTCGTCCGCTCCGGTCCAGCCTGTTCTCACGGTCCTTCCCGCCGCACAACCATGTCGGAGGAGAAGCCCAAGGAGGGAGGGAAAACCCGGGGTCGACCACTTCAGCCCGAAGGTGGCCGGGCAGGACGGCTCTGTGGTGCAATTCAAGATCAAGAGGCACACCCCACTGAACAAGCTGATGAAGGCCACTGTGAGAGACAGGGCTTGTCAGTGAGGCAGATTCCATTCAGGTTTCTTTTTTATTTTTTCTTCTTTCTTTTTTTTTTTTTTTTTTTTTTTTTTTTTTTTTTTTTTTTTTTGGTTTTTCGAGGTAGGGTCTCACTCTAGCCCAGGGTGACCTGTCGTTCACTATAGAGTCTCAGGGTGGCTTCGAACTCACGGCGATCCTCCTACCTCTGCCTCCCTAGTGCTGGGATTAAAGGCGTGCACCACCACGCCCAGCTCTTTTTTTTTTTTTTTTTTTCAAGGTAGGGTCTCACTCTATCCCAGGCCAACCTGGAATTCACTATGTACTCTCAGGGTGGCCTTGAACTCACAGCGATCCTCCTATCTCTGCCTCGCGAGTGCTGGGATTAAAGGCGTGCACCACCACGCCCGGCTAGATTCAGGTTTGATGGGAAGCCGATCAGCGAGACAGACACTCCAGGCCAGCTGGAGTTGGAGGACGAGCACACCATCGGTGTATTCCAGCAGCAGACGGGGGAACAGTTCCCCCAGGGACTCGCCCCACATTCTACCATCACCCATGCGTTTGCTACTGATTGGCTTACGTGCAGTCTCGCCAACCACTGACGCCCGGCAGTCACTGAAGCAATGCTCCTTTTCCCATGCACCCCCAGGGCAACGCCAAACCCTGTCTGCAGGGATGAGGACACCACTCGGTCAACCAGAGTGTTTGGTTTAGGTGATATGAATCGCGAGAATTTTGGGGGGTTGTTTTCTGTTTTCATTTTTGTTCCCTCCCGCCCCCAAAATGTTCTTTCCCTAACCTTGGGGTTGGATGTGGGCTCTGCTGAGGTGGCTCCTGTTGCCTCTTGTCCTGACTGCACGGAGAGCTCACGGTCCCCCAGTGGGTGTGCCTCTGGGACAAGCGTGTGCGAGTAGAATCCCACTTATTATTTGACATAGACTATTAAAATGTGAAGTAATGCAAAGTTAAGCTTTGTTAAGCACATGGTAAAGTTGAGGGGAAGTTCCAAGGTTCTGAAAAGGTGAAAATAAAAGTAACAGGTCCTCCAGTGAAACGGCCCAGGTGCTCCTGCTCCCAAGCGTGTCCCTGAGGGGCAAGGCCTAGGTGTTACCTTTACTCAGTCCCTGGTCGTGGGCACACAGGTCAAGCTCAGCACAACAAACTCACTCTTTTCCCTTTCTCTAATGAAGAGAGTAATTACCATATTTCTGATTTGGAAATTGTGTCTTGGTCTCAGATTTCTAGTATTTGGTTCTGATCAGTGATTATGGTTTATTATATAAAAAACACAAGATTAAGTATCCAGTTAGTGACATGTAAAAGAGCTGCTTCAAAGTGTGGTTGCAAAAGAAGCCCATGAAAAGGCGACCTCATTCTCACGGACTTGTGTTCTGCGGCTCTCCAGATGTACCTGAAGTCATGCCCCGGTCGTGACTTCGCTTCTGCATTTGGGGTCTGTACCAGTTAAAATGTTCATGGTTCTGCCTGTTGTCCTTCTGTAAGGATCCATTGCTGCTTGATGGCCCTTCTCTGCCTTTTAGGGTCACTTGACAATGACCCATCATCTGCTTGCTCAGAATCCTGAAGAAAATGTCCCTGTTTGCTGTTTCGTGTGGGCTCGGGTGGAACGCCTGCTGGCTTTGTTGTGTTTAGTCACCAATTTGTACATGATTTGTTGTCATTTGCTACTGTAAACAGTAAATATAGTTTGGTATTCTGAAAAAAAGAAAAAACAGAATGAAATGGGTGCTGAGGTGGAGGACAACAGCCGAACAACCCGCGTTCTCTCTGCTGGGTCTCACTTTACCTAGCTTCTCCACAGTGACTGACAGCTGAGCGTGGGGACCTTCGTGACAGCCTCACCTCGCTCCCTTGGTGTTTGACCACTGGACTGTCCACGGTCACCTCGGACTAACGCACTGCCCTGCAGCCCCTCTGTTTGCTCTTGAGTACAGGCCATGTCACTGCTTTAAGAGGCAATCTAACCAGTTCTGCTCACACGCTGAGCTCTCATGGGTGACTCCTTTCACTCCACTGCTGTCTCTAGGAAGAGCAGATGAATTGTTGACATAATGGTATTCTAATAGGAAACAGCTAAATTAAAGCAAGCTTGTTGTAAAGTTCAAACCATGCCAGGAATTACTCACAGGGAACAGAGATAAGCTCCCACTCACCGCAAGCCACCCACAGGGAGACACCAGGGGACAGAGAGATAAGCCCCACCCCCTTGGCCACAAGGTACCCACAGGGAGAGACCAGGGAACAGAGATAAGCCTCCCTACCTGCCTGTGAGCTACTGATAGGCTTGAGCTAACTGGAACAAGGGTTACAAGACATTCAAACTGTGCAGCTGCTTGCTTACACCACTCACACTTCTGTAATTTTTGCTTGATTGCACCTGCTATAGATGAAAGATAAAAAAGGGCGTGCACGCCTAAGCCCAGGGCTGGTTCCATTACAGGGATATCTGGGCGTCAGCCCCTTAGTGTGAGTAAATCCTCCTGTCCTCTGCCCAAGTGGCTCTAAGTCTCAATCTGTCCAGGAGTTCCCATGACATTCCTGGAGGCCCCAGCAAGATCAGATGGCTGGTCCCCTTGTTGGGTTGAAGGGGCTGTCACTCCTGGGCTCTGAAGCCCACTACAGCCTCTGGAACCAAGAAGTGCGTCCCCCCCCCACACACACACACACATGATTCCAGCATCTCCTACCAGGAAGAGCCCTGGACTGGAGCATCCAAGCAACAGAGTGAGATGAAGAAGTGGAAGCGGCCAGCCACATCAAATAGGAAAGGCCCGGGAAGCTCCTGCAGCACAAAGATCGAAACGGGCCTCGAAGGGGGGAGTGGGAATGAACCTGAGACAAGAGCACAAGGAATGGAGCCAAGACAAGTTCTGATCAAGGCTCGGGGTTTATTCAGGCAGACATAGCTTATACAGAGAAGACAGAACTTTTTTGACAATGCTTACGTGCCTAAGGTCAGTTTCACCAGGGTCGTATGTTAATCCCTCTATCAGGCGCCCACTCCACCTAGGCTGTATACTAAACAATGCTTACTCTATCTAGGCTGTATACTAAACAATGCTCACTCTATCTAGGCTGTATACTAAACAATGCTCACTCTATCTAGGCTGTATACTAAACAATGCTTACTCTATCTAGGCTGTATACTAAACAATGCTTACTCTATCTAGGCTGTATACTAAACAATGCTCACTCTATCTAGGCTGTATACTAAACAATGCTCACTCTATCTAGGCTGTATACTAAACAATGCTTACTCTATCTAGGCTGTATACTAAACAATGCTTACTCTATCTAGGCTGTATACTAAACAATGCTTAGGATCAGGCGCCTTATCGATAAGGCCTTTGTATTAAGAGATTAGAGGATTAGAGATCACTCTCAGCTCCCAAGGTCAAAGAGCAGCTGCAGATCCCGAGATCTCCTTTGTAAGAGATAAGAGAACACCCTTAGCTCCCAAGGTCAAAGAGCAGCTGCGGCTCCCAACAGGAGCCTGCCCAGATTGATCCCCACAGGAGGCGTTCCGAACCTTGAGGCAGTGCCAAGGTGATGGCCCTCCTTCCCTCGGGACCGCAGTTGTTCCAATCTCTGTAAACCAGCTAGATCAGGGTTATCAGTGGGACTAAAGAGGGAAACTGTTCTGTTTAAACTCTGACTGAGTGTCAGAGAGAGAGAGTGAATGACGGCTCCACGGCTCTGTGGCTGTGAAGTCTGACAGGGCCCTAACCTGCAGTTCTGCCAGGGTTGCTTCACCTAAACAGGCACTTGTCTTCCCATAACAGGGGGCTCTGGCCGGGCATGGGTTTATATGTGTGGCCCTAAAGGTAAGTAAGAACCCTTAAACTGCCACAAGGTGACCAACCAGGCAGGCATCTGACTGAGAGAGAGTCTCCAGACTCACCATCCCCCCCCTGCGCATACAAAGCACACTCTAGGCACATATAAATTAAGATGTGCTCCTTCCAGTCAAAGTGCCCGACGGTGTTCCAGACTATGTTAGAAATTTTTAGGGCAGGATATTCTGGAAATTATGGTATCAAATAGCAACCATCAAAGCTTAAGACCTTCTGTGAAAAAAACTGTCAGTCTTTTGATGTGGAATGGCCACCTGAGGGCACCCTAGATCTGGCTACCATCTGTAGAGTGGGAAAAGTTTGCCCTGGAGACCCCAGCCATCATGATCGGTTTCTGTACGTCAATTCCTGGTGCATGCTAGCTTTGTGCCCACCTGGCTTGCCCCGCTTCCATACACCAAGGAAATCAGGTGCCGTGTTGGCCGCAGGAACAGCCAAACCAAAAGAGACACCCCCAATTCATCAGGCTGAATGGACGCTGAGCCTCCCCCATATCTCCCACCCATGAACCTGCTGCCCCCTACAGCCAATCAGAACCAAAAGTCGCCACCACCCGACAGTTATGTGGCTCTGCCACAAGAAGAAAACCAAGACCGTCCACTGCCATCAGCAGCCCCTCCCGCTGAGAAATGGAGAAGAACCCCAAACTGAGACGGCCTGGCAGCTAGAGAGGACCTGACACCCCTCTGTCCGTTACGAGAAATCCCAGGCCCGTCCCTCCCAGGGCAGATGGGGCTGGTGGAACAGGCCTGATGCAGCGTACCTGTCAGACTTTCTCCACCGCTGGCCTCCCGAGCTGGCCATCACCAGACTCTACCACGCTCAGAGCAACCCAAGCCAAGAACCCTGCCACGTGTTTCCCAGAGGAGAAGGGAGAGAGCCCTCCGTTCCTGTTGGGAAAGGGTGGAGGACTGACTCTCTCCCCTGCCTGATCTGAAGGATGAGCCACTCCCTTACACAGACTCAGAACTCTTCACTGACGGGAGCCAAAGTTTAGAGCAAGGGAATGGTAACTGCTGCCAATGAGGACTTGGAGGAGGGCAGACTTCCCAGTGACTGGTCAGTCCAAAAGGCTGAATTACACGAGCCCACCAGAGCCCTCCTCCTTGCAGAAGGGGGACGAGCCACAAGCCAGCTCCAGCTACGCTTTTGCCACACTACGCGTCCACGGGGCCATTCACAAGCAGGGAGGACTGTTGCCATCAGGAGGAAAGATACTGAAACCAGCGACCAGATCCTTCAGCTTCTGGAAGCAATCTGGAACCCCAAGGCTCTAGCAGGAGTTCACTGACAAGCCCACACTCAAAACTGAGACAAGGAGAGACGAGGAAACCAGCTGGCGGGCTAGACAGCCAGACAGGCAGCCCTGCTCAAGGAACTGAGCCCTCCTTCCTTGAGACCCCAGGAAATACCTTTTGCCCTCCCAGTCCTCCTCAGGCAGCCCAAATACCGCCCCAAGGGGGAGGAGGAAGCACTGAAGGAAGGAGCAAGTGAACACTCAGGGGGGGCTGCTCCGCTGGCCCTGCCGCAGACGTGCCCGTTGGTCCCGAGGCGGCAACGCTGGCTCTACAAGCTTGCAGAGCATGTCTGCAATGTGCACGGAACAATCCCAACGAGGGCCCCGAGCCCCACCGCCGCCTCGGAAGCGGGGATCCTACCCAGCTGACCATTTCAGACTGAACTCCACAAACATCCAGCCTAGTAAGGGCTGCAGACACCTGCTGGTCACAGTCTGCACTTCCCCAGGCTGGGTAAAGACCCTGCCCACTCACACAGAGAGCACAGGAGTGGTCTCACGCTCTGGCCAGAGAGATCACCCCATGCTTCAGGGTCCCGATGCGCATCGGATCAAATAGCAGCCTCACTTTTGTCAGCAGATGTCTAAAGCAGTGAGACTAACTTGGGACATGCACACATGGTACGACCCCCAAGTCCTCAGGCAGAGTCCTCAGAAAGACTGAACAGAACTCTGAAAAGGGCCACGGCCGAACATCGCCAGGAGACAGGCCTGACTTGGCCGGAAATCTTGACGCTTGTGTTGTTCAGAGCGCACTGCACACCCCACAAAAGTGGGTTTTCCCCTTTTGAAATTTTATTTGGAAGTTCTCCTTCACTGCTCCCAAGAAACTCTGGTGACCTCCGAGAGTATGGACACACTCATCTCCAGCAGTTTTTAAAGGACTTGGTCAACACTACAAAGGAGACTTAAATCAAAGGATGCTTAAATCCCCTCCCTCCATGGCTCATGGTCCCCTACACCCCTAGAATTCAGGAGATTGGGTCTGGATCAAGGTCCCTGTGAGGGGAAACCTAGATCCAAGGTTGGAGGGACCTTATCAGATTATGCTCACCACTCCCTCAGCTCTTCAAACTGCAGGTGTCCGGACATGGGCACACCACAGCACACCAAGGCTGCCACTGATCCACACCGCGAGTGGAGAACTGAACTACACCTGGACCAGCCCCTGAAGCTGACCTTGTCCAAGCAGCCTGCAGATGATCCTCAGGAATCCAGTCTGACTGTGGACGGCCCTGCTGCTCCTGAACCTGAACTGGCGGAAGGACCCCCGCTCAGCCCTGCTGCGAGCACTTCACACCCACGAGCTAGTCTGGGAGGTATCCCTGTACCACAGACCGACATGATCGGCCAGGCTAACGGCCCCCTTCAGGGCCCTTGTCTCATCTCTCAGGTGGTGTTTCTCCGGAGGATCTGACCACGTGATGATCCTCCCTACCGCTGCTCAGAAATGGTACGGTGTAGATCCCTGCCCAAACTACCAGTCTGGACACACAGGAGATGACCGAGGCTATGTGGCCTATGGACCCATACCCAGAAACACTGAGGACTACATACCAAGAAATGCCAAGGACAGGGGCGGGGGGCGTACTGGCCATACCTTAGATGTTGGTCATGTGTGGACTTTGCCACTCCAGGGGCTTGGGAAGGAGTCCCTTAAAAGGGGTAAGGGGACCGGGCATGGTGGCTCACGCCTTTAATCCCAGCACTCGGGAGGCAGAGGTAGGAGGTTCACCGTGAGTTCAAGGCCACCCTGAGACTACATAGTGAATTCCAGGTCAGCCTGGGCTAGAGTGAGACTCTACCTCGAAAAAAAAAAAAAGAGGGTAAGGGGTCTCAATGTCTGGTAAAAATGCCCATCCAGAGCTAGGGAGAGGTCATGAAGTGAACTGGGAACTGACTATGGAGAAGACTCAACAAAGGGGCTCTCGAAACTTAGATGGATTGGTGCACCAGAAACCACTGGCAGCGAGCTAACCTGCTGGCCACACTCAGACTAATCAACATGTGGCTTCCTGTAAGCAGAGTCGACACGCTGGGTCCCTGGGCCCCCAGCCAAACCCAGGAACCCTTGAGGGCAATGCCACTCCTCCAGGATTCAACCCAGATGCCACCCCTGTGCCCTGATTAAAAGTGCTTCAACTGGCAAACACTAGCCATAAGGCAAGCAGAGCCAGAGCTTGGATCTGTTGGAGAGCTAGCCAGATGCCCTACACTGGAGTAGGAGTTACCAACCTAACCCTGTTCAACACAACCCAAGAGAATCTAACCACCAAGGACAGCACCTGTGTGGCAGGGGCCTCACTATACACTCTGGGGAAGCAAACCGTGTAGGGGTGGAGAAGCACAGGCTGGCTCCTAAGCCTGGGGCCCAGACGGTACCTGTTTGGCCTGTCAAGATAGTACCTACACCTGCTACCCAAGAAGTGACCTGCCCTAGTCTTCTTGACCCCAACTTAGCAGGAAATGAGGTCTTCCAAAACCTGTCTAGCCCCTGCAGGCAGAAGAGGAGCCCGGTCCTACTCCCATCCTCCTGGGTATGACCTCAACAGGGACAGCTACTAGGGCAACTGCCCCAGGGCTCCAGCAGGTACAGCAGTCAACTATCTTATCAGGTTAAAGAGGATCGCAGCCTAATCTAGCAAAGTCCAATTACTCTGCGAAACCAGATAGATTCCTTGGCCTCAGTTGTGCTGCAGAACCACAAGGGGCTAGACCTTGATGACTGCAAAACAGGGGATATCTGTGTTTTCTTGGGAGAGAAATGTTGCTTTCATGCAAGTCAGTCAGGAATAATAAGAAAAAAAAATGCCTGTCAGCTCTTGGAAAGAATTAAGACATGGGGGCTGGAAAAATGGCTTAGTGGTTAAGGCACTTGCCTACAAAGACAAAGGACCCAGGTTCGATTCTCCAGGACCCACATAAGCCAGCTGCACAAGGGGGCACATGCGTCTGGAGTTTGAATGCAGTGGCTGGAGGCCCGGGCACACCAATCATCTCTCTCTTACTCTCTCTCATGTGTGTGTGTGTTCTCTTGCATTAAAAAAGGGGAGGTGCTGGAGAGATAGCTTAGCAGTTAAGGTGCTTGTCTGCAAAGCCAAAGGACCCAGGTTCGATTCCCCAGAACCCATGTAAGCCAGATGCACAAGGGGGCACATGCGCCTGGAGTTCATTCACAGTGGCTGAAGAACCTGTCACACCCATTCTCTGTCTCCCCCTCTTTCTCCCTCTCTCAAATAAATAAACCAGTCTGTCAGAAAGGAAGGAAGGAAGATAGAAACCTCCAGTAGTAAAATGCCATTGATGAAGAGGTATCCCAACTTCATCAAACACTATTAGAAGTAAGGTCACATACCCGGGCATGGTGGTGCACACCTTTAATCCCAGCACTTGGGAGGCAGAGGGTGAAGAATCACCATGAGTTAGAGGCCACCCTGAGACTACATAATGAATTCCAGTTCAGCCTAAGCCAGAGTGAGATCCTACCTCAAAAAAAATTAAGGTCACAGATAACACCAAATACAGTTGTAGTGGGGGACTTCAACACCCCACTCTCATCAATTGACAGGTCATCCCAGCAAAAAATAAACAGAGAAGCATCTGGATTAGATAAGGTCATAGAACAATTGGACCTAACAGATATATATAGAACATTTCACTTTTTATTTAATGCTGAATAGAACTCCATTTTATAAATGTACCACATCTTCATTATCCACTCATCAGTAGAGGGACATCTAGGCTGGTTCCATTTCCTAGTACTGAGATTAGAGTGAAAATAAACATGGATGTGCAAGTATCTATAAGGTAGTGTGATGAGTCCTTAGGATATATACCTAGAAGTGGTATAGCTGGGTCATATGGTAAATCTATTTTTAGCTGTCTCAGGAACCTCCACACTGATTTCCACAATGGCTATACCAGTTTACATTCCCACCAATATTGTAGAGGGGTTCCTCTTTATACAAGACCTTGCCAGCATTTATTGTCATTTGTTTCTTTTTAAATAATTTTAATGGGCTTGAGGGATTGCTTAGCAGTTAAGGCATTTGCCTGCAAAGCCAAAAGACCCAGGTTCAATTCCTCAGGACCCACGTTAGCCAGATGCACAAGGGGGTGCATGCGTCTGGAGTTCATTTGCAGTGGCTGGAGGCCCTGGCATGCCCATTCTCTCCCTCTCTATCTCTCTCTCCCCCTCTTTCTTTGTCTAATAAATTTAAAAAATATTTATTTATTTAAGAGAGGAAGAGAGAGAGAAAGAGAGAATAGGCATGTCAGGGCCTCCAGCCACTGCAAACTAACTACAGATGCATGCACCACCTGGGCATCTAGCTTATGTGGGTACAGGGAATTAAACTTAGGTCCTTAGGCTTCACAGGCAAGTGCCTTAATCACTAAGTCATCTCACCAGCCCTTCATTTGTTTTCTTGATGACAGCCATTCTGACAGGGGTGAGATGGAATCTCAAAGTAGTTTTAATTTGCATTTCCCTGATGGCTAAGGATGTAGAACATGTTTTTAGATGTTTATAGGCCATCTGTATTTCTTCTTTTGGGAACTCTCTAATTCCATAGCCCATTTTGTTGATTGGGTTGCTTCATTTCTTATTATTTGGTCTTTTGGGTTCTTTGCATATCCTTTATATTAATCCTCTGTCAGATGTATAGCTAGCAAGATTTTCTCCCATTCTGTAGGTGGCCTCTTTGCTCTATTCACAGTGTATTTTCCTGTATAAAAGGTTTGTAATTTAATGAGGTTCCAGCGGTGGGTTAGTGGTTTTATTTCCTGAGAAACTGGGGTTACAAAGTTGTTACCTAGGCCAATCTGTTGAAGGGTTTCCCCTATTTTTTCCTGTAGCAGTTTCAAAGTTTCTGGTCTGATATTAAGGTCTTTGATCCATTTGGACTTAATTCTTGTGCGTGGAGAAAGATGAGGATTTATTTTCATCCTTCTACAGATAGTTTTCCCAGCACCATTTGTTAATGAGGTTATCACTTTTCCAATGAATATTTTTGGCATTTTTTCAAAGATTAGGTGGGTGTAGCTTTCTGGACTTACATCTGGGTCATCTATTCTGTTCTAGTCTGTCTACATGTATGTTTTTGTGCCAGTATCATGATTTTTTTTTTACTATGACTCTGTAATATAGGTTAAAATCAGATATGGTGATACCACCAGCCTTATTTTTGTTGCTCAAAATTGTTTTGGATATTTGAGAGGTTTTGTGTTTACAAATGAATTTTAGGGTTGGTTTTTCTATTTCTTTTTTTTTTTTTTTGAATTTTTTTGTTTGTTTATTTATTTGAGAGCGACAGACACAGAGAGAAAGAGGCAGAGAGAGAGAGAGAGAGAGAGAGAGAGAGAGAGAATGGGCACGCCAGAGCTTCCAGCCTCTGTAAACGAACTCCAGACGCGTGCGCCCCCTTGTGCATCTGGCTAAGGTGGGTCCTGGAGAATCGAGCCTCGAACCCGGATCCTTAGGCTTCACAGGCATGCGCTTAACCGCTAAGCCATCTCTCCAGCCTGGTTTTTCTATTTCTATGAAGAATGCCATTGAAATTTTAATGGGGATTGTATTAAATGTGTAGATTGCTTTGGGTAATAATTGACATTTTCACAGTATTGATTCATAGGATGTCTTTCCATTTACTACTGTCTTCTGCAATTTCTATGTTCATGAGGGAGATTGGTCTATAAATTTCTTTTTTGTTCTGTCTTTGTCTGGTTTTGGTATTAGAGTGATGCTGGCTTCATAGAAGGAGTTTGGTGGAATTCCTCCCTTTTCTATCTTATGGAAAATGTTGAGAAGCACTGATGTTAGTTCTTCTGTGACAGCCTGGTAAAATTCACCAGTGGGGAAAAAAATCACCAGTGAATCCATCTGGGCCTGGACTTTTTTAGTGGGGGGATTTTTGATAACTGCTTGGATCTCTGCACTTGTTATAGGTCTATTTAAGTGTTTGTCTCATCTTGACTTAATTTTGGTAGCTCACATAAATCAAGGAAGTCATCCATTTTTTCAGATTTTCCCACTTAGTGGAGTATATGTTCTTAAATTATATCCTTATGATTTTCTGAATGTCCTGGATATCTGTTGTATTGGTGCCTATTTTATCCCCAATTTCATTAATTTGTGTCTCTTTTGTCTCTCTTTTTGTTGTGTGTGCTAAAGATTTATCAATCTTGTTTATCCTTTCAAAGAACCAACTCTTTGTTTTTTTGATTCTTTGTATTGTTTTCAGGGGGAAGGTTCTATTTCATTAATTTCTGCCCTAATCTTTATTATTTCTTCCCCTCTACTGATTTTTGGTTTGCCTTGTTTGTTTGTTTGTTTGTTTTTTTCCCCAAGGCATTAAGGTGAAGCTTTAGGTTGTTTACTTGTGATCTTTCTAATTTCTTAATATAGGCACTTAAAACTATAAATTTCCCTCTTAGGACTGCCTTCATTGTGTCCCAAAGGTTTTGGTATGTTGTGTTCTCATTATTATTTGACTCTATGAATTTTTTGATTTCCTTCTTGATTTCTTCATTGACCCATTCCTCATTTAGTAGTGTATTGTTTAGTTTCCATGATTTTGTGTGTGCTCTATAGCTTTTCTTGCTATTGATTTGTAATTTGATCCCATTGTGATCAGATAGAGTGCAAGGAATTATTTCAATTTTCCTGTATTTGTTAGGGTTTGTTTTGTGTCCTAATATATGGTCTATATTAGAGAATGTTCCATGTGCTGCTGAAAAGAATGTGTATTCTGCAGCATGTGGATGAAATGTCCTGTATATATCTGTTAGGTCCATTTGTTATATGACCTCATTTAATCCAGATGCATCTCTGTTTGTTTATTTGTTTGTTTGTCTATTTATTTATTTATGTATTTATTTATTTATTTATTTTGTTTTTTCGAGGTAGGGTCTCATTCTGGCCCAAGATGACCTGGAATTAACTGTGTAGTCTCAGGGTGGCCTCGAACTCACACTGATCCTCCTACCTCTGCCTCCCTAGTGCTGGGATTAAAGGCATGTGCCACCACACCTGGCTTCTTTGTTTATCTTTTGCTGGAATGACCTGTCAATTGATGAGAGTGGGGTATTGAAGTCACCCACTACAACTGTGTTTGGTGTTATCTGTGACCTTAGTTCTAATAGCATTTGTTTGATGAAGTTGGGAGCCCTCGTATTAGGTGCATATATGTTTAGGATTGTAATGTCCTCCTGTTGGAGTGTCCCTTTAATCAATATAAAGTATCCTTCCTTATCTTTCCTAACTAATGTTGGTCTGAAGTCTACCCTGTCAGATATTGGATAGCAACACCTGCTTGTTTCCTAGGCCATTTGCTTGAAACACCATTTTCCAACCTTCAACCCTAAGATAGCGTCCATCTTTGGTGGAAAGGTGAGTTTCTTGGAGTCAACAAATTGAAGGATCCTGCTTTTTAACCCAGCCTGCAAACCTGTTCTTTTGGTTGGAGCATGGAGGCCATTGACATTTTAAGAGTTATTATTGAAAGGTGTGTACTTATTTTTGCCATTTTTCTTGTTTTGTAGTTATTATGGTTTTACCTTTGCTCTTCTGTATTAACTATTCTTTGAGTATGGTTTGTTTTTTTCCAGCTTCCTTATGTATGTGCTTTTGGTTCTCTTCAGCATGGAGGATCCTTCCAAGTATTTTCTATGGAGCTGGTTTCGTCTTCATATATTCCTTTAGCCTGCTTTTGTTGTGGAATGTCCTTATTTCTCTGTCTATTTGAATGGATAGCTTTGCAGGATAAAGTAATCTTGGTTGACAGTTGTTATTTTTCAGAATTTGGAATACATCATTCCAAGCCCTTCTGGCTTTTAAAGTTTGTGGTGATATGCTGTGATCCTGATGGGCTTCTCTTTATATGTCACTTGATTTTTCTCTCTAACTGCTTTCAGTATATTTTCTTTGCTTTCTGGTTTTTGTTTAGTTATAATACAATGATGAGAGTTTTTTTTTCTTCCTGATTTTGTCTGTTTGGCATTCTATAGGCTCCTGTATCTGCACTGGAATCACTTTCCCTACTTGGGGAAGTTTTCTTCTATGATTTTTGTTGAAAATACCTGTTATGCCTTTGGAATGAATTTCTTTTCCCACTCTTTCCTGAATTCTTTTTTTTTTTCTGACTTTAAAATGTTTATTCTTTAAAAAATTAGTTGCTTTTTATACAGCTATACAAAGTTCTTAATGTTTCTTTGGCAATGGAATATAATGGAATTTTACAACTATATAAAAAGTTACCTTTGCCTAAGCAACAGCATTTACCTGTGTGTACATAGTTGACTGACTAAATTCTCTACCATCCAGCACCCTAGTTAACTGACTATCTCATATTATAGGACTGCCAAAGAGAAAGAGAAAGATACAGACACACACACACAACCTTTTGTGGCTCACACAGTATCATGGCCCGATCTGCAGGCAATTGCAGTAATTGCCAAGTACAATTTAGTGATGAAAGAAAACCTTCGAAGCCCCATTGAAGTACGGCTCAAGTGTAAATATGCATAAGAAATTACTTAACCTTTTGCTATTGCAAATATAGTCAGTGCTCATTTTTTAAGGATGAGTCCCTCCCCCCAAAAAAGTAACTGCATTGTATCTTTGAAATTAAGCAGAAAACCCAGTGCTGGTGACAAGTGTAGAACAAAGTCACTTCTTCATTCTTCACAAAGACCGAAATCAATTTCCAGGACCAGGAAGAGCTAGAACTCCACCTCTTTTTCAAAGCCTTGTTTGTAGACTATGCAGCAACTTTGTTGTCTTTCCTATATTCAAAATCTGCAAACTCCCTGCCCCCACGGCCTCCTCTGAATCCACCACGAAATCCTCGAGGGGCCAGTGAAGGTCCCTCCTCGGCCACCGCCACGCCCTCTGCCACCACGGAGCCCAAGACCTCCTCTGCTTCTGTACCTGCCACGGCCACGGTTTGGACGAAGTGGGATTCCAAACGTTTCAGCGTTTAACCTTCTTTCTTCAGCCCAGGTTGGCCTCCTTTCTCTGTTATCATCACAAGAAATATTATCAAAGAAGGATTTAGCCTTGTCGTAATAGCAATTAGGTCCAAGTGGATCTTCGTCATCAGCATTCCCTTCACTGTCTTGTGTACCCACTCCTGAGTCTCCTTTATCTTCACCATTTACAGGTTTCTCTTGTTTGTCAAGTTTATCTTCTTTTAATTTAAGTTTATTGTGAAATTCTCTGTCGATCTCTTCCTTGTTAAATTGTGCATTTGCACTTTCAAAGTCAAAGTCTTTCTCAAATTTCACTGGACCTTCTCAGCGAATACCAAATTTTCCCCTGCCTCCTCGGTGGCCCCTGCACCCTCTCCTTGGAGCTGAAGGAGCACCTGGAACTATTTATGTCTTGCTATCACTTCTGAGATGATCATTCATGTTTTCTGGCCTTGAGACTTTGTGTGCTTCAGCTCGCCTGTGCTCTTGGTTCTCTATTGCTTTCCGGCTGGTAGATGGCAAAGGCCTGGTGGACACGGGGCTCCTTCTCCCAACAGGTGCTGGAGCAGGTAAGTGGGCGGAGGTGGTCTGCACTGCTTGCTCCATGGTTGGACTTCTTCTCAAAGGGTCTAACTGAGGGCTTGATCGACCCTGAGATAATTGTGTTTTTATAGATCTGGTATCCTGTGTAAAAGCAGAACCAACTGCACTACTTTGGGACGGGGCACTGCTGTTTGACGTTTCCGTTCCAAAGGACGTCGAGGAGCTTCCAGCAGCACCAACAGCACCAAACTGCTGCCCAACCAGCGTACTTGGACTGAACTGACTGCACGTTGGCATCCTGCCGAAAGGTCCATAGGAACTCGCTGACTGGAATGAAGATGACCGTGAGCCTGGTGAAGACTGAGCAATAGCTGGGTGCTGAGGCAAAGAACACTGTGGTTTTGGTGGCTCACCAACAGTGCGGTCTTTAATATCACCTCCACAGAATGTAATGTATTCAAAACCTTCATCTCCTGCTGGTATCGGATGATCTGTTGGCCTGTCTTCTGTACCGAAGGATCAAACTTTGGCGAGGCCTATGGTGGGGTTCTCGGTGTCAGTGGGGTAGAGGATGCCGTCATAGCGGATCTCCACCTTGGAGATGAGGCTGATCTTGCTGCCGATGTAAGGGGTGGTCCCCCCCCCCCCCACACACACACACAGACACAGGCCGAGGCCACAGCACTTGCCCCTGCTGTGCCGGCTCTGCTACCCTCCCCCAAGCCTGCCAGCTCTTTCCTGAGTTCTTATGTCTGGTCTCTTCATAGTGTCCCAAATGTGTTGAAATTCCCATTCGTGCCTTCCTATTAGTTTGTCCTTCTGTTTTTTGGACTGTGTTAGATCTGCCTCCTGGTCTTCTAGTTTAGATATTCTGTCCTCTCCTTGATCCATTCTACTGGTGAGACTTTCTACAGAGTTTTCTATTTGACTTACTCTGTTTTTCATTTCTAGTATTTCTGATTGGTATTTTTTTTTTCATTATTATATATTTCCTTACTCATGTTTTGTATTGACCTACATATTTCATTAAGTTGGTTTCCTGTGTTCTCTTGGGATTCCTTCAGGAGCTGGTTTTCTTCTTTGATTCCTTTGATTTCTTTAAGTATAAATTTAATCCTTTTTTTTTTTTTAAATCTTTGTCAGGCATTTTATCTAAAGCAGTCTCACTGGAGGTCATTTCTGATGGATTTATAATTTTTGGTGTGATTGTATTGTCTTGATTTTTTTGTGTTTCTTGTATTATAATGTAGAGATTTTTGCATCTTGAATTAATTTGATGCTTGGATTGCAGCATTCTTAGCCATATAAATATGACTCTATATATCTTCAGTGTAGGAGTTTAAGGTGTCAGGTATAGCTTTTATACTTCAAAGGAAACAGCATAAGTTACCCTAGGTGTTGCTATTCAAGTATTGTAGTAGACTGGGTGAAACAAATTACTAGCAAATTCTAAAATTCAACTGAGCAATATAGGCATTCAATGAAAACCAGCACAGAGTAGTTATACAAGCATGGGGATTAAACTAAACAGATAATCTAGTAAAGCCAAAGTTCCTAAGGGTTGTGTGTTGCTCCACACCCTTAATCCTGTCAAATAGGAGGTTGTAATTTCTAGTCTGAAATGGGTTCGAAGTCAGCCTGGGGCCATTCAGTTCCTGCCCCTAAAAGTGACATAAGAAAAAGACAAAGACCCTAAAAATCAGTAAACATCAAAAGCAACAATAGTCAACACCAAAACACAGCTTACTTGTTGAAAAAGCCATGCTGTATGCAGTTCAATAGGAGAGAGAAAAATCACCAGTGAAGATACTCAACAGTGGACACTGAAAGCCTTATATTTGGCCAACCAGGGCAAATGAGCCAACAGGTGCAATAGTGGCATGTCTGTTATGGGGAAACCAACCACTCTCTAATTTGACTAGAGACCCAGTCCATGGGATGGAATACATCCCTGATACTGAAAACCTACAACAGGTGTAATGTCTGCTGGTGTCTGGCTAAATGTATATACTATGCTCACCAAACTGCCCAGTAAGCATTTCTCTTAATGTTCATACCCATATATTAATGCTACTCTCATTTTTGGCTAGAGAACCTTCTCTTTTCAGATGACATTGACCTTGTGATGACTCAAAAGGCACCATAGTGCTGAGAAGTGACAGAGGAGTACTCAGCATTGCAATATATCTATCACACCTTCCAAGGCTCAGGGTCCATTGTGGAAGAGGAGGTGGAAAGAACGTAAGAGCCAAAGGAAGGGTAGGACTCCTTACAACATGCTCCTCCAAACACAAAATGGCCTGGATACCCGTGACCTCACAGTGCCTGATGCTACCTACACAAGACCATCATTTGATGATGACATCAAAATGAAAGAGAGACTGATTGAGAGGGGGAATGGGATATGATAGAGAGTGTAGTTTCAAAGGGGAAAGTGGGGGGAGGGAGGAAATTACCAAGAGATGTTGTTTACAATTATGAAGTTGTCAATAAAATAAAAACATAAAAAAAATTTAAATAAAAAAATACAGCTGATTTGAGAAGGGTAAAGCCAACCAAGAATAAATCATTCAAATGTGATACATAATCTTTCCTGACATGGAAAGAGAGATTAGCAGTTCCAGTGCAGGCCTGTGTATCTGGCTTTGTATAAGTAGGCTCGGTTACATTTTGGGATGGCTTCCAATCTCACCAGTGCTGAGTGCCCATCTTGATCCCTCTCGGTGCTGGGTGGCCAGGGGTGAATGAGTTCTCTGGACGCTCACGGCCCTGACAGTTGAGGGATGGGAGACTTTGCAGCGTGCCTGGAGTTGTACCAGAGCTGCTCGCCTGGTCCTGTTTATATTCTCCTTCAGCAGCTGGTCCCTGCTGACTTCTTCCGGTTTCTTGGCTTTGTGAGGAGGCTGATGTGAGTGGAAAACCCCCTCATTTTGCTTCTACTCCTGCCGCTCTGCACTGCAGGCCAGCCGGGCTCATAGATTGGGGCTGCTGGCACCTCGGTGGGATTCTGGCCGGTTAAAAGGGACCTTCTGTATCTTTCCTAACTAATGTTGGTTTGACATCTACTCTATCAGATATTGGGACAGTGACATCTGTTTGTTTTCTAGGCCCATTTACTTGAAATACCATTTTACACCCTCCCACCCTAAGATACTGTCCATCTTTTATGGAAAGGTGGGTTTCTTGGAGGCAAAAAAAAGAAGGATCCTGTCCTGCTTTTTAACCTAGCCTTTATGTTGGGGCACTGAATCCATTGATATTAAGAGCTATTATTGAAAGGTGTATTCTTCTTGTCATTCTTCTTGCTTTGAAGTTGTTCTGGTTTTTCATTAGTCTCTTGTATTAACTATTATTTAAGGATTTTTTTTTTCCTGTTTCCTTATGTGTGTGCTTTTCTTTCTCTTCCATATGGAGGATTATTTCATTTTATGTAGAACTGGTTTAGCGTTTATATATTCATTTAGCCTGTTTTTGTTCTGTAATGTCCTTTCTCTATCTATTTGGGTGGAGAGCTTTTCAGGATAAAATAATCTTGGTCGACATTTGTTATCATTCAGAACTTGGAATACATCATTCCAAGTCCTTCTGGCTTTAAAAAATATTCTTTTTACAGAGAGCAAGAGAGAGAGAACTGGCATACCGGGGCATGCAATTGTACTCCACATGCTTGTGCCTCCTAGTGGGCATGTGTGACCTTGAGTTTGCCTCACCTTTGTGCATCTGACTAATGTGGGATCTGGAGAGTTGAATGTGGGTGCTTAGGCTTCACAGGCAAGTGCCTTAACTGTTAAGCTATCTCTCTAGCCCCTCCTGGCTTTTAAATTTTGTGTTAAGTAATCTGCTCTTATCCTGATGAGCTTGCCTTTATATGTGACTTGATTTTCCTCCCTCTGCTTTCAACATATTTTCTTTGGGTTGCATGTTTTGTGGTTTAATTATAATATGATAGTGAGCGCTTCTTTCCTGACTTTGTCTATTTGGCATTCTAAAGGCTTCCTGTATCTGTATTGCCATCACTATCCCTATTTGGGGGGAAGTTTTCTTCTATGATTTTGTTGAAAACACCTCCTATGCCTTTGGAATGAAATTCTTCTCCTTCTACTATGCCCTGAATTCTTACATTTGATCTCTTCATAGTATCCCGAATGTCTTCATTGTTTTCATTTCTAATTTTTTGTTTTGGTTTGTTTTGTTTTGTTTCCAAGGTAGGGTCTCACTCTAGCTCAGGCTGACCTGGAATTCACTATGTAGTCTCAGGGTGGCCTCGAACTCACAGCGATCCTCCTACCTCTGCCTCCCAAGTGCTGGGATTAAAGGCATGCACCACCACACCTGGCATCATTTCTAATATTTTTTATTGTTTTTTTTCATTATTTCTATTTCCTTACTTTTGTCTCATATTGATCACCGTATTTCATTAAGTTGGCTTCCTGTGTTATCCTGCAGGAGTTGGTTTTCTTCTTTGATTCCTTTGATTTCTTCTTTTATTACTTTGAGTATAGATACAATCACTCTTTTTGAAATCTTGGCCAGGCATTTCATCTAAAACAGTTTCACAAGGAGTCATTTCTGATGGATTTATAGTTTTTGGTGGGATCGTATTGTCTTGATTTTTTTGTGTGTTTCTTATAATGCAGAAGATTTTTGTATCTTGAGTTGATTTGATTCTTGGATTTTCTAATTATCTGCTGCATTCTTAGCTGTGTAAATCTGACTTTATATATCTTCAGGGTAGGAGTTTAAGGTGCCAAGTGTAGCTCTTACACCAAGAAAACAGCACAAGCGACCCGTGTTGATTTTGCCTGCTATTCAAGTATTCTGGTATACTAGATGGAACAATTTACTGGCAAATTCTAAAATTCAACTGAGCAGTATACACATTCAATCCAAACCAGCACAGAGTATTTATGCAAGACCGGGGATTAAAACAGATACCTTAATAAAGCCAGAGGCCCTAAGGGTGTGTGTTGCCCCACACCCTTAATCCTGTCAACTTGGAAGTTGAGATTTCTGGTCTGACATTGCCTTTCTGGTCACCGTGGGGCCAAGTCAGACCCTGCCCCCAATAATGACAGGAGAAAAAGACAAAGACCCTGTGAATCAGCGGACATCAAAGGCAACAAAAGCCAACACTAAAATATTTCTTTGAGAATGATAAAGCCAACCAAGAAAATGTAACCCATAACTGCCCTGACAAAGAGAGGTTAGTACTTCCGGTGCGGGCCTTTGCGTAAGTAGGGCCTGTCACCCTCCTGGATGCCTTCCAATCTCACCAATGCTGAGTGCCCACACGGGTCCCTCTCTGTTGTACTGTAGGTGTAGAGTTCTGAACAACTGTGCTGGATTCCATGCAGCCAGGGGTAAACGAGTTCTCTGACGGCTGGGGGAATGGGAGGCTGTTCAAGATGCCTGGAGTTGCTCCAGAGCTGCCCAGCTGGTCCTGTTTGCCTTCTCCTTCAGCAGCTGCCCAGCTGGCTCCTGCTGGTTCTCCTTCAGTTTTCTTGACTTTGTGAGGAGGCCGACGTGAGTGGAAAATCCCCTCATCCGCTCTATGCTCCTGCAGCTCTGCACTGGCTGGGCAGGCAGGCATGTGTACTGGGGACGCTGGGGCTTTGGTGGACTCTGGCCAGTTTTCTCTTTTCTGGAAGATCTTAGTCGCTCCTGCTTCTCTTCTTGGCTGTGAACTTGGTGCTGCCCTTTCTGTGTGTGTCTAGGAGGGGAGGTCCCTGGAGACCTTGTGTCCTGGGACAGGAATGGGTTATTTATTTATTGATTTGCAAGCAGAGAAACAAGAGAGGGATAGAGAGGGAATGGGTATGCCAGGGCATCTAGCCACTGCAAACGACCTCCAGATGCATGTGTCACCCTCTGTATCTGGCTTTACAGGTACTGGAAAATCAAACCTGGGTTGTTAGATTCCATAGACAGATGCCTAAACCCCTGAGCCATCCCTCCAGTCCCCGCTTTTCTTTTGTTTTGTTTTGTTTTGTTTCTTTTTTTGAGGTAGGATCTCACTCTAGCTCAGGCTGACCTGGAATTTACTATGGAGTCTCAAGGTGGCCTTGAAGCCATGGCGATCCTCCTCTGCCTTTCTTAATGTTCATATCCATATATTAATGCTACTCTCACTTTTGGTTAGACAAGCTTCCCTTTACAGATGGCGGTAATCTCTGGGATGATTCAAAAGGCACCGTAGTGCTAAGAAGAAGTGACAGAGGAGTGCTCAGCACTGAAACATCTCTATTACACCTTCCAAGGCTCAGAGTCCATTGTGGAAGAGGTGGAAGAAAGAATGTAAGAGCCGGGAGGCAGAGGCAGGAGGATCACCGTGAGTTCGAGGCCACCCTGAGAGTACATAGTGAATTCCAGGTCAGCCTGAGCCAGAGTGAGACCCTACCTCGAAAAACCAAAAAAAAAAAAAAAAAAAAAAAAAAAGAATGTAAGAGCCGAAGGAAGGGTAAGACTGCTTACAATGTACTCTTCCAGACACACAAAAAAATGGCCCAGATATCCATGACCTCACAGTTCCTGGCACTATCTACACCAGACCATCATAATAGGAGGAAAAGATGATGACATCAAAATAAAAGAGAGACCAAGAGAAGAAAAGATATGATGGAAAATGGAGTTGTGAAGGGGAAAGTGAGGGAGGGAATTATCATGGTTTATTGTCTGTAATCATGGAAGTTTTCAGTAATTCAAAAAAAAAATGAAGAAATTAGAGAAGAGTATCCAGGTGTGGTGGCGCACGCCTTTAATCCCAGCACTTGGGAGGCAGAGGTAGGAGGATCGCCGTGAGTCTGAGGTCACCCTGAGACTACATAGTGAATTCCAGGTCAGCCTGGACCAGAGTGAGACCCTACCTCAAAAAACACAAAAAAAAAGAAAGAAAGAAAGAAAGAAATCAGAGAAGGGAGGCTAGGAGTAGGAGCAGGGTCCTGCCTCATACCATGCTGACCTGGGATTCATGCCCCAAGGGCACAGCCATCCTGCGCAGCTGCCTGGGAAGGTTAGGCCAGCGCAAAAGAGGCTGGGGGCAGGACCCACCATGCTCCATTGTGAGTATTGTGAGAAAGGGCTGAGCTTGAAGCACCCAACTAAGACACTAAGAAACCAGGTCTTCCTTGATCTTACTCAGAATAGCCCAGTGGAGCCACACTCAACATAGATCTTGTTCAGGATCAAGTGCACCTACCCGAGTCCGGTGGGCAGTCTTTAACCCCACGCCCCCTTTCATCAGTTTAGACCAGGCTAGCCAAAACAGACTATACAAGAGCTGCTATTGCTATGGCCTCAGTGAGACAAGTGAATTCAAGATGGTCAGACCCCAACGCAAATCAAACAACACCCAGCTAAAGGATCCCTGCCAAGGTTACCTACTCTCACAGAGGAAGCCTCCAGTGAAAGCTTAGAGTAAACCCGAGACGTAGAAGTGCAGACTGAAATCTCAACAAGCTTTTTAAACAAATTTAATGAAAACATAAACAAATGGCTTGTTGACTAGGAAGAAACAGGACAAAGAGTAATCAAACAGGAACTCCAAGAAAGGCCATAGGAAATGGAACAAAACTGGCAAAAAGAATTCAAAATATGAATCAAAAGTTGGCTCAATGAATTGGAAGAAAGACAATGAAAAGAACTCAAAGGATGGATGAAGAAAATGGAAGACACTCAACAATAACATCTCAATAAATGGTTCAAGGAAACCAGAGAAAATCAGGAAACAACCTTCTCAGGAGTCCCCACATACCTAAGGACTCCACTCTTTACTAGAGACACTTGCTCAGCCATACCTGTGGCTGCTCTATTCATAATAGCTAGGAACTGGAATCAGCCCAGATGACCATCAACTGATGAATGGGTAACAAAGATGTGGTGCGTATACACAATGGAATTCTACTCAGTGGTAAGGAAAAGGGAAACAACAAAATTTACTGGTAAATGCTACTCAGGAGGCTGAGGCAAGAGGATCACGTGAGTCCAGCAGTTCTGGGCTGTAGCGCACTATGCCGATCAGCTGTCCTCACTAAGTACAGCGTCAATATGGTGACCTCCTGGGAACAGAGGACCACCAGGCTGCCTAAGGAAGGGTTAACCAGCCCAGGATGAAACAGGTCAAAACTCCCATGCTGATCAGTAGTAGGATCATGCCTGTGGATAGCCATGGCACTCCAGCCTAGGCAACATAGTGAGACCCCCATCCCTAAAAAAGAAAAAGAAAAAAAAAACTTTCCTGGTAAAGGGATGGAATTGGAAGAAATCCTCCCAAGCGAGGTCAGGTCTCACAGGCCCAGAGAAGACAAATGCTGCATGTACTCTCTCATCTGAGGTTCCCAGCTGGGATCAATTAGAGATGGGTGCAAACAGTAGTCAGCCCCAGAAATATAGGCATAAAACTAGAATGAGAAGAGTAGAGAGAATTAGGGAGAGGGGAGGAGTTACTTGACAAGTAAGGGGAGGGCAGAATATGGGGGGTGGGGAGGTCTTGGAAGGATAAGGGATAGGGTGGGGAGGGAATTACACATAAGTTAAGAAAACATGAATTTCCCATAGAAATCCTACCTCTGGGCTGGAGAGATGGCTCAGAGGTTAAGGTGCTTGCATGAAAGGCTAACAATCCATGTCTGATTCCCCAGCACCCACATAGAGCCAGATGCACAAGGTGGAGCATGCGTCTGGAGTTTGCAGCAGTTCAAGGCCCTGGCATGCCCATTCTCTCTGCCTCTCCTCTCTCTATCTCTCTCTGCTTGCAAATAAAATTTTTTAAATATTTAAACCAGGCGTGGTGGCGCACACCTTTAATCCCAGCACTCAGGAGGCAGAGGTAGGAGGATCACCATGAGTTCGAGGCCACCCTGAGACTACATAGTGAATTCCAGGTCAGCCTGGGTTAGTATGAGACCCTACCTCAAAAAAACAAACAAACTATATATATACATAATTTTAAAAAGAAATTATGGGCTAGAGAGATGGCTTAACAGTTAAGGTGCTTGCCTGCAAAGCCTAAGAACCCATGTTTGACTCACCAGATCCCACATAAGCCAGAAGCCCAAGGTGATGCATATGCACAAGGTCACACATGCACACAAGGCGGCACACACATGGGAGTTCAATTACAGTGGCTGGAGGCCCTGGTGCACCAATTCCTTCTCTCTCTCTCTCTGTCTCTCTCTTTCTAACTGTCTCTCATAAAAAAAAAAAAAAAAAATCCTAAACCGGGCGTGGTGGCACACACCTTTAATCCTAGCACTCAGGAGGCAGAAGTAGGAGGATTGCCGTGAGTTTGAGGCCACCCTGAGATGCCAGAGTGAATTTCAGGTAAGCCTGAGCTAGAGTGAGACCCTACCTCAAAAAAAGGGGGGGTCTGGAGGGATGGCTTGGCAGTTAAGGCGCTAGCCTGCAAAGCCAAAGGACCCAGGTTGGATTCCCCAGGACCCACATAAGCCAGATGCACAAGGTGGTGCATGCATCTTCTGGAGTCTGTTTGCAGTGGCTGAAGGTTCTGGTGTATCTATTCTCTCTCTCTCTCTCTCTCAAATGAATGAATTTTTTAAAAATCTTAATTCTGACTAACCACCCATAAAGGGAGAGGAGGGCTTTAGCTGTCTCTCTCTCTCTCTCTCTCTCTCTCTCTCTCTCATAAATAAATAAATAAATAAATAAAATATTTTTTTACAAAAAGACACCTGAGAAGATGGGGAGATGGTTCAGTGGGTAAAGCACTTGCTGCCCAAGCTTGCCAACAGGGTTTGGACCCCCGGAACCACGTAACGCCGGATGCAGCAGCCAGCACCCGTCATCCCAATCCTGCTGCAGGGCAGATGGGGGTGGAGACAGGAGAACCCCAGAAACTCCCAGACCAAGTAGCCTAACATGGCGAAAAAGAGGCCCTACGCCAAGCAAGGTGGAAGGCGAGGACCGAGACTTGGGGCTGTTCTCTGACCTCCATATGCACCCTTGTGTCCATATGTGCACGCACACGTGCACGCGCACGCACACACACACACACACACACACACGCATGCACAATCATGATAATAGAAAGAAACAGAAAAGAAGAAAGATGCAAGCAAGCACCTTTTACTGCTGAGCCACGTCCGCAGCCCCAAGGAGATGTATAAATGGTTCCAGGTTCACAAGTACAGGCTTGTGATAATTAATTTTTTTTTTTTCGAGGTAGGGTCTCACTTTAGCTCAGGCTTGCCTGGAATTCACTATGTAGTCTCAGGATGGCCTTGAACTCTCAGCGATCCTCCTACCTCTGCCTCCTCAGTGCTGGAATTAAAGGCGTGCGCCACCACGCCCGGCTCGTGATAGTTAAATTTTATGTGCCAATTTTATTGGGCCATACAGAACCCAAATATTTAGCCAAACATTATCCTGGGTATATATCTGAAGGTGTTTCTGGGTGAGAATAGTTTAAATTGGTGGAATAATTAAGCAGATTGCATCACACACCCTGCCCCCAGCATGATGGGCTTCATCCAATCTGTCAAAAGCTTTAAGAGAACAAAACTGGAGTAAGGACCCCAGGCTTGGTGATGATGCTGGCAACTTGGGAGGCTGACACTGGAGTATGACAGCTGGAAGCTTGCCTAGACTACAGAGTGAGTTCAAGATAGCCTAGGTAAGCTGGCAAAACCTGCATCTAAATGAAAATAAGCAGGCAAGGTGGCACAGGCCTTTAACCCCAACATTTGGGAGACTGAGACAGAAAGACAATGAATCCTAGGCCACATAGTTGAGTTCTAAGCAAATTTGGTCTACATAGTGGGATCCTGTTACAAAAGGTCTCTATTTAGCCAGCATGGTGGTACGCACCTTAATTCCAGCACTTGGGAGGATGAGGTAGAGGGAATGCACTGAGTTGAGGCCAGCCTGGGGTACAGAGTTAATTCCAGGTTAGCTTGGGCTAGAGTGAGACCCTGTCTGTCACTCTAGCCCAAGCTAACCTGGAATTAAAAGAAAAAATAGGCTGTTTGAGCCTAGCCTATGTAGTGAGTTTGAGACCAGCCTGAAAGCTGCATGAAACCCTGTCTATAAAACAAGCAAGATAAAAGAGTGGTGCATGGGCTGGAGAGATGGCTTAGTGGTTAAGCACTTGCCTGTGAAGCCTAAGGACCCCGGTTTGAGACTCAATTCCCCAGGACCCATGTAAGCCACATGCACAAGGGGGTGCATGCATTTGGAGTTCATTTGCAGTGGCTGGAGTCCCTGGTGCATCCATTCTCTCTCTCTCTCTCTCTCTCTCTCTCTCTCTCTCTCTCTCTCTCTCTCTGTTGCTCTCAAATAAATAAAAATAAACAAACAAACAAACAAAAAGTGTGGTGGGTGTTACAATAAGTTTAAGCAGTAGCCTTGAATTCTTGTGATTTAATACCATAAAGCTAAGTCTGACATAGGTTGGACACTTTCTCTTAAAGCTGTACCACACACAGCAGATGGCCTTTGGAAGGCAATAAGAGGCAGAAACTGTGAGAACACACTGGCCCTTTACCACCCTAACTGGCCAAGGATATACTTCAATTCTGCTCACAGTCCATTAGCCGGAACAAGTCACCTGTCTCCAAATGACTGCAAGGAAATGGAGAAGTCATAAAGGCTTGTGTGGAAACAAGAGCTTAGCTGTTCTAGAGATCATGTTTCTGAAGTATGATAAGGAAGGAAAAGAAGGCAGTAACTTAAGAGAAAGGGAAGGTTTTCTAGAATGTAGAGTCCTGCTAGGCAGAGACCAGAGAGCCAGTTAAAAGGAAGTACTATGGACTAAATATGTCCCCCAAGATTCATATGTTGAAACTTAATGATAAGAGGTAGGACCTGTTGATACAAGAATTTTGGGGTTTCCAACTAATGCACCAAAAATAAAACAGGAATTTGGGGTGTCCCCAGATTCTTGTCTTATGAATTTGAAGAAGGAAATCCAAAAATCATAGGATAAGGTGTAGAAAGATATTATAGCTTAGAGCTTTAATGATGGAGAGGTTGATTTTTTTTTTTCCCAAGATAGGGTCTCTCTGTAGCCCTGGCTGACCTGGAGCTCAGCAATCCTCCTGCCTTTGCCTCTCTAGTGCTGCAATTAAAGACATGTGCCACTATGCCCGGCTAAGGAAGTTTTAAGAGAAGGGGCACTTACGGGAAGAAAGAAAGGCATGGCTCTTGCCCAAGGAAACAAAACGGGATTTGGAAGCCCCAAACTTAAGAAAAGGAAGCAAGGCAGAGCTCTTACCCAGGGAGACAAGGAGGGTTTGAGAATCCTACCCCAACATTCAGATTAGGGATTTTTATGAGCCCCATGGATGGGTGGCTGGTTTAGCCAGTCTAGTCCTAACGTCAGGTGTCTGGGGTGAGGTCTGAAAAAGGGCAATCTTTTCAGAAATCTTTTCTTTTCTTTTCTTTTCTTTCTTTTTTTTCTGGCTTTTTCAAAGGAAGGGTTTCACTGTAGCCCAGGCTACTAAGGAGGCTGAGGCAGAAGGATGACTTGAACCTAAGAGTTACAGCCCAACCCCAGCCACATAATAGGAGCTGGGCATGGTGTTGCATACCTTTAAACCCAACACTTTGGAGGCAGAGGTAGGAGGCTCACTGTGAGTTCAAGGCCACCCTGGGACTACACAATGAATTCCAGGTCAGCCTGG
The DNA here is from genome assembly GCA_036346955.1 of Dipus sagitta. Taxonomy (NCBI): domain Eukaryota; kingdom Metazoa; phylum Chordata; class Mammalia; order Rodentia; family Dipodidae; genus Dipus; species Dipus sagitta. The sequence continues at coordinate 24,782,865 of CM070789.1, read as the reverse complement.
GCTAGAGTGAGATCCTACCTGGAAAAAAAAATGGGGGGAGGTAGGGGCTGGAGAGATGGCTCAGCAATTAAGGCTCTTGCCTGCAAAGCCTAATAACCCTACTTTGAGTCCCCAATACCCATGTAAGGCCAGATGTGCAAAGTGGCGCATCCATCTGGAGTTTCTTTGCAATGGCTGGAGGCCCTGGCACAACCATTCTCTCTGTCTCTCTCTATTTGCTAATAAGTAACAGTTGTTTTGTTTTGTTTTCTTTTGTTTTCTTTTGTTTTCTTTTGTTTTCCTTTGTTTTTAAAGCACACCTATTGTTGTAGTCAGGTTCCAACCAAAAGCAGCTTGTGGGAATAAAAGGTTTATTTTGGCTTACAGACTCAAGCAGAAGCTCCACAATGGCAGGGGAAAACGTGGCATGAGCAGAGGGTGGACATCACCTCCTGACCAACATCAGGTGGACAACAGGAACAGGAGACTGTACCAAACACTGGCATGGGGACACTGGCTATAACACCCATAAGCCCATCCTCAACAATACACTGCCTCCAGGAGGCGTTAATTTCCAAATCTCCACCAGCTGGGAACATGGCATTCAGAAAACCTAAGTTTATGGGGGGCACCTGAATCAAACCACACCTGTAATTCCAATACTTGGGAAGCAGAGGCATGAAGATCTCTCAGTCATCTTCAGCTACACATTGAGTCGTAGGTCAGCTTGGGTTACATGAGACTCTGTCTCAAAACAAGCAAAGCATCTCCTCTGTTGAGATGGTTTCATTATGTAACTCTGGCTGGCCTGGAGCTCACTCTGTAGCCCAGGCAGTCCTTGAACTGTCCATCTCCCTGCCTCTACCTCCTGCGTAGCAGAGATCACAAGCCTGTGCTACCAGGCCCTGCTAGTCTTAATCTCCTCACATTCACTAGCTAATTGGCTACTACAGAGACAGAGATGCTTCACTGAACATCAGAAATGAGGACAGTGTAGCTGCCCAAACACTTAAAGATAAAAGCAAATTGTCACCTATCGTGTCAAAAGACAAAGGAGCTGAGTGTGGTGGTACACGCCTTTAACCCAGTACTTGAAAGGCAGAGGTAGGATTGCCATGAGTTTAAGGCCAGCCTGAGACTGAATTCCAGGGCTAGAGCAAGACTCTACCTCAAAAAATAAAAAAGACCAGGGCTGGTGAGATGGCTTAGGGTTAAGCGCTTGCCTGTGAAGCCTAAGGACGCCGGTTTGAGGTTCGTTTCCCCAGGACCCACGTTAGCTAGGTGCACAAGGTGGCACACGCATCTGGAGTTCGTTTGCAGTGGCTGGAGACCCTGGTGCTCCCATTCTCTCTATTTCTCTCTATCTGCCTCTTTCTCTGTCTGTTGCTGTCAAATAAATAAATAAAAACAAAAAAAAATTCAAAATAGAAATAAAAAGGACCAAAAGAGCCAAGCATGATGGTGCCCACTTTTAATCCCAGCATTCTAGAGACACAAGTAGAAGGATCACTGTGAGTTCCAGGCCAGCCTGAGACTACTTAATGAATTCTAGGTCAGCCTGGGCTAGAGTGAGACCCCATCTTCAAAAAAAAAGAAAGAAAAAGCTGGAGAGATGGCTTAGTGGTTAAGGCATTTGCCTGCAAAGCCAAAAGCCAGTTCAATTCCCCAGGACCCACGTAAGCCAGATGCACAGGGTGGTGTATGCATCTGGAGTTTGTTTGCAGTGGCTGGAGGCCCTGGTGTGCCCATTTTCTCCTCTCCCTCCCTCTCTCTCTCTCTCTCTCAAATAAATATATATAAAGCTTGTCTCCAACTACCTGGCTAGAGGAGGTGTCACTAGGGGTAGATCCCAAGGTCTGGCCCTAAAGTGATTCTGGGGGTAGATATGATTTTCAGGCCAAAGATGTCAGAGGGAAGTCTGAGCTCTGCCTGGTCCCCTGCTGTTTTGCTGCTGGTCGTGTGCTGGCTGTTTGGTGGTGTCTCTCCGCTTGCATTCATGAATGGGAACCAGCCTCTTCTGCCACTGATGGAACCTCCCCTGGATCTGTAAGCTGGGAAGAAATCTCTTCCTCGCATAAACTGACTACAGGCAGTATAACATGAACTTCTACTAAATGCTATGGGTTAATGTGTTCTGGCCAAGAATTTTTAAATAATAAATCTAAGAAAAATCATTAGAGGGATGGAGAATTGGCTTGGCAGTTAAGGCACATGCCTGTGAAGCCTAAGGACCCAGGTTTGATTCTCCAGGTCCCACATAAGCCAGATGCAAATGGTGGCGCATGAGTCTGGAGTGCGTTTGCAGTGGCTAGAGGCTCTGATGCGCCCATTCTCTATTTCTCTTTCTCTCCATCTCTGTCTTTAATAAGTAAATAAAAATAATAAATCTTTAAAAAAAAGAAAAATCATCAGAGAATATACACATGGTATGGTATTTCATATACTACATATGAGTTGTATACATATTTGTTGAGTAAACTATAAATATGTATGTGCTATGAATTTCAATGCTGTTTTTTACAGTAGATCCAACTTTTTTTTTTTTTTTTGAGAAAAAGGAAGGGAGAGAGAGAGAGAAAGAGAGAGAGAGAGCACACCAGGGAGTTCAGCAGCAGCAAACGAACTCCAGACGCATGCGCTACCCTGTGCATCTGGTTCAACATAGGTCCTGGGGAATCAAACCTAGGTCCTTTGGCTTTGCAGGCAAATGCCTTAGCTGTTAAGCCATCTCTCCAGCCCCCAACTTGTTTTTAATTTTAATATTTTATTTATTTATTTATTTTGGTTTTTCAAGGTAGGGTTTCACCCTAATCTAGGCTGACATGGAATTCACTATATAGTCTCTGGGTGGCCTCGAATTCATGGTGATCCTCCTACCTCTACCTCCAAAGTGCTGGGATTAAAGGCATACCCAGCTTTATTTTTACTTTTATTTTTGTTTGTTAGAGAGAGTAAGCATGCCAGGGCCTCTAGCCACCGCAAATAAACTCCAGACAAATGTGCTACCATGTGCATCTGGCTTACATGGGGTCCTGGGGAACTGAACCTGGGTCCTTAAGCTTTGCAGGCAAATATCTCAACCGCCAAGCCATCTCTCCAGCCTTTTTTTTTTTTTTTTTTTTTTTTTTTTTTGAAGTAGAATCTCACTCTAACACAGGCTGACTTGGAACTCTCTCTGTGGTCCCAAACTGACCTAGTGAATCTCTTACCTCTGTCTCCCAAGTGTTGGAATTTAAAAAAAAAAAGGCACGTGCTGACAGACTCAGCACAACTTACTATTTTTTAAAGCTTGGAAGTCACAATCCTAGAGAAACTTCCACTGTTGCTTAAAAGAAAATATCCTTTGTCCACTGTAGCAATGGCCGGCCTGGGATACATAGGAAAACCATGCCTCAAAAAGTCAAGAGGTTGGGCTGGAGAGATGGCTTAGCGGTTAATCGCTTGCCTGTGAAGCCTAAGGACCCCGGTTCGAGGCTCAATTCCCCAGGACCCATGTTAGCCAGATGCACAAGAGGGCGCACGTGTCTGGAGTTCGTTTGCAGTGGCCGGAGGCCATTCTCTTTCTCTCTCTCCCTCTTTCTCTCTCTGCCTGTCACTCTCAGATAAATAAAAATTAAAATTTTTTTTAAAAAAGCAAGAGGGGGGCTGGAGAGATGGCTTAGTGGTTAAGGCGCTTGCCTGTGAAGCCTAAAGACCCAGGTTCGATTCTCCAGGTCCCACATAAGCTGGTGGCACATGCGTCTGAAGCTCATTTGCTCTCTCTCTGTCTCAAATACATAAGTAAAAATAAATCAGAAAAAAAATTTTTAACTAAATAATTTTTTTAAAAAAAGCAAGAGGGCCGGGCGTGGTGATGCACACCTTTAATCCCAGCACTCGGGAGGCAGAAGTAGGAGGATTGCCATGAGTTCAAGGCCACCCTGAGACTCCATAGTGAATTCCAGGTCAGCCTGGGCCAGAGTGAGACCCTACCTCGAAAAAACAAAAACAAAGCAAGAGGGACTGGGACAATGGCCAGCAGTTAAGAGCACTTGCTTGCAAAGCCTCCCAGCCTGGGGTTCAATTCCCAAGCTACCTATCTAAGATGGATGCAAAAAATGGTGCAGGGGCCGGAGAGATGGCTCAGCAGTTACAATGTTTGCCAGCAAAACCTAACAACCTGGGATAAACTCCCCAGTACCCACATAAAGCCAAATATACAAAATGGTGCATGCACCTGGAGTTTGTTTGCAGTGGCTGGAGGCCCTGGTGCACCCCATTCTCTCTCCATATGTCTCTCTTCTCTCTCTCTCTCTCTTCCTCTGCTTGGAAATAAATAAAAATTAAAAGAAAAAAATGATGCACACATCTGTCATTTCTTTGCAGAGGTAAAAGGCCCTGGCATGCACACACACACACACACACACACAGCCGCCAGTAAGTTAAAAGTGGGGCGGGTTCTGGGGAGAATGCTCAGAGTGAAGTGCTTGCTGCACACACATGAGGACAGGACCTGAGTTCAGATCCCCAGGACCCATGTGAGGCCAGATTCCAGTGGCATGTGTCTACGGCCAGATGGAAGAAAGAGACAAGCAAATCCCTGGGATCCTGTGGGTCAGCGGCACTGGAGTATACAGTTGCAAACAGTGAGACAGCCTGCCTCAAACAGAGTGGAAGGTGAGGACTGATATCCAAGGCCCTCTGACCTCCACACGGGTTCCGTGACACACATGTACCCGCCCATGCAAACATACAGACAGACACACCCCACACATATATAGACACACACAATGTACATACACATACACATTTTAAAGAAGAACAAACAAGCCAGGCATGGTGGTGCACGTCTTTAATCTCAGAACTCAAGAGGCAAAGATAGGAGGATTTCTGTGAGTTTGAGGTCATCCTGAGATTACGTAGTGAATTCCAGGTCATCCTGGGCTAGAGTGAGAACCCACCTCAAAAAAAAAAAAAAAACAAGCATTAATTTACAAATTGTACATTAATTGTAATATCAGTAACATATGGTTTAAAAACGTACAAAACTAGGCCCTGGTGCACCCATTCTCTCTCCCTTTGCAAATAAATAAAAATATAAGGAAAAGGCTGGACAGATGGCTTAGCAGTTCAGGTGCTTGCTTGCAAAGCCTAAGGACTCATGTTCAATTCTCCAGGTCTCACATAAGCCAGATGCACAGTGACTCAAGGGCACAGGGTTGCATATGCACACAAGGGGTTACACGCATCTAGAGCTGGCTTAGAGTCCCTGGCACACCAATTCTCTCTCTCTCTTTAAAAAAAGGCAGGCCTGGAGAGATGGCTTAATGATTAAGGCACCTGCCTGCAAAGGCTAAGGACCCATGTTCAACTCTCCAGATCCCACGTAAGCCAGACTCACACAGGTGAGGCAAGCACAATGTTTCACATGCACACTAGGTGGCGCAAGCATCTGGTGTTGAATTGCAGTGGCTGAGGCCCTGGAGCGCTAATTCTCTGTCCCTCTCTCTCTCTGTCTCTCTCTCTCTCTCTCTCTAAATTAAAAAGGCCAGGCATGGGGGCTGGAGAGATGGTTTAGCAGTTAAGCGCTTGCCTGTGAAGCCAAAGGACCTCGGTTCAAGGCTCGATTCCCGAGGACCCACGTAAACCAGATGTACAAGGTGGCACATGCATCTGGAGTTTGTTTGCAGTGGCTGGAGGCCCTGGCACGCCCATTTTCTCTATCTCTCTGCCTCTTTCTCTGTCTGTCTGATGCTCTCAAATAGATAAAAATAAAAATTAAATTAAATTAAATTAAAAAGGCCAGGCATGGTGGTGCACACCTTTAATCCCAGTACTCCAGAGGCAGAGGTAGGAGGATCACTATGAGTTTGAGGCCAGCCTGGGACTACAAAGTGAGAGAGACCCTACCTCAAAAGAACTAGAAAATATTTTGCCACCTTAAAGTGATGAAATGATAGAAATAATCTAAGAATTGTCTTCATATAGCTAAGAACTTTAGTTCTAATAGCTGTGTGACATAATTTTGTCTGCACACAATAAGCATTTTAAAAATACTGAACAGCGGGGCATGTGGCACATGCCTTTAATCCCAGCCTCGGGAGGCAGAGGTAGGAGGATCACTGTGAGTTGGAGGCCACCTGAGACTACATAGTGAATTCCAGGTCAGCCTGGGCTAGAGCGAGACCCTACCTCAAAAAAACAAAAAACAAAAAAATAACACATAACAGAGTTTTGAATGATTTCTATTCCTTGTGGTTTCAGATTATTTCTACTCCAACTGTAGACCTAAATTATTGAAGTTGATGGTTCTAGTTACACATGCATTTCTCCTTACTAAAAACTTGAGTGAGATGAAGGGGACCTCCATTAACGACAAGTTCATCTTTGTGCCAGGGAGGAGGAGGAGGGCAGCCAGGAGCTTCCCCCTTCCTCCTCACTTGGGCCTTTCTCTAATGCCTTGGTCTCTCCACCACACACACACACACACACACACACTCTCTCTCTCTCTCTCTCTCTCTCTCTCTCTCTCTCAACCCCAAAGACAGCTGCGACTCTCCACTGACTCCACAGGTTGGGGGGGGGGGTCCCATGGGATTTGTTTTGGCTGTGAGGATTATATCCACCAGGATTCCAAGCCATGTGAAAACGGTCCTACTTTCTAGTGGAATGTGACCCGGCCACATCAGAAGCACAATCATTTAACTTTTTAGAAAGTCCTGTCTACTTATATTAGAGAAATCCACAGGTTCTAGGAATTAAACATGTCTCTTTGTAAAGCAGAACATGTTAAGTTTTAGGAAACTGTACTTCAGCAATTTTCCCTTTCCCCAAATCCCACAGAGCCTGTCAGTGAAGAGAGGTGGCACACGCTGAAGCTGTTTCCTCGTCTATCCCCCTGGATTGGATGGCATTACTCACTACTCCATCCATGCAGGTGTCTCCAGTGGGCAATTTTTTACATAAAGTAATATGAGTACAAAATACTTATTTTCTCAGAATTTAATGTTCTATAAGATCTGTTGACAACTCCTTTCCTCCCCATTTAAATTCTTTGGTTTTTCTTGTGTTTTGGATATTTTTTTCCTTGTATCTGGAGGACTACAGATTAGCACAGACACATTCTAAATAAAACAGTACGTCACAGTAGGCGGTAGTAGTCATGGTTTTCTGTTAGTAACTTGTTACAGAAGATAGTCGTGAGTGTAGAGAGCTCACATCTGCTTCAGTTCATGTGGCCGTGTCTTTACAACGACAAACTTTTTTGACGGAATAAAGTGTCTGATGTCATTAGTGTTCATGTGCCCCTACCCCTGCAGTGTTGGGCCCCCAAACCTTCCATTCCTTTTAAGTTGGGGGGCGGGAGGGTACATTTTAGCAGCAATCATTAACCAACCACGTAAGCGGTGACCAGATTGGCTGTTTCAATGGTAAGGCACTGGCTTGACCCAGCCCCCGGTGTTCCTGCAGAGATGGCCTCCGTTTCCATCTTTTCCCCCTGCAGGGTTGTCTTTGCCTGATGGAAAGGGGTCTAGAGACGCCTGGTTGAAGGTCACTGAGCCCTCACCGAGTCTGGCTGTGCAGGTGGGTCTCTCTGCAGCACAGGTGAGGCTGTCGTATGCAAATCCTTGCCTTGTGTAGACCCAGCCTTAATGTTTTGTGCAGAGCACACCCTGCACAAAGTGGATAGCAGAGTTGCTCCTGGGAGGAGATAAAATGAGAATAGTTTTGTTTTTTTGTTTTTCGAGGTAGGGGTCTCACTGTAGCCCAGGCTGACCTGGAATTCACTACGGAGTCTCAGGGTGGCCTCGAATTTACCGCAATCTTCCTACCTCTGCCTCCGGAGTGCTGGGATTAAAGGCGTGCGCCACCACACCCGGCTAAAATGAGAATAATTTTACCAAACATAATGAAATAGCATGTATGAATTGTACCACTGATTTGAGTGCACCCTTAGAAAACCGAATGTAATAAAAACCCAGGACATTTTTGGAAATTGTATGCTCTGTAGCAATTTCGTGTGAATTTTTATACAAGCACTGTTTTATGAATTATATTAAACATTATAAAAAATAGGACAAAAACTAGAAAAACAACATACAAAACGACACTATATATTGTTTCTGGGTATACACAGAAAGTAAAATACAAAAATGGAGAAGGCATTGATAACTACGAAAGTCAGGAGCTAAGGGTACATATAGCTCAGTCATAGATGCTTATCTATCATGTGCAATACCCTGGCTCAATCCCCAGAAATGCAGTTTTAAACAAACAAGTCAAGATGCATACTGAGCTGGGCATGGTGGAACACGCCTTTAATCCCAGCACTCGGGAGGCAGAGGTAGGAGGATCGCCACGAGTTCGAGGGCACCCTGAGAATACAGAGTAAGAAGAGAAGAAAAATGACATCAGAAAGTCAGGCTCTTTGACTTTTCTGTAGGCATGAAATATTTCATATTGAAAAAACAAAAACTGCCCCAACAAATGGAGAAGGAGATGATAGACCTGGGTTTCAATTGTTTCTGCCGCTTATCGAGAGAGCAATTGAGCAGGTTCCTTAATTTCTCGAAGCTTCCTTGTCTCTAAGAGACCACAACGTCCCGTGACACAGGCACAGTAAGAGAAACAATACAGGTAAACATGCTCTATGAAACGCAAGGTGGGCCAGACCTAGCAGAGCAGGCCTGTAACCCCAGCTACTCAGGAGACCCAGGCAAAAAGGCTTACAAACTCAAGGTTTGCCCGGGCTACCAAGTAAAACCAAAACCAGTATGAGAAACTGAGAAAATACACAAAGAACGAGCTGGGGACGCAGATCACTAGTACACTGCTTGTCTAGCATGTGTAAGAGCCTAGGCTCAGGCTGGGGAGATGGCTCAATGCTTGAAGGTGCTTGCTTGCAAGGCCTGAGAGCCAGGACTCAGTTCCCCGTAAAACCAGATTCACTCTGTAGTCTCAGGCTGGCCTCGAACTCACTCCATCCTCCCACCTCTGCCCGGCTTAAGGGAATGCGTGATTTCCCCCGAAAGGAAACTGCGTGGAATCAAGGGGCAAACACAGCCAGGGCTGGGGCGCCTCCCCGGAAGCGCTGGGGTGCGGGTGGCCGGCTAACGGCTGGGGCGCGCGGGGCCGCCCGCAGGAGGCGCCCGCCCGGCCTCTCCGTTACGTGGCCCAGTAACCCCGGCGCGCGGCGACCGCCAGTAACCCCGCGCCCGGGCCCGCGCCCCGCCCCGCCCCGCCCCGCCCGACGCTCGCCTGCTCCCGGCTCAGCCAATGGGAAGGCGGCGAGGCAGCCGGCGGCCGCTCGGCGCGAGCGACTCCTCCCCCCGGCACCGGGCACGGAGCGAGTCGCGCGGCCGCCTCGCCTCGGCGCTCGGGCTGCGCCAATAGCCGCCCGGGGCCGCGTGCCCGCTCCCCGCCGGAGTCACCTTTGCCTGCCGGGCGCCGGGACCCGCCCTCTTCCTACCTTGCCGCGCGAGGCCCCGCCCCCTGCGCGGATCCACCAATCGCGTGGCGGGCCCGGCGGCCCTGGGCGGGGCCCGCAGCCAATGCGCACGCCGTGGGCGGGCCCCGGGCCGGAATTGGGGGTGAAGCCACCGCGCCGTGCCCACATTCGGGGCGCGCGGAGCTGGGGGGTCCCCGAGGGGCGCCCGCAGTTAAGATGGCGTCCGCGGCGGCGGCGGCGGCGGGGGGCGCGGGGCCGCTGCGGCCGGGCCTGGACGAGCTGAGCCTGAGCAAGTTGGCGACGTCCCTGGGCGCGTCGGAGCAGGCGCTGCGGCTCATCATCTCCATCTTCCTGGGTAAGGACCCCCCCCCCTGCCCGCCGCTCCTCCCCGCGGGGTCCCGGCACCCCGGGGCGGCACCTGGCTCTCCGCCGGCCGCGGGGGCTGCGCGGTGCGGACGGTCGCTCGGGAAACCCGCCGGCCGGCTGTGGAGGGCAAGAGCGAAGTCCTGCCCGAGTGTGGGGGCGCTGTGCCCGCAAACCTCGTCACCTCTCTCGGTCCCCGGCGCTGCCCGCGGGCCGCCCCCCCGTCCGGAGGTGTGCGCGCCCCACGAGCCGGTCTGCGGGTCGCTCTCTGAGTTCCACGCTGGCCGTGCGTGTTGCTGTCTGTTATTAACCGCCCCACACATGCGCGCTGCTTATCGCTAGCATAGCCCACTAAAACTTGATTATTTTATAGCCCTCTGGTCCGCCTCAGCCCACATTCCGTATTTCCACATTCTGTGTGTCTAAGTTTGGGCATTGCCATTTTATTTTATATTACGCTTTCATCTCCCCTTTTTTTTAATACCTCTTCGATTATTTTCTTTTATTGCCTACCCCCCCCCCCCTTAGCCATCCACCTGTCATTTAACCAGGAATATCTTTTCAGTACTGAGCTTGGAAACGGAACTAACAAGACCCTTAAAAACTCCGTGCTGTTCCAAGTGTCTTTTACCTGTATGGTTCAAACGATATAGTGTGTCTAAATTTATATCACAACTAGCTATGTTATAACTGGTTTGTAGACTTTTTTAAAAAAAAACCACATCCTTAAGGCGTTTTTTAACATCTTTATTGATTTTTCAACGTAGGGTCTCACTCTAGCCCAGGTTGACCTGGAACTAACTGTGTAGTGTCAGATTTGCCTCGAACTCATGGCAATCCTACCTCTGCCTCCCAAGGGACTGTAGGCATGCTTATACGCCTGGCTATTGGGAGGTTTTAATATATGAACACATTGAAAATTGGTCGTATTGTTTTTAGTACATAGAGGCAGTATGGTATGACGAAAAAGAGTGTGGACTTTGTAGGTAAAGGAACAGGACCCACCTTTAATGTTGTTTGGGGGGGGGGCTAGGCAATCCATTTAACCTCTCTGCTCCGACTTTCTTAAGTATGAGATGAGGGCAACGGTGCCCACTATGAAACTATAGGTTGCTATGAAACCTATAAGCAATTGATAGGGTAAAATCAGAAATTAAGTTAGATTGGGTAAACGAGATTTTGAGTGATTAGAAGTTTTTATGAAGGCTGGAAAAACTTGAGCTTGGGAGAGTAAGAGTAGGGAAAATTAAGCAGACGCTAAAGGGAGATAAAGAGCACTGGTGCAAAGCAGGGGACTAGAGATCCTAACAGCAAGAAGGTCAAGATAAACCAGCCATTTAATTCTCAGCACTAAGGAGGCTGAGGCAGGAGGATTACTTCCAGTTAAAAGCCAGCCTGGGACATACATAGCGAGTTCCAGGCCAGCCTAAGCTACAGTGTGAAACCTTGATTTGAAAAAAGAGAAGAAGAAAGAAGAAGTTTGAGGTAGGATGGGCAGGTGTGGAAAGGCTTAAATGCCACAAAGAAGCTTGGACGTTAGCCAGTAGTCAGAAGAGATGTGTCATACAATATCTTCAAAGGGTGTTAACCCAATCTAGTTAATGGAAGAAGCTTTAATTCATATTTAAACAACTTAAGCTAATATCATTGTTATTTGCCTATTACATATCAGACCAAAATGGTCTTTCTTTATTTCAATAAAGGTTATATTCTTACCTCCTTGGTAGAGTCAAAATACTTTAGAGGAGGACGGGGTTGCACAATTTGCTGAGTGTCACTCTGACATAAACCAAACTTCACAGCACCAAGTTAGAGCTGTTTACACCATGCCAGCTTTGAGCTTCCTACACTTTGAACCTTGCTTCTGACCCACTTATTTGTGGGAACTGGAATTGGCAGCTACAGTGTTTATACTCCTTAGTTAGGAGGCCCTCTTGATTTCTCAACTATAAATTGAGACTATAATACATGTGGAGACAAATTATAAGAGGCAACCTGTTAAATGGAACTAGGGCTGGAATTTAGGGCTTGGAATTTGTCGTTTGTGTGCTTATATAATCAGATCCTGCTTGTACATTCCTGGTGGTACTGCTGTGCATTGCCAGGAACATGCAAACTAGGATGTAGTGTTCTTTCTGTCTGACCCTGCTTCCCTCGTCTTCTGCCGTTACTGCCAGTCGTCAAAGTATTAGCACTTGATGTAGTGTGTCGGCCACACAGCTGAGCCCCACTTGCCCATTGTGCCGTTCCCATGCCCTCTTCCTCTCTTATGTATACTGTTTCCTTTGGTAATTTATGGAATTTCCCATTTCCAGATCAGCTTTGGGCTTCATGCTGGTTTTGCCCCCCTCCTGTCTTTCCAGTGCTGCAGATTGAACTCAAGGCTTCACTCTTGGACGGCAGGTGCTCTGCCACTACTGAGCTCCTCCTCAGCCTATTTCTTGTTCTTTCTGTGGACAGGTGTGACTGTAGGCGAAGGTCAGATACATACACGTCAGTCTGAATCAGAAGGTTGGCACATACATGAAAGAGTAAGCTTTGCTTGTTCATACAGTTTCCTTAGGTAGGTACCAGCACTTGTTCATATTATAGCCTAGAAGTCAGTAGACTCCAATCAGGCCTGCTTGTACACACCTATAATTTGTAGCGCATGCGAGGTGGAAGCGGGAAAAGCAGGAGTTCAAGACCAGCCTATGCTCTGCAAGACCCTGTCTCAACAACTACAAAAACACCAGAAGCCTTTCAGCAATCTGAAAATGTCTGGTTCCTGAACCCATTTCTCTCAGAAAATTGTTACTGAGGGAAATCCAGAATGATTTCTGATTCACTTCCTACTGACTAGGGATCACTTTCGGTTAAAAGCACCTCTTGAGGGAAGAGTTAGGGGCTCCATTCACTTTTGTTGTTGTTTGAGATAGAGTCTCATGAAGCCCAGGTTGTCCTGAACGCACTCTGTAGCCCAGGCTGGTCTTGAACTCATGGCAATCTACCTGCCTTAGCCTCCCTGCCAAATGGTGGGGTTACAGGCATGAGCCGTCACACTCAGGACATTCACATGTTTTCTTACCTTTGTGTACGTGACGTGTGTGTGTTCGTATCGGTATGATGTGTATGCGTGTTAATATGTGAGTGCAGGTGTGTGTGCATGCCACAACATGTGTCTGGAGGTCAGAGGACAACCTCGGAACTTTGGATGTTGGTCCCCAGCTTGTTCACCGATGCATATTCTAGGCTAGCTGGCCTCTGTTGGGAATTCTCCTGCCCCTACCTGCACCTCACCCTCAGACGCTCACCACTGCTCCTGGCTTTTCGTGGGTTCTGCTCAGACGGGTCATCATGTTAACCAGTGAGAGCCTCCCTGCCCGTTATTCACATGGATAGTCTCATACTGACTTCGTACACTCTTTTTCTACTCAAGTTCTGCACGTTGATCTTGGGGTGGGTGCAGAGCATTGAAGCGGTGGCTTTCAAATTTTTCCGAATTTTTCATTGTTTTGAGATAGGTTCTCACTCTAGCCCAAGCTGACCTCTTTCACTCTGTAGGCCAGGCTAGCTTATATTTTACACAGGGACCCAGAGCACAAAAAATTGTATGTATATTCACATGTGTATTTGAAGCAAGTTTCAGGAAGGATTGTTGGCCCTTATTATATTGTTCATATTATTATCTGTGACACACTGCTTTGATTTCATGACTCATTAATGTTACCAACAGCAGTCTGAAAAGTCCTGACTGAAGAGGCTATATTTTGTATTGGGGTGAGCCCAGGTTCACGCATGCCAGGCTCTGCCACTGGGCTGCAGCCTCAGCTCCTCGTAATGTTTTTCCTCGTAATTTTTAATATTCAGTATTAAAACTTTGAGAAAAGTTGTTTTTTTTTTGTAGAACCAGAATAGCTCTAGTAAAAGGTGTGTGTGTGTTTGTGTGTGTGTGTGTGTGTGTGTGTGTGTGTGTGTGCACGCGCGTGTATTTGTGTTAAGTGTAATTGCGAGCTTGCAGGATGGTAAAGATGAATTTTGCAGTGAGACTTGGTTGCTGGCAACTGTTCCTGGGAACCGTCTTCCCTTCAACAGCTTGGGTCCTACACTCCTTAAAATAATTAATAATATGAGCTATTTTAAACAATTTCACTAAAATGTACCTGCTGTGGAAAGCATATTCCTGACCGCGAAGGGCAGGCGCCGTGGGAGTGGGAGTGACAGAGCCTCGCCCCCAGAGGTCCGGACTGGGAGGGGCAAGGGGTGGCAGTGGATCAGTACACTAATAGCCCCAATAAAAGGCTGAAACCTAAGTGCTGTAACAGCTACAAAGCCTTAGGTTTCCTCAGCACGAACTTTGGATGTTGAGTAAGGGCTCTTCTACCCGCTGAGATGGCAAGACATAGGAAGAGAGTGAGCACTCAGGAGGCCGATGTGGGAGGATCCCCGGCCTGGGCTGCAGAGTGAAACCCTGTTAAAAAACAGAATTTAGCCGGGCGTGGTGGCGCACGCCTTTAATCCCAGCACTTGGGAGGCAGAGGTAGGAGGATCGCCGTGAGATCGAGGCTACCCTGAGACTACATAGTGAATTCCAGGTCAGCCTGAGCCAGAGTGAGACCCTACCTTGAAAAAAGGGAGGAAAAAAAAAAAAAAAAAAAAAAAAAAACAGAATTTTATGTTGCATGATTTTTGAATGGGGAATAATGTGATTGGAGTTATAGTTAGGAAGATAATACAACGTAAGATGATTGGAAAAGAAGGAAGGAAACTTTAGGTAGGATGTCCTAATGACTCGCATACAAGGCAGCTGCACTGAGCGGAGAATAAAGGGAATCTTGTGAGATGGGGTGGGGGGGGGCTACAGAATTGTTTGCAAGGTAAACACTTAGATCTGCACAGTTGCCCATACCAGAAACCAGAGACTCAACCTCGTCGTCTCCCTGCTACTCTCAGCCCACACACCAGTCACTAAGTTCTTTGATACACCTCCAGGTTGTATCTCAAATTCATCTTTTTCTTCAGCACAACCACAGCCACCTGTCATCCCCCGTCAACCTCCTGACCATGTCTAGTTCTCTTCGCCCTCAGTCTGGTCCCAAAGCAGCCTGAGAGACGCGTCCTGAACCTCCTGCTCAGAACCCTTCCACAGCTTGCCTGCTGCTTGAGCCTTGTCTCACACGACCCTGTGCACAACCTGTAGCCGTGTGGCCTTTGGTCAGTTCCTCGGAACCTGGGCGCACCCTGACCCTGAGGCCCGCAGAGACCTCTGCTCAGCTGCTCACCTGGCCAACTCCTTTTCACCTTTAGTTCTCAGCTCAATTGGCGCTTCCCGTGCGAGTTCTTTCCTGACTCTCTAAGTTATGTTCCTTGTTATACTTTCTCCTGCTGACTGCTTTCCTTCAAGTGTGTATTACTGCAAGTGTGACAGTTTGCAATTACACATTTGTAGATGAGATCGGAAGCCAGCTAAGTTTTGTCCACCACAGTGTGCCTAAAATTTAACGTAGTATTTGACTTAAAGAAGAACTCCATAAATGTAAGTATTGAATTGGTAAATGTATGAATGAATGACTGGGGAACAGATAGGCTGAGAAACAAAAGTGGTACCCCCAAAAAACGTTAGGCAAGGTGTTGCAGCCTATAATCTCAGCACTACTCAGGATCGTGAGTTCTTGGCCAGCCTAGACTACTGACAAGATCCCAAAACAACAGGCTGGGTACGAGCTTAGTAATGGAGCAGCACTTGCTCACAGACATTGTTCAGTGAACCCGCCAGGTAGTGGTCAGATTTGGGTGTATTTGAGTTTCCAAAGAAATTGTAAAATCTGATTTTGTGTGTGTGCGTGTGTGTGTGTGTGTGCGTGTGTGTGTGTGTGTGTAAATAAAGTTTTATTTGAACACAGCCTCTTCTGGCCACTTTGCATTGCCTGTGGCTGTGATTGTCCTTCTAGAACAGATTCAAGCTATTTTTTTTTAATTTTATTGACAACTTCCATGATTGTAAACAATATCCCATAGTAATTCTCTCCCTCCCCTCACTTTCCCCTTTTAAAATCTGATCTTGAACAAAGGAAACAAGTTGGACTATAGATGTGGCTCTGATCATGATTCCATTGAGATGGGGAGGAACAGGCAGGAGCACAGAAATTAAATCTCCCTGATGTCCCTTTCTCTTCACCCTGTGTGGTAGCTCTCGGTGTCCAGAGCCAGAGCTGGCCAAATGGAGCAGGTGGTCACTGCCTGGTCTGAGTGTTCTCTGGGCTTGGCCGTGACTATAGCTTAGTTGTCATGCTGAACAAAATTACAGTTGGAGTTTAAAAAAAAATTACAGTTGGGGATAAGAATCCATTCCTCAGAGGTTCAAAATTAGCATCCCTAATATTAGTGACCTTTAAAATCAAAGCAGATCCTACAGTTTAGTTGCCTTTATACCAAAGTCACAAATGGCCCTTCAAGAAAAATCCATTATTCAGTACAGAATCTTTTTTTGAGGTAGCACTGAAATCACCATGCAAAGAAACCAAAGCTAAAATAGATGGAAATTAAAGTTAAATCACTGGCTTGGTGTGGTGGCGCATGCCTTTAATCCCAGCACTCGGGAGGCAGAGGTAGGAGAATCACCATTAATTCAAGGCCAGCCTGAGACAACATAGTAAATTACTTCAGGTCAGCTTGGGCTACAGTGAGACCCTACCTCAAAAAAAAAAAAAAAAACTTAAATCACCATAACTAAATACATGAAACTTCTGACCATAATACAAAATAAGAATCAAAGACTCAACTACTATAAAATAGAGGCTTGTCCTTAGTGACTTTCTAAAAAACATTTATTTGCAAGACAGAATACGTGCACACCAAGACCTCCTGCCTCTGCAGACAAACTCCAGACACATGGCCATTTTGTGCCTGTGGCTCTAAGTGGGCCCTGGGGAATCAAGCTTGGACCACCGGGCTTTGCAAGCAAGTGCCTTCAACTGCTGGGCCATCTCCCCAATCCCGTTGTCCCTAGTGACTTTCAAGGGCCCTAATTCTAAAAGTATAGCTGTATTACTGTGTGACTTTGGATTTTGTTTTTGTTTTCCGAAGCAGGGTCTACTCTAGCCCAGGCTGACATGGAAATTCATGATGTAGTCTCAGGGTGGCCTCAAATTCAGGCCACCTTCCTACCTTAACTGGTATTCAAGGTGTGTGCCATCACACTTGGCCTGATTTCAGATTTTATGCTAATTCATAGCCACAGATTTGTTCACTGTCAGCTTCTGGTTTAGGAAATTTTTTTTTGTTTTTATGAGACATAGTCTCATGTAGCCCAGGCTAGCCTCTAATTCACTGTGTAGCTGAGAATGACCTTGAAATCCTGATCCCCATGCCTCCACCTCCTGAGTGCTGGGATTATAGCCATGAACGCTTACACTGGCTCCACCTGTCTTCTTCTACCTGCACAGAACATCATGTGTTGAATTTTATTCCAACTTTATTGTCAAACAAAACCATTTCTTTGCATAGGCATGTGTAAGTTAGGGCTGTGAGATGACTTGCACACAAGAGAAGTAGACACTGGCATTAAAGCACGTCTGGGCAGTCATGGGAACTCGTTTCAGGCATTCAGTCGGGCAGCCCACAGCAGTGCTGCTTGGGGCTGATTAGGTTTGCTTTGCTTTGTTTTTGCAAGGTTGTGGCATGGCGTTTCCGTAGTGTGTTAAAGAGGATTGTAAGAGTGAAGTAATCAAGATGAAAAGGGAGCTTTTTAGTTGCAAAGAAGAATAAGCGTATCAGAGGAGATCAGGATCAGAGGAGACCGAGCAATAGCAAGCAGTCCCTCTGACTACACTGGGACGTCCCCCAGAGAGTACCAGGAACAGCCTGACAAACTTCGGGGTGTCAGCTACAGAATAAGGTGGTCACGTGTGACGGCTTCAGAGACCCAAGACCAGGTTCAGGTTCTAGATCAACGTGCACTAGCCATCTGCTTCATGGTCCCAAAGGCCAGCTTTACTAAGAACTGAGACACTACCTACACGAGACCACCATAAAAGAAGGGAAAAAATGACATCAAAATAGAAGAGAGTCTAGCTGGAAAGAAGAAGGGATTCAGGAGGGAGAAATGGGAGTATGGCAGGAAGGGATTGTGTTCATGTGATGATGTCTGTATATATGAAAGTTGTCAATAAAAGGTTTAAAAAAGAATTGAGAGCCAGGCGTGGTGGTGCACACCTTTAATCCCAGCACTTGGGAGGCAGAAGTAGGAGGATCGCCGTGAGTTCGAGGCCACCCTGAGACTACATAGTGAATTCCAGGTCAGCCTGAGCTAGAGTGAGACCCTACCTCGGGGAAAAAAAAAAAAAAGAATTGAGGCTAAGAGTTAAGTGATGTAGTAGACAATTTTTAGAATTATAATTTGTTTTGTTTTGCACGTGTGTGTGTGTGTGTGTCTGTGTGTGTTTCAGAGCCTCTTGCTGCCACCACTTCCTCCTCTTTTTGTGTGTGTGTGTGTATGTTTTGTTTTTTTGAAGCAGAGTTTCGCTCTAGCCCAGGCTTGCCTGGAATTCACTATGTAGTCTCATGGTCATCTTGAACTCACAGTGATCCTCCTACCTTTGCCTCCTGAGTGCTGGGTTTAAAGCCATGTGTCACCACACCCGGCTTTCTTTATGTTTTTTTTTTTTTTTTTTTCTTTTTTAAATAAGGACTCGTGGTAGACCAGGCTAGAAAGCAGCTCACAATGTATAGCCCCAGACTGGCCTAGAACTCACAGCAATCCTCTTGCCTCAGCTTCACCTAACTTATAATGTACGTGTGGGGGGGGGGGTCATGAATATCAAAGCTTGTTTGTGTTTTAAACTTAGTCTACAGTTAGAATGAGACATTCAAATTACTTGAAAATTTTATGTGCGCTAAGACTAAAGAGTAGGACTGCATTGTAAGCAGTTCTCCCCTTCCTTTGACTTTCACATTCCTTCTGCCATCTCTTATGGGAAGCTAAGGCAGAAGATCAAATCCAGTCTGGCTACATAATGAATTCCAGTCTAGCCTGAGCTACATAACAGGAAGGTAAAGAGGGAGGGAAGGAGGGAGGAAAAGTGTTGGCAAAGGTGTGGGGAACTTGGGCTGGTTATACCCTACTAGCAGGAATGTAAAATGCTGCAGTCACTGTAGAAAAGTTTGGCAGTTTCTCAAAAAGTTCAACAACTACCATATAACCTGGCAATTCCATTCCTAGAGCTAGACCCCAGAACACTGAAAGTATCTGTTCACTCAAAGGCAAAACAGTGTTAACAGCTCAAAAGCGTGAACAGGTGTGGAGAGATGGCACAGCACTTAAGGTGCTTGCCTGCAGAACCTCATAGCTGGGTTTTGATTCCCCAGCACCCACGTAAAGCCAGATGCACAAACTGGCACATGTGTCTGGAGTTTGTTTGCAGTGGCAGGAGGCCCTGGTGCACCTATTCTTTTTTTCTCTCTGCTTGCAAATAACTAAATAAATTCTTGATTAATTATTTATTTGAGAGAGCGAGAAGAGAGAAAGAATATGGCATGCCACAGCCTCCTGTTGCAAACGAGCTCTAGACACATGCACTACTTTATGTATCTGACTTTACATGGGCACCAGGGAGTTGAACCCAGGCAATTAAGCTCTGCAAATAAGCACCTTTAACTACTGTGCCATCTCTCCAGCCCCAATAAATTTATTTTATTTTATTTTGAAGTAAGGTCTCACTCTAGCTTAGGCTGACCTAGAATTTACTATGTATTCTCAGAGTGGCCTTGCACTCATGGTGATCCTCTGCTTCCCAAGTACTGGGATTAAAGGCATGCACCACCACACCCGGCAAATTTTATTTTATTTTTTTATTTATTTGCACAGAGAGAGACAATGGGTACACTAGGGCCTCTAGCCACTGCAAACAAATTCCAGATACTTGTACCACTTTGTATATCAGGCTTTAGGTGGGTACCCGGGAATCAAACCCAGATCATTAGGCATTGCAGGCAAGTGCCTTAACCACTGAGCCGTCTCTCCAGCCCATTAATTTTTTTTTTTTTGTCTTTTTTTTTCGTTGTTGTTTTTTCGAGGTAGGGTCTCACTCTAGCTCAGGCTGACTTGGAATCCACTATGTAGTCTCAGGGTAGCCTCAAACTCATGGCGATCCTCCTACCTCTGCCTCCCGAGTGCTGGGATTAAAGGCGTGTGCGCCACCACGCCCGGCCCATTAATTATTTTTTAAAGTAGAATTAATCCTACTATCCCCAGATGATGAGTTAACATCACAATCCACATATTGGAATATTATTCAGCCATAAGAAAAAATGGAGTATTGATAAGGGCTATAACAGAGATAAATTTTGCAACCACACTAATTTTTAAAAGCCCAAAATGGCTACATATTACTTAATCCCATTTATATAAAATGCTCAGGGGGCTGGAGAGATGGCTTAGCAGTTAAGCGCTTGCCTGTGAAGCCTAAGGACCCCAGTTCGAGGCTTGAGTCTCCAGGCCCCACGTTAGCCAGATGCACAAGGGGGTGCATGCATCTCTGGAGTTCGTTTGCAGTGGCTGGAGGCCCTGGCGTACCCATTCTCTCTCTCTCTCTCTATCTGCCTCTTTCTCTCTCTGTCACTCTCAAATAAATAAGTAAAAATGAACAAAAATTTTAAAATGCTCAGGACAAGCAGATTCGTGAAGACAGGAAATGGTGCTTCCCGGGGCTGATGGGAGGGAAGGTGGGTCGGAAGTGACTACTGTGAGAATCGGTTTCTGGGGGGATCGTGGAAGTGTGCCTGTGTTACAGGTCGTGGGGAGGATGCGTAGTGTTGTGACTAGCAAAGACCACTGAACTAGACATGTTAAAAAAAAGAAGGGGCCTGGGACTGCAGAGTGAATTCCAGGTCAGCCTGGGCTAAAGTGAGACCCTAACTTGAAAAAAAAAAATCAAAAAAGAAAAAGATCAGGAGGAAAAACATGCTTTGGGTTCACTTAATCTTAGAATGAACAGTAAGATCAGAAAGATATGAGGGGACTTAAGTACCTAGTTAAAGGTTGATTTGGGGTTAATGTTAATGACAAAAGAGGCTTGCCCTACGCTCCGAGATTTTCCTTCCTGACTGTGTATACCAAAGTCCAGACGAGTTTTCATTCTGCCACTTTGCTTCATATTTGCTTCTGAGATGCTGCCCACATCCCAGCTGGCTTTCCGGGGAGTCACAGCCCTGGCAGAGCCTTCTCAGCCTGCCCCCTCCCCCCGGGCCTGGGGCAGCCACTGGCCACCAGGATCCTTCCATCATTGACACCACTGGGCTGAGTAGGCCCTCCCTCCACCACCATGTCCCACTGAGCTAATTCTGGGAGGGCGTGGTCTCTGAAGACCCTGCTGAAGTCCGTGCCCTTGAGACTTCAGGATACCAGCAAAGTGTTCAGGCTTATGCCTGGTTTCGTTATGATTATTTATTTATTTATTTATTTATTTTTGGTTTTCCGAGGTAGGGTTTCACTGTAGCTCAGGCTGACCTGAAATGCACCATGTAGTCTCAGGGTGGCCTCGAACTCAGCGATCCTCCTACCTCTGTCTCCCAAGTGCTGGGATTAAAGGCGTGTGCCACCATGCCTGGCTATGATTGTTTTTTAATAAGCTAGGATTTGTGGTACCAGAAAATTAAACAATCTTGGGTACCATTAAGAAAAAAGAGGCGAGACTGAGGGCCGGCCGTTGTGCCACTGGCCTGTAATCTCAGCTTCCTCGGAATACTAAGCAGGAGGGATTTTAAGTTCAAGGCCTACCTAGGCACTGGTCTCAAAATGAGAAAGAGGAAAGGGGCTGGGGACGCTCAGTGTGAGAGCGCTTGACTGGCACGTGCCCAGTCCTGGGTCTGGTCCTCACACTGCCGCAGAAGAGGGTCGCGGACGCTCAGTGATGGAACTTGGTTAGCATGCAGGAGGTCGGAGGCTCCATCGTCAGCACTGGAAAACTGTCAATGTGTTATGAGCGGATTACAGAAATATATGACCATGCTGCTAACCTCTGCCTTGTCCCACTCCCCCTCTGCAAATCTGTAAGTGGGGGCCGAATGTGAAATTTCGATACTTGGTGACAAATGAGTTCATGGTTGGAGGACTGGTTGCAACTTACACAACTCCACCTTTGAAACTATGGGTTTAATGCAGTTAGGTCAGTTCTGGGTGGGCAGATACTCAGATTTCTCCCCACTGGAGTTCTTGTTTGTCTGTTTGTTTTTGTTTTTGTTTTTCAAGGTAGGGTCTCGCTCTGGCTCAGGCTGACCTGGAATTCACTATGTCGTCTCAGGGTGGCCTCGAACTCATGGCAATCCTCCTACCTCTGCCTCCCGAGTGCTGGGATTAAAGGTGTGCACCACCACGCCCGGCCTCCCCACTGGAAAAGAGGCATACATATATATATATATGGAAAGAGACTGAGAGGGAATGAGAATGGCCATCAGGTCCTGTGTGTCGTAACATGACTCTCAGCTTTTGTTGAACATGGGTTCCACCATCAGTCACTGGCACTGACTGTGAGGTGGCTTACTAACAACATTCATCTTACATGAAAAAGTTAAATATATTTGCTAGGGCTTTGAAGGCAGTTCGGGGTTCAGTGATTTTCTTTTTCTTTCTTTTTCTTTTGAGACAAGGTCTCATGTAGCCTAGGCTGACTTACTCAATATGTAGCTACGGTCGCCTGGAACTTCCATCTCTCCTGCCTCAGCCTCCCAAGTGTTGGGTAACAGGTGTTTGCCTCCCACATCTTGCTTTAAGAAATATTTCTTAACACTCATAACAATGCCTTTTAATTTTCTTTTTCACGAGTAACAACCGTCCACTAGTTCATTTGTGAAATGCCCTTTCAGCACCAGGCATGGTGGCACACACGTGCAGTCAGCAGTTCCAGCGCTGGCGAGGCAGAGGCAGGAGGACCCCAGGAGTCTAGGAGTTCAAAGACAGCCTTGACTAAATAGTGCATTTTGTGCCAGCTTGAACTACATAGCAAAACCCTAGCTCTAAAGAAAAAAATTAATTAAAAAAATTAATCAAATCCTCCAGGCTAAAGGTACAGCTCAGTGGTCAAGCTTTTGCCTACCATACACAAAGCCTGGATTCAATTCCTAGTATTGCAAAATGATAATAATAAAGTGCCCTCTAGTCTTCATCATCCCCTGGACGTTTTGATCACTTGTCCTAGGTTCCTGGATTCCCATATGACAGTGATCAAAATGCTTGAGATATTCAGAAATAAACTACTCCATTCTGACCATACAGTAGAGGCAGAGGGAGTTGAGTTTATTAGATTAACATACAGGAGGGCATCTAAGTTTAGCATTAAAATGAAGTGGTTTCATTTTAAGACTGGCTCCCTCTGTGCTGCCCAGCCTGGCCTTGAACTTCTGAGCTTCCAAAGTAGTTGATACTATAGACTTGTGTCACTACACCCAGCTTAAATGTCTTTAAGATGGGCAGATAAGCAAGCACAGAGTGGATGTGCAGGGCCTACGAACAGGGCCGGAGGAGAGAATGTTATCTAGAGACCAGAGAGGAACATAGCTGCAGCTCTAAAAGAGCACAGTTAGTAATGATAACGCTCCCAGCTCACCGCCAAGCCGCCAAGGCATGTGGCAAGAATGAAGTCAGGTCATGTGGCTTCTCACTGGGGCCCAGTGCTGTCAAACTCAGAATGCCAGTTATCGCCTTTGGGCCTCAGTTTCTTCTGTCTAATGAAGGGGTTGGGCAGATGATTTCTAAGGTTTCTACAGCTCGAGGAATGTGTACTCATGAATAACCAGCATATGACTCAGCCAGAGACACACTGGGTTGCTGGAGTGGATAAGATACTGCCTCTCCTGTCAGCAGGGCTTAATCTGGTGAACGGAGAGAACCTGTTCTGAACGACTCTAAAGGTGAGCTGTGCCCCTGCGAGTGCTCTTCCCGCAGTCAGAGTGGATCTGTAATTAATTATCAGCACTCAGTGCCTGATGGGACACCTATGGCTTACACACTGTCAGGCACAGCTTAGCTCAGCTCTCCCCCCCATTCTGTCCATCTCCCGTGTCTGTCAGTTCTCTCACATAAGGAATGTCCAGTGCTCAAGGCCTACAAGGGAGAAAAACTGAATGACAAATCTTCAGAGTAGAAATAGCAGTATAAAATATTTGACCAAACTGCAAAGAAACATTTGAAAGCAATCCATCTGTCCACTGACAAGTCAGCCAGCCAGCACTTCACCTCAGCCTCCTGAGCACCACCCATCCACTAAGCTAGTTGCTACTAATTTTTGTTGTATTGTTTCGCTTGTGTGTGTGGTGCTGACTCAGCATGCGGTATATGCTAGGCAAGGACTGCACCACTGAGCTCTGCCCATTGCCAGGGGTGGCTGTTACTCTGAAGAGAATAAGGAAGTGGTAATAAAGATCATAAAGGAAGTTTTTAGTCTAAGACTGGCATAAGAATTCAGGGAGAGCTGGGCATAGTGGCGCACGCCTTTAATCCCAGCACTCGGGAGGCAGAGGTAGGATTGTGTGAGTGTGAGGTCCCCCTGAGACTACATAGTGAATTCCAGGTCAGCCTGAGCTACAGTGCGACCCTACCTTGAAAAAAAAAAAGAATTCAAGGAATTGGTACCAAAGGGGAGGGGAAAATATCTCAAGAAAAGGGAAGGACAACTTCCCCAAAATATGGGGAAAATATATTTTGGTTTTGTGTTTTGTTTCTTGAGATAATGTCTCAAACTTGTAAAGTAGCCAAGGCTGGCCTTGAACTCCTGATCCCTTGCCTCCACTTCCAAAGTACTGGGATTACAGGTATTTGCCACCTTAAATGTACACTACCAAGACAATACATTTCAAGTAGAGGTGGGTGTGATGGTACATACCTTTTCTTTTCCTTTTCTTTCCTTTTCTTTCCTCTTATTTTCTTTTCTTTTCTTCTCTTTTCTTCTCTTTTCTTCTCTTTTCTTCTCTTTTCTTTTCGAGAGAAAGAGAAAGAATGGGAGTGCCAGGCCTTGAGCCGCTGCAAGTGCGCTCAGATGCGTGTGCCACCGTGAGTTGCACACCTTTAATTCCAACAGCAGGAGGGCAAGGCAGGACCACAGCTGTTCAAAAATAAAAAAGAGATGTAGGCAGGAGGATCAGGAGTTCAAGGCCAAGCTGGGCTACCTGAGACCCCGGCAAAAGAAAGAAAGAAGAGAGGGAGGGAGGGAGGAAAGAAGAGAGGGAGGAGAGGAGAGAGGAAAGGAAGGAAAGGGAAAGGAAGGAGGAGGGAGGGAGGAGAGGAGAGAGGGAAGGAAGGAAGAAAGGAAGGAAGAAAGGAAGGAAGGAAGGGGAAAAGAAGGGAAGGGAGGGAGGAGAGGAAAGAGGAAAGGAAAGAGGGAGGGAGGGAGGGGAGAGAGAAAGAAGAATGAAAGAAAGGAAGGACAGGGGAGGAAAAGAAAGAAAAAAAAGAAAAGAAAAACTTCTAGTAAAATAGATGTACTACATTTGCCCTGCAGCTTCCATCAGCGAAGTTTAAAATACAGTTAGACTGGAGAAATGGCTCAGCAGTTAAGGCATTTGCCTGCAAAGCCTAATAACCTGAGTTTGATTCCCCAGTACCCATGTAAAGCCAGATGCATAAAGTGGTGCATGCCTCTGAAATTCATCTGTAGTGGCTAGAGGCCCTGGTGCACCCATTGTCTCTGCTTGCCTCTCTCCCCCCCCTTGCAAGTAAAATATTTTTAAACAATAAATAAAATAAAATAGTCTGACACTGCCTATGCAATACTGACTTCTACAGAAAGAAGGAGGCTCCCTAACTGAGGAATTGGTCCATTTGTTTTCAATTCCCTTTCAGAGAGACAGCTGGCACGTGGGTGAGTGACTCCCTGGGCGCGGGCCGTGTTTTCTTTAGGCCCCCAGCCCTGTTGAGTATCTCCTACACTGCCATCGTGCCCAAGCAGTGGCCTGTTACACGCTGTACTGGAAAGATCTGCATCTGTCCCCCATCAACACCCACACTGCTCTGGCTTTGGTTCCAGTCTCAGGGAGGAAGCAGGTTTCCTCCCCTGGTCAGAGTAAATCCTCCTCTACTTCTCTATTTCTATGAAACACGCAGGAATAGAAGTCTGCTTAGAAATGCTTTCAGTTCCTCAATGCCAGACGTTTTAAAGGGACAACCGTGTCTCTCTCTCTCTCTTTTTCATGGTAGGGTCTCGCTGTAGCCCAGGCTGACCTGGAATTTACTATGTAGTCCCAGGCTGACCTTGAACTCTTAGTGATTCTCCTACCTCTGCCTCCCAAGTGCTGGAATTAAAGACGTGCACCACCATGCCCAGCGGGCCAGCCTTTATATACAGTCTACATTTCTGCCTTGTCCCTTAGCTGGCCAGCGCCTCCCGGTTCCCTTGTCCATCATACTGTTAGTAGGTCATTGTGAAATACATTCATGTTCTACTGCTTTGTAATGCTTGATGATATTAACCCCCCTTATCACATATATGTGTTCTAGTTTATCTTTCTTGTTTGTTTTTTTTCTGTCTCCTTGCTTCCAGCTCCCTTAGTTAAGGTGGCCAACATGCCACCTTGTCAGCCCTTATCTGTCTCTGTGGGCAGATCTTTCTTCCTGATTTCTGCTGTCACCAGCAACACCACTAGAGCCAGCCAATCCTGGGGTGCCTGTCAGTGGCACCACTTTCTCCCCAACCACCAAGTCATGAGGTATGGCAGTTGAGATAAGTGGCCTCACTGGGTCAAGTGCCTGGTGGTGCACAGGCCGCAGAGGGCTCGTGAGCATGGCGCGGGCGAAGGAAACCGACTGCAGGGTTTCAGCTTCCATCTGTCCCCTTTTCTAAAACTGACGTGCTTGTGTCTGTGCCGTGGGGCTTCTCCTTGGCCACCTTTCTCATAATTACCCTTTTAAAAGGAAGGGGCAGGAGACATGGCTAGCAGTTAAGGCGCTTGCCTGCGAAGCCTAACGACCTGGGTTCAGTTCCCCAGCACTCACGTAAAGCCAGACGCACAAAGTGGAGCATGCCTCTAGAGTTCGCAGTGCCTAGGAGCCCTGGCGTGCCCATTCTCTTTCCCTCTCTCTCTCTCTCTTTGCAAATAAATAATTTAAAAAGGGAAACAGGGAGGCTGAGCGTATAGCTCAGTGTTAAGTATGCATGCCTAAACTGGGTGTGGCGGCTCACACCTTTGATCCCAGCACTTGGGAGGCAGAGGTAGGAGGATCACCATGAGTTAGTTCAAGGCCACCCTGAGACTGCATAGTGAATTCCTGGTCAACCTGAGCTAGAGTGAGACCCTACCTCAAAAAAAAAAAAAAAAAAAAAAAAAAAAAAAAAAATTTCCAGAGCATGGAAGGGTGGTTTTACTAAAAATGACCTGAAAAAAAGCAAAAAGTTGTGTCCTTGCAAACCAGGGACAAAGGAGACAGTACCTCTCTCTCCCCAAATAAGTAAATATTTTAGGCAGGCGTGGCAGTGCACTCGTTTAGTCCCAGCACGTGGAGGCAGAGGTAGCAGGATCACCGTGAGCTTGAGGGCAGCCTGAGACTACTAGTGAGTTCCAGGTTCAGCCTGGGCTAGAAACTCTACCTGGGAAAAACAAAAATAAACAAAAATTCTTTAAAACAGGCTTGTTTTAGGATGCTTGCCTGCTCTCTTTCAGCCTGATCTCTGGGGCAGATTAATAGCTCAGGGTCAGCTGGTGACACAGGGCGTGGGATGAGATAAATAGCTCAGGTTGAGCTGGAGCGAGGTATGAGGCTTGAGTGATTGATTCCATTTTGACTTTTTGTTTGTTTTTGTTTCTTTTGTTTGTTTGTTTGTTTTTTTGTTTTTTGAGGTAGGGTCTCATTGTAGTTCAGGCTTCACTATGTAGTCTCAGGGTGGCCTCAAACTCAGTGATCCTCCTACCGAGTGCTGGGACTAAAGGCGTGCGCCACTGGCTTTTTTTTTTTTTAATGATCTACTGAAGCAGGAGCATCATATCAAACAGTGGTTTCTTGGGTGGGTTGGGGGAGTGGCCAGTTAAGATGTTATCTTGCTTCATAGCCCAGGCTGACTGTTGAACTCAAGATCTCTTTTCCTTTTCTGGCTAGCCTCTGTAATTTTTTTTCTTCAATACCAGGGATGGTTAGACTCATGGCCTCTGGTGTGCAAGGCAAACAGTCTGAACTGAGCTACTCCACTCTCCCCAGCTACTCTGTAATTTTTGGCTTGTTATTTTGGTTTTTATTTTAAAATATTTTGTTTATTTTACTGAGAGAGAGAAAATGGGCATGCCAGGGCCTCCAGTCACTGTAAATGAACTCCAGATATATGTGCCACCTTATACGTCTGGCTCTGTGAGTACTGGGGAATTGAACCTGGGTCCTTAGGCTTCACAGGCAAGCTTGTTAACTGCTAAGCCATCTATTCAACCCCTTGCTGTTGTTATTGTTGTTGTTGTTTGGTGGGTTTTTTTTGGTTGTTGTTTTTTTCGGGGGAGGGTAGTTGAGGTAGGGTCTCACTCTGGTTCACACTGACCTGGAATTCACTGTGTAGTCTCAGGGTGTCCAGGAACTCACAGCGATCCTCCTACCTCTGCTTCCCAAGTGCTGGGACCAAAAGCATGTGCCACCACACCAGGCTTTGTTTTGGGTGTTTTGTTTTGTTTTGTTTTGAACAAAATATCACTCTGTAGCCCAGGCTCATCTTGAACTACATGCAGTCTTTCTCCCTCAACCTCCCAAGTGCGGGGATTGATTACAAGCATGAACCACTGATCTGTTAAATAATTCAGTAGCAGACATTTGCCATATATACTTCAAGCATGTCTTCAATATACATTAAGCTGGTGGTTCACAGGGAGCAGAAGCAGGAGACCAGCCCCAGCCACAATTTGAATTCAAGGCCAACCTGGGCTACATGGGACACTGTCTGAAAAATAAAATGGAGGGTTTGGGGAGGTGTTTTAGTAAAGTGCTTGTTCAAGCATGAAGGCCTGATTTCAGAGCCCCAGCACCATGTAAAAAACAGTGCAGCCAGGCGTGGTGGCGCACCCCTTTAATCCCAGCACTCGGGAGGCAAGAGTTCAAGGTCACCCTGAGACTACATAGTGAATTCCAGGTCAGTTTGGGCTAGAGTGAGACCCTACCTCAAAAAAACAAACAAACAAACAAAAAACCTGGGTTCACCAGTCCGTGCATGTAATTAATGCCAGCACTTGGAAGGCGCAGACAGGAGATTCCCTGGGGCTTGCTGGCCAAGTAGTATAAGTGAGTTCAGGGTTAGTGAGAGCCAGAGAGAGAGAGACCTAGCTAATTATAAGAGAAGGGTAAATTAACAAATGGACCAGCAGGTTTAGAAAATGGATAGGGTCTGAAGCTGGTGTAAAGGAGGTCAGCAGGGGCTGGAGAGATTGCTTAGTGGTTAAGGTGCTTGCCTGTGACACCTAGGACCCAGGTTCGAGTCTCCAGACCCCATATAAGCCAGATACACATGGTGGTGCATGCATCTGGAGTTTGTTTGCAGTGGCTGGAGGCCCTGGTGTGCCCATTTTCTCTCTTTCTCCAATAAAACAATTTATCTATTTATTTATTTGAGAGAGAATGGCCACTAGGGCCTCCAGCCACTGCAGACAAACTCCAGGCACGTGTGCCACCTTATGCATCTGGCTTACGTGGGTCCTGGGGAATCAAACCAAGGTCCTTTGGCTTTGCAGGCAAGCACCTTAACTGCTAAGCCATTTCTCCAGCCCCACAAATCAGTTCTTTTAAAAAGGTCAGCAGGATGGCAGGTGTAGTGGGAGAAGGTGAGGCCAACCTCAGCATGGAGAGCCAGTAACAGTATCTTCATACCTTTTGTTGAAGTACCTTCTAGAAGAACCTTGTGGAAGTATATAACCTCCTACTGTTTGGTGTTGGGGATTAAATCCTCGGTCTAATGAGCTGTATTCTTAGCCCCTTCCATCACATTTTCAAGGTGTGATCTAAAATTTGTAAGTTTAAACGATAGTAAGTGATGTAGGCATGTTTTAGTGCTCACTTTATTTGTGTGTGTGCACACATGCATGTACAGGCCCAGTGTTGACGCTGAGTGTCTTACTCTCCACTGTACTTTTTCTTTTTAAATATTTATTTATTTGCAAGGAGAGAGAGGGAGTAGACACTCTGGGCCTCCAGCTGCTGCAAACAAACTCCAGATGCATGCACCACCTTGTACATCTGGTTTCACGTGGGTCCTGGGGAATCGAACCCAGGTGGTTAGGCATTGCAGGCAAGTGCCTTAACCGCTGAGCCATCTTTCCATCCCTCACTCTCTCTTTTGAAAGGATTGGGAATGGGAGAGAATGTTGGGGAGGGTGTGAAAAATAACAAAGTAAAGTAACATGTTTGAATATGCCATAATGAAGCCTATTACTTGGTATGCTAACTTAATGTTTTAATATTTTATTTATGTGTTTGAGAGAAAAAGGCAGATACAGAGAGATAATGGTGTACCGGGGCTTCCAGCCACTGCAGACAAACTCCAGACATATGCACCCACCTTGTACATCTGGTTTACATGGGTACGGGGACTTAAACCTGGATCCTTTGGCTTCACATGCAAGCACCTTAACTGCTAAGCCATCTCTTCAGCCCTCAAGTTCTTTTAACTAATGCAGGGCCTTAATTTAGTAATAGACTATTATACTGGGCTTGGCGATGCACACCTGTCATCTCAGATACTCAGGAGGCTGGGACAGGAGGACCACAAGTTCAAGACCACCTTCCGCAATGTAGTGAGACTCTGTCTTAAAAATTAAAATAAGGAGCCGGGCGTGGTGGCACACACCTTTAACCCCAGCACTTGGGAGGCAGAGGTAGGAGGATCACCGTGAGTTCGAGGCCACCCTGAGACTACATAGTGAATTCCAGGTCAGCCTGAGCTAGAGTGAGACCCTACCTTGAAAAACAAAACAAAAAAAATTAAAATTAAAATAAGGAGCCGGGTATGGCGGCACACGCCTTTAATCCCAGCACTCAGGAGGCAGAGGTAGGAGGATCACCGTGAGTTCAAGGCCACCCTGAGACTACATAGTGAATTCCAGATTAGCCTGAGCTAGAGTGAGACCCTTCCTTGAAAAACTAAAAAAAGAAAAGAAAAAAATTAACGTAGGGCTGGAGAGATGGCTTAGTGGTTAAGGTGCTTGCCTGCAAAGCCAAAGGACCAGGTTTGACTCCCCAGGACCCACGTAAGCCAGATGCACAGGGGGGCACACTTATCTGGAGTTCATTTGCAGTGGCTGGAGGCCCTGGTGCACTCTCTCAAATAAATGAATAAAAGTAAAATACTTATTTAAAAAATTGAAATAAGGGCTGGAGGGATGGCTTAGGGGTTAAGGTGTTTGCCTGCAAAGCCAAAGGACACAGGTTCGATTCCCCAGGACCCACATTAGCCAGATGCACAAGGGGGTACACACATCTGGAGTTTGTTTGCAGTGGCTGGAGGCCCTAGCGCACCCATTCTCTCTCTCTCTCTCTCCCCGCCTCCCTTCCCCCTCCCTCTTTCTCTGTCAAATAAATAAATAAAAATATTTTTAAAAAATTAAAATAAACTGGGTGTGGTGGCACACGCCTTTTATCCCAACACTTGGGAGGCAGAGTCGGAGAATGACTATGAGTTCAAGGCCATCCTGAGACCATATACTGAATTTCAGGTCATCCTAGGCCAGAGCAAGACCCTACCTCAAAAAACCAAAATAATAATAATAATAATAATAATAGCCAGCCTTTAATCCCAGCACTCGGGAGACAGAGGTAGGAGGATTGCTGTGAGTTCGAGGCCACCCTGAGACTCCATAGTGACTTCCAGGTCAGCCTGGGCTAGAGTGAGACCCTACCTCAAAAAAACAAAACAAAAAAAATAAATAATAATAATAATAATAACAATAAAGTAGCCCTCTCTCCCCTCCTCCATGGTGGCGAAGTGGCAGCCACAGGCGGGGCTTGGCTAAGGCGCGTAGATAACGGGGCCAGCATGTACTGACTGGGTCAGAGATTATGTCTACTTTGAGAATTCCTCCAGCAACCCATGCCTAGTCAGAAGAACGGAGAACCTTAACAAGATGGCAGTGCCAGCGTGGAAGCAAGCATCGTGGTCGCTCCAGCACACTGATACGCTTGCAGACAGACAGACAGGCCTAGGAGGCTGAGGTAGACAGAACCTGACGCGCCCCTTGGGTCACGGGGTGAGACCCAGGCGCACCAGCGAAACATCGGGGCCTGTCCCACCAGGAAGAACGTCTTCCCACAGCACGCACCAGAACAGGGCAGGGTCGCCCTACGGCACGAAAGAGGCAGTGCTGTCCTGTCTTGAAAGAGAGGGTGCCTCTTCCACTCACTGCTGTGACCCTTCAGTGTTAGCTGACGAAGGTGAAATCAGGGTGGGCCCTAGATACCAAGCAGGCTTTGCAGAAGTGCGCCCAGAAGGAGACTCGGATGCGAGGGAGCAGTCAGAATTGGATATTAGAATCGGGGATCCCAGTAGCCCGCCCACAGATCACCACACGGACCAGGTTTTAGCGGCCACGCACGCTGCGGGGACATTGAGCGAGCCTGGACCGCAGCGGTTCTGTGAGGCAGCCCAGCTTGCGGTGAGCGCAGCTTCCTGAGACATCACCTCGTCCCTGCTGTGGGTGCTGTGGGTGCTGTGGGTGCTGTGGGCGCACTGCACAGACACAGCCGGGACCTGAGCAGGGCTGTCAGGGCCCTGCAGTGGCAGGCAACCAGACAGCCATCTGCTGCTATTAATTATGCTGCCACTAGGGCACAATGTAAGACACTTTTAAATACTTAACCTTGTGTGTTGTACTTCTCTGACCATTTTCTCTCTGTGTGTTTTTGTTTATTTGCAGTAAACATAAGTTCTTGAGTACAAAAAATAAAAGACTGGGCATGGTGTCATATGCCTTTAATCCCAGCACTCAGGAGGCAGAGGTAAGATTGCTCTGAGTTCAAGGTCAGCTTGGGCTACAGTGAGACCCTGCCTCAAAAAAAAAAAAAAAAAAAAATTAAAGGGGTCTGTGGATCTTACCACTAGGCAATGCATGAGACCCTAGATTCAAATCATAGTAAAACACACACACTGCCTTCTTATAATTTAGAAAAAGTACTACTGGAAAACCATAATCCAGCTGGGTGTGGTGACACACACCTTTAATCCCAGCACTCAGGAGGGAGGGAAACCCTACCTCAAAAAACAAAAAGAAAACAAGGTTGGAGAGGTGGCTTAGCAGTTAAGGCTTGTCTGCAAAGCCTAAAGACCTGGCTTTGATTCTCCAGAACCCACATAAGCCAGATGCACATGGTGGTGCATGTGTCTGGAATTCATTTGCAGAGGCTAGAGGCTCTGGCATGCCTATTCTCTCTCTGTCTGTCTCTCTAATAAATAAAATATTAATTTAAAAAAGAAAACATGAGTATAAGAAAATTTCAGTATACTATAAACTGTAAGGCGTGATATGCAACAATATATAATAATTTGTCAGATGAGAATATTAGTGCTGTGTGCTGGACAATTAAGGCAAAAGTCCTTAGTACATCAGAAGTTAGCTGTGGCCTGAGGCAGCCTTTAAAGGAGACAGTTGAACTGTATTTTGAAGAATGGTCAGGATTTGACCTGGTTGGGAGTGCTTGGAGAAGCTGTTCTACACAAAGGTACTGGCAAGGACCAGAGTATAGGTATAAAAGACATAAAACGTGTTTGGTCGCACAGCAGTTTTAACTACAGCTGAGAAATACAAGTTGTAACTAGAAATATAGCTTAAACTTTTACATTGTAAAAGTTTAGTGGCCCAGAACTGTAATCCCCAGCTACTTAGGAGGGTGACGCGGAAGAATCACAAGTTCAAGGACAGCCTGGACAACTTGGTGAGAACCTATCTAAAAATCACTGGAGGGGTTGGGGAGATGGCTCCGTGCTTGCCACAAAAGCTTAAGTTCCTGAGTTCAAATCCCCAGCAGCATGTAAAAAGTCAGAGCTGTGGCAGCCATTAGAAATCCCAGCCATGCTACAGGCAAGACGGGAGGTGGAGAATCTGCTGGAAATAGTGTGAACAACTGAACAACATGAGGAGACCCTGCCACAAACAAGGTAGAAGACAAGGCCTAACACTACACAGCTGTCCTCCGACCTCCGCGTGCTTGCCGGCAGGTGAGAAGCCCGGAGGTTCGGGCTCCAGTAATGACAGTCCTAGTGAGTGCATAAAGAACTGAGGCTCGGGATGTTCGAGCGGGCACTGGGAGCCACTGGTGGCCTCTGCGCAGGCTTTAAAGGACGACTTCTTGGGTGGAGGCTGCGGCAGTAGAGACGTTGTCATAGTAAAGGGTGAAGTATATGGGGGTCTTACCTGAAGATACAGTACAGAAAAACAGCACGGTTATAATAATAGAAAGGAAAGACTCGATAACCAGGTCCAGGGAAGCAAGAAGAGGCAAAGGTCAGAGACACTCCAAGTGTTTGAATGGGGTAGGGTGAGATGTTTGGAATCTTGGAAAGATTAGGGAGAAAAATCATACTTGAGTTAAACAGCATTCGAGGTGATAGGAAATATCACCCCGAGCATATCCAGAGAGGAAGCAGGAGATGTAGGACTGAAACTGGAGAAGCGAGTACTAGCTAGTCTTTGCCATAGACGTGATATTGAGTTACATGAGCAGAGACAGGCTTCAGAGGCAGTAGAGCACACATAGCAGAGAGCTCATGTCCTGTGGTCAGCCATGTTTTAGGAGCCAGAAAAATGCCTTCACTGAGGCTGGATGTGTGGCTCCGTAGTTGAGTGCTTGCCTCACACGTGTGAGGCCACAGGGTTAGTCCCTAGCACCACAGAAAGCAAAGTCTTCCCCATGGAGCTGACATTAGCAGCTGACCCAGTCCGCACATACAGTTCTGATTCCGTCTCCCCCCCCCCCCATTTGCCAAAACGTGCCACACATTCTTTGTCCGGGGTCACATGACTGATCAGATGGAGCCATATCCTATTTCTACCAAGCTCAGAAATAGCTGCACAGGATGAAAGGCAAATCAAAGTTAATTGGAGGGCTGGAGAGATGGCTTAGCAGTTAAGGTGCTTCCATGTGAAGCCAAAGGACCCAGGTTCAATTCCTCATCCTCTGTCTCTCTTCTGCTTGCAAATAAAGAAATAATAAAAATTAAATTAAAAAACAGGAGATAAGGAGCTTCCACTAACAGTGAAGGGTGTGATGAATCTTGGTCCCAACCCCAAACTACACAAACCTCAGTGACTAAATCATGCATCTTCACTCATTGTGCTGTTAAATATTATACCCTTATTCTGTGTT
This sequence comes from Dipus sagitta, assembly GCA_036346955.1. Classification (NCBI taxonomy): domain Eukaryota; kingdom Metazoa; phylum Chordata; class Mammalia; order Rodentia; family Dipodidae; genus Dipus; species Dipus sagitta. The sequence continues at coordinate 24,747,814 of CM070789.1, read as the reverse complement.
TCTGGCAGCAGCCCTAAAAAAAAAAAAAAAAAAGGCTGGAGAGATGGCTTAGTGATTAAGGTGCTTGTCTGCAAAGCCAAAGCTTGATTCCCCAGGACCCACATAAGCCAAATGCACATGGTGGCGCAAGAGTCTGGAGTTTGTTTGCAGAGACTAAAGACCCTGATGTGCCCATTCTGTCTTTCCCTCTCCCTCCCTCTTTCTCTCTCAAGTAATACAAAATTTCTTTTCGAGGTAAGGTTTCCCTCTAGCTTAGGCTGACCTGGAATTTACTATGTAGTCTCAGGGTGGCCTTGAATTCATGGCGATCCTCCTACCTCTTCCTCCCAAGTGCTAAGATTAAAGGTGTGTGCCACCACACCCGGCTAAATAATTTTTAAAACACGTTAATCCATGAGATCGAGACCAGCCTGGGACTACATACTGAATTCCAGGTCAGCCTAGACTAGACTGAAACCCTACTTTGAAACAGCAAAATAAAACGAATGGCACATTAAGCCTGTTCCAGCAGGCTGCCGTGTAGCACGGAGCAGGCTTCCCCAGGGTTCCGGATTGTGCTTGGGGAGCTCAAATTCTGCCAGCAGATTCTTGACACAAGGTACATCTAAGCTGTCCCCCTTCATCTGTTGACAGGCTACCCCCCTCCGAGGAGGGTCTCACTTAGCCCAGGCTGGCCTGCAGGCTTCCCCTCCCCCCCGAGGAGGGTCTCACTTAGCCCAGACTGGCCTGCAGGCTTCCCCCCCCCCGAGGAGGGTCTCACTTAGCCCAGGCTGGCCTGCAGGCTTCCCCCCCCCCGAGGAGGGTCTCACTTAGCCCAGGCTGGCCTGCAGCTCGCAGTGCCCCCCTTACCTCGGCCTCCTCGGCTGGGATTAAAGGCATGTGCCACCACACCCAGCTGCTAATGAGCTTTTGAAGTTATTCCTTTAACAATCAAAAGGAAGAGTCACCGTACTGCCAGCAGGTCTCAGAAACCTCTGGGACAGCTTTATAAAACCCATTTGGGGGCTGAAGTTAAGGTGCTTGCCTGCCAAAGGACACAGGTTCAATCCTCCAGGACCCATGCACAAGGTAGCACATGCGTCTGGAGTTTGTTTGCAGCAGCTGGAGGTCTTGGCACACTAATTCTCTTTTTATCTGCCTCCTTTTTTTTTTTTCTTTTTCTTGCCTTTCTGTCTGAAATAGATAGGAAAAAACTCATTTGTTAAGATTAGAGTACAAGTCTTTTCCCACTCTGGTGGGCAGGTAGGTAGTGAGTTGGAGGGAGAGAGGCCTTAGTGGGTTTCCAGAATGACACTTCAGGTGACTGTAGACACTATATCAAGTGCTAGGTCACACAAGAAGACATCGAGACTCAGAAGCAGCTTGTAGGACACCACTCCCCCCCCACACACACACACAGCACCTCGCTGAAGGAGCAGCCAGGTCCAAAGCCTGCTCAGCTGCACAGCAGCCAAGAGCGAGGTCTGGCGGTCACCACTCGCTGTGGGCCTGGCGGGCACAGCGGCTTGCCCAGCACGCCTGCCCTTCCACGCTCTGCCCTTGTCTGTAATGGTTTCAGTGTGCCTGAGGACCTGTTTGACTCCATTCTGTTTATTTTCTCCCATCTTATGTGTGTCAGAGTGCCATGACACTTCTGTATAGGATGGAACTACCTTCACTCACCCAAAAGACATCCCAAACCAGGAGAGCAGGCGGGGCCCAACCGTGTTCCCAGGCCTGTATACTACAGCATGCCCGAGGCCCTGTGTCCTCATGTATCAGGAGAGCAGGCGGGGCCCAACCGTGTTCCCGGGCCTGTATACTACAGCATGCCCGAGGCCCTGTGTCCTCATGTATCAGGAGAGCAGGGGGGACCCAACCGTGTTCCCAGGCCTGTATACTACAACATGCCCGAGGCCCTGTGTCCTCATGTATCAGGAGAGCAGGGGGGGCCCAACCGTGTTCCCAGGCCTGTATACTACAGCATGCCCAAGGCCCTGTGTCATCATGTATCAGGAGAGCAGGCGGGGCCCAACCGTGTTCCCAGGCCTGTATACTACAACATGCCCGAGGCCCTGTGTCATCATGTCTCTTTTCTTGGTCCTGTAAAACAAATTTATGGTTTCTAAAGCCTACAATAAGTTATAAATAAGGAATAGAACTTTTTTTGGCAGACTCATTGAAAGTGCAAGAAGTGACTTTTGATCCCAAAATAGCAAGGAAAATGACAGAAAAGCGGTAAGAAATGGATACCAGATTTCAGGACATTGTATGCCCTGTAGAGTCAAAGCAGTTTCCTTTACCCCAGAGGTCAGAAAGCCATCATGACTCTGTTAATAGCAATGACCCATACCATCAAAAAAAAAAAAAAAAAAAGTTAAAATTAGGGCTAGAGAGATGGCTCAGCAATTAACGTACTTGCCTGCAAAGCCTAATGATGGGTTCGATTCCCCAGTACCCAAGTAAAGCCGCATGTATCTGGAGTTCATTTACAGTGGCTGGAAGCCCTGGTGCTCCCTTTCTGTCTCTTCTCCCCTCTCTCCTCCCCTCCCCCCCGCTTGCAAATAAGTATTTTTTTAAAAAAATGTTAAATTATATTCAACTCTAGTATACAGAATAATGTGCTCTTTAGTTTGCAGTCATTTCGCATGGTTAAGGTTTTTAGTATTTAAAGAAATAAACTCTTAGCTATCAAGAATTTGTTTTTATTCATGTATACCTTTATTCCCTTAAAAAAGGTTTAATGTATTGGTTTGTTGCTTCTTTTTTTTTATTTTTACTTATTTATTTATTTATTTATGTGAGAGCATGTGGGCATACCAGACCCTCTTGCTGCTGCAAACAAACTGCAGATGCACGTGCTGCTTTGTGTACCTGGCTTGATGTGGGTACTAAGGAATCAAACCCGTTGGCAGGCTTTGCAAGCATGTGCCTGTAACCACTGGGCAATCTCCTCAGACCTGTTTTGTTTTTTGAGGCAAGCCCTAAAGACTGACTTCTTTTATAAGAGAGAGGGGGGGGGGAATTGGCACTCCAGAGCCTCCGGCCAAATGCACCACCTTGCACGCATATGCAGTCTTGTGCACATGTCACCTTGTGTGTCTGGCTTATGTGGGACCTGGAGAGGTGAACATGGTCCTTAGGCTTCACAGACAAACACCTTAACTGGCCAAGCCGTCTCTCCAGCCCTGTTTTTATTTTAAACAATCATCTTTGCATTGATAACTTTTATTTTATCACCTGGTGTTTTTTGTTTGGTTTCCAGGCTGACCTGGAATTCACTATATAGTCTCAGGGTGGCCTCGAACTCACAGCAATCCTCCTTCCTACCTCTGCCTCTGAGTGCTGGGATCAAAGGCGTGTGCCACCATGCCCGGCCTGTTTTTATTTTTCTGAGACAGGGTCTCATATAGCTCAAGCTAGCCTCACATTCTATGTAACCAAGGATAACCATGAACTACTGATCCTTCTCTCTCCTCCCAAATTATAGGCACGCACCATTTATGCATGGTTCGTTCTTTATCCCCCCCACCCCCGGGGCCAGCAGCCCAGGCTGACCGTCTGTATGTGGCCTCAGGCGCAGATGTTTCTTGTTTGAAAAAAATTTTTAACTGAGCATGTTGGTGCAAACCTTTAATCCCAGCACTAGGGAGGCAGAGGTAGGTGGATTGCTGTGAGTGTGAGGTCAGCCTGGGATTACAGAGTGAGTTCCAGGTAGGGCTAGAGTGAGCCCTACCTCGAAAAAAAAAAAAAAATGTATGTCAAATGCAAAAACTACATGTAGCTAATAGTTTTATCATTTACTGTCATAAAATATGACAAATCCAGTATTAAAGAGTTAAAATTTAAGTCAAACATGGTGCAAGCCTGATTTCTCTCTCTGCTTGCAAATAAAAATATTTTAAAAATACAAGAGGTGGCTGGAGGGATGGCCTGGAGGTTTTTGCAGTCAGGTTCACATTGCTGGTAGAAATCACCCAACCAAGAGCAGCTTGTGAGAAAAAGTTTATTTTGGCTCGAGGGGAAGCTCCATGATGGCAGAGGAAAATGATGGCATGAGCAGAGGGTAGATATCACCCTCTGGCCCACATAAGGTATACCGTAGCAACAGGAGAGTGTGCCAAACACTGGCAAGGGGAAACTGGCTATAGCACCTATAAGCCCACCCCCAATAATACACTCCCTCCAGGAGGCATTAATTTCCAATTGCCATCAGCTGGGGAACCTAGCATTCAGAATACCTAAGTTTATGGGGGACACCTGAATCAAACCACCACATTCTGCCCCTGGCCCCCATAAACTGATAACCATACATGATATAAAATGCAATGCATTCATCCAACTTTAAAATTCTCCATAGGTTTTATCAATTTCAATGATGTTCAAACATCCCCATAGTCCAAGATCTTTTAACTGAGCCATAATACCAAAAACTAACCTCAAAAAATCCATAATGGCACAGAATAAACATTCACACTGCAAAAGATGGCATTGGGCATAGCAAAGAAATACTCAAGCAATATATGATTTAAAACAACCACGGCAAATATCAAACTCTGTAGCTCCAAGTTCGATAATTTTAACCAGCAAAAAGTCTGTGGTATTCCAATTCCTCCCCTCCAGCTAGGCTACTCACAGTCCTGGAAAACTTCATCGGGGCCGGCAGCTTTCCTTAGCAGCCATCTCGCGGTCCTGGCATCTCCACTGCAATCCACGGTTCATCCTCATGGCCCCATGGGGTCTCCACACAGGCATCTAGCAAACCTGCTTCACACTGCCCATGGCCATTTCCAAAACACAAGACTGTGTTGCAAACTCAATGACCATCTCTTTCCTGCATTTCTTATACTCCACACCAGGTAGGGTGCCAATTTGTGAATCTAGAGGGGAATAAAGCAGACTTTGAAGAACAGGACACTCCTTGAGCATTCAGGCTCCTTCAGAAGAGTACATTCTTCCTGTTGCCCCAGTGCAGGTCAGCTGGCCCAATCACAAAGGTTGCAATCTATCAATTGCAGCTGAATGGGCAGCAGTTCACCCAGAGATTTTTTTTTTTTTTTCTGTGCCATATCCCTCTGCTCACACCAGTTCATTTCTACACAAAGCAACCCTGCACAACCTCTCAGGACACGGGCATAAGAGCAAGCTTCTCACACAAACTGCCAGCCCAGTCCAAGCAAAGCTCTTTCTCACCCTCATAAGCCAAACCTCACAGTCCATAGTTCTTACTGCATTCAGGTCTTTTAACTCTGACCAAGATAGTCCATCAAGCTATACTTACAGCACCGCAAGGCATCTCTCAGGCCAAAGTTTCAAATCCTTCCACATTCCTCTTGAAAATCAGCTCCAAAAGGCCAAAGCCAGTCAGGGGTCTAGCAGCAACCCCACTCCTCAGTACCACTTTACTGTTGCAGTCCTGTTTACATTACTGGTAGAAATCAATCAACCAAGAGCAGCTTGTGGGAAAAAGAGGTTTATTTTGGCTTACAGGCTTGAGGGGAAGCTCCACGATGGCAGGGAAAACGATGGCATGAGCAGAGGGTGGGCATCGCCCTCTGGCCCACATAAGGTGTACTGTAGCAACAGGAGAGTGTGCCAAACACTGGCAAGGGGAAACTGACTAGCACCCATAAGCCTGCCGCCAACAATAGTGCCTCCAGGAGGCGTTAATTTCCAATTGCCATCAGCTGGGGGACCTAGCATTCAGAATACCTAAGTTTATGGGGGACACCTGAATCAAACCACCACAGAGGTTAACCTTAAGGCACTTGCCTGCAAAGCCAAAGAACCCAGGTTCGATTCCCCAGGACCTACATAAGCCAGATGCACAAGGTGGCACATCCATCCAGAGTTCTTCTGCAGCAGCTGGAGGCCCTTGTGCACCCATTCTCTCTGTCTGTCTCTCTCTCATAGATAATTATCTACTTTTATTTTTTTAATTTAATTTATTTGCAAGCAGAGGGAGAGAGGAGAGGCAGAGAGAATGGGCATGCCAGGGCCTCCAGCCACTGCAGATGAACTCCAGATGCATGTGCTCCTTGTGCATCTGACTTACATGAGTCCTGGAGAATCGAACTTGGGTCCTTTGGCTTCACAGGCAAATGCCTTAACTGCTAAGCCATCTCTCCATCCCTAAATATCTACTTTTAAATAAAAGAAAAATCAGTAGGTGTAGTTCTAAATTTATATTTGCAAGAAACCTTGGGTCTGGAGAGATGGCTTAACATTTAAGGCACTTGCCTGTGAAGCCTAAAAACCCAGGTTCTAAATTTTTTTTTTTGAGAGAGAGAGAATTGGCATGCCAAGACCTCAGTCACTGAAATCGAACCACAGTTGCTTGCACCACCTAGTCAGCATGTGTGACCTTGTGCTTGCCTCACCTTTATGTGTCTGGCTAATGTGGGATCTGGAGAATCAAGCATGGGTCCGTAGGCTTCGCAGGCAAGTGCCTTAACCACTAAGCCATCTCTCCAGCCTGGGGAATTGAACCAGACCCAGGTTCAATTCCCCATTACCCACATAATCCAGATGCACAAAGTGGCACATATATCTGGAATTCATTTGTTCCTTTACAGTAGCTGGAGATCCTGGTGTGCCCATAATCTCTATCTACCTACCTCTTTCTCAAATAAATATTAGTCTTTATTTTTAGAGAGAGAAAGAACTGGTGCGCCAGGGCCTCAGCCACTGAACTCGAACTCCAGACGCTTGCGCCTTCTAGTGGGCATGTGCAACCTTGCACCTGCTGCACCTTTGTGCATGTGGCTTACATGGGATCTGGAGTAGAACATGAGTCCTTAGGTTTCACAAGCAAATGCCTTAACCCTTAACCACTAAGCCATCTCTCCAGCCCCCAAAAAATATTTTTAAAAGCCTGCTACGGTGTCATATGCCTTTAATCTCACCATTCAGGAGGCAGAGGTAGGAGGATTGCTGTGAGTTCAAGGCCACCCTGAGACTACATAGTGAATTCCAAGTCAGCCTGGGCCAGAGTGAGACCCTACCTCGAGAAACCAAAAAAAAAAAAAAAAAAAAAAAAAAACCTTGGTTTTGGGACTGCTTTTCTTCTCTTTGTTAATGTCTGTGTAATACATAGTTTGTCCTCTCTGGGCTAAGTTTCATGTCACGCAACTTTTGGCAACAAAGCTAGATTGCCACTCGGCAGAAGTAACCCTCTTGTCTGTTTCTTCCTGCTTAGGTTACCCTTTGGCTTTGTTTTATCGGCATTACCTTTTCTACAAGGACAGCTACCTCATCCATCTATTTCATGCTTTTACGGGCCTCTCCATTGCTTATTTTAACTTTGGTAAGTGGTCAGATTAGCAGGGATACTGATTAGATCCTGGGAAAGAACAAACCTGAATAGAATTCCCATGGGAGAAATTAATGGATTGGGAAGTTTTCTTGGAAAATTTGTTGCTGCTGTTGTTTTTCGAGGCCGGATCTCACTCTAGCCCAGGCTGACCTCGAATTCGCTCCGTAGTCTCGGGTGGCCCCCAGCTCAGCATTCCTCCTACTACCTCTGCTTCCCAGGTGATGGTATGAAAGGCTTACACCACCACACCCAGCCTTTTGTTTTGTTTTGTTTTGTTTTTTTCGAGGTAGGGTCTCACTCTAGTCCAGGCTGACCTTGAACTCACTATGTAGTCTCAGGGTGGCCTTGAACTCTTGGCAATCCACCTACCTCTGCCTCCCGAGTGCTGGGATTAAAGGTATGCACCACCACGCCCGGCTTTTTTTTTTTTCTATTTTTAAAAATTATTTTTATTTGCAGTCAGAGAGAGATAGAAGGCCAAACTGGGGCTACAAAGTGAGTTCGAGGTCAGCCTGGGCATGTGAGACCCTGACACAAAAAAGAAAACAAAGGCCAGGTGTGGGGGTGCAGAAGGCTCACCCCGATCTGCTTTCCTTTCTGCACCAGGACACCAGTTCTACCACTCCCTGCTGTGTGTCGTGCTGCAGTTCCTCATCCTGCGACTCATGGGCCGCACCGTCACTGCCATCCTCACTACTTTCTGCTTCCAGATGGTAAACTTTTCTCTGAGCAGCTCAGGTCACATGTGGCAGCAGGTGGAGGGTGGCAGTCTAGAGCAGGCAGTGACCCTGAAGAGCCGTTTCCACCCCTCCCCTCAACACACAGGCTGACTTTTGGTAGGTCACTATCATGGGCCTGGGCACACCGTAGTGGTAACTCGTTACTTGCCCCAGGTCCTTACCAGCTAACCCTTTGCATGGGACTGTGCCATCATGGTTCTTTGGCTCTTACCAGGGCTCGGTCCCGGACTGGGAGAAAGTCATTACAAACCAAGGGAGAAAACCAATTAAGAATGAACTAGAGCCAGGCATCTAAATGCTCGGCTCACCTCATTCTCCTCTGAGAAGCCGTGAATACATCTCCCCACCCTCCACCGTAGGGTTAATGTCTCCAGCTCACAGTAGCCCAGGCTGACCTGGAATTCACTATGTCATCTCAGGGTGGCCTCGAACCCACAGTGTTCCTACTGAGTGCCACCACGCCCAGCTTTAATCTTTTTTTTAAAATAAACTTTATTTATTTGAGAGAGAATGGGTGTGCCAGGGCCTCCAGTCACTGCAGACGAACTCCAGATGCATGTGCCACCTTGTGCATCTGGCTTACGTGGGTCCTGGAAAATCAAACCGGGATCCTTTAGCTTTGCAGGCAAGTGCGGCAGTCCTCCTACCTGTGCTGGGACTTTTTTTTTTTTTAATTACATCTCACTATGTAGCCCAAGCCAGCCCCACTTTTCATGTTGCTTTGGCTAGCCTCAAATTTGACATCTCCCGAGGGTTGAGATGATAACTCTGCACCAGTGTGCCTGGCTTGTAGGAACATCTTGATGCTTTTAATGACAGAATCAGGAGAAAGGAAAAATGAAAGCATTCAGCAGATTTGAGAGAAGGGAAATTTAAGAGGCCAGGCATGGTGGTGCACACTTGGGAAACTAATGCAGGATTGTCAGTTGAAGGCCATAGTTAAATAACAGGAAAGAAGAAAGGGGGGAGGAAAAGGAAAGGGAAACCAGTGATAGTGGAATCAGTTGTTCTCTCCTAGGCCTACCTTCTTGCTGGATATTATTATACAGCCACTGGTGACTATGATATCAAGTGGACAATGCCACATTGCGTTCTGACACTGAAGCTGATTGGTGAGTCGAGAGCACTGCCTTACCCATTTACCCCCCACTCTGGGCAAATGGCTATACCGGTGCACCCTGTTACACTGCTGACTGCGCCTCGGGGTCCTTTCCGTCTAGTCTAGCCACCCTCTCTCTGCTCAGGTCTGGCTGTTGACTACTTTGACGGGGGAAAAGACCAGGTAAGCACTCGCTCCTCTGCTGAGAGGCTAAAAATTCAACCAGAGGGAAGGAGGAAGGTCGTTGTCACCAAAAACTAGACCCAGTGCCAGGGGCAGGGCCTCTGCCTCATTGCCCAGCCTGTGTGATGTCTGTTTCAGAGAGCACTGAGCAAGGATCAGCCAAGGGTCCAGCTCTTGCACAAAGTCCAGAGATCAGTGCCAGCAAGGCACTGTCAAAGCAGCAACAGCCAGCTGTTGGCTAAGCTACCCCACATTTCCACATGAAGCAGCTCTTTTCCATCCCCCAAAGAGAAGGCAAGCTGAAGAACCCCAAGCAGCGGGGCAAAGGGTGGGAGTACGCACACTGGCTCTGGAGGAGATTCAAGGCTGTCCTGAACCTGCCTTCTCTTCTCGGCATAGAATTCCTTGTCCTCTGAGCAACAGAAATACGCCATAAGGGGTGTCCCCTCCCTGCTGGAAGTCGCCGGCTTCTCCTACTTCTATGGGGCCTTCTTGGTAGGGCCCCAGTTCTCAATGAACCACTACATGAAGCTGGTGCAGGGACAGCTGACAGACACACCAGGGAAGATGCCAAGCAGGTAATTGCCCCCCGAATCAAGACCTGTGTGCAGGTGTTCACAAAGTCACGTCAGAAGGGCCTTTCCCACAGGGCAGCCTGGGCCTAGCCCACTGATCCACCCCGTACTGCCCACTCCTGAGCATGGGTTACTTCCAGCCTCTTGTGCTGTAGCACAAACGTAAATTTTCACTTCTATGCCCTGCCTTTACAGCCTGTTTTCTCATATAAAAGGTAAAAAACAACCAGGCGTGGTGGTGCACGCCTTTAATCCCAGCAGTCAGGAGGCAGAGGTAGGAGGATTGCTGTGAGTTCGAGGCCACCCGGAGACTCCATAGTGAATTCCAGGCCAGCAAAAGCCAGGTCTGGTGATGTGCACTGAAGCACCAGCACTGGGGTGAGAAGCAGGCCAGCTTGGACCACACACGGAGCCCGTGTCTGAAAGATGTAAAAAGTACAAACCCAGTCAGGTGCGGTGGCGCACACCTTTAGTCCCAGCACTCTGGAGGGTGAGGTAGGGCTGCTGTGAGTTCAAAGACAGCCTGTAACTACAGAGTTAATTCCAGGACAGCCTGGGCTAGAATGAGACCCTATCTCAAAAAAAAAAAAGGAAAAATGTAAATCCGTAGAAAATTTAAGTTACCAGAATTCAGAATTCCTTCACTGGGAACTCGCCTCACCTGGTGACTTCAAGAGGCAGAAACACACTCACAGTCGGCAGTTACAGTTCTTTACATAGGGCGTCCAGCCCCTTGTGGACGGGAACCGCGGTGACCCTGACCTCTCTAGCACGGAAGGGCTGACCGCCACAGGATGCCCGGCACGCTCCCTGAGCTGCTGAGGCTGTGCTACAGCCTCACACGGGCCTCTCAGCAACCACAGGTCAAAGGGCAAGAGGCGAGGCCCTGCTGCCCATGACCCCACTTATTCCTTTCCAGCACCATACCTGCTCTCAAGCGCCTCAGTCTGGGCCTCGTCTACCTGGTGGGCTACACTCTGCTCAGCCCCCACATCACAGAAGACTATCTCCTCACTGAAGACTACGACGTGAGTGGCTGCCGACAGGGCAGTACGCCTGCCTCCCCGAGAAAAGGGACAAGCAAGGACCCCTGTAGATAGCAGAGACGTAGGCAGTGCCACCTGCTGTGGATGTGTGAGGCGGTGTCAGTGCCGGCCAGGCCGAGGCACTGCTCAGTGACCTTCACAGGCAAGGGCTGTGCCCGTACACTTGGCACTCTCGCACAGGCCGTGCTGTTGCCACCCCGAGCGGCTTCTTGGAGCCCAGCAGCTGCAAACTCTGCGGCCTCTTTTCTTCTTTCAACTGCCCGGGAGGGGGGAGGGGCGGCAGGGGCTCATAAAGCAAAGCAGAGGTTCGGAAAGCTGGCTTGTGCTCCGGCGCCCCATGTCTGCCTGGATAGGTAGGTCAGGTTTCTCTGCGCCATGCCTACGTGAGGTTTCTGTCGGTACTGTACAGACAGGCTTCGCAGAGGCAGGCAACAGAAGAGGAAGGAGCTAGTCTCTAAGACTCCGAGGAGGAGGAAGATGGATGTTGCCTGGGTTCTGCCCTTCTCCCCTTAGCAGTTGTAAAGACAGGTGGAGTTGGCAGGTGTGAGGGAGCCAGCTGAGTGTGAGAACGCTAGGGTGTGCCATCCTTAACGCCCATGTCCTCTCTCCTCCAAGAGCCGTCCTTTCTGGTTCCGCTGCATGTACATGCTGGTCTGGGGCAAGTTTGTACTGTACAAATACGTCACCTGTTGGCTGGTCACAGTGAGTACAGAAGACAAACGGTCACATAAGCAAACTGGGGAGGCCCGTGGGATAGAGTGGCAAGTGCCCTGAACCGCCCCTTCCCGCAGGAAGGAGTGTGCATTTTGTCCGGGCTGGGCTTCAACGGCTTTGAAGAAAATGGAAAAGCAAAGTGGGATGCCTGTGCCAACATGAAGGTGTGGCTCTTTGAGACAAACCCCCGCTTCAACGGCACCATAGCCTCTTTCAACATCAACACCAACGCCTGGGTGGCCCGGTGAGCAGTCTGGAGGCCTGGGCCCAAGCTCCTTCCCTAGGCTTAGGGCAGGGATGTGTTGTCACCTCTGTCCATGTCCAACACTTGTTACTCGCACTAGCTCTGTCCCACCTAGGACCGCCTCCCCAATTCTGTAAGAGCTTCACACCCTGACTTCTAGTCCCAGTTCTTCCCCTTGCTGGTTGTGTCCTCCCCACCCAGCACCGGAATAGAAACAGCTTGAGAATGGCCTGACCTTTCTCCACTGCCCCCTCATGCCAGCACTTAGGGGCTCGTCTGCCCTCCAAGCTGCCCTGTCTGCACTCCTCCTGTACCCCCAGTGGCACAAGTAAGAGCCAGCCACCACTCCACTCTGGGCACCCCATCCCAGGAACAGAACAGTGGGAATGCCAGGAGCCAGGCTGAGACTTGGCCTTGCCCACTCTCTTCTCTAGTTATGTCTTCAAACGCCTCAAGTTCCTCGGGAACAAAGAATTGTCGCAGGGTCTGTCCTTGCTGTTCCTGGCCCTCTGGCACGGGCTACACTCAGGGTACCTGGTTTGCTTCCAGATGGAATTCCTCATTGTTGTTGTGGAGAAGCAGGTATGACTCAAGGGTGGGGTTCGAAGGGAGAAAGAGAAGGCTAGGACGCTGACCTCTCCTTCCTACCCAGGCTGTCAACCTAATTCAAGAGAGCCCCACCCTGAGAGGCCTGGCCTCCATCACTGTCCTACAGCCCTTCTACTACTTGGTGCAGCAGACCATTCACTGGCTCTTCATGGGCTATTCCATGACTGCCTTCTGCCTCTTCACATGGGACAAATGGCTCAAGGTGAGTCAAGACCCGAGTGCAAGGTGATCGGGGAGGCCCCAGAACTTGAGGTAGCATGGGGCAGCCCGTGCCTCACAGCTGCCTCAGCGCCCTCGGTCTCCACAGGTCTATCAGTCCATCTACTTTCTCGGCCACGTCTTCTTCTTGATCCTACTATTCACATTGCCTTATGTTCACAAAGCAATGGTGCCAAGGAAAGAGAAGTTAAAGAAAAAGGAGTAGTAGTCTGTCCCCTGGTAAGTAAGCACCCTATAGAAGCACAGGCTTGGAAGGGAGGAGATGGAGGTTGGGGAGGATCTCAACATGCCCTGCCCACTGAGGAAGCACCACAGGGCCCTATTCTAGCTTGCTAGGAGGAAGCTTCTAGGGTCACAGACCAAGGACCAGGCTTAACTCAAGCCAGCCTTCTAACCACACAAATTGCTTTACAGGTGGCCTAGAGCAGGACTGGGGCAGAAACTACTTGTGTCCCTTCTCAGAGCACTCCGTCAGCCCAGAGCAGAGACAGAGAAGCCAGGGAGCTGGGAGCCACATGCCTCCAGCTGTGCCTCTGCCACAGTCTTCGCCAGGCCAAGGGGGAAGCTCTTGTGGGAGGAGCAGAGGGGCTGCCACCCCTTGGGGCTCCCCCATGCACGTTGCCTTATCTCTCTCCCCTCTAGCCAGGAATCTGTTGTGTTCTGCCAATCCACGATTGTACATGTGCCGATACCGCCACCCCCCCCCATGGGGGGGAGGGGAGGGTACAAGGCCCTGCCTGCTCTACTTTTTCTATCTTGGAACTATACCAGATAAAAAAATTACTTGTTTGTTCTGTTTTTCACTGCTAGCTTCCCTGACTGCTTTCTTTTGCACTCAGTTCTGTCCTTGCCATGGCTGAGGTCATGAAGGTCTCTCCTTTACAGCATGAGGGTCTGGGAAGACAGGAGGTAAAGCCTGCCTTCAAAGCCTGGAAGCAACCAGAACCAAACTCTGAAACTTCACCTACACTTTTTTGTTCTGTTTTTTCGAGGTAGGGTTTCGCTGTAGCCCAGGCTGACCTGGAATTCACCATACAGTCTCAGAGTGGCCTCAAACTCATGGCGATCCTCCTACCTCTGCCTCCCGAGCACTGGGATTAAAGGCGTGCAACACAATGCCAAGCGAAACCTCACCTAAACTCTAAGGGAAATAATTGCTACCACTATACATTGCTAAGTTTAGGAACCTCCCAAAACAACCAGATTTGCAAGTATTTATGGGACACCAAAAAAATGTAATGTACAGTATTACAAGAAGCTAATTAATCTCCCAGCAGTCAGTCTAGACAGTCAACGGATGCAAAGCCAACAGTCCTTGTTTCAGAACTAGAGTCTGCTGGTGTCAGATGACCCCCCACACTTCTTCAAAGGCTGTGGTGAGTTTGGCACAGGTGAGGGCAGCAGACAGGGGGTAATTGCTGATGGACACCATCTTCTCGGTATACTCCACATTGACCTGCGGAGAAAATGGTCTGGTCAGCCAACTCCGACCCTGTAGCAAGTTCAGACCTTCTTCAAAACAGAAAAGCACAGCTGAGCTAGTATTTCACTAGCAATGCAGTTTAACATAACATTTCTACAGAAGAGGAAGATCCTAGGTTTGTCTATTACAAAAATGCTAGCACTTTCCTGTTCCTACTCCTTCCAAACTTGTAAGAACGAGGGTTGTCAGAATGTTCTCGGAATTCTGCACTGAGCTTCAGTTCTATGAAGAATGTTAAGGGCTGAGCCTAGGCTGTACCTTGCCGTGGGCAAAGGCCCCCACCACGAAAACAACAGGGTCACTGTTTGGCACCAGCTCTCGCACATCACTGACAGCTGGGATGGAAAAGGAAGTGCCAATTTTCATACAGCCAACTGGAAAGTGATCTGATACAGGATTCTTAATGACCTAAAGAAAAAGAAAAGTCAGCCCCAGAAACAGTCCCAGTCCCCTAGCCACAAACCAGTAGGTTTTATCACCTCACCTTCAAAAGCTTCTGGGGGCCATCAGCTGCTCGAACACTGAGTTTGTGCAAAAGCTGAACTGGGGAGGGGAGAAAAGAATTCAGGGGTGGATGGAGAATACCCAGCGATCTAACCAGAAAAATGCGCAGTGCACAGGATTAAGAATGGCTCTCTCTGTGTCCTTAACATCCACACTGTATTCTTAAATGTTGCAAACAGTCGTTAGGCAGTTTGAGCCCATGATGGGTTCATCTTACCACTCAATCAGGAACCTAATAAGAACAGGAGAGTCCCACTTCCATGAGCGCAGAGATAGCAGAAGGCAGAAGTCTGCCCCCGGCAATCATGTTGCTCTTCCACTGAAGAACCCGACATCTCATTCTCCCTTTCTTCTCTTCCCTACTGCCAAGTTCATTTGGATTTAAACCCTAAGCTGCTCACCCATGAGGCCACAAAAGCGGTCAAAGGTTCTGGGAATTCGAGTCTGGGGATTCACTTCAATCAACACATTCTTCTGTGTGTGGATATACACCTGTAGCAAGCCAGCTCTGTTCAGGGGACTGTCCATCAGCATCAGCAAGCTCTGAGGAAGGGAGAAGCCAGGCACAGTGAAGCTTGAAGAAGGGCAGCATTCGGCTGCCTGGTCTTCTGTAAAGGGGAAAGGCTCTCCAGTTCTGTCCCAGCGGTTACCTGGTGGGCTATGTCTGGTCTTACTTCCCCAGGGTCCCGCCCATTCTTCAACAACATAGACTTGTGCTTGTCACAGTTGAGTAGCTCGTAAGTCTTCCCTGCCTGAAGAACAGAAACCACAACAGCAACGTAAGTTAATTACCTAGCCCAGCAGTTCTCAGTGTAGTCCCTGAACAGGCATGAGATCAGGAAATTTGCTCCACAGGCAAATTCTCAAGCGCACACTAGACGTAAGTCAGAAACCCTGGGAGTGCCAGCAAGCCTTTCACAGGATTCCTCTAAATACACACAACCTAAATACAAAATAACTCATCTTCAGGTGGGGGCGGGGCAGAGGAAGGGCACACTGGATTTAATTCTTATAACCCATGGCTATTAGGCAAGGCCACAAGGATCCTAAGGCCAGGCAGGAGCCCATGGCCAATGTGCATGTACTGGGGAAATCCGCACATGCTGTCCTTGGTCTGTAAGACAAACAGGCACTGAGTGCCAGGCTGCAAGTCTGAGCAGAAGCAGTAAGAAGGCTCTAATGATAGAGCCGGGAATGACGGTGTGCGCTGGACTCCCTGCTTGGGAGGCTGAGGCAGCACTGGGAGCTCAGTGGCCGCCTGAGCTCGATTTGGACTCAAACAAAAAAGATGAACAGAAAACAGCTGGGCATGGTGGTGCCCGCCTCTACTCCCAGCACTGAGAGCAGGGGTAGGAGATGAAAATGCTTAAGTTTGAATAGTTAATAAAGCAAGAATGTCAGAGGAGCAGGACTGGGGAGATGGCTCAGGCTGGAGACAAGACTTAGCAACCGGTTAAGGCACATGCCTGTGAAGCCTAAGGACCAGGTTAGATTCTCCAGGTCCCACGTAAGCCAGGTGCACATGCATCTGGAGTACGTTTGCAGTGGCTAGAGGCCCTGGCATGCCCATTCTCTCTTTCTCTCCCCCCCCGCCTCTCTCTCTAATAAATAAATAAATAAATAAATAAAATCTTTTCTTTTAAAAAAAAAAAAAAGGAAATTCCTTGCAAGTTCTACCAGCCCTGGTTCAATTCCTCAGGACCCATGTACAAAGTGGTGTGTGCATCTGGAGCTCATATGCAGCAAGAGGCCCTGGTGTACCCATTCTTTCTCTCCTCACAAATACACACACATCTGCATATGCAAATCAGAGAAGGAAGAATCAAGAACTGAGGGTACAGGTCAGTGGTAGAACATGTCTTCCTAGCATGCAAGAGGCCCCTAGGTTCAAAGTGCAGTGCCACAGAAGAAAAAGGAGAAAAAGAAAACTAAACCGTGAGATACCAAAGGAACTTTATGAATAATCCAACTTAACCCTTAAGGATAAAACTGGGGGTAGGGTTGGTCTTTAATGAAACACAAAAGAAAATAATGTATTTCACATACAGTAATGGTAAAAAAAAAAAAATGAGAACTTTTAGTTTCATATAATCATAAGTTTTTATGAGTAAGTTTGAAAACCATGTATCCTAACTGTTTAAAGATACAGGAAAGACTTAGGATGAAAACCATGTGTTTTGGAGACACGGGAAAGGCCTTTTTTTGTCCCAGGCTGACCTGGAACTCACTCTGTAGTCTCAAGCCGGCTTCAAACTCATGGCAACCCTACCTCTGCCTCCCATAGGAAAGAACTTTCCTGTACTCACAAAAACAAATAGTCAATCATCATGCGATATTACAAACTGTGATAAACATAAGGTAAAGTAGGTGGTTCACAGGGTATTATAACAGGAAATATATACCAGGGAGTCATTCCATTGTCACTATATTTCTATCCACCTCAAACACAGACCATCATTTAATAGTCTACAGCCCTATTTTGACCACAGCTCTGTGGTTTAGCCTTGTAACAAAAACCAGCATCATAAAACGTAACCAGCACTCAGGAAGCTGAGGCATTCCAGGCTGCTCTGAGTATGAAACCCTGTCTCAAATACCAAAAAAATACCAATACATGGGGGCACACACCTTTAAACCCAGCACTCAGGAGGCAAGGGTTGGTGGATCACCGTGAGTTCGGGGTCAGCCTCGGCTACAGTGAGACCCTACCTCGAAAAACCAAAAGCATCACAAGTAAGACTCTCTGGACATGCTGGCATGTGCCTGTAATCTCAGCAATTAGGGGGACACCAAGTTCCATCACAAAAACAGTAATAATAAATGAGCAGGTAAGTAACAATCAGTGAGATAAAGAGCTGAGAATGAGGGCTGGAGAGATGGCTCAGCAGTACATGGTTAGTCTTGGGAAGTTTCCCTGAAGCCACAGGCAAGGCTCTTACCGGCAAAGCCAAAGGACCCAGGTTCAATTCCCCAGGACCCATGTAAGCCAGATGCACAGGGTGGCGCATGCATCTGGAGTTCATTGTCAGTGGCTGGAGGTCCTGGTACACCCATTTTCTCTCTCCTCTCAAATAAATAAAAAAAATTTTTAAATGAGTGCTGGGCATGGTGGTACACACCTTTAATCCCAGTACTTGAGAGGCAGATGTAGGAGGATTGCCATGAATTCCAGATCAGCCTGGACTAAAGTGAGACCCTACCTCTAAAAACCAAAAAAAAAAAAAAAAGAACTAAGAAAGGGGTGTTTGCAATTAACAATATATTCAGTGGCCTTGGGCTAAAAAGGACTTAGTGCTTTCAAAGAACTCATAGGAAGCTAGAATATATGAAGACAGTGGGGGGAAAAAAACAAGATTGGCAAAAGCAACAGGTACCAATACAAGAAAGACAAAAAAAAAAAAAAAACAATACAGCCAGGCCTGATGGCACTGGCCTGTAATGCCAACTATTCAGGAGGATTACAAATTCAAGTCCAGACTAGGTTGCAGAATGAGATAAAGGCCAGCTAGAGCAACCCTATCTTTAAAAAAAAAAAAAAAAAAAAAAAGCCAGGCTAGTGAGATGGTTTAGCAGTTAAGGCATTTGCCTGCAAAGTTAAAGGACCACAGTTCAATTCCCCAGGACCCATGTAAGCCAGATGCACAAGATAGTGCACACATCTGGAGTTTGTTTGCAATGGCTGGAGGCCCCGGCGTGCCCGTTCTCTCTCTCTCTCTCCCTCTCCCCCCCCACCCTCTCTCTCTCTCTCTCTCAAATAAATAAAGATATATTTTTTAAAAAGCCAGACATGGTGTCTCAATTTTTTTTTTTTTCGAGGTAGGGTCTCACTCTAACTCAGACTGACTTGAAATTCACTCTGTAGTTTCAGGGTGGTCTTGACCTCATGGTGATGCTCCGACCTCTGCCTATCCAGTGCGGGGATTAAAGGCGTGCACCACCATGCCCAGTTTGGTGTCTCACATCTTTAATCTCAAAAGGCAGAGGTAGGAGGATCAACATGAGTTTGAGACCAGCTTGAGACTAGTGTATTCCAGGCCAGCTTGGGCTAGAGCCTAGCGAGGCCCTACCTCAAAAAAACTAAAAGTAAAGCTGGGGATATATCTCAGTAGTAGAGTACTTGCACAGTATACACAAGGCTCTATGCTCAGTCCCCAGTACTTGGGGAAGGGGGGAGAAAACAGTCTGACAAAAATTTCAACCAGCTATAAATTGTCACCCTTGACATACCACTAATTAAAGAATGTTCCAAAATTCTAAGAATATGTGCTAGCAATTTAAATTTGGTCATAACCTTTTCAACTTCTTAAAGTTACCAAGCCAGGCATGGTGGCCCATGCCTTTAATCACCATACACAGGAGGTAGATGTAGAAGGATAAGCTGTGAGTTCGAGGCCACCCTGAGACTCCAGAGTGAATTCCAGGTCAGGCTATGTTAGAGCAAGACCCTATCTCCAAAAAAAAAAAAAAAAAGCTGGGCATGGTGGCGCACGTCTTTAATCCCAGCACTCAGAAGGCAGAGGTAGGAGGATCACTGTGAGTTCGAGGCCACCCTGAGACCTGAGACTACAGAGTGAATTCCAGGTCAGCCTGGGCTACAGTGACACCCTACAGGGGGAGAAAAGTTACCAGGAGTAGATAATATTAATTTATTTCAAACACTATTTTAAACACTTCATACATACAAATTCCTTTTATCCCCATATATGAAGTGACTAAGTGAACTGGTTACCTAGGGTTACAAAACTACCTGAACCTAAGCAGTTCAGTAAGAATCTACACCCTCAAACACTGCGGGCACAGGCAAGATTTCCACATTTGCAAATTAGTTAATACTGGACTACTAATATGTCATATCAAAATTAGTATTCAGAGTTAATAGGCTGGAAAAATGGACAATCAGTTAGGAAGGAATAAGAGCCTGTAGTTAGGATGGATATATCATTACAAAAGAAAATGAAAGGAAATCTGATTACTTAATGGGGGAAAAAAAGTTTTCCCAGACTGAATCTTAATCAAGTGGCTGAGGAAGAACAGGCTGGGGGACAAAGTGTTCTTGCCTCAGAGTATTAGAAAATAGATTACCTTTTGTCAGGCGTGGTGGCACACGCCTTTAATCCCAGCACTCAGGAGGCAGAGGTAGGAGGACTGCTGTGAGTTTGAGGCCAGCCTGGGCTGGAGCGAAACCCTACCTCAAAAAATACAAGAGAGGGCTGGAAAGATGGCTTAGTGATTAAGACACCTGCAAAGGTCCCCAGGACCCACGTGGGCCAGGTGCACGCATCAGGAGTTTGTTCACAGTGGCCCTGGCACACCCATATTCTCTCTCTATGCCCTTTTTCTCTCAAATTAATTAAATAAATAAAAATTAAAAAGAAGAAGAAAGTGGATTACTTTTTGTTTGGGGGTTTTTTTCAGGTAGGATTTCACTCTAGCCCAGGCTGACCTGAATTTGCTACATAGTCTCAGGGGGGCCTCAAACTCATGGCAATCTTCCTACCTCTGCCTCCTGAGCACTGGGCTTAAAGGTGTGTGCCAGGGCTGGAGAGATGGCTTAGCAGTTAAGCGCTTGCCTGTGAAGCCTAAGGACCCCAGTTCGAGGCTCGATTCCCCAGGACCCACGTTAGCCAGATGCACAACGGGGTGCACGCATCTGGACTTCGTTTGCAGTGGCTGGAAGCCCTGGCACGCCCATTCTCTCTCTCTATCTATCTATCTACCTGCCTCTTTCTCTCTCTCTCTCTGTCACTCTCAAATAAATAAATAAAAATGAACAAAAAATAAAAATAAAGGTGTGTGTCACCTTGCCCAGCTGAAATAGACTATTAAAAAAAAATAGAAAAAAAATAAAGGTTTTAAATTTATTTATTAGAGAGGGAAAGAACAGGCACAACAAGGCTTCCACCCACTACAAACAAACTCCAGACACATGCAACTGTGTGTATCTGCCTTATGTGGGTACTGGGGGATCAAAGTTGGGTCCTTAGGCTTCATAGGCAACTGCCGTAACCACTAAGCCATCTCTCCAGCCCCAAATGACTATTTTTTTAATTTGTTTATTTTTTCAAGGTAGGGTCTTGCTCTAGCCCAGGCTGACCTGGAATTCACTATGTACTCTCAGGGTGCTCTTGCTTTAGCTCAGGCTCACCTGGAATTCACTATGTAGTCACAGGCTGGCCTTGAACTCATTAGGATCCTCCTACCTCTGTCTCCCGAGAGCTGGGATTAAAGGCGCCACAGCCGGCTGGCACATGCCTTTAATGCCAGTACTTGAGAGGCTGAGGTGAGTTCCAGGCCAGTGTGGGGCTACAGGTCAGCCTGGACTAGAGTGAGATCCTGTCTCAATTAAAAAAAAAAAAAAAGGAACGAGAACATTGCACAAGGTTTTAGGAAAGAAAATTGCTGCTTTTATTATACACAGGAGAAGGAATGATAAATAAAAATAAAGGGGCTGGAGAGATGGCTTAGCGGTTAAGGCACTTGCCTGCAAAGCCAAAGGATCTCAGCTCAATTCCCCAGTACCCTCGTAAACCAGATGCACAAGGTGGCGCATGTATCTGGGGTACGTCTGCAAAGGCTGGAAGCCCTGGCGCGCGCTCGCGCGCTCCCTCTCTCTCTCTCTCTTCCTCCTACCCTCTCGCAAATAAATACATAAAAGTAAAATATTTTTTAAAATAAGGCTAAGGAAGTAACCCAGTTGGTAGTCTTTGCCTTAGGCCCAAATCCCCGTACCACATAACCTGGGCAGGATGGCACCTATAATCCCAGCACTAGGGAGGCCGACACAGGAGAATGAGGATAGGTAATTCAAGGCCATCCTCAGATACATAACCAGTTCAAGGCCAGCCTGGAATATAGAGACCCAGCCGAGCAATACATTCGATTAGATAAAGTATGAAATAGACGGCTGGCTAGCAGGGTGGATGGGTGATGGCTTTACTAAATCATCTGGTCCAGACATCTTCAAGACAGGCAGAAATATAAAGAGAAAATGGAAGTACTTTTGATGCAATGAAACATCACGGCCTTAGTAACAAGACGCTGAGCAAGCTACTGCCTTTGGAATGTGGGAGGCCTCAACAGACACAGCTCCCCTAAACTTCAATGATTTGTATCACACAATCCTGATAAACCTGGAAACCGGGCCAGGAGTGGAATGAGAACCAAAGACAGCGAAAACAATAATACACACTGACATCCCAGGACGCCAACGACAACTAGGTCATCACGCCTCCAAGCCAGGCTCGCCCTCAGCTGCCTCCATCCTTTCTGTCTGTCCCCTCATCCATCCCGCGCGATCACGTCGCCAGTGCCGGCGGCGCCAACTTCCAGCTACCTTGACCGTCTCCAGACTGGCGCCTTCCAGCACCACAATGAGCCGGCGGCCTGCGCTCTTGCCGCCTACGCCGAATCGGGGTCTCTTCGGGGCCGCGGCGTCCCAGTCCCGCTCGTGCTCCTGCTCCCCAAAGCGCCGCTCACGAGGCCGAATCGCGCCACTGGGCGCAGCCATCTTGCAGGCAGACCGGAAGCCGCGCAGCCGCCCTCACGCCGGCGCCGCGCTCGCCCCCGCGCGCGGCCGCCGGGCTGCCATCTTGAAGACGCTGAATGGCTGCAGGCCGGCTTGACTGACGACTCCGGGGGGGGGGCGGTCCCGCAAAGGGGCGGGACTTCCGTAGACGCGCTTCCTGTGCGCGGGGGCGGGGCGAGGGCGCACTTCCGGTGCCCTTTCTCCCGTTGGCGCCGCGGCGCCGATCCTCGCGGACGGGCGCGGTCTCGAAGCTGGAGCCGGGCACAAGGCGGCGGCGCCCCGAGCAGGATCAGACATGGCCCAGAACCTGAAGGACTTGGCGGGGCGCCTGCCCGCCGGGCCTCGGGGCATGGGCACGGCCCTGAAGCTGCTGCTGGGGGCCGGGGCGGTCGCCTACGGCGTCCGCGAGTCCGTGTTCACGGGTGAGCAGCGCGCGCCGCGCCGGGCTCCTGCCTCCCTGCCGCGGGGGAGCCGGGCGCAGCCTTCATGCCCACCCTTCTCCCCACAGTGGAAGGCGGGCACCGAGCCATCTTCTTTAATCGGATCGGTGGTGTGCAGCAAGACACCATCCTAGCCGAAGGCCTCCACTTCAGGTAATGGCGGGCAGACGCCCTGACCCTTCACCCTTGACGCGTCCCTCCGCTGCCTGCCCCCGGCCTTGCTCACCCCTGCGCCCGGGACAAGGCTGCAAAACTCGAGCAGCAGGAGGAGAGTCGGTCCCCTGGTGTTTGTGGTTATGGGGGGGGCGGGGGCCCAAGAGCGCGTGGCGAGAGGAAGCCGGCCAAATGAGCGCGATGGAGTTCCCCAGTGCCTGTTCCCGACTTCTCTCCTCCAGGATCCCCTGGTTCCAGTACCCCATCATCTATGACATTCGGGCCAGACCCCGAAAAATCTCCTCCCCCACAGGCTCCAAAGGTGAGTGTGGACAGTTGAGCAGCGTGGCACGTGGGATACCCAAAGAAAGGAACCTGGCCAGAGAGGAAGATGTAGTCTGAGGACCTTCAGGCCTTGGTTTCCCCTTCAGCAAAAGAGCCTGCCTTCACCAGGAATGGTAGCCCACGCCAGTAATCACAGCGCTCTGGAGGCGGAGGTAGGATCGACACGAATGCCAGGGCAGCCTGGGCTAGAGTGAGAAAACGGCCCACTTCCTCCATTAAGTGAATGCATTCCGGTACATGGATGCTTGCACATCTTAAGTTACAAGCCCAGTTGCCTCTGCAATTATACCTTACAAACCCTGGAGAAATTGATCCCGCTTGTCACTAGTTCTCTTCGCTGGGTCTGTTGTAGACCACACTTAGAAGCTCAGTCTTTGAGATTCTCCAGGCCTCTTCCTTGGTCACATGTACACTCAGAAGTGGGTAGCTCACGCTATGCTATTTTTACTGTGTCACTTATTTACTAGGACCGAGTAGAAATAGTCAACTGGGGACTAGAAAATTGGCTCAGTGGTTAAGGCACTTACCTGCAACGCCTAAGGACCCAGGCTCGATTCCCCAGTACCCATGTAAAGCCTATGCACCCATTCTCTCTGTTTTTCTCTTTCTGTTTGAAAATAAATATTTTTTAAAAAAGGAAAAAAGAAGTAGCCAGGCGTGATGGTGCACACCTTTGATCCCAGCACTTGGGAGGCAGAGGTAGGAGAATCGCTGTGAATTTGAGGCCACCCTGAGACTACATAGTGAATTCCAGGTCAGCCTGGGCTAGAATGAGACCCTACCTCAAAACAACCAAAAAAAAAAGATAGCTGTACTTGTAGACGACTTGTAGTTGACTTTGTCACGGCGAATAAGGATCCATTTTACCTCTGCTGTCCCATCTTGTCAACCGACCTGATTTGTGTCCTCCCCTAGGGAAGTGCAGCATTGCTCAGAATTTTGGGAGGAAATAGTGGGGGGTCTAGAACTTGGTCTTGATGGCATTGCTAACTTTTCCCTCAGACCTGCAGATGGTGAACATCTCCCTGCGTGTGCTGTCTCGACCCAATGCCCAGGAGCTTCCCAGCATGTACCAGCGCTTAGGGCTAGACTACGAGGAGCGTGTGCTGCCGTCCATTGTCAATGAGGTGCTCAAGAGTGTGGTGGCCAAGTTCAATGCCTCACAGTTGATCACCCAGCGAGCCCAGGTCTGATTCCCATCATCGTCTACATAATAACAGCATTTCCTTCCTCAGCTCAGGGTTCTGGATACTAGAAAATACAGCTTATTAGGAAAGGTTATAAGGCTGAGGATAGCCTAGCATGGTGGCACACGCCTTTAATCCCAGCACTCAGGAGGCAGGTGGATTGCTGTGAGTTTGAGGCTACATAGTGAATTCCAGGTCAGCCTGGGCTAGAGTGAGACCCTACCTAAAAAAAATAAAAGGAAAGAAACTAAGGATGTAGCTCTGAAGGTAAAGGCAGAGGGTCAGGTTTATCCTCAGTGTTACCCTGATTATCACTGTAGGAAACGACAAGCAACACTAGAATGGGAATGGTGCCTAAGCATAGTAGAAAGCAGTGACCATCTAGACTTATCCTGCACCTCTTTTAAAAAAAAAAAAAAAGTTTATTTTTATTTGAGAGCAATAGACAAAGAGGCAGATAGAGAATCAGCATGCCAGGGCCTCTAGCCACTGCAAATGAACTCCAAACATGGGCCCCCTTGTGCATCTGACTGGTCCTGGGGAATCAAGCCTCGTACCGGGGTCCTTGGCTTCACAGGCAAGCACTTAACCGCTAAGCCATCTCTCCAGCCTAATCCTGCAGCTCTTTCCACAAAGAGACTCCTTACTTGTGAAGCTGAGATTTGTACTGTATTGGGGCGTGAGATAAGTGGTCACCGTGAATAGAGCAGCACACCACCTCTCTGGTGGTGTCTCATCATGACAGCAGATAGAACCATGTCTTCTGTAGTGAACATCCGAAGACCCAAGAAGTTGGTGAATTTCTTGCCATGTGAGATCTGGTGTTTAGATGGTCACAGCAATTGCCTTCCTTTCAGTTCTCTGATTCCCTCAAACCACCCCTCCCTTCCCCTCCCCACCCCTGCCCCCAGGTGTCCCTGTTGATTCGACGGGAGCTGACTGAGCGCGCCAAGGACTTCAGCCTCATCCTCGACGACGTAGCCATCACAGAGCTAAGTTTCAGCCGAGAGTACACAGCTGCTGTAGAAGCCAAGCAAGTGGGTAAGTCGCGCCAGGTGTGGAGCAAGGTCCTCTGGAGGCAGGAAGAAGGGGGCTGGCCCGTGGTGTCACATCCGTGATGCCGACCCTTCTACCACAGCCCAGCAGGAGGCTCAGCGGGCCCAATTCTTGGTGGAGAAAGCAAAGCAGGAACAACGACAAAAGATTGTACAGGCCGAAGGGGAGGCTGAGGCTGCCAAGATGATATCCTTCTGCTAGAGTGCTTGACCCCTCCCCTGGGCACCCTGCTTCCTGAGCTTCCTCATGGGCTGGCTGATGAGACTAAGGCGAATGTGAATCTTGGCTTTTGCAGGGGTGGATCTGAAATCTTGGTGGGGATACCTGAGGCCTGGCTCCCCACTGTAAGGCCAGATCAACAGCACTGCTGACCTTGCCTTCGTGTCTGCTGCCATGCCAGTGCTTGGCAGCAGCCTACAGGAAGGTCTACATGGGGCAAACAAAATGGGGGTGGGCACAAGCCACATGAGCACAACCTTGGATCTGACAGCCCAGAGGAGGACTGTCAAAATAAGGATGTAGCAAGGGATGTGACACAGCCTGTGTGAACCCTTAACCCTGTCCTGCTTACCTTGGAGAAGCACTGGGCAAGAATCCTGGCTATATCAAGCTCCGCAAGATCCGGGCTGCCCAGAACATCTCCAAGACGGTGAGTGGGAGGGCCCCTCGCCCAGGGCTTCCCTGACAGTAAAAATCTTCAGTTATACGCTGGTGGTTTGATTCAGGTGTCTCCCATAAATTACGTGTTCTGGCTGCTAGGTCCCCAGTTGATGGAGATTTGGGAATTAACACCTGGAGGCAGTGTATTGTTGGAGGCGGGCTTATGGGTGCTATATAGCCAGCTTCCCCTTGCCAGTGTTTGGCATACACTCCTGTTACTTGTCCATGTGTTGGGCAGGGAAGTGATGTCCACTCCCTGCTCGTGCCATCATTTTCCCCTGCCATCATAGAGCTTCCTCTTGAGACTAAGCCAAAGCAAACCTTTTTTTCTCACAAGCTGCTCTTGGTCGGGTGATTTCTGCCAGCAATGTGAGCCTGACTGCAGCACATGTAATGGAGTTAAAATCTTCCTTGTTAGATTTCTCTTTTGAGTAACTGCCTCCCTGGGCACCTTTTCTCACCCAAGAATGACTCTTCAGGACACCCCTGCCTTGTGTTCCTACCTATTGGCAGAACTGATACACCAAGGAACTCACTTTGCATAGGAACAGGGTCTGTACTAACACAAGCATCTATCTGCTGTGTAGATTGCCACATCGCAGAACCGGATCTATCTCACAGCTGACAACCTTGTGCTGAACCTACAGGATGAAAGCTTCACCCGGTGAGACTGCACTGCATCTAGTACCCTGGGCTCTGGAGCCTGTTACAATATTCATTATTCATCAATGCTTAACAGATAGCTTCTCAGAAAGTGGGTGGTGATGGCTCCTATCTTGCATCCTCTGGGATTGACTTTATGAGATCAAGTAAGACTTTTGAGGGAGGGTCTCACTCTAGTGCAGGCTGACCTGGAATTCACTATGTAGTCTCAGGCCGGCCTCAAATTCATGGCTAGCCTCCTACATCTGCCTCCCAGTGCTGGGATTAAAGAAAGGAAAACAGAAATCGTGGCCAAGTAAACAAGTCTCCTTTCATGAGTCTGCCTGGGGTTCCTGGCATCTGCTGCATTTGCTGTCTTCCCTTGGGAGCAAAGGAGGGTTTGGAGTTGGCTGGGCCTGAAGCTGCCAAATCACATTTTTGTTTTTGTTTTTTCCATGTTTCGTGTTTGCTTCATGACGTGTCCACAGGGGAAGGTAAGTGTGGCTGTACCCTTGTTGCTTTGGGGTTCTGCAGGCTGTCTTCTCTCAATCAGGAGGAGGGAATGCTGTCCCCCCACCCCCCACGCTTTGCATCTCACTTTTGCCTCCCAAATGATGACAGTCATCTGTTTCTTTGTTCTGCAGTGACAGCCTCATCAAGGGTAAGAAATGAGGATGGTCATCAGAAAGTCCATCTCCAGAAAGGAAGTGGATGTATTTCTCCTCCGCCTTCTGAGGAGCCAGCTAGAGGGTCCAGCACACCCCACCCTGACCCCAGTATCATGTGATGGTCCCTCTGTACCCATCCTGTTCTTGAATTAAGGAAGACTAGAGACCGACCCTTTTGGAGTGAATGACTTTCCTCCTTCCTGTATTGGCGCAGGTGGGGTTGGGACAGTGTGATTTCTCAGTGATTTCCTACAGTGTTGTTCCCTCCCTCCATGTGGAAGGAGAGAACCACATCCCAGAAGTTCTCAATAAATTTTTATTATGCTAAGTAAGTCAAGCTTTCTGCATTTTAAATGGGATTCATGGGAAGCACATCTTATGGGTCTCTGCCAGCAGAGGGCGTGAGGAGCCTGAACAGTTGAGGGTCTGGGCCCTATAAGCCCAGCAGTCAAGGCTCCAAAACAGGATATAAACTGCATCCTTCATCCGGCTTCCATGTCTACCAAAGGAACCCGCTTATTTACTAACACACTCATTAAGGCTGGAGTAGTTGCGGCCATGCTGAGCCAGGCTAAAAATCTGATGACCCCAGTGGGAGCTAACTTCCTTGGTAACAGGCTTCTGTGGAGCTGTGGGGAGGTCACATGTTTCTGCTGAGACCAAAGTGTTCAAAGCCCAGTGGGTCCTGTTGCCTCTGAAGGCTAAGGGCACTTTCTTAGCCACTGGGTGTAATGAGCTATTTGCACAAAAAAAAGGGGGGGTTCCTGGGCTGGAGAGATGACTTAGCGCGGTTAAGGTGCTTGCCTGCAAAGCCGAAGGATCCCGGTTCAATTCTCCAGTGCCCACGTTAGCCAGATGCACATAAATCTGGCGCATACATCTGGAGTTCCTTTGCCGTGGCTGGAGGCCATAGCACGTCCATTCTCTCCCTCTCTGCTAATAGTAAAAGAAAAAGTCCTCCCAATGGATGTGGGCTTTCCCCATAGCCCCAGGCCCAACCGAGTGAAGAAGCTCTGTGCCTCTCTGCAGTGCACATAGTTACCACATTCTTCCAAAGACACAACTCCAAGCACTGGGAGGATTTTGCCATTGCTTACACCTGTAGCCCAGTACAACCTTCACCCTTTCGGAGACAAGGGAACTGTAAAAGCACATGACAACACTGCGGGCACAAGGTAGGAAAAGGGGTGAATACTAGTGGGGCTAACAAGTGTGGAAAGTCTCCGGCCCTGGCCGGCTTCCGGGCTGCAGAAACCCTGAGGTTGACAGAGCAAAGCCAAGGACGCGGGATCAGTATGACACGTTCCCCATCTACGGGCGTCGGCCCCGCAGTGCGGAGACAATGGAGGCACCGGGGACAAGCAGGCTTCCAGAACTTGCTGCTGCTCCGGAGGCAGCCATTTTGTGCACATTCCATTGTTCCCTTTTTCCTAGTGATTCACACACAGGCGCGCACACCATCCAGAGGGTTAAAGGTCAGAGGCCTGCACGGTCTTCAAGGCTTCCTGAAGGTCACTGCCGAGGGAGCCGACCCGGGGGCCATCTTTAACAGACAGTGTTAGGAGCTTCACGTTTACACCATCCAACACTGCACTGGAAGATGGACCCAGGGCCAGCCGACACGCGACTGCAGGGCGATCGGGAGGAGCTGCTCCAGATCCGGGCTGCGGAGCGGGCAGAGGCCTCCTGCGGACAACTGCACACTTGTGGGTCCACCAGACGCCGAACCCCACCGGGCTGGGCTGCAGGAGGGACTCCGGGGGCAAAGCCAGCCGAGAGCCACCTTTTCCGCAGCCCCCTAAACTCGGGGTGTTCAGGGTGCGTGGACAAGGTGCGGGGGTTTTCAGCCAGGGGCCTAAGGCAGCGGGAGGCGCTGACACCGGGGTGGGGGCCTCCATCATTACCCGGCAGTATTAGACTCCCAAGCAGCACCCAAACACTGCTGGGTAAGATGAGGGCCCCCACCCAGCCTGGCCCCCTCCGGGCCCAGCCCTGCCCTGCCCGGCTCCTGGGGAGAAGCCACCGATCCCTGGCTCCCATCCCCCCACCTCCACGTCCCGGGGGACACTTCCGGGTGCGCCCTGGCGCCCACCACCAGCCCCGCCCTGACCTGTCCATCTCCGAGGCCCAGCCGGAGCTGAAGTCATCCTTCACCCCTACGTCCTCCGCCTCTGAGCCCTTCCCCGGCCGCCCCGGGGCCGGTCCCTGCCCCCAACGCAACCCCGCCACCGTCCACCCGGGCTCTACAGTTGCTGGTTCCTCCCCAGGATCCCTTCCTTGCTGGGCGGCTGTTACCTGCCATCAGGCCCACCTGCCCCTCGGAGAGTGGGTGCCGAGGACAGGACGGGCATCAAGCCCTGATCCAACAGCCCGGAGCCGGCCCGGGGCCTCCGCTCTTCCCGCTTCCTTCTCCACCTGCCCGGCGGGCGGCACCGCGCCTCACCTGGGCCCCGCCCGCCACCCTGCGCACAGGTGTGTCCTCCTGCCATAGGCTGCCCCCTTCCCCGCCTTAACCCCTTCCCTCCCTGCGCCTGGCCAGCCCAGCACGCCTCCCCGCTCTCCTGGAGGCCTCCCTTGAGGAGCCGTCCATTCTCTCTGCCCAGCTCCAGAGAGACAAAGGGAGAAGCTGCCCGTGGGTCCCCTGCCAGCGGCCTCTTCCCTGGTCCAGTCCCCATCCCTCCAGCACTGCTCCATGGCCTGAGGGCCAGCGCCCAAGGCTCATCCCTCAGGTCAGCCAGGGCCCAGCTGGGCTGGCACCGGGGCCTTGGGCTGTGTCTCTGGGCAGCCCTGTGAGGGCAGCGAAGGGCAGAGACCCCACCAGATCACTGGATCTCCCCAGTGAAGAGGCAGGGAGCTGCCCTCTCCCCTAGCCTCCCAGCAGTTCCAATGAGGAGGGATGGCTGGGCCAGGCTCTCTGACCCACCTCCTACTGTGCCCTCCAGAGACCAAGGCCCAGCTCGGGGACAGTTAACTGGGAGCAGTTAGAGGGTGGGACCTGCCTTTGTTCTGTGCTGCGTTGCTGGGAGAGGGACCCAGAGGCCGCAGGTGATGGCTCCACCCTCCCACCCCCCGGAGGGCCAGGGCCGCGCTCCAGGGAGCTGTTGTTGCTCAATCCCTGACCAGTGTCTCTTAGCCCCCTCTTTGCTTCCTTCTCCATACCTGTCAGTAATGTTAGAGGACTGTGCCTGCCTCCCGGGTCTCCATGACATCTAAGCCCAAGGAGACAGGAACTGACTTGTCACCCTGGGTCCCCAGCACTGGCTTGGGACCTGTGACCCCTCTGTGCTGGGGTCCCAACCGCTGCCTAGCCTTTCCTGTGGCAGGAGTCGGCTCTTTCCCGAAGTGTAGATGACACACCCAGCTTCCACTTTAGAGACAGGGGGAAAGAGACACAATAATAAAACAGTTGACCTTCAGGTCAGCCCACTGTATGAAGTGCCCAGGAGGACGCAGGGGGGAATATGAGGACACCAGCAACCTCTGCAAGGCCAGGGGCTAAGTGAAAGGTCCCGCTTTTGGTCCAACACTAAGCACTCATGTGTACCTCAGGAGCCCTGGTCCCCCCCTTGGGGCAGATGATGGGAGCTGGAAGAGGCTCACACTAGACCCTCCAAAAAAAAAAACCAGGTGTTGAACTTAGCAGTCAGCAGCAAGGTGTGTCATGAATCCCTATGTGGAGGGTATTTGTAGGGTAATGAGAGCCTTCAGGCCAGATAGCCGGAGTCAAATATTAACTTTGAAGCCCAAGTAGTCTCATGACCTTGGACAAGTTATTTGCTCTATGTCTCACTTTTCCCCACTGTAAAATGGGTGTGATAACGCTCCCTAGACTGAGGACTGAGTGAGTAGCTTGATACAGAGCACTTCCCTAGCATATTCAGAGACCCTAGGTTCTATCCCCAGTGTCTCAAACAAAATTATATAAATAAAAAAATAAAATAAGAGGTGGGCTGGAGAGGTGGCTTAGCAGTTAAGGTGCTTGCCTGTGAAGCCTAAGGACCCATGTTCAACTCTCCAGATCCCACACAAGCCAGATGCACAAAGGTGAGGCAAGCGCAGGGTTGCACATGCCCACTAGGAGGCGCAAGCGTCTGGAGTTTGCAGTGGCTGAGGCCCTGGTACACGAATTCTCTCTCTGCCCTCTCCCTCTCTCTCCCTCCTTCTCCCTCCCTTTCTCTCTCGCTCTCGCTCTAAAATAATAATAATAACAATAATAATAAGTACCAGGACTGGAGAGATGGCTCAGTGGTTAAAGGCACTTGGTTGCAAAGCCTGCCAGTCCGGGTATCCACATAAAGCAGATGCACAAAGTAGCACATGCATCTGGAGTTCATTTGCAGTGGCAGGAGGCCCTGGCATGTCAGTTCACTCTCACACTCTTTCTCACTCTCAAATAAATTAAATTAAATTAAACTTTAAAATAACAGGTAGCCAGTCATGGTGGCGCACTCCTTTAATTCCAGCACTCGGGAGGCAGAGGTAGGAGGATCAGTGAGAGTCGAGGCCACCCTGAGACTACATAGTGAATTCCAGGTCAGCCTGACCAAGAGTATGACCCTACCTCAATAATAATAATAATAATGATAATGATAATAGGTACCTAGAATTAATCCTACAGTCTCTTAAAACAGAGCCTAGGCATGCAGCCATCATGTCTGATGTGTTACTCTTGCCTCTGTTACTGTCACCCACTATCTCAATGACCTTCACTGCCAACCCAAGGACAGCAGATAAATTAGGATCACCCACTATTTTAAGAAAAAAAAGGCTAGGGCAGCTCAATGCGAGTACTCATGTAGCATCTAGAAGGTTCTGTGTTCCATGGTGGGGGGCGGGGGGACATCCAGAACCAGGTCTGTCTGACTAAAAAGAGTCGAGCTTTGTGCAGGAGCCTCACGGACGGCCCTCCTGCTCCCTTCCACGAAGTCACTGGACACACGAAGCACAGTTGGAGGCAAAACACAGTGGTTCGGGACTTTATTTACAAGAAAGGGCCTGGATCTGCTGGGCTATATATATATACAGATTCAGAGAATACCGTCACTTAAATTACAAAGGGGTGAGGGTCTCGCAGGGTCTGGTGTGAGCCATGGGTCTTGTTCTGTCCAGTGGCGCCTCTTCAGAGATCAGGTAAAACTGCAGTTTAAAGCGAAGAAGGGGATCAGAGGGTGGCCGGAGCCTGGTAATGGGATACGAGATGAAGGTCTGGGAACTCCCTGGCAGGGAGGATGAGGCTGCGGCCACCCCAAGCGTGTCTGAGCCGGAGGGCTGCTGGGGCCAGGGCTGGAAGGAGACCACACAGAAGGGGCCGCACCATGGCCGCCCATGCAAAGCGTCCAGCTCACTTCCTCCGGAGGGAGCCCTTGCTCTTCTCCTTGTCCGCCGACCGCTGCTTCTTCACTTTCTCCTCCTTGTTCCTAGTGTGCAGGTTCTCATACACCTCCTCCCTGTGCCTGGCGGGGGCACGGGGAGGTCAGGAGCCTGTGCGGGGTGACCCAGCACCCTCAGCCCCTCGACCCCACTCACTCACTCACAATGTGAGCCCAGGAGAGCAAGGCAACCTGCTCACGGTCCCTACTCTAGACCAACAGCTCCTGGAGCAAAGGTGGCACCTCATCCGAGCAGCCGGGCTTTAATCCCAGCACTCAGGAGGCAGAGGTAGGGGGACTGATGTGAGCTTGAGGCCAGCCTGAGACTACTTAGTGAATTCCAGGTCAGCCTGGGCTAGAGTGAGACCCTACCCTGAAAAAGAGAGAAAGAGAGAGAGACCACAGCTGGTCCCTAGCACCAGCCACATATAGTCAAAACTTTAACAGAGGTAGTAAGATCCAAGCTTGAACTTGAATCCAGGTCTCCCCAACCGCCACACTGGTCCTCTCCAGAAAGGGATGGGGCTGGCAGGAGAAGGGGAAGATAGATGCCAGGGTGGCAGGCAGGGGTCACTCACTTGGAGGAGGTGCGGGAGGCCTTGGCATGGGCACTCTTCATGGCGGGGGGGTAGGTGATGTTCCCGTACTCTGATTCCTGGCCCTTCTGGGACTGTGAGCAGAAGTGTTGGTGGAGGACAGTGGTCCCGGCAGGATTAGGTGATGCCCATGACCTCCTGCCCGCTCACCCCAGGCCCTGCCCTGCACACACCTGTATGACCTCCAACTTCTTCTTGGTGGTTTCGATGAACTGGGCTATGGCCACATAGATGAACTTGTACTGCGCCTCCGTCTGCACCATGCCAGAGCGCTGTGCCCGCACCATCTGGATTGTTTTCTGGATGTCGATATCACAGTCCAGCCCTGGGCAAGTGGCAGCGGGACCTTAGTCCAGGCACAGAACTAGGGGGAGCTCGCCACCTCCGCCACAGCCACCAGTGCCCTCCAAGGAGCCTCACCCTTGGTGGAGATGCTCTCGATGAGCATGTCGATGACAATGATGGTGCCCGTGCGGCCGATGCCCGCGCTGCGGAGAAAAGGAGCCACCGTGAGAAGGCCCAGCCCTCCGCAGGACGCGGGGAGCCCAAGGGTCAGCCCCAGGACGGGGCAGGGCACAAAGAAACCCGCGGCTCCAGCCGCACAGTGTAAAGCGCCTGGGTCACTCGGCCAGCGCCCAGCTCCGCACCATGCTTCCTCTCCCGCCACGGGATGTTCAAGCACAGGCCTGGCTTCTGGTGTGCTGGCACCAGGTCCTACAGATGCTGCCACCACTTCCCTCCCTCCCAGCACCCTCCACTTCCTGCTCCCACTCTTCATTTCTAACTAGCAGCTGTCCCTCACCCCCAGAGATGGCCGCCCGCCGGCTCCCAGCTCCTCAACACTCTGGATCTCCCCTACCCCGACCCCTACTTTCAAGAGGTTACATTAGGCCAGGCGCGGTGGCGCACCCCTTTAATCCCAGCACTCGGGAGGCAGAGGTAGGAGGATCACCATGAGTTTGAGGCCACCCTGAGACTACATAGTGAGTTCCAGGTCAGCCTGGGCTAGAGCGAGACTCTACCTCGAAAAAGAAAAAAAAAAAAAAGAGTTAGCGTTTGGCTTAGGGTATGGCTCAGTGGCACAGCAAGTGCTTTTCATGCTTAAGCTCCAGGGTGCCAGCCCCAGCGCCCCTCACACAGCCAGGGACATTTGCTCTTCTTTCCATGGAAACCCATTTCCCTTTCCTTCAAACCCCGTGCAAAGGTAAGAGCACGTCTGGGACATCGAGGCAGTGAGTCAGGGCACCAGGTGAGGAGATTGGAGGAGCAGTGCAGGGACAGAGCTCCCTTCTCCCACACCCTCCACGGCCACCCTCGGCAAACAGACCGAGGAGACCCCAGCCCGGCCCACAGCCAGCTTCATGAGGCTAGTGCCCTAAATTGAGCTGTCTAATTTCAAACTCAGATTGTCAAAAATAACCCCCCCCATACCACTTCCTTCCTGTAATTTCTAAATAAAGGCCATGGGGATTTCAAGATGTGTGGCTGGGGGAAAGGAAAGGGGGGGCTGGTGGCAACATGAGGGTAGGGGTAATTCTTGGGGATAGGTCTAAGCCTGGGAGGGTAGAAGACAGAGCCTGGCCCACAGACAACATGGGGCACCTCCGGATTCAGCCCCATCCAAGGAAGAGAAAAAGCAGAAGTCTGGGGCTCACACAGGCCTGGGGTCACATGGAGGGAGTGGGAAGGGAAGAGGACAAAGCTGGTTCCTGTTTCCCCTCTTCCTGACTAACATGACTTACTAAACTATCAATAGGAGCCCTCCTTTTTTTTTTTTTTTAATGTCAGCTTTTTTAAAAAATTAATTATTTATTTATTTGAGAGAGAGAGAGGATGTGCCAGGGCCTTCAGCTACTGCAAACGCAAAGATGCATGCATCATCTTGTGCATCTGGCTTTACGTGGGTACTGGGGAATATATATATATATATATCACCTTGCTATATAACCCAGGCTAGACTGGAACTCATGATCCTCCTCCTGTCTCAGCCTCTCAAGTGCTGGGATAATGGGCGTGCACCAGGATTATAGGCATCCGCCATCATGCTGTTAACAACAGCACTTTTTTGAGCATTCCAGACATAGAGACAGGAGCTCATTTAATCTTCACAACCCTGTGAGTTTGTTTTTCCAGTGCTGAGGATGGATCCCAGGACCTTGTGCATGGCTGGGCAAAGCCTCTACTATTAAACTACATCCCTAGCCATTTTTAAATGTTTTATTTCCAAACTGCTGACCAGGGTGACCTTGAACTCACTGTGTAGTCCAAGCAGGCCTCGATCTTGCACTTTTCCTGCCTCATTTAAGGAGATGGGACTAAGGCCTACAGCACTCACCCAGCAATGAGCCTTATTTCTTGTAGAGAAGAAATCTGAGGGTCAGAGAAGTTAAGGAATTTGTCCAGTCACACAGGTGACCCACGGAGGAGCCAAACTTAAGCAGGCAGCCTCCATCTATGACCTTGAACCTGCTGCCTCCCATACACAACCCAGGCCAGGCCACATGGGAAGGTTCATTTGTGGGACCCCTGTTCCTTCTTGCTGATCACTCCTACCTCCCCTTGCCTAAGCCCCAAAGAGCCACATATGGCAAAAGAGGAGGGTCACGGAACCACCCAGACCCCAGGTGGAAGCTCAAGGAACTGGTTAAGTAGGACTGAAAGAGAAATCAGGGCGGCCAGGCCTGAGCCTATGGTGACACGCAGTCCAGCCGCTCCCACTGACCACTGGCGACAGGGCCGGTTGCAGAAACGGCTTTCTCATCTGTGTCTGACAGCATGGGCTAAGACGGCTCCCCCGGGGGGAGGACTGTGGGAAAGAGACAACAGGCCAAGGGCCGAGCAGCAAGGTGGCTGCCATCCAGGACTACCCACTGTCTGGAGCCATTAAGGGAGCTCAGAAGAAGCTGGGGTCGAGGAAAGTATTGGAATTCCTGTGCGCACTGCTCACGGCAGGCGCGTGGCCCTGACTTAGCTCCTCAGATGCTCTTTCCTACCGCAGCTGTCACGTCATCGCTCTCACCTGCAATGCACAATGATGGGCCCTGCATAAGGCAGACTTTCCTGCCGCTGGTTGATCTGGTCCAGGAAGCTGAGGACACCCCCAGGCTCACTGGGAACCCCGTGGTCAGGCCAGCTCAGGTACTGGTAGTGCCAGATCTCCCGAACCAGGTCCCCCTGGGCCAAGGACATAGGGTCAGTGCCCCCTGAAAGCTTACAACAGCTTGCCTCATCCCACCCACCCAGAGTGGAGATCAAATCCAAGAGGAGGTTCCAGGAGCCTGCAGGAGCCGGAGACACTCACGTTGTCCAGCGGAGAGATCCGTAATGTGCGCAGTTTGTACTCAGCCATGTCCTGCTCGCCACAGTTGGTCACAGAGTAGGGTCCATAGACGCGCTGGTTCCCTACCTCTGGCCAGTATGGAACACATTTGTTCTGAGGGGGACAAGGCACACAGGCAGGGCCTTAGGGCTGTTTCTAGGGCCTGCTCTAGGTCCCTCCCCACTTCTTTTTTTCTTTTTTCGAAGTAGGGTCTTGTTCTAGCCCAAGCTGACTGACCTGCAACTTACTCTGTAGTCCCAGTCTTGCCTCAAACTCACAGCAATCCTCCTACCTCTGCCTCCTGGGTGCTGGGGTTAAAGGTGAGGGAGAGGCTTAATGTAGTTCAT
Source organism: Dipus sagitta (assembly GCA_036346955.1). Classification (NCBI taxonomy): domain Eukaryota; kingdom Metazoa; phylum Chordata; class Mammalia; order Rodentia; family Dipodidae; genus Dipus; species Dipus sagitta. The sequence goes on along the minus strand of CM070789.1, from coordinate 24,710,797 downwards.
GACTGGGCCGGGATAACCGACTACACCACTGTGGGTCTGAGCGAGGGGGAGACTGCACGGAGGGGCACAGTGGACAGGAGGGGACAAGGAGGCGGATGCACAAGGAATGTTTGTCCTGGGACTAATTCCAGAAAGATGTGTTTTGTTTTGTCTGTGGTGCTGGGAACTGAACCCAGAGCCTCGTGCATGCTAGGCAAGTACTCTACCAATGAGCTATATCCCCAGCCCCAAGAAGGAATTTTTGGTGCTGAGGGCTGAACTCGGGGCTCACGTATGCTAGTCCAGCACTCGGGAGGGCCCCAGGTTGGAAGCAAGGGTCTGACAGTCACAATGGGGAGGCTTTTACCTGAGGCCTGTTTCCCGACAGGCACTGACTGAGCCTTTGCCCCAGAGGCCCCATTCCACCCCAGCATCTGATGTTGCTTTTGTTTAACAACAATGAGCAAGTGCTAACGCGGGCACGGAAGGGTCGGGGCAGTGGCATGGGGCTGGGCCCTACCCGTCCTTTCTCCACCTCGCGCGTGGTCATGACAATGATGCGGGTGTTCTCCTGCCAGGCCATCTGCCAGAAGTCATCGACTGTGGCCTCCAGACACCCCTGACTGGCGATGTAGGTCTTAGAGTTCTCATTGGAATCTAGCAGCTGGTTCTGAATGCAAACACAGAAGATCCAGCCCGGGACCGTGAGCCCTCGGGCCGGGGACGGGCCTGCACCACCCTGCTCCCACCCCGGATGCCAGCTTCAGCGTTGCCCACAGCTGTCTGGAACCAAGGGGCATCAAATTCCCAGGGCCCAGCCTCTGGTCCCACACGGCCCTCCACACCCACCTTGACGTAGTTGGCATTGATATAGTCAGACCCGGGCACGCTACTGTCGCGCCCCTGCAGGATCACTCGGCTGTGGTCAACTGGCATGGGTAGAGAAGAATGGCTCGGGCCGTTTCCTGGGGCAGACCCTTCCCAAGCTAACGGGCTACCCTTGTCACACAGGCTCACAGAGAACAGGACAGCAGGCAAGAGCACATGCGCGGGGTGGGGCAGAGGCTTCGTAAGGACAAGGGTGGCAGGGCAGAGAGTAATCGGCCTGTTAGGCGTGGGAGGCTCCAGGGAAGTGACCAGGCGTCTTTCGGGGAGGGGGGCTCCGCTGGGGGCGGGGGGGGAGAAGAGAATGATGAAGGGGGAGGTCGAGGGAGTGAGGTGGACCAAAGCAGTGCTCACAAGGCAGAATGTTCTTGTAGCGGTTCTTGCTTTTGTTCTCCGGCCGCTGCCCCTCCAGCCGCTGGCACAAGTTCTTCACCTCCTGCTTCTGCAGACTCTGAAAAGTGCGAGAAGTGAGGACCAGCCCCGCCAGAGGACAGCTCACAAGGGGGACGGCCGTGTCACCCGTGCATAAAGACGGCAAGGCTGCCCGGGGCCTGCCCTACCTGTCACGTACCTCAAACTCCTCCCAGAAACCAGCCTTGGCTGTGTCCTCTGACTCCTGCTTCTTGTTCAGTTCCAAGACCCGGTTCTCAATGTCCGCCGCGTTTACCCGAGTGGCATAGTAAGGCTGGGTGGGCGAGGGCAGGATCAGCGGCCGAGAGACCTCGGAAGCCCACACCCGCGGCGGCTTAGGGGAAGGAAGGCACCCGGGCTGCCCCTCACCTGCCGCAGGTAGACGAAGGCGCCCGAGGCCTCCTCAATCCCCGTCTTCTTGAAATGCTCCACCAGGTCCGTGAGGCTGTCGAAAGTCTCCGAGCCACCCACCGTATAGCGTCCACCCTGAGAGGCACCCAGGGGGGCGTTAGTCTCCCCCCCATAAGTAGCTTTATATCCATGTCAGGCAGACCCCCTCCACCGCCCGCGCACAGGCTCCAGCACAAGGCCCTCCTCCCAGCCCAGCTGCCTCACCTCACACATGACCTTGATGTGAGTGACCTTGAGAGGGGAGCCCAGGCCGGCCTTGGGCTGGTCGTTGAGCACGGACAGTACGAAGTCGCCGGGCTGGCTGAGACTCTCACGCACAAGAAACGTCCAAGGCTCGCCCTTGGCCTGGAGCAGTGACTCCGCCTGCCCTCCAGACATGTGGCCATGGTACCATCTAGAGAAGACACGTCAGGAAGATGGGGGTAGGGTCACAGAGCAAGAGTGAGCCCACACCCACAGAGCGCCAGGACGACCGAGGACCTGCTGTCTCCCATGCCTCAGATAGGAGCCTTCAAATCCACCATGACATTTATGTCCACTACTGTCTCGTAAAAATGACGAGAGGAAAAAGTCGGGCACGGTCGTGCATGCCTTTCGTCCCAGCACTCAGGAGGTTTGGGTAAGAGGATTGCCATGAGCTGAGTCCATCCTAGGGCACAGAGCGAGTACTCACAGAGTGAGTCTGGGCTAGAGTGAGACCCTGCCTCAAAGGTAGGAAGATCGCCATGAGTTCAAGGCTGCCCTGAGACTACATAGTGAATTCCAAGTCAGCCTGGGCCAGGGTAAGACCCTACCTCGAAAAACCAAAAAAAAAAAAAAAAAAAACCTCTGACCACTTGGGAACTTCCAGCTGTGGGTGAGTCCCCCTCAGCTAGGCCCGGGCTAGCTCAGCCACGAGGGCCCTAGGCTTACTCCCCACGAGGACTCCTTTGGCCCCTTGAGCTCTCCACATGCCAGGAGCTCCTTAACCTTTTGTTTCTCTTTTCTTTCCGCAGTTTTTTTTCCCAGGCTCTCCATGGGGGATCTCTAGCCACATGGGTGCCTTTCCTTGGCTCCATACTTCCCTCCATAAATATAATAATTTTTTAAATATTTTATTTTTATCATTTATTTATTTATTTGACAGAGAAAGAGGGAGGGAGAGAGAATGGGCGCGCCTAGGGCCTCCAGCCACTGCAAACGAACTCCAGACGCATGCGCCCCCTTGTGCATCTGGCTAACGTAGGTCCTGGGGAATAGAGCCTCGAACCAGGGTCCTAAGGCTTCATAGGCAAGCGCTTAACTGCTAAGCCATCTCTCCATCTTAGCGGTTAAGGCATTTGCCTGCAAAGCCAAAGGACCCAGGTTCGATTCCCCAGGACCCACGTTCAATTCCCCAGGACCTACATTAGCCAGATGCATAAAGGGGCACACATGCATCTGGAGTTCGTTTGCAGTGGCTGGAGGCCCTGGTGCGCCCATTCTCTCTCTATCTGCCTCTTTCTCTCTCTCTGTCACTCCCAAATAAATAAATAAAAATGAACAAAAAAATTTAAAAAAAATAATTTAGTAATTTTTTTCCTGGTTTTCCAAGGTAAAGTCTCACTCTAGCTCAGGCTGACCTGGAATTCACTAGGTTGTCTCAGGGTGGCTCGAACTCACGGCGATCCTCCTACCTCTGCCTCCCGAGTGCTGGGATTAAAGGCATGTGCCACCACGTCCAGCATAATTTAATAATTTGAAAAACAACAACAAAATAGGGCTGGAGAAATGGCTCAGTGGTCAAGGCACTTGCCTGCGAAGCCTAAGGACCTGAGTTTGATTCCCCAGGACCCATGTAAAGCCAGATGTACAAGGTAGTGCATGTGTCTGGAGTTCGTCTGCAACAGCTAGAGAGGCCTGGCACGCCCATTCTCTCTTTGATTCTATCTGCGTCTTTCTCTCTCTCACTCTCTGTTAAATAAATAAATAAATAAATAAATAAACAAATAACCTTCCAAGGCTCAGGGTCCATTGCGGAAGAGGTGGCAGAAAGAATGTTGACAGCCAAAGGAAGGGTAGGACTCCTTACAACGTGCTCCCTCCAGACACAAAATGGTCTGGATATCCATGACCTCACAGCACCTGACACTACCTACACAAGACCATCAGAATAGGAGGAAAAGATCATGACATTAAAAAAAAAAAGAGAGAGAGACTTGGGCTGGAGAGATGGCTTAGTGGTTAAGCACTTGCCTGTGAAGCCTAAGGACCTTGGTTCAAAGGTTGATTCCCCAGGACCCACGTTAGCCAGATGCACAAGGGGGCACACACATCTGGAGTTCCTTTGCAATGGCTGGAGACCCTGGCACGCCCATTCTCTCTCTCTCTCTGTTTCTCTCTCTCTCTCCCTCCCTCCCTCTTTCTCTGTCTGTCGCTCTCAAATACATAAATAAAAATAAAAAATAAAATAAAAAAAGAGAGAGACTGATTGAGAGGGGGAGGGGATATGATAGAGAATGGAGTTTCAAAGGGGAAAGTGGGGGGAGGGCATTACCATGGGATATTGTTTACAATCATGGAAGTTCTTAATAAAAAAATTTTAAATTACTAAGCTAAAAAAATAAATAAAATAAACATGCTGAGGGGAGAAAACAGCCTGGTGTCACACGTATGGGAGGTGGCAGGAGAATATTGAGTTCAAGGCCAGCCTGGGCCGTGTACATACAGTTTTAAGACTACATGTCACAGAAAAGCCAGGCATAGTCGGGCATGGTGGTGCACACCTTTAATCCCAGCACTCGGAAGACAGAGGATTGCCCTGAGTTCGAGGCCACGCTGAGACTGACTACATAGTGAATTCCAGGTCAGCCTGAGCTAGAGTGAGACCCTACCTCGAAAAACCAAAAAAAAAAGAAAAAAAAAAAAAAGCCAGGCATGTACGGTGGATTACACCCACCCATAATTCTAGCACTGGGGAGGCAGAGGCTGGAGAGCTGCTTCAAGTTCAAGGCTGGCCAGGCAGGTCTACATAGTGAGTTCCAAGCCAGCTTGGGCTACAAAGCAAGGCCCTTCTAACTCTAAATTAATAAATAAATGCTGAAATGTTGCCATTATTTTCAATTTTCAAACAACAAAACTGAGGTTAAGAACTTGTACAATGATGGATGGGTAATGGCAGGCCTCAAGAGTTCTAACCATGGGGGCTGAGGGCATGGAGTTCAATGGCACAGTATATGCTTGGCACATATAAAAGGCCCTGACTCCCATCCCCAACCAGCACCAAAATAAACAACAAAAGAAAGAAAGAGTTCTTTTTTTTTTTTTTTTTTTTTTTTTTTTTTTTTTTTTTGAGGTAGGGTCTCACTCTGGCCCAGGCTGACCTGGAATTCACTATGTAGTCTCAGGGTGGCCTCGAACTCAGAGCAGTCCTCCTACCTCTGCTGGAATTAAAGACATGCCACCGTGCCCGGCAAAAGAAAGAGTTCTAATCAGACTTTGAACCTACAGTTTCAGACAGAAAGACAGACAATATCCAAAATCTCTGAAGGGACAAAAGAGGTATCTGCATGAAGCAGAAGCTTGGGCTGAGAGACGCACATGGAGTCTGAACCACAGAGGGCATGGAAGTCAGGAGGGGGTGATGGGAGGACACCCCCAGGGAGGCAGGGAACATGAACTCCCAACTGGGGAAAGAACAGTATCTGAGGTGCCCAGGGTGATGTCACTGCAGGGGAGGCCAGGGTTCAGAGGGGACCTAAGGGGCTCCAAGGGGCTGCGGGGCGGAAAGCAGAACCAGGACCTTTCTGAAGCACGCCCCCTTCCCTGGAGGAAACTGTAACCCCACAGGAAACCACGTGATGGAAAAAACACAAAACTCCTTCTGGGGAGAGAGTGAGAAGTGAGGTGGTGAGGTTTCCTCAACCCAGGGACAGGGGAAGGGGGGCATTTTCCAACCGCAGGGAAGGGGAGAGAGGAGAGGAGGCTCTCTGTCCTGACCTCTCACCTCTGCCCAGAGGGCTCCGAGTTCACAGCCCTCCCGGAGACTTCTGCTCCACTCGAGGCCACCTGGGCCAGTCCAACAAGCAGGACCCTGGTCACCAGGCAATGTGAGAGAGGGGTTCAGCCCTTTCCCTAAGGGACAGGATGAGGAAGTTTCCATGCAAATGTGGGCTGACCACAGGCAGAAAGCTCACCATTGAGGGGACAAATGCAAATTTCCCAAGCAGAGGAGGGAAGCAAAGACAAAGTACAAGGACCCCCACAGGGCCAAGCCTCAAGGGTCACACAGAGTACCTTTCGGTGCCATCCTCTGGGTGGTGTGCCTTCCCCACCCCCACCTTCCTCTCCCCAGTTCCTCCCAAATTATGCAGCTGGCTTTGGCCTATTGCCCTGCCCCCCCCCCCCCCCCCCCCCCCCCCGCTCAGTCCCTGCTTCTACCTCCAACCCCGTGAGCACGCTGCCTGTTCTGCTGTCTCCTCCAGCAGGCAGATCCCGGCTTCTGAGAGGCCAGACTCCAGGTAGAAAGGGAAGAAGTGGGGACAACGTGTTCACTGTTAGGGGAGGAAAGCCTCCAAGGACACATAGATCAAGGACTTGACGTTGGCTGGAAAGAGAGCCCCAGAGGTGGGCGACAGGACTTTTATCTTAATCTTTATTTTTTGGGGGGCTGGTGGGGTAGTCTTTTTTTAATATATCTTATTTATTTATTTGAGAGAGAGAGAGAGAGTGGATGGGCATGCCAGGGCCTCTAGCCATTGCAAACGAATTCCTGATACATGTGCCCCCTTGTGCATCTGGCAAAGGTGGGTCCTGGAGAATCGAACAGGGTTCCTTTGGCTTTGCAGACAAACGCCTTAACCGCTAAGCCAACTCTCCAGCCCTGTTTTTGTTTTTTGGTGCTTTTCTTTTTGTTTTTGTTGTAGGGTTTCACTCTAGCCCAGGCTGACCTGGAATTCACTATGTGGTCTCAGGCTGGCCTCAATTCACAGTGATCCTCCTACCTTAGCCTCCCCAAGTGCTGGGATTAAAGGCATGCACCACCTCTCCCAGCTCAATCTTTGGTTTGCTTTGGTTTTTCGAGGTAGGATCTTGCTGTAGCTCAGGCTAACCTAGAATCAGTCTCAGGCTGCCCTTGAACTCACAGCGATCCTTCCACCTCAGCCTCCCGATCTGATCTTATTGCCTTCACCTTTAGAAGTTGGGCTTACAGACGTGTGTGTCACCATGGCTGGTTTACTTGGTGCTAGGAATTGAACCCAGGGTATTATGCGTACTAGGCAAACACTATCAACTAAGCCAGTTCTAAATTTTAGTCAGTGACTTGAACAAAAGCACTGATGTAAGTTTGCAGACACGAATCTCAAAAGAGACTGAAACTACAAGGGGAGAAGCTCTGTGTAAATCATAGAGTCAGCGTGCACCAGGCCCTGGGTGCAGGATCCCGCCCAAGAGGGAGCAGGAAGGCTGAAAACTGACAAGAGCAAGGTCCAGAATCCTTTCAACTGTCAACACACAATCACAGGGCAAAGGCAAGTTGGCACGCGCCCGGGAGTCCATGAGAAACCCCGTCCACTGCCCATTGCCTTAGCAAGATCTGTCAGTGGCCTATAGCTGCAAAGATGAGCCACAGTGTAATAAGCAATATTCGCGCACCTTCTCCTTGCCCATGCTGCAGGGAAGACCACCACAGCCAACTCAGATGTGGTGGCCATGTCTTTCCAACACTGGTGGAGGGTACCGTGAGTGAGTGCTACCCTTAACCAGGTCAGTGCAGGGCCCTCTAGGTCTGCACTACATCACACTGTGTTTTCAATGACCTTGCTTTGGACAAAAGACTGGCCAAGCCGGGCGTGGTGGCGCACGCCTTTAATCCCAGCACTCGGGAGGCAGAGGTAGGAGAATCACCGAGAGTTCGAGGCCACCCTGAGACTACATAGTGAATTCCAGGTCAGCCTGAACCAAAGTGAGACCCTACCTCGAAAAACTAAAAAAATAAAAATAAAAAATAAAAAATAAAAAAAAAGACTGGCCAAGCTCTGTCCAGATCCACCCTCCCCGGGTTGCTGAGATAGGGCATTGAGTGTCCCATTAGCAATGGATCCCCAGGCCCTTGATCAACCTCAACATTAACATCAGGCAGGCCTAAGCAACCCTGGGCCGGGTGGGGAGCTGTAGGAAGGCAGATAGAGTTCCATACAAGGAAGAGCTTTCTAGCAACAAGGGCAACCTGTCAGGAAATACAGCCACAAGGAGTGGCCTCCCTACCACTGGATTGCCAGACAGCAAGGACCCGGCAGAGAGGCAAGGTGATGTTTCTCCGGGAACAGGGGATGGGATCCTGCTGGGAGTCCCCACGGGGGGGGGGGGGGACCCTGAGCCGGGGCACGGATGGGGGAGGCAGCGAAGAGAAGGGACTGAGAGCAGGCACCCTCCCGGGCCAGGTGCCCACCTGCTGAGCACTCTCACTGGGGCACAGCCAGGCTGCAGTGGCGCTCACCTCTCGCTGGTGGGGTCAGAGCAGTTCAGCGGGTACTTGAGGTGGATGATGGTGCCGTCGCGGTCTTGCAGGACGCCTTGCTGCTGAGTGTAGTACTCCACCAGCTCGGCGAGCGTGGCGAACTTCTCCCCGCCGTACAGGTCGTAGAAGTCGCCCGAGTTCTGGATCCGAATATGGGTCACCTGGTCGTCCACCCTGCAGGACACCAGGTGGGAAGGTTTGCAAGCGCACACGTGGGGCAGGCTGCAGGACAGACTGAAGGACCTGCATGGGGACAAGCCCAGGGTGGCAAAGAGCGGACGGGGCAGGCGACACGCCACGAGGAGCCAAGGAGGATGGAAACCGCCACGGAGCACAGCGAGGGCATCCTACCTTACTGAGAGGGAGAAGTCACCCTGGTTCTTGCGACTAGGCCGAGCCAGGAAGCTCCCAGGGACACCCCGGCCCTTGAGCAGGGTCTCTGCATCAGGCCCACTGAGGTCTCGGTGAAACCACCTGCAGGTTCAGAGTGGTGGTGAAGCCGGGTGCCCGGGTCCCCTGGGAACCCTGGCCTCCTACCTTCCACGGGGCCCTTACCTCACCATCCTGGGGCTCCCACTGAAGAGCAGGCCTCGGGGAAGGCACGGTGCGTGCGGCCTGCCTGGGCAGTTGGGAGAAGTCTAGGGTGGAGCCTCGGGCAAACACAGCTCTTCAGAGCTCGGGCCCCTGGCCAGCCAGCCACCAACTACCACCTGCCCTCCTGCTCCTAAGGCTGCCACTCCACTGGCCTGGAGCAGCGGGCAGGGCGGGGACAGGAAGGGGCGCGGCCGACCCCTTGGGGGAACTCACTTGTACTTCTTGTTTCAGAGCAAGGGAAGAGGAGCAGAGGGTGGCAGGGAAGGGGGAGGGCCCACTTCCCACCAAGGGCTCGGGAGCATGGCACTGAGTATATATATATATGACAACTCAAAAGATAGGGACAGGCGTATGCATCTTAGATCCTCTGGGGAAGGCCGTGACTCACACGCACTGAGCCCCCATGGCCATCAGGCCCTTTCTTTCCTTTCCTACCTGCTGTTTCTACTCAGCCTTCCCGGCTGACAAGCTAACAATGATGCCTCTATCATTTGATGGCGTGTTGCCACATGCCGGACACATTGCTACAATGTCATTTACATGCCTTCTGGGAGTTATTCCTCACCACAGTCCTATTGCATGGGTACTCTTTTAATTTTTTTTTATTATTGACAACTTCCATAATTATAGACAATAAACCATGACAACTCCCCCCCCACACACACACTTTCCCCTTCACAACTCCACCCTCCATCGTATCCCCTCCCCCTCTCAGTCTCTCTTTTATTTTAATCTTTTTGTTTATTTTTATTTATTTATTTGAGAGCGATAGACAGAGAGAGAAACAGGCAGAGAGAGAGAGAGAATAGGCGTGCCAGGGCCTCCAGCCACTGCAAACGAACTCCAGACACGTGCGCCCCCTTGTGTATCTGGATAACATGGGTCCTGGGGAATTGAGCCTCGAACTAGGGTCCTTAGGCTTCACAGGCAAGCGCTTAACAGCTAAGCTATCTGTCCAGCCCTCTCTTTTATTTTGATGTCATGATCTTTTCCTCCTATTATGATGGTCCTGTGTAGGTAGTGTCAGGCACTGTGGGGTCATGGATATCCAGGCCATTTTGTGTCTGGGGGGAGCACATTGTAAGGAGTCCTACCCTTCTTTTGGCTCTTACATTCTTTCTGCCACCTCTTCCGCAATGGATCCTGAGCCTTGAAAGGTGTGGTAGAGATGTTTCAGTGCTGAGCACTCCTCTGTCACTTCTTCTCAGCACCATGGTGCCTTCTGAGTCATCTTTTGGGTACTATCTTTATCCCTATTTTACAGACAAGAAAACTGAGGCTAAAGGAATTTAAGGAATTGCCCCAAGCTATACAGTGCCGGGATTCAAAACCTGATAGTCTGGTTCCAAAGCCAATACTGCTGTCTGCCAGCCCTCAGGGCGTAAAGGACAGAGATGCCACCACGGCGGACAGACCCACAAAACAACTGGGAAGCACTATCACACTTCTATTTCTAGGGACTGTTTCTAGGTCCCAAGGCCTCTTTCCCTGCCCCACAGCTCTGAGCAAGCAGCCTGTCTCCAAGGGATGGGGCCAGGGCTCAAGGTCCCTCCATGGACGCGTGCTTCGAGCGGGCTCACACTAGGAGCTCTCAGCACCAAAACCTTGTCAAATTTCCTGTGTGTTACACCACCACCGAGCCAAGACTAGAGGGAAGACACGCCACCTGGCAGAGGGCACTATTCCATTCTTGTTTGTTTGTTTGTTGTAGAGACAGGGTCTAACATAGCCCAAGCTGGGCTCTGGCTTGTCATGTAGCTGAGGATAATAAAACTCCTGTTTTATTTTTATTTTATTTTATTTTTATTTATTAATTTGAGATGTGTGTGTGTGTGTGTATACGTACAGAAATAGGCAGTTAGAAAGAGAGAGAATGGGCATGCCAGGGCCTCCAGCCACTGCAAACGAACTCCAGACGCATGTGCCTCCTTGTGCATCTGGCTTACGTGGGTCCTGTGGAGTCGAACCTGGGTCCTTTGACTTTGCAGGCAAATGCCTTAACCACTAAGCCATCTCTCCAGCCCTTTTTTATTTTTTATGTTTTTGTTTTTTCAAGGTAGGGTCTCACTGTAGCTCAGGCTGACCTGAAATTCACTATGTAGTCTCAGGGTGGCCTCAAACTCACAGCAATCCTCCTACCTCAGTCTACCAAGTGCTGAGATTAAAGGTGTGCGCCACCACACCTAGCTCTAAAACTCCTAATTTTTAAAAAGTTATTTTACTTATTTATTTCAGAGAGAGAGAGGCAGATAGAGAGAGAGAGAAAATGGGCCCATCAGGGTCTTCAGCTACTGTAAACAAACTCCACATGCATGTGCCACCTTGTGCATCTGGCTTGCGTGGGTCCTGGGGAACTGATCCTGGGTCCTCTGGCTCCACAGGCAAACGCCTTAGCCGCTAAATCTCCCCAGGCCTAAAGCTCCTATTTTTGGTGACTTCCCAAGGAAAGGACACCAGGCTGCCATAGGACAAGACTGGGAGAGACCTATGCATCTCTCTCTCTTTTTTTCTTAATATTTTATTTATTTATTTATTTTTATTATTTATTTATTTCTCTCCAGCACCAAAGTTTTTTTTTTTTTTTTTTTGGTTTTTTTTTTTTTTTTGGCTCTTTGTTTTTTTCACAATAGGGTCTCATTCTAGCCCAGGCTGACCTGGAATTCACTATGGAATTCGACCTGGAATTCGAACTGATGGTGATCCTCCTACCTCTGCCTACCAAATGCTAGGTTTAAAGGCATGTGCCACCACACCTGACTCCCCAAAGACATTTTAAAAATATATTTTTTTAATTTATTTGAGAGAGAGAGAGAGAGAGAGAGAATGGGCGTGCCCCAGGGCCTCCAGCCACTGCAAATGAACTCCAGATGCATGTGTCCCCTTGTGCATCTGGCTTACGTGGGTCCTGGAGAGTTGAACCAGGATCCTTTGGCTCTGCAGGCAAATGCCTTAACTGCTAAGCCATCTCTCCAGCCCCCAGATTTTTTTTTTTTTTTTTTTTTTTTGAGGTAGAGTCTCACTCTAGTCCAGGCTGACCTGGAATTCACTATGTAGTCTCAGGGTGGTCTTGAACTAATGGCAATCCTCCTACCTCTGCCTCCTGAGTGCTGGGATGAAAGGCATGTGCCACCACACCTGGCTCCCCAGATTTTTTTAATATTTTATTTTTATTTAGTTATGAGAGAGAGAGATTGAAAGAGAGAGAATGGGCACACCAGGGCCTCTAGCCACTGCAAATGAACTCCAGACACATGTACCACCTTGTGCATCTGGTTTTCATGGGTCCTGGGGAATCAAACCTGGGTCCTTTGGCTTTGCAAGCAAATGCCTTAGCCACTAAGCCATCCCTCTGGCCCATCTTTTTACTTTTTATTTTGAGTTGGGAGACTCACTAAGTTACCCAGGCTGGCCTGGAACTCACTTTATTGCCCGAGCAGCCTTGAACTTGTGATCCTTCTAAGCTGTCTGTTTTATACTTTTTCAGTGCTGTATGGCACTGAAGGTGCAGCTCAGCGGCAGAGAATTTCCGAGCACTCATAAGGCCCCGGGTTCCATCCCCAGCAGCAAAAACAACATAAACAAATAAGTAAGTAAGTAAATAATTCAATCACTTGCGATCTTAATATTGATACATAGTATGTATGTTATAGTGCAATAAAAATAAGAAAAGTTGGTGCACACCTTTAATCCCAGCACTGGGGAGGCAGAGGTAGGAGGATCGCCGTGAGTTCAAGACCACCCTGAGACCACATAGTGAATTTCAGGTCAGCCTGGACTAGAATTGAGACTGTACCTCGAAAAACTAAAATAAATAAATAAATAAGAAAAATTGGGCTGGATAGATGACTTAGTGGATAAGAAAGTTGCCAGCAAAGCCAAAGGACCCAAATTTTATTCCCCAGGACCCACATAAGCCACATACACATCGTGGCTCATGCGTCTGGAGTTCATTTGCGGTGGCTGGAGGCCCTGTTGTGCCCATTCTCTCTTCCTCCCTCCCTCCCTCCTTCCATCTCTCTATCTGTTTCTTCCTCTTTCCGTCTCTCAAATAAATAAATAAAATATATATTTTTTTAATTTTTAAAATTTTTTCCTTTATTTATTTGAGAGTGACAGACAGAGAGAGAAAGAGGCAGAGGGAGAGAGAGAGAGAATGGGCGCGCCAGGGCTTTAAGCCACTGCAAACGAACTCCAGACGCATGCGCCTCCTTGTGCATCTGGTTAACGTGGGTCCTGGGGAATAGAGCCTTGAACCGGGGTCCTCAGGCTTCGCAGCCAAGCTTTTAACCACTAAGCCACCTCTCCAGCCCTCCAGCCAAATTTTTTGTTCTTTAGTCATACCCTAGCCCTTGTTGAGTTTCCATACTTACTTATTAACTTTTTAAAACTTTAAAAAAATATTTTATGGGCTGGAGAGATGGCTTAGTGGTTAAGCACTTGCCTATGAAGCCTAAGGACCCCAGTTCAAGGCTCGATCCCCAGGACCCACGTTAGCCAGATGCACAAGGGGGCGCACACGTCTGGAGTTCGTTTACAGTGGCTGGAGGCCCTGGCACACCCATTCTCTCTCTCTATCTGCCTCTTTCCCTCTCTCTCTGTCGCTCACAAATAAATAAAAATGAACCCACCAAGTCTTAGTAAAATGAGAGAAATGTGTAGTATGACAGACAACAAGGAGATCACCTTCTTATCAAACGGGCATTTTCTAAATGGAAAATATAAGCACAAGAACAGGATTTGTTTTGCTTTAACAATCACTTTTATTATTATTATTATTATTACTATTACTATTGGTCTTTTCAATGCAGGGTCTCTGTGATAGTTTGAATAGATGGCCCCCAACATATTCAGTGTTTTATTAGTTTGTAGTTTGCATCTGCAGCCACCTACCTGGAGGCAGTGTCACTGGGTGGATCTTAAGGTGTGGTGGTGGGTTTGAGATTTCAATCTAACGATGTGCAAAGTGTGCCTAGCTGGAGTTCCTGAAGTGTGCTATAGTGTGTGGCTTTTGACTTTCAGGCTTGTGTTTCTCTCTGTGTGTGTTTGGTCCTGTGAAGGCAGGCCAGCTGCTTCTGCCATTATGGAACTTCCCCTGGATCTGTAAGCTTCAACAAATCCCTTCCTCCATAAAAAAATAAATAAATAAAAGTAAAAAAGGTGTGTGCCACCACATCTGGCCTCAATTTAAAAAAAGATAAATTTTGGCTAGAGAGATGGCTGAGTGGTTAAGGTGCTTGCCTGGGAATCCTAAGGACCCAGATTTGATTCCCTAGAACCCATGTAAGCCAGATGTCTGGAGTTCGTTTGCAGTGACTAGAGACCCTGGTGTGCCCATTCTCTCTCTCTCTCTACCCCCAGATAAATTATATGCGCGCGCGCACACACACACACATGCACACACACACTGTGTGTGTGGTATTAAAAAAAAAAAAAGAACAGAAAACTTGAGAGGGGTATCAGTTCTATGCCCAGCATAGCCAAGAAGAAGAAAACCTTGCAGAGTGTAAGGAAGTGCTCGGGAGGCAGAGGCAGAGCGCTGACGCAGGTGTGAGGCTAGCCTGGGCTACAGGCCAGCATGACCTTATCTCAAAAATAAAGAAGAAGCCAGGTGCAGTGGCACACACCTTTAATCCCAGCACTCGGGAGACACAGGTAAGAGGATTGTAGTGTGGCCACCCTGAGACTACATAGTGAATCCAAGGTCAGCCTGGGCTAGAGCCAGACCCTGCCTGAAAAAACCAAAATCAAAAAGAAAAACAAAACCAGCTTATATTTCCCTACGACACATGCTTTACCATTCTTGGAAACATCAATCAATATCATTTAAAATTCTCCCCCACCCCCCTTTTAGGTCTTCTTACTGTTGTCCTCTGGAATTTATCACATGGTCCCTCTGTTATGCATTCAGTCTGGACATTATATCCTAACTTGCTCAGCTCCCAGCCTGGTATAGAAAAATGTTCAGTGAACAAACTCATCAGAGATAGGGTCACAAGTGTGCTTTCCTGGTCAGTCGCGGCACCCGCACTTTTCCTCTGCAGGCAAGAGCGCGCGTGCACACACACACACACACACACACACACACACCACTTATGCAAGCACACAGGCCATGCACACCATCCACAGAGCTGGTCTGTGTCAAATCCCCAACATGGACACAGGCCTGACCACACAGGAAGTTCCGGGTTCCTGCTTAGCACCGCACCAGCTGCACCATGGCCCAGTGCACTTGTTCCAGGATGAAGTCCACTGAGTAGGAAGGAGTTCACTAGGCAACTAAAACTCTTGACGCATGAAGTGGCAGAAATTCCTCTTAAGAGTATCAAGCCAAGCAACGGGCAGAAGCTCAGAGAAGGTGGTTCATCCCCGATGCCCCTTGGCAGACAGAAAAATTACAATAAACTCATACCGTGGCACGGTGGGTGTCCTGAGGTTGACAGAGCACTGACAGGCACACAGCCACCCCACCTGCACCCAGACAGCCCTGTGATGGAGGAATTCTGTCCTGCTTTTTTTGTTTTTGTTTTTTTTTTTTTCAAGGGAGGGTCTCACTCTAGCTCAGGCTGACCTGGAATTCACTATGGAGTCTCAGGGTGGCCTCGAACTCACGGCGATCCTCCTACCTCTGCCTCCCGAGCGCTGGGATTAAAGGCGTGCGCCACCACGCCCAGCTTGTTTTTGTTTCTTTTTTGAGGTAGGGCCTCACTCCAGTCCAGGTTGACCAGGCACTCACTCTGTAGTCACAGACTGGCTTCAAACTCACAGCGGTCCTCTAGTCTCAGCCTCCCCGAGTGCTGGGATTAAAGGGCCAGTTGTGTCCTCGTTCTCAAGGGAAGGAGCAGGCTCAAGGGGGCTGACAGTCACAAAAGCAAGTGTCCAGTGTCTCAGAAAAGAAACAGGTTCCCTTGGGAAGCAAGGGTTAAAGGTAGAAATCAAGACCAGTGGCACACTGAGACGAGCACTAATGACATCAAGCAAGGTGAAACCATTTTATACAGTTACTGGAATTCTCTGAACCTCAATATTCCTACCTGATAAGTGGGCTTAACAAAATGTCCCAAATTCAGACTTAAAAAGCTGCTAAGTGGCCAGGCATTGGCGACTGAGGCAGGAGGAGCACTTGAGCTCAGGCCTTCAGGGGTTCAATGCCATCCTGGGCAGCTAAGGGAGACCCCGTCTCAAAACAGATAAATAAGCCAGGTGTGGTGGTGCATGCCTGTAATCTCTGCACTTGGAGTTCAAAATCAGCCTTGGATACATAAGACCCCATCTCAAAAAGATTAACAAAAGGTTCTTTGGGCTGGAGAGATGGCTTAGCGGTTGAGGCATTTGTCTGCAAGGCCCAAGGACCCAGGTTCGGCTCCCCAGAACCCACGTAAACCAGATTCACAAGGTGACACAAGCGCACCAGGTTCTGCAATGTGCACGAGACGGCGCACGCATCTGGAGTCCAACTGCACTGGCTGGAGGCCCTGGTGCACCAATTCATTCTCTCTCTCTCATAAATAAAATTTAAAATAAGCTCCTCACCCATGTTCCCTTAAGGAACCTTAATTATACTCAATGTGTCACAAAAAAGAGGGGGGCACAAGAAGTACAAGGGAGACTAGCTGGGAAGAGAAAGGAAAAACAAAAAAAATGCTAGTGAAAAACTTTTTGTTGTTGTTTTGTTTAAAATATTTTAATTATCTATCATTTATTTGAGAGAGAGAGAGAAAGGCAGATAGAGAGAGAATGGGCGTATCAGGGCCTCTAGCCACTGCAAACTAACCCCAGACACATGCGCCACCTGTGCATCTGGTTTACGTGAGTACTGGGGAATTGAACCTGGGTCCTTAGGCTTCTCAGGCAAATGCCTTAACAGCTAAGCTATTTCTCCAGCCCTGCTTTTGTTTTTTGAGGTAGGGTGTCACTCTAGCCCAGACTGACCTGGAATTCACTATGTAGTTCAGGCTGGCCTCAAACTCTCTGGCGATCCTCCTGCCTCTGTCTCCCTAGTGCTGGGATTAAAGGTATGTGCCACCACACCTGACTTGTTTTAAATCTTTAAAAATTTTTTTTTTCCTACCGGGTATGGTGGTGCATGTTATGTTGGTACTGGGGAATTGAACTAGGGTCATTAGGCTTTGCAGACAAGTGCCTTAACCACTGAACCAACTCTCCAACCCATAATCTAGCTTTCTATCTCTTCCCTAGATCTGTTTCTCTACAAACAACCTGGGTCCCTCCTGGGAGCGAGCTCTTCTTTTCTAGGATTTAATCCTAACATTGTAGTTGGTCAAGTCAAGTTCAGCCCCCAGAACTTAGGGTAATTGCTAGCCTCTTCCTGAGACAGCCCCTAGCCCAGACCAGTCAGCTGTCTCTCAGGCTCACCTGAGCTGGAAGGTGGGGCCCACCACCATGACGTTACAAATATGTCTGTGGGGGGGGGGCGGGGAGTTAAACCCTCGGGGCGGTCGGTCGTTACTTGTAAACCTCCACATTCTGTTGAGTTTCCCCTTGTCTCGGCCTGGCTGGGAGACGCCCCTGACCCCCACTTCCCATGTGGGCTCTTTACCCCTCCTGCTCCTAGTTGGCAGGGACTTTGTATTTCCACCTTTCTTCCAGGCCCACCGAGTGGGCTCCTTTACTTTTTGTCATTCCAACTGTTCAGAAATGTTAACTTGTCCAAGGCCGAGTCACAAGCTAATGATTGGAAAAGTAAATAAACTAAAGCTGTGTGCAGCCAAATACCTATAGCTACCATAGCACCTCACTGCTGCAGAGCGCTCCAGGCAGAAGACAGAGGGACCAGGCGAGACCCACAGGAACCTGGGCAAGGGACGGAGGTGACATGCCCAGTGGATCCCAGGGTGAGCAGGGCATTCCAAGGGGCCGGCACCCAGCTCCAGGGCGCCTTCCAAGTCCAGGCCCAGGAGCCCAGAAAGGAGTCCGCGTTGTGTGAGACCTTGCCAAACACTTGGTAAAAGAAAGTGGCCGTGGCAGGAGTATGGGTGGGCTCGGGGCCTAGAAGACTCCGTAAGAACCCACCCCTGGGCCAGGGGGCGCACGCCTTTAATCCCAGCACTGGAGAGGCGGAGGTGGGAGGATCACCATGACCTCAAGGTCAGCCTGGACTAGAGTGAGATCCCACCTTGGGAAAAAAAATAAATAAATAACAATCCATCCCCAGGCTGACGGCGACATGATGGGCACCGAGCAAAGCTGGGCGAGCAGCGAGGAAGGGTTGCGAGTGTGCGAAGCAAGACTCGGGAGCTCTGGGGCCTAGCCAGCCCACGGCCACCAAGACTCTCACGTAAGCCGGCCAGGGTCTCAGCTGTCCTGGCTCCCCTTCCCTTCCACGTGCCCTCTGCAGGGCACACTGTCCTGCGCCCATCATCAAGGTCCCTCCTCCTGCGTGCGGTGCTTGACCCTGATCACCACATGGCCTGCGCTGTCATCACCGGGGCTCAGCTTCCTCATCAGGAAGACCCTAGAACCCTTCAGGCAATGTTGTCATCAGCGCTGTCACTTGCCAGCTGTTCTTTTTTTGTTTTTTCCTGGACTACCCTTCTGAGCATCTGAAATAACCCTAGTTACTGGTTGTTTACTCGGTGGGTCACCTCCTACAAGAATGAGTAGAGACCACCCCTCTGCGGGCACACTCCGGTGTTGGCAGCGTCTTACACCAGCATGCCAGTGAATAAATGCTGGCCGCTTATCTGAATGAATGATGCGGGGGGGAGGGGGCTATGATGCAACTGCGGCCGGGAAGTGAGGGGAGGTTGGCCCCGAGTGGGAGAGATTTCTCAAGTGTGCTTTTCACACTGTCCTATTTGTGGTAAACTGCCAGGGGAGGACAGGTCCCCGGCAGGAGGCAGAAGCAGGACCAGAGACTGCAGGCAGACACGAGTGGAATCCAGCTGCCGGGGGCAGGGGGCACGGGCGGGCCCGGGTCCTCACGTCGGTCCGGGGACAGGAAGCAGGTTCAGGGAAGGGGCGGCGGCAGACTGCATTTGCAGCCACCTACCTGTTGGGAGCGAGTGACACTCCTCCTTCCCAAAGGAACACGGGGACCCAGGTGGCGCAGGGACTTACCCACGGGACAGCATCTCCGGGGAGGGACGGGGCAGTCAAGGGCAGAGCCGCGGGGGCGTGGCTGCGCGGCCGCAGCTGTGCAGATCCGACTGAGGGTTCCGGTTCCCAGCCACTTCCTCTGTGCAGCCCGCCAAGCCAATGGCACCGCGAGGACAAGCCCGGGACTACCGGAGTCCGAGGACAGGTGGGGCGGGGCGGGGCGGGGCCGCTGCCTACCTCCCCGCCCCCAGGCCCGGCGTCCCGGTCTCCGGAGGGGAGGAGCCACCTGCGGCCCACCGGGAGGCCCGGACCCGGAAGCTGCCCTGGGGAACACCCGCCAACGGCTCTTCTCGGGAGGCGGCAAGCAGGAAGCCCACCGCCCGACAGGCATCACCTTGCCGTGCCCACTGCCCCGGCCGCCAGCTGCCCTGCGGGCGGAGCCGGGGGCTCTGGGGCAGTAGAGGAGTTAGGCCCGGAGGAGGAAGGAAGCCGTCAGGGCCGCAAATAACTGACACCAAGGCTAAGTCACAGGCACGTTTTATTCCCTTGGCAGCACCCAGGCCTCCCTTTCCTCAGCAGCAGGTACCACGTGGGCAAACGCTGCGCTCAGGAGGCAACCACACTACCACCAGACGCAGGTCCGTGGGGTGGCAGCGTCATGGGCGGAAGGAACAGAGCTTTCAGCTTGCCTGACAGGCTGGCAATCTCAGGATCCTGGGCTTCATAGGACTTGACCAGGCGAGCAAACTTCAGGACACCTGCAAGAGGGAGAGACAACCACACTGAGGACCTGTGTGCCAGGCAGGAGCGGGGAGTGCCAGGTGCAGATGCATCACCCCCTAGCCAGGCTCCTAGCGAATGAGAGCAAGTCTAGGCCTCGGTCCAGTGTGGTTCCAACCAACAGCTTCCTGGTTTCTACTGGCACACCTGCATGGAATGCAGTGCCTGAAAATGTCCCAGCCCAGGACATGGCTCAGCAGTTACACTCTTGCTTGCAGATGGGCGTGGTAGCGCATGCCTTTAATCCCAGCACTCGGGAGGCAGAGGTAGGAGGATTGCCATGAGTTCGAGGCCACCCTGAGACTACATAATTCCAGGTCAGCCTGGACCAGAGTGAGATCTTACCTTGAAAAAAAAAAAAAAACCTCTTGCTTGCAAAGCCTACTGGTCAATACCCTCATAAAGCCAGACACACAAAGTGGTACATGCATTTGGAGTTCGTTTGCACCAGCAAGAGGCCCGAGTACACCCATACAGTCATTCTCTCAAATAAATATAGGGCCGGGCGTGGTGGCGCACGCCTTTAATCCCGGTACTTGGGAGGCAGAGGTAGGAGAATTGCTGTGAGTTCGAGGCCACCCTAAGACTACATAGTGAATTCCAGGTCAGCCTGGGCTAGAGTGAGACCCTACCTCGAGAAAAGAAAATAAATAAATAAGTAAACTTTAAATAAAACATCCCATATTAACAGGGCTTTTTTTGTTTTGTTTCATTTTATTTATTTTTGTTTTTCCAGGTAAGGTGTCAATCTAGTTCAGGCTGACCTCGAACTCATGGTGATCCTCCTACCTCTGCCTCCCAAGTGATGGGATTAACGGCGTGCACCACCACGCCCAGCAACATTTATTTTAATCTTCTTTTATTTAAATATTTTCATTTTCACTTATTTATTTGGCAGACAGAAAAGGGGGAGAAAGAGAGAATGGATGCCCCCGGGCCTCCAGCCACTGCAAACAATCTCCACACGCATGCGCCACCTTGTGCATCTGGGTAACGTGGGTCCTGGGGAATCAAACCTGGGTTCTTCGGCTTTGCAGGCAAACGCCTTAACAGCTAAGACATCCCTCTAGTGCCGGCAACAATATTTTTTTAAAATAAGTAATTTATTGGTTTGAGAGGGCCTCTTACCACTACAGAGAAAATCTAGATGCATGTGGATCTTTGTTCATCTGGCCTTGCATGGGTGCTGGGTCTTAGAACTGCGGCCTCATCTCCCCGGGCCCCATATTAACAGTTTAGTCCCAAGAACCCATGCGATCCAGGTCTATAGCCAAGACCAAGGAAGTCTCTCAGCACGCTGGACTGAACCAATAAATATCAGTGGGGAGTAATGATCTCACCCATGACCTTCATCCTCCAAACCCAAACTTATTAGCTGAAATAGAAGAACTGCAGAAGCGCGTTTTCATGAAGCACTCTCCCTAAAAGAGGAGGAAGGAGTTCAAGTCCAGGTGCCAGCGATCCTTGGCACCGACTTTACCACTAGAGACTCTGTTCCTGCTTCACACGGAGTTAATAGTGGGATTAATGAAAACCACAACATGCATTTAGGATGCTGAAGTCAATACTCAGGGTAGGCTCGGCATGGTGGCTCACACCTTTAGCACCAACACTTGGGAGGCAGAGGTAAGACAACTGCTTTGAGTTCAAAGCCAGCCTAAAAGCAATTTCAGATCAGCCTAGGCTAGAATGAGACCCTACCTCAAAAATAAAAGAAAGAAAATATGTGAATTTATTTTCAGGGTAGTCTGTGGAGTTGGTTCAGCAGTTAATGGCACTTGTCGGCAAGCCTGTTCACGGAGGTTCAATTCCCCAGTCAACCACATAAAGCCTGGTGCAAACGTGGACCAAACATCGGTGTTGTTTGCAGCAGCAAGAAACGCTGGTGCATGCAACCTCCGCGCCCCCATGCAAACAAATTCAAGATAAAGCTTAAGAAAAAAAATAAGAATCAGTATAGGCTACTGGGTATGGTTCAGCCTCCAATCCTAGTAACTTAGGAAGCGGAGGCAGGAAGATTTCAAGTTCAAAGCCAGCCTGGTAAGCTTAGTGGGCCCTGTCTCAAAATGAGAGAGAATGTGCAGTGCTTTAACATGTGCGGCCCGCTTCTACTCCTCCGTACCACACAAAACGTGCCCATGTCAGAGTGAGAAAGCGGGGGGGGGGGGGGGGGGGGGTCCACCGCGCCAGCGCCCGCCCCACCCGGCCCTGCGTCCTCGGACCCACCTTCCCCGTCGCAGCTGAAGCCGTAGGCTTTGATGACCTCCTGCTGGATCTGGGTGGCCACGGGCAACACGAACTGCAGCATCTTGCCCATGTCGTTGCACGCGTTGTCTCTGGCCTCGTCCATGCGCACGGCGTTCTCCGGGGCCGAGAACGCCTGGATCACCTCCGCCAGGACCACTGCGAACCAGGGGCATTGCGGACCCGCGGCAGGCACCGCTGGTGGACCTAGAGGGGCACCGGACCCCGCGCGACCCCCGCCCCGCCCCTTCCCCCCGGACCCCCCAGGATCCTCACCCTTGGCCTGCTCGGCGCTCAGGGCCGCGGGCTGGGCCGAGGCCGACGCCATGAGCAGGCGGACGCCGGACTCCGCGCGCGCGGGAGGAAGCTCAGCACGCAGCCGCAGCGAGCCGCCTCCGCCGGGAGCGGCCCGCGACGCCCAGCGAGCGGAAGGGAAACCGCCGCGGCCGCCGGAAGCGGTCGGCGGGGCACGACGCGCCCCCCTCGGCGGCAATCTCCTGGGCCCGGGGCTCCGCGCGGCGGCGGGCGCTCACCGTGGAGCAGGGCCCGGGCCGGGGGCCCCAGGTCACGGAACTTCCGTTGCACACGCGGCGGGGGAGGGCTCTCCAGCGCGAGCCGGAAAGCCTGCTAGACAAATTCTAAAAGAGCTGTAACACTTGCCCGCCTGCGCCCGCCGCCGACGCGGCATGCACGGGAAGCCCGCTCTCGGTGAGGGCGAGGTCACAGCGGCGGCTCTTGCACACGTCCCCGTCCTGGGTGTGCCACGGAACACACGGTGACACTCGGCTCCACGACGGTACTCTCATGGATTCGCAGAAATCGTTCATTTCTGGAGTTTACGAACGTTTGGTACCAGCTATGCAAATGAGCCAGCGCGGATTGGCGGAAAGCAGCCAATCACAGCCGGCCTCTTGTTAAGAACGAAAACAGGGATTCGCTGGAAAACCCGGAGCGGAAAACCCTTGCGCCACTTTCTGTGGGGGAGGGGAGCCGCGCTGGCCTTCGCGGCTGGGACGCGCCACGCCCGCCTCCAACTTCCGAGTAGTTCAGCGCGCTCCAGGAACCCCTGCCCGCCCGCCCAGGACGCGAGTTCAACAGCAGCCTAGTCTATAGAACGAGACACTGTCCCAAAACATATGAGGCAGGGCTGGAGGGATGGCTTAGTGGTTAAGGCATTTGCCTGCAAAGCCAAAGGACCCAGGTTCGACTCCCCAGGACCCACATTAGCCAGATGCACAAGGGGGTGCACGCGTCTGGAGTTCGTTTACATTGGCTGGAGGCCCTAGCGCGCCCATTCTCTCTCTTTCTCCCCCTCTTTCTGTGTCAAGTAAATAAAAATAAAGTATATAAAAAAAGTATATAAAGTATATGAAAAATAATAAAATATACCTCCACAAGACCCTCATAACAGGAGGAAAAGACGATAACATCAAAATAAAAGAGACTAATGGAGAGGGAGGGGATATAATGGAGAGCAGAGTTGTGAAGGGGAAAGTGTGTGGGGGGGGAACTATCATGGTTTATTGTCTGCAAGTATTGAAGTTATCAATGAAAAAAATTATACATTGCCGGGCCTGGAGCATGCCTTTAATCCCAGCACTTGGGAGGCAGAGGCAGGAGGATCGCCGTGAGTTCAAGGCCACCCTGAGACTACATAGTGAATTCCGGGTCAGCCTGGACAAGTGAGACCCTACCTCGAAAAACTAAACAAATAAAAAAAATTATGCATGGAAAAATATTTTTATGTAAACTTCTAAGTATTAATAATAATAGTTTAAAAGTCTCATGATTGGCCTGGGGAGGTGGCTCAGCAGTTAAAGGCTCTTGCTTGCTGGGGTCCGATTGTCCAGCACCCACGGAAAGACAGATGCACAAAGTGGTGCATATGTCTGTAGTTTGTTTGCAATGACAAAAGGTTCTGGTGCACCCATATCTGTCTCTCTCTCTCTCTCTCTCTCTGCTCACAAATAACTAAATGAAAATATTTACAGTAAAAGTCTCATAACCATTCAAAAAAAAAAAAAAATGAGGCAATTGGCCTGGAGAGATGTCTCAGCAGTTAAGGCACTTGCCTGAAAAGTTTGGGGACTCTGGTTGAACTCCCCAATACCCAAATAAGCCAGATGTACAAAGTGGTTCAAGCATCTGGAGTTCTTTTGCAGCAGCATTCTCTCTGTATTTCTCTCTGCTTGCAAATAAATTTTAAAAAGTTTTAGGGCTGGAGAGATGGCTTAGTGGTTAAGCGCTTGCCTGTGAAGCCTAAGGACCCCGGTTCGAGGCTCGATTCCCCAGGACCCACGTTAGCCAGAAACACAAGGGGGCACACACATCTGGAATTCCTTTGCAGGGGCTAGAAGCCCTGGCGCGCCCATTCTCTCTCTCTTTCTCTCTCTGCCTCTTTCTCTCTCTGTTGCTCTCAAATAAATAAATAAAAATAAACAACAAAAAAATTATTTAAAAAAATTTTAATCCAGGCATGGTGGCAAGGTAGGAGGATCAAGGCCAGCCTGAGACTCCATAGTGAATTCCAAGTCAGCCTGAGCAAGAATGAGACCCAACCTTGAAAAAGCAAAACCAAACAAACAAAATGCAGAGCTGAGGAGTAGCTCAATGGTTAAAGGCACTTGCTTGCAAAGCTTGCTCTTCCGGGTTCAACTCCCGAGTACCCACAAAAAGACAGATGTTCAAAGTGGCACTTGTGTCTGGATTTTATTTCCAGGGCCAATAGGAACTGCAGCATCTATTACAGCCTTTCTCTCAAATAAAAACAAAATGCAAGCTGCGGGTGTGGTGGCCCACACCTTAACCCCAGGACTCTACCCTACTGAGACCCTATCTCGAAGAACCAAAATAATAATAATGATAATAATAATAATTAACATAAGCTGGCTCACTGAAGTTCTGTCCATCCCACTAACCATTTCTCAAACCATTCTATGGAAAAGATTCAGATTTCTTGTTTTTGGTTTTTCAAGGTAGGGTCTTGCTCTAGCCCAGGGTGACCTGGAATTCACTGTGTAGTTTCAGGGTGGCCTTGAACTCACAGAGATCCTCCTACCTCTGCTGCCCAACTGCTGGGATTAAAGGTGTGCGCCACCACGCCTAGCCTAAGATTCAGATTTCTTAAAACTGTTTCCGAGTCAGGCATGGTGGCCCGTGCCTTTAGTCTAAGGCAAAGGTAGGAGAGTCTCTGGGAGTTCTAGGCCAGCCTGGGACTACAGAGAGTCAAGTCAGCCTGGGCTAGAGTGGGACCCTACCTTGAAACAAACCAAAAATTTCTGGAGTACTGTGGTGCTACCTAGCAGGATGAGGGATAGGAACGCCCTCAAAGTCCGGGTGGGCCAGTCCCAGGCCTCTTAAGCCCCAGCTGCCTTCCATTTCAAGTCTTGGGGTAGGGGAGGAAGGTACCGGCACACGCCCACCAGGAGAGCTGAGGATCCCTTCCAGCGCTTTAAGATTACCATACCCTGTCCTTGGAGAGAAGACCCACCCTTCCCCGTTTCTCTGAGGCAGTAAGAACTCACCGCTACCCACGGTCCCAAAGGCCCACAAAAAAACAGTCACAGCCATATTCATGGGAAGTTGTGAGGATGTTTTGTTTGGTTGGTTTTGGTTGGGATGTTTTTAAAGAGCATCATATAGATATTTATATATATAAATTATTAATGTGGGGAGGGCAAGGGGCATACATCGCAAAGGGGGTGCGCACACAGGGATGGGGCAGGGGCAGCACACGATGCTACGCAAAACAGCCACATCTAACAGGTGAAATAATCACACCAACGGGGTCAGGGAGGAGTGGTGGCCACCGAGGACTGGGGCATAAGGGAAAAGGAAAACAGGGGACGAGGAAGGGGGACCTGGTCCAGGGCACTGTGCGCTTTCTGCCCCCACCCTCGCCATCTCCCCACCTCTGCACGCCACCTTGGGGCTTGACCTTGTCTTCCCTCCCTCCCTCCCTCTCTCCCTCCCTCTGCCCAGCTCTAGAAGCCCTGCAAGTGAGCAGCGCTCTCTCCTTGGCTCTGGGTGACAGGCCAGGAGGGTCCTCCAAGGTCCAGACGCAGGAGCCGCGAGCTCTCTCTTGATCAAAGTTCTACAGTGGCTTGTCGCTTTCCTTCTTCAGGTGACTAGGAAGGGAGACAAGGCACAGGGGAGGTAAGTCAGAGAAAGGAGGGGCCCACGGCCCTCCCCTCGCTCCTGGTCTGGGGCAAGCACCTGTAGTAGTCCTCCTGGGCAGGAAGGGGCACGCTGTGCAGTGGGTGGTGGGCGTGCAGCCACTGCTGCTGCTCCAGAGCCAGGCGCTGCAGCTCGGCAGACTGCGCGTGCATGGCCTGCAGCTGATGGGCCGCTGACATCGGGGCCGAGAGCGAGGCTGGCAGGTCCCGGTAAGGGGCAGCTGTGAACAGGGCGAGCAGGGACGTGTGACTGCGCGCTGGACACTGGCTGTGGGCCAGGGGACAGCCAGAGCCAGCCGTGTCACGGAAAGGAGGAAACTGGATGGAAAGTGTGTTAACCTCCCGTCCTGCGCTCTGCCCACATGGGACTGTCCCTGGCTCCGGTCCCTGAGCCTCTCTCAGGCAGGATCTCAGCTCCCCCATTTCTAACCAAGCGCCTCATTTGTCCCCAAGCCCCACCAGGCCCATCCCACTGCCTGGGTGCCTCCCTTCTGCCCTTCTCTCACGAGAGCTTACCGAAGAGCTGGTGGCGAAGAACTTCGTTCTCGTGCAGAGGGTGAGGAAGAAGGGGGTTAGGGAGGGTCCCGGCTGGGTAGGGGATCCGGGTAAGGTGAGACCCCGAGGCCAGAGGGTCAATTAGAGGGTGCACCGAGGCAGAGGCTGGAGGGCAGAGAAGAGGAGAGTGTCACCAGGTGACAGGGTGAGGGGAGACCGAGAATAGGGTGAAGAGAGTCAAGTCCGGGCAGAGATGGACACAAGGGGTCTAAAGTAGAACAGGGTTCTAGGGATGGGCAGAAGGAGAGACTGCCAGGGAAGGGACAGATTGCAGGTGCCGGAGGCAACTGGGAAGGATCGATTGCTGTGATGACAGGGAAGGTGTCAGTTTAGGAAATGAGACAGAAGGAAGAGGTCGGGGGTGAATACGAGCGAAGTACAATGATACACATGTAAGAAAGTGTCATAAACCCTTATACTTAAAAAAAAAGTAAATGTTCTAAAATGGAGAACAAAAACCATTTCAGAGGGAAAGGGGAGCAGGAGAGATTGGTTAGCAGTTAAGGTTCTTGCCTGCAAAGCCTACCAACCCATGTTGGACTCCCCAGATCCCACATAAGCCAGATGCACAAGGTGACACATGCATAAGGTCACACATGCACACAAGGTGGCACACGCGTCTAGAGTTCGATTGCAATGGCTGGAGGCCTTGGTGTGCCAATTCTCTCTCTTGTTAAAAAAAAAAAAAAAAAAAAAGAGCAAAAGGCACTGGGCTGGGGAAAGCTGGCTCATCGGTTAAATAAGTTTCTAACAAGGCCTGACAGCTTGGGTTCAATTCCCCAGTACCCACGTAAAGCCAGATGCACAAAGTGGCACACATATTTGGAGCTAATTTGCAGTGGCAAGAGGCTCTGCCATGCTCATTCTCTCCTTCTGTCGCTCTCATAAATACATACTTCAAAAATAAGGGAGAAGGCACAGGGGGTGCCAGGCAGTGGTCTGAGAAAGAAGAAATACGGTGAGAGGATAGTAAAGTAAAACACATCACTGCTTGTGGAACACAAAACCAAAGATTTATATGTACATATACATATATATATATATACATCTACACACACACACACACATATATGTATATATATATAAATTTTTTTTTGCCCGTTCTAGAAAGATCCAAATCTACAGATAGGAAGCTGGAAGGGGAGGCTGGCAAGAAACAAGATTTGAATCCAGGGCAACAACACCAGCATGTGAGGGTCTTGGAGAAAGAAAGAGGATATGAAGACATGAAGGCGGCCCTTCAAAGCTCCAGTGGGGTGGGGAGGTGGGAGGGGCGGAATCTACCCCAGGGGTGGGTGCTAGACTGTGGAGAGGTTGATGTGAGAACACAGGCTGTGTGGCTCGGGCACTAGATAGTCGAGAGAAATACTGGGCACGCAGTCTCGGGACAGGGCCACACCAGAGCAGGAGGGAAGGGACAAAGGGCCCCTAAGCTGGAGCAGGGAAGCAGAGACCTCACCTGCGTGGATGGCGTCCTGCTGGTGCAGATGAAGGTGAGAGTGGATGTGGGAGTGCTGGTGGTGATGGGGGGTCACGTTGAGCATCTGCAGCCGGGCCAGCGGGTCATTTCCCAGGGCTGCCACCCTTTCTGCGTGCTGCCTCTCAGCTGCCAGCCGCTCAGCGTAAGACATGTCTGGGCGCAGGGCTGGCCCAGCTGCCAGGGCCAGACGTTCTCGCTCCAGCGGCCCCAGGCTCGGATGGAAAGGGAAAGGATGCAGGCCGGGGGGGCCAGGCTGTAGAGCCAAGCCCCCATGTCGGGGGAAGGGATCCAGGCCTGGCCCAGGGACCCCATGTAGGGGTTCCAGCTCACTGGGCTTCACCTCAAAGCCAGGCTTGAGCCGGTCACGCAGGTCCCGTTCACGGGCTTCCCGCTCCCTCTCCCGGGCAGCTGGGTCACTGCTGTACAGGGCTGGGACGTTGTAACCCAGCAGTCCCGGGTCCACGGCCCCCAGGGGCACATAGAACGGGTGGTTGCGATTGCCAGGAGACATGACGTGAGGCCGGGCGTATTCACTGAGAGTGCGCAGGGCTGGAGTGTCAGGACCCAGGTAGGGCGGCACTGTTGCCACCGCGCTGCCTGGCTCAAATGGAGGCCGATGGGGCACTGGGCCCAGCGACGGGCACTCCACTGGGGCCCGGCCCTCCTGAGCCAACTTCTATGAAAATACAGGGAAAAAAAAATTGAATCAAAATGTCAATTAAGGAAACAGCGGGTTACAGCTGTCCATCTAGCCCAGTAACTAAATGTCAAAATATCTCACCGGAGCCCTCCTACCAGTAGCCGCCCTCCCCCCTTTCCAATATGTTCTTTCTGAGTTTTTTTTTTTTTTTTTTTTTTGCAGGGGGGGGGTCGAGGTAGAGTATTCACTGGAATTCACTATGTAGTCTCAGGGTGGCCTCGAACTCATGGCGATCCTCCTACCTCTGCCTCCCGAGTGCTGGCACTGAAGGTGTGCGCCACCACGCCAGGCCTGACTTTTGTTTTTGAGACAGACTCTCATGTAGCCCCAATTAAAGGCCAATCAAGCCTCGAACCCTTCATGTAGCTGAGAATGACCTAGAGCCCTTGACCCTCCTGCCTCTGCTTGTCAAGTATTCATAATTATAGTGTGCAGCACCACACCTGGATTAGTATTTGCTCTCTTTTCCTTTTTCTTTTTTCCAGGTAGGGTCTCGCTCTAGCCCAGGCTGAGCTGGAATTCCCTATGCAGACTCAGGGTGGCCTCGAACTCATGGCGATCCTCCTACCTCTGCCTCCCGAGGGCTGGCATTAGGACTTGCTTTCAGCGACCCAAGGGCGCCCTCCCGGCCCGGCCCGGCCCCAGCGGCTCCTCCCGGCCGGCAGGGGGCGGCGGCACTCACCACGCTGCGCTCGAGCTCGCGCTCCTTCTCGCGCTCGCGCTCCTTCTCGCGCTCCCGCTCCCGCTCGCGCTCCTTCTCCTCGCGCGCGCGCTGCTCGGCCTCGCGCCGCACCTTCTCCAGCAGGTCCGCCCGCTTCTTGGCCAGCTTGGAGCCCTCCAGCGGCACGAAGTACAGGTCGCTGCGCGCGCACGAGTTGAAGCCGCGGTCCAGGTGCTTGTTGAACCTGCGGGAGGAGGAGTGCCGGCCAACGGTGCCTCCGGGAAGCGCCCGGGGCTCGCGGCCTCCGCCCACGCCCGCCCCGCCGCGGCCGCTCACCTGGCCGACTGGCTGGCGTGGCTGGGCACGTCCACCACCTTGGGAGGGGGCGACGGGCTGCGGGCCGGCGGCACGGGGCTCTCGGGAGTCTCGTACTCCTCGGCGGGCTCCTGCTTGATCTGCGTGGCGCTCAGGGGGGGCCCCGAGGCCGGCGGAGGCAGCGAGGACCCACTTGAGGGCCCTGCAGGTGGCAGGGGCCCGGGCCCCACGGTGGGTGAACCCGGCTTGAAGGTGCCGGGGCCGGCTGGTGGGGAGGCACCCCGGTAGCCCGGAGGAGTTCCTGTTCTGAAGGAGGGTGGTGACCCCGGTTTGTATCCAGGCGGGGTGGCTGTCTTGTAGGACCCCGGGGACGGGGCTCTCTTGTACTGCGGGGGCCCTGGCGGGGAGGCCGTTTTGTAGCCTGCGGCCGAGGAAGCCACGGTGGCAATGACGGTGGAAAGGGTAGCCGAGGAGGTGGTGACCGGCGGAGCAGGTGGAAAGGGGTAGGGCGGCCCTTGGGGGCCCTGAGATGGGGAAGGGTGTGAGCATGGGTAGGACGACTGAGAGTTGGAAGAGTTGGAGGCCGAGGAGACTGGGGGACCGCTGGGGCCCGCCTGGCTGTAGGACACCTGGCCGTGAGGTGGGGGCAGGTGTGCCGGCCCCGGCGGGTAGGGCCTCAAAGACCCCAGGGAGGGGGACATGGTGTAAGGGTGGGCGTGGTGGGAGCTGCTGCCCTCCATGGGGTGGGGATATGCGCCAGGTGGCGGGGGCCCAGAGTTTCCGTGTTGCGGCTGCTGCTGGTGGTGGTGGTGATGTGTTGGGGCTGGTGGGTGGGCCGATTGGCCCCCAGAGGCCGGGAAGGGACCTGGGTGTGCACTGCTGTTGGCCATGAGGCGCCCATAGGGAGGAGGTGGAGGAGGGCCCTGACTCCACACGGCCTGGGATGGAAGCGAAGGCTGAGTATACTTGGGCGGCTGATTGGCGACAGACAGACTTGTTGGGGGAGGGAAGGAGTGGGGATAACTGGGCAGTGCCTGGGAAGCTGGGTACTGGGAGGAGGAGGAAGACGAGGAGGAACTGGAAGAGGCCACTGCAGAGCTACTAGAGGATGGATACGAGTACCGCATTGGGGGTGCTGGGACCGAAGAGGAAGAAGCGGGGGGCAGAGGGTGGGGCGAGGGGGCCAAAGCTGGGCCCTTCTCTGGGCCAGGAGGAAGTCCGCTCATGCCCTGCCCCATGGCATGGGGAGAGGGCAGATGCCCAGGGACTGGCTGGGCGCCCAAGCCGGGAGGAGAGGCTGAGGCATTGTTGAGGGGTCTCAGGGCAGGTGGAGGAGGCAGGTTTGGTGTCACATGGGGGAAGGTGGCTGGTGGTGGAGCGGAGGAGAGGTTCCCACCACCCACTGGAGTATTAAGTGGCTTTGCTGAGGGAGCCCCACTAGCCCCAGAACTTGACATTGAAATGGGAGTAGTGGGTGGGGGATGCTGCTTGCCTCCACTAGGAGGACCCACTGAAGAGGTAGCCACTCCGCCCTTGGGACCTATTTGGGGTCCAGACAAAACTCCACCAGCGCCCCCAGGGTAGAGCTGTGGGTGAGGGGGAGGGGCTCCAGGAGGAGCCTGGAACAATCGAGATGTGGGGGGCTCCATTGGGGCATGATACCCAGTGGGTGTCACAGAAGGATGGGCTTCAAATCCAGGCTCTGGCTGTCGGGGAGTGCTGTCTGGTGGTGGAGGGGAAGGAGGAAAGAGCGGAGGAGGGTGGTAGGGACGGGCCGGGCCCTGCGACAGGCCGGAAGATGAATCGGAGTCATTCTCCACGCTTCCAGGGCTGTAGATGCTGGGGGACGTGCTGCGGTTGTCCTGGTCTATATCTCTAGGGTCACTGCTGCCATCATCGTTGAGGCTTCGCCCATCCAAACTGTCCAGATCCGAGGGAGACTGTGGTCGAGGGAGTTCCTGCTATAGAGGGAAGAAGGCTAGATTTTTCTCTTTCCCTGCTTCGCCAAGACCAGGGTCCTCTTTGCACAATCATCTTGCAATGCTGCTGTGTGGCGGTGAGAAGGTATTCTGCTCAAGCCCACCATCTGCCATCTAGGGTCCCCCAGACACCAAGTGCTCCCTAGCAGCTAGCTTAACTCCCTAGTCTAACCCTAATCTTTCTTGTGTCTATCTCAGAATACTTCCTTGTCCATCCACAGCTGAATATAGATCCCTCTTAGCCTTTCACATGGACCCACTCATCTCATTGATCCCTTTAGTTATATTTTATTTTTATTTATTTAAAAAGCGAAAAGGGGTGGGACAGGGCCTGCAGCCACTGCAAACAAACTCTGGATGCATGTGCCACCATGTGCATCTGGCCTAACCGTGGGCACTGCAAAACCAAGCTTGGGTCCTTAGGCTTTGCAGGCAAACGCCTTTCTCTCCACCACCCCCTACACCTTTTTTTTTTTCTTTTTCTATTTATTTATTTTTTGATTTTTCGAAATAGGGTCTCTGGAATTCTGGATCTGGAATTCACTGTGTAGTCTCAGGGTGGCCTGGAACATGTGGTGATCCTCCTACCTTTGCCTCCCAAGTGCTGGGATTAAAGGTGTGACCACCATGCCTCGTCCCTCTTTTCTTTTATGAACTTCAGACCCTTGTGCCACCTTGGGCATCTGGCTTACATGGGTCCTGGGGACTCGAACATGGGTCCTTTGGCTTTGCAAGCAAGCACCCTGACCACTAAGCCATCTCTCCAGCCCATCTTTGTTTCTTTATTGGGGTAGGGTTGGTTTTGAAGGTAATGTCTTATTCTAGACCAGGCTGACCTGGAACTCACTCTGTAGCCAGAGGCTGGCCTCAAACTTACCTCAGCCTCCCAAGTATTAGGATTAAAGGTGTATGCCATCACACCAAGCTTGATGGTCTTTTTTTTTTTTTTGATGGTCTTTTTTTTTTTAACTCTTAAAAATACTATTTTTTTGAGACAGGGTGTCATGTAGCCCAAGATAGCCTAACTGTGTAGCCACAGATGATGGCTTTGAACTTCTGATCTACCTGCCAGCCACTGAGTACTGAAGTTACAGGCGTACACCACCATGCCATTTTATGAGGTGCTGGGGATCAAACCCAGGGCTTCCTGCATACTAGCCAAGCACTCTATCCGCTGAGCCACATTCCCAGCCTCGCTTCTGCATCTTCTTTGTGATTGCTCCTTCCATGAAAGACATGTAATAACACCCCGCCCTTCCAGCTCTTGGGCCCTGCCTACCCATTTACTGCTCCAACCAAACCCTTCAAGTTCTGCCTGCCATACTGTGAGTCAGGACCGCTTTAATAAGCACTGAGATAGAACTCTTGTATTGCAGCTGAATCCAAAGTGGGAACAATCAGCGAAAGGAAGGTTGGGGAAAGAACAGTCAGAAACAAGTCAGGACGGCTACAAGGTCTCCCACCTCAGTTTTGGTCTTTTTGGGTGCATTGGTCTCCTCACTTTCACTCTCTGAGATCTCCTCACCTCGGCCCTGCTTGTTGACCCTTGGGGTGGAGGCTTCCTCTACTCGAGCCTTCTGTTAGAGAGAGAACATTCCTGTCTTCAATGTCCCAGGCCTCCACCATTACCCACTGCCATTCAGGAAATCCCCCACAGCACACCCCCTCAGCCCCTGCACCCAGACGTCCTGCAGGGACCCGGACACAATACCTTGGCTGTCTGCCTGGACTTCTCAGCTTTGCCATCACTGCTGGACGTGCTAACCCCTCCAGGGGAGGCCCGGCCCCTTGATCTCAGTTCTTCCCGGGGCCCAGGGGCCTCTTTCTTCCGTCCACTCCTCATTGACATCTGATGGAGGAGAGGCAGGAAATGGTTTTCACACTGTACCTAACTTGATGGTGCATGCTCTGTTCTTCCTCTCTGGGACCTTCCTCCTAGCTCCCTGCCCTCATCTTGCACACACTCAGCAGCTGTTACTCACTGAGTCTTTATTCTGTCGTGTCTTCATTCTTCAGGCTGTGGAGACCCCATTCTCCTCTGCCTGGGCAGCTGAATCCAGAAAGTGCTCCGCTCCCCCCCAGGCTTCCCACAGCTATGGCCTGGGAAGCTGGACCGTGGTGGTAGACAGGTGGACTTGCAGGATCAGTTTTCAGTGGAACCTGTCGGGGAGAGAGCATCAGCATGTTCAGCTGGAGCAGAGCATGAGAGGGACTGAGCAAGCAGCCAGCGCTAAGCCTTAGGCCAAGAGGGACACACGCCACAGGCCACCTCAGCTATCAGGTGAAGGAAATTCTGCTCACAGTATAATCTCTTTCATATGTACCTATGAGCCTTAATCCAGGAGACAGAGTTTACCACTTAAAATCCCTCAAGAATATCTGTGGTCAGGCATGGCAGTGCACTCCTGCAATGCTAGCGTTCCGAAAAGGCTGCGAGAGAACCACAAACTCAAGCCCAGCCTGAGCTGCACAGCAGAATCCTATCTCAAAGGGGGGGGGGGGGGCGTGAATTCCAGAGCACAAAGAAATAATGCGGAAGTGTTAACTTACTAACTTCTTGGTATCAAGGCTTTACATAATGATTGCAAGCGACATTCCCAACAAGCCCTGAAAGGTAGGACACACAGGTGAGGGACCTGAGGCTCACAGACCTTGACTATGAGTTGCCCCTCCCACAGGGAAGCGGCGATGGCAAAGAAGAAACCAGGCTCTCAGCGCTCTGAGTTCAAAGCCGAGCTCTGCACTTTGCACACTGGTGGGGAGGATTCTCAGAAGGCCTCGCTCGGTCACAGAGACCCAAGTCCTCTCACACAGGAGACAGAAGACCCCCCCCCCCCATGCTAAGCACAGACAGGCAGAGCCTCACACACTGCAACCCGAGTCTAGTATCTGCAAACTGGAACTTGGTTAGTTCTGCTGGCCTTCCATATCCAGCCTCAGCCAACTGCAGATTAAAACATGTGGGAGGAAAAATTCCAGAAATTTCCAAACAAATTTGAACTAGGCGCGGTGGTGCACACCTTTAATCCCAGCACTTGGGAGGAAAAGGCAGGAGGATCACCATGAGTTCAAGGCCACCTAAGACTACAGAGCGAGTTCCAGGTCAGCCTGAGCTATAGTGAGACGCTATCTAAGCACTTGCGTCTGTCCCCTTGCCAAGCCCACCTGCAAGAGTGAAACAGGACACTGCCTGCTGCAACTTCCTGCTGAGACGGGACAGGTCCCTGTCCAGCCTTCCCTGCGCAGCCCTGCTCGTCTTAGCATCTTACCTCTCCCTCACGTACTGTGTCACTGGGCCTGTGACAGTGGGTTCCCTTTGTTCTGAACAAGTACAGACTCTGCAGAGCACTTAGATCGTATTAGTTACCACACATGATCTGGAGATGGCTTTTTTTTTTCTTCACGATAGGGTCTCAGGAGCCAGGCATGGTGGCGCATGTCTTTAATCCCAGCACTCGGGAGGCAGACATAGGAGGACTGCTGTGAGTTCAGGCCACCCTGAGAATGCAGAGTGAATTCCAGGTCAGCCTGGGTAGAGTGAAACCCTACCTCAAAAAAAAAAAAAAAAGATAGTCTCAGTATAGCCCAGGCTGGCCTCAAACTCACTCCTACCTCAGCCTGCCAAGTGCTGGGATTACAGATGTGAGCCACCTTGCCTGACCATATTTACAGAATTTTAAGTCTATCTATACCTAGCAAGAGATAAATGGGCATTGGATATTTTCATATACCTCTGTCTCCATTGCCAGCTGTTATCATTTGTGTATACGTATGTGTGTGTGCATAAGCCAGATGCACAAGGTGGTGGTACACGCATCTGGAGTTTGTTTGCAGTGGCTAGAGGCCCTGGCGCACCCATTCTCCCTTTCTCAAAAAAATAAATAAAAAATTAAAAACTAGCAGCAGCACACCAGTTTCTTCCCTGCGAGGGTTCTGGGATAGAACTCAGGCCCTTGTGCTTGCAGAGCAGAGCAAACGTTTTACTGACAGAGCTGTCTCCCCTGCCCATTTCTTTTTCCTTTGCATTTTCTTGATCCAGTCTTGTGTAACCCAGGCTGCTTTGAACTCCATGGAATGGATCTTCCTGTCTGTGCCTCCTGAGTGCTGATTACAGACACATGCCACCACACTGGCTTTATGCAGTGCTGGAGACCAAATTCAGAGCCTCACGCTTGCTGGACAAGCATGCCACCAACTGAGCAACAGCCCCAGCCCACTATGTGTTGACATTGTTCGCTAAAGTTCACGCAAGCTATTCCTGTTTTGTTTTGTTTTTCAAGGTAGGGTCTCTCTGTAGCCCAGGCTGACCTGGAATTCACTATGTAGTCTCAGGGTGGCCTCGAATTTACAGCCTCCTACCTCTGCCTCCCGAGTGCTGAGATTAAAGGCATGCGCTACCACGCCCAGCTTTCTCGTTAACTTTTTTTTTAAATAAATTTTATTTTTTTTATTCATTATTTGTTTGCAGTCAGAGAATGAGGGAGACTGAGAATGGGCATGCCAGGACCTTCTGCCACTGTAAACAAACTCCAGATGCACATGCCACTTTGTGTATCTGGCTTTATGTGGGTACTGGGGATTTGAACCAGAGCAGTCAAGCTTTGTAAGCAAGCGCCTTTAACCACTGAGCCATCTGTCCAGCCCTTATTTTCTAATCTTTATTTGAGAGAGAAAGGTAGACAGAGAGTATGGACGCACCAGGGCCTTCTGCCACTGCAAACAAATTCGATGTATGTGCCAGTTTCTGCATTTGTGGGGTTTTGTTTGCTTTTAAGCATTTTTATTCGTTATTATGTGGGTGCTGGAGAATAGAACCTGGACTTTGCAAGCAAGTGCCTTTAACTGCCAAGACATTTTCTCAGCCCTATTTTTAAATTATTATTTAAATTTTTATTTATTTACAAGCAGAGATAGACAGAGAGAATGGGCGTGCCAGGGTATCCAGCCACTGCAGATGAACTCCAGATGCATGCACAACTTTGTACATCTGGCTTTACATGGGCATTGGGGAATCGAACTCTAGTCATTAGGTTTTGTAGGCAAGTGCCTTAACCACTGAGCATTCTTCCCAGCCCTATTTATTTATTTATTTTATTTTAGGGAGAGACAGAGGAGAGAGAGAATTGGAGTACCAAGGCCTCAGCCACTGAAATCAAACTCCAGATGCTTGTGCCACCTAGTGGGCATGTGTGACTTTGCCTCACCTTTGTGCTTATGTGGGATCTGGAGAGTTGGACATGGATCCTTAGGCTTCACAGGCAAGCGCCTCAACTGCTAAGCCATCTCCAGCCTTTTTAAAATTTATTTATTTAATTAATTAATTTATTTATTTAGGTTTTTCGAGGTAGGGTCTCACTCTAGCCCAGGCTGACCTGGAATTCACTATGGAGTCTCAGGGTGGCCTTTTTTATTTTTCAGGGTAGAGTCTCACTCTAGCTCAGGCTGACCTGGAATTTACTATGTAGTCTCAGGGTAGCCTCAAACTAACAGTGATCCTCCTACTTCTGCATTCCAAGTGCTGGGATTAGAGTGTGCCACCATGCCTGGCTTCCATTTTTATTTTTTAAACTTAATTTATTTGCACATGCTTTTTGAGGTAGGGTCTCACTGACCTGGAATTCACTGTGTATTCTCAGGGTGTCCTTGAACTCACAGTGAGCCTTCTACCTCTGCCTCCTGAGTGCTGGGATTAAAGGCATGTGCCACCACATCCAGCTCACATCAGCTTTTTCTTTTTTAACATTTTAAATTTTATTTTTATTTATTTATTTTAGAGAGAGAAAGAAATAGATAAAACAAGATAGAGAAATAGGCAGAAAGAGAGAATGGGTACACCTGGGCCTCCAGCCACTGAAAATGTACTCCAGATGCATGTGCCCCCTTGTGCATCTGGCTTATGAGGGTCCCGGGGAATTGAAACTGGGTCCTTTAGCTTTGCAGGCAAGCACTTTAGTCACTAAGTCATCTCTCTAGCCCCTCACATCAGCTTTTATAAGGGTGCTAGGAATTTGAACTCACTTCAAACTCAGGCTGATAAGACTTTGCAAGCAAGTACCTTTAACAACTGAGCCATCTCTCCAGCCCTGATTATTGACTCTTTTTTTTTTTTTTTTTTTGGCTTTTTTTTTTTTTTTTTTTTTTTTTTTTTTTTGAGGTAGGGTCTCACTCTAGCCCAGGCTGACCTGGAATTCACTATGGAGTCTCAGGGTGGCCTCGAACTCACAGCAATCCTCCTACCTCTGCCTCTCGAGTGGTGGGATTAAAGGTGTGCGCCACCACGCCCGGCTGATTATTGACTCTTAAACCTGCTGAACTTCAGCAGGTCTTCTCTAAAAACATACTTATTTGTATGTGTGCATGTATGTGTGGGGTAGAGGTACCAAGGTCTTTTGCCACTAAAACAAACTCCAGACAGACACATAGTGCCACTTGGTATTCAGCTTTATGGGAAATCAAACTGGGGTTCACAGGCTTTGCAAGCAAGCACTTTCGGATTTTGTTTGTTTGCTTTTATGAGACAAGAGTCTCAAGTGTTGGCATTACAGGCACACACCAGGTTCAGTAAGTCGTCTTGAATTAACTGCTGCTAACAGAATAAATTTGCCCACCCATTCTGAGGAGATCTGGGTAAATGATATTTTCACATTCTGTAACACATTTTCCCCAAGGAAGATAGAGTAATTACCACTTCTCACTCACTCCTATTGAACCATACTGAAACAGACAATAAGGAGCGAGTGTAATCTTTCCAAGATCTCGTATTTTAAAATCACAAAATAAAAGCCAGGCATGGTTGCACATACCTTTAATCCCAGCACTTGGGAGGCCAAGGTAGGAGGATTGCTGTGAGTTCAAGGCCAGCCTGAGACTACATAGTAAATTCCAGGTCATGGGCTACAGCAAGATCCTACTTGAAAAACCAACAATATTTAAAAAAAATAAATCACAAAATAAGCCAGGTGTGGTAAGCATTTAGAAGGCAGAAAGAAGCAGGAGGATTGTTGTGAGTTTAAGGCCAGCCTGGAACTACAAAGTGAGTCCCAGGTCAACCTGGGGCTAAAGTGAGATCTGCCTTGAAAGAACAAACAAAACAACAACAAAATAATAAAATGGGACAGAGCCCCAGGTCTGAACTTTCAACTGATATTCTGCCCAGTGAACCATTCTTACACTACAGTTAAAACCACATATTTCAGTTGTTTTATAGACTGGTTTTAAAAACTAAGAGGGGTGCTGGAGAGGTGGCTTAGTGGTTAAGGCATTTGCCTGCAAAGCCAAAGGATCCCAGCTTGGCTCTCCAGGACCCACGTAAGCCAGATGTACACACATCTGGAGTTCATTTGCCGTGGCTGGAGGCCCTGGTGCGCCCATTCTCTCTTTCTCTCTGCCTCTTTCTCTCTCAAATAAATAAAATATATTTAAAAAAAATAAAAAACTAAGGCTAGAGAGATGGCTCAGAAGCTAACGGCATTTGCTTGCAAGCCTAACAGCCCAGGCTGAATCCCCAGTACCCACGTAAAGCCAGATGCACAAAGTGGTGCATGCATCGAGTTCATTTGCAGTGGCAAGGGGCCCTGGTGCACCCATATTCCTTCTTATTATTTATCATCCATCCATCTTTCCCTGTTTGTGAATAGTAAATTTAAAAAATAAATAAGCTGGGGGTGGAGAGATGGGTTAGTGGTCAAGGCACTTGCCTGCAAAGCCAAAGGACCCAGGTTTGATTCCCCAGGACCAATGCAAAGACAGGTGGCACATGCGTCTGGAGTTCATTTGCAGTGGCTAGAGATTCTGGTGTGCCCATTCTCTTTCCTCTCTCTCTCTTAATAAAACATTAAAAAATATAATTTATTTGTAAATAAAATACTAAGAGCACTGGGGCAGGGCAGTATACGCACATAATCTAAGCACTTGGCAGGTGGAGGCAGGAGGACTGGAGTTTAAGACCAGCCTGGGTCACACGATCCTGTCTCTACATAAATAAGTAAAAATACTATTAACAATGGTGATGCAAAGGTAGGAGGATTGTTGTGAGTTCAAGGTCAGCTTGAGAGTACATAGTGAATTCCAGGCCAGCCTGGGCTAGAGCAAAACCTACCTCCAAAAACCAAACAAAACTATAAACAAATAAAAAGACCCAAAATGTCCAAGAACATGACCAAATAAAATAAAAATGGAAAACAACAAAAGCACAATAGGGCTGGGGGGATGGCTCACAGGTTAAGGGCACTTGCCTGCAAAGCCTGACGACCTGGGTTCAATTCCCCAGTGCTCTTGTAAAGCATGATGCACAAAGTGGCGCGTGCATCCAGAGTTTGCTTGAGATGACGAAAGGCCCTGGTGTACCCATGCACACACTCTTTCTCTCTCAAATAAGTATAATAATAATAAAAATAAAAACCAGGGCTGGAGAGATGGCTCAGCAGTTAAGGCACTCCCCTACAGAGCCTAATGGCCTGGGTTTGATTTTCTCCAGTACCCATGTAAAACCAAAGGCACAAAGTGGCACATGCATCTGGAGTTTATTTGCAGTGGCTAGAGGCCTTGGTGCACCCACATTCATGTATTTTTCTCTCTCTCCCCTTGAAAATAAATAAATATAAATACTTTAAAAAACACAACAAAGATGACTGGTATACCTTTGCCACCCCTCC
Organism: Dipus sagitta; assembly: GCA_036346955.1. Lineage (NCBI taxonomy): Eukaryota > Metazoa > Chordata > Mammalia > Rodentia > Dipodidae > Dipus > Dipus sagitta. The sequence goes on along the minus strand of CM070789.1, from coordinate 24,670,440 downwards.
TATAGCAGGGTGTCCATATCCATCCCATCACAAAACCTGTTTACCAAATCAAGCGAGAGCTAAGGGAGGGCTGGAGTGATGGCTTAGCAGTTAAGGTGCTTACCTCTAAAGCCAGAGGCTCCACATTTATTTCCCCAGTACTCATGTACCTCTAAAGCCAGAGGCTCCACATTTAGTTCCAGTACTCATGTAAAGCCAGATGCACATGGGGGCACCTATGTCTGGAATTTGTTGGTAGTGGCTAGAGGCCCTCGCATGTCCATTCTCTCCCTCTCTCTTTCTGCCTCTCTGCTTGCAAAAAGTAAGTAAAAATAGAGAGAGGGGGGATACAATGGAGTGTAGAGTTGTGAAGGGGGAAGTATCATGGTTTATTGCCTATAACTATGGAAGTTGAGCTCAAATAAATCTTTCGCCTATAATTATGGAAGTTGTCAATAATAAAAAATTTGGCCGGGCATGGTGGCACATGCCTTTAATCCCAGCACTCGGGAGGCAGAGGTAGAAGGACCACCGTGAGTTCGAGGCCACCCTGAGACTAGTAAATTCCAGGTCAGCCTGGGCTAGAGTGAGACGCTACCTCAAAAAAAAGAAAAAATTTTTTTTCTTTAAGAGTTAAGAAGCTGGGTGTGGTGGCGCACACCTTTAATCCCAGCACTTGGGAGGCAGAAGTAGGTGGATCACTGAGTTCGAGGCCATCCTGAGACTACATAGTGAATTCCAGGTCAGCCTGGGCTAGAGAATATGACCCTACCTTGCAAAACCAAAAAGAAAAAAAGTGAAGGGATCCAGGCTGGAGAGATGGCTTAGCAATTAAGTAAGTTGTTAAGCAGTTAAGTTAGGCTGTGAAGCCTAAGATCTCATATTCAACTCTCCAGGTCCCATGTAAGCCAGATGCACAAGATGGCACATGTGTCTCGAGTTTGATTACAGTAGCTGGAAGGCCTGGCACAATTCTCATTCTCTCTCTCTCTCTCTCTGATGAAAATAATAATAATATAAAAAAGAGGTTGAGCCAGGCGTGGTGGTGCACGCCTTTAATCCCAGCATTCGGGAGGCAAAGGTAGGAGGATTGCAGTGAGTTTGAGGCCACCCTGAGACTACATAGTGAATTCCAGGTCAGCCTGAGCTAGAGTGAGACCCTACCTTGGGGGAAAAAAAAAAAGAGTTAAGGGACCTAAAAGGTTAGAAAAATACAGAAAGATACTTTGGAAAATACAGCAATCACAGTGTGTCCCTCCTATATATATATATATATATATATATATATATATATATATATATATATATATATTTAATATTTATTTGAGAAAGACAGGGGGAGAGAGAGAGAGAATGGATGTGCCAGGGCCTCTAGCCACTGCAAATGAACTCCAGATGTATGCCTCACCTTGTGCATCTGGCTTTATGTGGGTCCTGAAGAATGGAACCTGGGTCCTTTGGCTTTGCAGGCAAGTAATCTTAATCACTAAGCCATCTCTCCAGTTGAAATCTGATAAAATGTGCAATGCTTAGCTTTGGAGGAGAAAAGCACTCCTCAAAGGGGAGGTAATCCCTAGGATAGGGAATGGCAGGGGAGGGCTGGGGTTGGATTGCAGGTGAATTTCTGAAGTTGCTGAGCTGCACTCCCTCTTGCCTGGTAGACAGTTACTGCAAGGAACATTTCTAGAGTGCCTCATGTATACCTGGGGCACACTGAACCTTCACCCTTGTTATCTCACTGCAAAGAGGAAGACCAAACTGGGAAGGTGGAAAATGAGAACATTGAAAAGAGCCCCTAAGGAAGAACAGGAAAAGAAGTGGGCAGTGGGGCTGGAGAGATGGCTCAGTGGTTAAGACACTTGCCTCCAATGCCTAACAACCCGGATTTGATTCCCCCAACCCACGTAACGCCAGATGCACAATGTGGCGCATGTGTCTGGAGTTTGTTTGCAGTGGCTGGAGAACCTGGTGCATCCATTTCTCATTTTTCACTCTCTCTTTGCAAATAAATTTTAAAAATTTTCTTTTAAGTGGGAATTGGGCTGGAGAGATGGCTTAGCAGTTAAGATGCTTGCCTGCAAAGCCAAAGGACCCACATAAGCCAGATGCACAAAGTAGCACATGTGTCTGTAGTTCATTTATAGCAGCTGAAGGCCCTGGCACCCCCAATTCTCTCTGTCTCTTTATCTGCCTCTTTCTCAAATAATAAAGTAAACTAATTAACAAAAAAATTTAAGTGGGGAATAGCCCACTTAAAAAAAATCACAGGGCTGGAGAGATGGCTTAGCAGTTAAGGTACATGCCTGCTAAGCCTAAGGACCCAGGTTCGATTCTCCAGGTCCCACGTAAGCCAGATGTACATGGTGGCACATGCGTCTGGAGTTCATTTGCAGTGGCTAGAGGCCTGGGCACACCCATTCCCTCTCTATCTTCCCCCCCCCCCATGTCTCAAATAAATAAATAAAAATAAAAATAAAGTGGCACGTCTGTTATGGGGGAAACCAACTGCCCTCTAATTGGACTGGAGGCCCACTCCATGGGAGGGAATACATCCTTGATACTGAAAACTTAAAACAGGAGTAGTCATGAGCCCTAGGGGTGTAACATCTGCTGTTGTCTGGCCAAATGTATATACTATGCTTATCAAACTGCCCAGTAAGCACTTCTGTTAATGTTCACATGCTTATATTAATGCTACTCTCACTTTTGGTTGAAAATCTTCTCTTTTCAGATGGAAGTGACCTTGGGACGACTCAGAAGGTATCATGGAAATGGAAAGAAATGACCGCAGTGCTCAGTACTGCAATATCTCTATCACACCTTACAAGGCTCAGGGTCTAATGTGGAAGAGGTGGCGGAAAGAATGTAAGAGCCAAAGGAAGGGTAGGACTCCATACAACACGCTCCCCCCAGACACAAAATGGCCTGGATATCCATGACCTCACAGTGCCTGACACTACCTACACAAGACCATCATAATAGGAGGAAAAGATCATGACATCAAAATAAAAGAGAGACTGATTGAGATGGGGAGGGGGTATGATGGAGAGTGGAGTTTCAAAGGGGTTAGTGGGGGTGGGAGGGAGGGTATTACCATGGGGTATTTTTTATAATCATGGAAGTTAATAAAAAACTTTAAACAAAAAAATAAATAAAGGAACACAAGCCGGGCGTGGTGGTGCACATCTTTAATCCCAGCACTTGGGAGGCAGAGGTAGGAGGATCGCCTTGGGTTCAAGGCCACCCTGAGACTACAGAGTGAATTCCAGGTCAGCCTGAGCTAGAGTGAGACCCTACCTCGAAAAACCAAAAAAAAAAAAAAAAAAAAAAAGAAACACAGCTGACTGTAGTGGCACACACCTTTGATCCCAGCACTTGGGAGGCTGACGTAGGAGGACAGCTGTGAGTTTGAGGCCAGCCTGAGACTACATAGTGAATTCCAAGTCAATCTGGGCTAGAGCAAGACCCCACCTTGAAAGAACAAAAAGAAAAGTGGGGATGGAGGATGTGGCTAAGTTGGTAGAGCACTTGTCTAGCATGCATGAATTGCTGATTTGATCCTCAGCACTGAATAAAACCAGGGATGAAGCCAGGCATGGTGAGGTAGGCCTTTAAGTAAGAGGACCCCTGTGAGTTTGAGGCCAGAGTGAGTTCCAGGTCAGCCTGGGCTACAGTAAGACCCTACCTTGAGGAAAAAAGAAAAACAAACAGGGATGGTGGTTCAGGCCTGTAATCCCAGCACTTGGGAGGCGGGAGGCAAGAAAACCAGATGTTCAAGGTCACCCTCAACTACTTTAAAAAAGACTCTCTCAAATAAATTAACTAGTTTTTTAAAAACCAAAATATATGGGGCTGGAGAGATGGTTTATCGGTTAAGGCGCTTGCCTACAAAGCCAAAGGACCCAGGTTTGATTCCGCAGTACCCACATAAAGCCAGATGCACAACGTGGCGCATGCGTCTGGCATTTGTTTGCAGTAGCTAGAGGCCCTGACATGCCCATTCTATCATCTCTCAAATACATAAATAAGTAAAATATTTTTTAAAAAATTAATGAACAAATATAAACATCACAAGGAGCCTGACCAAGTCACGGGCTCTCTGGAGACAGCACAGACCTCTCCCCAGAGCCACCCTCACCTAGGACAAGTGTGGAGAGCCCAGCCATTTCTACAAAGTCAGGAAACTAGAAAGCCAAAGGTGAGTTGAATGAAGGGGTCACCCTAGCATCTGAGGAAGAGAAGGGATACTCAGGAAGAGAGGCTGAAAGAGGAACTGACGTTTAAGAAAATACAAGAATAGGGCTGGAGAGCTGGCTTATTGGATAAGGCCCTTGCCAGCAAAGCCTAAGGACCCAGGTTCAATTCTCCAGATCCCACATAAGCCAGATGTACAAGGTGGCACAGGCGTCTGGAGCTCGTTTGCAGTGGTGAGAGGCCCTGGCGTGCCCATTCTCTCTCTCTCTCTCTCTAATAAGTAAATAAAACATTAAAAAAAAAACAACACAAGAATGGTACAAAGAAGCCAAGACTGAGTACAAAACATTAAGGGTAGGACAGGCCAGAAAAAGCTGCCCATAGATGCAATAACTTGCTTTTTGTTTTCGTTTGGTCCTAGGGATCAAACTGGAGGCCTGTGCAGGCTGGGAAAGCAGACGACCATCCAGGCCCACGATAGTGTAACTTGAACAAAAGCATGTTCATCCTCGACCTTATACTTAGGCAGAGAGACTTGTAGAAATGACCTGTCCCTAACATGTCTACCTAGTCTCACAAAGTGCTAGACTGAAAGGGGTACACCTCCTTATGAAACCCCACTCAAGACATCAGAAAACACTTTCCAGAATCCAGCGAAGAGCCTGCAGGACAGAGCCAAGGCTGGGCCCAAATGACAATGCTCACCCCCCCCACACACACACACCTACTGGACGTCCCACTGGATCACTGCCGTGGCAACAAAATGGGGGGGGTGTCCCTTAAGAGACCATCCCAGGGGTCCACTTGGCAGCCACTGTTACCACCTCAGTTGCCAAAGCAACTCCTACCTTTCGTACAGTACCCTGGGGAAGGGAGTTTAAGGGTACCTGCCCCGGGCACAAAGGGAGCCTCGGAGCTCAGCGCCAGCACTGGAGGCCTCCCCGATGGAGAGTTGAGGGGCAGGCGTGGGTAAAGGTGGAGGTCACAACTCTGGATGCCTGTAAGGTTGCACAATTCTCTGTTCTCCATCCGCCCAGAAATCCTTTCTTCCTAATTCTCCCCGGGCGTGCTCAGAGCCACCCCGCTGGCCCTCAATGCCCCTGCCTCACCAAGTACTAGGTGCAGGATTAGGAAAACGGGGTCAGAGGGGGCCTGGAGCAGGGAAGGGAACCGAGTCACAAAAGATACGGCTTTCCCGTTTGCACCCCAGAAATCGTCCAGCTTCTCAGCGACGGGCTCCCCTCGGCCCCTTCCGAGCCGATCTTCCGTTCCCCGGGGCTCAATCCCCTCCCTGGGCAGCGGCGATCCTTCCGCCTACCACACCCCTCGCCGGTGCCCACTTCCCTCCCTAACACCCGCGAGCGAGCCCGGGATCCGGGCCCGGGGCTTCTCCCGGAGCCCGCCCGCCCGCCCCGGCCCCTCCCGCGCTCGGTCTCGGCCGCGATCCCCCCCGCAGCATCCCGGCTCCCTCCGCTCCTCCTCGGGGTCCCGGGCCCAGCGACCCTCCTCCCCCGCGTCCCTCGCCCGGGCCGAAGCTCCGGCGCCGGCGCCGGCCCCACCCCCAGCCCGCGGCCTCGGCCCGCGGAGCCCGCAGTGAGGGAACGCGACGGGGAAAATAACAAATGGAGGCGGCGGCGGCGGCGGCGGCGGCGGGAGAGGGACTGGCAGGGTGGGGGCGGGGTGGGAGCCGCGGGCCGGGGCCGGGCCGGGGCCGGGCGGGCCAGCATCCCGCGGGCCGGGCCCGAGCTGCCGCAGACCTTACCTGCTCGTGCTCGGGACGGCTGATCCGGGCGTCCGGGCTCGGCGCCTCCCGGGGACGGCGTCGGCCGCTCCCCGCCCCTCTCCGTCCCCCGCGGGCGGCTTCAGTCTCCGCGGCGGCGGCGGCGGCGGCGGCCCCGACCCCCCCGCAGGGCGGCCCCCATGCCCCGCTCCCCGCCCGGCCCCGATCGCCCGACCGCCCCGCCGGCTGCAAATCCCGCCGGCGCCCGCGTCCGCGCTCCCCACCCGGCGCCGCCGCCCCCGCCGCGCCGCTCGCTCGCTCGCTCGCCCGCCCGCCCCCGCGCCCCGCCGCCCTCGGCGCGGCTCCCTGCGGCCCAGGCCCCGGCGGCCGCGCCCGTCCCCGCCGCCCCTCGCCGCTCCCCGAGCCCAGCGCGGCCCCCAAGCGCTCCCGGCACAAGGCCCCGGCCCGGCGCGGGGCTGCGGGCGGGCGGGCTGGGCGGCGCGTCGGGCGGCTCGCACAGGAAAGCGGACGGCGGAGGGAGGGCGCTCGGGAGAGGGGGATGGGAGAAGGGAGGAAGCGGGAGAAGGAGGGAGCGCAGGGGAACGGAGGAGAGGGGCCGGCGGGGAGACGGGCGCGGGGGGAGGGAGCGCGGGCGGGCGAGATCGGGAAGGGGAGGCGCCGGGCGCGCTGGCCCGGGCGCGGGGGCGCGGGAGGCTCCCCGGGCTGCACGAGCGAGCCGTGGGCCCCGCGCGGGCGAGGGCGAGGGCGGGCGGGGCCGTGGGCTGTGAAGGCAGAGGTAGAGGAGGAGAAGTTTGAGGACCAGAGTCCACGGCCGAGGTGAGGCGAGGACTTTGGGGCGGGGAGGGGGGGATGCTCAAGTAGAGACTGGGGCGGAAAGATGGAGAGGTGTGCGTCAAGGGCAGGCAGCCGTTAGGGTGGAAAGGTTTAGGAGTATTGCAGGGGAATCTGGGGACTTGAGCGGGGGAATCGACAGGATGGAGACCTAGCATAACAGAAGGATGGAGTTTCTGGAAGATAAGCGCTCGGGGGTGACTGGCGTTGGGAAGAGAGGGAGCCGCGGGCATTCAGGAGAGGTGAAGCCAAGCTGGGAGGGAAGTCGACATGGAGGAGGTGGAACTGGATGTCTGCTAACACTGGGGTGCTGGGTGGTAACGAAGTTGGGGACTGTTGGGTCCTGAGGATGGGGACGTCCAGGGCAACTGAGGGGTGTCTCCGTTGACAGCTAAAGTAGGGGGAAAGGAGTCCAAGAGGACTGCCAGGACACGGGAGATAAACGAGGCCGTTGTGGCAATATGGAAGGAAGGTCACTCGTGGGGGAAAAGAGCTACAGATGGAAAGAACGCGAAGGGAAGTAGCAGAACGGGCTGCAGCAGGCCCTGGGTAGGTGAGATTTAACAGGACGAGGGGTAGCTTCTCTATTTCCCTTCTCAGATGCGTTTGCCAAGGGCATCTGCAGTCACGGAGAAGGCTCGAAGTAGACACTCAGCAGAGAGCTGCATCCCTGGGCACCCCGGTTCCCTATTCTAATTGCGGAGTATGCGAGCAGCTCCCGCCAGGAGCCTAGCCGGCTCTTCCTAACCCTCAGCGAGCCAGCCAGGCCCGGTCTACACCCATGACGCCAGCACCCCGTCAGTCCACCACCAGTGCCTCCTCTGGGCTCCCCGCCTCGTCCCACACGACGCAGCAACATCTCTCTGGACAAAGGACACTAGAAACAGGGTGATTTTTGGCAGCTGAAATTGGGAAGGCTAGAGAAAGGGAGGGAAAGAAGAAGACCTGGAACTGGAGTCTGGATTGGGAGCCTGTAGTAGCTCCCGGATTTGGGGTGGGGGGGGGAGGTACTGCGGGGGCCGCGGGGTGGTGAAGTGGCAGATTCCCTTGTGGGAAGGGAGGAAGGGGATTGGTGCTATAGCAACTCAGTAGATCTTGTGTCACAATTCCTTAGGCCGAACTCTCAGCCAAGTGATTTGAAGTACCCAAAAGCTGTCTAAACAGATTCCAAAGGCCTGGGGAATGGCGGCTGCAAGAATGTTTCCTTGCCCTAGGAATGAATCTCCACGCCAGTCCCTTAACTCCACAGTCACTCACTTTACCCCTTGCCCACCTTCCTTGCCCCCTCCAGGGCCTCCCAGAGACCAAAGACCCACCTCCCTCCAAGCTCTAAGATAACCCCTGCTGCTGTCCTCCACCCTCTAATTTGGTTCCAGGATTCCTCCGTCCCTACATTTCCCCTCTCTTCCCTTCGGTCTCCCAAGGGCCCAGCACAGACAGTTGTAACGTTAACTCTAAGGCAAAGGCCAAGATGCTGACTTATCTCCGCCTAAGAGAAAACTGTAGGCCTAGGTAGGCATGGGAAAGGGAGAGCAGACCCTCCCCGCACCCTCTTGTACCTGTATGAGAGCCAGGTTCGCAGCAGGCTGCAGGAAATCTCACATATACCCCCCCCCCCACTATCTCTCACCCCAGCTTCCCTCTCTGGCCCCAGCCCCCCACAACCCCACTGGTCTCCAGGCAACGGCACAAAAGGAAAGTAGAGAGAGGGGCCTGGGAGACCTCTGCAGAGCGAGTTGTAACCAAATACAACCCAGTAACTGGGGAGAAGGGGGGCCTGATGGAGAAGGCCATCTAGCGAGGAGGAAGGGAAGAATGGAGGGAGGCTGGGAAAGGTGGCTCCGGCTACAATAGCCCTGGGCAGCCTGGGAGTTACTGGACAGACGGTATCATGGACCCCAGAGAAAACAACCACAAAGAAAAGTGAGCCGCAAGGGGAGAGGAGGGAAAGCGGAGATGCCCACGCTGAAATTAAAGAGGCCCTGGGAAGGGGTGGACAGAGGGGCACGGGAAGGAGGGCAGAGACGGGCCCTGCCCGGACACAGCTGGAAGCCTCTTTGAGCCCTAGAGTGGCCAGGATGGCTGAGGGAGCCTGGGACCAGAACTTAAAGACTGAGTTGGAGGCCCAAAGAGGGTACAACCTTGAAATTCTACCCCAGCTCACCTTGGCTCCCAGTATGGCGTCCTGTGGAACTTTGGCTCCCTCTAGTGGCCACAGCTGTCCATGTGAGGAGTTTTGTCCCCCTAGACCCACTGCAGCTGAAGTTAGCGGGGCCTCTGGCCACATAATGGCACCCTCACAGGCTGGCCAGCTAGGGGCCCTGTTGAGCACTTCAGGTCTTGAATCCAAGTTTACTAGGGACTCTTGTTTCTTCAGGCTCACTTCTATATCCCTGTTCCCTCCTCTTCCCTGGTACCCCAGTTGTTGTTGTTTTGTTTGCTTGTTTTTTTAATCTTCAATTGCCAATGGCCATGGAGTCCATTCCAAAACCAAGCTGAATTCTGTTACGGAGGCCCAGTAACATGAGATCTCCAGTCCACTGCTTTATCCCTTCTTTGATCAAGGACTCTGGGAAACTGAAAACACCTTAGCCAGCCCCCTCCCCCCCACACACACACAGATGTACAAAAATATGCACACACAATTTCTGACTATTGCCTGGGAATTCTTGGACCCCAAGTTAAGAATCACGGATTCAGCTCTGGAGAGATGGCTCAGCAGTTAAGGTGCTTGTCTGCAAAGCCAAACAACCCGAGTTTGACTCCCCAGTACCCATGTTAAATCCAGATGCACAAGGTGGCGCATGCATCTGGAGTTCATTTGCCATGGCTAGAGGCCCTGGCACACCTATTCTCTCTGTCTGCCTCTCTTCTCTCTCCTTGCAAATAAATAAAAAGCATCCCCGATTCACCTGCATCCTGAGTCAGGTGCTGCTGAGAAAGCACAGACCCCCCACCTAGACAGGGAAAGGAGATGGTCCCCTCATCTTGGCCACGTGCTCGGCTGGTTTCTTCTTTTTGTGGCCTCCCCAGCTGTGCTTTCCAGTTCTAGCACCCTCTAGTCCTCCATCTGCCCTTCTCTCACATGAGCAGAGTAAGACCCCGCAGACACAAATGCGCTGTGATTGAGACTTTAATGGCGGTGCTTATTTCAAAGCCACAGAGGTGGCGGCAACTGTGGAACACGGCGCGGGGAGGTGAGACAGCGCTCCGGTGCAGTTGGAGGGAGAATGGGACCTAGGGCTGGAGAGAGATTTGTAGAAGAGCCTCCAGGCGCACAGCCCTGTTCTCCACCAGCCCGGGCTTCAGTCAGTGCACACCACCAAACTGATGCCAAGGCCCTTCCTGTTACCCTTCCTATCCTAGCAAGACCTCCCACCCAGGTCATCTTGGGATCTGCAGCCACATGAAAGTATAGATGCCCAGTCAAGTCAAGCCAGTTTTAGACCCTGAGGTCATGAGATAATTAATGGAATGAATAAAAATGAATGAATGAATAAATAAATAATATGTAAATGTACTAACGCCTTGACAGGCATGACCACACACCCAGAACTCCCCTGCCCCTCAGCTCTCTGCTTAGCTCAGGGCTCATATACAATGTGGGAAACAGAGCAAAGTACAGGTGACACGTGGCCCTACTCTGAACACCGTCAGCGTACCAATCCTGAAGCTCCGTTACGGACACTAATCATCCTTCTGGGGACCCCCTTCTAATCCTCATACTCATTTCCAGTTTTTAAGATAAGAGCAGACACGAAGGAGGAGAATGTAACCCCAAAGAGTGGGGCCTGGAGGGGAGGGGGAGCAGAGACAGCCAGGAGGAAGCCAAGAGTGACTGGGGCAGGTTAAAAAGTTCTGGGTGACTTGGGGCTCAAGGTATCTCAGGGTGAACTACTGCAGGTCAGGAAGCAAGAAGGTTCGAGAAGGATGGAGGTTCCAAGTCTCCAGGCAGTAGGGGGATCACAGCACACTGGGGTTGCGGAAATTATGCCCAGCAAAACGAGCTTCATCCCCTAGCTCTTCTTCAATTCTGGAAGGAGCCAGAAAGACAAGAGTGAGGAAGCAGACGAGACTGCTTTTGTCTCGAGGTCCCTTTAGCCTCCACCTCCCTTCACACCACCCACCTGTTTCTTCGCCCTGCCCCAGCGTCAGCATTTCCTGACTGACTTTCCTAGGAGACCCTGCCGACCCTCAGGCCATCAGTGAACTCCTTCAGCAAAAACAGACTCTGGGCATCAGTGGCTACCCAGGTCCTGAGCACCTAACGGGTACTTAGCTCTTTGGCCAGGGACTCCCATTCCCCGGAGGCCCTCACCTCATGAGTTGGTTGTACTTAGCCAGACGCTCAGATCGGCAGGGGGCGCCAGTCTTGATCTGAAACATTCCGAAAGAGAATGCAGCTGAGCCTTCACCCTGACAGGACACCTCTACTCTTTATTATTATTATTATTATTATTTAAATATATTTTTATTTATTTGAGAGAAAGAGACAGATTAGAGAATGGGCATGACAGTCACTGCAAATGAACTCGAGATGCATGCACCACCTTGTGTATCTGGCTTATGTGGGGTACTGGGGAATCAAACCTCAGTCCTTAGGCTTCACAGGCAAGCACCTTAACCACTAAGCCACCTCTCCAGCCCTGGTTTTTTTTTTTTTTGTTTGTTTGTTTGCTTCGAGGTTGGGTCTCACACTAGCCCAGGCTGACCTGGAATTCACTATAGTTTCAGGGGAGCCTTGAACTCATAGCGATCCTACCTCAGCCTCCCTAGTGCTGTGATTAAAGACATGCACCACCACACCTGGCTCTATTTTGGTTTTTAAGTCATGGAGTCATGTAATCCAGGTTGATCTCAAGCTCAGGAACTCACTATGTAAATAAAGCTAGTCTTGAATTTCAGGTTTGTTTTTTTTTTTTGGTTTTTCAAGGTAGGGTCTTGCTCTAGCCCAGGCTGACCTGGAATTTACTATGTAGTCTCAGGCTGGCCTCAAACTCACAGCCACACCAGGCTTGGTCTGGAATTTCTGATCCTGTCTCTCCACCCCTAAATGCTAGAATTACAGGGACATGTTAACAAGTCTTGTTCTTTCCCCCTCCCTCTTTTCTGGGGGGGGGATTTTCTTTTCTTTTTATTTATTTATTTATTAGAGACAGAGAGAGGGAGAGAGGGAGTGAGTAAGAATGGGCACACCAGGGCCTCTAGCCCCTGTAAATGAACTCCAGATGCGTGTGCTACCCTGTGCATCAGCTTATGTGGGATCTGGAAAACTGAACCAGGGTCCTTAGGCTTCACAGGCATGCACCTTAACTGCTAAGCCATCCCTTCAGCCTGGGAGAGATTTTCTGTTTTATTTTGTTTTTTAATTTTTTTATTGTTGTTGGGTTTTGTTTTGTTTTGATTTGATTTGGTTTGGTTTGGTTTTTGGTTTTTTTGATGTAGGGTTTTCCTCAGGCTGACCTGGAATTCATTATACAGTCTCAGGCTGGCCTCAAACTCACAGTGATCCTCCTACCTCAACCTCCTAAATGTTGGCATTCTTTTGTTTGTTTTTGAGGTAGGGTCTTGCTGTAGTCCAGGCTGACCTGGAATCAGTCTCAGGCAGTCCTCAAACTCACAGCAATCGTACTACCTCAGCCTCCCAAGTGCTGTGATTAAAGGTGTGCACAACCATACCTGGCCCCTCCCTCTTTTTAGTGAATTGCAGGTGAATTTAGTGAATTGCTGTAGCAAGACCCTGCCTTGAAAAAACAAACAACAACAACAAAAAAAAACCCTTTTTTTGATGAAACCCAGGCCCACATGCTAAGCAGGCACTTTACCACTAAGCTGCACCCCCACTCCTGAAACTTCTACCCTTAAACACCGGCAGTAGAGCATGCCCACCTGAGCCTAGAACCCAGCAGTGCCACAGAATCCCTCCCAAGTCCACAGGCCGACCCCACTCACCTGGCCCTGTGCACAGCCCCACCACCAGGTCGGCGATGAACGTGTCCTCCGTTTCTCCGGAGCGATGACTCACCATGACCCCCCAGCCGTTCTCCTGCGCCAGCTTGCACCTGTATCACAGAGCAGCACTGAGCCCAGGCCTGCACCCCAGGCCTTCCCTGCCAGCCCCAAGCTTGGTCTGTCAAGAAGCACCTAAATAAAGCTGCCTGGAAGGGGGCAGAGGTGAGAGTTGGAAAGGGGACTCCCAGGTACCCCACTTTCCCCAGCAGCCCCGGGGCAGGGTGAGGCTGGGAGGACTTGCGGGAGGAGCCGTGAAGAACCAAGGGCCAGGTAGGAGAGGGCCAGGGCCGGGGCCACTCACGCTTGGATAGCTTCCGTGACGGAGCCGATCTGGTTGACCTTGAGCAGCAGACAGTTGCAAGCCTTCTCCTCCACTGCGCGCTCTATACGCTTTGGGTTGGTCACGGTCAGGTCATCACCCACTATCTGGATGCCTACATTGGCTGTGAACTTGGACCAGGCTGCCCAGTCATCCTGGTCAAATGGGTCCTCAATGGAGACCACTGCAGAGGCAGCAGATGAGGGACGGGTGACCCTCCAGGCTCGCTACTTCAGGCAGACACCCCTCTTTGATTCCCTCCTGAACCCCCTCATGTTTGCCTCCCCACCTTCCTAACGTTAGCCTGCTTGGGTTCTTATGCTGATGCGGAGCCCATAAGATGTCCAGTAACCTGAACCTTCCGCACAAGCTCGCTGAGCAGTCCCTATCCTCGCTGCGAGGAGCTCTTCCCTTTGCTGGCCTGACTCCTTTCTGGCAGATGTCTGTTTTCTCTCACTCTGTCCCAAGAACATGGAGACCAGAGTGAAGCCCTTGGCAGACAAGGGTAATACAGCCCCCCACCTCGGCTGTCTTTTCCATTCACGGAGCTGGGCCAGCTCCACCCAGCATCCAGTTTCATCAGATACTGACATGGGCACTTCTCTGCGAGGGCCGTGCAGCCTCTAACCATGGCCGGGCTCCTTCCAGAGCCCTCGCCAGGATTCCAGGGGCCTGTGGCCAGACTCTCTGAAGCAGAAGGAGCAGTCTTCAAAGGTACTTAACATACACTGCATGCACAGCCTGCTTCTCGGGCTGCAGACTCCGGAGGTCCACAGTTGCCTCCCCCACCTCGGTCCCTGCCTCGCCCCCACCCCATCTCCATATCTCCTGCCCTCACCAGGATACTTCCTGACAAAGTCCTGGTAGAGGGCCCCCAGCTGGTCGCCGGTGATGTATCGGGAAGGGTCGGCAGGAGACTTGAAATCCAAGTCATATTTGCCATCGCGGTAGAACTCAGAGGCAGCAACGTCCATGCCGATGACGATCTTCTCCGCGTAGCCAGCCTTGTCGATGGCCTCCTTCACCAGCTCCAAGGCTAGAGGCGAACGGAGCGGGGTTGGAAGCAGGAAGCGTGCATAGACGGGAGAAAGAAGAGAAAACAGAGTCAGAGGAGAGGTGGCGGGCTGGTTCAGGGCTGGGCTGTTTGTCATGGCTGCTTCTGGCTCTGAGAGGACAGAACAGAGGAATGGAATTCTTTAATTCTGTTACTAGTAGTGCCTCCCGTCCCCCCCTGCCCCCGGTATTGGGGCTTAAACCTAGGGTCTCACTCATGCTTGGCAAGCACTCTGTCACTGAGCTATATCCCTAGACCACCCCCCTTTTTGTGAGATAGGGTCTCATGCTCACTGTAGCCCAGGCTGATCTCACTCTGTAGTCCCAGGCTAGTCTTGAACTTACAGTGATCCTCCTACCTCTTCATCTGGAGTGCTGGGATTAGAGGTGTGTACCACCATGCCCAGCCCCCTAGACCCCTTTTTGCTTTTTTTTGTTTTGTTTTGTTTTGCTTATTTTTATTTATTTATTTGAGAGCAAGAGAGAGAGAGAGCGAATGGGCACGCCAGGGCCTCCAGCCACTGCAAACGAACTCCAGATGCATGTGCCACCTTGTGCATCTGACTAACGTGGGTCCTGGGGAATCAAGCCTCGAACCAGGGTCCTTAGGCTTCACAGGGAAGCACTTAACCGCTAAGCCATCTCTCCAGCCCCTGCTTTTTATTTTGAGACAAGGTCTCACTATGTAAGATTGATTGTGGCAATCCTCCTGCCTCAGTCTCCCAAGTACGAGGGATTCTAGCTAATAACTCTTCAAGTCAAGGTTCAAAAAAAAAAAAAAATGCAGGCAATTTGGTTCCAGAGCCTTATCTTTCTGTGCTTGTGTGAGTGAGGGTATGCACACGCACGCGTGGGCGCATGTGTGTTTGTGTGTTGCTGGGAGTTGAACAGAGGACCTCAACCATGCTGGGCAAGTGCTCTATCACTGAACCACACCTAAATCCACCTCAGCCTTAACTCTTTTACTTAGTTAATTAGTTTTTTTTTATTTTTATTTTTTGTTTATTTTTATTTATTTATTTGAGAGTGACAGAGAGAGAAAGGGAAATAGAGAGAGAGAGAATGGGCACACCAGGGCCTCCAGCCACTGCAAATGAACTCCAGATGCATGTACCCCCTTGTGCATATGGCTAACATGGGTCCTGGGGAATCGAGCCTCGAACCGGGGTCCTTAGGCTTCACAGGCAAGTGCTTAACCGCTAAGCCATCTCTCCAGCCCAGTTAATTAGTTTTTTTTTCAAGGTAGGGTCTCACTCTAGACCAGGCTGACCTGGAACTCACACTGTAGGCCCAGGCTGGCCTTGAACTCAAGGTTATCCTCCACCTCAACCTCCTGAGTGCTAGGATAAAATAGCCTGGCGTGGTGGCATACACCTTTAATCCCAGCACTTGGGAGTTAGAGATAGGAAGATCTTCGTGAGTTTGAGACTACCCTGAGACTACATAGTGAATTCCAGGTCAGCCTGAGCTAGAATGAGACACTACCACAAAAGAACAAAAACAAAACAAGGCTTGCATCACCATATCCAGCTCAGCCTCAGCCTAAATCCTTAACCACTACCTACATAGTTTCCATTCATGACACAATTTCTCCCAAGGCAAAGAAAAATTAGGAATCCTGGAGGTCCTGAGAGGCTGGTGTGGGGTGGGATAGATGTGGAACGGCCTCTGAGGAGTATGGCACATGTTGTCACACTGAGACTGTGAAGTTAAAGGATGAGACGGACCTCACAGGTCACCCAGACTATCTCCCAGCAGCCCCAGCAGCTCCAGAGACCCTACAGATGCTAACAGATTCATCTGGGCAGGAAAAAGACTGTCCTCCCAGGTTTACATGTGAATTTAGAAAGCCCCTCAGAACCGATCCTAAGAGCTGACACCTCTTTGGAGTTTCAGGAGTTCAATGTCCCTCCACCCACACGCCTCAGGACTCAAGTGTGTGGCCCTTCCTGAATAAAATTTAGAGCTGGAGTTGGGCTGCTGGCCTCACCTTCACTGTTCTCCAGGATGTTAGGGGCAAAGCCGCCTTCATCCCCCACATTAGTGGCATCTTTGCCATATTTGTCCTTGATGACCCCCTTGAGTGTGTGGTAGACTTCCGCCCCGAGTTGCATGGCATCCCGAAAGCTCTCAGCACCCACTGGGAGGATCATGAACTCCTGCATGGCCAGCTTGTTCCCAGCATGAGAGCCGCCATTGATCACGTTGAAGGCCTGGGAAGCCAGAGATGTTCAGAAGTGTCAAGAGTCATTCTGTCCTGCCCTGGGAGTGTTAACTGAAGATCCCAAACTGCACCCTGTTCCACCCCCACCCCCGGCCCACTACCGGACTCATATCTCATATCCGTTCTCTTTAGATGCCCCATTCACCTTCCTCCCACACCCCTCATCAAGGTGCTCACTCCCGCCCTCGCTCCCCACCCCAGGGCCAGGCAGGGGCAGTGTGGGGCTGACCGGCACGGGCAGGATGAGGTCTGAGTTCCCAGCCAGCTGAGCAATGTGGCGATACAGGGGCAGGTCCCGCTCAGCCTGCACCTGCCTTGCACACTGCCAGGGACACACCCAGGATGGCATTGGCTCCAAACTTAGCTGGAAGATAACAGAGGAAAGCATTGAGGAAATAAGACCCCTCCCCCATAACACTTCCTACCACTATATTCCCAAAAGACCCAGCAAAAGAGACCTTCATGAATCCCACCACTCCCCAACCTACTCGATCTCATCCTCCCTCCCCAGTCCTACTCCATCTCATCCTCCCTTCACAACCTACTCCATCTCATCATCCCTCCCCAGTCCTCCTCCATCTCATCCTCCCTCCCCAGTCCTCCTCCATCTCATCCTCCCTCCCCAGTCCTCCTCCATCTCATCCTCCCTCCCCAGTCCTCCTCCATCTCATCCTCCCTCCCAGTCCTACTCCATCTCATCCTCCCTCCCCAGTCCTCCTCCATCTCATCCTCCCTCCACAACCTACTCCATCTCATCCTCCCTCCCCAGTCCTACTCCCATCTCATCCTCCCTCCCCAACCTACTCCATCTCATCCTCCCTCCTCAGTCCTCCTCCATCTCATCCTCCCTCCCCAGTCCTACTCCATCTCATCCTCCCTCCCCAGTCCTCCTCCATCTCATCCTCCCTCCCAGTCCTACTCCATCTCATCTCCCTCCCCAGTCCTCTCCATCTCATCCTCCCTCCCCAGTCCTCCTCCATCTCATCCTCCCTCCCCAGGTCCTCCTCCATCTCATCCTCCCTCCCCAGTCCTCCTCCATCCATCCTCCCTCCCAGTCCTCCTCCATCTCATCCTCCCTCCCCAGTCCTCCTCCATCTCATCCTCCCTCCCCAGTCCTACTCCATCTCATCCTCCCTCCCCAGTCCTCTCCATCTCATCCTCCCTCCCCAGTCCTCCTCCATCTCATCCTCCCTCCCCAGTCCTCCTCCATCTCATCCTCCCTCCCCAGTCCTCCTCCATCTCATCCCTCCCTCCCAGTCCTCCTCCATCTCATCCTCCCTCCCCAGTCCTCCTCCATCTCATCCTCCCTCCCCAGTCCTCCTCCATCTCATCCTCCCTCCCCAGTCCTCCTCCATCTCATCCTCCCTCCCCGGTCCTACTCCTCTCATCCTCCCTCCCAGTCCTCCTCCATCTCATCCTCTCCCATCCCCCTCCCCAGTCCTACTCCATCTCATCCTCCCTCCCCAGTCCTACTCCATCTCATCCTCCCTCCCAGTCCTCCTCCATCTCATCCTCCCTCCCCAGTCCTCCTCCATCTCATCCTCCCTCCCCAGTCCTACTCCATCTCATCCTCCCTCCCCAGTCCTCCTCCATCTCATCCTCCTCCCCAGTCCTACTCCATCTCATCCTCCCTCCCCAGTCCTCCTCCATCTCATCCTCCCTCCCCAGTCCTCCTCCATCTCATCCTCCCTCCCCAGTCCTACTCCATCTCATCCTCCCTCCCCGGTCCTCCTCCATCTCATCCCTCCCGTCCCCCAGTCCTACTCCATCTCATCTCTCGCCTCCCCAGTCCTACTCCATCTCATCCTCCCTCCCCAGTCCTCCCCATCTCATCCTCCCTCCCCAGTCCTACTCCATCTCATCCTCCCTCCCCAGTCCTACTCCATCTCATCCTCCCTCCCCAGTCCTCCTCCATCTCATCTCCCTCCCCAGTCCTACTCCATCTCATCCTCCCTCCCAGTCCTCCTCCATCTCATCCTCCCTCCCCAGTCCTACTCCATCTCATCCTCCCTCCCCAGTCCTACTCTCCATCCTCCCTCCCAGTCCTCTCCATCTCATCGTCCTACTCCATCTCATCCTCACCTCCCCAGTCCTACTCCATCTCATCCTCCCTCCCAGTCCTACTCCATCTCATCCTCCCTCCCCAGTCCTACTCCATCTCATCCTCCCTCCCCAGTCCTACTCCATCTCATCCTCCCTCCCCAGTCCTACTCCATCTCATCCTCCCTCCCAGTCCTACTCCATCTCATCCTCCCTCCCCAGTCCTCCTCCATCTCATCCTCCCTCCCCAGTCCTCCTCCATCTCATCCTCCCTCCCCAGTCCTACTCCATCTCATCCTCCCTCCCCCTGTCCTACTCCATCTCATCCTCCCTCCCCAGTCCTCCTCCATCTCATCCTCCCTCCCCAGTCCTACTCCATCTCATCCTCCCTCCCCAGTCCTCCTCCATCTCATCCTCCCTCCCCAGTCCTACTCCATCTCATCCTCCCTCCCAGTCCTCCTCCATCTCATCCTCCCTCCCCAGTCCTCTCCATCTCATCCTCCCTCCCCGTCCTCCTCCATCTCATCCTCCCTCCCAGTCCTACTCCATCTCATCCTCCCTCCCCAGTCCTACTCCATCTCATCCTCCCTCCCCAGTCCTCCTCCATCTCATCCTCCCTCCCTCCTCCTCTCTCATCCTTCCCCCCTCATTCCTCCTCCCGTCCCTCAATCTCCTCCCTCTCTCCATACTCCTCCCGTCCTCTCCATCTCATCCTCCTCCCCGTCCTCTCCTCTCATCCTCCCTCCCTTCCCTCTCCATCCATCCTCCACCTCCCATCCCTCATTATCCTCCTCCCATTCCTCCTCCATCTCTCATCCCTCTCCGTCCTCTCCACTCATCCTCCTCCCTCTTCTCCATCTCATCCTCCCTCCGTCTCATCTCATCCTCCCTCCCATCCTCTCCATCTCATCTCCCTCCGTCTCCATCTCTCCTCTCCAGTCCCCATTCATCCCTCCAGTCCTCTCATCTCATCTCCCCCAGTCCTCCCATCTCACCTCCTCCGTCCTCCATTCATCCTCCTCCTCCCCATTTCCTCCTCCATCCTCTCCTTCATCTCCTCCCAGTCCCTCCTCATCCTCTCCGTCTCCTACCATCTCTCCCACTCCTCCCTCCCTCCACTCCCATCTCATCCTTCCTCTCCCTTGTTACTCCTATCTCATCCACCTCCCGTCCCCCCCCCAACTCCTCTCCTTCCAACAGGTAGTCCACTCCTAGCATCCCCTCCATCCACCCTCTTTCTTAATTTCTTCTTGTCACTCCTTCATCCTCCATCCTCTCCATCTCATCTCCCTCCCAGGTCCTCTCCATCTCACCTCCCTCCTCATACCTCCTCCATCTCATCCTCCCCCTCCGCCTCTCCATCTCATCCTCCCTCCCTCCTCCCACTCACCCCCTCCCATCTATCATCATCCTCCTCTCCTCAGTCCCTCCATCTCATCCCCCTCAGCCGTCCTCCTCCATCTCTCTTCCTCTCCAGTCCACTCAATCTATCCTCCTCCAGCCAACTCCATTATCCTAAGTCCTCCATTTGCTACCAGTCGCCACTCCTCACCCCCAGCCACTCCACTTATCTCAGTGGGGAGGAGTCCACCCTCACATCCTCACTCCCTGTCATCGCTCACTCCTCCCAGCCCCCACTTACATTTGTTCTCAGTCCCATCCAACTCCAGCATCAGGTTGTCCAGTTTTTCCTGCTCCACCACAGACAGACCCTGTGGGCAGAACCTCCATTACCTAGAGCCAAGATGAAGGCTGGGCTCTAAGACCAAGCTGGATGTAGTGGGGGGGGGGGGTTCACATACAACCTCACAACTTCATAGATCCCACCAGGTACCTGCGATAGCATTAGGAGACCTAATTGCTCATGGGCGCAGAGAGCAATAAGCTCTCTTATCACCATGCTTCCTAAAAGGTAGGCTTTCATCCACCCTCCTTCCCCTCCCCGGATACAGGGCTCCCTCCAGGCCTCTGTTCTAGCCATCCCCAGCAAAGAGCCTCACCGAGCTGATGAGGGCTGGTGCAATGGCGGTGTTGATGTGGTCCACTGCCTTCAGGACACCTAGAGAGAGAAGACAGGCTAGTCAGGGTAGAGGCAGAGGGGCCAAGGGGCTAGGAGAGGGTGGGAGACTGGTGGGAGCAAGAATATGTGGCTGAGCAGTGACCAAGCTTAGAAGAGGGAAAGCCTCACCTTTGCCTAAGTAACGCTGTTTGTCCCCATCCCTTAGCTCCAGGGCCTCATAGATCCCAGTGGAGGCTCCACTGGGGACCGCAGCCCGGAAAAGACCTGGAGAAAACACGGAACGAGGAGAGAGTGTCAAGAAGGCTCCAGGGCCAAGGATTACTCCAGCTTCCAGGCCTAAACACCCCCCCATCTCCCTACGCCTGACCCCTCCCCCAAGCCAGCTATACAAGCAGTGGCCTTCGGCCTTCTCATCCACGTGTAAGGCCGCCCCTCCCCGCAGCGTGAGTGGGAGGGCACAGCTATGCTGCGGACACACTCACAAGTGCACATGCAGACATAGAGCACGGCTCCTACATCCCAGGAGGATCACACCTACAACGCAGCCTTGGGAGTTTGGCCCAGCACCCTTGGGTATCAAGGAAGGCCTCCCAGCCCAGGGCCAGACCCGGCACCGGGGATGGGGAAGCAGGGGCTGTAGAAGGCCCCGTGCCCCATCCGTTACCTTTGGCAGTGTAGAGATCCACCTCCACCGTGGGGTTCCCACGGGAGTCCAGGATCTCCCGGGCCCAGATCTTCTCTATAGACATGGTGGTTGGAATCTCCTTGGGTGGTGGTAGTTGGGGGGGGGAATAAGGATAAGAGGCCTGAAGAGGAGGAGCCTGCGGCCAGTGGGCGGGGCCACAGGCAGCCGAGGATGGGAAAGAGGTTACTGCAGTGGGCAGGGGGTGGGGAAGAGCTGGCTGTATGTGGTTAAGGGGGGGCACCGCCCCCGCACCCCCTCCCCCCCCAGAGAAGGGAAGGTCATAGCAGTGAGGAAGGGAGGTCACTGCAGTAGGGATCCGGGTCCAGTAAACGACAGATGGGAGAACGCCGCAGTGACGCCAGGGGCACGACGGTAGTTTCCTCGCCTCAGCAGCTTTACCCACCAGTGGGGCTCCCCCACATCTCCCCACAGCCGCATGGCTGCCAGCCTGGCATCTCCCCCCCGCCCCGCCCCACCACCACGCACCCATGGAGCCCTGCAGAAGAGGGATTGCCTGGGCAGGGGGTCTCCTCCTGCAGAGCCTCCACCCTGCCCTGCCGGTGTCTGCCCACTGCAGGGTCCCAACCTATCTCCCCAACGTGAGTCCCCCCTCTTCCATGGGGTCGGGGTCCTGGGAGGCTGCGGCGGGGCCCATCCTCGCCCGGCCCCCAGCCAGCTCCTCCGTCTTGCTTCCATCCCCAGTGCGGGCGGACACGGAAGGGGATGTCACGGCGAAAAGGCGACGTGGGGAAGGGGAGAGAGAGGGGGGAGCCGAGGAGGGGCGGGCGGAGGACCGGGGCCCGTTTCCCCACTGCGAGGCAGCGCGGGGCCCTCCCGGACCCCGAGAGGCCGGCCTCGAACCCGCAGGACCCGCCGGGGAGAGGGTGGAGAAGGGAGCCGCGGGGGAGGCCAGCCGGGGGCGTCCGGGCAGGCCGGGGATGCCGGGGATGGAGGACGCGGGATGCCGGGGATGGAGGACGCGGGATGCCGGAGATGGAGGACGCTGGATGCCGGGGATGGAGGACGCGGGATGCAGGGGATGGAGGACGCGGGGTACCGGGGATGGAGCGCGCAGGGGAAGAGCAGGTGCGCGGCATCCCGGCCCGCGAGGCGGGGACCCGGGAGCGGGGCGCCGGGGGAGCGCAGGGCGCGGGCCTCACCTGGGGACGGCGGAGAGGAGGAGAGGAGGAGGAGGAGGAGAGCCCGAGCGGCGGCGGCGGAGAGGAAGAGGAGGAGGAGGAGAGCCCGAGCGCGGCGGGCACGGCGGGAGGCACGGGAGGGAGGCGCCTATAGGGCGAGGCGGGCACACGTGACCCGCAGCCGGTGAGTCAGGACCGCGGGGCGGGCGGAGGGGGCCACGGCGGCCGGGACCCCGGGGCCCACCGCGCACCGCCTCTCGGACTCCATCAGGCACAAGGGTCAAAAGGTCGCTTGGTTCGAAACCCGAAAGTCCCCAACGACCCCGCCTGCCCCCCCCCCCCGGGCTCCTCTCCAAGAGCACCCTGCCCCCCGCCCCAGCTGCCCGCGGGCCGCCCCCGCGCAGGCTGCAGGCGGAGCTCGGGCCCACCTCGCCCAGCCCAGGTGACCGTCACCGAGCCTGGGCCTTGCACCGCCCTGAATGTCCAACGAGGGAGGCGGGAGGACGCGTCCTCGGGTCCCCCATGTGCCCCTGCTCTCTCCCCCCATCAGCACGGGAGGCCGATCTCAGGGAGACCTGCCCGGGAGGATGCTCAAATGTCAGGGACATGAGAGCAGTGGGCGCCCACTGGAGTCCTATCAAGTCTTGAGGACAGTGCCTTGGGTCTCTTGGACAAAGAGGGCAGAAGTGGAACCGTGTGGCCCGTATCCAAGTGCCAGTGGTCTCGCTTCCCTGGGCTCCTCTCCAGAGTCTGCCGGCCTCACACTGCTGCGTTCTGCTGTTAGCTGCAGATGGTTAACGCAGGGTCTTCCTTTTCTCC
This sequence comes from Dipus sagitta, assembly GCA_036346955.1. Classification (NCBI taxonomy): domain Eukaryota; kingdom Metazoa; phylum Chordata; class Mammalia; order Rodentia; family Dipodidae; genus Dipus; species Dipus sagitta. Next base: position 24,647,384 of record CM070789.1, on the reverse strand, counting down.
CTGGCCCAGATGCATCCTTCCTACACTGCCAACCGCCTCACCGCCCCCCGCCTTTCTTGCCCCCAGCTCCGTCACGTCCTGTGCAACACTGTACGGCAGGCACGGCTGCCCACCAGCTCCTCGGCCTCCCACCCCCGGTTCTCTTACTCCTCTGGCCTCCCGATGTGTGTCCTGCGCTTTTTACCAGCTGCTTTCAAGTCTCTCTGGCCTTTTTTTAAAAACATTTTTTATATTTTATTTTTAATTATTTCAGAGAGAGAGATACAGAGATAGAAAGAGGCAGAGAGAGAGAGAATGAGCATACCAGGGCCTCTAGCCACCTGCAAACGAACTCCGGATGCATGTGACACCATGTGCATCTGGCTTATGTGGGTCCTGGAGAATTGAACCTGAGTCCTTTGGCATTGCGGGCAAGTGCCTTAACATCTCTCCAGCCCATCTGGCCCTTTCTTCACACCCAAGACTGCCCCCCACCCTCGCCCCAAGTCCAAACTGGCCTCTCCTGCCCTTCCTCGCCCACTTCATTTTGCAGCAACCTCTCTTTCCCTGTGGGCCTAGCCACTGGCCTTCTCCTGCGCCCCGGGGCTGGCCTGGGAGGCTGACGAGTGAGCCACGGCTGAAGTGGTGGCGGTCACAGCTCCGCGTCGTGCTCTGGTTCAAGCTCTTGCTCCTGCTCTTCCTTCAGCCTCTGACGGATCTCATCCGCCTCGGCCCGGTCCTCGTCCTCGTAGAAGTCCTTGTCCAGGCGCTCGAGGTGTGCTATCTGCACCAGGGCTTCCTGGCGGTAGTCGGTCTCCTCGGTGCACGGGGTTGTCCATCAGTATCAAGGCTCGAAGCTTGGGCAGGTCCCGCAGCTTGGCCAACTCTCCAAGGTCAGCCACCATATTGCCCCTGCCAAGGATGTCAGGAGAGGCTCACGCAGGAAAAATGGGCTTTGGTTGCCAATGGCAGAGCATGGGGCCTCTGGGGGAACCTCATGCTGGGCCCCAGTGTCCCGTGGAATTGCTGTGTGGCCAGACTTGGTCCTGCCCCGTCCTGCTTCTGCCCATCAAGGAATCCCTAGATGCCACTGTCTAGTCCATAATATGTCACTGTACTTTTGGAGCAGCAAAGCTTGGCCTTACTCTGTCCCATATTTGGGAAGGAGGGGCAAGGGTCGCTTCCAGAAACAGACCTCCTCTGTGCTAATCACACCCGGACAAAGGTACCAGTCAGTGAAAGAACTGGGACCTAAGCACACGCTGGGGTAGGGAGTGCTGTATTGGTGCTGCTGGCAGAAAGGAACCAGAGTGGGGGGGGGGGGGCTGGAGAGATGGCTTAGCGGTTAAGCGCTTGCCTGTGAAGCCTAAGGACTCCGGTTCAGGGCTCGATTCCCCAGGACCCACGTAAGCCAGATGCACAAGGGGGCTCACGCGTCTGGAGTTCGTTTGCAGTGGCTGTAAGCCCTGGCACACCCATTCTCTCTCTCTCTCTGTCTCTCTGAATCTGTCTTTCTCTCTGTGTCTGTCGCTCTCAAATAAATAAATAAGTGAACAAGAAAAAAATTAAAAAAAAAAAGAAAGGAACCAGAGTGGGGCTGCAGAGAGAGCTCAGCGGTTAAGGCACTTGCCTGCAAAGCCTAACAAATTGGTTCAATTCTCCACTACCCACGTAAAACCAGGTGCACAAAGTGGCACCTGTTTCTGGAGTTTGTTTTGCAGTGGCTAGAGGCCTGGGTGCGCCTGTTTTCTCTCTCTCTCTCTCTCTCTTTCTCCTTGAAAATAAATAAAACAAAGAACATTAAAAAAAAAGAAAGAAAGAAAGGATGAGCCAGGCATGGTGGTGCACACCTTTAACCCCAGCACTCAGGAGGCAGAGGTGGGAGGATCACCTACCTCTGAGTTCGAGACCACCCTGAGACTATATAGTGAATTCCAGGTCAGCCTGAGCTAGAGTGGGACCCCACCTTGAAAAACCGAAAAAAAAAAAACAACAAACAAACAAAGGTTGGGGCAAGAGAGGTGGCTTAGCTGCTCTTCTTGTCAAGCCTTTATGAAAGCATAAATATCCCAGCCTCGTCTTAACGGATGACCCAGGCCTGTGGAATATTACTCACCTGGAACACTATGAGCATTTTGTAAAGTTTTCTCATGGTTTGTTTTATTTTACATGTTTGAGAAGGGGAGAATGTGGGTGCACCAGGGTCTCTTGCCACTGCAAACTAACACAAGCTACATGTACCACTTTGCATCTGGATTTAAGCAGGTGCAGAAGAGTTGAACCTGGGCCAGCAGGCTTGGCCTGCAAGCACCTGAGCTATCTCCCCAGCCCCACTATAGGGATTTTGTTCTGGAATGTTCTGTGTGTGGGCAGATGTTTAGCATCTCTGCCACCAGGCACCTCCCAGGCGTGCAGACAAAGTATATTGAACTGCACACACCCACCTGCTTGCATCCAAATATGCCCAAGAGCCACTCAGGATGGGTCCAGCCTCCCTGTCCAGACCAGAAACAGGAAAATGCACACAGACACATTCTGGCAGCACCACAGGGCAGAGCTAGTGGACAAGAGATTTCCCAGAGGACAGAGGCAGGAACTGGGGCTTCAAGGTACAGCTACCTTACCTTCCTCCTTGGAGATTCTCTGACCAGTTCAAGGATTTGTTCTTTTTTTTTTTTTTTTTTTTTCCCGAGGTAGGGTCTCACTCTAGCCCAGGCTGACCTGGAATTCACTCTGTAGTCTCGGGTGGCCTTGAACTCACATCAATCCTCCTACCTCTGCCTCCTGAGTGCTGGGATGAAAGGCGTGCACCACCACGCTGGGGGAGGATTTGTTCTTGTTGTCTAAGAGGTAGTGTCCTTTTACTGTTAAAAGCAGTTTTTGGTTGTTTGTTTGTCTGCCTGTTTTGTAGAGCTAGGGATGGAACCTAGGGTCTCCCACATGCTAGACAATGGAAAGTACTCTACTGAGTTGTGAATGTGGGTAACCTCAACATGCACGGTGCAGGAGGATCAAAATCCAAGTCCAGCCAGGACTCCATAGTGAGTTTCAGCCTAGACTACATAGTGAGACACTATCTCAAAGAGAGAGCCAGGCATGGTGGTGCACGCCTTTAGTGCCAGCACTCCAGAGGCAGAGGTAGGAGAATCATAGTGAGTTTGAGGGCCCCCTGAGACTACATAGTGAATTCCAGGTCAGCCTGTGCTAGAGCAAGAGCCTACCTCAGAAAAGAGAGGAGGCCCTGCACGTGGTGACGCATGCCTTTAATCCCAGAGTTTGGGAGACAGAAGTAGGAGGATCGCTATGAGTTCGAGGCCAGCCTGCGACTACAGTGTAAGATCCAGGTCAGGGTTGGAGAGATGACTCAGCAGCTAAGGCACTTGCCTGAAAAGCCAAAGGACCCAAGTTCAATTCCCTAGAACCCACACGAGCCAGATGCACTAGGGGGTGCATGCATCTGGGTTCATTTGCAAACGCTAGAGGCACCTGGTGCACCTATTCTCTCTCTCTCTCTATCTGCCTCTTTCTCTCTCTCAAATAAATAAAAACTTTAAGAATTTAGAAAAAAAAATCTAGATCAGCTTGGGCTAGAGGGAGACCCTACCTCAAAAAACCAAAGAGAGGCTGGGTGTGGTGGCACATACCTTTAATCCCAGCACTGGGGAGGCAGAGGTAGGAGGATCACCATGAGTTCAAGGCCACCCTGAGACTACATAGTGAATTCCAGGTCAGCCTGGACTAGAATGGGACCCTACCTTGAAAAACGAAAGACAAAGCAAACCCCCCCCCCAAAAGAGAGAGAGAGAGAGAGAGAGAGAGAGAGAGAGAAAAAGAAAAGAAAGCTACAGGAAGGATCTGGAGAGGGAGAAGGAAGGGCCTGAGCTGGCTGTCACTGAGGGAAGGGAGGAGCATGAATTCGCAAGCTGTCTGGGTAGGGGAGGCTGGGGGGGGGGGAGGCGCTCGCAGGGAGTACACCTGTACCTCAAGTTGAGGTACTGCAGTGAGCTCATCTCTTTGGAGAAGCCGCTCAGAGTCGTGATCTGGTTGTCTCGAAGATGCAAGGTGGTGAGGTTGCTTAGGTTCTCCAAACCTTCCACCTTCTTCAGCATGTTCTGGGCCTAGAAACAGATGGACCAAGAGAGGGGAACAGAGACGGGAAGAGAGAAATCAGACAGAGATTAAGCAAAAGAGAAACCCCAACCAGCGAGTAAAGAAATCAGGCAGGAAAGATGGTTTAGTGGTTAAGGTGCTTGCCCACTAAGCCTAAGGACCCAGGTTCGATATCCCAGTACCCACGTGTGGTGGTTTTATTCCGGTGTCCCCCATCAACTTAGGTGTTCTGAATGCTAGGTCCCCAGCTGATGGAGATTTCGGAACTAACGCCTCCTAGAGGCAGTGTATTGTTGGGGGCGGGCTTATGGGTGTTATAGCCAGTGCCCGCTTGCCAGTGTTTGGCACATTCTCCTGTTGTTTATGTTGGCCAGGGGTTGATGTCCACCCTCTGCTCATGCCATCGTTTCCCCCTGTCATCATGGAGTTTCTGCTTGAGTCTGTAAGCCAAAATAAACCATTTTTTCCCCAAAAGTTGCTCTTGGTCGGGTGACTTCTGCCAGCAATGCGAACCTGACTGCAACAGTAAAGTGGTACCGAGGAGTGGGATTGCTGCTAGACACCTGATTGTGTGGCTTTGGCCTTTTGGAGCTGATTTTCAAGAGGAATGTGGAAGGATTTGAAACCTTGGCCTAAGAGACGCCTTGCAGTGCTGTAAGTACAGCTTGATGGACTATTCTGGTCAGAATTGAAAGACCTGAATGCAGTAAGAACTGTGGACTGTGAGGTTTGGCTTATGAGGGTGAGAAAGAGCTTTGCTTGGACTGGGCTGGCAGTTTGTGTGAGAAGCTTGCTCTTATGCCCGTGTCCTGAGAAGTTGTGCAGGGTTGCTGTGGTAGTTTGAATAGATGGCCTCCAATATATTCAGCTGTTTTTTTGTTTGTAGTTTGCATCTGCTGCCATCTGGCTGGAGGCAGTGTCATTGTGTGGATCTTAAGGTGTGGTGGTCTGTTTCAGATTTCAATCGAAAGATATGCAAAGTGTGCCTAGCAGGAGTTCCTGAAGTGTGCTGTGGCTCTTGGCTTTAGGCTTGTGCTTCTCTCTGTCTGCTTGGACCTGTGAAGGCAAGCCAGCTTCTTCTGCCATCATGGAACTTCCCCTGGATCTGTAAGCTTCCATAAATATCCCTTCCTCTATCACTGTGCCTGGTCTGGAAGTTCATCTCAGCGAACCTGAAGCTGTCTGCTACAGTTGCTTTGCGTATAAATGAACTGGAGTGAGCAGAGGGATATGGCACAGAAAAAAAAAAAAAAAATCTCTGGGTGAACTGCTGCCCATTCAGCTGCAATTGAGAGATTGCAACCTTTGTGATTGGGCCAGCTGACCTGCACGGGGGCAACAGGAAGGATGTAGACTCTTTTGAAGGGGCCTGAGTGCTCAAGGAGTGTCCTGTTCCTCAAAGTCTTTATTCCCTGCTGGATTAACAAATTGGCACCCTACCTGGTATTGTGGAGTATAAGAAATGCAGGAGCCAGGCATGGTGGCACATGCCTTTAATTCCAGAGGTAGGAGGATCAGCCTGGCTAGAGTGAGACCCTATCTCGAAAAACCAAAACCAAAACCAAAACAACAACAACAAACAAACAAAAAAACAAAACATAACTCTCAGCAGGCGTGGTGGTGCACATCTTTAATCCCAGCACTGGGAGGCAGAGGTAGGACGATCGCCTTGAGTTCAAGGCCACCCTGAGACGACATAGTGAATTCCAGGTCAGCCTGAGCTAGAGTGAGACCCTACCTTGAAAAAACAAACAAAAAAAAAGGAGGGTCATTGTGTTGTGTTTTCAACATGGTCTTGTGTTCTGGAAACAGCCATGGGCAGCGTGAAGCAGGTTTGCTGGTTGCCTGCATGGAGCTATGAGGATGAACCGTGGGTTGCAGTGGAGACTCAGGACTATATAGGATGGTTGCTAAGGAGAGTTGCCGGCCCTGGATGAAGTTTTCCAGGACTGTGAGTAGCCTAGCTGGAGGGGTGGAATTGGAACTCCAGAGACTTGTTGCTGGTTAGAATTATCGGACTTGGAGACGTCACTGACTAGAGTTGTTGGACTTGGAGCTACAGAGTTTGATGGTTGTTTTAAGTCTTGTATTGGTTGAATATTTCTTTGCAATGCCCAATGCCATCTTTTGCAGTGTGTTTATTCTGTGCCATTATGGGTCTTGGGGGAATTTTTTTGGTGTTATGGCTCGGTTAAAAGATCTTGGACTGATGGGGATGTTTGAACATCATCAGGATTGATAAAAAATATGGGGACTTTGAAAGTTGGACTTAATGCATTGCATTTTACATCATGGATGGTTAACCGTTTATGGGGGCTAGGGGCAGAATGTGGTGGTTTGATTCGGGTGTCCCCCATCAACTTAGGTGTTCTTAATGCTAGGTTCCCAGCTGATGGAGGTTTGGGGACTAATGACTCCTAGAGGCAGTGTATGTTGGGGGCGGGCTTATGGGTGTTATAGCCAGTGTCCCCTTGCCAGTGTTTGACACACTCTCCTGTTGCTTATGTTGGCCAGGGGGTGATGTCCACCCTCTGCTCATGCCATCGTTTTTCCTTGCCATCATGGAGATTCCCCTTGGGCCTGTAAGCCAAAATAAACCCTTTTCCCCCAAAGCTCACCCACAGGTGATTTCTGCCGGCAATGCAAACCTGACTGCAACACCACATGAAACCAAACGCACAAGGTGGCACATGCATCTAGAGTTTGTTTACAGTGGCTAGAGGCCCTGGCATGCCCATTCACTCACTATCTATCTGCCCTTTTCTCTCTCAAATAAATAAATAAATAGAATAAAAATTAAGGTCTGGAGAGATGGCTGAGTGGTTAAGACACTTGCCTACAAAGACTAAAGGTCCAGGTTTGATTCCCCAGTACCCATGTAAAGCCTGAAGCACTCGGCGGAATATGTGTCTAGAGTTCACTTGCAGTGGACTAGAGCTCTAGCCCTGATGCACCCATTCTCTCTCTGCTTCTTGCTCTCTCTCTCTCTCTCTCTCAAATAAATTTAAAAAACTGAATTTAAATTTATAAAAGCAAAAACAAATTCTTACTGGAACATAGAGCAGTTTTGTGGGCTGGGATAGAGTGCTGTGGTGAAGCACTTGCACTACACAAAGCCTCGGCTCCGTCCCCAGTACTGCAAAAAGAGAAGGCCAAGGAGGCCAGGCGTGGTGGCGCACGCCTTCAATCCCAGCACTCAGGAGGCAGAGGTAGGAGAATTGCCATGAGTTCGAGGACACGCTGAGATTACATAGTGAATTCCAGGTCAGCCTGGACTAGAGTGAAACCCTACCTCGAAAAACACCACCAACAAAAAAATAGCTGGACATGGTGGGATGGTGGGGCATGGCTATAATCTCAGCATTTGGGAGGTAGATGCAGGAAGCTCACGAGTTCAAGGCCAGTCTAGGATTCATGAGAGTCTGTCTCAAAAAATGAAAGAAAATACTAGCCTCCTTGATTGGCAATCTATCTGTACCCTAGAAAGAGACTTTGCTACTAACTACAGCATTGCTCACACCTTATGTATTATAGCCCTACTGCCTATGGCCTCACCCCCACCTTACCTATGACAGTCCGACTACCTACGGCATCACTCACACCTTATCTATTAAAGTCCTACTACATACAATATTACCCACACCTTATGTACTGTAGCATGTTAAATGCAAATCATCCTTCTTTTTTTTTTTGTTTTTTGTTTTTTGTTTCTTGAAGGTAGGGTCTCACTCTAGCCCAGGCTGACCTGGAATTAACTGTGTAGTCTCAGGGGGTGGCCTCAAATTCACGGTGATCCTCCTACCTCTGCCTCCCGAGTGCTGGGATTAAAGGTGTGCACCACCACAACTGGCTTCTTTCTATTTTTTTTCTTTTCTTCTTTTTTTTTTTTTTTGTTTTTTTGTTTTTTTGTTTTTTGAAGGTAGGGTCTTGCTCTAGCCCAGGCTGACCTGGAATTCACTATGGAGTCTCAGGGTGGCCTCGAACTCACGGCGATCCTCCTACCTCTGCCTCCCGAGTGCTGGGATTAAAGACGTGCGCCACCACGCCCGGCTTTTCTTTTCATTTTTTTTATTAACAACTTCCATGATTATAAAAAATATCCCATGGTAACGCCATGGTAACGCCATCCCTCCCCCCACTTTCCCCTTTGAAACTCCATTCTCCATCGTATTCCCTCCTCCTCTCAATCAGTCTCTCTTTTATTTTGATGTCATCATCTTTTCCTCCTATTACGATAGTCTTGTGTAGGTAGTGTAGGCACTGTGAGGTCATGGATATCCAGGCCATTTTGTGTCTCGGGGAGACTTTTTTGTTTTTTATTTTGTTTTGTTTTTAAAAGTAGGTTCTTGCTCTAGCTCAGTAGCCCAAGCTGACTTGGAAATCAGTATATAGTGTCAGGGTGGTTTTGAACTCACAGACATCCTACTACCTCTGCCTACTGAGTGCTAGGGGTATTAAAGGTGTGTACCACCACACCCAGATAGCTTTCTTTCTTTCATTTTAATTTTTATGTATGTATTATGTATGTATTTATGTATTTATTTATTTATTAGACAGAGAAAGAGAATGGGTGCTCCAGTACCTCCAGCCACTGAAAACGAACTCCAGACACGTGTGCCACCATCTGCATCTGGCTTATGTGGGTGCTGGGGGATGGAACCAGGGTCCTTAGGCTTAGCAACAAGCTCCTTAACTGCCAAGCCATCTCGCTAGCCCATCTTTTCTTGGTGTTTGAGTGTGACAGGACTTCACTCTCATGCTGGCTTGGAAGGTACAGCAGTCCTCCTGCTCCATCTCGTGAGCGATGGGAGGTGGTGAAGGCTTAGGCTGCCACACCCAGCTACGCCTCGTTTGTTTTAACTTTGTGTCTCCACAGCATCTAACACCACTCAAGAGCTCATTATCACCATGGTGAGGAAGTGAGTAGCTGAGCCTAGAACCAGGGCAGCGCCCCCTTCCCTGTGCCCCCATCTGCCCAGCGAACTACCAGGAAGAGACTCTTGAGCTTCGGAAGGTTGAGCCCCTGAGTGCTTTCTATCTGGTTCCCCCGAAGCTCCAGGGTCTGCAGGCTGTTCAGCTTCTGTGGGTCCAGACCAGTCACGAAACGGATGCGATTCCCTGGGAAGCAAGAGAGGGACCGAGGGTTCAAAGGGTCACTCTGGGGCTGGAGAGATGGCTTAGCAGTTAAAGCACTTGTGTATGAAGCTTAAAGACCCAAGTTCAATGCCCCAGGACCCACGTAAGCCAGAGACACAAGGTGGCACATGCATCTGAAGTTTATTTGCAGTGGCTAGAGGCCCTGGCGTGCCCATTCTCTCTCCCTCTCTCTAATAAACAAATAAATAAAAATTTTAAAAAGGGACATTCTGCAGATAGCACATGCATCTGAAGTTCGTTTGCAGTGACTGGAGGCCTTGGTGCACACATTCTCTCTCTCTCTCCCCCCTTTCTGTCAAATAAATAAAATAAAAATAATATAATATAATATAATATATGATATGATATATATGGGCCATCTGAATGCTCAGCATTAAAGCTGATATGTTAGAGTCTCTGAAAAGTTTTTTTTTGTTGTTGTTTTTTGAGGTGGGGTCTCACTCTAGCCCAGGCTGACCTGGCGTTCACTATGTAGTCTCAGGGTGGCCTTGAACTCACAGTGATCCTCCTACCTCTGCCTCCCGAGTGCTGCGATTAAACGCGTGTGCCACCATTCCCGGCTGCGTCTCTGAATTTTCTTTCTCCCAATGCCAGATAAGAAGGCATAGATCAAGACTAACACACCTTTGGAACCTGAGGCAAGTGGGCTTGATGTCATGGCCACAGGAGCTATGACAGTGCATGAGAAGTGCCCGAGCAATCCACATGACTAACTCCCTCTCCACCTGCAAGAAATGCCACCTTCTCCATGTTCTGCCCTCAACAACTAATTTAAAGTTGCCACCAGTGCTGGGTCTGATGGCATAGGCCTGTAGCCCCAGCTACTTGGGAAGCTGAGACAGGAGGATCCCAAGTCCAAGGCTTGTCTGGGCTGCAGAGGGGGTTCAAGACCAGGCTGGGCCACTTCTAAGACCTCATCTCAAAATTAAAAAAAAAAAAAATTCTGGCAGCTGGCTGTGGTGGCACATGCCTTTAATCCCAGCACTCAGGAGGTAGAGGTAGGAGGGTTGCCATGAGTTCAAGGCCACCCTGAGACTACGCAGTGAATTCCAGGTCAGCCTGAGCTAGAGTGAAACCCTACCTTGAAAAACAAAAACAAAACAAAACAAACAAACAAACAAAAAAAACCCACAAAAAAGAAACAAAAAAACAAGGCTAGGATTATAGCTAAGTGGTATAGTACTTCAATCTTCCGTGCAACCAAAGAAACCAGGCTGGGAAGATGGATAAGCAGTTAAAAGCACTTGTTTGCAGGCTGGAGAGGTGGCTTAGTGGTTAAGGTGCTGGCCTGCAAAGCCTAAGGACCCATGTTCAACTCTCCAGGTCCCACGTAAGCCAGATGCACAAGGTGACAAGTGTACAAGGTTGCACACGCCCACTAGGTGGCGCACGTGTCTGGAGTTCAACTGCAGTAGCTGGAGGCCCTCGCACACCAATTCTCTCTCTCTCTCATAAAAAAATTACAAAAGTTGAGCTGGGCCGTGGTGGCGCATGTCTTTAATCCCAGCACTTGGGAGGCTGAGGTAGGAGGATCGCCATGAGTTCAAAGCCATCCTGAGACTTCATAGTGAATTCCAGGTCAGCCTGGGCTAGACCTTGAAAAACAAAAACAAAAAATTAATGGAGTATTGATTTCTTCACATTGCAGAACTGGAAAGATTTACTGGCACAAGTAGGTTTTTTTGTAGGTTTTTTGTTTGGTTTCGTTTGGTTTGGTTTTTGGGTTTTTTGGTGGAACTAAACTGTTTTGTAAAGAAAATTGGCCCATTATACATGAAGAACCCATATTTGTAAGAAAAACTTCTCCACTTGGTTGTTGTAGGCAGAAGGCTGCCATCCCTGTCCTGCAGACTGAGAGCAAGCATATTTATGAGTCTACCAGAACTGAGTACTTAAAACACTGTCTTAGCTAGAATGAAAACAGATATTTGATTTTGTTTACTGCTGTCTCTCCAGCATGAGGAACTGTCATAATAAGTATTAAAATGAATTATGAGGGCTGGAGAGATGGCTTAGCAGTTAAGCGCTTGCCTGTGAAGCCTAAGGACCCGGTTCGAGGCTCGATTCCTCAGGACCCACGTAAGCCAGATGCACAAGGGGGCGCACGCATCTGGAGTTTGTTTGCAGTGGCTGGAGGCCCTGGCACGCCCATTCTCTCTCTCTCTCTCTCTCTCTCTCTCTCTCTCTGCCTTTCTCGCTCTGTCTGTCGCTCTCAAATAAATAAATAAATAAAAATAAACAAAAACTAAAAATAAAAAAATTAATTATGAATGCCTTGGCCCAATCTCTTTGCCAAGCCTGGCACATGGTAGGCAAGGGATCTACCACTGGGCAACACTCCAAACCTGGTAAGTGTCTTAAGGAAAGAAGGAATGCATACAGCTTGCTTTATAGCCCAACCAACAGTCATATGCTGCTGCTCTGCCAGTCCCACCGAAGGACCCACCTTTGAGATCCAGGCTTTCTAAACGAGGATGGCAGATACCCTCCGTGTCGGTGATCTGGTTGTAGGCAAAACTGGCAATTTGCAGGTAGGGCAGTTCCTTCAGCCCAGCACTCTGCAACTGATTTCCATCAGCCTTGAGCCACAGCAAGTGGGTGAGGCAGCTGACGGGTGACAGGTCCGTCAGGTGGTTCTCAGAAACATCCACATAACGCAGGTGGATGTAGGAACGCAGCAGGTAGATATCTGTCAGGTCTCTAGGAGATGGGAGAGGGAGGAAAAACTAGAGTGAGGAATAAGAGCCCGGCAAGAACCGACAGAGGGCAAGATGGAGATGGTCAGCCTAGAGTTGGAAGAATGGATGACAGTGCGGAGACGGGTTTTCTTGTCTGTTTAGTGCAGGGATCGAATCCAGTGCCAGCTAGGCAGGTGTTCTACCACTGAGCTACACCTCCAGCCCAGGAAGTGTGTGTGTTTCCCACCGTCCAGGTAGGGTCTCACTCTAGCCCAGGCTGACCTGGAACTCACTCTGTAGGATCGGGCTGGCGTCAAACTCACAGCAATCCTCCTACCTCTGCCTCCTGAGTGCTGGGATTAAAGGCCACCGCCTTGGAGCCAGTTAAATTATTAACAATGGGGGGCTGGAGAGATGGCTTAGCGGTTAAAGCGTTTGCATGCAAAGCCAAAGGACCTTGGTTCGATTCCCCAGGACCCATATAAGCCAGATGCACAAGGGGGCACATGAGTCTGGAGCCACGTTTGCAGGGGCTGGAGGCCCTGGCGCACCCATTCTCTCCCCTCCCCCCCCCACTCTCTCTCTCAAATAAATAAAAAATAAAGTTTAAAAATTATTAACAGGGGCTGGAGAGCTGGCTTAGCTGTTAAGCGCTTGCTTGTGAAGCCTAAGGACCCCGGTTCAAGCTCAATTCCCCAGGACCCGCGTTAGCCAGATGCACAAGGGGGCACACGCGTCTGGAGTTCGTTTGCAGTGGCTGGAGGCCCTGGCGCGCCCATTCTCTTTCTCTTTCTCTCTCTCTCTCTTCCTCTCAAATAAAGAAATAAATGTTTAAAACAATTATTAACAATGGACTTTATGAAAAGCAGAGAGAGCCCCACTGTGAAGGACGCATGAGAGAGTTTGCCCCCAGCCCCTCGGGTAAGTGTCCAGTCTTGTTCTCCGGTGCGGTGGAGGAAGCCTTGTATAAACCAATCAAGCGCTCTACCACTGAGCCTCATTCCAAGCCCCTGAGGAGTCTCGACTATACTGAAAAGCAAATTGCACCCTTCTTTTCCCACCAGGCCAGTACATGAGAGACCCAAACTTCCAGCCAGAGGACTTGGGAATGTAATGAGAGTGGGAAAGCAGATGTGGTGCCATCGGTGCTCATTTAAGTGACCCCAAAACAACGCACCTGTCCTTAAGTTCCAGCTTAACGTAAGCGTGCGCCAGTCCATTTCCAGTCTTGCAGAGCAAAGACAGCCCTTCCCTCATCAGGTTCTCCGTGAGCGGGGTGGGCATCCACTGCAGGAGGAGCCCGGGAAGGGCATCTTACTTGTCCAAGCCCTTGCCCCAAGCCCCGGCGCCCTTCCCTTCCAGGGCTCTCACTTCTTCCGAGAACTCCTCCCCCTCTCGCTTGTCCTCCCACTCCTCGATGTCCTTTTCGTCTTCGTCTTTCTCCAGGTCATCCTGGTCGGGCTCGACATCGTCCAGATCGTCTTCATCGGACATCTCTCCCTGCTAGAGAGCTAGCAAGCCGGAGGCCGCGCTCAGCGCCCACGCGCGCCCGCCGAGGTCTCCGCGCCCACCCGCGCCCGTCTCCAGCCCTCAGCCCGGTGACCGGGACCCCGGCGGCACCTCCAGCTTAGCCCCGCGGACAACGTCGGACCCCCGGTTCCCCGTCCCCCCGGCTCCGCCCCAGCTCCAGCCTCCCCGCCCCCGAGCTCCCCCCGCGGCTTCTCCGCCGTCCCCCGCGCCCGCGCCCGGGTCCTCCAAAGCGGCCCTGGCACCCCGCCCGCCCCGGCTCAGCTGGGCACAGAGGTGCGGGTGCCCACCCCGCAGCCCGGCGGGGAAGGCCGTGCCGGGGAGGCGGCTGTGCGCGGCTGGCGACGGCTGAACGGACCAACGCGCCCTCCCCCTGCGGGCGACGCGGTGCCCTGGTTACCAGGCTCCAGGCTCGGCCCGGGCACCGGATGAGGCGCGCGCCCAGCGTGGGTGGACGGCGGACAAAAAAAAAAAAAAAAAAAAAAAAAAAAACAGTGCCAGCCGGGCGTGGTGGCGCACGCCTTTAATCCCAGCACCCGGGAGGCAGAGGTAGGAGGATCACCGTGAGTTCGAGGCCACCCTGAGACTGCATAGTGAATTCCAGGTCAGGCTGGAATACTAACATACTACTGCTCTGCTCGCATTTTTTTTCAACATACACATACACATATACACACACTCTCAAATATATATGTATATATATATTTGGGGGGGGTTCAAGGTAGAGTCTCACTGTAGCTAGGGCTGACCTGGACATTCACTATGTAGTCTCAGGGTGGCCTCGAACTCATGGCGATCCTCCTAGCTCTGCCTCCCAAGTGCTGGGATTAAAGGTTTATGCCACCACGCCAGGCTCAAATAAATTTTTATTTAGTTATTTAGAGAGAGAAAGAGGCAGGTGGAGAGAGAGAATGGGCATGCCAGGCCCTCTAGCCACTGCAAACAAACTTGTGCCACTTTGTGCATCTGGCTTTGTATGGGTCCTGGGGAATCGAACCTGGATCCTTTGGCTTTGCTGGCAAACACCTTTACTACTAAGCCAGCTCTCCAGCTCATCAAGTATTTTTAAATTTTTTTTAAAAAATATTTCACTTATTTATTTGCACAAGAGAGAGAAAGGCAGATAGAGAAGAGAATGGGCATGCCAGGGCCTGTAGGCACTGCAAATGAACTCCAGACACATTCGCATCTGGCTTTATGTGGGTGCTAGGGAGTCAAATGTGGGTCCTGAGGCTTTGCAGGCAAGTATCTTAACCGCTGAGCCATCTCTCCAGCGCCTATATATATATTTTTGGTTTTTCGAGGTAGGGTCTCACTCTGGTCCAGGCTGGCCTGGAATTAACTATGTAGTCTCAGGGTGGCTTTGAACTCTCAGCGATCCTCCTACCTCTGCCTCCCGAGTGCTGGGATTAAAGGCATGCGCCACCACACCCGGCTATAATTTTTTTTTGAAATAGGGTCTTGCTCCAGCCCAGACTGACCTGGAATTCACTATGTAGTCTCAGGCTAGCATCAAACTCACATCAATCCTCCTACCTGTGCCTCCCAAGTGCTGAGATTAAAGGCATGCACCACCATGCCCGGCTCAAATAATTTTTTAAATATTTTATTTTTATTTATTTATTTGAAAAGGGCAGAGAGAGAGATCAAGAGAGGGATTACATAATTTTTTAAATGTAAAGTGATCTGATGGACGATGTGGTGGGCTGGAAGTCAAGAAATATTTCTCCTTCTCAGACTAGTCTGAAGGAACAAAATAGAAAAATCTATAAGTAATCAAGGACTTTAGAGTCCACAGGCTTTAAAGTATAAACACCAGGTTCCAGACAGCTCTATCACTTGACAGCTGGGTGTTCTTTAGTTTACATTATACAAATCTGTATTATATAAAGTTGTATTACTGAGTTTTAATTTCCTTATTTGTGAAGTAATTATTAAAAAAAAATGTTCACCTTACCTGGGTATGGTGCACACCTTTAATTAATCCCAGCACTCAGGAGGCAGAGGTAGGAAGATCACTGAGAGTTCGAGGCCAGCCTGATACTACATAATGAATTCCAGGTTAGCCTAGGCTAGAGTGAGACACTTACATCAAAAAAACCAAAAAGAGCTGGGCATGGTGGTGCACACCTTTAATCCCAGCACTCAGGAGGCAGAGGTAGGAAGATCACTGAGAGTTCGAGGCCAGCCTGAGAATACAGAGTGAATTCCAGGTCAGTCTGGGCTAGAGTAAGATCCTACCTCGAAAAACCAAAAAATTATATATATATATATATTATTAAATTATATTACTAATATATATTATGTATATATTTTTTTTCCTGAGAGAGAATGGGTATGCCATTGCCTCTCATCACTGCAAAGGAACTCCAAGCCCATGCATCTGGCTTTTACGTGGGTATTGGGGAATCAAACCTGGGTCCTTTGGCTTTGCCAGCAAGTGCCTTATGTGCTAAGCCATCTGTCCAGCCCTGTCTGTCTCCTTTCTGCCTCTCTCTGCTTGTGTAGTGGAAAAGAAGCTGAAAGTTGGACGGATCACTAAGTCACTGTGAGAGTTAACAGCCAAGGAGCTGAACTTATGTCTATCAGTAGATGAAGGCATCCCAAAGACAGAACTGCTTAAGGGGGATCCAGAGGGACGATAAGAGGGAAGGACAGTTTAGACTAAAATAGAGTAAAACAGAACTCATGGTTAGGGTGACCCGACTACATCATCCATAGGCATGTC
This sequence comes from Dipus sagitta, assembly GCA_036346955.1. NCBI lineage: Eukaryota > Metazoa > Chordata > Mammalia > Rodentia > Dipodidae > Dipus > Dipus sagitta. The sequence goes on along the minus strand of CM070789.1, from coordinate 24,631,205 downwards.
CATTCATAGGTGTGTTTTGAACCATACAGACTGCACAAGCTAACTGTCACGTCCTGCTTCTGTAAACCAGGTGCCCGCTTGCTCGCTCACCCCTCCCCTGGCTATGAACACTATAAAATGAAAGTAAAATCTCAGCTTAACACCAAAGTTACTTTGAGGAGCGATCGCAACTTCCATCCCCAGGGAAATAAGCTCCTCTGCTTTACTTATGCTACCATTGAAGTGATCTTTTCAGAAAAGTTCGGCAACATTTGCAAATAAATTTTTAAAAAAAGTTTATGGGGACTAGAGAGATGGCTTAGTGGTTAAGGCGTTTCCCTGCAAAGCCAAAGGACCCTGGTTCGATTCCCCAGGACCCATGTAAGTCAGATGCACAAGCCGGCGCATGTGTCTGGAGTTCGTTTGCAGTGGCTGGAGGCCTTGACGGGCCCATTCTCTCTTTCACTCTCTCTCTCTCAAATAAATAAGTAAAATATATATTTTAAAAGTTTATGGAGCCGGGCATGGTGGGGCACACCTTTAATCCCATCACTTTGGAGGCAGAGATAGGAGGATTGCCATGAGTTCAAGGCCACCCTGAGATTACATAGTGAATCCTAGGTCAGCCTAAGCTAGAGTGAAACACTACCTCAAAAGGAAAAAAAAAAAAAGTTTATGGGCTAGAGAGATGATTTAGTGGTTAAGGCACTTGCCTGTGAAGCCTAAGGACTCAGGTTGAATTCTCCGGGTCCCCCATAAGCCAAATGCACAAAGTGGCACATGCATCTGGAGTTTGTTTACAGGGCTGAAGGCCGTGGTGCACCCATTCTCTCTTTCTCTTTCTCTCTCTCTATCTCTCTCTCTCAATTCCTCCCACTTTCTCTCTCAAATAAATAAATTTTCTTTAAAAATTAAGAGCCAGAGCCGGGCGTGGTGGCGCACGCCTTTAATCCCAGCACTCAGGAGGCAGAGGTAGGAGTATCCCCGTGAGTTCGAGGCCACCCTGAGACTCCATAGTGAATTCCAGGTCAGCCTGGGCTAGAGTGAGACCCTACCTCGAAAAACCAAAAAAAAAATAAATAAATAAATAAAATAAAATAAGAGCCAGGTGAGGTGGTGCATGCCTTTAATCCTAGCACTCAGGAGGCAGATAGGAAGATCACTGTGAGTTCAAGGCCAGCCTGAGACTACATAGTGAATTCCAGGACAGCCTGGGCTACTGTGAGACCCTACCTTGAAATACAAAAAAAAAAATTTTTTTTAAGAGACTCTTAACTTGAAAAAAATTATGTTGGAGGCTGGAGAGATGGCTTAACGGTTAAGGTACTTGCCTGAGAAGCCTTAGAACCCATGTTCAATTCCCCAGTACCTTCGTAAGCCAGATGGACAAGGTGGCCAATGTGTCAAGTTTGTTTGCAGTGGATAGGGGCCCTGCATTCTCTCTTTCTTTCTCTGCATCTCTCAAATCAATAATATTTTTTATCTTTTATTATTTTTGGTTTTAGTTAGGGTCTTGCTCTCTAGTCCAGGCTGACCTGGAATTCACTATGTAGTCTTAGGGTGGCTTGGAACACAAAGCAATCCACTTACCTCTGCCTCCCAAGTGCTGGAATTAACAGCGTGCACCACCACATCCGGATATATATATATATATATATATATATATATTTATATTTTAAAGAATGGCCTGCATTGCTGAGGCCCTTGGTTTCCCACCAAGTATAGAGGGTAAGACTCTATTGCTGAAGACTCCACATACTTGGGCTGCAAGGCCACTTAGAAATCCTGCTGGAACTGAGCTGATAACCTCCTCCATGTAGACCAGCTGACAGAAAGCTGGAAGAAGCCATTCTGCATGCAGTTCAATGGGAGAGAGAGAAATCACCAGTGAAAATACTCAACAGTGGACACTGCAAGCCTTATATTTGGCCAGCCAGGCCAAATGAGCCAACAGGTACAATAGTGGCTCGTCTGTCATGGTGGAAACCAACTGCCCTCTAATTGGACTGGAGGCCTGCTCCATGGGAGGGAATACATCCCTGATACTGAAAACCTACAACAGGGGTAGTCATGAGCCCTAGAGGTGTAACATCTGCTGTTGTCTGGCTAAATGTATGTACTATGCTCATCAAACTGCCCAGTAAGCGCTTCTCTATTAATGCTACTCTCACTTTTGGTAGAGAATCTTCTCTTTTCAGATGGCAGTGACCTTGGGATGACTCAGAAGGCATCATGGTGCTGGAAAGAAGTGACCGGAGTGCCCAGTACTGCAATATCTGTATCACACCTTCCAAGGCTCAGGGTCTATTGCAGAAGAGATGGCAGAAAGAATGTAAGAGCCAAAGGAAGGGTAGGACTCCTTACAATGTGCTCCTCCAGACACAAAATGGCCTGGATGTCTATGACCTCGCAGTGCCTGACACTACCTACACAAGACCATCATAATAGGAGGAAAAGATGATGACATCAAAATAAAAGAGAGACTGATTGAGAGGGTGAGGGGATATGATGGAGAATGGAGTTTCAAAGGGGAAAGTGGGGGGAGGGAGGGAATTGGCATGGAATATTGTTTACAATCATGGAAGTTGTCAATTAAAAAAAAAATTAAAGAAAAAAAAAAAGAATGGCCTGGGGCTGGAGAGGTGGCTTAGCTGCTAAGGTGTTTTCCTGCGAAGCCCAGGGACCCAGGTTTGATTCCTCAGGACCCACGTAAAGCCAGATGCACAAGCCAGCACATGCATCTGGAGTTTGTTTGTAGCGGCTGCAGGCCCTGGCGTGTCTATTCTTTCTCTCAAATAAATAAACTATTTTTTAAAAAATGAGGCGTCTTGTTTAAAAAAAAAAAGTTCATGTGAATATCCAATCAAAACCCATAAGAATTTCCAATCAAAACCCAAAAGGTATCTCTCTGGAGATGTAGATCACAGGACTGCATACTGTCTTGGAATGTCCTCTAAAGGCTGCGCTATTGAACAGGCAACAGAATATCAGTGATTCAATTACATGTTACTCTTGCTGGTTTGTTGCTGTTGTTTGTTTGTTTGTTTGTTTGTTTGTTTTCGAGGTAGGGTCTCACTCTAGCCTAAGCTGACCTGGTACTCAGTTCTATAGTCCAAGGCTGGCCTCGAATTCACCGCATCCTCCTATCTCTGCCTCCTGGGATTAAAGGCACGTGCCAACATGCTGGGCTGTTTTTTTTTTTGTTTGTTTATTTGTTTTGAGACAGCGGCTCCCTCTATCGCTCAGGCTGGCCTTAAACCGGCAGCTCCCCCTGCGTCACCCTAAGAAGTGGTGCGCTCCAGGCGCGAGCTGCCTCTCCTTGCTAAAAGCTGGTTTTGTAACCGCAGGCTGCCCTAACTAGACCAGCCACCCGGGGGAAGGCTATCAATTGCGTCCTGGAGAAGCTAGCTCTCATTTTTCAGCGTACCTTTAGCCCTTGCCAAGGAAACACAAAAGAAAACCTTCCGCGGCTCCCCACGGCTTCCGGGATAAAGTCCAAATTGCTCAGTGGTGGGGCACCCCCGCCGCCCTCCACCCCCTCCGCCCTGCGCCCTGAGCTCGGACCCACAGAGCTGCCGCTGTCCTCCCACGGGCACCGAGCTCCCCCTCCTCGGACCTTGCCGCGGGGGTTTTCTTGGGATCACTACCCCAAATATACATTATGCAAAGACATGCACTATAAAATTGTATCTTGGGCTGGGCGTGTTGGCATATGCCTTTAATCCCAGCACTTGGGGTACTTAGGTAGGAGGATGGCTGTGAGTTGGAGGACACCCGGAGACGACAGACTGAATTCCAGGTCAGCCTGGGCTAGAGCGAGACCCTACCTCGAAAAAAAAAAAAATGATACTGGGCTGGACGGATGGCTTAGTGGTTAAGGCGCATGCCTGCAAAGCCCTGAAGGACCCAGGTTCGATTCCCCGGGACCCACATAAACCATATACACAAATGGAGCATGCGTCTGGAGTTTGTCTGCAATGGCTGGAGGCCCTGGCGTGCCCATTATCTCTCTCTCTCTCTTAAACAAATAAATAAAAATTTTAAATACTTTTATTTATTCATTTATTTGACAGAGAAGAGGGAGAGAGAGAACGGGTGTGCACCACCATGCCTGGTTTTATTGGCTGGTTTTACTTTGGTTTTGGTAAAGAATCTCACTGTGTATTCCAGGCTGGACTAGAACTCACTATGTAGCTCAGGCTAGCCTCAAACATATGGCAATCCTCCTGCCTCAACCTCCCATGTGCTAGTATTGACCTCAATAGATTTTTCTGGCTTTGTTTTGGGTGCTGGGCCACAAGCATGATAAACAAGCATTCCATCTCTCTGAGCTACCTACCTCCAATACAGATTAGCTGTAGACACAATTCACCACGATTCTCCTACCTCTGCCTCCCAAGTGCTGGGATTAAAGGCATGCGCCACCACACCCAGCTTTTCAGAGGTCAAGTTTGAGTTTTTTCTTCAATTACTCCCCACCCATAATTGGGCTAGACTAGTTAGCAAGCCCATCTCCATCTCCTTGGTGCTGGAATTACAGGTGTATGCCATCATGCCTGGCATTTAAAAAAAAATTCTAGCCGGGTGTGGTGGCGCACACCTTTAGTTCCAGCCCTCAGGAGGCAGAGGTAGGAGGATCACGGTGAGTTCGAGGCCACCCTGAGACTACATAGTGAGTTCCAGGTTAGCCTGGGCTAGAGCGAGACCCTACCTCGAAATAACAAAATAAAACAAAACAAAATCTATTTATTTATTTGAGGGGGGCAGGGATAGAATGAATATAATATGGCGTGCCAGAGCCTCTGCTGCAAACCCCAGACTCACGCAGCACTTTGTGCGTCAGGCTTTACATGGTTGAGGCAGGAATTTTGCGGTTCAGGAGGGGTCCTCCAGATGCATGCATCCCAAGTTTGAGTTCTGTCCTAACTTTAACAAAGAATTGACAAAGGCAGACTCAAGAAGGATAAATTATGAATTATTAAGTTTACTCAGGGAGAAGTCACAGAATGTGGGGTTTAGGAAACACACTCTCATGTGCAAACACCGCATAGTTGGTAAGGTTCCTTTAAGAGAAATTGAGGTTTTCAAAGAAAGACTGAGGTAGAGCCACAGGCACGTGGAAGGCAGAACTTAGGAGTGTGTGTGTAGGGAGACTTAGAAGGAGCACACATGGCATCTGCCATGTGCTTTTCCATGGAGGGAGGTTTAAGGGGCAAATGATGAGGCTCAAGGGAAAATATCAAAGCAGAGACCAAGAAATCCAGAGGAGAAATGATTTTTTTTTTTGGTGGTGGTGGGGTTTCAAGGTAGGGTCTCACTCTAGCTCATGCTGATCTGGAATTCACTATGTAGTCTCAGGGTGGCCTCGAACTCACGGCGATCCTCCTACCTCTGCCTCCCCAGTGCTGGGATTAAAGGCGTGCACCTCCCACACCCGGCTCAAAGGAGAAATGAGGAATGAAGAAAGTTACACTCATGGCTCCCCTGAGTTTAAGGAAATTACACAGGCAGCAGGCCTGGAGTTAGAAACCCCATATGGTAGATCTAGAGAGTAAGAGAAAGATGCACGTGGTAGATTCAGAAGCCAGAGGAAAATCATACAGGTGATCAAAGTGACTCGTCACCCCAACCAATAAAGCAGAGACAAGTCCCCAGACCAAGAAACAGTTGTTATGTTCTCCCTGGCCCACTCAGCCAGGCTGGGTGAGGGGGAAGCTAGATTCATGGAATAGAGGCAGGCAGAGCAGAGCCAGAAAAGCAGAGCCAGTGACCGGAAGAAGACAGCAGCTGGGAAGACCCAGTTGGTTTATAGATGTGGAGGGCGGACCCCAGAGCCAGTCCACCTTGAGCCAGCCCATTTGGGCCATCTATCTAGGTAGACTGTGGACAGCAGGGGCCGCTGTAGATCAGTCTTGGTCAGACGTGAGTTCCACTCCCAAGAGTTCCATTCCTGTGTCGGGGTGAGGCGGCACCTCCTGGTTCTCTCCCGGCTTCAATCTATAACTGAAATTGCCTAAAAGAAGCTGGCTTTCTCCTATCCTCCTTCATGGTTACCGGAGAATTAAAAGTCGGCCACCAACACCAACAGTCTTTGCAACCAAGCACCTTTAACTGCTAAGCCGAACTCAAGTCCTCATGCTTGTGGAGAAAGAACTTCACCCCCACTGAGCCATCTTTTTTTATTTGTTTGTTTGCTTGCTTTTCGAGGTACTGTCTAGCTCTAGTCCAGGCTGACCTGGAATTCACTATGTACTTCAGGGTGGCCTTGAACTCACAGAGATCCTCCTATTTCTGCCTCCCAGATGCTGGGATTAAAAGTGTGCGTCACCACACCTGGCTACTAATATCCATCATGTGTTTTTGAATAATTCCAGTTTTAAAAAGTAGTATGCTCACCTCAAAGTTTCTTTTTTAATTTTTACTTATTTTAAAAAATTTTTAAATCTTTTATATATTTGAGAGAGAGAGAAGCAGATAAAGAATGGGCACACCAAGGCCTTTGGCTACTGCAAATGAACTCCATATGTATGTGCCACCTTATGCATCTGGCTTTACATGGGTACTTGGGAATCAAACCTGGGTCCTTTGGCTTTGAAGGCAAGTGCCTAAACAGCTAAGCCATCTCTTGAGGCCCCCTCATGAGGAAGAGGATAATGAGGACCAGTGGGAGAACTTTAGCCACCATCCACACCCTCCCCTCCCCCACTGCCAGCGCCAGCAAGCACCAGAGACCTGGGGAAGGGAGCTCACCTACACAGCACCCGGCACAGGCGATCAAAGCATCTGTAGGCTTGTCATAAATAGCCTTTATTATGTTGAGATATGTTCCTTCTATTCCCAGTTTCTGTAGGACTTTTATCATGAAGGGATGTTGGATATTGTCAAATGCTTTTTCTGCATCTAATGAGATGATCATGTGATTTTTGTCCATCAGTCCATTTATATAATGTATTACATTTATCGATTTGCATATGTTGAGCCATCCCTGTATCTCTGGGATAAAGCCTACTTGGTCAGGATGAATGATCTTTATGATATATTTTTGTATTCTGTTTCTAGGCATATATCTTAAAGACTCGTCTCACTACCTTAGAGATACTTGCTCAACCATGTTTATTGCTGCTCTATTTACAATAACTAGGAAATGGAACCAGTCTAGATGTCCCTCAACTGATGAGTGGATAACAAAGATATGGCACATTTATACAATGGAGTTCGACTCAGAGGTAAAGAAAAATGAAGGTATGAAATTTGCAGGAAAATAGATGGATCTGGAAAGGATTATACTAAGTGAGGTAACCCAGGCCCAGAAAGCCAAGCGTTGCATGTTCTCTCTCATATGTGGATCCTAGCTACAGATGATTGGACTTCTGTGTAAGTAGGAAGAAAACTCAGCAGCAGTGGCCAGTAAACTAGAAAAGAGATATAAAAGGAAGAGTAAGGAAGGGAGGGGTTACTTAATAGGATGGTATTGTATATATGTAAGTAGAAGAATAAATTAATGGGGGTGAAAAGGCCCAAAGTAAGGTCAGGGGAAGAGATTGAGTAAAGAAAAGGTGGAAGAAGGGCTAATAAAAAGCTAAGAGGATATAAATAAATCATATGGAAACCTACTTTTTTGGACAATGGAACACTCAGGAGCCATAGATTGTTGCTAGAAAATTTTCAGTGCCAGGGATGGGATACCTTCCAGTGAGTTGTTGGCCAGGGAGGTCTCTGATGCCTCCAAAACATTATAGGCCATTACCAAGGCCCTTGGTTTCTCACCAAGTATAGAGTATAAGACCCTATTGCTGAAGACTCCACATACTTGGGCTGCAAGGTCATTGAGAAATCCTGTTGGAACTGAGCTGATAACCTCCTCTACGTAGACCAGCTGACAGAAAGCTAGAAGAAGCCATTCTGCATGAAGTTCAATGGGAGAGAGAGATATCACCAGTGAAGATACTCAACAGTGGACACTGCAAGCCTTATATTTGGCCAGCCAGGCCAAATGAGTCAACGGGCGCAATAGTGGCACGTCTGTCATGGTGGAAACCAACTGCCCTCTGATTGGACTAGAGGCCCGCTCCATGACAGGGAATACATCCCTGATACTGAAAACTTAAAACAGGGGTAGTCATGAGCCCTAGGGGTGTAACGTCTGCTACTATCTGGCTAAATGTATATACTATGCTTATCAAACTGCCCAGTAAGCACTTCCCTTAATGTTCATACCCTTATATTAATGCTACTCTCACTTTTGGTAGAGAAGCTTCTCTTTTCAGATGGCAGTGACCTTGGGACAACTCAGAAGGTATCCATGGTGATGGAAAGAAATAACGGCAGTGCTCAGTACTGCAATATCTCTATCACACCTTCCAAGGCTCAGGGTCCATTGTGGAAGAGGTGGCAGAAAGAATGTAAGAGCCAAAGGAAGGGTAGGACTCCTTACAACGTGCTCCCCCCGGACACAAAATGGCCTGGACATCCATGACCTCACAGTGCCTGACACTACCTGCACAAGTCCATCATAAGAGGAGGAAAAGATCATGACATCAAAATTAAAAGAGAGACTGATTGAGATGGGGAGGGGTTATTGAGAATACAGTTTCAAAGGGGAAAGTGGAGGGAGGGAGGGTATTACCATGGGGTATTTTTTATAATCATGAAAGTTGTTCATAAAAATTTGGAAGGAAAAGAAAAACCTCCAGGAGAAGTTACCTACACCTTTCTTTTCTTTTTTCTTTTCAAATTTTTATGAACAATTTCCATGATCTTTTCTTTCTTCACTTAAGTTAATGCGCCCTGTTTACCTTTCTGCTGAAATTCACACCTCCCCCTATGCCTTCGCAAAGCGGCTCTGGAAGCCCTTGGCACCCTGGGTCTGGCAGTCTTCAGAGCTCATTCTTAGCCACGCTGCCCGTCAGGGTGTGCTGTAAAGAACCACCTAAGTTTACATGTTTTTCCAAGCATAAAGTGTTCATTTTGTTTGATAGAATATCTGTTTCTCTGTTTGCAACAATAGGTTTCTTATATATTCTGCTCTTATATGTTTTCCCATTACACGAAAATTTGTTCAATAAAACTTTATCCTAGGGCTGAAGAGATGGCTTAGCAGTTAAGGCATTTGCCTGCAAAGCCAAAGGACCCCGGTTCAATTCCACAGGACCCACATAAGCCAGATACACAATGGGGTGCATGCGTCTGGAGTTCGTTTGCACTGACTGGAGGGCCTGGTGTGCAAATTCTTGCTCTCTTCCTCTCTCTCTCTCTCTCTCTCTGCCTCTCTTTCTCTCTCTCTCAAGTAAATAAATAATTTAAATAAAATTTATTCTAGTAGATACACAAAAAGTTATTAAGAAAGATATTTAGGGCTGGAGGATGGCTTAGCAGTTAAGGTGTTTGCCTGCAAAACCAAAGGACACAGGTTCAATTCCCCAGGACCCACCACGTAAGCCAGATGCACAAGGTGGTGCATGCTTCTGGAGTTCATTTGCAGTGGCTGGAGGCCCTGGTGCACCTGTTCTCATTCTCTCCCCCCCACCTTCTCTCTGTCAAATAAATTAATTAAATTAAATATAAAAAAAGAAAAGAAAATGAGCCAGGCATGGTGGCGCACGCCTTTAATCTCCGCAGTTGGGAGGCAGAGGTAGGAGAATCACTGTGAGTTCAAGGCCACCATGAGAATACAGAGTGAATTCCACATAAACCTGGGCTAAAGTGAGACCCTACTTCAAAAAACCAAAAAAAAAAAAAAAAAAAAAAAAAAAAAAAAAAAAAAAAATTAAATCATCAATACAAGTGCAAAAGGATGTAAACAGAAAGATTAACAAAAACAAAAGGGCTGGAGAGATGGTTTAGTGGTTAAGGCGCTTCCCTGCAAAGCCAAAGGACCCAGGTTCAATTCCCCAGAACCCAAATAAGCCAGATGCACAAGTGGGTACATGCATCTGTAGTTCATTTGCAGTGGCTGGAGGCCCTGGTGCACCCATTCTCTTTCTCCCTGTCTCTCTCTCTCTCTCTGCCTAATTCTCCCTCTCTCTCAGATAATAAATAAATAAAATAAAAGAATTTTTTAAAAAAGATGATGTTGCAGTCAGTTTCACATTGCTGGTAGAAATCACCCAGCCAAGAGCAGTTTGTGGGGAAATAAAAAAGAAGAGGTTTATTTTGGCTTACAGGCTTGAGAGGGAAGCTTCATGATGGCAGGGGAAAATGATGGCATGAGCAGAGGGTAGACATTACGCCCTGACCAACATCAGGTGGACAACAGGGACAGGAGACTGTGCCAAACACTGGCAAGGAGAAGCTGGCTGTAACACCCATAAGCCCTCCCCCAACAATACACCACCTCCAGGAGGCGTTAATTCCCAAATCTCCATCAGCTGGGAACCTAGCATTCAGAAGACCTATGTTTAGGGGGGGAACGCCTGAATCAAACCACCACAGATGGTCTTTAGGCAGAAATAAAAAAATGACAAGACATCAAACATAGATACTACATAGATTACAGCTTCTCCCCACAGTCTCTGAACGGTTTCCAGGAGCTGCTAGCTGACAGGGAGACAGATCAAAAAAATGTTCTTGCTGGCCGTAGTGCCGCATGCCTTTAATCTCAGCATTTGGGAGGCAGAGGTAAGAGGATTGCCTTGAGTTCAAGGCCACCCTGAGACTACATAGTGAATTCCAGGTCAGCTTGGACTAGAGTGAAACTCTACCTCAAAAAAAAAAAAAAAAAGTTCTAATTATTGGGGAAACTGAATCTTAGGGTAAAGGTTCACTTATTAATGTTTAATTTCCCAAGATAAGGATCTCATACTAAAAACATTAAAGGTTTTAAGATAACTCCTATTTTACTCAAATCAAAAACATTGATTATTGTACAGTGTTTTCTCTTTAAAAGCAGAAATCTAAAAGGTTGTATTATAGCTTGTGGTGGTTTGAAGAGATGGTTCCCAATATATTCAGTGTTTTATTAGTTGTAGTTTGGATCTGCAGCCAACTAGTTGGAGGCGGTGTCACTGGGTGGACCTTAAGGTGTGGTGGTGGGTTTGAAATTCCAATATAGGGCTGGAGAGATGGCTTAGTGGTTAAGCACTTGCCTGTGAAGCCTGAGGACCCAGGTTTGAGGCTCAATTCCCCAGGACCCACGTTAGCCAGATGCACAAGGGGGCGCACACGTCTGGAGTTCGTTTGCAGTGGCTGGAGGCCCTGGCGCGCCCATTCTCTCTCTCTCTCTCTGTCACTCTCAAATAAATAAATAAAAATAAACAAAAAAATTTTTAAAAAAGAAAAAAGAAATTCCAATCTAGAGATATGCAAAGTGCCTAGTTCTGCCTGGAGTTCCTGAAGTGTGCTGTGTGGTTTTTGGCTTTTAGGCTTGTTCTTCTCTCTCTCTGCTTGGACCTGTGAAGGCAGGCCAGCTTCTTCTGCCATTATGGAACTTCCCCTGGATCTGTAAGCTTCAATAAATATCCCTTCCTCCATAGCTGTGCCTGGTCTGGAAGTTCATCTCAGTGAACCTGAAACTGTCTGCTACAGAGCTCATCTATTTCAGTTCAACAAAGACCAAATTTAGCTCTTTTATGTATCATCAGAAAGGTAAATAAGCCGGGCGTGGTGGCGCACACCTTTAATCCCAGCACTCAGGAGGCAGAGGTAGGAGGATAGCTGTGAGTTTGAGGCCACCCTGAGACTCCATAGTGAATTCCAGGGCAGCCTGGGCTAGAGTGAGACCCTGCCTCGAAAAACCAAAAAAAAAAAATAATAATAAAAAATAAAAAGGTAAATAACTGTCTCATTTCTGGTATCTCGGGTTCATGGCTCATAAGTAAATTAACTCTTAAGACAAATTCTCTCCCTCAGGGTACAGCCCCATGCTCAAACAATGGTCCTCATCTAAAATAAATGATCTCAAACTCTACAGCCCAGCTTCCAACCTTCCCTGGGTAATTGGCACCCACACAGATATCTAAACTAATGAAAGATGTAACCAAATACAAAGGTCGAAACTCTATGCTGTCTTATTTGACATGTTCTGCCTGTACTTATAACTATCACACATTTAAAGAATAAGACATGCCTACCTTCTAAAAAGCTGTTTCTTGCCTTGATTGTTTAGATAGTTCAAATAATTCTCTATAGTAAGGTGTTAAATTTATTTAAAGTGCCACACCTCATATTATGATAAAATAAAATTTAAAGGTCCCTGGCCCAAAGTTATGCCTTGTACTGTAACAAACTTATGCTGGTTATGTCTCATACCATGTCTTTTGTACTGACACTGTAGTTTTTGTACTGTTTCAAGGCCATAGTTTGTATTACAGCTTCTGGCCAGTACTAAAATTATCTTGTATTTCTTTTTTTTTTAATGCAGAATTTTATTAGTCTGATTTATGTAGTATATGTTGACCTTTTTTTTTTCTTTATTTTTATTTTGAGAGAGAAAGAATGGGCACGGCAGTGCCTCCAGCCACTGCAAACAAACTCCAGACACGTGTGCCACCTTGTGTATCTGGCTTACATGGGTCCTGGGGAATCGAACCTGGGTCCTTTGGCCTTGCAGGCAAACACCTTAAGCACTAAGCCATCTCTCCAGCCCTTGTATTTCTCTTAACTCCACAACACAACTACAAATATCTCTCTGCTAACTAACTATATTTTCAGGCTTTGGAAGAGATTCCCCTGGATTCACGCTGATGTAAAAATAGACTTGACTCTCCACTCTACCTCTGGTGCCGGTTCTGTAAGCCTTAATTTCCCATATCAATATCAAGGTTAATAAGATCAAGACATGTTAACTAGTTTTGTTTATTTATTTAAATTCTATCTGAATGTGACATAAAATCAAAATAAGCCTTTATTTTGTTGCATAGGACACCTGTTTACAATAACAGATTTCTTAAGTGTTTTACTCGTACGTTTTCCTATTGGGTAAGACTTTTATTTATTTGCTATAATCTTATTCTAATAGATAAAACTGGGCCTAATTATATAAAATATATTTCATTGTATTATATCACCAGTGTAATTATATAAAAGATAATTTCAGCATCTTTATAAGATAAACAGCTGGTAATAACAAATTATCAAGACTAATCAGACTTTTAGCCTTTCAGCCTAACATACTTTCATTAGCTCTCCTAAAGATAAGACTTTTTGATCCTTGGATCAAGTAAGTAAAGACTATGAACCTTTTATATTAAAGACTTACACAAAAAGAAACCTTTAAACCTAAACTTCAAAATTAGTTAACTTCTCAATCTTTAGCATGTATTTCAAATATTGCTTCAATGCTAATCTATCTTCAATGCTAATTCCTACCTTACCTAAACCAAACCTTTATATTTCCGCAAATTTCAATTAACTTCCCATCCAATTCCTTCTTCCTTACCTATCACCTATATTATTATTGTTTTTCAACCTTAAATATGTCTGTGTCACCTGTAAATGTCATGTCACATGCAAGAATACTCATACATGGATAATAACCAGATCATGATGATTAATAGATTTGATATGACCTGGGTGTTCCTTTCCTAATGGTTCTGATAAGTATCACTCTCCTGAAGAGCTGCCGCCTCCTTGCCTGTTCATAAGATCCACATGGGATAATAGTCTACCGCACATACAAACTACAAAATGAAGTTTGACAAATGGAAAACCAAAAGCCGAGACTCCCAAAAGCCACACTGGTGTGACTAAGACTTCCACGACAGACTACAACGATTGTGGAGAAGTGAATATTATTAGTTCAGAGCCAATAATTGTTTGGGCTATTAGCCTTTTTAATGGCCAATAATATTTTTTCTCTGCATGTGTCCTGACATCTCTCTGTGACCAGCTACAATATCTATTGTTGTAAATTCAAAAAATCTCACAGGGCTTGGCATGGTGGTGCATGCCTTTAATCCCAGCACTTGAGGCAGAGATAGGAGGATCGCCGTGAGTTCAAGGCCACCCTGAGACTACATAGTGAATCATAGTGAATCCAGGTCAGCCTGGGCTAGAGTGAGACTCTGCTTTGAAAAACCAAAAATAAATAAATAAATAAAAAATCTCACAGCGCTACTTCCTTCAAGTTGAACGTATCCTATCTCTGACATGTACTTTATTCCCTAATTACGATAATTCTCCTTTTCGGTCTTCACATACTCAGAGGCCTCACTGAATTCCTCCTGGACAGAATACACACCTTCACTTCACATCGAGTCACTGAATTCTTTTTTTGTTTGTTTGTTTTTTGTTTTGTTTTTTTTCCGAGGTAGGGGAGTCACTGAATTCTTCATGGCCACTGGATACCAGCCCCTGAGCATCCAACCTCCACAGGACTGCGTGGGACACCCCACGAGATCTACTGTCCCCCCACTCCCCGCCCAGCAGGAAGTAGCCCGAGAGTTCTTCACCCGTGTTCGGCCCGTGCAGTCCACACCTAAGTGCCCCACTCGTCCCTAGCTCTCCCCAATCTCTTTTTTTTTTTTTTTTTTTGGTTTTCCAAGGTAGGGTCTCACTCTAGCTCAGGCTGACCTGGAATTCACTATGGAGTCTCAGGGTGGCCTCGAACTCACAGCGATCTTTCTACCTCTGCCTCCCAAGTGCTGGGATTAAAGGCGTGCACCACCACGCCCGGCTCCCCAATCTCTTTTTATCCTTCGAATCCACACTGAAGGGTTCATAGCTTTCCCTGAAAACCAGAGGGAACTGAAGAGTGAACGACTGTCCCTAAAGCTAGAAGGCCATAAAAGAAACAACAGAGGTGGTCAGCCCTGCCAAGCCCCCTTAGCTCAGATGGCCTTGAAGGGGCACAGACTAGCCTGGGGTGTCCTCCCTTAGACGATCCTGGCTGAAGCCCGTCCTGAACAAGGTCACCAGCAGCTACAAGTTCCTTATCGACTGCAGCTGGTTCAGTCTGCTTCTCGGGATCCTCCTTATAAGTGTGAACCCCAGCCAGGCTCAGGGCTTCAGCCTTCATCCCGGGAAGGCTGCTGCCCCTCAATAAACAGTCTGCAGAGCTCCAGTCCCGTGTTCTCTTTTGCTTTTCTCTTTTACACTTGGGCCGCACAGTTCCAGGCCAGTCTGGCCTATATAGTCTGTCACCCTGTTTCAAAAATAAAAACGGGGCTAGAGAGACGGCTTAGCAGCTAAGGCGCTTGGCTGAGAAGCCTAAGCGCTCCTACTCCACTCTCCACGTCCCAAGTAAGCCAGAAGCACAAAGCGAAGCCAGCGAGCAAGGTCATACATGCGCACAAGGTGGTGCAGAATAAGCTGGAGAGATGGCTTAGCGGTCAAGCGCTTGCCTGTGAAGCCTAAGGACCCCGGTTCGAGGCTCGATTCCCCAGGACCCACGTTAGCCAGATGCACAAGGGGGCGCACGCGTCTGGAGTTCGTTTGCAGTGGCTGGAGGCCCTGGCGCGCCCATTCTCTCTCTCTCTCCCCCCCATCTTTCTCTCTCAAATAAATAAGTAGAAATAGAACAAAAAAATTAACAGTAGCTATTTTCTTTGAGTATGTAGTATACACCAAATTATTTCAACTGCACAACCCTGTGACTTAAGTACCAGCATCATTCCCATTTCACATGGGAAAACAAGGCTGGAGAAGACGGGCAACTTCTCCAAGACCACCCAGGGGCGGCTTAGCTTTACTGGAAACCAACCCTGGGAGCCCAGCGAGGTGGTGCCGCCCGGGGTCCCAGCTCCAGGCGGCTACGAGGGAGACTGAACCAGAGCCCACGTCCCAGCCTTTCACGTTGCCCGAGCGGGGCCTCTTCCTCGCCGGCTCTCCCGAACAGGCTGCCGGGCCCACGCGCGCGTGTCCTCCGGCGCACCGAGGCGATGACGCCATCCAGGGGTGAGGTCTGAGCCCGGGCGGGGGTGAGGGCCAGGGGCCCCGGCCTAGCGGGCGCCGAGGGAGGAGAGGGCAGGGCGGGAGCAGCGCGTCACCGCGGACCCCACCGAGGAGGGCGCGGCTTCCCACGGCGACCAGAACCGGGTCCCCGAGGAGCGTGGCCAGGGTGGTGACTCAAGGGTTAACCCCGGGCCGGGAGGGGGTGTGGGCGTGGCCTGGTGCAGGGGCGGGGCCTTGGAGCAGGCCGATCGTGTGGGCGTGTCCTGATTCGGGGGCGGGGCCAATCCTATAGTGTGGGCGGGGTCTAGGACCAGGCTGATCGCGTGTGGGCGGGGCCTGTTGCAGGGGCGGGGCCTGGGACCAGGCTGATCGTGTGGGCGGGGCCTGATGTGGGGGCGTGGCCAAGCCGAGCGTGTGGGCGTGGCTCGGGTCAGGCCGGGCGCGTGAGCGGGGCTGGGGCGGGCGCGTGGGCGGGACGAGGCGCGTCGTCCCCGGCGCGCTGGAGCCGGAAGCGGCCGGCGGGGTCCCGGCGCCTGGGCAGCCGTCGTCCGCGCGTCTTCTGAGCTCCCTCCGGCTCGGGAGCTAAGCGAGGTTCGGGAGCGGGGTCGGGGGTCGCGGGCGGGGCGGAGCGACAGTCGAACCCCTGCGTGGGAGGCTCTGGCGACCCAGCAGTGAGGGCCGAAGCTGGGTGACGGCCCCGGAGGCTCGGGGCAGGGCGCGGGGCCGCGCAGGCCAGGGAGCGCAACCTGCGTGGTGGGAGGGAGCCTCGGGGGGACCCCCCGGGATGCTGCGCGTCCCATGTCTGTCTGTCCCCACGCCGCACCAGGTCCCCATCTGGAGCTGGACTTTCACCCGAGAGACGCCCCAGCGAGACTGCGTCGGGGAGTCCTGCAGCTCCTCGCCTCATGGGCCAGACGGCCCTGGCCGGGGGCAGCCCGCGCACCCCCGCCTCGCAGGCCCTGTACTCGGACCTGTCCTGTCCCCAGGGCTTGGAGGAGCTGCTGTCCGCTCCCCTCCCTGACCTAGGGACCCAGCGGCGCCACGGCTGGAACCCCAAGGATTGCTCCGAGAACATCGAGGTCACGGAAGGCGGGTTGTGCTTTGAGCGGCGGCCTGTGGCTCAGAGCACTGATGGAGTCCGGGGAAAGAGAGGCTACTCGAGGGGGTTGCACGCCTGGGAGATCAGCTGGCCTCCGGAACAGAGGGGTACACATGCCGTGGTGGGCGTGGCCACGGCCCTCGCCCCGCTGCAGGCTGACCACTATGCGGCGCTGCTGGGCAGCAACGGCGAGTCGTGGGGCTGGGACATTGGGCGGGGGAGACTGTACCATCAGAGTAAGGGAGCCGAGGCGCCCCAGTATCCAGCCGGGCCTCGGGGTGAGCAGCTAGAGGTGCCCGAGAGGCTGCTGGTTGTTCTGGACATGGAGGAGGGGACTCTAGGCTATGCTGTTGGGGGCACCTATCTAGGACCAGCCTTCCGTGGACTGAAGGGCAGGACCCTCTATCCCGCTGTAAGCGCTGTGTGGGGCCAGTGCCAGGTCCGCATCTGCTACATGGGCGAAAGAAGAGGTGAGGCCTGGACCAAGGGTGGGGAGAACAGTAATTTGGGATAGAAACTCAATGTCGGACAAGAGGAGGAGGTTTCATTTGACCTGCCTCATTTCCCTATTTAAGGCCAGGAAGCACTGGGTCTTGACTGACAGCTGTTATCTAACATTCCAGAAGCAATAGACAGGACTGGAAAAGCAGTCTACTCACGTCATCTGGGCAAAATGGCAAGCCCTCAGAATTGAAAGCACTCCAGGGGCTTTGCCCCTGAGCAAGGGAAAAAGGTTGATTGGGTAATGGGCTAGGACTACAGGTCCAAAAAGAGCAGGGCTGGCAGTGACTGATACCCAGGGGCGTGTACCAGGTTTCCTGGGCTGACCTGTCCCTGCCACACCCCAAGATGAAGCCATTGGGGTTCTGGGGAGGAGCCTTTCTGGGAACTGACTGGGCCATGGCCAGGTAGTGGCAGGAGACTGCATACCCTCCCACCATTGTTATGTAAACCACAAGAGTAGAGGGTCATCTTCCCAGTTACCCCCTCATCCCACTTTGGATTCACCTTAGCTTGCTGCTCAGAGAACCTTAATTCAGCTGAGGTGGAGGCAGGCTCAGAGTAGGGCCTTACAGTTTGAGGAAGTCTGGCTGGTGGCGATACCCCTACTGATCTTCCTTCCCTTTTCTCTCCCAGCGGAGCCCCGCTCCCTTCTGCACCTGAGCCGCCTGTGTGTGCGCCATGCTTTGGGGGATACTCGGCTTGGCCAGGTATCTGCTCTGCCTTTGCCCCCTGCCATGAAGCGCTACTTGCTTTACCAGTGACACTGATACCAGACTGTGGACACCTTGCCGCCACCCTCCTCTGGGGGAGGTGGGGAGGCACTGCTGACCTAGACCAGCTACTTAAAGCCAGGGAGGCTAAGGGAAGTGAGGCTGGGCCCCTTCCCTAACCCAAGCTTTCAGAGGGGTGAAGGGCGGGGGATATTAGAGACTGGTAGCCTGGTACGAAAAATGACTTTCTCAAGTAAAAAAGTAAGATGTTGCAGAAACCTGTTCTTTTGTTGTTAAACACCTGGGACAATAAAACCAATGACTACCTCAGGTTATATGGGCAAGTGCAGCGAAGGACAAACCACAAAAGCTCAGTGCCAGGTGTTTATTTCCCTTCCATGTGGGACTGCTCACGGACACAACACGCAGGCATCACTGCTGGGGGGAAGGGAGGGTCCCCAGCCTCTAGGCTAAGAGGACCTTGGCATCGAGGTGAGAAGAAACCGGGAGGTGATTTCACTCTCCTGGAGTCTCAGCAAGCTCCATCTTTCCACCTCTCACTCAGCCTTGGGGACTTTCAGTTCTAACCATTATCCTGATGAAAGAATTGGCCTGGTCCCAACCATTCCCGGGGGGGTAGGTGTAAACGGGAGGTAAAGAAAGGTAGAGTTTGGATTAGGCCACAGAAGGGGGCAGGTGACATCATCGGAAGCATGGGACCGATGGAAGCAGTTACTAGGCCTCTGGGCTCCCTAGTCCCTGGCTCAGCAGAAGGGTAGGGGAGATGGGTGGCGCTTATTGTTTGGCATTGATGATGTCCACAAATTCAGGCTTGAGGGAAGCACCGCCCACAAGGAAGCCATCCACGTCGGGCTGGCTTGCCAGCTCTTTGCAGGTTGCTCCAGTCACAGAACCTGGGCAGGAAGCAGAAAGGGGGCTTGGTCAGGGTTAGCCAACAGCCCCCCCAATTTAATTTGTCTAAGGCGGGGATTATGCACCAGGGGTCTCTTGCCTCTGCTACTGATCCCAGACACTTGCACCACTTTTGTGCGTCTGGTTTATGAGGGCAGCTCAGCAACTGAACCCAGGTCAGCATCTGAATTCAGAGCAGGCCTTTAACTGATGAGGCGTCTCCCCAGCCTGCCTTTTTTTTTTTTTTTTTTTTTTTGAGGCAGGATCTCACTGTTGCTTACACTGGTCTCAAACTCAACAATCCTCCTACCTATGCTTTCTGAGTGTTAATTACACCTCTCCCAGCTTCCCACCTTCACCTAGGCTGCAGCCAAACACACTCACCTCCATAAATGATGCGGGTACTCTGAGCCACCGCGTCAGAGACATTGCACTTAAGCCACCCCCGGAGCTTCTCATGCACTTCCTGGGCCTAGAACAAGAAGGCGGACGTAGTAAGACCTTCCCAGCCCCCTTCAGAGAACAAGCCATGGGCACCTGTGCAGAGGGTTTGACCTCCAGAGTCAGAACACCAAGACTGCAGTCCCAGGCAAGCCACCTCAGTTGTCCAGGACAGAGCGAGGAAGTAGCTGCGGCACCTGTGACCTCACAGTGGCTGGCAGCGACCTACACAAGACCCGCATGTCAGGGGGAAGTGAGGCCATTAAGATAGATGCAAAGAAGGGGTCCAGAGCAAGGGGGACCCAGAAAGGGAGGGAGGAAGGAAGAGTGGTGGGAAGGGATCATGATCTTGATACATTGTGTCTATGGAGGGTGTCAATAAAAAGCTAAATTAAAAGGCAGGCCGAGGGCAGGGCCTGTGAGTGCAGTTACCTGCTGGGGTGTTGCGGTCTTGCCTGTGCCGATGGCCCACACGGGTTCGTAAGCCAGGACAACCTTGTTCCAGTCCTTTACATTGTCTGCAGGGTAGAGATCACAGAGAATCGGGTTAGTGGGAAGGAGCTGTCCAGTCAAGTGCCTCAGGGTAGAACAGTGATGGCCTACTGTCCCCGGTGGCTTTAGAAGGTGCAGGAGCAGAGATGACAAGAAACATGCAGGCAGCCTGCAGGACTTCTGAACCCACCCTCTGTGTCTCTGTGGCCCTGGCTAGGCCCACAGGCCCAAAGATACCTGCGATGACCTTGGTTTGCTCGAAAACCACCTTCTCAGTGATGCCAGCTTCCCTTTCATCTAACTTCTCCCCGATGCAGGCAATCACTCCAAGCCCCTCTGCCAAAGCATGGGCCACTTTCTGGCCAATCAGCTGTTGAAGAACAAACTTGGTGAGACACCCCTCTCAGAATAAGGCACCCCTTATCTTCCCTCCTGGTTACTAACCTCATCGGACTCTCCAAAGACGTGCCTTCTCTCTGAGTGCCCCAGAACTACCCACGTGGCTCCACAGTCTTTGATCATGCCAGGGCTAAGGGAAGAGATAAAGCCAGGGTTCAGCAGGGAGCCCACACAGAGGGAAGTGTCCCTTACACACTCCTCTGCCTCCATCTCACCTGATCTCCCCAGTGAAGGCCCCGTTTGTCACTTTGTAGCAGTTCTGCGCAGCCACGGCGATCTTGGGATCTAGCTTCTGCCTGGCATAGTCGATGTAGGCGGTGGGGGGTGCACAAACCACCTCTGAGGATGACAGCAACGAAAGCCTTCACTCTGCAGTCTTGCCATCAACACGAGCCTTTCACCCCAGCAAGATGACCTTTGTCCACAGCGCAGCCCGGACCCAACCCCTTCACAAGGCCCAGGCCACGGCCCTTACCCCGCCCTCTGCTCTTAACAGCTGTGGCTCCAATTTCCTCGGGCTATTCTGGGCATGGGCACCTAACTCAGCATTCTCTGGGGGCCAACCCTGCCTGTCTTCTAAAACAACCCACCCCAACTTCCTTGGCCAGGCAGGGATTTTTTTTTTTTACTTTATTTTTATTTATTTATTTGAGAGAGAGAAAGAGGCAGAGAGAGGGAGAGAGAATGGGCACTCCAGCCACTGCAAACGAACTCCAGACGCATGTGCCCTCTTGGACATCTGGCTTACGTGGGTCCTGGGGAATAGAACCAGGGTCCTTTGGCTTTGCAGGCAAACGCCTTAACCACTAAGCCATCTCTCCAGCCCCCAGGCAAGGATTTTTAACACAATGGGGCCAATGGCCTCATTATAAATTATACATTATAATTATAAGTGGACCAGCAGCTGATGCCCTTTGGTCGGCTTCGTGGTTCTGTGATATAGGTTGTGGAAGGGAGAGGATGGGAGACAGCTCTGTGTCTTGCGGGGGCAGGGAGCTGACATAGCTCACAGAGAGAGGCCTTGTGCTTTTCCGTTTCCACCCTAGGGAAAGACTCAAGATCGCTTTTTAGCCCCAAATGACTCAACCTGTTTGGCACCTTCGGTGGAAGGCAGGAATGGCCCAGGCTGGGTAGCGGAAGGGATCAGAGGCTGGTGGCTCAAAGGCCTAACCCGGCGAGGCGAGGCGAGGCGCGGCGCGGGGGGAGCCGAGCGTACGTGCGCTGCGGCACGGAGCCGAGGCCCGCGCAAGCCCAGCCTCCGCCCCCACGCCCGGGGCTGGCTCCAGCCTCTCCGGGAGGCCCCGCTCCTCCCCGGCCCTGGCGGGTGCAGCCCCTCTGCACGCCCAGGGGCCATCTTCTCCCCCCAGCCCCCTCTAGAAGTCCTTTCCCGCCCCAAAGGCCCGGGGCACCATTAAACGACCCTCCCTTCCCTCTCAGCTCATCTGGGGCGCTGGCCGTAGAGCCCCGGCCCACGGGCTCGTCCCCAAGCCCGGCGGCGCTCAGGTCCACGCGGGCACCGGCGTCGCCACGCCCGGGCCGACTCACCGGTGTCGGCCGGCACCTTGACCGCATTCAGGGTGTTGATGAGCTCCCCCAGACACTTCTTCCTCCCGTTCATCTTCCAGTTGCCCCCCACGAAGAACTTCCTGGAAGGCGCCATGCCGCAGGGCTTCGGCGGCTGAAGGTCAGGAGCTGCGCGCTGCCGCGGCCACTGGCCGCTTATATAGAGCGCCGTGAAGCAGAACTCCGCCTCCTCCCCGCCCTCCGCCATGGCTGGCCCGGCCGTCCCCACCGCCCGCCCCCCAGGGGTGCAGCATTCTGACGTCTCGCCTTTCCGGTGGCGACGTTCTAGGGGCGTCGGCGGGCGCAGACCCTCCGGCCCCGCTTAGGGGAACCCCCTTGGCGATTTTAGCCCCGCACAGGGTACGGCCAGTGGAGCTGGCAGCAACGTCGCCTGGGCCAGACAGCTCTGGGGCCGAGGGCAGCGCCCTCTCCCTCCTCCATCCGAATGGCAGGAGGCCCCACTAGGGTAGCCCAGTTGCCAAGCTCAAAACAGAAACTGTAGGCAACACGGGTATTACGAGCAGCTGAGTGGCACTTGTCACTTTATAGCCAATAGCCCCCCTCCAGCCACACACCCCCCGCGCCCAGCATCCCACTCCGCTTCATCTGGCCGCCACGTTTGGGAAACACCTGCGCCCTCCCAGCGTGGCTGCTGGGTGAAGGGCTCGGTGCTCTGCTCTGAACAGCTCTTCATCCACTTTCTCCACCTCATTCTCTGAACTGCCTGCGGCGGGGGGGAGGCGCAAAGCACTAGAGCTGGGAGATTTTTTTTTCCCCGAGATCTCACTATAGCCCAGGCTGACCTGGAATACATTATGGAGTCTCAGGGTGGCCTCGAACTCACGGCGATCCTCCCACCTGCTGGGATTAAAGGCGTGCGCCACCACGCGGGCTCCAAGATGGAGTTTTTGAACCTGGACCCCTTCAGACACCGGCCCCCTCGACCCCCCCCCCCCCCCCCCCGAAACCAAACAGAACAGTTTAGCCATTGTACTTTTATTCACATCGTGTATTTTGGCATTTTTTTCCAGAGGACGGAGAAGGATGGGAGACTGAGACAGAAGGGCAAGGGGGTCCCCATTTCCCTCATACCCCTCCTTGCCCAACCACAAAGGAGCAAACACATCTGGGGAGGGAAGCAGAGGACCCTCCCCTGGGAGAGGACGCACAAGCTACACCCACACACAGGGAGTAGGACCCTCCTCGCCACTTCTCCCCACTCCAGGGGCTGGGCACGGTTACAGAGAAGCGGAGCACTGCAGGGGAAGCAACAAGGTCTCCTAGTGGACAGACAATTAACCCTCCTGTCGTGTCCCTGCTCTATCCCCAAAGTCTACTGAATGCCCCTCCTCTCGGCCTGCCCATTGTTCTATGGCGTCCAGCTCTTCCCTGCAGCCGGGGACAAAACAGAAGGGTACCGAGCAGGGGGCTGAAATCCGTCCCTTAGCCCCTGTCCCTCAAGCCAGCGGGTCTGCCCTGCCTTCAATGGCAAAGGGTGAGGGCAGACTCTTAACTGGCCACTCTCTGGTAGATGTAGATGTAGCCCAGGTCCTTGGGAGGCTTCTCAGAGGCACATACCTTCTGGTCGTTGTAGATCACCCATCTGGGAGGTGGGAGAAGGTACAGAGAAGATAAAGTCACATCAAATTCAACTCTCAGCCATGGTCCCTGGAAGTGATCATGTGGTGGGAGGTTCCCAACATTCTATGACTGGATCCCCAAATCTACAGTCCCGCTAACACCACGTGAAGGAAGCTGCCAGACTTTAAGGGTCATTCCTCCTATTGGGTGTCTTCATACTTTCCCCCTCCACTCATTCCTGCGAGGCGGAGGGTCGGCAAAGATTTTCTGAGCTAGATCAGTATTTTCTTTCCTCACTTCCTTTCTTCTTTTCTTTTCTTTTTACTCATTTATTTTTTGTTTTTTGAAGTAGGATCTCACTCTAGCCCAGGCTGACCTGGAATTCACTATGGAGTCTCAGGGTGGCCTTGAACTCATGGTGTAGTCTCACATGACTTTAATCCCAGCACTTGGGAGGCAGAGGCAGGAGGATCACTGTGAATTCAAAGCCACTGAAACTACACAGTGAATTCCAGGTCAGCCTGGGCTAGAGTGAGAGACCCTGCCACAGAAATCAAAAACTAGCCAGGCATGGTGGCACACACCTTTAATCCCAGCACTTGGGAGGCAGAGGTAGGAGGACCACCATGAGTTCAAGGCCACCCTGAGACTCCATAGTGAATTCCAGGTCAGCCTGAGCTGGAGTGAGACCCTACCTCAAAAAACAAACAAACAAAAAAAAAAAATCAAACACTATTTTGATTTTATAGTTAGAATTTACAACCAAATTGATTTTTGTACTTTTACTTACCCTTTGGGATTTTTTTATTTATTTGACAGAGAAAAAGGGAGTAAAGAGAGAGAATGGGCACACCAGGGCCTCTAGCCACTGCAAACGAACTCCAGATGCATGTGCCACCATGTGCATCTGGCTAACGTGGGTCCTGGGGAATTGAACCTGGGTCCTTTGGCTTTGCAGGCAAACGCCTTAACCACTAAGCCATCCCTCCAGCCCCCCCCCTTTGTGATTTTACAATGGATAATGGTATTTTCTTCCCCCCCCCTTTTTGTTTTCTGAGGTAGGGTCTACTATAGCCCAGGTTCTTTCCTTTTTAAAGTGTTTATTTGGCCGGGCATGGTGGCGCACATCTTTAATCCCAGCACTCAGGAGGCAGAGGTAGGAGGATCACCCTGAGTTTGAGGCCACTCTGAGACTACATAGTGAATTCCAGGTCAGCCTGAGCTAGAGTGAGACCCTACCTCAAAAACAAAAGCAAACAAAAACAAACAAAACACAAAAAAAGTTTATTTGGCTGGAAAGACAGCTCAGCAGTTTAAGCACTCGCTTGCAAAGCCTGGCTGCCTGGGTTCAACTCCCCAGTACCCATGTAAAACCAAATGCACAGAGTGGCACCTGCATCTGGAGTCCATTTGCAGTGGCAGGAAGCCCTGGTGTGCACCCCCCCTCTGCCCTTCTCTCTCTGCTTGGAAATAATACTTTTAAAAAATTGTGTAGTGTGGCTCAGCATCATGCGTATCTAGCCCTTGGACTCTGTAGCTTGCTTACCCCTGTGAGGAGGCCTTCCCTGTCTTCGACAGACGTTGAAGTGACTTCCAGGCTGCCCCACTCAGTCCCACCAACGCCCTCCATTCACAGCACACACTGCCAGCCCTCACCTGCCTTCCTTCTTGATATGGCAGACGTAGTGACCACACATGGTAGAGGTGCCCATGTGACTGATGAAGGCAAAGAGCTGATATTCTGGGAAAGGAGGGAAAGAGAAAGCAGGAGAAAACAGGATTGGGATTCCTCAATGACCACAACAACTCAAATTCATGGCAAGAGGTTCAGGGGGCATGGGCACATCCTGGGAAACAGGCTATCTCAGCCTCCTAGGATCCCACCCTTACAAGCTCTATTCAGAACAAAGCTCTGACTCCTCTGACCCAAGGAGAGCAGGGCTGCCGTCATGAGGGGCCTAGTATAGCTAAGTGACTAGAAACCCCCGGTTTGTCCTACTTCCCATGGGCACTCACTTCCTGGACCATCCCGGACTTTGGGTCCCACTGGTACAGACTCAGAAATGGAGTCAGCAGCTGAGCGTCCCTCTGAGATGTCCATGGCAGCTTCTGCATCTAGGTCATCAATGTGACTGAAGATCCAGTCGACAGCCCGTTCTAAACTATTGTTCTTAAGGGAAGAAGGAAGTGTTACTTTTCCTAGTAAGTCGGAAGCCTCAGCTGTCCACCACAGCTGCACAAGGTCCGAGCCTCAGGGACGCCACACTGGCCCACGGTCCTGCTCACCAAGGATGTAACCTCACTCCCACCCCTTCCCCTCGTGGACTTGAAGTCTTTAGCTAGGGTGGCCCATACCGTGGCCCGTAGAGCTTTCAGGGCCTGGTCCCTCGAGAAGCCCATTGAAACAATGGTGGTCACACAGTCCTCTGGTGGAGGGTCAGCCGCGGCACTTGTGGACCCAGGTCCACTGGAGCCAGGCAGGATGAGGGGATTTGCAAAGTCTGTGGAGGGAGAAGGATGGGGTTGCAGCATGTGGGGGAATGTGGAGGTGACGTCCTGCCCCTCTGGCCACCGCTCTTGCCCACCTGGATCGTCCATGTGCGACATGACCCAGTTCATAGCAGCCTCAGCTCCGCTGTTGCCCGTGTAATAGACAGCTTTGCGGCAGGCGTCCATAGGGAAGCCCATTTCCACCAACTGTATGATGACCGACTCATCCAACATGGGTGCTGTGGCAGGGAACGACAGGCAGTGTGACCCACCGCCACGATTTCTATTTGCTCCTTGTCCCTCCCACAACCAGACTCCCAGCCCTCTCCCAATCACCCTTTCCACGCATTTTCCTTCCACGGACTGGCAGCCTATCCCAGAACTCAAATAAGTACAAAGCACAATGTGGGCCTGGTATCCCAAAGATGATTTTCTGTCCATTCTCACAAAATAAACCCGTTTCTGGACCACGATACCCCCACCAAGCCAAGCCAAGGAGGTGAGAAGGGCACAGAGGCACCAACAGTGCACTGCCATCCTCAACGAGAGTGTGAGAGGGACATCCCAGTCCCTCTCCACGGCCATCAAAACAGGGCGAAGGGAGTTCAAAAGGGAAGACAGGAGAAATACAAAGGACAGGGTGGGGCAAAGCAAAGACGCCCCATCGTCAGCAAGGGAGAGACAAGACAGGCAGGAAGAAGAGTCACTAACATGTCGGAGAGGAGAAGTGAGGGGAGCAGAAGGAGTCTTCGTCTTCGTTGCCATAGAAACCAAGGCTACCTTTGGGCTCATCCGGAGTGACCAGGGGTGGGGCAATGTCAGGCAGCTCCTCCTCTCCTGGCTGCAACCCTGTACCCCTCAACTGGGAGATGTCTAGCTCCTCTGGCATCTCGATGGACACATCTGGAATTGAAAGGGCAGAAAAGTGTCCCTCAGTGCTCCCTGAGGCTTATCTGAAAAAGCACTTGGATGCTCACATTCCTGCCCCATATCTTAGAACTACTCTGCAAGGAAGAACTGCTCAGTAGTTCCAGCCTTAGGACTCCAGTGTAATGAGCATTTTAAGTCTGGGAGCCAAGAGACCTAGATTCTAGTCCTACATCTAGCACCAGGAGCTACGGACAGACAGGGGGCTTCAGACAGGCAGAATGACTTATACTTCTGTGGATCGCAACTTCCTTATTTAGAAAATAAAAGTAAATTAGCAGACTCAAGTTACACCCACTGACCTGTAGGACTTAAAAACTGTTTCAAGATTATCAAAATAAAAATACCATTATCAGCTGGGCATAGCAGCACATGCTTTTAATCCCAGTACCTGGGAGGCAGAGGTAGGAGGGTCGTCATGAGTCTGAGGCCAGCCTGGGGTCAGCTTGGGCTACTGTGAGCACCTACCTCAAAAAAAAAAAAAAAAAAAAACATGTAAGGTCTCACTCTAGTTCTAGTTCAGGCTGACCTGGAATTCACTATGTAGTCTTAGGATGGCCTTGAACTTGTGGCGATCTCCTATCTCTGCCTCCCAAGTGCTAGGATTAAAGGCATGCACTACCAGGCCTGGCTACAGAGATCATTTTTGGTTGTAAATCCTAAGTATAAAATCAAAATAGTTTTTGGGTTTTCGAGGCAGGGTCTCACTCTAGCCCAGGCTGACCTAGAATTCATTCTGTAGTCTCAGGGTAGCCTTGAACTCATAGCGATCCTCCTACCTACCTCTGCCTCCCACGTGCTGGGATTAAGGGTGTGTGAAACTATACCCAGATCCAAAATGATTTTAACCAGTGCTTTTCATCTAGACTCATTTTGATGCACTAGACTCATTTTGATGCACTTTTTTTGTTTTGTTTTGTTTTGGTTTTCGAGGTAGGGTCTCGGTCTAGCCCAGGCTGACCTAGAATTCGCTCTGTAGTCTCAGGGTGGCGATCCTCCTACCTCTGCCTCCCCAGTGCTGGGATTAAAGGCGTGTGCCACCGCGCCCGGCATTAGACTCATTTTGAAACATCTATGATATATTTCCCCTTTCACAGAAAAGTCTAAGAAACACGTGTGAAGGCCTGCCTTTTTCTAGCAGTTTCTGCAGCACATCCCATCCCAACCAGCATACCCAGTTTCTTGGGCACCCAGTCTAAGCCGAAGGTGAACTTCTTGATCTGGATGACCAGGTAGTCAGGGAAGGAGGCAAACCGCGTGGTCCTGGGGAAAGAGAATGTGCTGGTATCCAGAGATCCTGGAGCTCTCCTCTTGTGAACTCTCCAGCTGGGCTGGGGTCTCTCCTACATGACAGTCCCAATAATGAAGATCCGTTCATCACTCTGCTCCTCTGGGGCCGCCCATGAGAGTATGTGTAGGAGCCAGGGGGAGGGCTATTTTATTGGCAGGTACAACAAAAGGCTTGGGACTGGATCCTTAAGACCAAAGCACCCCTTCTTACTTATCTCAAGACAAGCCAGGGCTCAGCGGCCTGGCAGAAAGGCAGCAGACTTGCTGGAAGTCAGAGTCTGACTTCAGCTAATACGAAGTGTCTCGCTCTGCCACAATGGACAGAAAAAGTGCAGAGGCAAGCTGGGCATGGTGGCACACGCCTTTAACCCCAGCACTGGGGAGGCTGAGATAGGATTGTGAGTTCAAGGCCACCTTGAGACTACGTAGTGAATTCCAGGTCAGCCTGGGCTAGAGTGAGACCCTACTTGGCAAGGGGGGGGGGGTGCAGAGGCAGAAAGGCCATACTGAAAACAGACCCTGCACTATGAGGAAACAAAAGGAGTGTCCGGCAGGACAAGGTAACAGATGCAGTTGACATCCATGTCTACACCTGCCAGCCTTCCCGGTTATCTCAGGGAAAGATCGCCAACCCAGCAGATCCAACCTTGAGACCCCAACCAAAAGCGATGGAAGAACAGCCACAAGGTAGACGTCTTTGGGTGTCGGTGCCGGCCAGCGGCCTACAGCCCAAGGCCAGGCTGAAAGGACGTACTTGACAGCTACTGACTTCGCCTGCAAGGCCGTGCTCCAGAAGTCATCCACCTGTTCCGGGGCCCCATAGGCCTCCAAGCAGGAGCTGAAGGGCACTTGGGCCCGAACCAGTTCTGGCAGCGGCACCTTCTCCTCTTCGGCTTGCCGCTTTTTTTCTTCGTACTCCAGAAGCTCCTCTGGTGAGAGAACCAGGTGGTGCATGCTTAGAGGTGCCCTTTGCTCCCACCTCAGCCTCACTTTGCTAGCTGTGTCCAGGACTATTCCTTTACTCTTCCAGAGCCCACTGGACACATAATCCATGTATCTTAGCCTCTCTATTTCAACACTGCCCAGCTAATAGGCTGTGGGAAGGTTAACCCTATCTCTCCCTAATGACCTAAGTGACCTAACTTCTGGGCTGGGAAACAGGGCATACCACAGGCTTTCATGCAGGCAGGTGCCCATGCACAGACTTCAGCCCCTACCCACACCGAGGCTCTGCTCAGTGAGCTACTACCTTTGTTAAGGGCCGCATCCATAGGCACAGGCAGCTGCATGATGTAGTCAACTCGCTGAGTGTACTTCACCTTCTCTGTGGCCAGGCACTTGATCTTTTCTTCCACCAAGAAGCGGAAGACTTCATTTGGATTTTCAGAGCTCCGGCAATTCCTCTATGAGAAAGAGGCAGGCGGGTAGGAAGGTCTGTGCATCCGGGGAACAGACTGAAGAGCCAGTAGGACAGGGTCGTGAATGGAAGACGACCACTCAGGAGCACAGGCATGCAAGACGACAGCAGTCTTCCCTGATTAATCTTCTTCTTTTCCCACTTCTCGTCCCATAACCCCTCACCTACATTTTTCTTAAGCAACAGCATTATGCTAGGAATGAATCCAGGACTTCATGCTCACTAAGCAAGTGTTCTCCTATCATCTTATTTTTTCTTTGTTTTCTGAGGTAGGGTCTCATTCTGGCCCAGGCTGACCTGGAATTCACTATGGAGTCTCAGGGTGGCTTTGAACTGATGGCAATCCTCCCACCTCTGCCTCCCGAGTGCTGGGGTTAAAGGTGTGCGCCACCACGCCTGGCTCATGTTATTTTCTTTGATTCTATCCTTGGTTAGGCTGCAAGGCCACCACAGGTAAGGGTCTTCACTTGTCCTGACTATGTTCTTCAGGTGAAAATACACAGGGTAGGCTCAATGCAAAGAGACTATTGGATTACAGGAGTGGTACTGGGTTCGGAGTATGGACTGAAGGCAGACAGGAGACAAAAGGGCAGCCCATCTGCCATATTTCCCGCCCTTACCTCCACCATGTTGATAAGGTGAAGGAAGAACTCCTGGGCATCCTGCTGCCGATTGGTGGAGAACTCAGGGTGGCCCTTGCCAATGAGGGCCTTGAACATCCGAGGGGCAATGCCATCTTGAACTTCCTAGGCATAGCCAGGGTATTGACTCAAAAGCCATCAAGTAGCCTGTTTTAGACACCTCCCAGACCTTAGTTTCCCCGTAATTCCTGAACCTAAAAGGGATAAAACCCCATACTTACCTTTTGTTCTGGTACCTGCTCCCCATCACCTGTGTCTGGTACTGGCTTGGAATACTCCCCAGAAAGAAGGCCATGGCCCAGCTTGGCCCTGCAGTAACAGCCAGGAAAACCACTTAGCTTCAGTCAGCTAATGATCCTCGAAGCTATCTGAACCTTTCCCTTTCAACCTTACCTATGAAATAGGAGGACTTACACAACTCTTAAAAATGTGGGGCAACTCCTCGGGTTGTACAGAAATCAAGCTCAAGACAGACATGAGCAGAAGCAGTCACTCAGTAGGACTCCACCACTGCCCACCCCAGATGGCCATGGGGGGAAAGAAGGCACATGGGCACTGAGACCCCAACGGCCTTTGTTCACAGGGCCGGCTACATACACCTGGGTGCTGAAGTCCTGGGTAGGGTCTGTCGGGGCATTCTGGAAGATCTTCTCCAGTTTATCCACATACCTAAGAGTCAAAGGAAGGACAACTGAGAAAGAGGGAAGGAGAAACTATCTAGTGATTTCATGAACAGGACCCCCCTTGACTTAAAGTTGAATGTTGCAATCCACTTCTCTCCCACAGGTTGTGCGTCTTCCCCGTCTCAACTAAAGACATCATGCTGTATGCTCAGACGAACTCTTCTCTGCCTCTTACCCATGGCAGGAACAGTAAAGGCAGAAGGCTGTCCAGGATTACGTCAGAACTTGCTGACACATTCTAAAGTTTTCAGATTCTGTTTCCCAATTAGACAGTAAGTTCATTTCTGCTAAGAATTTGCCTTTCTCCTACCTGAATGTCTCAAAAGTACTGTCCCTCTGCCCCTAAGTGCTACATGCTGCATGTCCACATTAAGTTATCATCTGATGTCAGTGACCTAAAATAAGCACCACCTGCTAACTGTTAAGCCTGTCGGAAAGCCACAGACAACTGTGGAACATGGAATTCTGTTCTACTAACTGGGGCAGCTACATATCTGTATACATATATATTACACATATACCCATACATACACACACACACACATGTATATCAATCACATAATATGCCAGCCATAGTGGAACAAGAGGCACACAGATACTGAGGGCATCTGCAGAAGAGTGTGCACGGAGCCTGACAACCAGAAGAGAGCCGGGGACATTAGAAACATTTAGTTTCAGTCAAGTAATATCCTCCCAGCTATTATCTTGTACTGTCCACCTCAAATGTGCTCATGGCCCTCCTTAGCTAACTCAAAATATGAAGAAGAAACAGCCCTTAGGGCCCTAGGAAGAAGACAGCACCTTCAACAAATGGTGCTGGAGTAATTGGATAACACATGTAGAAGAACAAAATTAGACCCACTTCTCTCACCATGCACAAAAGTCAACTCTAAGTGGATTAAAGACCTGAAACTCTAAAACACCTAGAAGAAAAAACAGGGAGGACATTGTATGATATAGACAAGGAAAGACTTCCTGAATAAAATCCCAGTAGCACAGAAAATTAGATCAACACTCAACCACTAGGACCTCATGAAACTAAAAAGCTATACAGACAAGCAAACCATCAACAAAGTCAATAGATATCCCACAGAAAGGGATAAATCTTTACTAGCTATACCTCCAACAAAGGTGTAATATCTAGAATCTAAAAAAACTCAAAAAACTAAACAATAATAAAAAAAAACAAAAAATAGGGTAGAGCCGGGCATGGTGGCACACGCTTTTAATCCCAGCACTTTTTTAATCCCAGAGGCAGAGGTAGGAGGATCACTGAGCATTTGAGGCAACCCTGGGGCAACATAGTGAATTTCAGGTCATACTGGACTACAGTGAGACTCCACCTTGAAAAAAACAAACAACAACAACAACAAAATCTAATGAGGAGAATTGCCATGAGTTCAAGGCCACCCTGAGACTACGTAGTGAATTCCAGGTCAGCCTGGACTAGAGCGAGACCCTACCTCGAAAAAATAAAAACAAAACAAAAAAACATAAACACTACAGACTCTGGTTAGTAAATCCCAGACCCAGAACTGGGTTGCCCCCTGTAGTAAGCTGCTTACCAGGGAGACCCACGAGGTCCCCCAAACAATGTACGCCATTGCCAAAACACTTGGTTACCTGCCAGAGCTAAAGGTAAGACTCTATTGCTGAAGACCCCACAGGCGCAGTCACAGGACACTGGAATATCATGCTGAAACCAAATGGGAAACCAGCTCCCTCCTAGGCAGCCCTCATAGTGCTGGAGAGATCTATGGGAGTCATTGGAGGACAGCGGTCACCAACAACAGAAATAAGCAGAATGCCAGGCGTGGTGGCGCACGCCTTTAATCTCAGCACTCGGGAGGCAGAGGTAGGAGGATCGCCATGAGTTCGAGGCCACCCTGAGACTACATAGTGAATTCCAGGTCAGCCTGAGCTACAGCAAGACCCTACCTCAGAAAAAAAAAAAAAAAGAAAAAAAGAAAAAGAAAAAAGCAGGAGAGCCTACAGATTATGAAATCAATCACACTACTTGTGCAATAGTGGCACGCAGCCTCTGTAGGTAACCAACTGTTTCGGACTGAACGTGAGGCCTGCTCGGGGGAGAGAACTCATACCTGGTACTGGAAACCAAGTCAGATTCCCATAGCCAGGAAACTCACACTTCAGAGAGAAACCTCCACTGCTATCAGAATTAAAGTGGGCTTGCATACCAAGATCTCTCAAATAACTCTGCACACCCACTTCAACCCAAGCTGCTTTTACTCTTGGTTGGAGAATCTGTTTTATTTTACAGATGTTTGGAGAAAACAGAGGAAAGCCATGACCCATCAATAAGACAAGTAGATAGCCAACTGCCCACCACAAAATTTGGCACCTCTACCACATCTGCCAGGGGCCAGGAGAAATTGCAGAGGAAGTGGCGACATGAACACTGCTCTAACCGCCAGCCTGACAACCAGCTCCAGAGTGATGGTAACAGACACAGTGATCAATCTAAACTTAATAAAGAGCTGGAAAGATGGCTTAGCGGTTAAGGCGCTTGCCTGCAAAGCCTGAGGACCCATATTTGACTCTCCAGGTCCCATGTAAGCCAGACGCACAGGGTGACACAAGCACACAAAGTCGCACATGTGCATAAGGTGGCACATGCATCTGAAGTTTGATTACAGTGGCTGGAGGGCGTAGCAGGCCAATTCTCTCTCTCTTTCTCTCATAAAAAAAATAAGGCACAGCTGGGCATGGTGGTGCACGCCTTTAATCCCAGCACTAGGGAGGCAGAGGTAGGAAGATTGCTGTGAGTTTAAGGCCACCCTGAGACTATAGTGAATTCCAGGTCAGTCTGAGCTAGAGCAAGACCCTACCTTGAGAAAAAAAATAATAATAATAAGGCAGTCTGTTGGGCTTGCCTCAAAAGAAAAACAACAAAAAACTTATTAAAGCCAGGCATGGTGGCATATGCCTTTAATCCCAGCACTCAGTAAGCAGAGGTAGGAGGATCACTGTGAGTTCAAGGCCACCCTGAAACTACATAGTGAATTCTAGTCAGCCTGGACTAGAGTGGGACTCTACCTTGAAAAACAAAACAAAACAAAACTTGGGCCAGGCTGGGCGTGGCGGTGCACACCTTTAATCCCAGCACTCAGGAGGCAGAGGTAAGAGGATCGCCATGAGTTCAAGGCCACCCTGAGACTACATAGTGAATTCCAGGTCAGCATGAACTAGGGCAAGACACTACCTCAAAAAAACAAAAACAAAAACAAAAAACAACAACAAAAAAAACCTAATTAAAGGCAAAACCCACAGACTACAAAGAATTCAATGCTATGGGCTGGAGAGACGCCTCAGTGGTTAAGGACCTTGCCCACCCTGCTTAATGACCCAGGTTCAATTCCCCAGGACACATGTAAAGCCAGTGGTGCATGCACCTGGAGTTTATTTGCAGTGGCTACAGACCCTTCAGCAGCCATTCGCTCTCTCCCCCCATTGTAAATGAATAAATAAAACATTTTTTAAAAAAGAGAGAGCTTAACACTTAAATCAGATTGCCAATAGGCCTGCTATGGCTCAAGGAACATTGTGGAAGAGGGTACAGATAGATTGTAAGAACCACAGAGTGGGTAGGAATACCCTGAGGCATGGTCCCTATTACCCCACAGGGACTGATTGAGGCCTTCATGACCCACAGTGATTACCATAACCCCACTGAGGAGCGGCCCCAGTGCAATGGGAACCAGGACAAGGGAATCGAAGAGTAAATCCTGTTATAACATATATAAAATCAATCAATCAGTGGGGAAAGGAGCTCACTCACTTCCTCTGGAAGTCAGGGATGCTAAAGAGCACCTGGACCACGGAGTTGAGGTAGCAGCTGTTACCCAGGTTCCGGATGCCTGTGTAGCCAGGCCCAAATAGGGGCTTAAGTGGCACACCTGACTCCTGTATTAGCTCCCATTCACCAATCCGCTGGTTCATGTCTATCTCCAGCTCAGTCATGGTCTTGTCCGTCTGCATGGGAAGGTACACTTTAGATTGGGAAAAAAACCCAGCCCTGCATTGTTCACACTCAACTCTCTCAAGTCTAGGATGATACCCACATGTAGCCCAGGACCTATGAATTACAAACTCCAGTTAAGTATCCAGTCCAAGTTACGGACCAGGTATCACCCCAGATGCCTGTTGGTCACCAGGCCTGTTTGAGTGGGGGGATGATTGAAACTCCCTCTACCAGAAATGTTTTCCCTATTCTGAAGTCCCCCCTACAGAGAAATGTTCCTGATTCTCAAGACAGGGCAGAGCTCCTATTGTAAACTATAGTAGTATGGTACTCTCTATTTCATAGCACCCACCACAGTTTGTAATTATTCACTTATTTGTGACTGTGACTAAGGCCTGCCTTGCTTCTAGACTGAAAAGAAAGCAAAGACCACATCTGTCTTATTCACACTGTAACAAGCACATAGCAGGTATTTGGACCAAATGATTCTAAACATTTCTTCAAAGGAAGCTCATGTATCTTGGGGACTGGGTGAATTTTGGAAGCTCTCTCCAAACTCCTTCCTCAGCCTTAGGCAAGGAAAAAGGGCCACAGAGGCAGGAGTGAGAAGAATATGAAGCTGACAGGGGTCTCACCTTCTGCATCTTCAGCATGTCAATGCCAAAATGAGACAGGTGTTCTGCCAGGTTGGGGTCAAGGACCATGTCATCCTCATCATATGAATACACGTCTAGATAAAAGGCAGACACATTAAGAGGGGATGTGGATGTGACTTGGCACTGGCCTGGCCACCCATCCCACTTCCTGTCCAGAGGACAAAATATGGTATATGAAATGAGTAACAAGCGCAGCATATTATGTGGGGCAAGGGCAGGGACGTACCAGCTCCATCGGGTGTGATGGTGCCCAGCTTAACCGCTAAGGGGTAGCCAGTCTCCCTGTAATGCTCCACAGCATGGCTGTTGCCCCCACTGCCATCAAAGTAGCGTCGGCCACAGAGGATGGAGCCATCTGTCAGGTTCAGCCACAGGTTCTCTCTCATGTCGCACTTGGAGCACTTCCAGCCACTAGCCCAGGGAGAAGAAGATCAGCTCAACTGTGGTCAGGGGTACACGGCAGTGCAGCAAGACGGGGCTCTGCCGGCCTCTTCAAGAGCCCGCTCCTCTCTCCTTCGTTGTCACCCTGCTTTATTCATCTTCCCCCAAGTCGTCTTCTGTCCTGTTCCGAACAACCCTCCCTCTCACCTAACCCTTTAGAAAGGTGGCATTTTGCCCTTGTTTTGGGGGTTGTACCCAGAGGTGGAGGAGCAAGGCCTCACCAGGGAGGGATCCGAGCAGGGTTGTCCAGTTGCTTGAGACTGAAGGCATGCTTAGACACCTGCCGGACTTCCCCATCCCAGGCCTGCACCTCCTGCTTGCGGGAGGCTGAGTCAGCTGAGAGTAGGGCCTCCACAGCACTGGTCACCTGGAGGAAGGAGGAGGCCAGACAATATCCAACCCTGTCCCGCATGGCCCTCTATCCCTTGGCCTCTGGCTTTGTTAGTACTGCCCAAGCCATGACCATTCTAGTCCTCTTATCTTAGCATCTCTGGTAGGGTAAGGTGATATTCATACCCGATCTCTGACAATGTCAGGAAGCCCCCCCAACCCATCCCTGGCGATCTCCAAGTAATCTGGCAAAATGACAATCTTCACATCCTCGTCATATTCAAATTTCTCATCGGTGAGGTCAAACCCGCCTTCAACACCTAGTAGGAAAGTGAAGAGGGATAAGAGTTCAACCACTACAGGTCAAGGATCCTCCTCCAATACACCTCCTTTGTCCCCTCCAGTGTTCCAGGGCCACTGATCAGGCTCAGAGCCTTCCTAGCACCTAGCTCAGGTAGAAGAACAAGGCTTTAGAGGTGCTCACCAATTGCCAGCCGTGTGGGCTTCTTACGTGGTGGGTCTCCAGTGCCTGCACTGGGGTCCTCTTCTTTCTGTAATGAGAAAAGGAACAGGACAGCAATGAGCCCCAGGGATACAATAAATGGGGAGGACAGAGGGAACAGATGGCACCATGTGGAATGTATCTAGAGATGTTCCAGCCCTTCCCCAGCCCCTCTGCCTACCAGGCGCCGAGTCCGCCGGAGGTGCAGGTAAACACGCTGGCCTGTCTTGTTGAAATGTCTCTCCACATACTGTTTCCCAAAGCCCAGGAATGTGTTCATGCAGATGTAGAGGCCACCCTCAGATTCCTGCAGTTACAAGGGAAGGAAGATGAAGCTTGGCCACATGGGACAACTTATTTATCCTTCTAGGAATATAGTTAAAGTTCTCTACCAGCTCTTCCAAGAACTTTTGAAAACAACCAACAAACTCAAAAGGGGATTGAATAATTAATATCTCGGTCACTATTCCAATTCCCTCTGCTTCTTTGGGTATGCTCTGGTGTCCACCAACCACAGAGGGCTCTCTTCACTTCTCCCCTGGGTCAAGAAATCAAGAGAGTAGGGAGTGGAGAGATGGATCAGTGGCTAAAGGTACTTGCTTGCAAAGCCTGATGGTCTGGGTTTGATTCCCTGGTACCCACATAAAGCCAGATGCACACAGTGGTAATGTGTCTGGAGTTCATTTGCAGTAGCACTAGGCCCTGGTGTGCCCATTTTTATTCCCTCTCTGCATGAAAATATTTTTTTAAAAGAAGAAATCAAGCTGGGAGTGGTGGTGCACACCTTTAATCCCAGCACTCAGGAGGCAGAGGTAGATGGATCATTGTGAGTTCAAGGCCATCCTAAGACTACATAGTGAATGCCAGGTCAGCCTGGGCTAGAGTGAGACCCTACCTCAAAAAAAAAAAAAAAAAAAAAAAAAAGAGGGAGGGAGGGAGGGAAAAGAAAAGGGAAATCAAGCAGGGTGTGGTGGCACACGCCTTTAATCAATCCCAGCATTCAGGAGGCAAAAGTAGGAGTACCACTGTGAGTTAGAGGCCAGCCTGAAACTACATAGTGAATTCTAGGTCAACATGGACTAGAATGAGATCATACCTTGAAAACAAACCAAAAGAAAAAAAATAATAACTGGGGATCCAATACTATAGGCTTCCATGTCAGGAGTTATACTTAAAGGGAAAAAAAAAAATAGATCCTCTCCCTGGAAAGACCTACATTTTCAGACAGATTCCCAACCGGGAACACTGAAAACAAACCCTAACTGATCTCCATAATGCGGAAAACCTTCCAGACCTGAGAAGCAGAGATCCCGGCATCAAGCAGTAAACCTAGCCCTTGCCAAGGATTAGACCCTTCCTTTGCCACATTCTCTCTTCTAGATAAGGACCCTGGAACTTATAATATTAGGACTCGGCTGAATCTGAACTCAGCCTGGTAAGGTCATAAAGTCCAGCATTTATTTTCATTATTATTTTTTTGGTTTTTTGAGGTAGGGTCTTGCTTTAGTGCAGGCTGACCTGGAATTCACTATGTAGTTTCAGGGTTACCTCCAACTCACAGCGATCCCCCTACCTCTGCCTCCACAAGTGCTAGGATTAAGGGCGTCCACCACCACACCCGGCTTTTATTTGTTTTTGAGAGGGAAGAGTCTCCTTATGCAGCCTGGGCTGGCCTGGAACTACATAGCCCAAGATGGCCACAAAACTTTTGACCTTCCTGCCTCAGCCTCCCAATGCTGGCTGGATTATAGGTATGTGCCACCACGCCTAGCTGAGCTCTCCTTATACAGACAACCCAAGTAAGTGCTACCCTGCGCCACAGCTGAGGAGGAAGAGATGAGGTCAACCCAAAGCTGAGAAAATCCTGACAGTGCCTTTGTAACAAGAATGAAAAGGGTGGGAGAGAGCACTAGAGAATAGTCTTGACTCAGAGCCAAGGTTTTGAGCAATAGGCATCCTCTTCTTGGAGTAAAATCCACTAATGGTCTTGAAAATATCTCAGCTGTGATAATAAAAATAAGGCACTAAGGCAATTCTTGATCAAATCAATTGCTCTGTACCACTCTCTAGAATAGCTTAGGTTGGCATACTCATGAATAGAGCATTTCTCACCAAGAGGTCAGTTAAGCTCTTTCTCCCATGAAGAGAATTGAAGATAATCAAATGTGCCAGTTAGTTGGTTAGCAAGGCAACTAGGCCATACTGGAGATCTCTTAACTTGGAACAGAAAAGGAAAAGTGCTGAAAATTACAAAAAAAAAAAAAATCCCTTTAAGTTATTCAAAATACTTAAGAGAGACAGAACCCACTGAATTCTACCAAAAAAAAATAAATAAATAAAAACGGACTATAGAACTGAACAGAGTTTTCAACAAAAGAAATACAAATGGCCAATAAATATTTAAAAACATGTGGGCTAGAAAGATGGCTTAGCGGTTAAACGTTTGCCTGTGAAGCCTAAGGACCCTAGTTCGAGGCTCGATTCCCCAGGACCCACGTTAGCCAGATGCACAAGGGGGTGCATGTGTCTGGAGTTCGTTTGCAGTGGCTGAAGGCCCTGGCCTGCCCATTCTCTCTCCCACTCTCTCTCTCTCTGCCTCTTTCTCTCTCTGTCGCTCTCAACTAAATAAATAAAAATGAACAAAAAATTTTTTTAAATAAAAAAAATTTAAAAACATGTTTTAGGCTAGACAGATGGCTTGGCTGTTAGGCACTTGCCTGCAAAGCCTAAGAATGCATGTTTGAATCTCCAGGTCCCATGCAGCCAGACGCAGTGACGCAAGCATGCAATGTCAGACATGGGCACAAGGGGGCGCACAGGTCTGGAGTTCATTCAGGGTAGCTGAAAAGCCCTGGCGTGCCCATTCTCTCTCTCTCAAAAATAATTTTTTTTAAAAAAAGCTGCCTTTGGGGAAAAAAAAAGAAATCAGGTGTGGAGCGATGGCTTAGAGGTTGAGAAACTTGCCTTAAGGACCCAGGTTTGACTTCCCAGAACCCACATACAACAGAAGCACATGGTGACGCATGTACACATCATCACACAAGCCCACAAGATGGCACACACATCTGGAGCTCAATTGCGGTGGCCAATTCTCTCTCTCCCTCTCATAAAATAAATAATAAAATAAAATATTTTTTTTTAAAAAAGGCTGGAGGGATTGCTTAGCGGTTAAGGTGTTTCCCTGCAAAGCCAAAGGACCCAGGTTCAATTCCCCAGGACCCACATTAGCCAGATACACTAGGGGGCACACTTGTCTGGAGTTTGTTTGCAGTGGCTGGAAGCCCTGGTGTGCCCATTCTCTCTCCCCCTCTTTCTCTGTCAAATAAATAAATAAAAATAAAAAAAGAAATTAAATGACAATAAATGCTGGAGAGGATGTGGGGGGAAAAGGATCTCTTCTATACTGTTGGTGGGAATGTAAACTGGTACAAATCAGTCTGACGTTTCCTGAGACAGCTAAAAATAGATTTGTCATATGATCAGCTATACCACTTCTGGCACATACTCATTACTAGCTACTATGTTTACTGCTGCTCTACTCACAATAGCTAGGAAATAGAACCAGCCTAGATGTTCTTCTACTGACGAATGGATAATGAAGATGTGGTACATTTACACAATGGGGTTTTAATCAGCTGTAAAGAAAAATAAAATTGGCAGGCATGGTGGCACACGTCTTTAATCCCAGCACTTGGGAGGCAGAGGTAGGAGGATCACTGTGAGTTCAAGGCTAGCCTGAGACTAGTGAATTCCAGGTCAGCCTGGGCTAGAACGAAACCCTACCTCAAAAAATATTTAAAAACACAAGAAATGAAACTATAAAATGTTGTAGGGAAATTGATGGATCTGGAAAAGATTAAGTGAGGTAACTCAGGCTCAGAAAGACAAATGCCACATGATCTTATACGTGGATCCTTCAAATGTTTAGATTTTTATGCAAGTCGAAATAAGTTAGCAGCAGAGACCAGAAAGCCAGAAAGGCACTATGTGGGTGAAAAGACAGGGGAGAGCTTAAGGGAGGGTATAATACATATATAAGTAGGTGGGCAGAACACTGGGGGGAGGGGTGGTCTAAGTGGAGGAACTAGAAGAGGGGATAGGAGAGTTCATCAAAATTTAAGATTTAGCCTGGTGTGGTGGCACACGCCTTTAAACACCCAGCACTTTTGAGGTGGAGGTAGGAGGACTGCTGTGAATTTGAGGCTTTTAATCCCAGCACTTGGGAGGCAGAGGTAGGAGGATCGCTGTGAGTTTGAGGCCACCCTGAGACTAAATAGTAAATTCCAGGTCAGCTTGGGCTAGAGCAAGACCTTACCTTGAAAAGACACACACACACACACACACACACACACACACACACACAGAAGCCGGGTGTAGTGGTGCACACCTTTAAGCCCAGCACTTTGGATGCAGGGATAGGAGGATCACCATGAGTTCACGGCCACCCTGAAACTACATAGTGAATTCCAGGTCAGCCTGACTAGAATGAGACCCCCACCTTCCACCCCCCAAAGAAAGACAGACAGCATTTGGGCAGAAGTATCTTATGTGGGTAAGGCTCAGAAGTATCTTATAGAGGTGGATAATGCCCAGAAGTTATCTTATGGAGGTGGATAATGCCCAGAAGCCACAGACTGTCACTAGAAAATTTCAGTGCCAGAAGTGGGATACCTTCTAGCAAGGTGTTGGCCAGGGAGGCCCCTGATGCCCCCAAACATTACAGGCTATTGCCAAGGCTCTTGGTGACCCACCAGAACAAGAAATCAAGCTGGAGCTGAGCTGAAAGCTACCTCCCTGTTGCAGCTTGTTGGGGGAGAAAAGTCGTCAATTGTATTTACCACAGTGGACCTAGCAAGATTCACAGCCAGACAGCCAGCCAGGCCAAATGTATCAACTGGTACAAAGGTGGCATGCCCCTTATGGGGAAATCAACTACTCTCTGAGAGGATTAGAGGCCCACTCCATGAGAGGGACTTCATGCCTGGTACTGAAAACCTAATCAAAAGCCTATGGCAAGCCGGGCATGGTGGTGCACGCCTTTAATCCCAGCACTCGGGAGGCAGAGGTAGGAGGATCACCATGAGTTCAAGGCCACCCTGAAATTACATAGTGAATTCCAGGTCAGCCTGGGCTAGAGTGAGACTCTACCTCAATAATAATAATAATAATAATAATAATAATAATAATAGCAGCCTATGGCAGCCAGGCATGCTGGCATTAAGACTTTATTCCTAGCACTCAGGAGGCAGAGATAGGTGGATCACCATGTGTTCAAGGCCACCCCGAGACTACACAGTAAAATCCAGGTCAGTCTGGGCTACAGCAAGACCCTACCCTGAGAAAAAAAAAAAAAAAGCTTATTGTTGGGGAGGTCATAAGGCCTAGGAGGAAAACTACTACTGTTTTTGGATACATTGTGCCCACCAAAGTGCCCTCTAAATACTAATGTTTATGCCCATATATTAATGCTACTCTTAAGTTTTTTTGAGGTAGGGTCTCACTGTAGCCCAGGCTGACCTGGAACTCACTCTGTAGTCCCAGACTAGCCTCAGACTTATAGCAATCCTCCTACCGCTGCCTCCCATGTGTTGGGATTAAAGTAGTGCGCCACCACACCTGGCTACTCTCAGTTTTGGCTAGAGAAGCTTCTTTCTTCCAGATGCTGGTGAGCACTGGGGTGACTTAAAACTGACCAAAGAGCCGGGCATGGTGACACACAACTTTAATCCCAGCACTCAGGAGGAAGAGGAGGGAGGATTGCTATGAGTTCAAGGCCAGCCTGGGACTATGGAGTGAATCTCAGATCAACCTGGGCTAGAGTGAGAACCTACCTCAAAAAAAAAAAAAAAAAAAAAAACCTCACCAAAGTGCTGAGAAGTGACAGTGGAGTGTTTAGCACTAAATGAAACCTCTCTACCACACCTTCCATGGCTCAGGGACCATGGCAGAACAGGTGGCAGAAAGAATTTAAGAAGCAAGCTGGAGAAATGGCTCAGCGGTTAAAGGTGCTTGCATGCAAAACCTCAAGGCCTGGGTTCAATTCTCCAGTACCCACCTAAAACCAGATGCACAAAGTGGCACATGTGGCTGGAGGCCCAGGCACACCCATTCTCTCTATCTCTCTTCCATCCCTCTCTGCTTGCAAATAAATAAAAAATATTTTTAAAAATAATGTAAGAAGCAAAGGTAGGGGAGGAGTGCTTACAATACTGTCTTCCAGACACAAAGTGGCCTAGGTATGCATGACCTCACAGTGGTTGATGCAAATGATGACATCAAAACAGAATGAAGAGACACTAGCTGGAAAGGGATTCAGTACAGGAGGTAAAGGAAGAGTAGTGGGAGATTATAAGAGCACATGTGGTTTATGTTTATTGAAGTTGTCAATAAAAAAGTTTAAAAAGGGCTGAAGAGATGGCTTAGTGGTAAAGGCGCTTGTCTGCAAAGCCTAAGGACCCAGGTTCAATTCCCCAGGACCCATGTATGCCAGATGCACAAGGTGGCAATGCATCTGGGATTTGTTTGCAGTGACTGAATGCCCTGACACGCCCATTCTCTCTATCTGCCTCTTTCTCTGCCTCTCTCTCAAATAAATAAATAAATAAATGTGAATAAAAAAGTTAAAAAAAAAAAAAAACTTTCCTTCTTGGGAGGAAGGTGGGTGTGCTGAAACGGTTAAACTCTTCAGAGCTGTAAATAAAGACGCTGGTTTCACTAGGACTGGGAATCCTGGCGCCGTGCTCCAGCAGTCGTCTTGTACCTCTGCCACAGGCCCACTTCACAGCAGCAGCACGTTGTCTGGGGCTCAGATGGAAGCCCAGCAAACCAAGCGAACCACAAATCACAGTGATGGCCCTGAACTGGGCTTCACATCACGCTGCCATGCTCTGCAATGGTGATGCATTAGTGAAGCCTTTCCACTCTGACTTGCATTTTTCAGGTCAAGAGCTGGTCTGGCTGAGCACTTAGGGCAGGGCCCAGCAGTGGCTGAGGGGAGGGGCGAGGGGGCGGTTCCCAACCAAGCCGGTGCCCTCACAGTTCGGGCCCGTGGAGGGTGACACAAGAAGGCAGAACTGCAGGCAGGGAGGTACCGGGTGGAGCCTGCAAAAACGTGAACCCACCGGGTGGGTGGTGGCTTTGTCTAACAAGGCAGGAATGGGAACGGGATGGGAACAGGGCCTCAGCATCCTCCAAGAAACCCTTTCTCGGGGAATACTTTGGAAGGTTTTTCCCCCACCCCAGCAACTTAAGATGGGCTGAAGAAAGGGAGGGGGCCGCGGGCATAGTTCACGTCAAAGGAGAAACGCCTAGAGCTTTTCTCTCCGTTTTCCCCCTCTCCGCCACCTCCACGCCCCCTGGTTCACATTAACCATGGGTGGAGACAGGCTAACTCGGTCCGAGAAGCTGTTGCCTTCACAGGCCACTTGCAGACTGTCAACTGCCTGGAACTGCAGTCCCTCCCTACCTTCACACCCTCAATCTCGCCCAGCCGAGAGGGGAGTCGCCCCCATCGCTCCAACCGGAGACTACAAAACCCGGAGAGCCGTGGGCCAAAAGGCCGCCTCCCAGACTTCTCAGGGTGCCGCTTGGGGGATGTAGTCCACCACCCAGGTTCTGAGACTAGTTCCGCAGGCGAGAAGAGAAATGGGCGACTACGATGCCCATAATGCCTCGCGAGGGCGGGAGCGGCCAGGAGCGCGCGGCGGCCTCCGGGGGCGGTAGTCACACGACATCGCCGACTCACGAAAAGCAATGGCGGAAAGGCACGTGGGAGACTACAAGTCCCAGGGTGCACCGCGGGGAGGCGGTAGCCCAAGCCTTCCAGGCCCTTGGCCGAATGACCAGGACGGTGGAAGCCGTGGTCGCCGCGAGCGTGGGGAATGGGCTTACCGGCGTGTCGAAGGAGAAGGCGCACTCGTCTTTGTGGACCCGGTCTCCTGACTTGGGGACCCGAATGGTCGGTAACACTGATAGCAGCGCCTCCTCACTCAGCTCCGCCATGACACCGGCAGCAGCTCTTCCTCACACAGCAGC
The DNA here is from genome assembly GCA_036346955.1 of Dipus sagitta. Classification (NCBI taxonomy): domain Eukaryota; kingdom Metazoa; phylum Chordata; class Mammalia; order Rodentia; family Dipodidae; genus Dipus; species Dipus sagitta. Next base: position 24,586,304 of record CM070789.1, on the reverse strand, counting down.
TCCCACCGTTCCCCAGTCCCCCACCCCTGCTCTCGCGTCCAATGAGCGCCGCTCGCCAGGCGCATGCGCCAAAGGCAAAGCCCTGCGCGAGAACGGCGGTTGGCCGCCGCTGGCGTGCTGGGGCTCCTCCCCCGCCGCCTCCTCTCTGCTAAGGCCAATGACAAGCCTTCCTGGTGCAACGGATGGTTGAAAGGACCAATCCCGCTGCGGGGGGCGGGGACGCGGCTGCCCGCCGGGTGCGCTGCGCGTTGCGGCTGCCGGTCCTGCTTGCGTGAAGAGCGGGGGGGTGGGGGTCCCGGTGGTGCTGTAAACCCTCGGTTCTTGATTGCTGACACTGCTCGACAGTCGCCCAGTCGCAAAGCGGGAGGACAATGGTCCTCCTAGTGCTTGACCAGGGGCCGTGCCATGGGGCGGGGTGGAGGGGTGTGAGTGATAGCTGCGTCAGCCAATGAGGGTCACTGTCGGCCCTTGGCGGAACCTGCACTCGGCCTGCAGCCGGCTCTGCGCACGGCGCGATAACTCACGGCCCGGCTGCGTCCCATGAAGTCTTCCAGGCAGATGGATGCTGCGCCAACGTCTCCCCCCTCGCGGAGGCGTCACCGGGACCGGCCAATGGCGTGCTGCTCTGGAGGACGTCGACGTCGGCTCAGCCTATAGGGACGGGGCCGGGGCGTGGCGGGAAGTTTGAAACTCCTGGAGGAGTCGTCCGTCGACCTGCTGCGCACCTAAAGCGGGACGTGGGGCCCGGTGAGTGATTTGCGTGAATGAGCGGGCACGTTAGAGGCTGCAGCAGACCCAGCAGTTCAAGGCTGCACCGAGCCGCGCGTGCTAGCGCACGCCCTTAGTACCAGCGCTCGGGAGGATCGCCGTGAGTTCGAGGCCACCCCGAGACTACACAGTGAATTCCATCAGCTGCACTAGTCACTATCCCGCGGAGGTCCTTGGGGTCGCTGGCTCTCAGCTGGAAACGGAAGGTCGGTCGGAGGTCCGACAGTGACAGTAAGAGCCGGTAGTTGGGTCATTTCTGACGGGCATCTCTTCCTCCACAGAGGCCGGGCCCTGCCCCGACCCCTCGAGGAGATGGGGTCCACCCAGAGCGTGCCCGTCACGCCGGCGCCCCACAACAAGCACCTGGCTCGGGTGGCGGACCCCCGCTCTCCCAGCGCGGGCATCCAGCGCACGCCCATCCAGGTACTGTCTGAATCCCCAGGACTCAGCCCGAGCGGTTCTGGGGGTCCTCGCACCCCACCCCACTGCGGGGAGCGTGCGTCGTATGTGATGCGTGGGGTGGCGAGTGCACGTGTGTAGAGGCGACCGCAGGAGAACCTAGGGTGTCCTGTCATCACTTCTCCACGTAGTTCGTGGAGACCCAGGCTCTCGCTCCAGCTGGGGCTGCTGTCAGCCTGCCCCAGCTGTGCCTGGCCTTCGGGCCCCTCCCACCCTCTGCAGACGCGCTCGCTCGGCTTTTTATGGGGGTTCTGGGGAGTTTGGTGATCTACTGCAGTCGGAAAAGGCCTCCTGACTATGAGGAGAGAACAGTGACGGTCCACCTTTGCTCTAACCTACACTTCGGACAGGTGGAGAGCTCTCCGCAGCCAAGCCTTCCAGCAGAAGAACTGAAAAGCCCCAAACAGGCTCAAGACTCAGATCCTCGCTCTCCTACCCTTGGTATTGCACGGACGCCCATGAAAGCTAGTGGTGTAGGTAGGTGAGGCTGTCGTCACCTATCCTGTCATTCTGCAGTGATGTCAGTGAAGTCCTCTCAGGACTTCTTTGATTTTGGCTGTAGTTTCACTGCTTTTGTTCATCATCATGCTGGGGATTTGTTTATCACTGAGCCACATTGCCAGCTAACCCTCAGAACACTTTTCTTGTGTGGGAGGCAGTCTTGTCTCTGGCCATGCTACCCTGAATGAGCCCGGTCTCATGGGATTTTGGAAGCTAAGGGTTGGGCCTGGTGAGTACTTGGATGGGAGATAAGAGCCTAGTGTCCTGGAATTCACTGTATTCAAGACTAGCCTTGAACCTAAGGCTGTCCTCCTGCCTCAGCCTTCTGAGTGCTGTGATTACAGACAAGAACTATCACGCTCCGCCAGCCCCTGCTGGGGTCAAACCTGGGTCTCCTCCTTGTGCTCAGGTCTCAGTCCAGCAGGGAGGCACACACGACCACTGCGCTGCACCCCGGCTTGCATCTCATGCTTCTCAAAACTTGTTCTCTATCACCTTGATGTCACTCTTCCCACTCCCCCATCTGTGAAGGCCTCTATATCTTTTCCTTCTTTTTTAATTTAATTTTTTTTTTTTTTGAGGTTGGGTCTTACTTTAATCCAAGCTGACCTGGAATTCATTATGTAGTCTTAGGCTGTCCTCGAACTTTCACAGCAATCCTACCTCGGCTTTTAATCCCAGCATTTAGGAGGTGGAGGTAGAAGGATCGCTGTGAGTTCCAGGCCAGCCTGGGCTAGAGTGAAACCCTACCTTGAGGGGTTAAAAAAAAAAAAAGGCCAAATGGGCTTGTGTGGTGGCGCACGCCTTTAATCCCCGCACTCGGGAGGCAGAGGTAGGAGGATTGCCTTGAGTTCAAGGCCACCCTGAAACTACATAGTGAATTCCAGGTCAAGCTGGACTAGTGTGAGACCCTACCTCAAAAAATCAACAAAACAAAAAAAGGCAAATGGTACCACATGCCTTTAATCATATCACTGGGGAGGCTGCCATGAGCCTGAGGCCAGCCGAGGGATACAGAGTGAGTTCCAGGTCAGCCTGGGCTAGAGTGAGGCCCCACCTTGAAAAAAGCAGATAAAAATAAACAGCAACAAAAAAGTCAGGGCTTGAGAAGGGATGGAAGAGTGCTCAGCACTGAAACATCTCTTATCACACCTTCCAAGGCTCAGAGTCCGTTGCGGAAGAGGTGGTGGAAAGAATGTAAGAGCCAAAGGAAGGGTAGGACTGCTTACAATGCAATTGTCCAGACAGAAAATGGCCTGGATGTCCTTGACCTTGCAGTGCCTAGCACTACCTTCACAAGACCCTCATAATAGGAGGAATTATCATGGTTTATTGTAAGTGTAGAAGCTGTCAAAAGGAAAAAGTCACAGCTTGCTTCACTTCTCTCCTAGACTCTCCGAGCCCACTGATGCAACAGCTGAGCGAAGTATTCGAGAATGGAGCCTCCAAAGTGACTCTTCCCTCAGAGCCTGCTCTGCCCCAGGGGCCGCCTTTCTCTTCTGAACTGGATTTGCCATTGGATGCTCAGTTATCTCTTGAGGGCCCACTGCTACCCTGGGACCAGCCTGAGCTCCCTTCCAGAGAGGTGTTTTCTGAGGTAGCAAAACAGTCCACCGAAGCCCCTGTGGCCATCCAGAGCTCAGAGAAGTCCTTGAGAGAGCCTGAGACGCCTCAGTCTTCAGGTACAAAATCTAGGGGTATGACAGAGCAAAGAGAAACTAGGATCGTGTCCTTGGGTAATGTGTCCATGGGTGAGTTTGGGAAGGACAAGTTGTAAGCCCTCAGTTTGAGTCCTTGTTAAAACACGTTCTTCATCCTAGGTTCTAAGTGCAATAGACGGAAAGCAAACAGCAAGGTACTAGGGAGATCCCCTCTCACCATCCTGCAGGATGACAACTCCCCTGGGACCCTGACACTAAGACAGGTAAAGGGAGAGAGGACGAAAATTATTACTAGAATATCCAACTTAAGAGCCTTTCACTTATCTCTCCCTCCCTCTCCCTAATAACACCCCCTGCTCACCCACTTCATCTACTGCCTTTTGCAGGGTAAGCGGCCTTCTCCACTAATTGAAAATGCTAGGGAACTAAAAGAAGGAGCCATTCTTGGAACTGGACGACTTCTGAGAACTGGAGGAAGAACACGGGAGCAAGGGCAGGACCATGACAAGGAAAATGAGCATTTTGCTTTGGTGGAGGGCTAGGCCCGGCCTGGGTTACTCAGGGCTGCGCTGCGTGCCGCTCCGGGTCCCCTCGCCGCCGCCTCTTCCAGGGACGCGGAGGCAAGGCTTGTATCTTTTTGGATTCCTTCTAGGCTTCAAATTCTGGCTTTTGAATATTACTGGACTTTTTTGTGTCTTGTGTGTTTCTTGTTTATTAAAGGCGATTGATTTTATTTTGTTTTGTTTCTTTTGGGGGCAGGGGTCTCAAGGTAGGGGCTCACTCTAGCCCAGGTTGACTTGGAACTTAGCAGTCTCGCCCCAAACTCACAGCAATCCTCCTACCACTGCTTCCCAGGTGCTGGGGTTAAAGGCGTGCACCACCACGCCCAGCTAGGAAAATAATCTTAAGCAATGATTTAAAAAGTCCAGGGCTGGGGAGATAGCTCAGTGACTAAAGGCACTTGGTTTGCAAAACTCATCAGCCCAGGTTTGATTCACCAGTGCTCACATAAAGCCAGATACACCACACCTGGTTTTTTTTATGTTTTTTTTTGTTGTTGTTGTTGTTGTTTTGTTTTTTAAGTTAGTTCAAAGCTTGCACTGGGTCTTCTGTGTGTAGAATGGCAGCCTGGGCGATCCCTGGGTTTTCTCCCCACTGGTACTTCTGAGCCTGTTTTATACACTGCCCTTTAATCATGGTGTGCCCAGGATTCTGTCTTGGCTTTTCTCTGTTGTCCTCCCTAAGTGTTTATTTCTAGGCGTTAGCTATTACCTACTTCTAGTAGCTTCCAGGTCCCTCTCTCACCTGACCTTTATTAAGCTGCCCCATAAGCACTCAAGGGTCAGTTCCTCTAAAGGGGAGTGTATAAATTTCCCCTAAAAGCTGTTCTTCATCACTCAGTCCCTGTCCTTGTGAATAACAATATCACCTACCTATCTGCCCAATCCTAAGCCTTAGCCTTGGTCATAATGTTGAAATCTTCCCTTGCAGTATCTTAGCCGTTGGTCACTAGATTCTGGTGAATCAGTGTCCTCCCAGCATCTCCCCCTGCACTGTCTGTCACACTGGTACGTATGTGGTGGTGTGGACTAAACCCAGAGCCTTGTTCACATTAAGCAAGTGGTCTCACTTGAGCTCCACACCCAGCCCCTGTCCCGTCCCTTGTCTCTAGAGCGCCAGTCTCCTTCCATTTGGGCAGCCTGCAATCACCCTACAAATCTAATTATGGTCCTACCCCACTAGAAACTCTTCAGTGGCCTCCTACCAAGACCTTTATAATCCTGACTGCCAGGCAAGCTCGCACGCACACTGACGGCAGGCCGCAGCAAGTGTGTGCCCCCACTTACTCAGCTGCCCCCAGACTTCTGCCTTCACTCCTCTTGCCTATAACCTGCCCAGCACCCAGCCTCTATCTCAGCACTTCTTGTTCTTAAGTGGGACGCAGGTCTTTTTGGAACAAGGGGAGTGAAAACCAAACCTCACAGAGGGTGCTACACTTTATTAGGTGCATTTGGGAGAAAAAAAAAAAAGAAAACGGGGAAGCATGAAGGAAAAAGGAGCCAGAAGCCTGCGACTGCTGTAGTTATGGGGCTCAGCCTATCCAAGTCTGCACAAAGGCATAGCTCTGGGGGAGGACTCCTGGGGATGGGTCCAGGTGTCCTTGTTCATTGAGAAAGAATCTGTAAAGCCGGGCGTGGTGGTGCACGCCTTTAATCCCAGCACTCAGGAGGCAGAGGTAGGAGGATCACCATGAGTTCAAGGCCACCCTGAGATTACATAGTGAATTCCAGGTCAGCCTGAGCTAGAGTGAAACACTACCTCAAAAAAAAAAAAGAGTCTGTAAAAGGACTACGGAGAGGGGAGGCTGCGGAAAGAGGTGGACAGTTACTTGTCCCTGATGCTCCCAAAGGCACACTCCCACGCTCTACTGCCCTCGGAGGAGGAAGCTTGGGGGGAATGAGCCCTGGGGTGTAGAAGACAGGACCTAAAGACATGGGAGCGGCTGCGAATCTTCACGGCATTCTGCTGCCCTTCCTCCGGCCTCTTCAGTTCCAGATTTTGAGGAAGCTGTCCCAGGAGCCCGTGGCCATAGCCATCCCATCAGCTGTGACCCCCAGGCAGCTGACTCTATTGTCATGGCCAGAGAGGATGCCTGCGGAAGAGGAGAAGGAGTCAGCCTGCTTCCCTATGTTGTGTGTAGCTTGAGTAGGTGCGACTCTGCCCTTGTAAAGACCGGGACTGAGAGAGGGCTAGTCCTAAAGGAAGGGGCTTCTGCTTAGGCCAATTCCTCTTGAGAACCTGCAGTGAAGGTGGGGTTAGGGCTTACAGGGAAAGGCTGGAGGTGTTGACATACTGTGAGAAAAGCCGGGGTCACTTCCACGGGCGCTGGGAAAGGATGAATTTCATCCAAGTCTGTTTCCAGGTAAAGAAAACAAGGCCCAGGGGAGAGATTTGTGCAGGGGAACTCAGAGCAACTGAGGTAGGATTTGGAGACAGACTCCTCCGGGTACTAGAGAAAAAGTCAGGCTATCTGCCTCCACTGGTCCTTGACAAGCCCTTAGGGTAGGGGCAGCCCCCCGCCCCCCCCAGCACTCCACATCTCCCTGATTCCCTCTCATCCTCAGCTCCCTGGGGCTGCCCCTCCAGTGAATACCCCTGAAACCCGAGGACCCAGGAGGACTGGACAGTGAAAGTCCTCAGGTTTGGGGCTGACCAGAGGGAGTAGCCCGGCCACAGTACTGGGCAGGCGCAAAGGACTGCTTAGAGTACCTTTTGTTTGGGGAAAGTGGCCCTAGGTTTTCAGAGGGTGCTGGTTCCCAGAGGTAGGATTACCCCTAATTAGAGAACAATAGTAACAGAGTCCCAGTCAAGGGGGCTGATAGGAAGGAACAGAACTGGGGTGGGGGGGGAGAGGGAGGCCTGAGAAGTGGGTCAGGCCCTTACCCACACGTTCACACTTCATGGAGTCCCAGACGTTGCAGTTGAAGTCATCGTAGCCTGCAAAGAGCAGGCGGCCACTGAGCGAGAAGGCCACCGACGTGATGCCACAGATGGCGCTCTCGTGGGAGTAGGCAGTCAGCTCCTGGTCTGCCCGCAGGTCAAACAGGCGACAGGAGGCATCATCTGAGCCCGTGCAGATGGCTTCTCCATTGGGGAAGAACTGAGGGTGGGAAACGGCTTCGGGTCAAACCTGAGGCAGCCCTGCCCTCCTACCTGCTTCCCACCTCCTACCTGAGGCTCAAGGTAAGCGGCCTCTCTCAGCGCCCCTGCCTGACTCTCTCTTAGCAGAATCAGAGGCAGCCAGCTGCAGATGGCTATCCACTGCTGGCACTTACTTTCCAAATGGGAAGGGCCAGATGGAAATGCCTAACTTAAGTCTCATCATGAGGAATATCAGATACACGCAGTCAGAGGAAAGCTATACAAACTGGTATGCCCTGGTTTTAAAAAAAAAAAAAATGGCTGGGTGTGGTGGCGCACGCCTTTAATCCCAGCACTTGGGAGGCAGAGGTAGGAGGATCACTGTGAGTTCGAGGCCTGCCTGAGACTACAGAGTGAATTCCAGGTCAGCCTGGGCTAGAGTGAGACCCTACCTTGAAACAACAAAACAAAAACATTTTTGAGATTTTTGAGTATTGTTCTAAGAATTATACTGAGGGCTGGAGGGATGGCTTAACAGTAAAGTGCTTGTTTGCAAAGCCTGGTAGCTGGAGTTCGATCCCCCAGTACCCAGTTTCCTTTGTAGCAGCAAGAGGTCCTAGCACACCTGTTTTTCTCTCTCTCTTTCTTTCCTTCTCCCTCTCCCTTCCTCTTTCCATGCTTGCCAATAAATAAAAACATTTTTTAAAAATTAGCCAGGCATAGTGGAGCATGCCCTTAATCCCAGCACTTGGGAGGCAGAGGTAGAGGGATCGCCATGAGTTCAAGGCCACCCTGAGACTACATAGTGAATTCCAGGTCAGCTTTGGCTAGAGTGAGACCCTGCCTCGAAAAAACAACAAAATTATTATTATTATATTGGCAAGCATGGTGGTGCATGCTTTTAATCCTAGCATTCAAAAGGCTGAGGTAGGAGGATCACTGTGAGTTCAAGACCAGCCTGGAGTTACAGAGTAAATTCCAGATCAGCCTGGACTAGAAGGAAAGCCTACCTTGGGGGGGGGGGGAGTAAAAATGAAGAGTTTAGGGGAGCTGTGGGAGAGGGTGAGGGATGTGTGCTGGGGGCCGAGGTAGTCCTTGGGGGCAGCACACGAGGTACGCTCACACAGATGGCATTGATGTCCGACTCATGGCCTGTGAAAGTCTGACGGCACGTCCCCTCCCGCACGTCCCAGAGCTTGGCGCTGGCGTCACAGGCCCCAGAAATGAAGAGCTTATAATCTGGTGACACAGCCAGGCTCATGCAGTCACCAGTGTGTCCCACAAACACGGTCTTCTGCTGCCCCGTTTCGATGTCCCACAAGGCACTGTCGGGAAGAAGGAAGGCCGTCACCACCCAGGAAGGTTGTGCACACCCGGGGCGGGCCGGCCTCCGAGCCCAGCACCCACGGCCCTCAGCCCTCACTTACCACGTGGTATCCCCTGAGCTGGTCACAATGTTGTTGTCATCCAGGAAGCGGCAGCAGGAGAGATAACCTGGGGGGGGGGGTGGTCAGAAAGACAGTGCTTTGGCTGCAGAATCAGAGCTGGCCAGAGGCCTGGCCTTCCCTGCAGCCCTCCGGACCGGAAGAGAGGGCGTCTCACCTGTGTGAGCAGAGAGCTCCCGGCTGACCTTGACGTTTCCCTCCCGGGATTTGAGGCTGTAGATGGAGCACATGTTGTCCAGCCCGCCACATGCCACAAAGTTCCCTGACGGAGCGTAGGCACAGGTCATGACCCAGGAGGAACGCAGAGGGATGGCATGCACCTGCAGGGAGGGTAGACTTGGGGTAGCCGGGTGGGCAGAGACACAGGCATGGCAGCCTTACGAAGGATGAAGACCTTGCTTAGAGGAAGGCACGGAGGCAGGGCTAGTACCTTGTTGGTGGTATAGGTGTCCCAGACGATCAGCTTCCCATCTTGTGAGGCACTTACCAACAGCCTGAGGAGAGGAGAGGGCACCCACGTCACCCCCACCTCCCCTCTCACCCCCCCCCCCCCCGCCCTCCCTTCCCTTCTGAGCCCTCGCAAGCCTCACTTAGAGTCGGTGGCCCAGTGCATGGCATAGATCTTGGCCAGGTGCCCCCTTAATGTCCTCCGCGTCCGCATCTGGACTCGTCCCACTACCTCCAGGCCAGACACCAGCTGCAGAAAAACCAGGTAGTAGAGACGTCAACAGCCCCTGCTCTAAACAGATTCCTGCTCAGTACAGGCTGTAGGGTAGGCCAAAGGAATCCCCCTGGCCTACGCTCGGACGGACGGCGAGGGCCAAGGTGCTTAATGGTGTAGCTGAGCATTTTGCAAGGTTTCTCTAGACTGGGGGAATGGGATTGTTTTTATGTAAATATTCCCACCTTGAATCAATTTCAAGTTGCAGGTACGAGGTCACTGAACATGAACTTGAGAAGAGACGGACACACACAGGTGGCTCTCCCAAGCAAGTAGGAGTCTACTCTCACACAGCACTGTAACACAGCTAACTCTCATGGGTTCCAAGAGCATCACCATGGCCCTGAACTGCACATGCTGAATCTGTGGTCCTACACCCCTTCAACAGTAACCAGACTCTTGGCAGCTGGGCCTCCAGAGTCCACAGACTGTATTTGTCGTACCTGTTTTGTTGCCTTGGGAAAGTTACTCAACCTTTCTCTGACCCTGTTTCCTCACAGTGTACAAAACTAAAAAAAAATTTAAAAAAAAAAACCTTCCAGGCATGGTAGTCTTTAATCCCAGCGCTCCAGAGGCAGAGGTAGGAGGATCAATGTGAGTTCGAGGTCAGCCTGAGACTATATAGTAAAGTCCAGGTCAGTCTGGAGTTCGTTTGCAGTGGCTGGAGGCCCTGGTGCGCCCACTCTCTCTCTTTATCTCTATCTGCCTCTTTCTCTTTCTGTCTGTCGCTCTCAAATAAATAAATAAAAATGAACAAAAAAAAATTAAGCTGAGCATGGTGGCACATGTCTTTAATCCCAGCACTCAGGAGGCAGAGCTAGGAGGATCACCATGAGTTCAAGGCCACCCTGAGAATTCCAGGTCAGCCTGAACTAGAGTGACACCCTACCTTGAAAAACAAACAACACAAAAAAAAAAAAAAAAAAAAAAAACTATAAAACACAGGAGGCAGGGGTAGGAGAATGGCCATGAGTTCAAGCTGTCCTGAGACTACATAGTAAGTTCCATGTCAGCCTGGCCTAGAGCGAGACCCTACTTCCAAAAAAAACAAAACAAAAATACCTACACAAGACCATCATAATAGGAGGAAAAGATGATGACATCAATAATAAAAGAGAGACTGATTGAGGGGGCAGGGGATATGATGGAGAGTGGAGCTGCAAAGGAGAACGGGGGGGCGGGAGTGAATTACCATGGTTTGTTGTCTATAACTATGGAAGCTGTCAATAAAAAATTAATAAAGAACTACCTTACAGATTTTCCATAAAAGTTATGTTAAATTATGAACTTTGCCAGGTGTGGTGGTGCACACTTTTGATCCCAGCACTTGGGAGGCAGAGGTGGCAGGATTGCCGTGAGTTTGAGGCCACCCTGAGACTACATAGTGAATTCCAGGTCAGCCTGGGCTAGAGTGAAACCCTATCTTAAAAACAAAACAAAACAAAAACAGGGGCTGGAGAGTTGGCTTAGCGGTTACGGCATTTGCCTGCAAAGACAAAGGACCCCACTTTCACTCTCCAGGACCCACATAAGCCAGATGCACAAGGGGGCACGTGCATCTGGAGTTCGTTTGCAGTGGCTGGAGGCCCTGGCGTGCCCATTCTCTCTCTCTCTTTCTGCCTCTTTCTCTCAAATAAATAAACAAAATGTATTTTAAAAAGAAAAAGCAAACAAACAAAAATTATGAACTTAACCAACTAAACCAGTGCCTGGCTCATAGCATTACCTTTTTTTTTTTTTTTTTTTTGGTCAAGGTAGGGTCTCACTTTAGTCCAGGCTGATCTGGAACTCACTCTGTAGTCCCAGGCTGGTCTCAAACTCACAGCGATCCTTTTACCTTTGCCTCACAAGTGCTGGGGTTAAAGGCGTGCCACCACATCCAGCAGTATTCATCCTTGTTTTCAAAAATATATTTTTTAACTTATTTGCAAGCAGCAAGAAATAGAGAATGAGAAAAAGAGAAATGGACAGAGAGAATGGATACACTAGGGCCTCCAGCCACTGCAAATGAACGCCAGATGCATGAGCCACTTTTTGCATCTAGCTTTTGCCTTAACCACAACTATCTTTCAAACCCCAGTATTCACTCTTTTTAAAAAAATAGTTTTTTTGCTGGGTGTGGTGGCACATGTCTTTAACCCCACCACTCAGGAAGCAGAGGTAGGGAGATTGCTGTGAGTTTGAGGCCAGCCTGAGACTACATAGTGAATTCCAGGCCAGCTTGGGCTACAGCAAGACCCTACCTCAAAAAATATTTTTTGTTTCCTTATTTGCATCAGAGAGAGAGAGAGAGAATATGGACACACCGGGGCCTCTTGCTGTCTGGCTTTACATGGGTTCTAGGGAATTGAACCCATACTGACAGACTTGGCAAGCAAGAACCTTTAACCACTGAGCCATCTTCCCAGCCAGGTATTCACTCTTACTAACATATTTAATCCAATCTAAAGTGCTCTCAATTTTTTCTTTTTTCGAGGTAGGGTCTTACTCTAGCCCAGGCTGACCTGGAATTCGTTATGTAGTTTTAGGGTGGCCTTGAACTCACAGTGATCCTCCTACCTCTGTCTCCTGGAATTAAAGGCGTGTGCCACCATGCCCGGCCAATTTTACTTTTTCTTTCTTTCTTTCTTTCTTTCTTTCTTTCTTTCTTTCTTTCTTTCTTTTGTTTTTGTTTTTGTTTTTGGAGGTAGGGTCTCACTCTAGCCCAGGCTGACCTGGAATATGGAATTCACTATGTCGTTTCAGGGTGGCCTTGAATTCACAGCAATCCTCCTACTTCTGCCTCCCGAGTGCTGGGATTAAAGGCGTGTGCCACCATGCCTGGCTCTAATTTTACTTTAAAAAAAATTTTATTTATGTAAGGGGCGGAGAGAGAATGGACATAACCAGAGCCTCTTGCCACTACAAATTCCAGACACATGCACCACATTGTGCATCTGGCTCTACGTAGGTACCAGGGAATTAAACCCAGGTGGGCAGGCTTTGCAAGCAAGCACCTTTAACGGCTGAGCCATCTCCCCAGACCTAGTTTTTATTTTAAGACAGGATCTCATTAAGTTGCCTGCCTGCCTCAGCCTCTTGAGTAGCTGGGATTACAAACCTATGCCGCTAGGCCTGGCTTGGTACTAGCCATTTTAAGAAACACCATTATTTTATGTATCATTTGGGCTGAAGAGATAGATGGCTCAGTGGTTAAGGCACTGGCCTGCAAAGCCCAAGAACCCAGGTTCAGTTCCCCAGTACCCACATAAAGCCAAATGCACAAGGTGGTACATGCATTTGGAGTTCATTTGCAGTACTTGGAGGCCCTGGGACCCCAATATTTTCTTTATCTGCCTCTTTCTCTCTCTCTCAAATCAATCAACAAATAAAATATTTTAAAAAAAGAAAGCCAACCAGCTGGGAACTGGGCGTGGTGGCGCACGCCTTTAACCCCAGCACTTGGGAGGCTGAGGTAGGAGAATCACCGTGAGTTCAAGGCCACCCTGAGACTACATAATGAATTTCAGGTCAGCCTGAGCTAGAGTGAGACCCTACCTTGAAAAACATTTTTAAAAAGTCGGGCATGGTGGCACACACCTTTAATCCCAGCACTCAGGTGGCAGAGGTAGGAGGATCGCCATGTTCGAGGCCACCCTGAGAGAATGCATAGTGAATTCCAGGTCAGCCTGGGCTAGAATGAAACCCTACCTCAAAAAGAAAGAAAGAAAAACATTAAAAAAAGGGGGGGGGGCTGGAGAAATGGCTTAGTGGTTAAGGTGTTTGCCTGTTAAGCCAAAGGACCCAGGTTTGGTTCCCTAGGACCCATATAAACCAGATGCACAAGGGAGTGCACACATCTGGAGTTCGTTTGCAGTGGCTGGAGGCCCTGGTGCGCCCATTCTCTCTCTCTCTCTGCCTCTTTCTCTGTCTGTCTGTCTCTCTCAAATAAATAAATAAGAATCAACAAAAATAAATTAAAGACGTGAGTTCGAGACCAACCTGAGACTACATAGTGAATTCCAGGTCAGCCTGGGCCAGAGTGAGACCCTACTTCAACCCCCCCCCAAATTAATTAATTAATTAAAGAAAGAAAAAAGAAAAGTTGGGTGTTCTGGTACATGCCTTTAATCCCCGCATTGGGGAGGCAGAAGTAGGAGGATCGCCGTGAGTTCAAAGCCTCCTTGAGACTACACAGTGGATTCCAGGTCAGCCTGGGCTAGAGTGAGACCCTACCTTGAAAACCAAAAAAAGGGAAAGAAGAATGTGGACTGGAGAGATGGCTCAGTGGTTAAAGGCACTTGCGTGCAAAGCCTGACAGTCTGGGTTCGAGTCCCACTACCCACATAAAGCCATATGCACAGTGTGGCACATATATCTGGACTTCATTTGCATTGGCAGGAGGCCTGGTGTACCCATTCTCTCTCCCTCTCTTTCCCTCTCTCTCTGCTTGCAAATAAATAAATAAAAATTTTTAAAAAGAAAAATCGCTATCAATTCTAATCATGAGGCATTATGTATTTCCAGATACCTCTTGATTTCAAAAGTGCCTAATGTGAAGAAATGTGTGTCTTAAAATTGCCTAAACTGAGCTGGGCATGGTGGCCTGAGCTAGAGTGAGACCCTATCTTGAAAAACCAGAAAACAAAAGATCAAACAGTCTCAGACAACTTGCGTCCAAAGGGCTTTGTGATCTGCAAAATCTTATCCTTTCCTCCATCCTCAGTGATCACTAGTGGTTCATGGGTGAGGTCAGGAATGGTGTGAGTTTCAGCACACAACACAATGCCTAACCCAGGGCGGTCTTACTCAACGTTTACTGAAGGTCATGAATGCCGATCCTCACTCCAAGGTTGTAGGAAAGCCCAGGCACCAGCGTGCTACTAGTCAGAGAGCATTCATTTCCTCCCCTCCTCTCACACCCAGCCTCAGAAGGACAGAAGAGCTCACCTCTGCCAAAGTGACGTCCACGCAGGCTTTCCTGGCATCCTGGGGGGGGAAAGCAGACATCGGGGAGGCTGTGCAAGGTGGGGGACATGAGACATGGGCCTCTGAGGTGGGTAGGCACGGGGCTCTAGGGCTGAAGGGCATCACAAAGGTGAGACCCAAGTTCAAAAAGTCTCTGGGGGCAGAGGTCTCTAGAAGGGGTCACTTAAGAAGGAACCCAGTCCCTTCCCCCAGGTTACACTCCCTCAAGTCCTAAGTTCTGTTATTCAGGGTCTCCAGGGGGAAAGGTTCTGGGGTTACTGCAATCTGCTTCTTGAGTTGCTCCGCCTCCTGCCTCAGCTGCTCCATCTCCCCCATGGTGGACAGGTCGAGGGGTAGCTCCGGCTCCTGCCAGGAACATGGGACAGGCATTGGGCCACTGAGCCATGTTCCTGTCCTTCACACGTCCACCCTAGTCCTGAGAATAACGGGGTACCTCCCTCCTCCCAGGCTGGGTCCTGTGCGTTCTGACCCTTCCCTGCAGCCCCAACCCAGAGGCCAGGGCAGGGCCAGCCCCTCTTACTTGGGCTCTGGCTAGACCTCTCCTGGGTTCCCAGCTCTGCTTCCCGGGCGCCTCCTCAGTCCCTCGGCCGCGATGCCCCGTCACCTGCCCCTCTCTGCTGCCAGGGGAGCTGGCCTGGCCTGGCCCCAGCTAGGAGGGGCAGCCCTGGCAGGCAAGGGGAGAGCCAGCAGCAACCAGAGGACCACACGGCAGGCAAATGCAATCAGCTGGCATGGGTGGGGGAGAGGCCGGGAAGGGAGGGAGGAAGGGAGGCGTGGGGCTTCCACAGCCTTGGGCCCGGGTGGAGGAGGGGTGGGAGGCTGGCCTGTGGGCTGGAGAAGGGCACGAAGGGGGCGGGAGGAGCGATGCCGCCTCACCATCGGTCCCGCGGGCAGAGATAAGAGCATCAGGCTCTGGGATCAGGGCAAAGCTGTGAGGATTACAGGTTAGGTCCCGGGAGTGAAGCAAAGCAAGAGGGGCTCCAGCGGGCCACGGGCCCAGGGCCGCACCTGTGGTCCTGATCTTGGCAGTCAGGGCCTGCTCTGCAAGGCCAGGACAGGAGGGTGACAGATGACCCTGGTGTCAGCACCCTAAACTGTGTTCCCTCACCAAGGGTGCTGGGGAAGAGGGCTAGGATTGCGGGAGGGTACAAGGCAGCAGCAGAGATTAGAAGGGACTGATCTGGATAATCCTTCTTGACCAGCCCCGACCAGCTGCCCTGGGCCTGATCCTGGTTGGGGGAAGAGGGCAGGGGACCAAGGGGAAGCTGGGCAGATGTGACCCTGCTTTGGGCACAGAAAGAACTCCAAAGAGGATGGATGGATCTCTGTCCCTGGCTTCGAGGCTGGGGTCTGGCTCCCCACTTGCTCCCCACGACTACTCTCTGTGTCCTGCTGGGACTGTGAAAGCTGAAGCCAGGGGGCTCAGGCGGCCCCTGTCATCCACCCTCAGGGAGGGAAGCCAGGGCTTAGAGTCAGGCCCAGGGAGCAGCGGGTGGAGGTGCACTTGGGCCCATTTGCATGAAGGAGCTTGTGCCTGAGATTTCCCTGACAAATCACAGGCTCTTGTGGCTCCACCTCTGGGGCACCCTGAGAACACCTGTCTCCTCCGGGGTCAGCCCAGAGCACCCCACCTACAGCAGCCACAGAAACCAGGACACACAAGAGCAGGCCCCGTTGGAGATCTCCGTGTTCTTTATTGCACAGGTGGGGAGAGCGGGTCATCTCCCCTGGGTCCTCACTGGAAGCAGTCGCCCTTGCCACGTCTTTCATAGAGGCATAGTGCTCTGTCTGTGCTAAGCTGCAGGGCCCTCCTTCCCAGGCCACATGGGGTCCTCAGGCCTGGAGAGTTCTAGGCTAAGTCTGCGCAGTGAGCTCTGGGTCCAGGGATCAGTGGTCCTCGTAGACCCCCCCCGAGAAGGTGGATCGCAGTGCCAGGGAGCCTGCTGTTCCGCTCCTGGTGTCACAAGGGGGCTTCTTGTCAGCCCTTTCACAGACGGAGTGGGTCCATCCCTAGGAGCAGGCTCACACTCACAACTCCTCTCGGACCCGAAGTGGCTTCCCAGTTTTGTCTTGGACTCGCTGAAGCTTGTGGCTGGGGGGTTCTGGGGAAGGGTCTCTACTCAGCACTTCTTCCTCCTCCTCCTCCTCCTCCTCTTCGGGCTCCTGCAGCAGCTCTTTGGCTTGTGTCCACTCCTGGGGATGGAGGACGGTCTGGCCCAACTCTCTGCATCCTCCTTCCCTGGGCCATCTCAGCGACACCTGATCTTCTGCGAGCTCCCACCCAGAAGCCACCCATGCACCCTTCCCCTCTCCCTACCCCTGCTCCTCCTTACCTGCTCCCTGTGCTCGGGTGCCCACGTGTGCCACAGTGCCAGGGCACAGCGCCGTCCCCGTGTCACAGCCCACACTCCGTGGGGATTCTCCCCACCGGAGCTGAAGGCCACGAGGCGTCCACAGCGAGGGCGAACCTGAGCCTGGGGGTGGGGGGAGGGGGCATGGAGCATCAACTCTCCCACGCGCCCATCACTTCCCACTCACTAAGTTGGAAGCTGGCTTGGGGCAAATGAAAAACTGTCCTCAAATGTGGGGTTTAAAATGCCAGACTAGGGGCTGGAGAAATGGCTTAGCGGTTATGGCACTTGCCTGCAAAGCCAAAGGACCCAGGTTCAATTCCCCAGGACCCAAGTAAGCCCGATGCACAAGGGGGCACATGTGTCTGGAGTTCATTTACAGTGGCTGGAGGCCCTGGAGTGTGCACGCGCTCTCTCTCTCTCTCCCTGCCTATTTTTTCTCTCTCTCTTAAATAAATAAAGAAAAAAATAAAATATTTAAAAAAAATGCCAGACTAGACGGGCATGGTGGTGCACATGCCTTTAATCCCAGCACTTGGGGAGGCAGAGGTCAGAGGATTGGCCGTGAGTTTGAGGCCAGCCTCAGACTTACATAGTGAATTCCAGGTCAGCCCGGAAAAGCGGGAGCCAAAAATGGCAGGTGCTTACTGGTGAGCTTCGAATCACTGGTTCCCTGCCCCAGTTCCCGGACCTCCGCTGCCTGACCCCATGAGCCATGGAGTGAAGCAATCTGAGAGCAAGAGACTGAGTGGAAGGAGACAAGGACCTTGGAGGCATGTCCACCCCCAGGAACCCCTAGACTGTAGGTGGACACATAAGGAGATGACTGCCCCTCTCCTCTTATTTGGGGTCTCCCTCCCCCTCCCCCTCCCCACTAAGAAGCCCAGGCTGGCCAGCAACTCGAGGACTCCCTGCCTCAGCCTCCTGGAGGGCTCAGACCTGGGTGGGCTTCACACGCTCTGCTCTTGCCCACCTAACATGCATCAGGTCATTCTTTTTGTTTTGTTTTGTTTTGTTTTTTTGAAGTAGGGTCTCACTCTGGCCCAGGCTGACCTGGAGTTCACTCTGTAGTCTCAGGGTGGCCTCGAGCTCACAGCGATCCTCCTACCTCTGCCTCCTGGAGTGCCTGGATTAAAGGCTTGTGCCACCAAGCCCGGCTAAATTATTTTTGTTTGTTTGTTTGTTTTTCAAGGTAGGGTCTCACTCTGGCCCAGGCTGACCTGGAATTCACTATGTAGTCTCAGGGTGGCCTCGAACTCATGGCTTTTTTTTTTTTTTTGAGACAGGTACTCAAATACCTCAGACTGGCCTCAAACTCACTATATGGCCAAGTATGAACTTGAACTTCTGACACTCCTACATTTACTTCCTGAGTGCTGGGGTTACAGGTGTGCACCTCCACGTGCGCCACCACCCCCAATTTTATGAGGTGCTGGGAACCAAACCCAAGGATTCATACACGCTAGGCAACCACTCTACCCACTGAGATACACACCCAACCTATATTACTTCTTATATTCCCTTAGTATAGGTACGATGGGGCTGAGAATATAGCTCAGTGGCAGAGCTTTTGCCCACCATACATGAGGTATATACTTTGATACCCAGTATCACAAAAACAAAAGCCCCTGAATTCAAAATCTAGCCAGCTGTGATGGCACACACTTAATCTCAGCACTATGAGAAAGGAGGATTGCTTTGAGTTCACTATGTAGACAGGATGAAAGGAAGAAAGAAGGCAGGTATCCATTCAGTCAGGTGAGATGGGACATGCCTATAATGGAAGCACTTTGGAGGATGAGGCAAGAGGACTGCTGTAAATTCATAAACAGCCTGGGATAAACAGTGAATTCAAGGCTAGTCTGGTCCACATAGTGAAACTCTCAAAAATAATAATTTAGGACTGGAGAGATGGCTTAGTGGTTAAGGCACTGGTATGCAAAGCCTAAGGACACAGATTCGATTCTCCAGGTCCCACATAAGCCAGCTGCATAAGGGGGTGCATGCGTCTGGAGTTCGTTTGCAGTGGCTGGAGGCCCTGGCGCATCCATTCTCTCTCTCTCTCTTTCTCTTTCACCCTTTCTCTCTGTCTCAATAATAATAATAACTATTATTATTATTTCTTTAATCCCAGCACTCAGGAGGCAGAGGTAGGAGTTTCGCCATGAGTTCAAGGCCACCCTGAGACTCCATAGTGAATTCTAGATCAGCCTGAGCTAGAGTGAGACCCTACCTCAAAAAAGTAATAATAATAATAACAACAACAATAATAATAATTTGCTGGGCATGGTGGCTCGTGCCTTTAATCTCAACACTTGGAAGGCTGAGGCAGGAGGATCCCTGTGAGTTGGAGGCCAGCCTGAGCTACAGAGTGAGTTCTAGGTCAGTCTGAGCTAGGTGTGTCCCTTCCTCAGAAGAATAAAAAATTCAAATCAAATTGGTATTGTCACCCTCACTGAGGAAACTGAGTCTCAAAAAAGTGAAAAATGTCAATGTGAATTGCATGCGAGGTGGCCCTGATCCGGCATTGCAAACCCCAGGGCTGACCCTTGCTGTGGGGAGCAAGGACCAAGCGCCTCACATCCCTGGATGGGGACACAGGACTGTGGAGGGGCTGCTGGCTGCGGTGTTTCACTCGCCCGTGTTTGGTTGACATGTTGTGCGGGCTAGCCTTGAACTCCTGGGCTCAAGTGGTCCCACTGAACAGCTGGGGCTGCAAGCCAGCGCCCCACACCTGGCTTTCCGCAGCCACCCTTGGGAAGACGGGGTGGAGGCCCCTTGAGGGCTACTGTGAGGCTTATTCAACCCCAAGAGCACACACACACACACACACACACACACACACACAGGGACAGGGCGGCCAGGACAGGGTTAAGGAAGCTGGAGCCATTTCCCTGCATTTGCCTCTAGAACCTTCTGTTTTGAATCCTGACCCCACAGCTGGGCCCTCTACCCAACCCCCTACCGTGACAGTGAGGGCGTTGGGCTGCGTGAAGAACAGGTCCCCTCCTTGGAAGTCATCATTGAGGTAGAGAAGTCCACTGCAGGGTGGGGGGAAGAAAAGGCAGTGAGACCCCCCCCACACACACACACAGGCCTTTGTGGGCTCACCTGCCCTCCTCTGGAGGGGCTGCCCACCTGTAGTCCCGGTAGGTGTAGGCTGGGGGCTCACGCCAGCACTCTCCAGAGTCAGGGTCCAAGACGCAGTTGTCTGCGTGCACTGGGTGACTCAGGTCCATGCGCTGGTCTTGCTCGCCTAGGACATAAGGGGGTCTGGTGATCCAGCCGGCCAGCTCGGTTGCGTAGAGCGTGGTGCTAATAGTAAAGGGGTCCGGTGAATGAATCAGGGATGGGGGAGCAGCCATTGACCTTCTGGGCTAGCCCCACTCCCTGAAGCTCTTGGGGATGGTAGAGAAACCCCTCTGCCCCAGGGCCAGCTCGTAAGCTACTTTCTGCAGTGAATCCAGAACCCGCCCCAGTGGGGGGGCCACGGCTGGGAGGTGCTGCCAGGGTCCCGGCGCTCACCTTCGATGGCACTGCGGCACACCAGGTGGGTGAAGGAAAGGTGCAGGGCCCGCTCCGGGGAGAAGTAGGCCTCGGTGAGCACGCGCACCCGCTCACTGACCTCCAGCAGCAGCGCAGCGCCCGGCCTGCTCACAGTCCCAGCCTGCGCCAGCTGCGGGCAAGGCAGTGAAGAGGCAGTGATCCCCACGACTGCTCTGCCACAGGGGGGGCTTGGAACCTGCTCACAGCCCAATCTCCTGCTTCCACTGGCGCCCTAACAACCTTCAAGGCCCCAGGTCCTGCAAAACCCCTTTTCTCAACCCAGGGCCAAGGACACGATGGTTCAGGCCCCTCTGCAGCCGTTCAAGGTCCCAATGCCCGGCCTCCAGTACATGCACCCTGTTTCCCTGGACATCGGGCCAGGCCATGGTACCGCCTCTTACCTGAGCAGCCTTGAGCACCGTGAGGCCCTCAAAGTGTTCATGGGGGGTGTGAGGGGAGCGGCGGCCACGATAGCCAGACCTAGCTCCAGCCCCAGATGCATCCTAAACGAACGAGGAGCTCATGGTGAGGGTCCGAGCCTTCCTCGTTGCCCACAGAGCTACCAGGCTCCCCCTCAGAGGTTCACCCTCCCTGGAAGAGACTGGCAGCTCCCACAGCTCCCTCCCTGACAAGAGCCCTAGCTGTCTGGACTGTCACTCTCAGGGAAAGGGGACTAGGACTGTGGACAGAACTGGAGAGCGTCCAACAGCCGGGAAGGAAGGAGCCTCAAGACTGTCAGGACAAGTGCCAGGGGCTGGGGCGAGAGGGACTAAGTCAGCCATCCCTGGTGAGCTGAGGAGACAGGAGTCTTTGTGCAAGCAAGGCCCGAGCAGGAGGTCTGACAGCCAGCCTGGGTTCTGGCAGGAAGGCAACTTGAGATGGAGAGGCAGCACTGAAAGAAACTGATGCTCTTTCTCTTTGAGAAGCTCTGGGCTCCATGGCTCTACCGCCCCTGACGCTGGGTCTCAACTCCCTAACCCTTCCTCACCTGAGGGTCCACTGGGAATGTGTGTTTGTTTGTTTTTTAGTTTTTCGAGATAGGGTCTCACTCTAGCTCAGGCTGACCTGGAATTCACTATGTAGTCTCAGGGTGGCCTCGAACCCTAACCCTAACTCATGGTGATCCTCCTACCTCTGCCTCCGTCCCGAGTGCTGGGATTAAAGGCGTGCGCCACCACGACCCGCCCCAAACTCTCTATCTTCTATTCATTTATTCCACACATTTGTACTGAGCACATGGTATGTGTCAGACCCAATTATAGGCACTGGGGACACGTATGTAAACAAGAAAAGGTTCTTGCTCCCATGGGAGTTACATTTTAGGGGACATATAGATAAAACAGATTATTCAGATGATAACACGGGGTGTGGTGACACATGCCTCTAATCCCAGCACTGGGTAGGCAGAGGTAGGAGGATCACTGTGAGTTCAAGGCCAGACTGGGACTACAAAGTGAGTCAGCCTGGGCTAGAGTGAGACCCTACCTCGAAAAAAAAAGCCAGGCGTGGTGGTGCACGCCTTTAGTCCCAGCACTCGGGAGGCAGAGGTAGGAGGATCATCGTGAGTTCAAGGCCACCCTGAGAGTACATAGTGAATTCCAGGTCAGTCTGGGCTAGAGTGAGACCCTACCTCAAAAAAACCAAAAAAAAAAAAAAAAAAAAAGTAAAGGAAAAAAGAAAAATCAAAAACAACATAAAATAATATTAAAAAAAAAAACATTTAGCCAGGTATGGTAGCATATGCCTTTAATCTGGTAGTCGGGAGGCTGAGGTAGGAGGATCTCTGTGAGTGCCAGGCCTGTCTGAGATTTAATTCCAGGTCAGCCAGGGCTAAAGCAAGACTCTACCTCCCTTATTTTCTCTCCCATTGCATTCTCCAGACTGCCACTAGAGGGCGCTTCTGATTCTACAAAATGCTGTGCTTGGATGTAAACACTCAGAAGTCAACCTCTAGCCCTACACGGTGGCCCATGCTCGCCTTCAATCCCAACACTCCAGAGAAAGAGAGAGGTAGGAGGATTGCTGTGTGTTCCAGCCCAGCGTGGAACTACAGAGTGAGATCCTGGGCTGGAGTGAGACCCTACCTCTCAAAAAAAAAAAAAGAAAAAAGAAGTCAACCTCTTAAATCTCTTCAGCAGCTGTCCACAATCCACCAAGAAAAACCCATGATCTTGGCAGGGGACGGGGTCTTCACTCTGGGCTCTCACCTCTTCCCTGATCTACCCACTAACGACAGGCAGCATGATGACACACAACAGATTCAGAGTGAAGCATTTCTTTCTCCTCAGGGCTTTGCAGCCGTCTGACTCACTTCATCTTTGGGACAACCTTCATACATATATATGTATATATAGTTTTTGTTTTTGTTTTTCAAGGTAGGGTTTCACCTCTAGCCCAGGCTGACCTGGGATTCACTCTGTAGTCTCAGGGTGGCCTCAAACTCACAGCAACTCTCCTACCTCTGCTCTCCGAGTGCTGGGATTAAAGGCATGTGCCAACATACCTGGCACTGGTTTTACATTTTTAAAATATTTTTATTTATTTGAGCAAGAGAGGGAGGAGAGAGACAGAGAGGCAGATAGAGAGAGAGAGAGAGAGAGGGAGGGAGAAAATGGGCAAGCCAGGGTCTCCAGCCACTGCAAACAAACTCCAGACGCATGTGCAACCTTGTGCATCTGGCTTATGTGGGTCCTAGGGAATGGAACTTGGGTCCTTAGGCTTCGCAGGTAAGCACCTTAACTGTTAAGCAATCTCTCCAGCCCTAAATATTATTTTTGCTTGTTGGTTTGTGTGTATGTGTGTGTGTGTGCGCGCGCGCGCGAGTGCGTGTATTTTTAAATGGTATTTAAGCAAGAGAGAGAGGCAGATAGAGAATGGGTGCACCAGGGCCTTCAGCCACTACAAATGAACTCCAGATGCATGTACCACCTTGTGTATCTGGCTTACATGGGTCCTGGGGAATTGAACCTGGATCCTTTGGCTTTGCAGGCAAGCGCCTTACCTGTTAAGCCATCTCTCCAGCCTTGTTTTTGTTTTGTGGAGGTAGGGTTTCACTTTAGCCCAGACTGACCTAGAATTCACTATATAGTCTCAGGGTAGCCTCAAAGTCATGGCAATCCTCCTACCTCTGCCTCCCAAGTGCTGTGGTTAAAGGCGTGCACCACCACACCTGGCAAACTTTTTTAAAAAATTATTTGTTTATTTATTTATTCTTGGTTTTTCGAGGTAACCCAGGCTGACCTGGAATTCACAATGTAGTCTCAGGGTGGCCTTGAACTCATGGAAATCCACCTACCTCCGCCTCCTGAGTGCTGGGATTAAAGGCGTATGCCACCACGCCCAGCTAATTTATTTATTTGAGAGAGAGAATGGGTACAGCAGGGTCTGCAGCCACTGAAAATGAACTCCAGGTGCATATGCCACCTTGTGCATCTGGCTTTATGTGGGTACTAAGAAACTGAACTCAGGCTTTGCAGGCAAGCACCTTAACCACTGAGCTATCTCTGCAACCCCTTGTGGGATTTTTGTTACTTTTTTTAATATTTTATTTTTATTTATTTATTTATTTGACAGAGAAAGAGGGAGAGAGATAGAGAATGGGTGAACCAGGGCATCCAGCCACTGCAAACGTACTCCAGATGCACGTGCCACCTTGTGCTTCTGGCTTAAGCAGGTCCTGGGTAATCGAACCTAGGTCCTTTGGCTTTGCAGGCAAGTGCCGTAACCGCTAAGCCATCTCTCCAGCCCAATTGTTATTATTATTTTTTTTTTTTTTGAGGAAGTCTTCCTGTAGCGCAGGCTGACCTGGAATTCACTATGTAATCTCAGGCTGGCCTCAAACTCATAGAAATCCTCTACCTCTACCTCCTGAGTGCTGGGATTAAAGGTGTGAGCCACCACATCCAGCTAGAATAACCTTCTCCTAACAGAGACATGATTAACCCACTTTACAGATGGGGAAACTAGGCTCAGAGGCATTTCAATAAATTATCCGAGGTCACACACACAAAAATAATAATTTGGGGGCTGGAGAGATGGCTCAGCAGTGAAGGCACTTGCCTGCAAAGCCTAAAGACCAGTGTTTGACTCCCCAGGACCCATGTAAACCCAGTTGCACCAGTGTTGCAGGCATCTGGAGTTTGCAGCAGCAGGAAGCCCTGGCATGACCATTCTCTCCCTCTCTTTCTCCCTCTGTCCTTTTTGCCTTCTCTCTTTCTTCCTCTCCCTCTTTCTATCTTACCCTCTCCCTCCTTTTCTCCCTCCCCCCCCCCCTATTTTTCTCTTTGTGCTTACAAAACTTTTTTTTTTCTTTTGGTTTTTCGAGGTAGGTTCTCACTCTAGTCCAGACTGACCTGGAATTCACTATGTAGCCTCAGGGTGGCCTCAAACTCATGGTGATCCTCCTACTTCTGCCTCCCAAGTGTTGGGATTAAAGGTGTGCACCACCACTCCCGGACAAAAACATTTTTAAAAAATACTTGAGGGCTGGAGAGATGGCTTAGTGGTTAAGGCATTTGCCTGCAAAGCCAAAGGACCAGGTTTGATTCCCTAGTACCCATGTAAGCCAAATGCACAAGGGGGCTCATGCATCTGGACGTCGTGGCTAGAGGCCCTGGCGTGCCCATTCTCTCTGTCTGTCTCCTCTCTCTATCTCTCTCTGTGCTTGCAAATAAATAAAATAAAATAATCTTTAAAAAAAATCCAAAAAGGAAAGTGGGGAGGGCTGGAGAGATGGCTTAGCAGTTAAGGCACTTGCCTGTGAAGCCTAAGGACTTAGGTTCGATTCCCCAGTGCCCATGTAAACCAGATGCACAGGTGGTCCATGTGTTTGGAGCTTGTTTGCAACGGCTGGAGGCCCTGGCTTGTCCATTTTCTCTCTTGCTCTCAAATAAATATAATATTTTTTTGGAAGAGCCCCACAAAACCAGAACCAGAGAACCATTCCCTATCAGCTAAATTAAAAGGAAGAGGGACTTTTCCTAGCTGAGACGGAGCAGTAAGTAGAGCCGCTAGAAGAGGTTTGGGGACAGGCATCACAGTGGCAGGACACAGGCCGAGGGCAAGCCCAGGGTTCCTAAGCATCAGGCCACCCTACCCTGGCTAGCTGCAGCAGCAGCCCACATTCGGCTGGAGTGAGCAGTCCATCCAGCACGGCTCTCTCTGACCCATTCAACTGCTGGCCGTCCTGGGTGAGCGTCACACCCTCTAGGCGGAGGACATCTGGAGGGAAGGGACACGGTAAGGTCCACTGAGGCCCTTAGGTCCCTGCTTCCCACCCCCACCCCGGCAACTCACCCTTCCAGTAGGACGAGGGCTTTGACTTCGGAGGAGGCTCCTGGTCCCAAGACCTCTTCTCTTTATCCTCTCTCGGGGGTGACAGACATGCTCACTGGATACGCAGGACAGACCGGACCCAGACTCCCAGCGGCCCTCACCTCCCAGACCCCCGACCCAGGACACACCCTACCTTAGCTTTTCTCTTAGTGCATCAGGGATGAAAGCGGACGGGGTCCAGGGATCCTATGACAATCAAGAAAAGCACCATCACCCACCATGTTGCGGCCCCTGACATTAGAGTCTGAAGGTCTTCCTGCTTTCAGAGTGGGCAAGTTTGGACTCCATGCCAGGGTTACTCACAGTAGTTCCCGGGATCTCGGTCCAAGCTCTTAAACAACTTCCACAGTGCTTACTACTGGCGAGTCATTATTCTATTTTTGTTGTTGTTGTTACTGTTTGTTTTTCAAGGTAGGGTCTTGCTCTAGCCCAAACTGACCTGGAATTCACTATCTAGTCTCAGGATGGCCTCGGAAGTCTCAGAGATCCTCCTACCTCTGCCTCCTGAGTGCTGGGATTAAAGGTGTGCACCACCACGCCCAGCCTCAATTGCTTTTCTAAGAGCTTTATACACGCAAGTGGAATTTATATTTTCTTTCTTTCTTCTTCTTTTTTTTTTTTTTTTGGTTTTTGGAGGTAGGATCTCACTCTAGCTCAGGCTGACCTGGAACTCACTACGTAGTCTCAGGGTGGCCTCGAACTCCTTATTTTTGCTTGTTGGTTTGTGTGTATGTGTGTGTGTGTGCGCGAGTGCGTGTATTTTTAAATGGTATTTAAGCAAGAGAAAGAGGCAGATAGAGAATGGGTGCACCAGGGCCTTCGGGGGGGGGGGGGGTGGGGGGGGGGCAGTCCCTACAACTGAACTCCAGAAGCATGTACCACCTTGTGTATCTGGCTTACATGGGTCCTGGGGAATTGAACCTGGATCCTTTGGCTTTGCAGGCAAGTGCCGTAACCGCTAAGCCATCTCTCCAGCCTTGTTTTTGTTTTGTGGAGGTAGGGTTTCACTTTAGCCCAGACTGACCTAGAATTCACTATATAGTCTCAAGGTAGCCTCAAAGTCATGGCAATCCTCCTACCTCTGCCTCCCAAGTGCTGTGGTTAAAGGCGTGCACCACCACACCTGGAAAACTTTTTTTTTAAATTATTTATTTATTTATTTATTTATTCTTGGTTTTTCGAGGTAACCCAGGCTGACCTGGAATTCACAATGTAGTCTCAGGGTGGCCTCAAACTCATGGTGATCCTCCTACTTCTGCCTCCCAAGTGTTGGGATTAAAGGTGTGCACCACCACGCCCAGCCTCAATTGCTTTTCTAAGAGCTTTATACACGCAAGTGGAATTTATATTTTCCACATCACAATAGTCAAATGAAGCACGTAGTTCTCATGGGTTCATTTTGCAGTTGAGGGTCTAGAGACACTGAGAGGTCAAGTCACATGGTCAAGAGCGCACAGCTGCTGACAGAGTAGGATTTAAAATCGTTTCACAGCCCTCGCTTTCGTCCAGCAGTTCTCAGCAAGGGTGACTTGAGCCCCCAGGGGACATGAGGCAATGTCTGGAAACATTATTGATTTCATGACTCAGGAGCTATCAGTGTGCTATTGACAGCCACGGAGAAGAGGCCAGGAAAGCTGCTGAACGTTCACCGATGCACAGAGTGGTCCCTATTCCTCCCCAACAAACGATCAGGTCCAAAATATCTTTCTCTCTCTCTCTCTCTCTCTCTCTCTTCTCTTCGTTCTTTTTTCTAGTCCTTAGGATGGAACCTTAGGCTTTTGTGTATGCTAGGCAAGCACTCTACCACTGAGCCATCCCTAGACCTCAGCAAGTCAATAGAGTGCCTGGCTGTAGTGGCACACGCCTTTAATCCCAACACTTGGGTGGCAGAGGTAGGAAGATCACTGAGTTTGAGGCCAGCCAGAGACTACATAGTGAATTCCATGTCAGCTTGGGCTGGAGTGAGACCCTACCTCTCAAAAAAAAAGAAAAAAGAAGTCAACCTCTTAAATCTCTTCAGCAGCTGTCCACAATCCACCAAGAAAAACCCATGATCTTGGCAGGGGACGGGGTCTTCACTCTGGCTCTCACCTCTTCCCTGATCTACCCACTAACGACAGGCAGCATGATGACACCAACAGATTCAGAGTGAAGCATTTCTTCCTCCTCAGGGCTTTGCAGCCGTCTGACTCACTTCTCTTTGTCGGCGATCCTCCTACCTCTCTGCCTCCCGAGTGCTGGGATTAAAGGCGTGCGCCACCACGCCCGGCGCGAAATTTATATTTTCCACATCACAATAGTCAAATGAAGCACGTAGTTCTCATGGGTTCATTTTGCAGTTGAGGGTCTAGAGACACTGAGAGGTCAAGTCACATGGTCAAGAGCGCACAGCTGCTGACAGAGTAGGATTTAAAATCGTTTCACAGCCCTCGCTTTCGTCCAGCAGTTCTCAGCAAGGGTGACTTGAGCCCCCAGGGGACATGAGGCAATGTCTGGAAACATTATTGATTTCACGACTCGGTAGCTATCAGTGTGCTATTGACAGCCACGGAGAAGAGGCCAGGAAAGCTGCTGAACGTTCACCGATGCACAGAGTGGTCCCTATTCCTCCCCAACAAACGACCAGGTCCAAAATATCTTTCTCTCTCTCTCTTCTCTTCATTCTTTTTTCTAGTCCTTAGGATGGAACCTCAGGCTTTTGTGAGTGCTAGGCAAGCACTCTCCCACTGAGCCATCCCTAGACCTCAGAAAGTCAATAGAGTGCCTGGGTGTGGTGGCGCACGCCTTTAATCCCAACACTTGGGTGGCAGAGGTAGGAAGATCACTGAGTTTGAGGCCAGAGACTACATAGTGAATTCCATGTCAGCTTGGGCTGGAGTGAGACTCTACTTCGAACCCCCCACCCCCCCAAAAAAAGACAATAGAGGCTGGTTGCGGTGGTTTGGTTCAGGTGTCCGCCCATAAACTTAGGTGTCCTGAATGCCAGGTTCCCAGCTGATGGAGATTTGGGAATTAACGCCTCCTGGAGGCAGTGTATTGTTGGGGGCGGGCTTAAGGATATTATAGACAGTTTCCCTTTGCCAGTGTTTGGCACACTCTCCTGTTGCTATTGTCCACCTGATGTTGGCCAGGGGGTGATGTCCACCCTCTGCTCATGCCATCGTTTTCCCTGCCATCATGGAGCTTCCCCTTGAGCCTGTAAGCCAAAATAAACCTCCCCCCCACACACACAAACTGCTCTTGGTTGTGTGATTTCTACCAGCAATGTGAACCTGACTGCTACAATAATGTTGGGACCAGGAGTGGGGCCATTTGCTGGTAGTCACCTAACTGTGTGGCTTTGGCCTTTTGGAGATGATTTTCTAGAGGAATGTGGAAGGATTTGAAACCTTGGCCTAAAAGATGTCTTTCAGTGCTGTAAGTACAGCTGATGGACTATTCTGGTCAGAGTTGAAAGATCTGAATGCAGTAAGAACTATGGACTGTGAGGTTTGGCTTGTGAGGGCGAGAAACAGCTTTGCCTGGACTGGGCTAGAAGCAGCTTGCATGAGAGGTCTGCTGTTATGCCCGTGTCCTGAGAACTTGTGTGGGGTTGCCTTGCATAGAAATGGACTGGTGTGAGCAGAGGGATATGGCACAGAAAGAAATCTTTAGACCAAAACTGCTGCCTGTTCAGCTACAATTGTATGAGAGATTTCAACCACTGAGATTGGGCCACCTGACCTGCACTGGGGCAACAGGAAGAATGTAGACTCTTTTGAAGGGGCCTGAGTGCTTAAGGAGTGTCCTGTTCTTTAAAGTCTTCTTTATTCCCACCTGGATTAACAAATTGGCACCCTACCTGGTATTGTGGAGTATAAGAAATGCAAGAAGGAAAGGGTCATTGAGTTTGCAACATGGTCTTGTGTTTTGGAAATGGCCATGGGCAGTGTGAAGCAGGTTTGCTGGATGCCTGCATGGAGACCCAGTGGAATCTTGAAGATGAACCATGGGTTGCAGTGGAGACCCAGTGGAGATGCTGGGACCACGAGATGGCTGCCAAGGAGAGCTGCCGGCCCTGATGAAGTTTCAGGACTGTGAGTAGCCTAGCTGGAGGGACGGAATTGGAATGCCAGAGACTTGTTGCTGGTTAGAATTACTGGACTTGGAGACTTGTCACTGGCTAGAGTTGTTGGACTTAGAGCTACAGAGTTTGATGTTTGCCCTGTTTAAATCTTCTATTGGCTGAATATTTCTTTGCTATGCCCAGTGCCATCTTTTAAGTGTTTATTCTGATCCATTATGGGTTTTGGGGGGATTTTCAGTATTATGGCTCAGTTAAAAGACCTTGGATTATGGGGATGTTTGAACATCATTAAGATTGACAAAAACTATGGGGACTTTTATAATTGGACTGAATGCATTGTATTTTCTATCATGTATGGTTATCAGTTTATGGGGGCCAGGGGCAGAATGTGGTGGTTTGATTCAGGTTCCCCCATAAACTTAGGTGTTCTGAATGCTAGGTTCACAGCTGATAGAAATTTGGGAATTAACGCCTCCTGGAGGCAGTGTATTGTTGGGGGCGGGCTTATGGGTATTATAGCCAGTGTCCCCTTGCCAGTGTTTGGCACACTCTCCTGTTGCTATTGTCCATCTTATGTTGGCCAGGGAGTGATGTCCACCCTCTGCTCATGCTATCATTTTCCCTGCCATCATGGAGCTTCCCCTTGAGCCTATAAGCCAAAATAAGGCCCCCCCCTTTTTTTGTCCAAAAGCTGCTCACGGTCGAGTGATTTCTGCCAGCAGTGTGAACCTGACTGCAACACTGGTCATGGTGGCACATGCCTTTAAGCCCAGTACTTAGGAGGCAGAGGTAGAGGAGCACTGTGAGTTCAAGGCAAGTCTGGGATTACAGAGTGAGTTCCAGGTCAGCCTGAGCTAGAGTGAGATCTTACCTTGAAAACAACAACAACAAAAGTCAATAGAAAACCACTGCTTGCTCTTTCTTTCTTTCTTTCTTTCTTTCTTCAAGGCAGGGTCTCATTCTAGCCCAGGCTGACCTGGAACTCACTCTGCCCCGGGCTGGCCTCGAACTCACAGTGATTCTCCTACCTGAGCCTCCTGAGTGCTGGGACTAAAAGTGAGCACCACCACACCCAGCTAAGACCCGCTGCCTTATTCCAAGGACCAGCTTCATGACCTTGACTGTCCCTTGGCCCTCACAGCTACATGGAGGGCAACGAAAGCAGCAGCAATGATGTGCTTCTGTACTTTGTGTTAAACGCACGCCTTCAACAACGGCCCTGGGGAGCAGGTGTGATCCTTGTCGTTTATAGGTTAAAAAAAAAAACAACTGAGGCAGAGGCTAGCTGAGGTCCAGAGAGCGTTTGTGGCAGAGGGACTGACACACAGGCCTGCATGAGCCCGTGGCCACCCTTGACTACAGGCGCCCGGGCCCTGGCTCTGAGAAACTGCATGCCAGACTTCATCAAGCCTCACCAACTGTGGGCGAGCGGAGGAATGTGGTAAGCTGCGGAGATGTGTAAACACTGGGCACCGCTGCTCCCCCCTCCGCGAGTGGCCGGATGGGAGAAGAGCTACTCACAGGGTCCTGGAAGCTGGTGCCCAGGTGCTCCATGGCGTAGTACAGCTGCCTCTTTTCCCCCAGGGACCGAAGGACGAACTGCTGGATATCCTGAGGAGGGTGGGGACAGTAAGGGAAGCAGACACAACAAGAAGGGAAAAGGAGAGAGTACGGAGGCCTGCAAGCTCCAAAAACCTGCCCCCATGCCTCTGGTAAGAGGAGTGTCACAGAAAATGTGCGTGTGCGTGTGTTGGCCTCCCCAGCACAGCCGGATATGTGGAGGCATGGAGCTGAGGCAGAAATCAGATGCCAGACTTGGGGTTCCCTCTGGCGGCTAGGGGGTTGGGTAAGAAGCCAGAATAGAGGGCAGAAAGCCAGGCACGGTGGCTCATGTCTGTAATTCCAGCACTTGAGAGACCAAGGTAGGTGGATCTCTGAGAGTTCAAGGCCAGACTAGGCTAGAGTGAGACCCAAACTCAAACAAACAAACAGAAACAACAACTAAAAGAGAAACAGGGGGACAGAATCCGGGCCACTTCTCGGGTACATGGTCACCTTTCTCGGCCCCAGGGCCGGGTCTCAGCTCTTCCAGCTGGGCTTGGTACTGGGTCAGAGCCTCTTTGGCAACGCCATCCTCCGGATAGAAGAGCAGGACGCTCAGAACATTCTCCATGGCCTGAGACAGATTCCCCACTGGAGACATAGGAGTATAGGGCAGAGGTATACAAGACAAGAACACAGACAGTTAGAGAAGGCTGTCTTCCAAGACCATCCAACTTCAAGAGCCCTGAGCCACCTTGGAGACATGCCCACCTAGTACTTCTTTCAAAAGGTTACCCAAGGGCTGGGGAAATTGCTCAGTGGTTAAAGGTGTTTTTTTTTTTTGTTTGTTTGTTTTTTGTTTTTGCAAAGCCTATGGCCTGGGTTTGATTCCCCAACACCCAAATAAAGCCAGACGCAAGAAATGGTGTAAGCATCTGGTATTTGTTGCAGCGAGTGGTAAGAGACCTTTGGCACACCCACCCACTCACCCACCCACACCCACATAAATAGCAATATATATATGTTTTGGGTTCTTTTTGTTGTTGTTGTTTTGCTTTTTCAAGGTACAGTCTCGCTCTAGCTCAAGCTGACCTGGAACTCACTATATAGTCTCAGGGTGGCCTGGAACTCATGGCGATCCTTCTACCTCTGCCTCCTGAGTGCTGGCATTGAAGGCGTGCGCCACCACGCCCAGCAATAGTAATAACTTTTAAAACGCTTACTCCATCGTACCTTTGCAAGCATAGCTCAGAGAAGAGGAAGAGAGGAGAAAATAAAGGCAGGCGAGAAGCAGGGGCCCTGTGAGACCCATCTCTTGAGTTTTTCACAGTAGCACCAAAGACAGACACCATCCAGAGGTGACAGGCCCCCACAGGCCCTAAGCATGAGACTATCGATGTGGAAATGGGATCGAAAGAGAGGGTTCAGTTTGCAAGCGGAAACAAGCCTTCGCTCCTAAGGTCCATGTTCCCCAGCTGACCCTGAGCATGGGCTTCGTGAAGCCACCTCAGCAGGCTAGGAAGGAGGTCGGGGACAGGGAAACTTCGACCCGGACGGGTGGCTGTGTCCGCCACACAGCGCTGCCGGCACTGCAGGACCCGGATCCAGTGTCCTGCAAAGACACATCTAGCCGTGGCTGTACACATGCGTCCGCTCACAGCCAGGCTCCCGGCAGGGCTGGGGCGGGCCGCGTGTCTTGCTTAGGCACCTCCGCCCTTCCCACGGCACATACACTCCCATTACCTGCAATGGCCTCATAGAGGCCTCCCTGGCTCTCAGCCCCTTCCTCCTCCTCCTGTCCTGCTCCCTGGTGCTCCTCAGGTCCCTCACAGCCAGCACGGCAGCTCTCGATCTGGGCCAGGCTCCCCTGCAGGGCTTCCTCTAGCCTGGGCAGTGCCAGCCCTGCCTCCTGCTGCCCTATCAGTTCCAGGGCAGTGTCATAGGCTGCCTGTGGGGAAGGGGAGCAGTCAAAGTCACCAGGGACTGGAGGAGGGGCTACCAAACAAGATTGGAGGGGGACAGGAGAGGGGCTCATTTGGAGCGTGAAATCGATGTCCCACAGCAAGCACCTCGGGGAGAGCACAGGTGTGGCCTCAGAATCAGAATGCTGGACTATCACACATCAGTGACCACAGAGGGAGCGAGGCCTAAGGAAGGGACTCTCCGTCCAGGGCCACTGAGCAGCCGAGGGTCTCCAGCAGGACAAAACCAGGGGACAAGACAGCGGGTTAGCACTGGGAGTCTCACCCAGTGCGGGGGCGTCTCCAGATCCCGGAAGCTCTGCGGCCGAACTCCAGCCATTCTCCTGTACTTAGCCATGTCCTCCCGCATCTGCAGGTGCGCTGGGTTTGCTACAAAGAAGGTGTGTGCTGCGGCGGCCGCCAAGTCCAGCTTCTTCAGCTGAGGAGCCAGAAGGGATGGGACCATCAGGGCCTGAAGGCGTGTGCGTGTGCGCTCAGACCTCGGTCCCCTCTCCAGCCTCCGCACCACGGACATGAGCTCCGCAGCTGTGTCACAGCCTCGTGTCCCGCTCCCCAGGCTGCAGATTCCCTGACGCCAGAGTGCTAGCATTCCCAAGTGTCTGGTACCCAGCAGAAACGAGTGGGTGGGCCCTGGACGGCATCAGTCTGGAAGACGATGGCTGGGGGAAGGTGGAGACGTAGGGAAGACCCGAGCCACTAGCAAAGCCTGCAGGTCTCTAGGACCCTGGGCGGAGGTGTGGGCAACCAGAACCCCCCCCCCGACTTGCAGCCACGTAGGCATCCGCTACCCAGACTCTGGATGGGATGCAGATTCCAGCCTCAGCCTTGCCTCCCTCCTGCAGCCGTTTGCTTCCCTAGTGAACCCCAGAGGAAGCTCACACCCCGAACCCCTACGCTGATCACACACACACACACACACACACACGTACGTCCCTGTCCTTGGGCTCATTCTGCCCCCGGTGCCCTGGGTCTTCCGTTCCCTAGCAGAGGGCATCCCCCGTAGGTTTCAAGGAAACCTGCTAAACTGGAACAGCAGAGCCCTCCCGGCGCCTCCCATCTTCTCGCTCCCCGGGGCGCCCCTCGGCCGCCTCCCGGGGACCCGCGCAGGCAGGTCGGGCACCCGGGGACCCGCGCACCTGGTAGTAGGCCCTCTGCAGGTAGTTGTAGGGCTCCCGGCGGCCGAAGGCGTCCCGGAGCGCGCTGCCCACGCGCAGCCGCGCCGCGCCGCCCGGGGCCGAGCCTCCGCGCGGCGCACTGGCCCAGGCACTCGGCGCGGCGGAGCGCGGCCCGCAGCAGCGCGGGCTCCCAGGCCCGGGGGTCGCCGTCGCCGTCGCCATCGCCGGGCGCGGGCCTCGGCGCCCGCCTCCCCCGCGCAGCTCGCCGCGCAGTCCCGCCGCGCGCGGCCCAGCGCCGCCCGGCTCCGCAGCGCCTCCCGCAGCAGCGCCACCGCCCGGGCCCAAGCCCCGGCCGCGTAGGCGCGCAGCCCGTCGGCGTAGAGCAAGTCCGGGGCCTGCGGGGGCGCCCCCGGGGACAGCGGGGCCAGGCCGGGGGGCTCGGAGGGCTCGGGGGACCCCGGGGGAGGCAGCAGCAGCAGCAGCAGCAGCCAGCGGAGGAGCCGGAGCATGGTGCCTGAGCCCCGGCCGGAGGGAAATGCGGGCGCCCGGGCGAGGCGGGGAGGGAGAGGAAGGGGGGCGAGGGGGAGGAGAAGGAAGGAGAGATGGAGAGGAGGAGGGAGAGGAAGGGGGATGAGGGGGAGGAGAAGGAAGGAGAGATGGAGAGGAGGAGGGAGAGGAAGAGGGATGAGGGGGAGGAGAAGGAAGGAGAGATGGAGAGGAGGAGGGAGAGGAAGGGGACGAGGGGAGGAGAAGGAAGGAGAGATGGAGAGGAGGAGGGAGAGGAAGAGGGACGAGGGGGAGGAGAAGGGAAGGAGAGAATGGGAGAGGAGGAGGGAGAGGAAGAGGAGCGAGAGGAGGGGGGGAGGAGGAAGGAAGGAGAGATGGAGAGGAGGAGGGAGAGGAAGGGGATGAGGGGGAGGAGAAGGAAGGAGAGATGGAGAGGAGGAGGGGAGAGGAAGGGGATGAGGGGGAGGAGAAGGAAGGAGAGGAGGGAGAGGAGGAGGGAGAGGAAGGGGGGAGGACGAGGGGGAGGAGAAGGAAGGAGAGATGGAGAGGAGAGAGGGAGAGAAGGGGGAAGAGGGGGAGGAGAAGGAGGAGAGATGGAGAGGAGGAGGGAGAGGAAGGGGATGAGGGGGAGGAGAAGGAAGGAGAGATGGAGAGGAGGAGGAGAGGAAGGGGATGAGGGGGAGGAGAAGGAAGGAGAGATGGAGAGGAGGAGGGAGAGGAAGGGGATGAGGGGGAGGAGAAGGAAGGAGAGATGGAGAGGAGGAGGGAGAGGAAGGGGGAGGAGGGGGAGGAGAAGGAAGGAGAGATGGAGAGGAGGAGGGAGAGGAAGAGGGGGCTGAGGGGGAGGAGAAGGAAGGAGAGATGGAGAGGAGGAGGGAGAGGAAGGGGGAAGAGGGGGAGGAGAAGGAAGGAGAGATGGAGAGGAGGAGGGAGAGGAAGGGGGAGAGGGGGAGGAGAAGGAAGGAGAGATGGAGAGGAGGAGGGAGAGGAAGGGGGAAGAGGGGGAGGAGAAGAAGGAGAGATGGAGAGGAGGAGGGAGAGGAAGGGGGATGAGGGGGAGGAGAAGGAAGGAGAGATGGAGAGGAGGAGGGAGAGGAAGGGGACGAGGGGGAGGAGAAGGAGGAGAGATGGAGAGGAGGAGGGAGAGGAAGGGGAAGAGGGGGAGGAGAAGGGAGGAGAGATGGAGAGGAGGAAGGGGACGAGGGGGAGGAGAAGGAAGGAGAGATGGAGAGGAGGAGGGAGAGGAAGGGGATGAGGGGGAGGAGAAGGAAGGAGAGATGGAGAGGAGGAGGGAGAGGAAGGGGGGACGAGGGGGAGGAGAAGGAAGGAGAGATGGAGAGGAGGAGGGAGAGAAGGGGACGAGGGGGAGGAGAAGGAAGGAGAGATGGAGAGGAGGGGGAGAGGAAGGGGGACGAGGGGGAGGAGAAGGGAGGAGAGATGGAGAGGAGGAGGGAGAGGAAGGGGATGAGGGGAGGAGAAGGAAGGAGAGATGGAGAGGAGGAGGGAGAGGAAGGGGGATGAGGGGGAGGAGAAGGAAGGAGAGATGGAGAGGAGGAGGGAGAGGAAGGGGGGACGAGGGGGAGGAGAAGGAAGGAGAGATGAGAGGAGGAGGAGAGGAAGGGGAAGAGGGGGAGGAGAAGAAGGAGAGATGGAGAGGAGGAGGAAGGGGGAAGAGGGGGAGGAGGAAGAAGGAGAGATGGAGAGGAGGGAGGGAGAGGAAGGGGGACGAGGGGGAGGAGAAGGGAGGAGAGTGGAGAGGAGGAGGGAGAGGAAGGGGGAAGAGGGGGAGGAGAAGGAAGGGAGAGATGGAGAGAGGAAGGGGACGAGGAGGGAGGAGACGGAAGGAGATGGAGAGGGGAGGGAGAGGAAGGGATGAGGGAGAGAAGGAAGAGGAGGGAGAGGAGGAGGGAGAGGAAGGGGACGAGGGGAGGAGAAGGAAGGAGAGATGGAAGAGGAAGGAAGGGGACGAGGGGAGGAGAAGGAAGGAGAGATGGAGAGGAGGAGGGAGAGGAAGGGGATGAGGGGGAGGAGAAGGAAGGAGAGATGGAGAGGAGGGAGGAGAGGAAGGGGGGACGAGGGGGAGGAGAAGGAAGGAGAGATGGAGGAGGAGGGAGAGGAAGGGGACAGAGGGGAGGAGAAGGAAGGAGAGATGGAGAGGAGGAGGGAGAGGAAGGGGACGAAGGGGGAGGAGAAGGAAGGAGAGATGGAGAGGAGGAGGGAGAGGAAGGGGATGACGGGGGGAGGAGAAGGAAGGAGAGATGGAGAGGAGGAAGGGGATGAGGGGGAGGAGGAAGGAAGGAGAGATGGAGAGGAGGAGGGAGAGGAAGGGGACGAGGGGGAGGACGAAGGAAGGAGAGATGGAGAGAGGAGGGAGAGGAAGGGGACTGAGGGGGAGGAGAAGGAAGGAGAGATGGAGAGGAGAGGAGAGGAAGGGAAGAGGGGAGAGAGAAGGAAGGAGAGATGGAGAGGAGGAGAGAGAAGGGGATCGAGGGGGAGGAGAAGGAAGGAGAGATGGAGAGGAGGAGGGAGAGGAAGGGGACGAGGGGAGGAGAAGGAAGGAGAGATGGAGAGGAGGAGGGAGAGGAAGGGGACGAGGGGGAGGAGAAGGAAGGAGAGATGGAGAGAGGAGGGAGAGGAAGGGGACGAGGGGGAGGAGAAGGAAGGAGAGATGGAGAGGAGGAGGGAGAGGAAGGGGAAGAGGGGGAGGAGAAGGAAGGAGAGATGGAGAGGAGGAGGGAGAGAAGGGGACGAGGGGAGGAGAAGGAAGGAGAGATGGAGGAGGAGGAGAGGAAGGGGACGAGGGGGAGGAGAAGGAAGGAGAGATGGAGAGGAGGAGGGAGAGGAAGGGGGATGAGGGGGAGGAGAAGGAAGGAGAGATGGAGAGGAGGAGGGAGAGGAAGGGACGAGGGGAGGAGAAGGAAGGAGAGATGGAGAGGAGGAGGGAGAGGAAGGGGATGAGGGGGAGGAGAAGGAAGGAGAGATGGAGAGGAGGAGGGAGAGGAAGGGGGACAGGGGAGGAGAAAGGACGAGAGAAGGAGAGATGGAGGGAGGGAGAGGAAGGGGATGAGGGGGAGGAGAAGGAAGGAGAGATGGAGAGGAGGAGGGAGAGGAAGGGGGATGAGGAGGAGGAGAAGGGAGGAGAGATGGAGAGGAGGAGGAGAGGAAGGGACGAGGGGGGAGGGGAAGGGAGGAGAGATGAAGAGGAGGAGGGAGAGGAAGGGGACGAGGGGGAGGAGAAGGAAGGAGAGATGGAGAGGAGGAGGGAGAGGAAGGGGGACGAGGGGGAGGAGAAGGAAGGAGAGATGGAGAGGAGGAGGGAGAGGAAGGGGACGAGGGGGAGGAGAAGGAAGGAGAGATGGAGAGGAGGAGGGAGAGGAAGGGGGACGAGGGGGAGGAGAAGGGAGGAGAGATGGAGAGGAGGAGGGAGAGGAAGAGGGATGAGGGGGAGGAGAAGGAAGGAGAGATGGAGAGGAGGAGGGAGAGGAAGGGGAATGAGGGGGAGGAGAAGGAAGGAGAGATGGAGAGGAGGAGGGAGAGGAAGGGGGATTAGGGGGAGGAGAAGGAAGGAGAGATGGAGAGGAGGAGGGAGAGTGGGTCGAATTTGGGCGAGAAGGGAAAATGGAGTGAAGGGGGCATAATGGAGCGGCCTCTGTGGATGGCAGTGACTCCAGCCCTGGGGTGTAACTGGGGCGGCGTTCCTTGCATCCCTGCGCCCCGCAGAAAGGAGTGTGGACGCTTCCCACGTGCCCATGTGCCCCTGTTCACCTGTGTGTCAAGCCAGAGAAGGAGCTCTGAAATGCAGCCTGAAAGATAGGCCTGGGCGCCACTTTGGCCCCGAACCTTTTACTGCTCAGAAAATGCAGCCCTGGCCAGACTTGGGGCAGCAAGAGGGCTGATCCCTTGTGATGAAACCACCTCCATGGCTCTGAGCAAAGGTCCTTCCTGCCTCCAACCAGCAAATCCAGGTCTCCTCCCGGGCCCCTCCCCAGAGCCACGTGCTCAGGCCTGGCTCCCCCGTCTGCCTGCTGCAGTGGGGTCTCGCCGTGTGTCTCCCCACCTCTTCCCCCAGAGCCTCCTCGCTCCATTTTGTCCTCAGGGAGCCCCTCCCCACCCCCACCGGCCTCTGACCATATCCTTTGTAGCCACAGACACGGGGACACCAAGGTTTCCATGGCAACACTTCAGACTTTAATACGTTTTGCTAGAGGTGACGGAAGGTGTAGGATGTCTGGTCTGGTCACTGTAAGGAAAAGAAAAGGGGCTGCAGAGCCCAGATCTAGTTCCCATCTCCCTGGAGTCTGGAGGAAGCTGCCGGTAGGCTCAGGGCCTCAGTGAGGTGGGCTCACCCAGGATCCCTCCTCTTGAGTCCAACAGGCCCCTCTGGGCTTCACAGGGTCAGCTGGGGGAAGATGGGGTTGCCTGGGCCCCACGGTCTTCCCCAGGCCCTTGCGCTGCCCTCGCTGCCTGTGAGGGAGCAGCGTCTCCCTGAGCTGAACCCCAAAGGAAGCCCAGCAGGCCGGCTATCGGGAGACCCAAGGGACAGTCGCCGGGGTGAGAGGCCCAGCGGCCTGGGTCGGCGAGGAGAAGGTCCTGGTGAGGCAGTTGGAGAAGGAAGAGGAGTCTCATCAATGAAGGTGGTGATCTCCTCTCGGAAGAAGCCAGGGCCCCGGGGGGGTCCCCCACTTGATCCCAGAATCCCACTTTCAAGGAACTGGCGCAGGCTGGCCAGACCCCCCCCTTCAGCCTCTTCTATGTCCTTGTCTTCCAGCATGTGCCTCTGTCCCAGGTAGTCAGGAGGGCCGCCAAGGGCCCGGCTCTGGGCTGGAAGGATCCGGATGTCATCAGAGGAGGACCACTTGTGCAGGAAGGAGCCCGGTGCCCGGGGAGTAGAGAAGATGTTGGTGTCGTCATGGGACAGCCGGCGGGACAGGGGGACCTGGGGAAAGGAGCAGGTGGGACGTGAAGGTCTCGCCGAAACACAGGCGAAGGGAGCAGGGACCAAGTTAGAGACCCCACACGATGGCCTCGCACATGAGCTTCTCTAGATCACGTGCTCCATCCGGCTCGCAGCCGTGGTTCCGAGAGACCTTAGGGAGCCTTTCTCCCCTGGGCTTTTCCGTCACCCCGCAGGCCAAGGCCAAGGCTATGCCCGGGAACTCGAGTGCGGTGGGCCCTCCAGTCCCATACCTGTAAGTAGTGGACTCTCTCGAGAGGGGGAAAGAGCATGTGGCGTCCAGGCAGCAGCTTCACCTGGGTGGGGTCTCGGGCCCCTGATCCTGTGGCCCCGTTAGCGTCAAAGTGAACTTTGCACACTCGGCCATCCGTATAGTCATCACAGCCCCCATCTAGGAAAGAAAGGGGTCAGAGTGGCTTCAGGCAGAGAACATGCACCCTGCCCCTTTGTAGGTGTCTGGAGACCCCTGCGGCTACCGTGGCTTCCATCAGTCTGAAAGCTCCCAGAGGGCCAAGAGAGTGGCTAGCATTGTTGCATTTAACACTACTTCAAATAGACCTGTTTACTGAAACAATTTCGTGCCCTTCTCTTAAGAATTGCCCCCAAGGCAGGAGTCTCTCTCAGGAAGCTTAGTTTCCTTTACTGGCATGTCTTTCTTTGCAGTAGGCATTGGGACTGTATCTCTGGCCCTCTGCTGGCCAGGGACCAAGCTGGGAAATGTAGGCTTCTCAAATATTATTTGAGAGAGAAGAGACAAAGAATGGGCACTCCAGGGCCTCTAGTCCCCACAAACGAATGCCAGATGCATGTGCCGCCTTGTGCATCTGGCTCATCTGGGTGCTGGGAAATCAAACCTGGGTCCTTTGGCTTCACAGGCAAGCACCTTAACCTCTAAGCCATCTCTCCAGTCCCCCCTTTTATTTATTGTTTTGTTTTTGTTCTTTCGAGGCAGGGCCTCTCCCTAGTGCAGGCTGACCTGGAATTCACTATGTAGCCTCAGGGTGGCCTCGAACTCACGGCGATCCTTCTACCTCTGCCTTCCAAGTGCTGGGATTAAAGACGTGTGCCACCACGGCCAGCTCCTTTTTTTTTTAAACAAAATATTTATTTGTTTAAATGTAGGCTTCTAAAGAGGAGCAGAGGCACAGTGAAGAAAGCCCTGAGTGCAGAAGCAAGAGCCTTTAAATTAACCAGGGAGCCATCTCTCCGGCCGGCTCAGTGCACAAGAAAGCAGGTCATGGATGGCAAAGTGCATTGGTTAGGCATAGGGGATCCTGCAGCTGACTCTAGCTCTGTCCAGCAGGGGGCACTCCAGGACAGCCCAGCTCCTTAAGATGGTAGAGAAACGTGTCTAGGAAAAGAAAAGCCGGGGCCCCTCCTCTGACCGTCATCGCCGTCCTCCTCGGACATTATAGCCACGCACTGCTCCCATACGGTGCGCACGTCGGCCCGGTAGCGCTCACAGGACCAGATGAAGGAGGGCAGCAGCAGCGTCTGGGCCATGGAACACCACAGCACGGCCAGCACCATCCACGGTGGGGCCGAGTCTGACTTGAGGGAGAAGAAACTCACCACCTGGCAGGGGACAGGGAGTGGAAGGTCAGAGTCCAGGGGACCACCTGAGCCTGACGTCTGTCCCTAATGCCGCTGATGGGCAAGGCAGCAGGAAGGGAGGAGGGATGAGCGGAGGAAAAGAACTGAAAGGGAGGTCCGAGAATGTTGGAGAAAAAACCCTGGGGGTTAGGAGAGAGGAAGGAAGGCATAGGAAACCCAGAAACAGGGGACTGGATAAGGTGGTGGGGTGAGCCGTGGGTCTTCCACCCAGGGGTGCTCAGAGACTGTAATCTCTAGAGGACGTTAAGTTTGGTGGTTTGTTTGTGTTTGGTTTTCCGAGGTAGGGTTTCACTGTAGCCCAGGCTGAACTGGATTCACTGTGTAGTCTCAGGGTGGCCTCGAACTCTTGGTGATCCTCCTACCTCTGCCTCCCTAGTGCTGGGATTAAAGGTGTGCGTGACCACGCCTGGCAAATTTCTTTGCTGTCTGTCTGTCTCCGGAAGACATTAAGGAATGGAGACTGGCTCTGGGCTGGCTGGGTAACAAGTTGAAAGGTGGAATGGCAAGGCGGATGATGGAACTGACAATGTTGAATTGTGTACACCACAACGGAGCTGGGAGGTGGGTAGTGGGAACTACAAGGTGGATGATAGAGGGAATCACAGATGGCTCAGGAGACAGGTAGAAGAGAGGAAGGTGACAGAACTGGAGGAGACATGACGGAGGTTCTGCATGGCTGAAAGAATGAGAGGTCAGATGTTGATGCTGGGACTTTAGGACATATGGGGGGACCCGCATCTCACCAAGATAGGCACCCCCGTGAGCGAGTCATAGAGAAAGACGATGGCGCTGACCAAGTTGGTGACTTGCAGGGACGTCTTAGCCGACTCGGAGCCATCCAGTGAGGACCGCCGCTTCCCTCGGGTATCTTCCACCACGATGGCTGGCACCTCAAAAGCCGGACGGGTACCCAAGCCTCCCAACCCGCCGGCCTTGGCTCCCCCACTGCCCCTTGCTCTTCGGGCCTGCCGAGCCCTCCGGGGCCGGGCCCACAGTGTCTGGTAGAAGGTGATGGCCACGCAGACCAGGCCCATGACGATGCCTCCGAGTAGCAGGAGGCTGAAGCAGACGCCAAAGCCGAGGCCGATCTTGGAGACTATGAACTGGCACCCCCGGGCATAGTAGCGCTCGCCGTTGTTGTGCCAGCCAATGGAGGGCAGCGTGGAGAGGATGAAGCTCACCATCCAGATGCCCATGACGGCGTGGAGAGCCTGCTTCTTGGCGTTGCTGAGGCGGTAGTTAACGGGCCAGCGCACCATCCACATTCGGTGGTAGGACAGCGAGGCGACGGTGAAGCAGGTGGCCAGGGCCAGTGTGTAGTAGGTGGACACGAAGACCTTGCAGATGCTCTCGTTCCAGTCATAGTCCGAGGAAGCCTGGCGCCGCAGCTGCACCACGGCGAAGGTGGTGAGGGGCACGGCGGCCATGAGGATGTGCGTGCCCGCTAGGAAGCAGAGCAGCAGCTCCAGGGGCTTGTGCTTCTGCTGCTTGGCGGAGATGCTGAGGATAATCCAGGCGTTGGCCAGCAGGGCCAGGAGCCCGCAGGCCAGCCAGGACAAGGCATTTGAGCGCAGGGAGGCCTCTTCTGCCCCCAGCCCGCCCCGAGCCATCCTATCCTCAGCCCCCCACCCCCCTTGGAACTCCTGGGGGCGGGGGCTAGGTCTCACCCGGGAGCTCCACTCGTACAAACCCCCATGATGCCCGCAGTCCTTGCCCAGTAGCCAGGCAGGCTACCACCAGGTCACTCCCCCACTACTCAGTAGTGCATGACTGACCCAGCTGAGGCCAAGTGGCCAGGGCAGGCGAGGAGATGGTGGGTCAGCAGAGGAGGGCCTCAGCCTCCGTGATGAGTGGGACCCTTCCTGAGGTATCCCATAACTGCTGGACGAAGCAAGCTGGCTAGAAGGCTGTCTGGGAAGCTCTGATCCCCATGCTGGGACTTGCAAGTCTCTTTTTCTTCTAGTTCTTGGCCAGTCAGAGAATCTTCCAGATGCCACCGAGGGGCTTGGGGTGGGGCTCAGCCACCTCGGCAAGCTGCAAGGGAAGATGAGATGGGGTTGCAGTGACCAGGCCTAGACTGTACTGTAGCCCAACTTCTTGTGACACCTTGCTCTTAAAATTACAGAAAGGACTAACTGCCAAGGGTCACCGGGGGAGGGGGGGGTCATTCAGAGCATTTCCCTGCCTTAAGACAGGTGCTACTTACCTGTTCAGAAGCCTACGCTTCCAGACCACCAGGAACACACGTGATCTTCGTTCCGTTTCCCTCCCTCTCAGGCCTTCCTCCCTGCTCTAGGACTCTCAGCTTGCCTTACACTAGTCCCAGCTCGGAAATCCCACCCCAGTCTTCATGTCCTCAAATTTCTCTTCTGAGCTACTGGTGGAGGCAATGACGTCTTTCTTCTCGGGAGTGCCCAGGATAGCGCCTTCCTTGCCCGCCGTCCTCCTGGCCCGGGCAGTCTGGGTACTCTGCCCACTCCCTCAAGCCTGGCTGTTCTTCCCGCAGCTTCCCCAGGGCAATGGGAAAATGGGAGACGAGACTGGAACCGAAGGAGGAGCTAGGGAACCCGAAGGCGGGGGAACCACTGACATCAGACGCATCCAGAAATGGAAAGAGGGGGAACTAGGGAGAAGGAAGAGAGTTGGGGCAGAAGAGAAAGAAGGGGGCAAAGTGGCAGCATCTGAAAATAGAAGACAGAGCTCAGAAGCCCCTTGAGAGGAGGCCTTGGAGGAAGGAGGGATGGAAGTAGAGGGTGGGGTGGGGGCGGGGGTGTGTGTAAGGCCGGGAGGCTGGGAAGACAAGCCTGACATTCAGTGAGAGGCCTGGCCTAGCTAGGACACTTGGAGTCTCCTCCCCTGGCCCAGAGCCTCGGCTTCCCTTTGCAGGAGGAGGGTCCTGATGATCATGACAACAGTTCAGTGAGCCATGGGGAGGGGGCTAGGAGGAAACCAGGTGAAACTTGGAAAGAGTGGAGGCTCTAAGAATGGGCGTGATGGCTTTGGGCAAAGGGGGGTAAAAATGGAGCACGGGGCTGTCGCTCTGTATTTCCTGCATGACAGCCTCAGACCCTTGCTGTCACCGAGAAGTCCCAGTCCAACCCCCGCCCCACCTTTGTCTTTCCCTGAGCCCAGCACACCCTAGTTACCATGGCAATGGCCAGCCAGAGGGAAGTGCAGAGAAATGGCCTGGAGCACCCCCACCCACCCACCCACTATCCTCTCCTACAACCTTGGACCCCTTCCCAGCCACCTCCCCCAAACCCAGCTGGTGGGTTAGGGAAGAAAGACGGAGCCAGCGGAGGAGGGAGGGAAGGAGGGAGGGAGGGAGGGAAGACGATGTGAAGGACAGGGAAGGGGTGAAGGGCACAGATCCAAGAGGAGAAGGAGGGGACCTGGGGGGGGGGGGGCTTTCAGGCCCACGGAGCTCCGTCGCCCTTCGCGAAGAAGGGGTAAGGTCAGGCAGCTCCTCCCTCCGGCCCCCCGCCGCGCTCTCCGGGCGAGGATCGGGGGGGGGGGGCAGAGACGGCAGGTG
Organism: Dipus sagitta; assembly: GCA_036346955.1. Taxonomy (NCBI): domain Eukaryota; kingdom Metazoa; phylum Chordata; class Mammalia; order Rodentia; family Dipodidae; genus Dipus; species Dipus sagitta. The sequence goes on along the minus strand of CM070789.1, from coordinate 24,541,596 downwards.
GCTGGGCAGCGGGCGCGCCCCGAGGGGCCGATGGGCGGCGGCGACTCCGGGGACGGGGCTGGGGTCGCCTTACCTCGGGGGGCTGCACCCCGCAGTGCCGGGGAGACGCGCTCCCGCCGCGGCCCGCCCGGGCTCCGGCGCCCGCCGACTCCTCCTCCTCCTCCTCCTCCCCGCCGCCGTCGTCCGCGCCCGGCACCCGCCCTCCGCCCGCGCCCCGGGGTCAGCGGCCTGCCGGCGGGGCGCGGAGCCGGGGGGCTGCGAGGGTGAAGCCCGGGCAACGTGGCCGGCGCGGTCCCGGACGGGGAGGCGCGAGCGGGGGCCCCGGGGAGCGGACTGCACTGGTGACGCCGCCCGAGCTCTGCCCCCACTCCATCCCGGCTCGCTTTTTTTTATTTATTTCTTTTTTTCTTTTTTTTTTTTTTTTCTCCAACACGCACAAGCCCAGAGAAGCATCTGGTGTTGTCGCGGACCGCGGAGCGAGGTGCTGGCGGAGGAGGAAGCGTGCGTGCCCTGGGGCGCAGCTCCGAGCTGCACGAGGCCTGCGGGCAGCCCGGGAAAGGGGGTGGGGGTGGGGGGCTTGCGATGTCAACTGGGGCTGAAGGTGGGGTTGCAGGGGGTCGAAAAAGGAGGTGGGCTCCGTCGTGCACAGAGGCACTGCTTCCTCCTGGAACACAAGTGCGCGCTGATGTTGGGGTACACACGACTGGCACATTACAGGTTCTCGTAGTCCTCGCTCGTGCCACACACACAGGGGCGACAGGAAAGCACATGTCACCCCTACAGTCTTTCCCCCTTGGCTTATCACTGTGCTCTTTGAGGTGTGGACTTGGGGGTTTGCAATCACCTTCCAGGGAATTTTCCTTCCCAAGAGAAACCCCACGTACTCCCTGTGCCCATCCTGGCAACCTCTGCTCTGGGCCTGTCCTCTTTAAAAACTGCAGGGTCCTCAGGGAGGCGGGGAGGCTCTCTTATTGTCTCTGTCACACACAGAGAGACATGCAAGAAATACATCCTTACAGTCCGTTTATTGCATTTTTTTTCTGTCAGCTCGGGGAAACAGTGTGTGTGGGGGGGGGGCCGCGGGGCACAAACACGAAGTCAGTACTGAGGAACCTGGCAGCAATTCGCTGGTCTTCTAGAAGAGGCAAGGAGGAAACAAAGGAGGGGGGAAAAAAAGGAAGGGAAAGAACTGAGACTGAGGAAGGGGAGTGAGAGAGGTAGAGGAAGCTGGGGACCCTCAGAAACAGATCAAGAGCAGGGGAAACAATACTTGGAACCCCGATTTTCCCGAGTCCTAAGCGGCTTGGAGAAGGAGGGAGGAGGGTGCAGAGCCTATCACCTTTCACAAAGTCCGCTCCTAAGTGCCTCCTTGTCCAGCGAAGCTCACCTCCCAGGTTCTGCGTACACTCAGTGGCAGGTTTCTAGGCGTGTGTCCGGTGCTCCCAGCTGCCTAGAGTTTTGTCCTACTGTAAAGTCTTGACCACCCGTGGTGCCGAAGGGGGGATTCAATGCAGAAGGCCCTCCTTTACTGTTTTGAAGTCTCTGAGACAGATCCACCCTGCGGGCTGTGCTCCTGTGTCTCCAAAGGCGTCACCAGCTGCTCCAGAGATCTGTGTGGTACTGGTGTTTGTCCCCGCATTAAGAACCAGCACTAGGGCTGCAGGCATGGCCTACCAGTTAGGGGCACTTGCCTGCAAAGCCTAAGGACCCAGGCTCGATTCCCCAGTACCCACGCAATCCAGCTGCACAAGATGGCACGTGTGTCTGGAATGGATTTGCAGTGGCTGGAGGCCCTGGCGCACCCACTCTCTCTCTTTCTTTCTCTCTATCTGCCTCTTTCTCCCTCTCTCTCAAGTAAATAAATTTAAAAAAGAAGAAGAATCAGTATTAACTGCTGGCTGTGTGACATTGGACAGTCATTCAGCTTAAATTCCATTTTACTGAAGATTGGTCTTGTCAGTGCCGGCCTTGTAGGGTTTTCAAAAAAGTTCAATAGAATGTGAAACTGGTTTATAAGTGAAGACGTTCATAATAGGAGGAAAGGATGATGACATCAAAATAAAAGAGACTGATTGAGAGGGGGAGGGGATATGATGGAGAGTGGACTTTCAAAGGGGAAAGTGGGGGTAGGGAGGGCATTACCATGGGATATTGTCTACAATTACGGAAGCTGTCAATAAAAATAAAATGGAGATGTGATGTGCAGGCGATAAAGAATTAGGTCTGTGGACAGTGTGTGGCTGCATGTGGCAGGGGGCGGGCACGCCCGGATGCTGATCAGAGTGAGAGCTATGGCCCCACCAACTCCCAGAGAAGCAGGCCGCGGGGCGCCCTCAGGCCCCTTCAGGAGCTTTTGGATCCTCATGGCTGCTTGACTGGCTGTGATCTGGACAAATCCTCAGGCTCTTTGATGTGCTGTGTGTTTCCAGACGCCCCATCCTCCAGGACAGGCAGGGCTAGTCCTGGGCACTGCTCTGAGATCCAAGTGGACAAATGGGGGCAGGAGACACAAAAAGAATCAGAGACTGGCGAGCGCTTGGGTGAGAAAAAAACAAAGTAGATGAGGTCGTGAAAGAAGGCTGACAGCAAGCTCTGCTGCTGGGCTTGCAGACAACAAGGGGGAGCCGGTGGCCAGTCGTGGAGAAGAGCAGAGCTGCTACATTCACGGGGTCCCCAGGGGTCCCCAGGCCGCAGCCCGCGGGGCTGACGGGGCTCAGATGAGATTCGGAGTCTTCCGCAGCCGGCTGGAGGAAAGAGTCCGGGGACCGAGTCCATTTGCCAGCCCTGTAACCCTCCAGGGCTTCCGGGGTTCACCTTTCTGGGTTTGCCCAGAGATGCCTGATGTTCCCTCACCTTTCAGCTCCCCCCCCCACCTCTGCCCCTCTTCCCTACCTCCCTTCCTGCCTCCTGTCATCTCCATCACATCCTCTTGGCCCCCATGTGCTTGTCCTACCTCTCAGCACCCCCCCCCAACTCCTCCTTCCTGTCTAGGCGCATCCCTTTGCCCCCCCCCCATCCTCCCCTTTCTCCCCTTCCTGCCCCGCAGCCCAGATCCTTACTGGGGGCACTGGCACGTCTTCTTCTCGCTGAGGAGCCTCTTGATCTGAGACATCCGCTCTGCCTGGCGCTGCCCAGGGACAAGGAAGGGGGTCATGAGGGCAGCAGGCCTCCAGGAGGGAGGTGCCCCTTGGGGGGACGGAAGGGGAGGGCTGCTCCTGCCCATCTCCTTCTAAGTGGGATCTGGGGCGGGGTCCTGGTCTTCAGTCAGGGACTGAGCAGAGAGCTGGGCTATGAGCCAGTGACACATGGCAGTACTGTCCCCGAGCACAAGACACAAGGAAGGGCTCCCTGAGGGACAGGAAGGGGGGGCTCCGGGAGGCCCACTCACCCGCTTGTGCACACACTTGACACAGCAGACGATGCAGAGCCCAGCGAAGGCCAGAAAGCCGAACGTGCCCCCTAGCACGACGGCCAGGAACATGGGCTGGTCCTGGTTCCACTCTGTGGGCAAAACTGCAAGAGAGAAGGGATATGGAGATGGGAAGGGTAGCTCAGCGGTAGGGCCCTCGTTTAGCACGTGCGGAGCTCTGGTTTCCATCGCTAGTACCGCCGAGGGAGACGTCCTGAGTGCCTCCGTGTGAGACCCGGAGCCTACCGGAGAACAGATTGACGGGTGGTCCTGAGACAGAGAGGAAGGCACACGGGGCTCTCCAAGGCCACCAGGCCCAGAGGCTGCAGAGCTGGGGAGGGATTTTGTTTTAGAGACACAGGGTGATCTGGAGAGCCGGAAGCAGTGATCCAGACGCTAGGCCTGAGCATGTGTGTCTGTGTGTGCGTGTGCGCACGTGCATTTGGGGTTGGAGGGCAGACAAGGGGGACACAATTCTTAGGCTGTAGACCTCACGGAGGTAGAAATGTGCAGGGCACAAGTGGGAACTTAGAGATCAGGACCACACCTAGCTCCTCGCCTCCATGTCTAGGTCACCATACATAGCTTCCCCCTCTCCGAGGAGCCTCTGGGAAGGTCCCACGGCTGGGGGCAGGCTGGAACTGACACACTTACCCTGGATCTCGGAGTCCATCACCAACTCATCCCCGTCACTCAGCAGACACTGCCACAGCCCCGCCGCAGGGGCCTGCACCTGAATGACCTTCTCCTGCTTGGAGACACGGGGCTCCTGGTTCTCCAGCATCAAGCTCAGCTTCAGCTTGGGGGAGGTGGGTCCCCACACCTCACAGACCAAACTGTTCTGGGACTGAGTCACTGCAGAGAAAGGAGGCTGAAACTGGCAGCCTGGTGCTCGAGGTTCCCAGCACCTTAAAATGTTAAGACTAGGGGTGGAGGGATGGCTTAGCGGTTAAGGCGTTTGCCTGCAAAGGCAAAGGACCTCGGTTCGATTCCCCAAGACCCACATAAGTCACATGCACAAGGTGGCGCATGCATCTGAAGTTCGTTTGCAGTGGCTGGAAGCCCTGGTGCGCCCATTCTCTCTCTCTCTGCCTCTTTCCCTCTCTCAAATAAATAAATAAAAATAAAATATTTTAAAATAAATAAATCTAACTAGATAAAATGATGAAAAACAATCATTGAAGTGTAAGACTGGATAAAATGATGAGAATGATCATTTAGGTGGGCAGCTTTTTCACCTTTTTTAATTAATTAATTTATTTTTTTAATTTGGAGGTAGGGTGTCACTCTAGATCAGGTTGACCTGGAATTCACTGGGTTTTTTTTTTTTTTTTTTTTTTTTTTTTTTTTGTTTGTTCTGCTTTTGGAATTCACTATGTGTCTCAGAGTAGCCTGGAACTCACAGCCCCCCTCACCTCCCCCCCTCCCCCCCGCCCCTGTGTTGGTATTAAAGGCATGCCCCGCCACGCCCAGCCAGCTCTACTTTTTTTCTTAAGATTTTTTAAAAAACATTTATTTATTTATTAGAGACACAGAGAGAGAGAGAGAGAATGGGCATGCCAGGGCCTCTAGCCACTGCAAATGAACTCCAGACACATGCGCCACCATGTGTGTCTGGCTTACGTGGGACCTAGAGAATTGAACCAGGTTCCTTAGGCTTTGCAAGCATGCACCTTAACCGCTAAGCCATCTCTCCAGCTCTACTTCTTGTTTGTTTGATTTGTTAGTGGTGCTGGAGATTGAACCTGGGACCTTATGCATGCTAGGCAAGCACTCTACCACTGAGCTATACATCTCCTCCAGCTCTACTTTAAATTTTTTAAATGTATTTATTAGAGAGAGAGAGAGGGAAAGAGAGAGATAGAGAGAGAATGGGCATGCCAGGGCTTCTAGCCACTGCAAACGAACTCCAGATGCATGTGCCACCTTGTGCATCTGGCTTATGTGGGATCTGGAGAATCAGACCAGGGTCCCTAGGCTTCACTAGCAAGAGCCCTATCCACTAAGCCATCTCTCCAGCCATTTTTCTTTCTTTTTTTTTTTTTTTTGAGGTAGGGTCTCACTCTAGCCCAGGCTGACCTGGAATTCATTATGTAGTCTCAGAGTGGCCTGGAACTCATGGTGATCCTCCTACCTCTGCCTCCCAAGTGCTGGGATTAAAGGCGTGTGCCACCATGCCCAGCCAGCTCTGCTTTTAAAAATACATATATATTATTATTTTTATTTATTTATTTACTTGAGAGAGAGAGAATGGGCACATAAACGAACTCCAGACACATGTGACACCATGTGCATCTGGCTTACGTGGGTCCTGGAGAATCAAACCTGGGTCCTTTGACTTTACAAGCAAGCACCTTAACCACTAAGCCATCTCTCCAGCCAGCTCTGCTTTTTATTAGCTGTGAGTTTCTGGGCAAATTACTTAACAACCTGCACCCTAGGTAATAATGAAATAAGTGCATGCCTGTGAAGTGTGTGAATGGAGCCTGTCATGTGCTAAGCATAAAAGTTGGCACTTGGGAGGCTGCGATAGGAGGATGACCGTGAATTCGAGGCTAGAATGAGACTACATAGTGAATTCCAGGTCAGCCTGGGCTAGAGCAAGACTGACCTTGAAGAAAAAAAAAGAGCCATTATTTGTAAAGTTGATATAATCACATGGAGAGAAGAATGCAAGGCTGGAGGGATGGCTTAGCAGCTAAGGCATTTGTCTGCGAAGTCAAAGGACCCAGATTCGATTCCCCAGGACCCACATAAGCCAGATGCACAAGGTTGTGCATGCATGTGGAATTTCTTTGCAGTGGCTGAAGGCCCTAGCACGCCCATTCTCTCTATCTGCCTCTTTCTCTCCCTCTCTTTCTCAAATAAAATAAAATAAAATAAAATAAAAGGAATGCAAAGACCATTTAGCTGGGCAGAGTGGCTTTAATTCCAGCATTCAGGAGGCTGAGGCAGGAGGATTAGCTTGAGTTTAAGGCTAGCCTTGGTTATAAGAGTGAATTTCAGGTCAGCTTGAACTAGAGTAAGACCTGCCCTTAAAGAAATGAACAACAAGAACAAAATGAGGGGGCTGGGGAGATGGTTCAGCAGTTAAAGGCACTTGCTTGCAAAGCTTGGAAGCCCAGGTTTGATTCCCCAGTACCCATGTAAAGCCAGATACACAAAGTGGCACATGCATCTGACGTTTTTCTGCAGTGACAATAGGCCCTAGTACTCCCATTCTCTTTTTTCCCCTCAGTGGTAAATAAATATATAAAAGATTTTTAAAGCCGGGTGTGGTAGTGCACACCTTTAAGCCCAGCACTCGGGAGGCAGAGGTAGGTGGATTGCCATGAGTCAGCCTGAGCTAGAGTGAGACCCTACCTCGGAAAAGCCCCCCAAAATTTTTTTTTAAAAAAAGCAAAATATAGGGCTGGAGGGATGGTTTGGTGGTTAAGGCATTTGCCTGCAAAGCCAAAGGACCCAGGTTCGATTCCTCAGGACCCATGTTAGCCAGATGCATAAGGGGGTGCACGCATCTGGAGTTTGCAGTGGCTGGAGGCCCTGGCGTGCCCATTCTCTCTCCATCTTTCTTTGTCAAATAAATAAAAGTAAAAATTTTGCCGGGCGTGGTGGCGCACGCCTTTAATCCCAGCACTCGGGAGGCAGAGGTAGGAGGATCGCCGTGAATTCGAGGCCACCCTGAGACTCCATAGTGAATTCCAGGTCAGCCTGGGCTAGAGTGAGTGAGACCCTACCTCGAAACCCCCCCCCAAAAAAATTTTTTTTAAAGCAAAATATATCTGTTCTTTAAAAAAAGTGAGGGCTGGAGAGATTGCTTAGTGGTTAAGGCACTTGCCTTAGGCCCAGGTTCAATCCCCCAGTACCCAAGTAAGCCAGATGCACAAAGTGGCACCCACATCTGGGGTTCATTTGCAGTGGCTAGAGGCCAGCCTGAAACTACATAGCAAATTCCAGGTTAGCTTGGACTAGAGCAAGACCCTACCTTGTAACCCCCCCCCAAAAAAAATTAAAAATAGGGGATGGAGAGATGGCTTAGTGGTTAAGGTACTTGCCTGCAAAGCCTAAAGACCCAGGTTTGATTCTCTAATACCCATGTTAGCCAGATGCACATAGTGGCGCATGTGTCTAGAGTTGATTTGCAGTGGCTAGAGGACTTGGCATGCCCATTCTCTCCCACCCACCCACTCTCTCTCATAATAAATAAATAAGTAATAAACGAATCAACCACCCCATAGCTGGTAGTATAGCCTGAACTTAGCATGGAGCTCCATTCCCAGCACACACACACACACAAGACCTTTGATCTTGCTGGGTGTGGTGGCGCACGCCTTTAATCCCAGCACTTGGGAAGCAGAGGTAGGAGGATTGCCGTGAGTTCGAGGCCACCCTGAGACTACATAGTGAATTCCAGATCAGCCTGGGTTAGAGTGAAACCCTACCTAGAGAGAGAGAGAGAGAGAGAGAGAGAGAGAGAAAGACCCCTGATCTCTTCAACCAGGGCCTAGGCATCCCCTTTTGGGACCTGGCCAACCTGGGGAGGCCTGAGCCCTCCGCCCTCTTCCCCTCACCTCTCATCACCACGAGCTTCACTTCCTGAATCAGTGTTCCTTTGGTAAGATTCAGAGTCAGGGTCCCAGAACCAGCATACTGGGGCAGGGCCTTGGGCAGTTTGAGGCAGAGTGGGAGCGTTTCGGCTAGCTGGAGGCTCGGGTCTCGGGTGGACTTTTTCACAGACACCTTCTTGTTCTCCAAGGAGAAGGTGATCCAGGACTTGGAGGCGGGAGCCTTCTCGGCTTGCCACCTCAGCTCTCCATGCAGGGTTTCCTCTTCAAAGTTCAGAGGGAAGCAGAACTCCACCGGCTCGCCTTCCTTCTTGTATGCTGTGCTGTGGGTCTTCTGCAAACCTACAGGGGGGACGGGAGCAGAGCAACGGGGGGGGGGTGGGGGGGGCAGAGAGAGGAAAAGGAGGGAGTACCAGGCAGGGGAGGCATGTGGCAGGGGGAACGAAGAGATGCAAAGGGGAACAGATATGTCCCAGACTTAGGTCACTTCTCTGTCCTTAGACTCCTGGAATCTAGAAGTTATTTGGCCTCTACTCTTTTTTTTGTTATTGTTTTTCAAGGTAGGGTCTTGCTCTAGACCAGGCTGACCTGGAATTCACTATGTAGTCTCAGGGTGGCCTCAAACTCAAGGCAGTCCTCCTACCTCTGCCCCCTGAGTGCTGGGATTAAAGGCAGGTGCCACCACACCCAGCTTTACTCATTATTATTATCATTATTATTATTATTATTATTATTTATTAGAGACTGAGAGAGAATGGGTGCGCCAGGGCCTCTAGCCACTGCGAACTAACTCCAGACACATGCGCCACCATATGTATCTGGCTTATGTGGGACCTGGAGACTCCAACCTGGGTCATTAGGCTTTGCAGGCAAGCTCCTTAACTGCTAAGCCATCTCTCCAGCCCTGGCCTCTATTCTTTTTTTTTTTTGTTTGTTTGTTTTTGTTTTGCGAGGTAGGGTCTGGCTCTAGCCCAGAGCTGACCTGGAATTCACTATGTAGTCTCAGGGTGGCCTCAAACTCACAGCGATCCTCCTACCTCTGCCTCCCCAGTGCTGGGGTTAAAGGTGTGCGCTACCACGCCTGGCCGGCCTCTGCTCTTTATGTACGTAACTCATCACCTTTCACAAAATAAGAGCCAACACTCAAATAGAGCTTACTTTATGCCAGGCACTGAGCTAGGTGATGTGCACATTTTATTTCTCACCATACTAGAAGGCAGGAACTATCACCGTTATTAGCATCCCCATTTTACAGATTCAGAGCTCAAGGTGCACGATCACGTGATTGGGACAGAGTCCACGCACTGAGTTACCACACAGAGGTGGAAGGGCGCAGGGTGTCCCTCAGAGCAGACCTCGGCTTGAGAAGGGTCTGCGCCCGACCTCCCTGCCCACCTCCAGCATTCCTAAAAGCATGAAAGCGGCGGGCCAGGGAGTGCCAGGGCAGGGAGGGTACTGCAGGGCGTGGGTGCCTCTTACCCAGCACGGAGATGTGAATGTCAAAGGTCAGGCTCTGCCGGTCCTGGGTGATGGTGCAGAGCCAGGTGCCACTGTCCTGGAACCCCACGTTCGGCGCTAAGAGGACCTTGGCCCCACTGACAATTCTGTTCCCTGGACGCTTGCATTGCACTGAGGGGTTATGGCCAGACGGGCTCTCCAAGGTCAGAGTCAGGTTCTGGCCCTGCAGCAGGCGCGTGTCTGGATTGACTGTCACTGTGGATGGAGGGAACAGGTCACCTGCTTCACACACATCATCCTCAAAAACAAAGGAAGAGGAGGGGAGACCAGAGTGTCTCCATCGTCCCGCCTTCACATTGCCGTTTCTCCCAACACCCAGCTGCCCATCCTAGCTCAAGCTAGGGGTCCCCTCTTCCTCTTTTCTCTACCTCCTTCCCTTTTCTTTCCTTCTCCCTAAGTGTTTCTCCTTCCTCAGCTTGACCGAAAGCCTGAAGGGGTACTCGCTCCGTGGCAGGTCTGATCTACGTGTGGGCTGCGGAATACCACTGGCTGCAGCTTTGATTTGGTGCAGGGGTAGGAGAGAGTGGGGAAGGAGGCTTGACGGAGGAATATCTGCACCCCAGGCCTGCCCACTCGCCTTCGAACACCCGCAGCTCCACCTCCGTCCTTCTATTTTGCATTTCACAAATGTAGGTCCCGGAGTCTTTCACTTCAAGCTTATTGATGATCAGGGGAAAGGATCCTTGGTCCCACATGGATTTTTTTGAGTCAACACGGTCCTTCAGATGGGAGGAACCTGCAAGTAGCAGCCACATGGAAGAGGATGAGGTTCCCTGGCATCCCTGCTAAAAACAGTGCCCACAATTCTGGTCTGAGTTACAGAATCCTTACAAGAGGACTACAGACTTGTGAAAAGGTCCTCTATGTAGACCAGCTGACAGAAAGCTGGAAGAAACCATTCTGCATGCAGTTCAATGGGAGAGAGAGAAACCACCAGTGAAGATACTCCACAGTGGACACTGTAAGCCTTATATTTGGCCAGGCAGGCCAAATGAGCCAATGGGTGCAATAGCGGCACGTCTGTTTGGGGGAAACCAACCACCCTCTAATTGGACTAGAGGCCTGCTCCATGGGAGGAAATACATCCCTGATACTGAAAACCTAAAACAGGGGTAGTCATGAGCCCTAGGGGTATAATGTCTGCTGCTGTCTGGCTAAATGTATATACTGTGCTCATCAAACTGTCCAGTAAGCACTTCTCTTAATGTTCATACCTATATATTAATGCTACTCTCACTTTTGGTAGAGAACCTTCTCTTTTTACATGGCAGTGACCTTGGGATGACTCAGAAGGCATCATGGTGCTGGAAACAAGTGACAGGAGTGCTCAGCACTGCAGTATCTCTATCACACCTTCCATGGCTCAGGGTCCGTTGCAGAAGAGGTGGTGGAAAGAATGTTGAGAGCCAAAGGAAGGGTAGGACTCCTTACAATGTGCTCCTCCAGACACAAAATGGCCTGGATATCCATGACCTCACAGTGCCTGACACTACCTACACAAGACCATCATAATAGGAGGAAAAGATCATGACATAAAAATAAAAGAGAGGGGCTGGAGAGCGCTTGCCTGTGAAGCCTAAGGACCCCAGTTCAAGGCTCGATTCCCCAGGACCCACATTAGCCAGATGCACAAGGGGGCGCACGCGTCTGGAGTTCGTTTGTAGTGGCTGGAGGCCCTGGCGCACCCATTCTCTCTCTCTCTCTCTCTATGTGCCTCTTTCTCTCTGTGTGTCCGTCTCTTTCAAATAAATAAATAAAATTTAAAAAATCTTTAAAATATATAAAAAAAAAACTACATATCTAGCCGGGCGTGGTGGCACACGCCTTTAATCCCAGCACTCGGGAGGCAGAGGTAGGAGGATCACCATGAGTTCGAGACCACCATGCAACTACATAGTGAATTCCAGGTCAGCCTGAGCTAGAGCGAGACCCCACCTCGAAAAACCAAAAACTAAAAGTTAAAAAACAAAAAACTACATATCTAATGGAATTTGCCTTGCCAATGTTTGGACTTCCCTGAGACTTAGCTACTCTTTGATTTCTTCCTTTTGAAATACAAAAGCTTATCTTGTGCCTATCCACCACTCTCTTTTGTATTTTGGAAGTACAAAACTTATCTTGTTTCACGGGTTCATAGCTAGAGAAACTTTTTGGTTTGTTTGTTTTGGTTTTTTGGGGCAGGGTCTCACTCAAGCCCAGGCTGACCTGGAACTCACTCTGTAGTCTAGGCCAGCCTCGAACTCACAGCCATCTTCCTCGGCCTCCCAAGTGTGGGGATTAAAGGCGTGGCGTGTACCGCCATGCTGGGCATGTTTTTTTTTTTTTTTTTTTTTGAAGTGTGGCATTTTGCCTCAGAATGAACAGCAATGAGACATCTATCATTCATTTGTGATTTGGGTGGCATTTAAATGAGATTTGTGATGTTTGACTTCAGAAATGATGTAAGACATTGTGAGAGCCAGAAACAGTGGCTCACAGCTATAATCCCAATCCTTGGGAGGCTGAGACAGAAGAATTATCAGGAGTTTGGGTCCACCCTGGCATACTCTGTGAGCTCCAGAAACAGACCCTATCTCAAAATAATTATTTAATTAAATTAAAAAAATTTAGCTGGGCGTGGTGGTGCACACCTTTAATCCCAGCACTCGGGAGGCAGAGGTAGGAGGGTCACCGTGAGTTCGAGGCAGCCTGGGCCAGAGTGAGACCCTACCTCAAAAAAACAAAAAAAAAATTATAACTTATTTTTACTTGAGACCAGGCAGGGGTGGGGGGAGAATGGGCACTCAGGGCCTTCCGCCACTGCAAACAAACTCCAGATGCATGTGCCACCTTGTGTATTTGGCTTACGTGGAACCTGGAAAATAGAACTGGGGTCCTTAGGCTTCACAGGCAAGTGCCTTAACTGCTAAACCATTTCTCCAGCCCTAATTTAAAATTTTTTGAGGCTGTTAGGATAGAATAAATGTTTTTTTTTGTTGTTGTTTTTTGAACTAGGGTCTCGCTCTAGCCCAGGAAAATAAATGTATTTTTACATGTGCTAAGAACATGCATTTTAGCCACTTGTGGTGGTACATACTCTAATCCTAGCAAAGGGAGACTGAGACAGGAGGATCAGTTCGTGGCCAACCTCAGCATCACAGGGATTAGTTAAGTAAATCATAGTATAATTATGAAAAAAACTATACAATCACTGATAAGTATATATATTGATAAGTATATATATTCATACACATAGGGCTATAGAACCATCTTTTTATGGTTTTTAAAATTTATTTATTTAGAGAGAAAGAGAGAACGGGTGTGCCAGGGCCTCTAGCAACGCAAACGAACTCCATATGCATGCACTACCATGTGCATCTGGCTTACATGGGTTCTGGGGACTCAAACCTGGGTCATTAGGCTTTGCAGGCAAATGCCTTAGCCACTAATCCATCTCTCCAGCCCTAGAACCATCTTTAAAACATCTGTCTAATTAAGAAGTAAAGGGCTGGAGAGATAGATCAGCAGTTAAGGTGCTTTCTGGCAAAGCCAAAGGACCCAGGTTCGATTCCCTACTACCCAGTACCCAAGTAAAACCAGATGCACAAGGTGGCACATGCATCTGAAGTTTGTTTGCAGTGGCTAGAGGCCCTGGTGCACCCATTCTATCTATCTGCCTCTTTCTCTCTCTTTCAAATAAATAAATAAAATAAAAATAAAGTAGTGGGGTCAGGAGAGGGAATGGAGGAGAGGAGGGGTAAGAGGAAGGTTAACCAAAATTTAAGATGTTGGGGGCTAGAGAGATGGCTTAGTGGTTAAGGCGCTTGCCTGTGAAGCCTAAGAACTCATGTTCAGATCTCCAGGTCTCACACAGCCAGGTCCAGTGATGCAAGCATGCAATGTTGCACATGCACACAAGGGAGCGGAAGTGTCTGGAGTTTGTTTGTAGCAGGCTGAAGATCCTGGCATGCCCATTCTCTCCCCTTCTCTCTCTCTCTCAAAATAATAATAATTAAAAAAAAAATAAGATGTTAGGTTGGAGCGATGGCTCAGTGGTTAAGGTACTTTCCTGCAAAGCCTAAGGACTCGGGTTTGATTCTCCAGTACCCACGTAAAGCCAGATGCACAATGTGGTTCTGAATCTGGAGTTTGCTTGCAATGCCATTCTCTCTCTGTCAAATAAATAAAATACTTTTTAAAAACTGAAGATGTTATGTATGAGCCATGTGACATCTGCATCTTCACTAGCTAATAATATATATGTTAAAAAAAGAAAGAGTTTGGGTAAAAGTATCTTGTGGAGGTGAATAATGGTGTACTCAGAAACCGAAGATTGTTATTAGAAAACTTTCAGTGCCGGGGTGGGATACCATCCAGTGAGTTGTTGGCCAGGGAGGCTCCTGATGCCCCCAAAACATCACAGGCTTGTATGCCCACCAGAATAGATGAATAAGACGCTCTTGCTGAAGACTCCACATGCTTAGACTGCAGGTCATGAGAAATCAGGCTGGAGCTGAGCTGGAAACCTACTTCCTGTTGACTAGCTGTCAGGGTGCTGGAAAGAGGTGTGCACCACACACCCTGCTGGGGGACAGAAGTCATCAAAGGTTTTAACCAGCAGCGAACCCTGCAAGCCTTTCAAATGGCCAACCAGGCCAAATTTGCCAACTGGTGTGACGGTGGCATGTCTGTTCTCTGATTGGACTTCAAACTCTTTCCATGGAAGAGAATTCCAGCTTGGTACTGAAAACCAAGGCAATAGCCTGTGGCTGGGCTGGAGAAATGGTTTAGCGGTTAAGCGCTTGCCTATGAAGCCTAAGGACCCTGGTTCGAGGCTTGATTCCCCAGGACCCACATTAGCCAGATGCACAAGGGGGCACACGTGTCTGGAGCTCATTTGCAGTGGCTGGAGGCCCTGGCGTGCCCATTCTCTCTCTCTATCTGCCTCTTTCTCTCTCTGTCTGTTGCTCTCAAATAAATAAATAAATAATAATAAAAAAATAGACTGTGGCTGGAGAGGGCATAAGCCTTAGGCTGGGGAAACTACTACTGTTGTCTGGCTAAATGCATATATTATGCCCACCAGACTGCCCTCTAAACACTTACGTTTATGCCCATTTTCATGCTACTCTCACTTTTGGTTTAGAGAAGCTTCTCTTTTCAGATGGCAGTGACCACTGGGGTGACTCAACACTTTCCAAAAAAGTGACAGTGGAGGGCTGGAGAGATTGCTCAGTGGTTAAGGCGCTTGCCTGCAAAGCCCAAGGACCAGAGTTCATTTCCCCAAGACCCACATAAAACCAGATGCACAAAGTGGCGCATGTATCTGGAGTTCATTTGCAGTGGCTGGAGGCCCTGGTACAGCTATTCTCTCTGTCTTATGTCTCTGACTCTCTGCTTGCAAATAATAAAAATACACAGCCGGGCGTGGTGGCGCACGCCTTTAATCCCAGCACTTGGGAGGTACAGGTAGGAGGATCGCCGTGAGTTCAAGGCCACCCTGAGACTCCATTGTGAATTCCAGGTCAGCCTGAGCTTGAGTGAGACCCTACCTCGGAAAACCAAAAAAAAAAATAAATAAATAAATAATAATAATAATAATAAAAATACAAAAAGAGTGACAATGGAGTGTTCAGCACTAAGTGAGGCATCTCTATCACACCCTCTAAGGCTCAGGGACCGTTGTGGAAGAGGTGGGGGAAAGAATGTAAGAGCCACCAGGAAGGGGAGGACTCCTTACAACGTGCTCCTCCAGACACAAAGTGGCCACCATATTAGTGACCCATAGTAGGTGACACAATCTCCACAAGACCTGCATAATAGGAGGGGGAAAATAATGGCATCAAAACAGAAGCGAGACTAGTTGGGAATAAGAAGGGATTCAGTGGTAGCAGTTGCGGTGGCGCCCGCCTTTAATCCCAGCACTCGGGAGGCAGAGGTAAGAGGACTGCCATGAGTTCGAGGCCACCCTGAGACTACAAGTGAATTCCAAGTCAGCCTGGACTAGAGTGAAACTCTACGTTGAACCCCCCGATTTTGGAGGGGGAGAAGGGAGGTGGTGGGAGGGTATTATGATCACAGTATATTGTTACGGAAGTTGTTAATAAAAACTTTTAAAAAACCAAGATTTAATTAGATCAAGAACAAATTTCAAGCCAGGCGTGGTGGCGCACGCCTTTACTCCCAGCACTCTGGAGGCAGAGGTAGGAGGGTCGCCGTGAGTTCAAGGCCACCCTGAGACTACAGAGTGAATTCCAGGTCTGCCCTGGCTAGAGTGAAACCCTACCTCAAAAAAAAAAAAAAAAAAAAAAAAAAAAAGAACAAATTTCAGGGGAGATCCTAGACCTAAAAGTCAAAAGATCAGAGGTTTAGTCCCGATTCTGCCCCTAAGTGGACACAAAAGCTTGGGACTGGGCCTAAATTTCCTCACCAGTAAGACCAGAGGCTTGGGATGGAACATGATTTTAGCCAATTCTACCTTTTTTTTTTTTTTTTTTTTTTTTTTTTTCGAGGTAGGGTTTCACTCTGGCTCAGGCTGACCTGGAATTCACTATGTAATCCCAGGCTGGCCTCAAACTTGTTCATCATTTTGTTTTGTTTTGTTTTGTTTTTTAATTTAATTTATTTATTTATGAGAGAGAGGCAGGTGGGGGGTGGCGTTGGAGAATGGGTGCACCAGGGCCTCCAGCCACTGCAAATGAATTCCAGATGCGTGAGCCACCCCATGCATCTGGCCCACGTGGGTCCTAGGGAATCGAACCTGGGCCCCTTGGCTTTGCAGGCAAGCCCGTTAACCACCAAGGCATCTCTTCAGCCCTTTTTTTATTTTGTTTTCTTTCTTTCTTTCTTTCTCTTTCTTTCTTTCTTTCTTTCTTTCTTTCTTTCTTTCTTTCTTTCTTTCTTTCTTTCTTTCTTTCATTGAGGTTTCACTCTAGCCCAGGCTGACCTGGAATTCACTATGTAGTGTCAGAGTGGCCTTGAACTCACAGCAATCCTACCTCTACCTCCCAAGTCCTGGGATAAAAGGCGTGCGCTACCACACCCGACTGTACCATTGCTTATAATGGTTTGGGTTTTTTGTTTGTTTTTGTTTTGCACGCCTTTAATCCCAGCACCTGGGAGGCAGAGGTAGGAGGATCGCCAGTGAGTCCAAGCCCAGCCTGGGACTACAGAGTGAGTTCCAGGTCAGGCTGGGCTACAGTGAGACCCTATCTCAGAAGAAAGAAAAGAGAAGAAAAGAAAAGAAAGAGAGGAAGGAAAGAGAGGGGGGGGAGGGAGGGGGGAAGGAAGGAAGGAAGGAAGGAAGGAAGGAAGGAAGGAAGGAAGGAAGGAAGGAAGGAAGGGAGGAAAACAGAGAGAGAGGAAGGGAGGGAAGGAGGGAAAGAAAAAGGCATTTGGAAAAGAAAATCCCACACAAGACTTATCATCAACTCTAGCGTCACTGAGCTTTCTAAGAGCTCGACTCTGCAGGTGCGTTGGATTCAGTTTCCTCCCCGTGGCGAGGGGCGGGGACCCTACCTCTAGTCATGAAGGAGTTCCTATTTCCCAAAATCATGACGTCATTCGAGTGTTTCCAGGTGAAGGGCAAGCTCATTTTCCGCGAAGCCTCGCAGGGCAGCTCGGCTGGGTCCCCTGCCTTGCCCAGCACCACCGGCCTTCCCTGGGTCTTCCCGTCCGGGACTGCTGGGAGCTGCGCTGGGTGGGGAAGGGGTCCAGGCCTCAGTGCTGCAGCTGCCTCTCCGCCCTCTCTCCCGCCCACCTTTGCATTTTCCCTCCGGTCCACTCTCCATGCACACCGGGGCCCGGGAGGGAGCGCTTACCCAGCTGCAGCGCTAAGAGCAAGAGCGCGATCCAGAGTCTTCGGTGCATCGCGGCCTGGCCGAGGGGGGACAGGGCCCGACTCTCTGGGGAGCTGAGCCTGCAGAAAGACAGGGATAGAGGGAGACAGACATCATCAGCCTCAGGCATTCCTTTGGCCTAAGGGCATCCAGGAGCTCGCTCCCTCTCTCTCCCTCCCTCTCTCTCTCTCTCTCTCTCTTTCTGTCCACCACCCCTCAGGACTCTTATAACCAGCCCTGATAACTAGGATTTGCACACTCGAAACCGACATCCTACACTGTGCAAAACGCTGTGCCGAGTTAAGTTGGGTGACGTTAGCATAATTCCCATGTTAACAGCGAGTAACAGTGTCTCACATCCTGCATAAGCAGAAGTTCACGTGTCAGATTCCGGCTACAGTTTCCGACATCTGTGTAAAGAGTTAGGCTCCCATGTGTTTGTTTTTTTTTTTTTAATTTTAAATTTTTATTTATTCATTTGACAGAGAAAGAGGGAGAGACAGGGAGAATGGGTGCACCAGGACCTCCAGCCACTGCAAACGAACTCCAGACACATGTGCCACCTTGTGAATCTGGCTGACATGGGTCCTGGAGATTCGAACCTGCGTCCTTTGGCTCTGCAGGCAAACGCCTTAACCACTAAGCCATCCCTCCGGCCCGGCTTCCGTGTTTTGTTTTGTTTTTTGAGACATGGTCTTATGTGGCTCACACTGCCTTCAAATTTACTATGTGACTGAAGGTGACCTTGAATTTATGATGCTCTTGCCTCCATCTCCCAAGTGCTAGGATTACAGGCATCTGCCACCATGCCTGATTTTACGTGGTGTGAACACTGAACCCAGGTCCTCATGCGTGCAAGGCAATCACTGTGCCCACGGAGCTACACTCCAGCTCAAGAGTTACAGTCCTCCAGCCCAGGTGGGGTACCCCAGGGGCTGAGGGAGGAGGACCACAAGTCTGACAATAGCATGGACTACATAATGACACTCTGTCTCAAAAAAAAGAAATGAGGAGCCGGGCATGGTGACGCACCCCTTTAATCCCAGCACTCGGGAGGCAGAGGTAGGAGGATCGCCTTGAGTTCGAGGACACCCTGAGACTCCATAGTGAATTCCAGGTCAGCCTGGACTAGAGTGAAACCCTACCTTGAAAAACCAAAAAGAAAGAAAGAAAGAAAGAAAAGAAATGAGGAGCTGGGGAGATGGCTCAGTGGATAGGAGTGTCTGCTGCTCAAGCCTGAGGGCCTGAGTTTGATCCCCAACACTCACAGAAGAAGCCAGGCGGGGCTGCACCCGCCTGTAGCCTCGACACTGAAGGAACAGAGAGGGACAGGAGGTTCCCTGAGGGCTCGCTGTTCAGCCCGTCTGACCAAAGGACCCGCGCGCCAGGTTCCGTGGAGAGACTCCGTCTAAAGGAAGCAGGTAGAAGGGCAGGGGAGGCGGACACGTGAGTCCTACTCTGGCCTCTGCACACACGCACAGGGGGGCCTGAGAGACCACTGGGGTTCAGTACCCAGGCCCCACAAAAACGGGTGTGTGTGGCTACACAGATCTGTAACCTACCCGTGAGGAGCAGAGACCTGGAGTTCAGGAAGAAACAGCAAGCTCCAGGGTCAGTCAGAGACTCTGGCTCAAGGAAGAAGGAGTGGAAGACTGATGGGAACACCCAACGTTCCCGACTGGCCACTGCAAAAGAGCATATTTTATTAATTATTAATTATTTTATTAATAAATTATTTATTATTTATTATTAATTTATTTATAATTTATTATTTAATTATTTATTAATTAACGAGCAAAGTTAGTTCAAGGACATCTTTGGTTACATAGTGAGTTCAAAGCCAGACTGAGCTAAAAGAAGCCTCACTTCAAACAAACAACAACAAATAATAATAACAAAATGAAAAATAAAAGCCGGGCGTGGTGGCGCATGCCTTTAATGCCAGCACTCTGGAGGCCGAAATAGGAGGATCACTGTGAGTTGGAGGCCAGACTGAGATTACATAGTGACTGAGACTACATAGTGAATTCCTCCGGGTCAGCCGGGACTAGAGTGAAACCTTACCTTGCAAAACCAAAATAAATAAATGAAACAAAAAATAAGAACAAGCAGTTTTAGCCAGGCATGTTGGCACACACCTTTAATTCTAACACTGGAGCAGAGGTAGGAGGATTGACGTGAGTTCAAGGCCACCCTGAGACTACATAGTGAATTCCAGGTCAGCCTGGGCTACAGTGAGACCCTGATTCAAAAAAAAAAAAAAAAAAAGAATTCGCCAGGCGTGGTGGCTCACGCTTGGGAGGCAGAGGTAGGAGGATCGCCATGAGTTCGAGGCCACCCTGAGACAACATAGTGAATTCCAGTTCAGCCTGAACTAGAGTGAGACCCTACCTCGAAAAACAACAACAACAACAACAACAAAAAACAAAAAGAATTCATCCTGGACTACATAGCAAGATCAGGCCAGCCTGAGCTACATGGGACACTGTCTCAAGAAACAAAACCAGGAGCTGGAGAGATAACTCAGTGGTTAAGGAGCTTGCCTGCAAAGCTTAATGGCCCAGGTTCAATTCTCCAGAACCCACGTAAAGCCAAATGCACAGAGTGGTGCATGCATCTGGAATTCATCTGCAGGGGCTGAAGGCCCTGGCATGCCTGTTCTGTCTCTCTTTTCTATCTCTCTCTGCTTGCAAACAAATAAATCAATAAAATAGTATTCTTTTATTTAAAAATATTTTATTGGTTTATTTATTTGAGAGAGAGATAGAGGCAGAGAGAGAGAGATAGAAAGGGTGTTGTAGGGTCTCCAGCCACTGCAAACGAACTCTAGATGCGTGTGCCACCTTGTGCATCTGGTTTATGTGTGTCCTGGGGAATCGAACTGAGGTCCTTTGGTTTTCCAGGCAAGTGTCTTAAGTGCTAAGTCATCTCTCCAGCCCTCAAAATAGTATTCTTATCGGGCATGGTGGAACACACCTTTAATTCCAGTACTTGGGCAGCCAGGGTAGGAAGATCGATGTGAGTTCAAGGCCAGTAACTATATAGTGAATTGCAGGTCATCCTGGGCTACAGTGAGACGCTACCTCAAAAAAGGGGGTGGGGTGGGACTGGAGAGATGTCTTAGTGGTTAAGGCACTTTCCTGAGAAGCCTAAGGACCCAGGACCCACACAAGCCAAATGCACAAGGGGCATATGTGTCTGGAGTTCATTTGCAGTGACTAGAGGCCCTGGCATGCCCATTCTCTTTCTCTCTCTCTCTCCCCCGCCCCTGTCTGACAAATAAATAAATAAATAAATAAATAAAGTATTTTTTTAAATATTTATTTATTTGTGAACATAGAGAAAGAGTGCACACCAGGGCCTCTTGCCACTGCAAACACACTCTAGGTGCATGTGCCGCTTTGTGCCTCTGGACTTACATGGGTGCTGGAGAATCAAACCCAGGCTGTCAACCTCTGTAAGCAAGTGCTTTAACCACTCAGCCATCTCCCCAGCCTCTAGTCTTTTAAAGAAAGTAGAGCAGACCCCCTAGGAGTACTTGGGGAGACTATAACTGTTGTTCTCTTTGCTTAATAAATATTCAGTATTGGGGCTGGAGAGATGTCTCAGTGGATAAAGGCACTTGCTTGGAAAGTCTGTAGGCCTGAGTTCAGTTCCCAGCACCTGTGTAAAGCCAGATCCAAAGTGGTTCATGCGTGGCATGTGTATGCCCATTTACATGCATACATAAACCAATATTTTAAGTATTTACTTATTTATTTGAGAGAGACAGAGACAAGGACACTCATTCTCTCTCCCTTCCTCCCTCCCTCTCTCTCTCTCTCTCTCTCAAATAAATATTTCTATAAAAAGCCTATGGCTATGGCTGGAGAGATGGCTTAGTGCTTAAGACACTTGCCTGTGAAACCTAAGGATTCGTGTTCAACTCTTTCAGGTCCCATGTAAGCCAAACGCACAAAGTGATGCAAGCACGCACGGTCGCACATGTGCACAAGGGGGCACACGCATCTGGAGTTCAGTTACAGTGACACTGGAGGCCCTTGGTGCATCAATTCAATTCTCTCTTTCTCTCATTAAATATATTAAATAGTATCTCATATATATATATATATATATATATATATATATATATATATATATATATATATATCAGGCTGGAGATATGGCCTAGCAATCAAGGCGCTTGCCTGTGAAGCCTGAGGACCCAGATTTAATTCCCTAGTACCTTTGTAAACCAGATGCACATGGTGGTCCATGCATCTGGAGTTTGTTTGCAGTAGCTGGAGGCCCTGGTGTGCCCATTCTCTCTATATATCTGCCTCTTCCTCCCTCTCTCAAGTAAATAAATAAAATACTTTTAAAATTAATAAGAATTATTTTCAAGGAAAAAAAAAACTATCTTAAAAAAAACAGGGGCTGGAAGGATGGCTTAGCAGTTAAGGCACTTGCCTGCAAAGCCAAAGGACCCAGGTTCAATACCCTAGGACACACATAAGCCAGATGTACAAGTTGGCACATGTGTCTGGAGTTCGTTTGCAGTGGCTGGAGGCCCTGGCACACCCACTGTCTCTTTCTCCCTCTTTCTGTCAAATAAAAATAAAATTAGCCGGGTGTGGTGGTGCACGCCTTTAATCCCAGCTCTGGGGAGGCAGAGGTAAGAGGATTTCTGTGAGTTCGAGGCCACCCTGAGACTACAGAGTGAATTCCAGGTTAGCCTGGGCTAGAGTGAGACCCTACCTCGAAAAAACAAAGTAAATAATTAATTAATTAAATAAAAAAAATCAAGATGGGTGTGGAGGCACACACCTTTTTCCTAGCACTCTGGAAGTAGGAGGACTGCTGTGAGTTCAAGGCCACCCTAAGACTTTATAGTGAATTCTAGGTAATCTGGGGTACAGCAAGACCCTACCTCGAAAAGCCTATGGCTGAGGAAGTCATAAGCCCTAGTTGGAGGGGGCAGGGCGTGTTGGAACTGCTACTGTTATCTGGCTAAATGCATATATATATATATATATATATATTTTTTTTTTTTTCAAGGTAGGGTCTCACTCTAGCCCAGGCTGACCTGGAATCCACTATGTAGTCTCAGGGTGGCCTTGAACTCACGGCAATCCTCCTATCTCTGCCTCCGGAGTGCTGGGATTAAAGGTGTGCTCCAGCCATGTCTGGTTCTAAATGCATATATTATGCCTACCAAACTGCCCTCTAAACATTTATGTTTATGCCCGGCACACAGCCTTCCACCCCGCTGGCTGGCTTCCTAGAGGCTGTGACTCTCTTAAGCGACCCCTGTGGTTCGGTGGCTGCAACCCGGGCCACCCCCTTCCTTTGCCTTCCATGCCCACACAGAGTGCCCGCAAGTCCTTCCCTTGTCCTTGAAAGAAAGACATAAACAGACTTCAACCTTCACGCCTCTGCAAACCCACCCACCCACTCCCAGCGCCCAAGCATCTGATCTCCCTTCCCATTAAAGTTACTTCGTTCCAAACAAGCTTTTTTCGAGTGTCTAAACTGAGCCAAGCAGCCACTTCCAGCAAGTTCCACATTACCACTGTGGTCAAGGCCACTTCAAGGCTCTGCCTAGACTCAGGTGGTGGAGGAAATGAGTATTGAGAGACAGACTTCGCTGCAAGAGGCCCCAGGTTGAAAGCTGGCAGCGGCTCCTACTATCTGGAAGCTTCTCAGAGCCTCCTTCACAAGCAATGCAGGGAAGCCATTTTGTATCAGCCTACAGCATCTAACACAGCGCTTGTCCCTCTGAAAAGAAAAGACAAAACTGCCCCCCACTAGCCGGGCGTGGTGACGAGGCCTTTAATCCCAGCACTCAAGAGCCAGAGGTAGGAGGATCACCTTCAAGGCCACCCTGAGACTATATAGTGCGTTCCAGGTCAGCCTGAGCTAGAGTGAGACCCTACCTCGAAAAACAAGACAAACAAACAAACAAAACTGCCCCTCAAGAGGAGGACATTCAGAAAGAGCTGCCTCACTGAGAGGAATCTTTGAGTTACCAAGAATGGAACCTTTCTATTTTGAGGGCTCAGACCTTGCCCCAGGAGACCACTCTCCCAAAACAAGCCTGTGATCGGAAGGCAGAGGACACACAAGGTCACAGAGCTTGGCCCATGTGGTCTTAGGAGAAGCCAGGAGGCTAGAGTCAGATCAATCATCTCAAGAAACATCAAGTCGGCATTACACCCACTGCCCCAGCCAGCCGCCAAGCCCGTGGGGCTCTGCACATCGCTCTCACTCGCAGGCCTCCTGAGACTCGTAAGACCTATTCTCCTAGAAGCCATATATATATACACACACATACCTTTTATCTTTTTATAGCATTTTTAAATACAAAGAGTTTAGTTTCAAAACTTTTTAGAATTTTACTGTCTCCATTTCCTTACTCAAACTAACTAAAGTAGAGGTACCCTTGGAAAATTTGTTTTAAAAAAATCATAACGGGGCTGGGGAGATGGCTTATTAGCAGCTAAGGCGTTGGCCTTCGAGGCCTAAGGACCCAGGTTCAATTCCCCAGGACCCATGTAAGCCAGATGTACAAGGGGGCGCATGCATCTGGATTTTGTTTGCAGTGGCTAAAGGCCCATTCTCTCTCTCTCTCTCTCTCTCTCTCTCTCTCTTCTCAGATAAATAAATGAAATATATTTACATTTAAAAAATCATAACTGCTGGATGTGGTGGCGCACACCTTTAATCCTAGCACTTGGGAGGCAGAGGTAGGAGGATCACCATGAGTTTGAGGCCACTCTGAGACTACATAGTGAAGTCCAGGTCAGCCTGGACCAGAGTAAAACCGTACCTCGGAAAAAAAAAAAAAAGTCCTAAATATCAAGTCAGGCACAGTGCTGTCTAATGGTGTCCAATTTAGTGCCAGCTACCGGGGAGGCTGAGGCCAGAGGATCATTTGAGTTCAGGCGTTTGAGACCAGCCTAGGCAACATAGCAGGCCCCTGTCTCAAAAAACAAAATCAAAAATTCACAAAAGTACGCAAAAGTTTTTAAATATACATAACACAAAATAGTTAAAAGAAAGCCGGGCGTGGTGGCGCACGCCTTTAATGCCGGCACTCGGGAGGCAGAGGTCTGAGACTCCATAGTGAATTCCAGGTCAGCCTGAGCTAGAGTGAGACCCTACCTAGAAAAACAAAACAAAACAAAACAAAAGTTAAAAGAGGCCACATAGATGGTGTGGTTTATAGTGTACTGCAGGTATAATCCTGGGTACAAATTTTTAGTGAAAACTGATTTTAGAACTGCCTCTAGTTCACTCTGGTATTACTATTATTGTTTTACTTTTTTATGTCTTCTCACCCTTTACTACTTGGTTTTTCCTTCTCGTCGTCTCTACTCTCCTTCGCTCTTCTTCGGCCTCTTCTCTCCTCCAGGCTTCATCTCCTCTGCTGCCACACCCTGGGCCTAGCTACCTTCTTGCTCAGTTTCCCCTCTCTGATCTTGCATCCCGTTCTGTGCACCTTGGAGGAGAACGTGGGGCTCTGGGCACTGCCTCGTGCCCGGGTGGTGAGGCAGAGGTAAGCGTGGCTGCCTCCTCTGCCGTCGGAAGCTCCCGGTTCCAGGAGGCATCGCGGTGATGATGGCCAGTTGCGAGGGAAGAGCAAGAGAATGCGACTGGGGCTGCGGCCAGAGCTGCACCCAGCAGTCCTGGCTGTCTGCAGCCATGTTGCCAGCCCCTTCCAGCCCCCAGCGCAGCGCAAAGCTGAGCGTGCCCTCTTACCTTTGGCCAGTCCCCTCCACCTTTCTTCTCGCACAGATGCCTTGAAGGGACGGTTCACAGCTCTGCAGCCAGGTGCCCCGTGGAGAGAGCTTTGTCGGTTCTGCAGAGATGAGCAGAAAGTGAAGAGACAGGAAGCCTGCTGGCGAGGCTCCTCTACGCCCCAGGCCTGGGCCAGCCCCCAGCATCACCATCTGGGGCTGGAATCACTCCCCCACACCCCCCAGGTTTAGGGAAGCTGTCTAAGTGCAAATAGAAGGGTCACTAAAAAGTGAGGGAAAGAAAAGTGAAAATAGGAAAGGGGAGTTAAGGCCACTCTGAGACTACGTAGTGAATTCTAGGTCAGCCTGGACTAGAGTGAGACTCTACCTTGAAAAAAAAAAGAAAGAAAAAGGGAAGAAAAGAGACCCCCATATCCACTCATGCAAAAGGAACTTTCGGGATGGAGAGATGGATTAGCGGTTAAGGCATTTGCCTGCAAAGCCAAAGGACCCAGGTTCAACTCCCCAGGACCCATGTAAGCCAGATGCACAATGGGGGCGCATGCATCTGGAGTTCGTTTGCAGCGGCTGGAGGCCCTGGCACGCCCATTCTCCCTCTCTCTCTCTACCTACCTATTTCTGTATATATCTCTCCCAAATAAATAAATACAAATAATTTTTTAAAAACAGGAACTTTCAAGAAACAGTGTTGCGGAATATACACATGCCTGAATTTTTAAAAATATTTTATTTTGGGCTGGAGAGACGGCTTAGCGGTTAAGCCCTTGCCTGTGAAGCCTAAGGACCCCGGTTCGAGGCTCGACTCCCCAGGACTCACGTTAGCCATATGCACAAGGGGGCGCTCGCGTCTGGAGTTCGTTTTCAGTGGCTGGAGGCCCTGGAGCGCCCATTCTCTCTCCCTCTCTCTATCTGCCTCTTTCTCACTGTCTGTCGCTCTCAAATAAATAAATAAAAATAACAAAAAAGAGAAAAACCAAAACCAAAACCAAACAAACAAAAAAAAAAGAATTTCTTTAAAAAAATATTTTATTTTTATTTATTTACTTGAGAGAGGGGAAAAGGCAGAGCAAGACAGAGAGAGAGAGAATGGGCACACCAGGGCTTCCAGCCACTGCAAACGACTCCGGATGCATGCACCACCTTGTGCGTGTGACTACATGGGTCCTGGGGAACCAAAGTCCTTTAGCTTTTCAGGCAAGCACCTTAACCACTAAGCCATTTCTCCAGCCCAACATGCCTGAATTTCAATCCTAGCTCTACCTCCTATTTTCATCAAAATTCAGAAGGTAAACCGGGTATGGTGGCGCACGCCTTTAATCCCAGCACTTGGGAGGCAGAGGTAGGAAGATTGCTGTGAGCTCGAGGCCACACTGAGACTACATAGTGAAATAAATAATTTCTTTTTGTTGTTTTTTTTTTTTTTTTTTTTTTTTTTTTTGCTTGTTTGTTCTTTTAGTTTTTCGAGGTAAGGTCTCACTCTAGGCCAGGCTGACCTGGAATTCACTATGTAGTCTCAGGGTGGCCTTGAACTCATGGTGATCCTCTTACCTCTGCCTCCCAAGTGCTGGGATTAAAGGCGTGCGCCACCACGCCCGGCTTCTTTTTGTTGTTTGTTTGTTTTTCAAGGTAGGGTTTCACTCTAGTCCAGGCTCACCTGGAGTTCACTATGTAGTCTCAGGGTAGCCTCGAACTCACAGTGATCCTCTTACCTCTGTCTCCTGAGTGCTAGGATTAAAGGTGTGTGCCATCACTCCTGGCTAAATAAATTTTTTTTTTTTATTTGAAAAAAGCTGGGGCTGGAGAGATGGCTTAGTGGTTAAGACACTTGCCTGTGAAGCCTAAGTACTCATGTTCGACTCTCCAGGTGTCTCACGCTCTAGCCCAAGCTGACCTGGAATTCACTTTGTAGTCTCAGGCTGGTCTCAAACTCACGGCGATCCTCCTACCTCTGCCTCCCTGAGTGCTGGGATTAAAGGCATGTGCCATCATGCCCAGCTAGATCTAGGCAATTATAAAAAAATATTTTTGAGGGCTGGAGAGATGGCTTAGCAGTTAAGCGCTTACCTGTGAAGCCTAAGGACCCGGGTTCGAGGCTCGATTCCCCAGGACCCACGTTAGCCAGATGCACAAAGGGGCACAAGCATCTGGAGTTCGTTTGCAGTAGCTGGAAGCCCTGGCACGCCCATTCTCTCTCTCTCTCTCTCTCTGCCTCTCTCTCTGTCACTCTCAAATAAATAAATAAAAATGAACAAAAAAATTAAAAAAATATTTTGGGGCTGGAGGGATGGCTTAGCGGTTAAGGCGTTTGCCTGCAAAGCCAAAGGACCCAAGTTTGATTCCCCAGGACCCACATTAGCCAGATGCACAAGGGGGCACACACATCTGGAGTTCATTTGCAGTGGCTGGAGGCACTGGCATGCCCATTCTCTCTCTCTCTCCCTCTTTCTCTGTCAAATAAATAATTTTTTTTAAAAAAGCATAAAAAAAAAAGCATGAACCACCACACCCAACAATGTAAAAAAATATTTGGGGCTGGAGAGATGGCTTAGAGGTTAAGGTACTTGTCTGCAAAGCCAAAGGACCCAGGTTCAATTCCCCAGGACCCATGTAAGCCAGATGCACAAGGTGGCGCATGCATCTGGAGTTCCTTTGCAGCAGTTGGAGGCCCTGGAGTGCCCTTTTGCGTGTGCTTGTATGTGTGTGTCTCTCTCTCTCTGCTTCTTTCTCTCCCTCTCTCAAATTAATTAATTAATTAAAATTTTAAATATTTTATTTATTATAATATTTTAAACTTTTATTTACTTATTTATTTGAAAGAGAGAGAGAGAGAAGAGGCAGATAGAATAGGTTTTCCACGGCCTCCAGCTACTGCAAATAAACTCCAGATGCATGCACCCCCTTGTGCATCTGGCTTATATGGGTCCTGGGGAATTGAACCTGGGTCCTTTGGCTTTGCAGGCAAGTGCCTTAACTGCTAAGCCATCTCTCCAGCCTTTATTTATTTATTTATTTGCAAGGGGAGATGAGAGAAAGAGGATGGACAAACCAGGGTTTTCTTGCCACTGCAAAGGAACTCCAGATGCATGTGCCATCTTGTGCATCTGGCTTTACATGGGTACTGGGGAATCGAACCTGGGTCCTTAGGTTTTGCAAGCAAATGCCCTAACCACTGAGAAATCTTCTCAGTCCAGTAATTTTTTAAAATTTTATTTATTTGAGAGAGAGGAAGAGAAAAAAGCACATAGACAGTAAGAGAGAATGTGCATGCCAGGGTCTCCAACCACTGCAAAAGAACTCCAGATGCATGTGTCACATTGTGCATCTGGCTTTACATGGGTAGTAGGGAATCAAACTTGGGTCCTTAGGCTTTGCAGGCAAGCACTTTAACTGCTGAGCTATGTCTTCAGCCTCAGCCTAACCATTTTTATTCATCCTTCAGATCTTAGCTGCTTAGCTAAAAATCTCTTATTTGTTCCCCAAATTTGTTTTCTCTTTTCTCTTAGTAATGGAATATTTGATTTTTTTTAGCTGAGCCTAGAACTATACAAATGGTGCTGGAGAGATGGCTTAGCAGTTAAGGCACTTGCCTGCGAAGCCTAAGGAACCAGGTTCAATGCCCCAGTACCCACATAAGCCAGATGTACAAGGTGGCGCATGTGTCTGGAGTCTGTTTGCAGTGGCTAGAGGCCGTGGCATGCCTATTCTCTCTATATATCTATCTGCCTCTTTCTCTTTTTCTCTCTCAAATAAATAAATTAATTAAATATTTAAAAAGAAATACACAAATGAATTGTTTATTTTGAGATAGGGTCTTGCCATGTTGTCCAGGCCGGTTTCAGACTCCTGGGCCCAAACAATCTTCCTGTCTCACGTTTCCAAGTACCTGGGATGACAGGCCTGCACCACATGGCAGATTTTAATATACATTTTCCACCTTCCTTTGCAGCTAGATGTGGCCAAATGACTCAGTTTTAGTTAATAAACTTAAGTGAAAGTGTTAGGTCCAACCTCTGAGCTTCTGTTCAAAAGCAGCCCATGCTGATGCCCCTTCTTTCTCCTTTCCTCCTTCTTCCTCCTCTTCTTTTTTTTTTTTCGGGGAAAGAGTTTCTGGGTGGGGTCTCACCCTAACCCAGGCTGACCTGAGGCTCACTCTGCAGTCCCAGGCTGGTCCTAAACTCAAAACGATCCTCCTACCTCTGCCTCCCACAGGCTGTGATTCAAGGCGTGTGCCACCACTCACAGTTGATTTCTCTTCTTGCAGGCTGGGTTTCAATCCCTGCTCCATGGCCTACAGCCAGCCTGGCTTTTTCATTTGTATTACCTAGCAGGCTTCTGTAGGCATTTATGTTTGTGATCCTGCTCTGGTCCACGCACACACATTCGTACATTCAGAGAGTGGTGAGACTCTACCAGCCCGAGACACTCTGTTCAGTGCTGGGGACGTGATGGTGAATGTGGCAGACAGGGTCCCATGAGCTCTGCTTGTGGTATGGATACTCAACAGTGAATGCTCTCATTAGAAGTGCTCAGTACTACAGAGGAAAGTGTGGAGGGATGGGTGATAGTATCACAAGACAGCCGTGTTTCAACTGAAGTATATCTTAAGCGTGCAAGCTTCAGCCATGCTGCAAATGTAAGGAAAAAAAAAAATAGTGGTTCAGCTCAACCAAGATTGAAGTCTATTTCTTTTTGTTGTTGTTTGTTTTTGTTTTTCAAGGCAGGGTCTCGCTATAACCCAGGATGATCTGTAATTCACTATGTAGTCTCAGGCTGGCCTCAGATTTACAGTGATCCTCCTTCCTGGGCCTCTGGAGTGCTAGGATTAAAGGTGAGCCACCAGGACCTGCCTGAAGTTTATTTCTTACATGAAAGAGGTCTGAGGCCTTGGTAAAGTGGCTCACACATTTAATCTCAGCACTCAGAAGGCTGAGATAAGAGGATTGCCATGAGTTTGAAAGGCCAGCCTAGTCTACAGAGTGAGTTCCAGGTCAGCCTGGGCTAGAGTGAGACACTGCCTCAAAATAATAATAATAATAATAATAATAAATATTTGTGTTTCGGTGTCCATCTCACTATGCACAATCATGCTGACCACTTAGCACTGTATCCCAGGATCCCACCAGAACACTTTGGTCCTGGTGACCCTTCATACAGACTGGAGATCTCAAAGGTTCTTGATGTCCTTTGAGAAAGAATTCCAGGAGAAGCTATTGTGATGGTGCATACCTGTAGTTCTACTGATCAGGAGGTTAAGCCGGGAGGATTGCCACATGTTAAGGCAAGATCATGTCTCAAAGAAGTGAGAGGCTGGGAAGAGAGCTCAACAGTTAAAGGTGCTTGCTTCTGAAGGGACAAAACTGACGCCATGACAGGCTTCGGTAAGGTGCCGCCCTAACTAGGCCTAAGTTTCAGTTTCCCCGAGAGGTAGGCAAGACTTCTGGGAAAAACCACAAACAAAAGGGCGGGCTGTTAATCAACAGTGACCCTCACATGTGGCTGAGGAAGATAGCCACCATTTTGTGCTCTGGGGGCTGAGTCAGTTCCTGGAGACATGTCCAAACATGCCCAAACATGTCCCTTTTGTGCGTTTTTGTTCCAACCTATCAGAGATGTACAACTGTAACTGCTGCTTGTAGCCAATCATGTCAGAAGATTACCTAACCCTCCTTGAATTCCTCTAGTTGTGCTTAAAAGGGGCCTGCGTGCTCCTCTCATGGTCGCCATTTTGTATGAATGGTTGACCCCCTGCATGGTGGCTCATTCTGCAGAATACTCTGTTTTTACATGCTGTTTGAGTCTGGGGTCTTTCCTCAGCAATCTTCGGACCCTAACATTTGGGGGCTCATCCAGGATCACTGGGAACCCCCCAGACTTAATAGTGGAGCATTTCCAGGGGAACAATTGGTTTTCTGCCTACCAGTGAGTTGGGGCGCTCCTCTGTGTTGTGTGTCTCTCTTCTACTCTGTCCCTTATTTCTCTGGTATATCTGGTGTCTGGACACAATCTGGAGGCCCACAAAGGTCGGGCAGATGAGCCAATTAATGCCTCTGGGCCAGGGGTTCCGAGGATACTCTGGACCCCCATCTGCTGGAGCCTCAGAGCTCCAGTCTGACTCTGGTTTTGATAAATACTGATGGGTCGCGGCCATCTGGCAGAGCCCGTTCATGGGATAGGCTGCCGTCAGCATCATTTTGGTTTCTTTTTCGCTTCCTGGGAAATTTCTGTGTCTGTTTCTGTGGCTGTGTGTTTGTGTCTTGTTCATCCTTTTTTAATTTCTTGTGAGACACCATGGGACAGACAGCGAGTTCCACCCCACTGGACCTAGTCCAGTCACACTTCAAGGATTTCCGATGCCTGGTGGACAATCTGGGTTTAATAGTACAGTCGGGAAAACTAACCATCTTTTGTAGGAATGAATGGCCGGCTTTCAGTGTGGGATGGCCAGAGGGAGGCACCTTCCACCTCCCCACCATTTACAAAATTAAAAGTATTGTGTATGGGAATCATGGGCATCCTGACCAAGCCCCATACATCACGGTGTGGCAATATCTAGTGGAAAACCCCCCTCCTTGGTTCATCCTCTTTTTACCACCAGCCCCAGCAATCTTGTCAGTCCAGGAGTCAGGACTGCTGAAGGACTGCAAGCCAGTGGTCCTGCCCGCTTCTGTCCCTGAGGAGGACCTCGAGCCACCTCCCTATGTACCTGCCCCTGCTGCAGAGCCTGTACCACAAGTGGTAGCTGCTGATCCGGGCCCAGGGGAAGAAGGAGGAAACAGGACGAGTTCTCCCCATACATGGCCCCGGACCATGAGACAGGCAGACTCCACAACAATTGTGCTACCTCTATGGGCAACTCCCCCAGCACCCCCCCCCCCCCGATCAGGACAGCCAACAGTTTATGACTCATATCCCTTTTTCTACCAGTGACTTATATAATTGGAAGATGCAGTATCCAAAGTTTTCTGACAAACTCTCAGCCCTCCTAGACTTGTTAGATTCCATAATGATAACCCATCAGCCCACTTGGGATGATTGTCAGCAGCTCTTACAGGTTCTTTTTACTACAGAGGAAAGGGAGCAAATTCTAGCCACTGTCCGCAAGCTGGTTACTGGACCTAATGCTAGGCCCACAACTGTGCAGGCTGACATGGATGCAGCCTTTCCCTTAACCCGCCTGGATTGGGATCCCAACAGCCCTGCATGTGAGGAGAGACTGAGAGTCTACCACCAGATTGTGATGGGGGGGTCTCCAAGAGGCTGCTAGGAAGCTGACAAATTTATCTAAGGTAGTACAGGTTATACAAGGTAAGGAGGAAAGCCCAGGGGCCTTTTTAGAGAGACTACTAGAAGCATACCAGACCTATACGGCCCTGTACCCGGAAGCAAGAGAAAACCAGTCTGCCATGAACATGGCTTTTGTCAACCAGGCAGCACCAGACAGCCACAGAAAACTCCAATGACTGGACAGTTTCACAGGTAAGAAGATGTCAGAACTTGTGGCAATAGCAGAAAAAGTTTATAATAATACGGAGACTCCAGAAGATAAACAGACTAGAGGATTAGCCAAAATACTACTGGCTGCAATGGGAAAATCTGACCCAAGGGAATTACAAACCATGGCTTATGGGAGAGACAGGAACAAACCAGCCCCACAACTGAGAGGGGAAGAACAATACCAACCCTATCTCCAGAAGGACTAATGTGCTTCTTTTTTTTTTTTTTTTTTTTTTTTTTTTTTTGGTTTTTCGAGGTAGAGTCTCACTCTAGCCCAGGCTGACCTGGAGTTCACTATGGAGTCTCAGGGTGGCCTCGAACTCACAGTGATCCTCCTACCTCTGCCTCCCGAGTGCTGGGATTAAAGGCGTGCGCCACCACGCCCGGCTTTAATGTGCTTCTTGCAACGAGATGGAACATTGGAAAAATGAATGTCCCAAAAGACAAAGGGACAGAAATCCTAAAATCCTGGAAATAGGAGAACTCAGTGGCTGAGGACATCTCCTCCATGTGCCCTGGGTAATCTTGAAGGTGGAGGGGAAACCAGTAGAATTTCTACTTGATACAGAGGCACAACACTCTATCCTAAAACAACCTATGGGGCCCTTGTCTAACAAGAAAACATGGGTCCAGGGGGCCACCGGAAATAACCAATATTCATGGACTACCCAAAGAGAAGTGGGTTTAGGAATGGGGCTGGTAACCTATTCGTTCATGGTCATCCCTGGGTGCCCATGTCTACTCCTGGGGCGAGACCTCTTGACTAAAAGGTGGGCACAAATCCATTTCAGCCCCAAAGGAGTACAGATTCTCAATCAGAATGGTCCTGTGCATGTGTTGACTGTGCTCCTGGAGGAAGAATATAAACTCTATACCTCACCCTCCCAAGCTACCCTTGAAAGCCCATATCTGAGGGAATAATGGGAAAGGATTCCAGGCATATGGGCAGAGAAAGAAATCAGACTGGGCTGGCCAAGCATCAGGCCCCAATCGTGGTCCAACTGAGAGCTAATGTCGGCCCAATCCGAGTCCACCAATACCCTATGCCCCAAGAGGGCAAACTAGGTATAACACCTCACATAAACCGACTTTAGGAACAAGGAATATTAGTCCCTT
The DNA here is from genome assembly GCA_036346955.1 of Dipus sagitta. Classification (NCBI taxonomy): domain Eukaryota; kingdom Metazoa; phylum Chordata; class Mammalia; order Rodentia; family Dipodidae; genus Dipus; species Dipus sagitta. The sequence continues at coordinate 24,507,938 of CM070789.1, read as the reverse complement.
GTTAGTCTGCCTGGAACACTCCTCTCCTGCCAGTAAAGAAGCCCCACTCCATTGACTACCGGCCTGTGCAGGATTTGAGGGAAATTAATAAATGGGTGGAAGTCATCCACCCCATGGTGCTGAACCTGTACACTCTGCTAAGCACTTTGCCACCTGAACACAATGTGTACACGGTGCTGGACCTTAAGGATGCATTCTTCCGTCTGCCGCTGGCCCTGGCCAGCCAGCCTGTGTTTGCCTTTGAATGGAATGATCCAGAACGTGGATTCAATGGGCAATTAACATGGACCAGACTGCCACAAGGATTCAAGAACTCACCCACCATTTTAAAAAATATTTTATTTATTTATTTATTTATTTGATAGCAACAGAGAGAGAGAGAGAGAGAGAATGGGCGCATCAAGGCCTCCAGCCACTGCAAACAAACTCCAGATGCATGCGCCACCTTGTGCATCTGGTTTACGTGTCACCCACCATTTTTGATGAGGTAATCCATGAGAATTTGGGTGAGTACTGTCAGGCCCATTCCCAAATAACCCTCCTGCAGTACATAGATGACCTCCTCATTGCAGCCTCAGATGAAGAAGCCTGCCGCTCAGCCACAGAGGCTTTGCTGAGAGAACTGGACGGCACAGGATATCTAGTTTCAGCCAGAAAGGCACAGCTCTGCCCAAGGGAAGTAACGTACCTTGGGTACATACTCAAGGGGGGGCCAAAGCCTGTTGTCTCAAGCCCGCAAAGAGACAATCTTCAACATCCCCCATCCCAAAACCCAGCGACAGGTATGTGAGTTCTTGGGGTTGGCATGGTTTTTTAGACTCTGGATACCCAGATTCACAGAAATTTCCAAGCCTCTCTATGAGGCCATGAGACAAGAAAGCTCCCTAGAATGGACCCCAGAAATGGAGGAGGCCTTCCTCCAATTGAAAGAGTCCCTCCTTGAAGCCCCCGCATTGGCTTTACCAGACATCCACAAACTTTTCCATCTTTACATTGATTAAAAACAAAGGCATAGATAAAGGGGTTTTGACTCAAACTCTCAGCCCTTGGAAGAGGCCAATTGCTTACCTATCAAAGAAATTAGACCCAGTGGCAATGGGACTGCCCCCATACCTCCAAATAATAGCAGCCACCACCTTATTGGTCAAAGACTCAGATAAACTGACTTTAGGCCAAACCCTGAGAGCGACTACTTCTCACGCTATTGAAGGAGTGCTAAAGCAGCCGCCTGACAGGTGGCTGACAAATGCCAGACTGACTCTGCTTCTCAACACCACACGGGTTCAATTTGCCTCCAGTCAGGCCCTCAATCCTGCAACGCTGCTACCTGATCCGGCTCTGGACAGTCCCATACGTGACTGCCCGGAGATCTTGAGCAGTTTACAAGGGACCCGACCAGATCTCAAGGACGTTCCCCTTAAAGGGACAGAGCTGACCTGGTATACAGATGGAAGCAGCTTCCTTAAGGATGGTGGCCGGTATGCAGGAGCTGCAGTGACAACGGAAGAGACAACTGTGTGGTCAGAAGCCCTCCCTCCAGGTATGTCTGCCCAGAAAGCTGAATTGAGAGCCCTGACCAAGGCCTTGCAACTAGGCCAAGGAAATAGACTTAATATCTATACTGATAGCCGTTATGCCTTTGCAACGGTACATGTTCATGGGGCCATCTATAAAGAGAGGGGAAGAGAAAATAAAAAATAAACAGGAGATTTTGGAACTCCTGCAAGCCATGTAGCCTACCTAAGGAGGTATCAATCATGCATTGCCCCGGGCACCAGAGAGGAGGTGAGCCTACCTCACAAGCTGACAAGGTGGTACAAGAGGCTGCCTTCCAGGTAGCTACTACCCTGGTGGCAAAATTGCCTCCAATGGTGATGCCAACCTTGCCAGAGACACCAAGTTATACTGACTCAGAACTACAGAGATCCTTGATCTTCTGTTGACCCAGATGAGTGCTCTGGTGTATTTGTCTAATGAGTTAGCTAGCAAAGTCCGATGGGAGGATGATCCTCCTGTCAGGGGTTTTGTACCATCCTTCTTGCTTATAGGCTGCTGTGAGATTTTGGGGCCTCAGCGATCCTTCTCACAGTGTTGGTTGGGACTGGCATAGCTGCAGGAATTGGCACGTGTACAGCGGCCTTAATTAGGGTGGATCAGACTTATCAGGCTCTAAGTAACCTTATAGACTCAGATCTCGCTGAAATAGAGAAGTCTGTCCATCACCTAGAGTGGCCACTGAACTCACTAGCAGAAGCAGTATTGCAAAATAAAAGGGATTAGACCTGCTCTTTCTATAGCAAGGAGGGCTTTGCCAGGCCCTGGGAGAACAAGGCTGGTTTTTTTTTTTTTTTTTTTTTTGTTGTTGTTGTTTGTTTGTTTTTTTGTTTTGTTTTTCAAGGTAGGGTCTCACTCTGGTCCAGGCTGACCTGGAATTCACTATGTAGTCTCAGGGTGGCCTCGAACTCTCAGCAATCCTCCTACCTCTGCCTCCCAAGTGCTGGGATTAAAGGCACATTCCACCATGCCCAGCAAACAAGGCTGTTTTTATACCAACAATTTAGGTGTTGTCAGAAACAGCCTAGCCATGGTCTGCAAGAGCTTAGAAGAAAGGACCAAAATTAGACAGCAAAATCAAAACTGGTATGAATCTTTGTTCAATTGGTCCCCTTGGTTAACGACTTTAATTTCTGCCCTGACCGGTCCCCTTATTCTTTTACTGCTTGCCCTCACCTGTGGACCTTGTATCATTAATGCTTTGGTAAAATTTGTTAAGGATCGCCTAGCTGCAATACAATTAATGGTTCTGAGACAACAGAACCAACCTTTGGAGCCTTTGGATACATCTCATGGATTTGAGATGAGGCAATACTCAAGGGGGGAATGAAGGAACCAAACTGACGCCATGACAGGCTTCAGTAAGGCGCCACCCTAACTAGGCCTAAGTTTCAGTCTCCCGGAGAGGTAGACAAGTCTGGGAAAAACCAAAAACAAAGGGCGGACTGTTAATCAACTGTGACCCTGACATGTGGCCAGGGAACATAGTGCCATTTTGTGCCCTGAATTGAGGGAGGGGAAGATAGCTGCCATTTTGTGCCCTGAACTGAGGCCGGGGAAGATAGCTGCCATTTTGTGCCCTGAACTGAGGGGCCGGGGAAGATAGCTGCCATTTTGTGTCCTGGGGGCTGAGGCCGGGGAAGATAGCTGCCATTTTGTGCCCTGAACTGAGGCCGGGGAAGATAGCCGCCATTTGTGCTCTGGGGGCTGCGGCCAGGGAAGATAGCCACCATTTTGTGCCCTGAGGCTTAGGCCGGGGAAGATAACTGCCATTTTGTGCCCTGGGGCTGAGGCCGGGGAAGATAGCCGCCATTTTGTGCCCTGGGGCTGAGTCAGCTCCTGGAGACATGTCCAACATGCCCAAACATGTCCCTTTTGTGCGCTTTTGCCCCAACCAATCAGAGGAGCACAACTCTAACAGCCGCTTGCTAGCCAATCACATCAGAAGATTACCTAACCCTCCTGGAATTCCCCTAGTTGTGCTTTAAAGGAGCCTGCATGGGCTGGAGAGGTGGCTTAGTGGTTAAGCGCTTGCCTGTGAAGCCTAAGGACCCCAGTTAGAGGCTCGATTCCCCAGGACCCATGTTAGCCAGATGCACAAGGGGGCGCACGCGTCTGGAGTTCATTTGCAGCGGCTGCAGGCCCTGGCGTGCCCATTCTCTATCTGCCTCTTTCTCTCTCTGTCACTCTCAAATAAATAAATAAATAAATTTTGAAAAAGATAAGAAAAAAAGGGGGTGCTGTGTACTCTTCTTGGGGTCGCCATTTTGTATGAATGGTTGACCCCGCATGCTGGCTGATTCTGCAGAATAAACGCTCTTCGTTTTCACATACTATTTGAGTCTGGGGTCTTTCTTCAGCGATCTTCAGACCTTTGCACTACCAAAGCCTGTGGTCCTAGATTTAATTCCTCAGTGCCCACATAAAGCCAACTGCACAAAGTGCTGCATGCATCTGGAGTTCATTCATTTGTTTCCAGTAGCAAGAGGCCCTGGCACTCCCATACTCTCTCTCTCTCATATAAATAAATAAAAATATTTTTTAGGCTGTGGCACACACCTTTAATCCCAGCACTTGGAAGACAGAGGTAGGAGGATCACTATGAGTTTGAGGCCAGCCTGAGCCCACATAGTGAATTCCAGATCAACCTGGGCTAGAATGAGACCCTACCTCCAAATAAAATAAAGGATCAGACAAATTCAGTGAGAACAAGTTTATTAGAGCAGATAGAACAAAACCAGAGTATACTCCCAAGACATGGGAAGGGTAAAAATAAATAAATAAATAAGTAAGTAAGTAAATAAATAAATAAACAAGCAAATAAATAAATAAGTGGCTGGGCTGGAGAGTTTGCTTAGTGGTTAAGGCATTTGCCTGCAAAGCCAAAGGACCCAGGTTTGATTCCCCAGGACCCACATTAGCCAGATGCACAAGGGGGCACACTTGTCTGGAGTTCCCTGGCATGCCCATTCTCTCTCTTTCTCTCTCTGTGCTTCTCTCTCCCTCTTTCTCTGTCAAATAAATAAATTAATTAATTTTTAAAAATAAAAAATATGAGTGGCTGCCAGAAGGTCCCTGGAATCTGGGGTTTTATTAGTCTTACCTTTGTGTGGGACCAGGATTTTTCTGGAATTGTGAGGAACTCTTCTAAGATCAAATCCATGAATCATAGGATCCTTCCCATATACTGGGTAAAGTTTGGTTTGTGTGTGTGTTGTATGTACATGGTGTGCATGTGGGAGTCCAGAGCTTGACATCAAGATCAAGGGTATTCCACTACCATTCTACATCCTATTTATTTATTTATTCTAGTGGCTTTTTTTTTTTTTTTTTTTGGGGGGGGGGGTTTTCGAGTTAGGGTTTTCCTCTAGCTCAGGCTGAGATGGAATTCACTATATAGTCTCAGGGTGGCCTCAAACTCATGGTGATCCATCTACCTCTGCCTTCCAAGTGCTGGAATTAAAGGCGTGTGCCACCATGCCCGGCTTATTTTACTTTTTTGAGGTAGGGTCTCACTCTAGCCCAGGGTGACCTGGATTCACTATGTAGTCTCAGGGTGGTCCCGAACTCATGGCGATCCTCCTACCTCTCTCCTGAGTGCTGGGATTAAAGGTGTGCACCACCATGCCTGGCTCATCCTTCCTTCCTTCCTTCCTTCCTTCCTTCCTTCCTTCCTTCCTTCCTTTCTTTCTGTTTTTTTTTTTTGTTTGTTTTGTTTTGTTTTTTAATTGAAAGAGAAGCAAAGAGAGAGAGGGAATGGGCATGCCAGGACATCCAGCCCCTGAAAATGAACTCCAGACACATGCACCACCTTGCACATCTGGCTTATATGAGTCCTGGAGAATTGAACCTGAGTCCTTTGGCTGTGCAGGCAAACGCTTAACTACTAAGCCAGCTCCCCAGCCCTGAAATAGGATCTTGACGTGTAGCTCTGGCTGGCCTCAAACTATGACATTCCTTCTGCCTCAGCCTCTGAGTTTAGGGGTTACAGATGATAGCCACCACACTCAAGTTGCTTTTCTACTAACCTCATATTACAGATGAAACCAAGTCGAACTGTCTTCCCATCGCTTGATAAGCATGCAGTCTGCGGCTTTCCAGATCCTGTTCATGGTGGAGTGGTTTTGTTTTGTTTATTTTGTTTTGGTTTGGTTTTCCTTTTTTTCTTTCTTTTTTTTCTTCTTTTTTTTGTTTTTTCAAGATAGGGTCTCACTCTAGCCCAGGCTGACCTGGAATTCACTATGTAATCTCAGGGTGGCCTTGAACTCATGGTGATCCTCCTACCTCTACCTCCGAGTGCTGAAATTAAAGGTGTGTGCCACCATGCCCAGCTTGTTCTGTTTTTCGAGGTAGGGTCTTGCTCTAGCCCAGACTGATCTGGAATTCACTAGTAGTCTCAGGGTGGCCTCGAACTCACAGTGATCCTCCTACCTCTGCCTCCCAAGTGCTGGGATTTAAGGCGTGTACCACCATGCACAGCTTGAGTGTTTTTTCTTTTTTTAATTTTTATTGGGCTGGAGAAATGGCTTAGTGGTTAAGGCACTTGCCTGCAAGGCCTAAGGACCCATGTTCCACTCTCCAGATGCCACGTGAGCCAGATGCACAAAGGTGAGGCAAGAGCAAGGTCACACATGCCCACTAGGTGGTGCAAGCATCTGGAATTTGATTGGAGTGGCTGAGTCCTTGGTGTGCCAATTGTTTCTCTGTCTCTGTCTCTCTCGCTCTCTCTAAAATAAAATAAAAAATCCTTATCTATTTATCTGCAAGCAGAGAGAGTGAGAAAAGAGAGAGAATGGGCGTGCCTGGGCCTCCAGCAGCAGTAAATGAATTCCAGCCAGATGCGCCACTTTGTGCATCCGGCTTTACATGGGTAATGGGAAATCAAACCCAGGTCTTTTGTAGGCAAGCGCCTTAACCGCTGAGCCATCTCTCCAGCCCTGAGTGTTGTTTTGGGTGAATGTATGATTTTGTGCTCCTTGTCTGGAAGAGAGGACAAGGCCAAAGGGAGAGAATAGGAGCTAGAAAGAGGAGGGGCCCCCAGTGTCATGACAGGCCTCCAGGTTACTGGAGATTAGGTAGGGCAGCTAGACTGCTAGGGAAGGGGAGACACCAGGTGCAGACCACACCTGTGGTGACCTCCTTAACGGAATCATCTGGCTGCTGCACTAGCAGCCTTGCAAGAGAGCTGGGTGTGGGCAGTGGATGGATATCTGGGAGGGGTCACGGGGGCTTTTCCCTAAAAGCTCAGACTAGGTGGGCTGGCCCTCCTCCACCCTGGTCACACTCTCCTGAACATCCCAGCCGGATTCTGCAACTCACAGAGGTTTGTTTCCTCCACCCATGAGAGGTTAGAGGTAGCACATCTCAGAGCCTACCCTGGACCCGGCCAGCTGACACCTGCAGCCCTTTGGAGAAACTGTCAGCTACATAGTGGAGCAGAAAAAAAGCTGCCCCACCCCAGCTTCATTCCTTCAAAGGGGGGACTCCACCTTAGGGGGGGCCTCAGAGAGGAAATGTAGGCCGCTGGTTTTCCTTTGCAGAGAGATAACAGCAGGGGTTCAAATTTAAACCCCAACACCTATTCTTGGTGGGAGAGTCATGGCAGAGAATTTTCTGGTTCTGCCCCGCCCCTTGGATCTCAGAAAACCAGGTCAGAGAAGCACCAGCTACATGTCTGACTGCCCACAGCCCAGCCTCCTGCCTGCCTCATAAGCTTGGCCTCTGTGGGCCTCCGTTGAGGAGGCTGCTAGGCCCTTGAGAGGGCTGGGGATGGAGGAATTTTGCGATGCTCCCCCCCCTCCTCTCTTGGGCTGTCTTGTCTCTGAGGTAGTGCTCCTCCATGATAGCCAGTCAGACTGTGAGATGGACCCAGTGACCCTTCCTCCCTTGGTTCATATCTTGCACCCTCCCCCCCCCATACACACACAGTACCACAGGTGGTCTGGGTGACCAGTGGACTGGAGCACAAATGATTATCACTTTCAAGACTAGGTGATAAGCTCAGGAGCCGTAGACTGTTGCTAGAAAATTTTCAGTGCTAGGGAAGGGATACCTTCCAGTGAGTTGTTGGCCAGGGAAGTCCCTGATGCCCCCAAAACATTATAGGCCATTGCCAAGGCCCTTGGTTTCCCACCAGGAATAGATGGTAAGATCCTACTGCTGAAGACTCCACATACTTGGGCTGCAAGGTCACTGAGAAATCCTGCTGGAGCTGAGCTGATAACCTCCTCCATGTAGACCAGCTGACAGAAAGCTGGAAGAAGCCATTCTGCATGCAGTTCAATGGGAGAGAGAGAAATCACCAGTGAAGAGACTCAACAGTGGACACTGCAAGCCTTGTATTTGGCCAACCAGGCCAAATGAGCCAATGGGTGCAATAGTGGCACGTCTGTCATGGTGGAAACCAACTGCCCTCTAATTGGACTGGAGGCCCACTCCATGGGAGGGAATACATCCCTGATACTGAAAACTTCAAACAGGGGCAGTCATGAGTCCTAGAGGTGTAACATCTGCTGCTGTCTGGCTAAATGTATATACTATGCTTACAAACTGCCCAGTAAGTACTTCACTTAATGTTCATACCCATATATTAATGCTACTCTCACTTTTGGTAGAGAATCTTCTCTTTTCAGATGGCAGTGACCTTGGGATGACTCAGAAGGCATCATGGTGCTGGGAAGAAGTGACAGGAGTGCTCAGTACTGCAATATCTCTATCACACCTTCCAAGGCTCAGGGTCCATTGTGGAAGAGGTGGTGGAAAGAATGTAAGAGCCAAAGGAAGGGTAGGACTCCTTACAACGTGCTCCCCCCGGACACAAAATGGCCTGGACATCCATGACCTCACAGTGCCCGACACTACCTACACAAGACCATCATAAGAGGAGGAAAAGATCATGACATAAAAACAAAAGAGAGACTGATTGAGAGGGAGAGGGGATATGATGGAGAATGGAGTTTCAAAGGGGAAAGTGGGGGGAGGGAGGGTATTACCATAGGATATTTTTTATAATCATGGAAGTTGTTAATAAAAAGAATTGAAAAGAAAAAAAAAAAAGACTAGGTGATCAGGACAGGATAGCTTTTGTCTTATTCACTCTGTCCCTCAGGAGGAGCCATTTGCCATGTTGTGAAAGGCCCCATGAAGAAGACCTGTGGGGAGGAGCTGAGGCCTCTGGCCCTGAGCCACCTGAGTGAACCTTCTGAAAGGCAGATTCTCCAGCCCAAGCCAATCTTTTATTTATTTATTTGAGAGTGACAGACAGAGAGAGAGAGAAAGAGGCAGAGAGAGAGAATGGGCGCGCCAGGGCCTCCAGCCACTGCAAACGAACTCCAGACGCATGCGCCCCCTTGTGCATCTGGCTAACGTGGGTCCTGGGGAATTGAGCCTCGAACCGGCGTCCTTAGGCTTCACAGGCATGCGCTTAACAACTAAGCCATCTCTCCAGCCCTATTTATTTATTTATATGTATTTTTTGGTTTTTCAAGGTAGGGTCTCACTCTAGCCCAGGCTGACCTGGAACTCACTATGTAGTCTCAGGGTGGCCTTGAACTCACAATGATCCTCCTACCTCGGCCTCCTGAATGCTGGGATTAAAGGCGTGCCTGGCTTCTATTTATTTATTTTTGAGGCAGGATCTCACTCTAGACATTGGGCTAGGGTTATAGGTCAGCAAGCTTGAGACCCTGAGTTTCATCACCAACACCACAACCCCCCCGCACCCCACAAATGCGGAGATGCCTGGTGAAGTTACCCAACTCCCTCGACCTCAGGAGGACACTGAAAAGGCTTCATAGTGTCATGCTGGCTGGAGGACAATCTTGCGGGAAGAGTGGGGGCGAGAGCAGGACCTCACCCCTAGGTGACCTCCCAGTACAGCAGTGCACAAGCCCTGTGCCCCTTCGTCCTCCTGTCCTTGTGGAAGAACGAGGTGGTCCTGCGCTCTGTCCCCCTTCATGAGAGAACATGGGGGAAGTCCCCCCAGGAGCCCGGTGAATCTTCCCTGACTCCTCCCACAAGTCCACAGGGCATGAGTTGGTACCGAGTAGAAAGGAAAAATGCCACCCACAGAACCTTCCGGGAAGCCCCTGCCCTGGGAAAACACGGGGCCTCCTACTTGGAAAGAGGGTCTTTGGCAGAGCAGCTGTCCCTCTCCCACCACAGAGGGTGGCAGTGATGCTCTGGAGACCTCCAAAGAGACCATCGGAGTTTACAGTACGCTCCTCCCTGGCAAGTGCCAAATCTTCCTCCTTTCCGGGCCAGTTTCTCCACCAGTACGAGTCAACACCACCTTCCCCCCTTTGCTTTAAATGGCATTATTCAGGAACCAGGAGCACCAGCCCTCTCCCTGAGGTTCTGCATAGAAGGATGGTATGACTCTCTACACTCTCTGTCCCCACGTCACCGGCCCTTGCTGACTCCCTAGAGACAGAGCTCTTCAACCTCAGCAGTGCACTCGGACACCCAGCTGGGTGTTTGTCATGGCAGTTTATGAGCCGCCACGTACCTCCTACAGGATCCCCCCCTCTTGCTTTCAATAGTTTGCTCTCCGGTGTGGGGTTAAAGTTCCCTGGCAGACAGCTACATGCGGCCGAAGTCCATGGCCTCACCTCACGCTCACTGCAAGCTGAGGTCTCAGGTTTGGGCCCTACCAGACTTAGAGGTGCCCTGGCAGAGGCCCAGGGTGTGCGCCCAGGGGCACGCTCAGCGGGGAGCACGGCTGGGCCCCAGGGCTCTCCAGAGCCGGCCTGCTTCTCTCTAATGCACGATCACACTAGCACACCAGAGGAGCAAGCACGCCGCAGTGTTCAAATCATTCTCTTAACTCATATTCACAGCGATCCAGTTGAGCAGGTTATCATTGTCTTTTTTATTTCATTTTAATTATTATTTTTTAAAATAATATTTCTTTTTTTATTTTTAATTTTTTTTAATTTTGTTTATTTTTATTTATTTATCTGAGAGTGACAGACAGAGGGAGAAAGAGGCAGAGAGAGAAAGAATGGGCATGCCAGGGCCTTCAGCCACTGCAAACGAACTCCAGACATGTGCGCCCCCTTGTGCATCTGGCTAACGTGTGTCCTGGGGAATCGAGTCTCGAACCAGAGTCCTTAGGCTTCACAGGCAAGTGCTTAACCGCTAAACCATCTCTCCAGCCTTAATTATTATTTTTTTTCCAGACAGGGTATCCTAAAGCCCAGGCTGACCTCAAACTCCATAAGGTAGCCAAGGACAACTTTGAACTCCTGAGCTTTGCCGCTCATCCTTTAATTTAATTTTTTTTTCCTACAGTGTTTTCTGCGTGGATGGTTTGTCTCCCCAGTCATCCTCCACTGGACTCTGAGAAGTTGAAGGAATATGCAGGCTTATTTTTTTTTTTTTAGCTTTTTGGAGGCAGGATCTCGCTCTAGCCCAGGCCTGGAATTCACTATGTAGTCTCAGAGTGGCCTCGAACTCACGGCAATCCTCTTGCCTCAGCCTCCCAAGTGCTGGGATTAAAGGCCCACCACGCCCGGTTAGACTCCAAGGTTATATTTTACTTTTTAATTTGCAAGCAGAGAGAGGTAGAAGAGAGACTGACAGAGAGAATGAGTGCAAAGGGGCCTCTAGCCATTGCAAATGAACTCCAGATGCATGCACCGGTTTGTGCATCTGGCTTTACATGGGTCCTGGGGAAGGGGATCAAGCCTGGGTCTTTAGGCTTCAGCACCTTTACCCTGCCTCTCCACCTCGCCAGCCCTCAAGCTTTTTTTTTTTTTTTTTTTTTTTTTTAGCTTTTGAGAGGTAGGTCTCTTTCTAGGCCAGGCTGACCTAGAATTTAGCCTCATGGTGGTCCTCCTACCTCTGCCTCCCAAGTGCTGAGATTAAAGGTGTGTCATTACGTCCAGCTCTATCAACTTTTTTTTGGGGGGGGTGCTGGTGGCGGGGAGAGGGGGAAAGGTGGGGGGGGATATGAGGTAGAGTCTCATTCTAACCCCAGGCTGACCTGGAACTTGTTCTGTGGTCCTAGGCTGCTGGTCTCAAACTCACGGTGATCCTCCTACCTCTGAGATTAAAGGTGTGCACCAACACACCTGGCTTTTTTTATTATTATTATTATTAACTTTTCTTTATTTTTATTTATTTATTTGAGGCAGATAGAGAGAGAGAGAGAAAAAAGAGCGCACCAGGGCCTCCAGCCACTACAAACAAACTCCAGACACGTGTGCCCACTTGTGCATCTGGCTAACGTGGGTCCTGGGGAATCGGGCCTCAAACCGGCAAGCGCTTAACTGCTAAGCCATCTCTACAGCCTTTATGTAATTTTTTAGAAGATTTTATTTTTATTTATTTATTAGAGACAGAGAGAAGGAGAGAGAATGTGAGAATGGGTGCACCAGGGCCTCTAGCCACTGCAAACGAACTCCAGATGCGTGCACCACCATGTGCATCTGTCTTACGTGATACCTGGAGAATCAAACTGGGGTCCTTAGGCTTCACAGGCATGCACCTTAACCACTAAGCCATCTCTCCAGGCCCCGCCCCCCCCGCTTTTTTTGGATAGGGTTGCACTATATTGCCCAGGCTGGTCTCAAACTCCTGGACTCAAGGGGTCCCCTTCAGCTTCCCAAGTTAGCTGACCCTTGAGGCCTCCACACACGCGGCCGCTGACCCTTTTATTTCTGTTGTTGTTGTTTATTTTTATTTCTATTTATTTAAGAGCGACAGACAGAGAGAAAAAGAGGGAGGGAGAGAGAAAAGAGAGAATGGGCGCGCCAGGGACTCTAGCCACTGCAAACGAACTCCAGATGCGTGCACCACCATGTGCATCCGGCTAACGTGGGTCCTGGGGAATCGAGCCTTGCTTAGGAAGTCAAGGCTCAAAGCAGAAGTGAAACAAGAGGCCGGGGCTCTTCACTCCCGCCGTACATCAACTGTCAGATGCTGAGAACCGCTTCTTCCCCAGCCGGTGGCCTTTTGTTCACCGCCCTCCCCTTCGCCAGGCTGGGAGTCTGACCTCACCAGGGCCGGGGCGGGATCTCCCGGGGGGCCCATCACGCCCCGCCCGGCTCTCCGTGAAGCAGACGTGGTTCAGCAGCACTCCCTCGGGGTGCAGCCAGGACCCCGCCAATGCAAGCCCAGCAGCCGCTCCGCCTTTTCCACCCGGGCGTTCCTGCCGCAGCCCGGGGACCTCGGGAGTGTGTGACACGCCGTGACCACTGGGTGGCAGTGTGCTGTCATGCCTGGGAGCAGAAAAATCACCCAGGACTGAGCAACGTGGGGCACAGGGCAAAGGGAGCAACCTCAGCTGGTTGCCCAAAAAGCTTGGAAGATCCCACATCCTGGAAAACTTGACATGGCAGGCTCCTGCGTGTGCGTGTGTGTGCGTGCGCACGAGCAGCTACAGCCTGGGGGCCAAGCACCAGCGCCGAATGACATGCAGCTGAGCTTGGGGTGGGCCAGGGGGACAAGGCGTGTGTGTGTGTGTGTGTGTGTGTGTGTGTGTGTGCGTGCGCACGAGCAGCAACAGCCTGGGGGCCAAGCACCAGCGCTGAATGACATGCAGCTGAGCCTGGGGTGGGCCAGGGCGACAAGGGTATGGAGGAAACCAGAGCAGCCAGCCCAGAGTGGGTATGGAGGCTAAGAGGAGAGGGCCTTTTTGGAGCCGTTAGAAGACAAGATTACTCAACGGAGGAGAGACACAAAGAGGCTAGGACCAGGAAGAGGGAAGATGGGAGACACTGGCTGGGAAAGTAGGTTAGGAGGCTGGGATAGGCGAAGAGAGGCCCCCAGAGGCTGGGAGAGACAGGACCCTTCCCCGACAAGGGAGAACCAGACTCAGGCGTGCTGCTGACAGAGTTTATTGGGTCTGTGCCCCCCCCCCCCACTTCCGATCAGAGCCTGGTGGGCTCCGGCTCCTCCGGTTCTATCTCCACTTCTCCCTCCAGCACCTCTATTTTGCTCTGATCCTGAGGAGGGTGAATTCCATGCTCTAAGGCAGAAAATCTTTTTGGTAGCCACTGTGGGAAGAGATGGAAAGGGTGATTGAAGATGAAGGAGAACATGAAGCAAAACGGAACAGAAAAATACTGAGTCCTGTGTTTTCCCAGCCCTCCACCTTTCCATCTGCTCCAGGGCCTTCCCTCACACCTCCCCCCCCCCCTTAAGCGCCTCATGTACAAGGAGTTCCTACGGTACAGAGGTTTATTATGAAGAGGGGACATTGGCCTGGGGGAGATGGCTTAGCAGTTAAAGGCGCTGGCTTGCAAAGTCTGCTGGCCTGGGTTCAATTCCCTAGCACCCATACAAAGTCAGATGCATAAAGTGGCTCATACATCTGGAGTTCATTTGCAGTGGCGGGAGGCCCTGGTACACCCGTACATTCTCTCTCTTTCTCCTTGCAAATAGACAAAAATATTGAAAATAAATGAGTAAAAATGAGCAGGGGACACAGGGTCCACTGTGGTTGTCCTCCCAGAGAAAGGGGTGCCTGCCACACAGCACACTGAGCGCTGAGAGAGAGACAGGTGAGGCGAGGAGAGCTGTGTCCCTGGCTCACCTGTCTTCTCCGTAGATGAAAGCCAAAGACCCCTGTTACCAAAAGCAGCAATGAAAAGACACCGAGGATGAGAAAAAGAGAGTGTTGGCCTCCTTTAAGGGAGCCTGGGATCCTTCCAGAGCGTTGGGCACCTATGAAGGAAGCACAGGGTTAGGCCGAGTGTCAGGAACGAAAAGGACCTCTTGTTCCACCCTCAGTGCCTCATAGACGCAGTGAGGGCAGAGACGTTAGGGACTTGTCCAGCGTCATTCGGCTACTCAGTGGCAGAAAGGGGTCAGTCCTAGAGAGCTGGAGGTCAGGTCCCAGCCTGGGAAGGAAAGAGCTGGAAAAGGGGCAAGGGGATGGGTGAAGAATCTGAAAAGGAATCACAATGGCCGCTTTGGGGGTGGGGTTGTGGCGTTTGGGGGCCTCAAACCTGGGCTAGACTCTGCGACGTGTACCACTGCTCCAAGAAGCCGCTTTCCTTGGTACAGCTGGCATTGCCAAGGCTGGGAAAGGAGCCTGGCCTCCTGTATCTCCAGCCAGGGTCCTGGAAAGCTCGTCCAGGACCCCTTGCCCAGGGGGTGCCACACAAAGTGTTCTTGTCCAGAGGCGGGGGTCACCTCACACAGCAGCTTTCCCAAGGAGCCGGGTAACCCAAAGTATTTGGGAGTCACTGAAAAAAAAAAAAATCAAAGGGAAGCCTGGCGTGGTGGCGCACGCCTTTAATCCAGCACTTGGGAGGCAGAGTTAGGAGGATCACAGTGAGTTTGAGGCCACCCCGAGACTCCATAGTGAATTCCAGGCCAGCCTGGGCTACATAGTGAGGCCATGCCCATTGAGACTGGCTTTGGTGACTGACTGCATGTGGGAAGGAAGAATGAGCAGGATTCTAATGGCATTCCTGGTGCAGAGTCAGAAAAACAGCTGGCATGAAGAGATGGGTTTCCAGTTAGTCTGAGGGGTAGAGAGGGAATAATATCTAGGTAGAGATATGGGAAAAGCAGGTGGGATTTGTGATCGAAATTCAAAAGATGTGTTGTTAGCTCACTTATGTAACCAATGTACCTTTTTTTTATTTTAGTTTTTTTTTTCTTTTTTTTTTTTAAATGGGTGCACCGGGGCCTTCAGCCACTGCAAACGAACTCCAGATGCATGTGCCACCTTGTGCATCTGGCTTATGTGGGTCCTGGGGAATGGAGCCTCGAACTGGGGTCCTTAGGCTTCACAGGCAAGTACTTAACCGCTAAGCCATCTCTCCAGCCCTTTTTTTAGTTTTTTTCATGTTAGGGTCTCGCTCTAGCCCCAGGCTGACCTGGAACTCACTCTGCAGTTCCAGGTAATCCTTGAAAGGCAATCTTCCTACCTGTGCCTCCCAAGCACTGGGATTAAAAACATGAGCCAAGGAAAGAATGCAAGAGCCAAAGGAAGGGTAGCACCCCTTACAATGTGCTCCCCCCAGACACAAAATGACCTGGATATCCGTGACCTCGCAGTGCCTGACACTACCGACACAAGACCATCATAATAGGAGGAAAAGATGATGACATCAAAATAAAAGAGAGGCTGACTGAGATGGGGAGGGGATATGATGGAGGAATGGAGTTTCAAAGTGGAAAGTTGGGGGAGGGAGGTTATTACCATGGGATATTTTTATAATCATGGAAGTTGTTAATAAAAATTTGAAAAAAAAACCATGAGCCAACCCGGGCGTGGTGGCGCACGCCTTTAATCCCAGCACTCAGGAGGCAGAGGTAGGAGGATCACCATGAGTTCGAGGCCACCCTGAGACAACATAATGAATTCCAGGTCAGCCTGAGCTAGAGTGAGACCCTACCTCAGAAAACCAAAACAAAATATAATTTTATATATATATATATATATATATATATATATATATATATATATAACATAAATAATATGATATATAATGTATATATTAATGTGAGCCACCACACCCGGCCTTTTAATTTAATTTTTATTTTTTAATTTTTGTTGAGGTAGGGTCTCACTCTATCCCAGGCTAACCTGGAATTCACTCTGTAGTCCCAGGCTAGCCTGGAACTCACAGCAATCCTCCTACCTCTGTCTCCAAAGGGCTAGGATCAGAAGTGTACACTACCATGCCCAGGTCTTTTTTAAAATTAATTAGTTAATTAATTTTTTTGTTTTGTTTTATGTTTTTTTCGAGGTAAGGTCTCACCCTAGCCCAGGCTGACTTGGAACTCACAGCGATCCTCTTACCTCTGCCTCTCAAGTTTTGGAATGCTCCACCATGCCCGGCCTGTTTTTATATTTTGAAATGGGGTCTTACAGAGCCCAGACTGGCCTTGAGCTCCTGATCCTCCTGCTTCAGCTTCCAAAGTGCTGGAATTACAGACTACTCTCAGGCTGGCCTCAAACTCACAACGATCCTCCTACCACTGCCCCCCAAGTGCTAGGATTAAAGGTGTGCACCACCACACCCAGCCTGAATTTATACAAGTTTAACTAAGCCCCTACCTAAAGCAGACAAGGATTCTAGAAATACCTGCAACCTCCTCTGAGCCATTCAATTTTTTGCCACCTCTCCTTCTAGCTTCTCAGACCCTACAGCTAGTTCAGAGCAGGGGATTCCCTTAGTGAACAGTGGAACTTTATTTTGTGACTCAAGAGAGATTTCAATTTCAGTTCATCATAAGGGTGGAAAAGTATGGGGGAGGGGCTGGTAGGTGGCATATGCCCACAATTCCAGCACCTGGGAAATAAAGGCAGGAGGGTAAAGAGTACAAAGTGGCTGGGCGTGGTGGCGCACGCCTTTAATCTCAGCACTCGGGAGGCAGAGGTAGGAGGACCGCCGTGAGTTCGAGGCCACCCTGAGACTGCATAGTGAATTCCAGGTCAGCCTAGGCTAGAGTGAGACCCTACCTCAAAAAAAAAAAAAAAAAAAAAGGGCTGGAGAGATGGCTTAGTGGTTAAGTGCCTGCCTGTGAAGCCTAAGGACCCCGGTTTGAGGCTTGATTCCCCAGGACCCACGTAAACCAGATAAACAAAGTGGCGCATGCATCTGGAGTTCGTTTGCAGGGGCTGGAGACCCTGGCGCGCCCATTCTCTCTCCCTCCCTCTCCCTCTCTCTCTCTTGTCTCTCCCTCTATACCTCTCTCCTTCTTTCTTTCTCTGTCTGGTGCTCTCAAATAAATAAATAAAAATAAACAAAAATTTAAAAAAAATCAGGGCTGGAGAGATAGCTTAGCAGTCAAGGCTAAGGGCTAACCAAAGGACCCAGGTTCAATTCCCCAGTACCCATGTAAAGCTAGATGCACGGGGTGGCACATGCATCTGGAATTCATTTGCAGTGGTTGGAGGCCCTGATTCACCCATTCTCTCCCTATCTCAAATAAACAATAATAATAATAATAATAATAATAATAATAAAAATGAGCTGTGCGTGGTGGCGCACGCCTTTAATGCTAGCGCTCAGGAGGCAGAGGTAGGAGGATCCCTGTGAGTTCAAGGTCACTCTGAGACTACATAGTGAATTCCAGGTCAGCCTGGGGCTAGAGTGAAACCCTACCTCAAACATGAAAATAAAATAAAATAGCAAAAGAAAAGAAAAAGCCATAACTGTAGCCTGGCACCATGGTGGTACTTTTGTAGAGCTTTTGACCAGCCAGCCTTCTCTTCCTATCCTTGCTCCCCAGGGATAAAAAAAAAAAAAAAAAAAAAACTGCCTTTTCCCACTGCTGCTGACCTGTGATGACCGCCAAGGTGACAGTGGCCTGTAGCTGCTGCTCCTGCAGGTGGACACTGCAGACGTAGGTCCCAGCTTGTGACAGGTTCACAGCCTCCAACTGGAGAGTAAAGTTGCCACTGTGTCCGGTCACCGTGATGTCGGGGCCTCTCCCAGGAGGAGTCCACTTGGCAATGAGGGGAGACTGGCTTCCCCCACCAGGGGTCAGGTAGCAGGGCAGCTCCGCCCTGGAGCCTGCTCCTGCGTACACTGTCAACGGGGAGAGGGGCTGCAGGCCTGGAGAGAAAACGGAACCCGGAGTTGAGGTTCAGGGGGTGAGCGGAAGTGCAGGGACAGGTGAAGGAGGTGATCCGGCTGTGCAGAGTGTGAAACAGCAGAATAACGTGGGCAAATAGAGCATGCGAGGAAGCTCAGAGGTGGGCGGCCCAGCAGGACACTGTCTGTGAGGTTAGGTGGCCAAGTGAAAAATGAGAGGAGGAGATAGCAGCTGAAAGACGGCCACACAGCCTGGGTACTATGGAGTGAGTTCCAGACCAGCCTGGGCTAGAGTGAGACTGCACCTTTAAAAAAAAAAAAAAATGTTGCTGGATATAATGGCGCACACCTTTAATCCCAGCACTCCGGAGGCAGAGGTAGAAGGACCTCTGTGAGTTCAAGACTGGCCTTAGACTACATAGTGAATCCCAGGTCAGCTTGGGCTACAGCCAGACCCTACCTCAAAAAACAAACAAAAAAAAATATTTTAAAAAAATGTTTTGGAGGGCTGGAGAGATGGTTTAGCGGTTAAGGCGTTTGCCTGCAAAGCCAAAAGACCCGGGTTCAATTCCCCAGGACCCACGTGAGCCAGATGCACAAGGTGGCGCACGTGTCTGCAGTTCATTTGTAGTGGCTAGAGGCCCTAGCACATCTATTTTTTGTTTCCTCTCTCACTCTCTCACAAATAAATAAGTAAATAAGAGGACCACAGAAATGGATTTTGAGGCACAGAGCTATCAGAGGCGCCACTAGCTACTGAGAAGCTGCTTCGGATACCCATGAGTCAAGAGAGGTGGAACCGGGCAGGAAAGGGCTGTGGTCAAGTGCATAGGCAGATTAGAAAGCATTACCCAGAACGGTGAGGTTGTACATGATGGAAACATTGAAGCCATCGCTGTAGGTGAGGACGCAGCCCCACGTCCCAGAGTCCAAGGGGCTGACTTTGGGCAGAAAGAGGAAGGTCTCCGCTAAGTGGCAATGGGGGGACTTCAGGACAGGGAGTCGGCTGGGGCCCCGGAACCAGTGCACAGAGACTGGGCGGTCAGGGCGGCTGAAGGAGCAGTTCAAAATGACCCACGCAAGGGGCATGAGCGATCCTGAGGGAATGGCAGTCACTGTGCAAGAACGAAAAAGTTCAGGTCAGTCCACTGGACGGAGATGCCTTCTCAACACAGCAGGCCAAGCAAGCTGAAAAGGTCCTGGGAGCACCACTCTGGTGTGTCTGCATGTGGGTGGATGGATGGATGGACATGTGTGTGCGTATTTCATTTTATTTATTATTTTTTCGAGGTAGGATCTCACACTAGCCCAGGCTGACTCGGAACTCACTCTGTAGCCCAGGCTGCCCTCCACTTAGAGATTCTCATACTCGGCCTTCAGAGTGCTGGAATTAAGAGGCTGTGAGCCGCCAAGTGCGGCTCGCCTTGCTGTTTCCCTTGATCTTGGCCAGAAGGCCGGGAAGCGATCCCCCTGCTGTTTAGATTTGCTGGGTCTTGCCATCTCCACCAGCAAAATGCTTGGAACCCCGGGGTGTTAAAAGAGGTCCTGAGACTCTTTTCCACTGTGCTCGGCGCCCCCGTTCATGTGGCATGGCCTATCCCCTCTTTCTGTAGACCTTGCCTGGGGTCAGGGGGGGTCCCTAAATCCATCCGCTGGGCTACAGCTATCCTGAACGATCTACTCCAGCCCCGCACGAGTTTGCCGCCGCCTCCGCGCACCCCCGCCGTAGGTGGGGGCGGGAAGGGGCGCGGGGTGACGCAATCTCTCCACCGGGTACTCCCCGCCCCCGCAAACGTGCTCCTCCGGAGGCACCTCCCGCGCCTTCTTCCCCGCCCCGCGCGCCCGGGGCGAGCGCCGCACCCACCCGAGGCCTGGCCCACGCGCAGGCGGAGACGGCAGGCGAGCGCGCGGTCCCGGAGGCGCACGGCGGCGTGGTAGTGGCCGGCGTCGGCGCGCAGGGCCGGGCGCAGCCACAGCGAGAAGTCCCCGCGCTGGAGGCCGCGCTCGGCCAGCTGCACCCGGGGCAGCAGCGGCAGCTTCCCGCTGCGCAGGCCTCCCGGAGCCACGTTCAGCACCGTGTAGCGCTGGGGCGCAGGGCCCGGGGGCGACGGTACCCCTAGGCGAAGGCCACGGGCGGGGCTGGAAGCCTGCTGGTCACTGGGCAGAGAGGGAGAGCTGGATTAAGAAATCGGAGAAGATGCAGGCAACCCACACCCCGAGATCGCTTGGCTGTCAATGCCCCCCCCACACACACACCCTAGTTGCTGGAGAGGTGGCATGCTATGAGATAGGTGCAGGTGAGGGGGGCGGGCTATGCGGAGAGCTGTGTGAGTAGAGGCAGCTGTAGGGTACAGGAGGCTCCCGAGGGGCTGACACCTTAAGGAAGGGGACAGGACTGGCCTGGATGTTGAACAGGGTCAGCTTGCTATTAGCCCCAAACTGGGAGGTTCTGTCGTCTACGTTGGGGATGCATACCTGTCCGGTTGATGCTGCCATATGACCCCGGCTCTTCGCAGGAGGCTCGGATCCTGGAGGGGGGTTGTGGGGCTGCAGGGGAGCTGGGCAGCAGCCCCTTCCTGGGCCCACACCACCATGGGGATCTCTGTCCCAGGACCTGGAGCCTCCACTGGGGGAAACAAAAGAAAGGCCAAGAGGAGGGGCCCCGTGAGCTAAGACATTTGAGAACAGTTGACCCCATGGAGAGTCCTTGTTGCCTCCTGGAGAAACCTTGTTACCCCATGAAGAAACGGGGTGAAGGAAAGGTTGGGACTACCCTAAGCAAAGCATTAGAAGACCACTACAAGCCGGGCGTGGTGGCGCACCCCTTTGATCCCAGCACTCTGGAGGCAGAGGTAGGAAGATCACCATGAGTTCAAGGCCACCTTGAGACTACATAGTGAGTTCCAGGTCAGCCTGGGCTAGAACGAGACCCTATCTCGAGAAACCATAAAAAAATAAATAAAGGCCACTACAGAGCTTAAGGAGATGGGATCTTAGAGGCCATGCAGAGATTCCTACTGGCTTCTCCTGTGGGTCTGAGGTCGTCCTCCCCCATGCCCACCTTACCGGGAGCTTTCCACAGCAGTTGTAGCAGTAGGCCCAGGAACAGAGCCGCCCTCATCTCACCTATGGCCTGGACTTCACTGAGCCCCTCCCCCAAGGAAGGTCAAAAAAAAGGGGGGGGGGATTGGGAGACAAAAGTTCTACAGGAGGGAGGTGAAGTGGAGAAGGAATGTGGGGTAAAGAGAAGCAAGAGAGGAGATCTAGAGAGAAAGCGGGAGGGCCAAGGATGGAGGAAGTCCTGGGAAGTCAGCCAGGTGAGATGGGGTGGGCACCCCAGGCACAGGGCAGGGCGCGGTGGAGGGTGCGCTGGGATGCGGCTCCCAGGGCCCGACCTTCTGCTCTCCCGCCACCTTCCCCACTTCCCCTCCCCGTGCCCGCCCCCCACAGCCCAGGGCCCGCGGTTTCGATTCGCAGTGGAAAGTCTGAGGGGGCTGGTTCCCAGCAGCAACACCCTCCACCTCTGTGGTGGCGCTCCCCTTGTT
The DNA here is from genome assembly GCA_036346955.1 of Dipus sagitta. Taxonomy (NCBI): domain Eukaryota; kingdom Metazoa; phylum Chordata; class Mammalia; order Rodentia; family Dipodidae; genus Dipus; species Dipus sagitta. The sequence goes on along the minus strand of CM070789.1, from coordinate 24,486,337 downwards.
TACTTCCTCAGGCCAGGGTCTCCCCACTGCGCCCTCCCCCACCCTGCCCTTGGCTCTCCCTCCCAGGTACCTTCTCTACCATTTCTTCTTCTTTTTTTCCCCCCCCGCAGGTAGGGTCTCACTCTAGCCTAGGCTGACCCGGAATTCACTATGTCGTCTCAGGGTGGCCTCGAACTCCTGGCGATCCACCCACCTCTGCCTCCCGAGTGCTGGGATTAAAGGCGTGCGGCACCACACCTGGCCTCTTTCTTTTGTACGATTTTATTTATTTGCAAACAGAGAAAGAAAGAATGGGTATGCCAGGGCCTCCTGCCACTGCAGATGAACTCCGGACACATGCATCATCTCTGTGCATGCGTCTTTATGTGGGTACTGGGGAAGTGAACCCCAGGCCTTCAGGCTTTGCAGACAAGCACCTTTAACCATTAAGCCATATCTGCACCCACCGTCCCCCAGCCATTTTTGCTCAAACTACAACATGCTTGTTTTTTTTTTTTTTTTTGGTTTGGTTTTTCGAGGTAGGGTCTCACTCTAGCACAGGCTGACCTGGAATTTGCTCTGGATTCTCAGGGTGGCCTTGAACTCACGGCGATCCTCCTACCTTTCCCTCCCTTGAATAAACAGCACCCAGCAGGTCATGGTGGCGCACTAGGGAGGCAGAGGTAGGAGGGTTGCTGAGTTTGAGGCCAGCCTGAAACTAGAGTACCTTGTCAGCTTAGGCTAGAGTGAGACCCTACCTCAAAAAAAAAAAATAAATTTATTTTCATGTAGCAATTCATGAAATCTAGTGTCACTTTCCTGTACAGATGAGGAAACTAGGGCTCAAAGACATCAATTTGTGGAGGCACGTGTAGTCCTGACCCTGTGTGAGTTTTGGGATATTTTCTCATCTCCTAGAAAGATGGTGACGACGAGACACTCTCACACCTCCAGATCCCTTCATTCAGAGTTCTGCGCTGAGAAGGGAAGGCAGGCAAGGGTGTGCGGACATAGAATAATGCAGAAGTCTTTCCATCGGAGCATGGCGGTGCACACCTGGAGCCCCCCCCCCCAACCCGGGAGGGTCAGATAGGCCAGTGCGAGTTCGAGGCTTGCCTGGGCTGGAGGTTAGGCTCAATCTGGGTGGCAGGGCAGACCCTATCTCAACAAAACGAAGTCAGAAAGGAAAACTGGCGGACGCGTGACAAGGAGACGGGCCTGGTAACCCCGAGGTCCTCAGCTGCAGGAAGCCAGGCGCACGTTTCCATGCCAGGGAGCTCGCCCTCCAGATGGCACGGGGTTGAGACCCAAGCCTGCCAGCCCCTCCCCGTCCAGGGGCGGGACTTCCTGTTCCTGGGTTGTTTCTATGTGTCTAATTCAGCACAATGGGGCCGGTAGCTTTCCACTGGGCTCAGCAGTGTCTCGATCTCGTGTGGGTCAGCAGGGAAGTATCCGCTGCTGGGGAGAACGTGTCCGCTCTCGGGGACCCGGGCTCAGACCCACCCCTGGCGGGCCGATCTGTCTTCCAGAATCCGGGTGTGAGATCAGCCACCCCCCTCTTTTTCTCTGCCCTTTTATTACACTGACTGGACTCTGGGAAAGCAGGAGACAGGTTAAAAACAGAAGCGCGACCATTTCTTTATTAAATTATACAAAAAGGGGAGGGGAGGGGGGCAGCTGTGGGGCTCGGCCCCAACCCCGGCCCCACCCCGGCCTGGCGCTGTCTGAGAGGGGTTTGGAGGGAGACCCAGGGATCAGGCAGGAGAGGGAGGGGGGGGGGGGCAGGACGGAAGGCTGGGGGTGCAGAGGACAGGGAGGAAGGCTACCGGAGGACCAGGACAGAGGATGGTGGGCAGAGGCAAGAAGAGAGCGAGGGAGGGGAGAGGGGCAAGTAGAGGCCAGCTGGGGAGCTCAAACGGAGCAGGTCGGGAGGTGAACAATGGCAGTGAGGATGAAGGGCCAGTGTTTGGAGAGGTGAGAATGAAGCTGGGGGGAAGGTGGAGGGTGGGCGGCTCTGGGGCAGGATCAGAGCGGGGAGCCGGGTGAGGGGTGGCCGTACTTGTCTGTTCCCACCCCATCTCCAGGCCTTGAAGGTCCCACCCCCAGCCCGCTGGCAGGGGCTCATGCCGATGCCCCATTCTCTGTCTTCTGCCGCTTGGGTTCCGCTTCATCCTGTGGGCAGGCAAAGGGTTGGGGTAGTTGTAAAAGAAAAGGGGGTCCCCCCCCATCCCAGCTGCCTCTGCTCCAACCCCAGCCCAAGCCACCACACGGATCTGGGTCCAAATCCAAAGAGCACCCAGCCCCTGCTGCATCCCTGAACAGCCCCTCAGGCCCCGAGCCAGCCCAAACCTCCTCTTCAGCTGCTCTCTTCAGCGCGGGCCCTTCGTCATCCTCCTCTTCTTCTTCCTCATCTGAGGAGCCAGAAATGGATCATTGGGGAAGGGCAGGAAGCTCTGGCACAGGCCGCCAGGGTCTTCAACTCCTCCCTGACTCTGCTCCCTGATCCCCAACTTTTCCAGCCCAGTGTTCCCCGCCCCTTCCTTCTCACCTTCTTCATCCTCCTCCTCTCCATCCTCAGCAGTTTCTTCTTCCTCCTCCTCAGCTCCATTCTCCTCCTCCTGCGGGGGGACCAGGACAAGAGAATGGTACCACGCGTGTATCACCACCCAAGGGATGGCCAAAGGAACTTGGAAGGGGTCTCGAGGTGGGGTAGGGAAGCCGGAGGGTCAAGGTTAAGACAGGACCTAACCCCCAGGAAGACAACTGGACAGTGAGGTAACAGGGAGGGAGACGTCGGGGCCCGTGTGGTCATCTCCTGCCTGCCCTCCACACCTCCACTACTTCTTTCTTTCGCTCTTTCCGGCTTGCCTTCTCCTCCACTTTCTCCTTCTTCTCCTTCAGGTCCTGCAAGGCAGAAAGAAGTCGCCTTTCTCTCAGCACTGACGATGTGTAGTCCTGAGTCCCTCTAGGCCCACTTCCCCATCTCTGCATCCAGCTTAGACGCAGAACAGGTCCTTGGAGCCTTAGATGTGGGCCATAAGGAGCAGACACTGAAAACTTCTCTCCCCGAGACCCAAGGCGAGGGCACAGGTGAAGAATGGGAGCAGGCAGCCAGACAACTGACCTCCCCTGCACGCCAGCCAGTTCTTCCAAACCTCCCTGCTTAAAGAGCTCAGCTCTGCAAAGCAACCCCCCCCCCCCCCCGCATCTGCCTTGCTCTGCCTTTTGTCTGGGGGGGGGGGGCGTGCTCTTCCAGAGTTCTCTTTCTCCCCCTGGCCCTGGGCATCCCTCCCAGCTTTCCCTTCACCCCCTAAGGCATTTGGTTCCATTTGTGTGTCCCTAACCCTCCCGTTCGCACTTGGCCAAACACCACAGGAAGAGCAGCCCAGCACCAGTTCCCGTTTTAACGAAAACAGGTCCAGCAGGTCCTTCCTCTCCACCTTCATGGAGAAGAAAATGGTACCTGGGGTTACATGGTGGAAGAGCAAAAGTGCCATCTTCAGGGGAAATGTAGGTAAAGAAGAATAAAAGAAACATAAAAGTGCTGGGCGTGGTGGCACACACTTTAATCCCAGCACTCGGGAGGCAGAGGTAGGAGGATCACCATGAGTTCAAGGCCACCCTGAGACTACATAGTGAATTCTAGGTCAGCCTGGCCTACAACGAGAAGAGCTACCTAGAAAAACTGAAATTAAAAAAAAAAAAAGAGTAACAGAAATGGCAGATGAAGGAGCTGGAGAGATGGTTTAGTGGTTAAGGCACTTGCCTGCGAAGCCTAAAGACCCAAGGCCGATTCCCCAGTACCCAGGTAAGTCAGATACACAGGTGGTCTGGAGTTCATTCATTTGCAGTAGATGGCGCACCCATTCTCTCTATCTGCCTCTTTCTCTCTAGTAAATAGATAAAAAAATGTTAAAAAAAAAAAAAAAGAGCCGGGTGTGGTGGTGCATGCCTTTGATCCTAGCACTCGGGAGGTAGAGGTAGGAGGTTCACTGTCAGTTCAAAGCCACCCAGAGACTACATAGTGAATTCCAGGTCAGCCTGGGCTACAGCGAAACTCTACCTCAAAAAACCAAAACAAAACAAAAAGAAAGCAAGAAAGCAATGGTAGATGAGGAGTGTGCAGCAGCAAAACAGTCTGTACCTGGAAGGACAGGAAAGTGAGTTATCTGTCCCAGAGTCCACTCCACACACTGTTCCTTTATTGTTCTTCTTCTTATTTTTTTATTTTGGTTTTTCGAGGTAGGGTCTCACTCTAGCCCAGGCTGACCTGGAATTCACTATGGAGTCTCAGGGTGGCCTCGAACTTGTTATTGTTTTTTTTTTTTTTAATTTATTTACTTATTTATTTTTGGTTTTTCAAGGTAGGGTCTTGCTGTAGCCCTGGCTGGCCTGAAACTATGTAGTCTCAGGTTGGCCTTGAACTCAGAGTGATCCTCCCACCTCTCCCCCGACAACCCCAGTGCTGGGTTTAAAGGTATGCCCCACCATGCCCAGCTTTTTAAAAAATATTTTTAGTTATTTGCAGAGAGAGGGAAAAAGGGGGAGGAGAGTTATGGGTACAACCAGGGCCACTTGTCAACTGCTGGACACTGGGGAATTTAACCCAAACCATCAGGCTTTGCAGCCAAGGGCCTCTCCTCAGCAAGCCATTTCTCCAGTCCCACCACATTGTTCCTTTCTCCTTAGCCAAGATCCCAGTAAGCACACACCTGATGTACTATTCCAACTTGGCAAAGAGCTGCTCCAGTGGGCATACCCTTGGAACACACCAGCCTTGGGTCCCACTCAAATTCCTGTCTTCTCCCCACCCTATCTCTTGGCAGGCAGTGTCCTCTTATGAGCTGACCTGCTGTTGGTACGCAATTCATGTATTTTTAAAAAATACTTTATTTTTACTTATTTATTTATTAGAGAGAGGTAGCGAATGGGCACGCCAGGACCTCTGGCCACTGCAAACAAACTCCAGACACATGTGCCACCATGTGCATCTGGCTCTCATGGATTCTGGGGAGTCGAACCTAGGTCCTTAGGCTTCGCAGACAAGCGCTTTAACCACTAAGCCATCTCTCCAGCCCATTGGTATGCAATTCTATGTACAGGATCCCATGTGGAGGCAAGCTTTCTGTGACTGGATCACCCCGGGGAGGGCGTGTCCTTTCTGGAACAGGACTGGGATGGGAGGCGGGCTTGGTGCCAAATGGCTGGCCTGGGGCACAAGCAGTGCCCTTCTCCCTTTAGGACAGCACAGAACACTTGACACTCCAGCCGCGTTTTTTTTTTTTTTTTTTTCTCCTTGGTCCTACTCCACTGTCTTTCATCGACCACACAAGGTGTGTTTTCCTCCACATCCCGGGCCACCCACGGGCTGTCCAGTAGGGGGCGGCAGCATGGACGAGCACCAGGACTACATGGCCCTGGCCCGAGTTTCCCATCTGGGCTGATGGAGGGGGTGGGGGGAAGTGAGTGTACCAGAGATCAAAGTTCAAGGGGCTGGGCCCTGTCCTGCTGGTCACTGTCCTTCTGTGATCCCTTTTGCAGGAGGGTATGTGACCTGACCTCAGGTCTTGTGCTAAGCAGCGGTGCGGCCTCCTTGCAGGCGTGCATGCACGCGCGCGCACATACACACACACACACACACACACACACACCCGCAGGGGAGCGCCCACGCGCTCCGAAGACACATGGGCCGTGTTTGGACGTTGTGACACTCTGGAGCCAGCCAGGAGCACGGTGGAGGCACTGAGCCCTCACAAAGCAGCAACATGGCTCCGAGACATCTCGGGCTCCCCCAGGCACACATGTAACCGACACGGGCAGCGCCACATGCCCGCCGTGTCTCTGGCACACAAAGACACCTACTCGGCGAAGTCACATGCCACCGCGCAGCCCACCGGAGGGCCACACTGGCACACCTTGTCAGATCGCACGCATCCCCCCCTCTCCCACGGCTTCCCGTGCCATCAGCCTCCCTTCCCCACTTCACGGGCCTCCAGAAGTGTAGGCGCTCCTCGGCAACCTAAACCCCCCCCAACACACACACACACATACCCCAAATTAGGCTCCCAGCCCCCAAAACTCTGGCCACATTTAATTTCCCAAAGCCACGCTCTGGCACGTTCCCTGGGGAAATTAAGCGCAAGGGCGAAGAGATGAGGCCGCGGAACGGGGCGGACCAGACCGATGACAGCTCGATGCCAGGCCGTGCACCGCCCAAACCTTGGCCAAGGCTGTTCTCGCCGCCACCCCGCTTCTGATTTTTAGGAATTCGAAAATGCGGGGAGGACGGGGGGGGGGGGGACGGGAGGCCGGCGATGAAGACACAAGAAAGCGGCGAGCCGGTGGCGGAGAGGGAAGGAATCCAGATGGGCAGAGAGGAGGGGATGGATGGGGAGGGAGGAAGGAGGGAGGCAGCAGCAGCAGCCCTCCGGGGAAAAGCGGACCCGATCCAGCCGCGAGGGGAGGGGCGAGGAGCAGCCCGGCAGCAGAGTCCGGTTTGCACTACGGCCCCGAACCGCTCAGCAAGGGAAGGCCTGGAGGGCGCGGGACCGGGGAGGCGGGCGAGCGGCGCCCGGACAGGAGGGCCGAGGCGGGCGCGGCAGGGCCGGAGGGGGTGGGGACGACGGGGCCCGGCCGGGCCGGGCCGGGGCGGCGAGGCCGGCGGGGCAGCTAGAGGGCGCTGGCGGGGCCTCCGGGGCTGCGAGCGGGTGGGGAGGGGGGGGAGGGCGGAGCGGGTCCGCCGGGACCGGCGCGAGGGCCGCCCGGGGCCGTCGGGGATGGCCGGGGCCGCTGCCGCCGCCCTTGCCCGTACCTTGGCGCTCAACTCGGCCGCTGCCTCCACGCTCTTCTCCGACATGGTGCCGGGGCCGGGGCTGGCGGGGAGCCGGGTCCCGGGGCCGAGACGGAGAGGCCCTGGACGGCGGAGGGTGGCCGCGGCCGAAACCTGGCGGCTGGCTCGGTGCAAGCGGCGCGGGCTGCGCGGTGGGTCCGCGGCCGGCAGCCGGGCGGAGGGCGGAGCGGGCGGTGGCCGGCGCGCTCCGGTCGCGGGCGGGCGTGCGTGCGCTCGGTCGCTCGGTCGTGGGCTCGCCGCCCCCGCTCCAGCAGAGCTGCCGCCGACCAGCCGCTGCCGCCCCCAGCCGGGGAGCCCGCTTATAAGGCGGCGCTGCCCGACGGGAGGGGCTTGGCCGGGGTGGGGCGGGCGGCAGCGGGCGGGGGCGCGAGGGGCGGCGGGAGAGGAGGGATAGGAGCTCGGCGGCGAGGGGCGGGGACGGGCCGGGCGGGGAACGCGAGACTGACGGCGGCGAGGGCGCCGCGTGGGGCGCGGAGGTGGCGAGGGGTGGGGCTCCCGCGGGGACCCGCGCCCGCGATCGCAGCCTGCCGCGTGGGTCCGGCTCCTGGGGGCGGGCCCGAGACCTGGCCCCGGTCCCGCCGAGCCCTCCGGAGCCCCGGGGATCTCGCCGAGGGCCCGGGTTGGGGGGGGGGGGGGTGAGCCCGTGGAGAAGACAGGGCCGGTACCGGAGGGACAGGGACGCGCAGCCGATCGCACGGCGCCCACCGTCTTGTCCCCCGTCCACATTCTCCGCGTGTCCCTGGCCACGGACGGGGAGAGCGGAAAGGGCAGGCCGGCCTCCTGGCCGCCTGGACCTGACATTTGCAGCCTCTGCCGTGTCCCTCCCTTCCTGGCTCTTTGCTGTGATCTGACCCGAGTCAAGGCCCTCCAGTCGCTAACCTTCCGCGTCTCTCCTGCTTTCACCTTTATTCCTTAGCCATTTCACCTCGCCGTCATTTGTGTGACCTCCCGGTTTTCTTCAACCCTCTTACTCATCTGTACCAAGATCCCTCCCCACGGACACTTAATCTCTCATTTCTTCTTCCACCTCTCCGTTCCCTTCCACCTCAGGTTTCTCCCTACTCTCCCAGACAAGTCACCTGGCCCTAGAAACTTGGCTGGTTTTTATCTCCTCTTTCTTTCTTTATTTTTTCATTTTCCTGAGATAGAGTCTCACTGTAGCCCAGGCTGACCTGGAACTCTGTAGTCGCAGGCTGGCCTCGAACTCACAGAGCTCCTCCAACCTCTGCCTCCCTAGTGATGGGATTAAAGGTGTGTGCCACCTCGCCCGGCTTCATCTCCTTTCTGTCCTAATTTTTTACATTTTCCCTCTTCTGCTTCTCCTTCTCCTCTGCTGTCTTCCCCTGCGAATGCTACAGGTCCAGGTCTAGAGTCCCAGCCCCATCATGATCCATGCATCCTCAGCTCCTCCACCCTTCACTCAGCCAGCATCCTTGGCTCTTTGTTTTATTTTTATTTTTATTTTTATTTTTTTATTTTTCGAGATAGGGTCTCACTCTACCCCAGTTTGACCTAGAATTCACTATGTAGTCTCAGGGTGGCCTTGAACTCATGGCAATCCTCCTACTTCGGCCTCCAGAGTGCTGGGATAAAAGGTGTGCGCCACCACACCAGGGCTTCCTTGGGTTATTTTGAGAAGCTTGAGTTTCTGAAAGGGACCAGGGCTGGAGTGTGGAAAAAAAGATGTTTTGGGTGTGCGCGCACTCCCATATTTATCATCATTACTTTTTACCTTTTTCAAATCATTTTTCATTTTCTTAATAAAAGCAAAGTTGGCCGGAAGTGGTGGTCCAAGCCTTTAATCCCAGCACTCGGGAGGCAGAGGTAGGAGGATCGTTGTGAGTTCGAGGTCAGCGTGAGATAACAGGTCAGCCTGGGCTAGAGCGAGACCCTACCTCCAAAAACCAAAAAAAAAAAAAAGTTGTTAGCCAGGAATGGCATCCCAGCAACAGGAGAGAACGAGTTGAGGGCAGCAGTGAGTTCCAGGCTAACCTGGGCTACATAGTGAGATCCTGACTCAAAAAAAAGAAAAGAAAAGAAGCCATTGTTGATCCAGCCATCATCTTTATTTAGCCCCGAGTGCTTAAATACACCATCTATTGGTCCTTCCGTGAACACACCTCCTGGTTTCTCTGACTTCGGAATCAGTTTCTAAGTCTCCTCGCAAATCTTGGGGGCCCCACCCAGGTTTTTCCTTGTGGGAGTCCACCTTTTCGCTGAGATCTTTCCGTTTTTCTTTCTGTGACTCACTGGCAGATGTCTTGAGCGATCTCTCACCATACCTCGTCTCTGTACCCTTTCTGGCTTCATTTCTCTTCGTGTCTCCCCCCCACACCCCCCCGCCCCTCCTCCTGGGCGCGCCCCCTCCCCCAGTCTCCAGTCTCGCTCCCAGCTCCCTCCGGGTCCGTCTCCATCCTCTCTCCCGCCCTCTTTTCTCTTGCCTCTACTCCACCTCCCAGCCCCGCCGGCTGTCTCGGACACCCTGCTGGGCTCTTACCCAGTTGCCCTGGTAACCGCTCCCCACTCCGGTCACCTCCACTCCCCTCCCCCGTCCAATCACCGCCACCGACAACCTCCATCCACCTTCCTCCTATTTTTCCTGAGAGCCAATAGGATCCCTGTTGCCAGGTGGAATGCTCATTTGAATCAGCCAATCCAGGCGCCTAACTGCTTGCCCTGCCTTATATGGGGATGCGAGGAGGGCCACGCCCCCAAATCCAGGCCCACAGGGGACCGGCCCTTCCACTGTCCTTTCTCCCCTCTCTGCGATGGGAGATTTTGGGACCCTCCAACTCACCCTCTCTTAAGGGGCCTGGTCTCCCCACTGCCCTAAGTAGGACCACCGGGGTTAGCGTGTTTTGTGGGGGCCGGGCCTCGAGTCTGGGGGTGGGAATGAGGTGTGATTCGGGAACGGGAGGCGGAGGGAGCCGGGAATTTTGCCCAGGGAGGGGTGTCTGGGAGCGGAGGCAGCTGCAGTGGAAAATTCCAGGGAGATGGAGAGGCAGGGAACGGGAATCCTGCCCCAAGGCTCAAGGGAGCCTGGAGCATCTAAGAGTTTGTGCAGGAGGGTCTGTGGGGACTCCAGAGGGAAATTCTAGGGAGACTGGAGGCCCGGGTTCAATTCCCTTCCTGCGTGGAGGAATGTCCCTTCTCCTTCCTGTGTCGTTGGTCTCCTGAAGTCGCCTTATTGAGAAAGAAGCTGGAACTGAGGCTTGGGATCAATGTGGAGTGAACCACGCGCTCAAAACCCTCCTGCACAGTTCTGGGGGGTTAGAGTCGTGCCCTGGGGCCAGGGGCCTCGCACGCCTGGGTTTTGCCCCTTGAGGCTTGCCTGTTCCTAGAATTCTGTCACTCTGCAGTCCAATTGAGAATTTTCCCCACTAGTTGAATGGGAACATTGTGCTTACACACTTCCTAAGAGTGAGAAAAAGGAGAGACGAGGTGAGAACTAGGGAGGCCCAAGGCCTCACTTCTTAGAGATGCACTAGCTGCTGAGTGGTGTATGTGTAAGGTGTTTTTTTTTTTTTTTTTTTTCCCCCCCCCGACGTAGGGTCTAGAGAGTAAAAGTTAAGTAAATGTACAGAGTTAAGAGATGGCCAGTACACATGAACTGCAGGTACATGTGCCACTTTATGCATCTGGCTTTATATGGGTACTGGGGAATTGAACTCTGGTAGTTAGGTGTTGCAGGCAAGCACTTTAGTTGCTGAGCTATCTCCCAGCCCAAGCCTAGCTTTTTTTTTTTTTTTTTCTTTTCTTTTTCTTTTTAAGGTAGGGTCTCACTCTAGCCCAGGATGACCTGGAATTTACTGTGTAGTCTTAAGCTGGCCTCGAACTCACAGTGATCCTCCTACCTCATTTATAACATTGCTGAGGGTAACAAACTCAATAATATTATCTTTTTTTTTTTTTCCTTTTTTTCGAGGTAGGGTCTCACTGTAGCTCAGGCTGGCCTGGAATTCACTATGTAGTCTCAGGCTGGACTCGAACTCACAGTGATCCACCTGTCTCTACTTCCCAAATGCTAGGATTAAACAGAGTGAGTTCCAGGTCAGTTTGGGCTAAAATGAGACCGTGCCTCATAAGAAAAGAAAAAGGTGGACAGTGCTTCAGATCAACAACACGAAGGATGTCCCCCAGTTGCCATGAAGGTGTACCCTCTGACACAAGAACACACGTGTACACAGAAACAAAACAAGGGCTGGCCTTGGGTTAGATTCCCCAGCATGCCATAAAACTGGGCCTGGTGGTGTATGCCTGTAATCCCAGCGCTCAGGAAGTGGACACGGGAGGATTAGGGATCAGGGTCAGGCTGGAGAGATGGTTCAGTGGATAAGACGCTTGTTTGCAAAGCCTGGCAACCTGGATTTGATTCCCCAGTTCTCACATAAAGCCAGATTCACAAGGTAGCACATGTGTCTGCAGTTCGTTTGTGGTGGCTGTAGTCCCTGGCATGCCCATTCTCTCTATCTGCCTCCCCCTCCCTCCCTCCCTCCCTCCCTCCCTCCCTCCCTCCCTCCCTCCCTCCCTCCCTCTCTCTCTCTCTCTCTCTCTCTCTCTCCCCCTAATAAATGAAGTGTGTGTGTGTGTGTCCCTACTAGGTTTGATCTCCAGCATGAGGAAGAGGTTGACAAACAAAAAAAGGTTAATTTGGGCTGGAGAGATGGTTTAGTAGTTTAAGGTGTTTGCCTACAAAGCCAAAGGAACCAGGTTGATTCCCCAGGACCCACGTAAGCCAGATGCACAAAGGGGCACATGTGTCTGGAGTTCATTTGCAGCGGAGGAAGGTCCTGGCATGCCCATTTTCTCCCTCTTCTTCTCTCAAATAAATAAATAAAAATAAAAAATACTTTTTAAAAAATATATATTAAAAAGAAAAGGGGCTGAAGAGATGACTTAGCGGTTAAGGCATTTGTCTGCAAAGCCAGAGGATCCCAATTCGACTCTCTAGGACCCACATAAGCCAGATGCACAAGGGGGCGCATGTGTCTGGAGTTCATTTGCAGTGGCTGGAGGCCCTGGCATGGCCATTCTCTCCCTCCCTCTCTCTCTCCCCACAGCTTCTTTCTCCTTCTCAAATTATATATATATATGAAAAAGGAGCTGGGCGTGCTAGTGCATGCCTTTAATCTCAGCACTCTGGAAGCAGAGGTAGGAGGATCACTGTGAGTTCGAGGCCAGCCTGAGACTACATAGTGAATTCCAGGTCAGTCTGACTGAGAGTGAAACCCTACTTGAAATTGCCACACACACACACACACACACCCCATAAAAAAGAGGTTAACTCTTACATTTAACAAACTACTTAGGAACTGTGCTTACATGGAGAGACTGCTGTGTGGCAGAAACCCAAAGCTGAATGAAAAAGACATGATCCCTACAAGGAACAGATGCAGACGGCTCTGCAAAGTACCACACAAGCATGAGGATTCTTGTAAAAGTCAAGGGTGGCAGCACAAGCCTATCATCCCAGCTCTGGGCACTCCAGTTTAGCGAGAGACCCTGACTTAAAGAATAGGGTGAAAGAGGGATTGGGGAAGACACCTGATATCAACCTCTGGCCTATGGACACGTGTGTATGCCCACCTGCAGGCAAACATACACACTTAAAAAATAAGGGGGGTGGTTGCAGGGATGGCTTGGCGGTTAAGGCGTTTGCCTGCAAAGCCAAAGGACCCTGGTTCGATTCCCCAGGACCCATGTTAGCCAGATGTACAAGGGGGCTCACGCATTTGGAGTTTGCAGTGGCTGGAGGCTCTGGTATACCCATTCTCTCTCCCTCTTTCTCTGTCAAATAAATAAAAATAAAATATTCAATAAATGGCTGCAGAGATGGCTTAGCAGTTCAGGCACATGCCTGCAAAGCCTAAGGGCCTAGGTTCAAATCTCCAGGTCCCACATAAGCCAGATGCTCATAGTGGCACATGAGTCTGGAGTTCATTTGCAGTGGCTAGGGGCCCTGGAGCACCCATTCTCTCTCTTTCTCCCTCTCTCTCTCTCTCTCTCTTTCTCTCTCTCTGGCTGTAATCAATAAATAAAAATAAAATGTTTAAAAAATATTTGTAAAATAAAATAAATAAAAATAAAAAATAAGGGGCTGGAGAGATGGCTTAGCAGTTAAGCACTTGCCTGTGAAGCCTAAGGACCCGGGTTTGAGGCTTGATTCCCCAGGACCCATGTAAGCCAGATGCACAAGGTGGCGCATGCATCTGGAGTTCATTTGCAGTGGCTGGAAGCCCTGGCGCGCCCATTCTCTCTCTGCCTTTTTCCCTCTCTCAAATAAATAAATAAAAATAAAATAAAAAAGCCGGGCGTGGTGGCGCATGCCTTTAATCCCAGCACTTGGGAGGCAGAGGTAGAAGGCTTACCATGAGTTCGAGGCCACCCTGAGACTCCATAGTGAATTCCAGGTCAGCCTGAGCTAGAGTGAGACCCTACCTCGAAAAACCAAAAAATATATATATATATAATATAATATAATAAAATAAAAAATAAGGGAAGCTATGTGTGGCACATACCTTTAATCCCAGCACTCAGAATAAGAGGGGGTCACATATGTCTTTTAGGTAGTTAAGGCGACTGGGCCCCTGAAAGAAGAAACAGGAATGTCTTTGGGCCTATCCTTGAGGTCCATACTTGCTAGTGATCAAAGGATGATCTGATGTCTCATCTCTTGTCTAGTTCCCTAGATCTGTTTTTCCACAAACAGCCTGTGCCCCCTCCTTGGGAGGGAGGTCTCTCCTACATTTATTTATTCTTTTTTTGAAAAAAAAAATTTTATTGACAACTTCCATATGGAAGTTGTCAATAATAAGAAAAATAAAATAAAAATAAAGAAGCCAGTTATGGTGGCACAAGCCTTTAGTCTTGGCACTCAGGAAGTTGAGGTAGGAGGATCAGTGTGAGTTCAAGGCTAGCCTGGGCTTACAGCATTAATTCCAGGTCACCCTGGGCTAGAGTAAGACCCTGTTTCAGGGGGGGGGGAAAGAATGGGGAAAAAAAGGAATGGAGAATTTTTTAAATCAAAGTACAGCTTGATAAAGGACTGCATTCAAGACTTTTGAAGGAACATTTTTTTAAAATATATTTTATTTATGTATTTACTTATTTGAGAGAGAGAAAGAGAACGGGCATGTCAGGGCCTCCAGCCACTGCAAACGAACTCCAGAGGCATGCGCCCCCTTGTGCATCTGGTTTACGTGGGTCCTGGAGAGTGGAACCAGGATCCTCTGTCTTTGCAGGCAAACGCCTTAACCGCTAAGCCATCTCTCCAGCCCTTGAAGGAACATTTTTGTCTATTCTTGTTGCCACTTTGGTTCTTTTGAGACAGGGTCTCATGCAGCCCAGGCTAGCATAGAACTTGCCTTGTAGCAGAGGGTATCCTTGAACTCCTGACCCTCCTGCCTCCACTCCTACACGTTAGAATTTCAGGCCTGCATCTCCGCTGTGTATGGCTTATTTTGAGACAGGCTCTCCACAGGTGACTGGGGCAGCCTCCAGCTTCTGAGCCTCCTGAATTTCTACAGCTGGCTTTGGGCCAGTCAAATCTAGCTGAAATTGCCTCATCTGTGTGGGACTCCTCTCCAGGAGGGCCTCCCACAAGCTTGGCTCCTTTACAAATCCTAATCCTCTTTGTTCCCAACACCCCATAGGGTTCCTTGCGCTTCTGCCCTGGTCATGCGCCTAGCCCAGTGGTGGACACCAGAGGAAGAGCCCAACATGTCAATAAATTGGCTCGGGGATGTAGCTCAAATTGGTTCAGTGCATGCCTACCACGGAGAAAGCTTTGGGTTTGATCACCCCCACCATCACAAAAAACCAGGAAAGAAGTAGGAGGATTAGAAGTTCAAGGTCATTCTCAGTTACTCATCAAGTTTAATGCCAGCCTGGGCTACATGAGAGCCTGTCTCAAAAAAAAAAAAAAAAAAAAAGTCAACAAATCATCTTTTTTTTTTTGGGGGGGGGGGTTTCGAGGTAGGGTCTCACTCTACTTCAGGCTGACCTGGAATTCACTATATAGTCTCAGGGTGGCCTTGAACTCACTGCGATCCTCTTACCTCTGCTTCCTGAGTGCTGGGATTAAAGGTATGCACCACCATGCCTGGCCCAACATTTGCTATTCTTTTTTTTAAAAAAATTATTTATTGGTGCTGGAAAGATAGATAGTTCATCGGTTAAGGCACTTGCCTCCAAGGCCTAACAACCCAGGTTCAATTCCCCAGGACCCACATAAACCCGGATGCACAAAGTGGTGCATGCACCTTGAGTTTGTTTGCAGTGGCTGGAGGCCCCAGAGCACCCATTCTGTCTCTCTTCTCTCTCTGCTTGCAAATATATATTTATTTATAACACTTATTTAGCTATTTGCTTGTGTATGGGTGTTTGTACTTAGAGGTGGGTGCACCAGGGTCATGCCACTGCAAATGTATGCCTGTCCAGCTTTATGTAGGCAACTGGGGAGTTGAACTTGGCCTGATAGGCTTTACAAGTAAGAGCACGGAGCCATTTCCCAGCCCCTTGATAAGTTTTTTTGTTTGGAGACAGTCTTGTAGTACGTGGCTTGTCTGGAACTCACTATGAGGACCAGGCTGGCATCTGACTCTGAGGGATCCTCCTGCCTCTGCCTCTCCAGTGCTGGGATCACAGGCGAGCGGCCCTGTGCGGGGCTCTTCTCATTGGCCCTGTTCTTTCATGACCTCCTTCACTTTTACTCCTACTAGAGTTTTCTCTGCCCCAACCTTCCTCTGTCCTTTCAATTTCTCCCTCATAGTCTTAAGAGGCTTTCAGGGGCCTTCAGAGAAACCCAGAAGGAAAACATTTATATAGTTTCTCAACTCTGTACAGCAAAGCTTTCTGTGATGACAGAAAAAATCAGAACTGGAACATAGGGATTTGTTTGTGCTAGTTAAATGCTCTACCAGTGGGCTCCCTACTAGCCCAGAAATGCTCATGTGCTCTTCTCAAAACAGTAGCTGCGTGTGTTTATTGAACACTTGAAAATGTGGTGGGCCCATGGACTGGGGAGATGGCTCAGCTGGTCCAGGGTTTTCTTTTCTTTTTTTCTTTTTATTAACAACTTCCGTGATTATAAAAAAAAAAAATCCCATGGTAATACTCCCCCCCCACTTTCCCCTTTGAAACTCCATTCTCCATCATATCCCCTCCCCATCTCAATCAGTCTCTCTCTTATTTTGATGTCATGATCTTTTCCTCCTATTATGATGGTCTTGTGTAGGTAGTGTCAAGCACTGTGAGGTCATGGATATCCAGGCCATTTTGTGTCTGGGGGGAGCACGTTGTAAGAATGGTCCAGGGTTTTCTTAGCAGCATGAAGCTCTAGGTTCTAGTCCCAGCATCCCATAAAACTGGGTGTGGTGATGCACGCCTGTAATCCCAGCACTTGCAAAGCGGAGGCAGGAGGATCAGAGGTTCAAAGTCATTTTTGGCTACATAGTAAGTTTGAGGCAACTTGGGATACAGGAAGCCCTGTCTCCAAAAAGTATGCGGCTCAGTTGGGCGTGGTGGTGCACGCCTTTAATCCCAGCACTTGGGAGGCAAAGGTAGGAGGATTGCCATGAGTTTGAGGCCACCCTGAGATTACATAGTGAATTCCAGGTCAGCCTGGGCTAGAGTAAGACCTTACCTCAAAAAACAAAAACAAAACAAATATATATGTATATACTTATTTATATATTTATATTATATATATGTTATATATAATTATATATTTATATAATATATATATAATATATATATAATATATATAACTATATATATATATATATATATATACACACACATATATATATATATATATGGCTAGTTCAAATAAGAAGGGAAGTTATTTATTTCTATATCCAGGGCCTAGTGCCTACTATGCTATCATACTATTGAGCTACATCCTTAGCCCCAATTAAATAGTCTAATGTGGCTAGTGACTACCACATTGAATAGCTCCATTTTAGACTTTGGGTCTAAACTACCTCTTTTGGGGAAAGGGGAGTGCTGTGTATTGAATCCATGGTTTTGTGTATGCTACACACATACTGTTACCACTGAGCTACACCCCAAACCTGTAAGCTGCCTCCTTTCCCACCTCCAACTGCTGTGATTTATAATTACAAAATCAGAAAGTAACTCTGGTGTTTAAGGCCACACAGGCTATTCTTAGGGTCTTAACACAAGTGTGTGTTTGTTCAGGGTTTCACACTGCACAGATTACAAAGACTGTGTGGCTGATCTATGGGACCAGTAAAGAAACAATGAAAAACGCTAGGGAAAATGGGACAAGGAGTGACAGACAGCTAAAGACTTCTCTGGCTTGAAGGTAAAAGATAGGGACGACCTAGTAACCAGAGCAGACACTGACAGCGCGGATGACCGTCGGGGCGTTTCTTTCAGAAGTCCTCACTTGCTCTTTGCTCCATCCTTAAGTTAGTCCACCATGCATGTTCATGGTTTGAAGTCCCACTGTCAGCCACGGACCTCAAACACTGGCGACTCCCGAGCCTCTAGCAGTACTTCTCTCCTGAGCTCCAGTCACAACTTCAGCTCTTGAGCCGGGCGTGGTGGCGCACGCCTGTAATCCCAGCATTTGGGAGGCAGAGGTAGGAGGATCGCCGTGAGTTCAAAGCCACCCTGAGACGACATAGTGAATTCCAGGTCAGCCTGGGCTAGAGCAAGACCCTACCTGGGAGGGGGGGGAGGAAGAAAGACTGAGGGAGGTTGAGAGAGAGATAGAGAAAATGAGAGAAGAGGGAGGGGAGAGGATAAAAAAGAGAAAAAGAAGGATGACACATATAACTGCTAGTTACCTGCAAAATTATATCCCTTCAATTTTTAGGGAGCTGCCTATATGGTACGTCTCCAGGGATGCTGAAAATGAGCTTACACAACTCGTCCTTTATCCCACCTTTCCAGTTTTGTGTGTGTGTGTGTGTGTGCGTGCATGTGCGCATGTTAAATGCAGAGGCCAGAAGTAGACATTGGCATCTTCTTCAGTCGCTCTCCATTTTTATTCTTTTTTATTTTTTACAATTAACAACTTCCATAATTGTAAACAATATCCCATGGTAATGCCCTCCCTCCCCCCATTTCCCCCTTTGAAACTCCACTCTCCATCATATCCCCTCCCCCTCTCAGTCAGTCTCTCTTTTATTTTGATGTCATGATCTTTTCCTCCTATTATGATGGTCTTGTGCAGGTAGTGTCAGGCACTGTGAGGTCATGGATATCCAGGCCATTCTGTGTCTGGCAGAGCACGTTGCAAGGAGTCCTACCCTTTGGCTCCTACATTCTTTCCCGCCACCTCTTCTGCAATAGACCCAGAGCCTTGGAAGGTGTGATAGAGATATTTCAGTGCTGAGCACTCCTCTGTCACTTCTTCTCAGCACCATGGTGCCTTCTGAGTCATCCCAAGGTCACTGCCATCTGAAAAGAGAAGCTTATCTAACCAAAAGTGAGAGTAGCATTAATATATGCATATGAACATTAAGAGAAGTGCTTACTGGGCATTTTGGTGAGCATAGTATATACATTTAGCCAGACAGCAGCAAACGTTACACCTCTAGGGCTCATGACTACCCCTGTTGTAGGTTTTCACTATCAGGGATGTATTCCCTCCCATGGAGCGGGCCTCCAGTCTAATTAAAGGGCAGTTGGTTTCCCCCATAACAGACCTGCCACTATTGCACCCGTTGGCTCATTTGGCCTGGCTGGCCAAATACAAGGCTTGCAGTGTCCACTGTTGAGTATCTTCACTGGTGATTTCTCTCTCTCCCATTGAACTGCATGCAGAATGCCTTCTTCCAGCTTTCTGTCAGCTGGTCTACATGGAGGAGGTTTTCAGCTCAGTTCCAGCAGGATTTCTCAGTGGCCTTGCAGCCCAAGTATATGGAGTCTTCAGCAATAGGGTCTTACCATCTATTCCTGGTGGGAAACCAAGAGCCTCAGCAATGGCCTGTAATGTTTTGGAGCATCAGGGACCTCCCTGGCCAGCAACTCACTGGAAGGTTTCCCATCCCTGCACTGAAAATTTTCTACTGACAGTCTATGGCTCCTGTGTGTTCCATTGTCCAAAAAAGTAGATTTCCATATGACTTAGATTTTGATAAGCCCCTCACTCCACCTTTCCTTTACTCAATCTCTTCCCCTGATCTTATTTAGGCCTTTTCACCCCATTAATCTATTCTTCTACTTACATATATACAATACCATCCTATTAGGTCCTCCCTCCCTCCCTTTCTATTCCCTTTGTATCTTCTTTCTAGCTTACTGGCCTCTGCTACTGAGTTATCTTCCTACTCACACAGAAATCCAGTCATCTGTAGCTAGGATCCACAGATGAGAGAGAACATGTGACGTTTGGCTTTCTGGGCCTAGGTTACCTTACTTAGTATAATCCTTTCCAGATCCACCCATTTTCCTGCAAATTTCATAGCTTCATTTTCCTTTACTGCTGAGTAGAACTCCATTGTGTAAATGTGCCACATCTTTATTATGTTGTTTTTTCAAGGTAGGGTCTTACTCTAGCCCAGGCTGACCTGGAATTCACTATGTAGTCTCAGGGTGGCCTTGAACTCATGATGATCCTCCTACCTCTGCCTCCCAAGTGCCGAGATCAAAGGCGTGCGCTGCCAGGCCCGGCTCCCATTTTTGTTCTTTAAGGCATTCTCTTGCTGAACCTAGATCCACTGATAGGTTAGAGTAGTTAGTTAGTGAGCCCCATCTTTGTTGTCCCAGCTCTGGGATTAAAGGCCTTGAACTCAGAGCCTCCCTCCTGCTGCTGCCTTCCCAGTGCTGGGATTGGAGGAGGATCACCTTGAGTTCCAGGCCACCCTGACACTACATAGTGAATTCCCTGTCAGCCTGGGCTGGAATGAGCCCCTACCTCAAAAGACCTAAATTAGGGCTGGAGAAATGGCTGATGGTTAAGGCCCTTGCCTGCAAGCCCAAGTTAATTCCCTAGTACCCACATAAAGCCAGATGCACAATGTTAGGTTCGTTTGCAGTGGCTGGAGGCCCTGGTGTGCCCATTTTTTCTCTCTCTTCTCTCAATCTCTCTCTACTTGAAAATAAGGAAATAAAAGTATTTTTAAAAGAATCAAAATGAAGTGGGTCGTTTGGAGCAAGTAGAGGTGGCAGCAGCCTTGGTAATGTGCGGTCCAGTTTCTCGGGAGGCAGAGGTAGGAGGATCGCGTGAGTTCGAGGCCACCTCTCATGTGAATTCCAGGTCAGCCTTGGCTAGAGTGAGACCCTACCTCGAAAAACCAAAAAAAAAAAAAAAAAAAAACCAAAAAAAAAAAAAATCAGAATGAACTGGGCATGGTGGCACACACCTTTAATCTCAGCACTTGGGAGGCAGAGGTAGGAGGATCACTGTGAGTTCAAGTCTACCCTGAGCCTACATAGTGAATTCCAGGTCACCCTGGGCTAGAGTGAGACCCTACCTAGTAAAACCAAAAATAAATAAATGAGTGATATGTTGCCAGGTGTGGTGGCACAGGCCTTTAATCCCAGTACTCAGGAGGTGGAGGTAGGAAGATCACTGTGAGTTCCTTGGTTAGCCTTGGTTAGCACAAGAACCTACCGCAAAACAAACAAAAAATGATTTGTGATAAAAAGTTTTTTTAAATATTTTATTCATTTTTATTTATTTATTTGAGGGTGACAGAGAGAGAAAGAAGCATATATATAGGAGAGAATGGGCATGCCAGGGCCTCTAGCCACTGCAAACGAACTCCAGACACGTAAGCCCCCTTGTGCATCTGGCTAACGTGGGTCCTGGGGAATACAGCCTTGAACCGGGGTCCTTAGGCTTCACAGGCAAGTGTTTAACCGCTAAGCCATCTCTCCAGCCCAAAAGTTTTTTATTTAAATATTTGGACAGAAAGAGGGAGAGAGAATACGGACACACCAAGGCCTCCTGCCACTACAAATGAACTCCAGAGGCATGCACCCACCATTTTGTGCATCGGGCTCTAAGTGGGTACTGGGAAATTGAACCCAGATTGTCAGGCTTTATAAGCAAGTGCCTTTAATTGCTGAGCCGCTTCCCCAGTCCTTTATTTTATTTTATTTATTTTTGTGTCAAGTTTTAAGAGGCTTTATTAGTTTAAGAAAAGGAAACAGGAGATAGTATGAACAGCTCCTGCCCATGAGAAGGCAGGAGGGGGTAAAGCCCCCCTTTTTAGTTTTAGATTTTTCCAGGTAGTCACTGACCTACAATTCACTATGTAGTCTCAGGATGGTAACCCTCCTACCTCTCCCTCTTTTTTTTTTTTTTTTTTTTTTGGTGTTTGGAGGTAAGGTCTCACTCTAGCCCAGGCTGACCTGGAATTCACTATGGAGTCTCAGGGTGGCCTTGAACTCACGGCGATCCTCCTACCTCTGCCTCCTGAGTGCTGGGATTAAAGGCGTGCGCCACCACACCCGGCTACCTCTCCCTCTTGAGTGCTATGTGCCACCATGCTCAGCCCTTGTTTTTTTTATTATTATTACTTAAAAAACATTGTTTACTGAGTAACATCTCGATCACACCTTCCAAGGCTCAGGGTTTAATGTGGAAGAGGTGGAGGAAAGAACGTAAGAGCCAAAGGAAGGGTAGGACTCCTTACAACGTGCTCCCTCCAGACATAAAATGGCCTGGATATCCATGACCTCATAGTGTCTGACACTACCTAAACAAGACCATCATAAGAGGAGGAAATGATCATGACATCAAAATAAAAGAGAGACTGATTGAGATAGGGAGGGGATATGATGGAGAATGGAATTTCATAGGGGAAAGTGGGGGGAGGGAGAGGGCATTACCATGGGATATTTTTTATGAGAAAAAAAAAACATTATTTATCTGTTTGAGGGAGTGAGAGAAAGAGGGCGGGGGACAGAATGGGCGTGCCAGGGCCTCCAGTCATTGCAACTCCAGATGCATGCACCCCCTTGTGCATCTGGCTCACACGGGTCCTGGGGAATCAAACCTGAGTCCTTTGGCTTTGTAGTCAAAAAGCCTTTATCACTAAGCCATCTCTCCAGCCCCCGCCTTTTTTTTTTTTGAGGTAGGGTCTCGCTGTAGGCTAGCTAACTTGGAATTCAATATATTGTCTCAGGGTGGCCTTCAACTCTCGGTGATCCTCCTACCTCTGCCTCCGGAATGAATGCTGGGATTAAAGGTCTCACCACGATTGGCTTTTTTATTACTTAAAAAAGACAGAGTGACAGACAGAAAGAGAAGGGGCACGCCGGGGCATCCAGCCACTGCAAACAGACCCATGAGGCACTTCATGCATCTGGCTTTACATGGATACTGGGGACAAACCTGGATCCTTAGGCTTCATAGGCAAGTGCCTTAACTGCTAGACCATCTCTCCAGCCCTGGTATTTATTTGAGAGAGAGAGAGAGAGAATAGGCATGCCAGGGCCTCCATCTGCAAAGGGAACTCCAGATGCATGTGTCATTTGCTGATTGGTTGAACAATGAAAAACCTGTTTTGGGGCTGGGAATATGGCTTAGTTGGTAGAGTGCTTGTCTCATATGCACAAAGCCCTAGGATCAATTCCCAGTACTACATAAACCTGGCATGGTGTTGCGTAACCACAAACCCAGCACTTAGAGGTGAAGACAGGTGGACCAGAAGTTCAAAGTCATCCTAAAGTACATAGCCAGTTTAGATTCAGTGCCAGTCTTGGGCTATATGAGATCCTGTCTCAAAACAATAAGGAGGGGGGGAGGGAAGGATTGCTATAAATTCGAGGCCAGCCTGTGACTACATAGTGAATTCCAGGTCAGCCTGGGCTATAGTGAGATCCTATCTCAAAAAAACAAAACAAAAAATTTTGCATGGAATCATCTTATTTAGGTCTGTGTGGCAGAGCACTCATTGAAATAACTTGTTTTTTGTTTCTCGAGGTACTCGCCCAGGCTGACCTGGAATTCACTATGTAGTCTCAGGGTTGCCCCTGAACTCAAGGTGATCCTACCTCTGTCTCCTGAGTTCTGGGATTAAACGTCCACCTGGCTTGAAGTAACTTTTGTTTTGTTTTGTTTTTTTTCGAAGTAGGTTCTCACTTCAGCCCAGGCTGACCAATTCGGTATGTAGTCTCAGGCTGGCCTGGAATGCGAGGCAATGCTCCTACCTCTGCCTCCCTCCGACCTGTGCCTCCTGAATGCTGGGATTAAAGGCGTGCACCACCAGACTGGCCCTGAAGTAACTGTGTGGAATGTCAAACTGCTCTTCTTTGGAACAAAAAGGCCAGTTGCACAGTGGGACGTCCAGAGAAGCTTGAAAAGTTTTATTAAGTCATTGCTAGAAAGATCAAAGAAAAAAAATAAATTTTCTTATATTCTTTTGGTTTGACTTTGACAATCTTCAGTTTACCTTAGTTATCTCGTTTCCTCCTGTCCACTATTTAGTCATGATCAAGTCGAAAGAAACCTGAGATATGCCCCCAACTTCTTTTTCTGAGTCATCTATGGACCCTTTCCCACAGGGAATTTTGGGGACTCAGCCTTTGGGTCAAGCTCCACACAGTACCTAACATGGCTAACAGCCAGAGTAAAGAACTAGAGATCAGGAGTTTGGATGAGTGTGTTCAAAGTCTAGTCCCGAAACAGTTCAAACCTGACCCCAAAGGGGAGGGCCGGGCCCTTCTCTCCCACAGAGCCAGATTTCAGGCCAGACATTTAGTATGTCAAAGTATCAGTCTCTGGCTTTGGAGTCAGGCCTCTTGGGCCCACTTCCTAGTTCGCCCTGGGGGATTCTATTATTAATTGAACTCTCCACTCCTTTCTTCTCCCAAACTTTAGACCCTTGACCTACCTACCTGCCTAGAGGGAGGAAAGATCAGCGCTGTGCTGGGAGCTTTGAGGACACTAGAGTTAGGGAAGGAGGAACCAGGGACTGGGAATGTAGCTCAGCCTGGAATATGTGCTTTGTCCGCCTAAGTCCTGAGCTGAATCTCCAGCACCCAAGCCAAAAAGTAACATATTACAGAAACTGAGTCTTGACCCATTCTGGCCCTTCACAGACTACTTAGGGGTCCAGGAGCCTAGCCAGCACCAACTCCCCAGGGAGGGAGGGGGAAGGGGAGGAGAGGGGAGGGGGTGGGAGGCAGAAGGGAAGGAAGGAGGGAGGAGGGGAGGAGGAAGAAAGGGAGGAGGGAAGGAGGGAAGGGAAGGGAGGGAGGAGGAGGGGGAAGGGAAGGGAGGGAGGAAGGAGGGGGAAGGGGAGGGAAAGCAGAAAGGAAGGAAGGAGGAAGGGAGGAGGGAGGGCAGGAAGGGAGGGAGGTAGGGGGAAGGGTGGAGAGGGCAGGGAGGGAGGGAGGAGAGAGCAGGGAGGAAGGAGAGGGCAGAAAGGGAGGGAGGGAGGAGAGGCCTGGGAGAGAGGGAGGGAGAGAGGGAGGGAGGGAGGAGAGGCCTGGGAAGGAGAGAGGGAGGAGAGGGCAGGGAGGGAGAGAGGGAGGAAGGGAGGAGAGGGCAGGGAGAGAGGGAGGGAGGAGAGGCCTGGGAGGAAAGGAAGGAGGGCTGGGAGGGAGGGAGGAGAGGGTTGGTTGATTGGGAGGGAGGGAGGGAGGGAGGGAGGAAGGCCAGGAAAGGAAGGAAGGAGTAGCCTGGCCCAGAAGCGCCCTCTGGCGGCCAGGCCGCCACTCTGGATTCTTCCCCAGCCGGCCTCTCCCAAGCCTCGATGGTCCCGGGCCGGGCGCCCCGTCCCACGTCTTCCCCGTCGGCGCTCCTTGTCCCCGAACCAGTCGACCTGCAGGGCCCGAGGGACTCCCGGCAGCTCCCTCCCCCCCCCCCCCCGGGCGTGGGCGGGCCGGGGTCTGCGGGCCCGCGCGCGCCGGCCTTTCCTCCCGCCCTCCCGGGCAGCCACTTCCTGGCGCCGCGGCCCCAGATCCAACGTACTAACCAGGCCCCGCCCCCTCCCGCCCGCCCGCGCCGGCCCCGCCCGCCCACGCCGGCGGGACGCCGTGACGTCACTTCCGCCGGGCCTGGCCCAGGTTCGGCTCGGCAGGCCGCGGGCGGGGGCGCGGAGGTGGTGGCGGGCGAGCGGGCGGCGGCGCGGGAGGCCGAGGAGCTCAGCAGCCCGCGACGATCCGGCGGGCGCCCCGGGCCGCGACCCCGCTCCTGCCTGCAGCGCCCCGAGCGGCGAAGCCAGCCGGATGGGCCGCTGAGCCCGGGCCCGGGAGCGGTGAGGCCGCGGGCCGGGCGGGCGGGCGGGCGGGCGGGGAGCGGAGGACGGGAAGCTCCCTGCCTGGCTCGCCGCTCCGGAGGCAGGGGCCGGGGCCGCGCGGACGGGCCGGGGCGCGGAGAGCCGGGGAAGCGGCTCGCTGGCGGGGCGTCGGGCTTCGCCTGGCCGGGGCCGGGGAGGAGCGTGCGGGGTGCTGGGTGGGCGAATCGCCGTGGTCCTGCCGCGGGGGCTGCGGAGCCCGGAGCAGAGGCCTCCCGGGAGCCCGCGGGCTGGGGGCACGGTGCCCGGGCGTGCTCGCCTGCCTGCGACCGGGCCTCCGTGTGTTCACAGTGTGGAGCCCCCTGGAGCCGAGGTCAGGATGTTCCGCTTCATGAGGGACGCGGAGCCCGAGGACCCCATGTTCCTGATGTGAGAGCCCCTCCCGGCCCCCCCCCCCACTGCTCCGGAACGCGCAGCCCGCTCCCTCCCGCGGGCCGCGGCCGTGCAGGCCGACGTGTGGGTTCCCGTGGCTGGAACTAGTTAGAACCGGCTGCATAATAAGTTACAGCTCCCACTTGAAGGGAGTTGCTATCTGCGCCAGCGTTACATGCCCTGTGGCTTGTTTTTTTGGGCGGGGGAGGTGGGGAGAGTTTGACAGCTTGGCCCTGCTTCCCATCCGTACTGTGCGTTTACTCTGCAGGGACCCCTTCGCTATTCACCGCCAGCATATGAGCCGCATGTTGTCGGGGGGCTTTGGCTACAGCCCCATCCTTAGCATCACAGACGGCAGCATGCCAGCGACCCGGCCTGCCAGCCGCAGGATGCAGGTAACAGTTGAGACATACCGGAGACCCTGCGAGGCCACTAAAACCTTATCACCACCTTAGCAAGTGAAGTTACCCAGGAGCGGGAGCAAAGATCTGCAACAGGGCTTGGCAACCTTTTATTTTATTTATTATTATTATTATTTTTGCTTTAGCTCAGGATGACCTGGAATTCACTATGTTCGCTATGTAGTGTTAGGGTGGCCTCGAACTCATAGCAATCCTCTTACCTCTGCCTCCCGAGTGCTAGGACTAAAGGTGTGCACTACCATGTCCGTCCTGGCAACCCGTTTTGAGAAACGGGGGGGGAAATAGGGAGGCATGGGACTGGTTGGGGTTGTAATGCAGCGGAATGTGGTCTTTAATTTCTGTTCCTGCTGTGTCTAGGCTGGGGCCGTCTCTCCCTTCGGGATGCTGGGAATGGTGAGTCTTTCTCTTCTGTGTCACTGTCTCAGACACACTGTCATTATTTCCAAACTTGCCGCTTTGGAAGTCTCCTGGGTGGCCTCAGCATCTGTTTTGGTAGAGTTCACAAAGCTCAGAGGTTTTGAGTGTTGTCAGGAGTCCCGTCACCTAGAGACTGCTGACTGGTGTGCTCCTGGATGTCTCCACCCCCGATTTTTTTTTCTCGAGGTAGGGTCTCACTCTGGCTCAGGCTGACCTGGAATTCACTCTGTAATCTCAAGGTGGCCTTGAATTTATGGTGATCCTCCTACCTCTGCCTCCCGGGTGCTGGGATTAAAGGCATGCGCCACCATGCCCCGCTGGATTTTTTTTTTTTTTTTTAACAGGCTGGAGAGAGAGTTTAGTGGTTAAGGTGCTTGCCTCTGAAGCCAAAGGACCTAGGTTCCAGTCCCCAGGACCCATGTAAGCCAGATGCACATGGTGGTGTACGCATCTGGAGTTTGTTTGCAGTAGTTATAGAGGCCCTGGAGTAGCCATTCTCTCTCTCTTTCTCTTCTATCTCTCGCTCTACTTGCAAATATTTTTTTCTGAAATGTTTTATTTATTTAGGAGAGAGAGAGGAGAGACAGAGAGAATGAGCACAGAAGGGCCTCCAGCTGCTGTAAACAGAGTCCAGATGCATGTGTCACTTTGTGCATCTGGCTTTACGTGGGTACTGGGGAATCAAACTCCCGTCCTTAGGCTTTGCAGGCAAATGCCTTAACTATTGAACCCTCTCTCCAGCCTGAGAAGGTTATAATTTATTAACTTTGGCTTACTTCTTCAAGATAGGGAACTACAGCAGTCAGGAGAAGGGAAAAATGAATCACAGCAGCCACAAAGCCTGAGGAGGAGGCCGGCAGTTTATGGAGAAGCATGAGTGTTGTCATGTTAATGGAGGGCAAAGAGCCATTGCTAGATGTGCAGGAAGAGGAAGAAGGGAATGTTGTAGCCAGGTGGCCGGTGGATAGTGAGACAGCGTCACCCTGGTCATGGACTTTGCTTTCCTGATTCTGACTTCCATCTCTTTCCTCAGTCTGGTGGCTTCATGGACATGTTTGGGATGATGAATGACATGATTGGGAACATGGTGAGACTCTTGCCCCACGTTCTTCCCTAGCCTTGTTTTCAGCGACGGCCAGACAGTCCTTTCTCTAAGGCAGGAGTGGGAGGAGTGTGCTAGTAAGAGGCTGGTTTGAAGTGACCGAGCCAAAGCTCTGGGTCCTGCGTCTGCTTTCAGACCTGCGTGTGAAACCCAGGCTCCACTTCTCTAGTTTAGCATTGAGCTCGGGGAGATTCAGGGGATAGTGGTGTTTTTCCTCTTCTCACAAGTTGTGAGAAAGGTGGCTAAGAGCTGGCAGCTAAAGGGAAACTCCTTCAGAGTAGACCTCTTCCGCTCAGACGGCCTCTTCCCTTCCCTTCCCTTCTCAGGAACACATGACAGCTGGAGGCAATTGCCAGACCTTCTCATCCTCCACGGTGATCTCCTACTCTAATACAGGGGATGGTGCCCCCAAGGTTTACCAGGAGACCTCAGAGATGCGCTCTGCACCAGGTGGGGTGAGTAGGGAACGCTCATGTCCCAGAAGCGGCGGGATCGAATCCCCCCACAGCGCAGAGAAACCTTGCCTTGTTTCAGGAATGGCTTGTGGATAGCGCGTGCTCACCTCACCGCAGGGTGATGTTGCTGGGTCACTGGGAGAACTAAATGTGCTACATTCTGCTTCATCCCAGATCCGGGAGACCCGGAGGACTGTCCGTGATTCGGACAGCGGACTAGAGCAGATGTCCATCGGGCATCACATTCGGGACCGGGCTCATATCCTCCAGCGCTCCCGAAATCACCGCACAGGGGACCAGGAAGAGCGGCAGGACTACATCAACCTGGATGAAAGTGAGCCTCCTCCCCCACTCTTGGCAGCAAAACTCTCGCCCCATGCATGCCTTGTTCTCAGCTGTCAGACTGAGTCAGGTGCTGCCTGTGTCCTAAGCAGGAAGGAAGTGGATATCACTGACATTAAGTGTTGATTGTGTGGTAGTAGCCTTCCGCATTTGGATCCTTTTGTTTGTTTGGTTGGTTTTCCCAGGTAGGGTCTCCCCATAGGTCAGGCTGACTTGGAGTTCACTATGTAGTCTCAGGGTGGCCTTGAACTCAGGGCATTCTCCTACCTTCTGCCTCCCGAGTGCTGGGATTAAAGGCGTAGGTGACCACACCCAGCTGAATCAGTCTTTTTCTTTCTCCTCCTTTTATCTTTTTCAAGTAAATGGCTTTATTAACTGCCAGTGGTGTTTTGAATTTTTTTTTTCTCTCCAGTAGTCATGCCTTAGGCTTGCCAGTGGCATCCAGGGACCATATTGAAGCCAAAGATGGCTGCCCACCTCCATTCTCACACACATCCTCCTAAGCTGTGTCTCTGGTTTCTAATCTTAGAAGGCTCTGGTTCAAAGTACTTCCGTGTGTGGGCTCTGTCTTCCTCAGGTGAGGCGGCAGCATTTGATGATGAGTGGCGGAGAGAGACGTCCCGGTTCCGGCAGCAGCGCCCTCTGGAATTCCGAAGGCATGAGGCAAACGTGGGTGGGGGACGAAGGGCTGAGGGGCCTCCCCGCTTGGCTATCCAGGGACCTGAGGACTCCCCCTCTCGACAGTCCCGCCGCTATGACTGGTGAAGGCCCCCGGTTCTCAGCCTCTCTTGTAAGTACCTGAGGGTGGAAACCGCAAAGTCATGACCTAGGGAGGGGGCTGGGCAGTGCAGCTGAGCCCGTGCAGGCCATCGGGGCCTCTGATGGTGGGACCTCACTGTCCTGGGTTGAGAAGATTGCTCCCCTGGGCTTGAGGAAGTCTCCAAGCTTGGCTTTCTTACTATTTCTTGTTTTGATACGTTCTCATCTTTCTTCCTCCTCCAGGTACAGGCTGAGAGGCTGAGAAATCATCCCCTGAGATAACCTTTTCCCTTTCAACTTTCACCCCAATTTAATATGAAATGAATAGGCAAGCTGGCCCCCACCTCTCCCTGGGGGTCTCAGGGAGAGCCTTTCACTGCCCCTTACCTACTTCTGACGTCGTTTCCATCATGACTGCACTTGTCCTGTGTCCACTAACTTGAGTTTCCACTTTGCTGCTCCATCTCCAAACCTCGTCTTCCCCATCGCACCCCATCATGCATTGAAGGGTCTTTGAGGGCAAGCCCTGGGTTTAGGGGCGTCCATCCTTTAGCTCCCCTGGACCTTTGCCCACCTCTTCCTCAGAGCCCTCGCTGCAGGCACCTAGTCCTGCCGGGGCTGTGGAGAGAGCGGACTGGTTCCCAACTCTTTCTCCCTTCTCCTGCCCCGCCCCGCCCCCATGTCACAGAAATCTTCCCTACACCCTCTCTGCCTTTATTTTTTTGATTTGTGCAACTTGTAACTAGGTGTTTATGGAATAAAGGAGAATGAAAAAAAAGTAGGATTCTGGCTGTACTTTCATCTGCTCCCTCTCAGTTCAGTCCTGTCTCCTGGTCACCTTGCCTTGCTTCCTGGACCGCGTGGGGCCCAGCCCCGCGGTGCCTGTCACAGTGGGGTTGTCAGGGTTAGCACAGCCAGGCTGGGGGATGAGGCTGCAAACTGGTCTAATGGCTTTTCCCATGCCTTTTGCTGTGATGTCGCATCCCGGGCCACGTCAGGCACACTCTGTAGTCTGAGGACCTGGCTGTCCCTTGCCCTGGGCAGAATGGTTCCCAGGACTACAGGAGGGGCACTCGTACACACGCATGCATAGTAGAGTAGAGAGAATTAGGGATCAGCAGTGTTGAGAATTTGAGCCAGGAAAGGAGATAAGTAAGGAAAATTCAGCTGAAACCTGAGCTGTCCGGGGAGGATGGAGAGGCTCACGCTTCTCAGTTCAGTCTCACTTGCAGTCATTCTTGCTTTGCAGCCAAGTGGGTCACTTGCATTGCTGTTTGAGACAGCATCTCCAGTCCAGGCTGACCTGGCACTCCATCCCAGGCTGGCCTCAAATGCACAGCCATCCTCCTACCTCAGCCTTCCAGGTTCTGTGACTAAAGGTATGCGCCACCACACCCAGCTGCAAGTTAAGTGGGTTTCCTTTCTCACCTTCCCGCCTGCCTTCTCTTCCTCCCCTAAGGCTCAGGGACCTTCTGGAAGACAAGCAGATTCCAGTGCATGAGGGGGTTTGATCAGCTGCTCAGCAGGCAGAGATGGAGTTAAGCACTGACTCCCAGTCTGGTGCAGTGGCGGTCTCATGACAGCTGAATGGCACCCACCCGCCAGATCACCATCACCGGCTGGGCTGCAATTCAAGGCATCCCAAGCCCTTAGCTAAGTGGTAGGCTTGTACTTCTGGCAGCAGGCGCGGCTTTCTTGAGACAGCAAGGCCAGAGAGCCCTAGGGTTGTAGAAGGAGCCCAGAGACTAAAGTCTGCAGCCCGGTTCTGCGCCGACTCAGCCGCGGGATCTCTGGAAGGTCTTCTGCTTCCCCGGGCCTCGCTGTGTTCGGCCCTTCTAACTGAAAATCTAAGGCTACTCCTCATGCCTGCTCTCCGCATTTTAATTTTTTTAAATTAATGTATTTGGGACTGGAGAGATGGCTTAGTGGTTAAGGTGCTTGCCTGTGAAGCCTAAGGACCCAGGTTCGATGTGCCAGGTCTCACATAAGCCGGATGCACAATGGTGGCACATGCATCTGGAGTTTGTTTGCAGTGGCTAGAAGCCATGGGGTGCCCATTCTCCCTCTCTCTGTCTCTAATAAATAAAGTCTTTTTTAAAAAATGTAAAACTATTTGTTGGAGCCGGGCGTGGTGGTGCATGCCTTTAATCCCAGCACTTGGGAGGCAGAAGTAGGAGGATCGCTGTGAGTTCAAGGCCACCCTGAGACGACAGAGTGAATTCCAGGTTAGCCTGGGCTAGAGAGAGCCTACCTCAAAAAAACAAACAAACAAAAAAAATTGTTAGAGAGAAAGGCAAATAGAATAGACACACCAGGGCCTTCAGCCACTGCAAACGAACTCCACATGCATGCGCCACCTGACTTATGTGGGTCCTTGGGAATCAAACCTGGGTCCTTAGGCTTTGCAGACAAATGCCTTCTCTCCGGCCCTGTATTTTAGTTGTAATGGCAGTGTTCAAGTGTAGTTCTTTGTTTTTGTAAATCAAGGGCTTATAGTTCATGCTGCCCTTGAACTGATCCTCTTGCTTCCCCCTCCCATAATGCTGATGCCAACATAGCCAGCCTTCAAATGTAGTTCTGTGTGGGGACTAGACCAAGACAGGCCCTGGCTTCCATCTAGGTGCATCAACCTTATGTTTTACAGATTCCTGTTTGGGCCCCAGCCTTCAGGCACATAGATTAATTTTTTTTTTATGGGAGTGCATGAGAGAATTGGCGTGCCAGGGCCTCTAGCCACTGCAGACAAGCCCCACACGCGTGCACCACCTTGTACAACATGTATCATCTGGTACGCTGCTTAACTTTGGTTCCGGGGAGTCGAAACTGGGTGTTTAGGCTTCGCAGGCAAGCACCTCAACCACTAAGCCCTCTCTCTAGCCCCTAGTTAATTAATTTACTTTCTAGTGACAAGGATGAACTTGGGGGCTCATACATGGTTTATTATTAAGCTCCAGTCCCAGCTCTCATGAACAAATTTTCCCCTGGCTCCATGCTCTGAGGTAAGTCTTGACCACTCTCTAGCTTGCGGCCTGTCATGGCAGGGATCTATTATGGGATGTAAAATGTTAGGCAGAAGAAACAGCCCCCTGGCACCACCTGACCTCTGCCCCCGCTGGGGAGTCAGGGAGCAATAGGAAAGGAGCTGACCTTCTACCCTGGTCAATTTGACATCTGGGCCCAGCCTCACTTTTAACTGCTGAGCCATCTCCCCAGCTCAGTCTCCTCAGCCCCAGACGTGGGCAGACATACTCAGGTTTTTGCCCCACCCTTGGAAATTACAGGTCAGAGGAAGCTGGTATTAGGTGTGAGTGAGACAGGAGCGTGGTCAGGAATGAGCAAGACCAGCCTCCTGCCACTTAGGGGATGGCGAGTCAGCAATCTCCCAGCATCAGCAGCCATCTGCTCCCCACTTTACAAAGAGGCCTTTCCTAGACACTGCTGGCATGGGGTCATGGCTTCTTCGTGCCTCAGCATTATGAGAGTTAAGTTATTGCAGGGAAGGGGTCTGACAGTGCATGAGATGTAAATTGCTTCTCTGGTCCATGTTTCTGTTATGGTCCTTCCAGCGCCTTCGGGCCCTTGGGTGCTCCTTCATCCCCTACTCCGTTCTCAGGGCTGCGAGGACACGTGACATACAGCTGGAAATTGTCCTCTGAGCCTGTACCATCGTCACTGTCCCTCCCCGTGCCTGAGCTCGAAGGCTGACAAGGACATGTAGAAACATGCTCTTTTGTCATGACTGCCCCACGGCTTGCTTTACCCCTCGCCATCTTCCCCCACTGCCATGCCCACAGCTGAGGGCACCCAGTATTGCCAGGCATGGTGGTGCATACCCATCATCCCAGCACGCAGAAGGCTGAGGCAAGAGGGTTGTGAACTCAAGGACCATCTAGGCTGTGTAGTGAGTTGGAGGCCAGCCTAAACTATAGAGTGCAACCCTGTCTCTTAGTCAAAACTAACAAGAACAGTCTGGTTTCTCAGCTCAGATTTTTCAGGTCCGCTTAGCTCTTCCTGCCCTAGTCTCCCAATCATGGGGTCGCCAAGGGCTAGGGGAGCAGCAGGGACCAAAGATCCCCACCAAGCGACGGGCAAGAGCAAGTAGCTTTAAGACCCTCTGGTTTGTGTTTTGTTATATATATGTTTTTGGATATTGTGGTGGTTTGAATAGAATAGATGGCCCCCAATATATTCAGTTGCTTATTTGTAGTTTGCATCTCTAGCCACCTGGCTGGAGGCAAGGTCACTGGGTGGATCTTAAGGTGTGGTGGTAGATTTCAGATTTCAATCTAAAGATATGCAAAGTGTGCCTAGCTGGAGTTCCTGAAGTGTGCTCTGGCTTTTGACCTTTAGGCTTGTACTGCTCTCTCTCTGCTTGGGCCTGTGAAGGCAGGCCAGTTTCTTCTGCCATTATGGAACTTCCCCTGGATCTGTAAGCTTCAATAAATCCCTTCCTCCATAACTGTGCCTGGTCTGGAATTTCATCTCAGTGAACCTGAAGCTGACTAATACAGATATTTTATTTATTTGCAAGCAGATAGAACCAGAGAGAGACAAGAGAAAGAATGTGTGCACCATGGACTCCAGCTGCTGCAAACACATTCTTGGTGCATGTGCCATTTTGTGCCTCTGGCTTTATGCGGATAGTAGGGAATCAAACCCGGGTTGTTGGCTTTGCAGGCAAGCACTTTAACTGCTGAACCATCTCTCCAGCCCATCTTTTATTTTATTAAATATTTTTACTGTTTTGCTTCAAAATATTTTTATTAGAATCTGTCTTGGTGGCACATAGCTTTAATTTCAGCACTCAGGAGGAAAAGGTAGGAGGATTGCCATGGCTTTGAACTCACGGTGATCCTCCTACCTCTACCTTCCGAGTGCTGGGATTAAAGGGGTGCACTACCACGGCTTTTAATTATTTTTTATTGACAATTTCCATAATTGTAGACAATAACCCATGGCAATTCCCTCCCTCCCCCTACTTTCCCCTTTGAAACTCCACTCTCCATCATATTCCCTCCCTTTCTCGATCTGTCTCATTTTTTAAAAATTAATTAATTTATTTGCAATTACAGAAAGAGATAGAAGAGAGACAGAGAGAGAATGAGCATGCTAGGGCCTCTAGCTGCTGCAAACAAACTCCAGACACATGTGCCCCTTTTGCATCTGGCTTATGTGGGTCCTGGTGAATAGAACCTGTGCCCTTTGGCTTTGCAGGCAAATGCCTTAACCGCTAAGGCATCTCTCAAGCCCTCTCTTATTTTGATGTCATAATCTTTTCCTCCTATTATGATGGTTGTGTGTAGGTAGTATCAGGCACTGTAAGGTCATGGATATCCAGGCCATTTTGTGTCTGGAGGAGCACATTGTAAGGAGTGCTACCCTTCCTTTGGCTCTTAACATTCTTTCTACCATTTCTTCTGCAATGGACCCTGAGTCTTGGAAGGTGTGATAGAGATATTTCAGTGCTGAGCACTCCTGTCACTTCTCAGCTTAACTAAGGTGCCTTTTGAGTCATCCCAAGGTCACTGCCATCTGAAAAGAGAAGCTTCTCTAACCAAAAGTGAGAATAGCATTAATATAAGGGTATGAACATTAAGAGAAGTCCTTACTGGGCAGTTTGATGAGCACAGTATATACATTTAGCCTGACAGCAGCAGACAATGCACCTCTAGGGCTTATGACTACCCCTACTGTAAGGGTTTCAGTATCAGGGATTTATGCCCTCCCATGGAGTGGGCCTCTAGTCCAATTAGTGGTTGTTTTCCCTCATAACAGATATGCCACTATTGCACCCGTTTGCTCATTTGGCCTGGCTGGACAAATTTAATGCTTGTAGTACCCACTGTTGAGTATCTTCACTGGTGATTTCTCTCTCTCCCATTGAACTGCATGTAAGCGTGGCTTTTTCCAGCTTTCTGTCAGCTGGTCTACATGGAGGAGGTTTTCAGCTCAGCTCCAGCAGGATTTCTCAGTGACCTTGCAGCCCAAGTATGTGGAGTCTTCAGCAATACGGTCTTAACCATCTGTTGCAGTCAGGTTCACATTGCTGGTAGAAATCACCCAACCAAGAGCAGCTTGTGGGAAAAAAGAGATTTGTTTTGGCTTATAGGCTCTGAGGGGGAAGCTCTATGATGGCAGAGAAACAATAGCATGAGCAGAGGGTGGACATCACCCCTGGCCAACATAAGGTAGAAAACAGCAACAGGAGAGTGTGCCAAACACTGGCATGGGGAAACTGGCTATAACACCCATAAGCCCATCCCCAACAATACACTCCCTCTAGGAGGCATTAGTTCCCAAATTTCCATCAGCTGGGAACCTAGCATTCAGGACACCTAAGTTTATGGGGGACACCTGAATCAAACCACCACACCATCTATTCCTGGTGGGAAACCAAGGGCCTTGGCAATGGCCTGTAAAGTTTTGGGGGCGTCAGGGACCTCCCTGGCTGACAACTCACTGGAAGGTATCCCATCCCTGCATTGAAAATTTTCTAGTAACAATCTATGGCTCCTGAGTGTTCCATTGTCCAAAAAAGTAGGTTTCCATATGACTTATTTATATCCTCTTAGATTTTGATTAGCCCTCCCCCCACTGTTCCTTTACTCAGTCTCTTCCCTTGACCTCACTTAGGCCTTTTCACACCCATTAATCTGTTCTACTTACATGTGTGTGTGTGTGTGTGTGTGTGTGTGTGTGTGTGTGTGTTACCATCCTATTAATTTTTAACTTAAAAAAATTATTGGGTTGGAGAGATGGCCTGGCTATTACAGGTGCTTGCTTGCAAAGCTTGCTGGTCCAGGCTCAGTTCCCCAGGATCGTCAGGTACTATGTACTGCCTAAAACTCCCAGTGGCAGGAGGTTCTAGCATGCACATACTCTCTCTGCCTCTCCCCAGAGCCATCTCCCCAGCTCTTGTTAGAATTATTTATTTATTTTTTTAGTTTTTCAAGGTAGGGTCTCACTCTAGCCCAGGCTGACCTGGAATTTACTATGTAGTTTCAGGGTGGCCTTGAACTCATGCTGAATACTAAAAATGCTTGCTTATAGGCAAGATTATGATTCAAATGAAAAGCTATATCTTTGGATGCAGCCCAATGGTAGAGTGCCTGCTAGAACAGGTCGTTGTTAGGGTTTAGGATGTAACCCAATGGTAGAGTGTTTGCCCTAGAAAGACAGGTCTTTGTCCAACTCTCAGTACCACAGGGCGTGCACGCCTCTAATACCAGCACCCAGGAGGCTGAAGTCGTACCACCATGAGTCTGGATGAGAGTGGGCTCCAGGTCAGCCTGGTCTTGATTAAGACCCTGCCTGAAAAAGAAAGGTAGACAGACTGGACTCACGAACAATGACACCTAAGGATGCCTTCTAGCCTTCAAACCCACAATGCACCTGCACCCACACAAATTTACATATACAATGTGTACATAATACATGTGCATAAAGTTGTTTATACATATAGTCTCCGTGCTGGCCTTGAACAGATCTACCTTAGCTTCTCAAGTGCTAGGATTCCAGTAGACCTCTCCCTGATGTTTTAATTCATTTGGGGTCATTCCCTGCTATCAAGAACTTCCTTTAGCACGCTTTTTTTTTTTTTTTTTTTTTTGAGGTAGGGTCTCACTCTGGCCCAGGCTGACCTGGAATTCACTCTGCAGTCTCAGGTGGTCTTGAACTCAGGGCGATCCTCCTACCTCTGCCTCCCGTGTTGGGATTAAAGGTGTGCACCACCACGCCCGGCTCCCTTTAGCACTTCTTATTGAGCAGGTTTGTTGATGACAAAATTCTCTTATTTTTCATTAAGGTGCAGCTCACATTTGATATAGAATGTTGAGTTCTTTCCTTGCAACCCTTTAAGGTCATTGTAGTTCTCCCCAGCACTCATAGTCCTGCTAAAAAATCTAGTCATTTGAGTCACTTTAAAAACATAGTTCTGCTAAAAAATCTAGTCATTTGAGTCACTTTAAAAAAAAAATATATATATATATATATATATATATATATATATTTTTTTTTTTTTTTTTTGAGACAGGGAAAGGGGGAGAGAAAATAGATGCGCCAGGGCCTCCAACCACTGCAAATCAACTCCAGATGCGTGTGCCCCCTTGTGCATCTGGTTTACATGGGTCCTGGAGAATCGAACTGGGATCCTTTGGCTTTGCTGGCAGACGCCTTAACTGCTAAACCATCTCTCCAGCCATGAAAAGCACTGTTTTATCTTTGCATACTCGTCATTTTTCTTTGATTTTCATTTTCAGCAGTTTTAGTATATCTGGACATGGATTTCTTTTTTCTGAATTGGTATGTTTATTAAAAATATAGACTAGCTGGTCATGGTGGCACATGCCTTTAATCCCAGCACTTGGGAGGCAGAGGTAGAAGGATAGCCATGAGTTTAAGGCCACCCTGAGTCTACATAATGAATTCCAGGTCAGCCTGGGCTATATCAAGACCCTACCTTGAAAAACCCCAAAAACAAAACAATGTGGAGTTAGTAGACATTATTTACAATCAACACTCACAGAGGCCAAATATCACAGGCATTAGGGCACTCTGACCACAAAACATCTTTTTGTATTTCCCAAATTGTTTATATTGTAGGTATGAAGATCAATTACCACAGCCCAACTTGTTCTTGTAAATAGATTTTTTTTTTTTTTCAAGGTAGGGTCTTGCTCCAGCCTAGGCTGACCTGGAATTCACTATGCAGTTGTGACTTCCAACTCACTGTGATCCTGCTACCTCTGCCTCCTGAGTGCTGGGATTAAAGGTGTGTGCCACCACGCCCAGAACACGTAGAATTTTTTGTCCATTCATTCAAGTAGTTCTTACAGCCTTCTGGTGGTCCCTCAGGTCCTGCATTCCCATGCGACTGACTCCCCATTTTCATCTGCTCATCAGTTTCTCCAAGATAAGTGAGTGACTTGCAGTAGGGCCAGGTAGACAAGGAAGTTCCATACGGAGGAGCACACCTCCCCATGCACCTTGCATTTCATCTCCCGTGGGCCCCGCTTCAGGGCGAGGCCCTCCATCTGGAACGTCACAGGCGCGCACTCAAGTGTCCTTCTCTCCCTCCACAGCGGCCGCTCCTCCTGGACATGGGTTTCTTTGAGAACCTCTTGTTCATTTATCACCAAGCTTCTTGAGTCTCTTTTGCCAAAATTGTGGGGTGTGTGTTTTAAAGATTTATTTTTATATGTTTATTTATTAGACACAGAGAGGGGGTAGGAGGGAGGAAGAGAGAGTGAGTGAGAATGGGCACACTAGGGCCTCTAGCCATTGCAAACGAACTCTAGACACGTGCCACCTTGTGCATCTGGCTTACATGGGACCTGGAGGAATCGAACTGGAGAATCGAACCTGGGTCCTTAGGCTTTGCAGGCAAGTGCCTTAACCACTAAGCCAATTCTCCAGCCCTTTGTGTTTGTGTGTGTGTGTTTTTGAGGTAGGGTCTCACTCTAGTCCAGGCTGACCTAGAATTCGCTTGGTAGTCTCAGGGTGGCCTCAAACTCACGCAGTCCTCCTACCTCTGCCTCCCAAGTGCTGGGATTAAAGATGTGCACCACCACACCCAGTTTAAAAAGTTGTGAAGTTTTGGAGGCTAGAGAAATGTTAAGGCGTTTGCCTGTGAAGCCTAAGGACCCAGGTTCCATTCCCCAGAACCCTCATAAACCAGATGCACAAGGTGGCACCTGTGTCTGGCGTTCGTTTGCAGTGGCTGGAGGCCCTGGCACGCCCACTTTCTCTATCTGCCTCCTCTTTCTCCCTCTGGCTCAGATAAGTAAATGTTTAAAAATTTTTAAAAACTGGGCGTGGTGGCACACGCCTTTAATCCCAGCACTCGGGAGGCAGAGGTAGGAGGATCGCTGGGAGTTTGAGGTAGGGTTTCACTCTAGCACAGGCTGACCTGGAATTCACTATGTAGTCTCAGGGTGGCCTCGAACTCACGGTGATCCTCCTACCTCTGCCTCCCGAGTGCTGGGATTAAGGTGTGCACCACCAGCCCGGCTCCCAATTTTTTTAAATTAAACTTAATTTTTTTTATTGACAACTTCCATAATTGTAAACAATATCCCATGGTAATTCTCTCCCTTCCCCCACTTTCCCCTTGGAAACTCCACTCTCCATCATATCCCCTCCCCCTCAATCAGTCTCTCTTTTATTTTGATGTCAGCATCTTTTCCTCCTATTATGATGGTCTTGTGTAGGTAGTGTCAGGCACTGTGAGGTCATGGATATCCAGGCCATTCTGTGTCTGGAGGAGCATGTTGTAAGGAGTCCTACCCTTCCTTTGGCTCTTACCTAATTTTCTTTTTAATCTATAGACCAGAGCGTAAGGGTTAAAGAGAAGGAAAGAGGAGAAAGCACGGAGACCTGTGCCATGTGGCTGGCAGAAGGGGGTCGAGAACCCGCGTGGCTGAGTAGGCATCTCCTCCCCTCATCCCAGCAGGGACTTGCAGGTTCAGGAGAGGCAGGAACAGCCAAAGGACCTTGCCGCCCCGCAACCTTAAGCACAGCTCAGATCTTGGGTCTTCGTGGTGGGCCCTCCCAGAGGCCGGCGGGCCGGAGCTCAATGGTGGTCACCGGGCACTTCTGCGGAAGCGGGCAGGCGGCCCGCCCCGAGCCCTCTCCTGGGCTGGGTACCCGACTCATTTCCCTCAAAACCACTCAGAGTAGTGCCTGAACACAAGCACTAATCTAATAAACATCGATTTCCACTATTGTCGATTATTAAAAAATGAGAAAACAGATTTAGGCAAAAAGACCAAAAGAAATAAAGCCCGCCCCGACCCTCAGTGCCCAGAATGCTTAACACAAACATGGTTTGCACCACTTCAGATTTTTCAGTCGCTGTGTATTTACCAGTTGATCGAACAGGACTGCGTTTTCACACTGGGGCAGGGGCAGCAGGCCACAGTAAATAGGGCCTCTGCCTCCCGCCTACGCCCCCCTCTCCAAGAGGCCAGCCCGTCCTCTCTATCACTAACTCCTACTCCCGCTTCTAGTTTCTATTTAAAGGTCATGGCCCTCTTTGGAGAACTTTTCTGACCCCAGGCATGACATGGTTCCCCATTAACCACTTCCAGCTCTTACACCTTCAATTTAGGACTGTATTTAGGATGTCAAAGGGCAGATTAAGTCCTTTCCCTCTCGCTCTGGTCGGTTTCCCCCTTGCTCACCCTTCCTCCCGACAGTTCTCTGAGGCCCTGCCTGCATCAGTCCTTCACTGCCTTGTGTTGCTCTGAGCAAAAGTGTGTCTACACCTGGGCATCACAGGGCAGGAGGACAGAGAAGGCACATTTTCAGTTCATATTCTAGATTCTAATTTGACAGGAACAGGCCTGGGGCCGGGATTGTGGCCTACACACTGTCTTGACATGGTGGTCCACAGAGACATTGCCCGCTGAGGTAGGCAGTTTCTGTCCTAGCCCCCAGTGAGCCCAGCCTTCTGCCAGGCTCACCCTGGGCAACCTCCACCCCCTGAAGCACAGGGGGAGTGACAGGCCACGCCTATGATGAGGTTACAAAGGATGTGCTCTGGGTCTTGTCTTTTTTTAAATTTTTATTTATTTATTTGAGAGTGACAGAAGAGAGAGAGAGAGAGAGAATGGGCGCACCAGGGCCTCCAGCCACTGCAAGCGAACTCCAGATGCCTTGTGCATCTGGCTAACGTAGGTCCTGGGGAATCGAGCCTCGAACCGGGGTCCTTACGCTTCACAGGCAAGCGCTTAACCACTAAGCCACCTCTCCAGCCCTGGGTCTTGTTTGTCTGATCACGCATGAAGTAATGGTTCCTGAGAGACCTGGAAGCAAGTCCTCCCCATTATAGCCCCAAGAGGATGGACTCAGCTAACAGCTTTTTATTTTTTTAAAAACTTATTTGAGAGTGACAGAGAGAGAGAGAGAGAGAGAGAATAGGCGTTTCAAGGCCTCCAGCCACTGCAAATGAACTCCAGATGCAGGTGCCACCTTGTGCATCTGGCTTATGTGGGTCCTGGGGAATCGAGCCTCGAATCAGGATCCTTAGGCTTTACAAGCAAGTGCTTGACCACTAAGACATCTCTTCAGCCCTTTCTTTTTTGAGGTAGGGTCTCACTCTAGCCCAGGCTGACCTGGAATTCACTATGTAGTCTCAGGCTGGCCTCAAACTCACAGCCATCCTCCTACCTCTGCCTCCCAAATGCTGGGATTAAAGGGTTGGGCCACAACTTCCAGCTGCCATTATTTTATATATATATATTTACTTATTTATTTGAGAGAGGGTATGTGTGTGTGTACATGTGTGTGTATGGGCACACAAGGGTCTCCTGAACTTGTTTGCAAAGCCTGACAGCCTGGGTTTGATTCCCTAGTACCCATGTAAAACCAGATACACAAAGTGGCACATGTGACTAGAGTTCGGTTGCAGTGGCAGGAGGCCTTGATATACCCATTCTCTCTACCAGCTAATAAAAAAAGTTCTCTCTCCTCTGCTTGCAAATAAATAAGTTTTAAAAAGTAGCAGGTAGGGCCTAGGTATTAAGGCACATGCCTGAGACTTCTAGGGACCCATGTTCAACTCTCCAAATCCCACATAAGCCAGACAAACAAGGCAAGCACAAGGTCACATATGCCCCCTAGGTGGCGTAAGCATCTGGAGTTGGATTGCATCCGTGAGGCCCTGGCGTGCCAATTCTGTCTCTCTCTAAAATAATTTTTTTTAAAAAAAAAAGGTTATACAATATGCAGAAGAAATTAGTGAACACAGGAACCAGGATGTATTTAACCTATCGCTAATCTATTTTTTAAAAAAAGTAGCAGGGGGCTGGAGAGATGTCTTAGTGGTTAAGGTGCTTGCCTGCAAAGCCCAAGGACCCAGGTTTGACTCCCCAGGACCTACAGAAAGCCAGATGCATAAGGGTGCACCTATCTGGAGCTCATTTGCAGTGGCTGGAGGCCCTGGCGTGCCCATTCTCTCTCTCTCAAATAAATATTTTTAAAAATTGCAAGTAAACACTTATTATTGGAGCTCCATCTCCAGCCCTTACCTTTTTCTAACCTCATAAGCATGTGGAACTAGAGACCTGGGAAGCTGTGGGGCCCATTAACTGGAACCAGACTCCAAGAAAAGGAGCTAGACATGGGGTATGGCTGGGGGTGGTGGGTGGGTGGGACAGGATCAAACCAGGAGGCAGCACTTTCTATACAGTGGTAAGTCTGCAAACAGGTTTTAATTTATTTACTTATTTGAGAGAGATAAAGAATAGGCAGGAGAGAGAGAGAGAGAGAGAGAGAGATATGGGCGAACCAGGGCCTCCAGCCACTGCAAAGGAACTCCTGATGCATGCGCCCCCTTGTGCATCTGGCCATCGTGGGTCCTGGGGAATCGAACCTGGGTCCTTTGGCTTTGCAGGCAAGCGCCTTAACCGCTAAGCCATCTCTCCAGCCCCAAGAAGTTTATTTTAGAGGCAACAGACTCAACCAGCTTATTTAAGGCAAGGCTGGGAAGCCACGAGTACCAACTCCTAAATTCTCAGATAAGACTCGCAGAATGACTGGTGGTCCCACAAAGTCTCCACTGCCCCAAGACACTAAGCTTCCCCAACCCACATTGTGTGTGGGGCGAATGTGAATGCGTATGTTCATGTGGACCAACCTCGCTTCATATGAATGCTAGGGATTCACACTCAGGTCCTCACGCTTGTGCGGCAAGCAGAACCCAGGGAAATCTGAGCAGTGTCGCCTAAGACAATGGGAGCAGAGTCAGGAGAATCCCAAAGCTCATGGGCCAGTGTGGCACTCACAGCACAAACGAGAGGGCCTGCTCAATAAGGTGAAAGGTGAGGACTGACACCCCAAGGTTGTCCTCTGACCTCCATATACATACATGACACATGCACATCCATCCCAACATACAAATAAAACCCTGAGGTCCACCCTCCCACTTTCTGGTTCCATGGTTTATTATTATTAACATATTTTGTATGGATAAATCATGTGTTGGTAGCCTTGACTTTTTTTTTAAGGTAGGGTCTCACTCTAGCTCTGGCTGACCTGGAATTCACTATGGAGTCTCAGGGTGGCCTCAGACTCATGGCAATCCTCCTACCTCTGCCTCCCGAGTGCTGGGATGAAAGGCGTGCACCACCACGCCTAGCTCCACCCTTGAATTTTTAAAATTATTATATTTATTGAGGGAAGGACAGAGCCAAGGAAAGGCACCCATGTGGCTAGAGATCCTACATGGAGGGCCTGGGAAAACCATGGAAAGAAAAGAGTAAGGGCCGGGCGTGGTGGCGCACGCCTTTAATCCCAGCACTGGGGAGGCAGAGGTAGGAGGATCACCGTGAGTTCGAGGTCAGCCTGAGACTCCATAGCGAAATCCAGGTCAGCCTGAGCTAGAGTGAGACCCTACCTCAAAAATCAAAAAAAAAAAAAAGAAAGAAAGAAAAGAGTAAGGAAAGGAGCTCCTGCCATGTGGGGAGCTGGAGGGGACAAAGAACCCATGCGGAGAGGGGGCTCAGCTCAGGGAAACCTCATCCGCAGCTGAAGTTCCCAAGGGTCAGGGAGCCTGGCCTCCCCTTGCACAGGTGTTTATGACCTAACCATCATGGATGGCTCCATGACTGGCAGCTTAAGATCAAGGGTAAGCTGTTGGGCTGGAGAGATGGCTACAATGCCTAATGACCCAAGCTCGGTTCCCCAGTACCCAGGTAAAGCCTGATGCACAATGTGGCGCATGCATCTGAAGTTTGTTTGCAGTGGCTAGAGGCGCCCATTTTCTCTCTAGACAAATAAGTAAATTAGTTGTTGGTCTTTCTGTTTCAGCAGAGGCAGCCATCCTGCCTTGCGGAGTGCTCGTGTCAGAGGACCCTCTCTGCTTCAGATTTACCAACAGCATGAATCAA
The DNA here is from genome assembly GCA_036346955.1 of Dipus sagitta. Taxonomy (NCBI): domain Eukaryota; kingdom Metazoa; phylum Chordata; class Mammalia; order Rodentia; family Dipodidae; genus Dipus; species Dipus sagitta. Next base: position 24,442,527 of record CM070789.1, on the reverse strand, counting down.
GAAAATTAGCCAGTGGAGATGGCTTAGCGGTTATCCAGGACCCCCATAAGACTGATGCACAAGGTGGTACATGTGTCTGGAGTTCCTTTGCAGTGGCTGGAGGCCCTGGCACGCCCATTGTTTATCTGTCTCTCTCTGCTTCTCTCAAATAAATAAAAAATAAAAATAAAAAACACTGGGGCTGGAGAGATGGCTTAGAGGTTAATGAGTTTGCCTGTGAAGCCAAAGGGACCTAGTTTGACTCCCCAGGACCCACATAAGCCAGATACACAATGGGCATGTGTCTAGAGTTCGTTTGCAGTGGTTGGAGGCTCTGGCATGTCTCTTGTCTCTCTGTTTGCAAATAAAAAAAAAAAAAACAAAAAAAACAAAAAAAAACACTGTTAAAAACATGAATCCTGGGCTGGAGAGATGGCTTAGCGGTTAAGCGCTTGCCTGTGAAGCCTAAGGACCCCAGTTCGAGGATCGATTCCCCAGGACCTATGTTAGCCAGATGCACAAGGGGTCGCACATGTCTGGAGTTTGTTTGCAGTGGCTGGAGGCCCTGGCATGCACATTCTCTCTCTGTCTGTCACTCTCAAATACATAAATTAAAATAAACAAAAAGTAAAATTAAAAAAAGAAACATGAATCCTTTCAAAAAAAATTAGCCAAACTTCAGGCTCAGGTCCAAATAGGGGTCAAGGGCAGAGCTCACAGAAAGCAGGTAGTGCATAGAACAGCTACTGCTGACTAAAAGTTCCAGAGTTATCTTAAAATAACAACAAACAAACAAACAACAACAAAAAAGAAAGGCTGTAAATAGCACAGCAGCTGGTATTGAAGAGGTGAACTTGATTAAAGATGCTGGGCATGGTGGTGCACACCTTTAGTCCCAGCACTCGGGAGGCAGAGGTAGGAGGATTGCTGTGAGTTAAAGGCCACCCTGAGACAACAGAGTGAATTCCAGATCAGCCTGGACTAGAGCAAGACCTTACCTTGGAAAAAACAAAACAAAACAAAAAAAGATGCTGGAACTGAGGTGAAAACCTCCTCCATGTAGACCAGCTGACAGAAAGCTGGAAGAAGCCATTCTCCATGCAGTTCAATGGGAGAGAGAGAAATCACCAGTGAAGATACTCAACAGTGGACACTGCAAGCCTTATATTTGGCCAGCCAGGCCAAATGAGCCAACGGATGCAATAGTGGCACATCTGTCATGGTGGAAACCAACTGCCCTCCAATTGGACTGGCGGCCCACTCAATGGTAGGGAATACATCCCTGATATTGAAAACCTAAAACAGGGGTAGTCATGAGCCCTAGGGGTGTAATGTCTGCTGCTGTCTGGCTAAATGTATATACTATACTTATCAAACTGCCCAGTAAGCACTTCTCTTAATGTTCATACCCTTATATTAATGCTACTCTCACTTTTGGTAGAGAATCTTCTCTTTTCAGATGGCAGTGACCTTGGGATGACTCAGAAGGCATAATGGTGCTGGAAAGAAGTGACAGGAGTGCTCAGCACTGCAATACCTCTATCACACCTTCCAAGGCTCAGGGTCTATTGCGGAAGAGGTGGCGGCAAGAATGTAAGAGCCAAAGGAAGGGTAGAACTCTTTTCAACGTGCTCCCTCCAGACACAAAATGGCCTGGATATCCATGGCCTCACAGTGCCTGACACTACCTACACAAGACCATCATAATAAGAGGAAAAGATCATGATATCAAAATAAAAGAGACTGGTTGAGATAGGGAGGGGAAATGATGGAGAATGGAGTTTCAAAGGGGAAAGTGGGGGGGGGCATTACCATGGGATATTGTTTATAATCATGGAAGTTGTCAATAAAAAAAAAATTGGAAAAAAAAATCTGGGGCTGGAAAGATGGCTTAGCAGTTAAGGTGCTTGATTGCAAAGTCTAAGGATGCAAGTTCAATTCCCCAGTACCACATAAGCACTTTCTGTAGAGTGGACTGGGAATGAGTAATGTGTCTTCACCCTGTTCACAAACATCAAAGACAGAAGTGGGCATTGTTGTACATAGATTTCTTATAGATTTATTTCTGTGTCATGTTATATAGAGATCTATTCATATATACCTTTTTTAATACAATCTATATTCCTTTCCCTTCCCCACCAAACTCACAATAGGAGATAGACATCCATCCAGGACTGCCACTGGTCTCCCCAATGTGGCTGGAGCCACGATAGAACCATTTCTTAAGAAACAGCTGTTCTTAGGCTCTACAGTCACTGAGACGGCAGCACTCATTCCCCGGACTGGAGAGGAGACAGGCGAGGAGAGGAGGCAGCTGTAGAGGGATGCGACTCTAGCATGAAAGCGTCCAGCCGTTCCCAGACTGGCTCCAGAACTCTTGGGCTGGGAATGAAGTGGGGATCCCCCACCACGGCTCTTCAGATGCCGTCTAGTAGGTGTGGATGGAGGGGTAATGGGGGACGAGGCATGCAGGGGTCAGCGTGGCGGTGAAGGAATCCCTGTGAGTTGTGCTGGAGACAGAGCAACCCCCACCAGAACTTTCCAGACAGAAGTAATGGGCAGGAGCAGAGCTGAGCACTCAAGTAAGAAGACAGCAAGCGGGGGGGGAGGGGGGGGTGTGGGAAGCAATTGAACACTTAGGAGAAAGCCCCACAAAACAAAAAGTACCAACAAAACATGACCTGAACTGGCCTCCTTCTTACAGAAGGTGTGATCTAGGCTTGGGGTGGAGGAGGTCAAACGCCATGGGCTAGGATTATCAGTTGACCAGGGGCACAGGATGGCTCTCTGAGGACTGCTGAGGGGCAGCCGGGCAGGTGGCTGGGGCCCCACATCCCCAGGGAGAAACGAGTCCTTTCAGTTCGACTTGGACCAGATCTTGGCGCTCCCTCGGAGCCTGGCAAAGAGAGAGAGAGAGGATGTAAGGTTCCCCAACTCTGGAGATTCCCCCACTCCCTGCCCCATGCAAATGGGGTTCCTGTCATAAAAGCCAGCAGCTCCCGCCACACGGGCTCACCCTTTGCCCTTCGAAGCTTTCTTGCTGGGCTGGCGCTGGTTGGTGCCAGAGGCTGGTTCTCTCAGCTCAGTCAGGTGTTGCTCGGGGTCCTGCGACGTGGCTGCAGCTGCCGCCTGCCGTGGTAACTTTAATGGTTTTCTTAAGGTTAGCAACCTACCAGGACAAAAGAACCAGCGGATGGCAGGAGAGCTTCCAGAGCCTGACAGGTCCTGCTCCCTGCACAGGTCATCCGTGTGCCTCAGCCCCGCCTCGAGCCTGTGCCCAGGCTGGGAAACTCCACCCAACCTGCCCCCGGCCTCACCTCACTCTCGATCTGCTGCTTCAGGCCCAGCTGTTGCTCCTTGTGCTGGTTGGCGCGGCTCACTTGCTCCTCAATGCCCGACAGCACCACCTCACAGCCCACACACCTGCCAGGGGCCGGGGACGTGAACAGCGTCAGCAAGGGAGGGCTGTGACCACAGCCTAAAAAGCAAACTGGGCGTGGTGGTGCACGCCTTGAATGCCAGCACTCAGGAGGCAGAGAGAGGTAGGAGGATCGCCGTGAGTTCGAGGCCACCCTGAGACTCCATAGTGAATTCCAGGTCAGCCTGGGCCAGAGTGAGACCCTACCTCAAAAAACCAAACCAAACCAAAACAAACAAACAAGCCACTCTGAAACAACCCTAGGTGGTGGGCATGGTGGTGCACAAATTTAATCTCAGCACTCAGGAGGCTGAGCTAGGAGGATCGAAGTGAGTTCAAGAACATAGAGGGCTACAGAGTGAGTTCCAGGTCATCTCAGGCTGCAGTGAAACCCTACCTCAAAAACTAGCCAGGCGTGGTGGCGCACGCCTTTAATCCCAGCACCCGGGAAGCAGAGGTAGGAGGACTGCCGTGAGTTCAAGACCACCCTGAGATGACAGAGTGAACTCCAGGTCAGCCTGGGCTAGAGTGAGACCCTCGCCTGAGAACATCAGTACTACCAGCAAGGAGAACCTGTGACAGATAAGGGAGCCCAGGGAGTAGGAATGGAACCCAAGCAGGGTAGGAGTGCCAGGCCGTGGTGGTGGACAGGTCTCCCACTCTCCCCTCTTGCTACTCTGGCCCCGCACAGATTCTCCCAGATACACCCCACTTCTGTTGCTTGGCACGGCTGGGCCTCCACCAGGAACAGGTCTCCCATGCCTCACCAGCTGGCCACACCCAGCCCTGCAGACTCAGTTTCTCTAGGGGATGTACTCCTGTCCTGTCCTAACTGTCCATGCCCTGGCTCACCTCAACAACTCAGCACTTTTCTTCTCACATCAGCTGACTCGAATTACCTCAGGGACAGCCACTCTTCTCCACCCCATCCTTTCCCTCTGCCCCCTTTTTCCTGTTCAAGACCAGCCTCAGCTTCACAGGGAGGCCATGGTGGAGTCAGCCAGATACAAAGAGGAGGACGAGGCCCAAGGCCCGTATTAACAACTGGTGCATCCAGCCTCCAACCTCCGAGCGAAGTCCTGCAAGAGCACCAGTCCCACTTCCTTCAGGGACCCTGCCTCTTCTTTCCCTCAGAGGCCCTTGGAGGAAAGGGCTCGTTTCTCTCCCACCCCATGACTCAAGCTGCGCAACTCAAGCTGCGCAACCCAGCTGCTGGCCTTTCCCACCTGGAAGCAAGGCTCCTGGTGCTGGTGTGGGAAGGGAAGGGTGAGGGGACGAGAGTTCTCACCACTCCTGCAGGGTTCGGGAAATGGCGCTGAGGTCTTGGCGCTGGATGTCGCGCCCAATGCTGTAGTCAACCTCCAGCCGCTGATTACGCTGGTCCAGGGAGCCCCGGAGCACGTCGGCGTACACGGCCTCGATGACGAGGTCTTCCAGTTGCCGCACGTTGCGCAGGGCCAGGGCCTCCAGCAACACTGCATACGGAATGCACTGAGGCCGGGACAGACCAAGACTTGTGAGGTTCACAGCAGGCCAGGGATTCCCAGGACCACCCCTCTTTTTCCACCACTGCCCAGGGCCACATGCCCCCCACCGCTATTCCCAAACCGTTTCCTCTAAAACACTGCTTCTAAGGAAAACATAGTACTTCCACCTCAGAAACATCATAAAACGACAATCACTTATTTATTTGCAAGCAGAGAGAGAGAGAGAGAGAGCGAGAGAGAGCAAGCACGCTAGGGTCTTGTCATTTTATGAATGAACTCCAGACACATGTGCCACCTTGTGCATCTGGCTTTATGTGGGTACTAGGGAATTGAACCCAGGTTGTTAGGCTTTGCAGGCAAGTGCCTTAACCTTTGAGACATTTCTCCAGCAACCCCCCCTTTTTTTTGAGGTAGGGTCTCACTCTAGTCCGGGCTGACCTGAAATTCACTATGTACTCTCAGAGTAGCCTCAAACTTATGGTGGTCCTCCTACCTCTGCCTCCTGAGAGCTGGGACTAAAGGTGTGCACTACCACACCTTGCTTCAGACCCCCACCCCCTTTTTGTTTTTCGAGGTAGTGTTTCACTCTAGCCCAGGCTGACCTGGAACTTTTACTCTCAGGGTGGACTCGAACTCACGACGATCCTCCTACCTCTGCTTCCCAACTGCTGGGATTAAAGGCGTGCGCCACCATGCCTGGCCTCAGTAATCCCCCCCCCCTTTTTTGTTTAAATGTACTTTTTAATTTATTTACATGCAGAGAGACAGAGAGAGAATGGGCATGGCAGGGCCTCTAGCCACTGCAAACAAACTCCAGATGCATGTGTCACTTTGTGCATCTGGCTTTACATGGGCACTGGGGAATCGAACTCAGGTCTTTAGGTTTTGCAGGCAAGCACCTTAACCACTGAGTCATCTCTCTAGCCACCTCTTTTTTTTTTTTTTTTTTTTTTTTTTTTGAGGTAGGTCTCTAGCCCAGGCTGACCTGGAATTCACTATGTTTCAGCATGGCCTCAAACTCAAGACAATTCTCCTACCTCTGCCTCCCAAGTGCTGGGATTAAAGGCACATGCCACCATGGCCGGCTCCTGCTTTTGTTTTCACTGTTTGTTTGTTTATTCATTTTGGTGTGGGTGTTGGAGGTGGATGCATGAACCCGGTGGAAGCTGAGCAAGGGGTCCCAGCATCCTCCTGTCGCTTCCCCACCGTGGGCTGGGGTTACAGGCACTCACAGACATGCCGAGCCCTTCATGAGGGTGCTGGGATTGTGCAGCAAGACCTCGAACCACTGAACCGTCTCCCCAGGCCCTAGGCATTCCTTTTGAGGTATCTACAGTCAAAAGCCCGATTCTAGCAAAATCACCAGGACTCCATGCTAATAACAGATTGAGAGTACACGGTGAGATGTGACAGACAACTGAGCTCCCGGGGTACTGAGGAGCTCTAGGGGCGCTCCAGACTGACGGATGGCAGGGCTGTCGCTCACCTTCACTTTGGCAGCCAGAGTGACTACGGAGAGGTGTCGAAGCTTGTTCCTCTGCGCCTCAGTGAGTGGGGGAAGAGTCCCGGCTTCAGCTGGGGGGAAGAGCGGACGTCAGCAATGTTGCTTTCAGTTCTGTGGGAAGCCCTAACTTTCTGCAAGTTTTTCATGTCAACGAAGGGCTTGACACTGACCATGTTATGCCTACGGCACCCCAAGAACAACATCCAAGCCTGCAGAAGTTCTTTTCCATTTCCACAGCTCCAGCCCCTATTTACCTAAGTAGTCAGCATAGGTCCCATAAGCAAACACCGTGAGCAGCCGGAACGTGGAAGCAAAGTCGCTCTCTGCCAGCTGGAAGAATGTAAGGGAAGAAGTGACAGGAAGGACCTCTGTTGGCACTCGGTCTTGTCTTTTACTTTTTTGTATTCTGAGGTAGGGTCTTGCTCTAGCCCGGGCGGGCCTCAAACTCTGCCTCCCAAGTGCTGGGATGAAAGTCGTGCACCGCCACGCCCGGCTCTTGTCCTGTTTTGAACTGAACTTTCTGGCCCCATCTTTCCAAGACAATGTTTCCTCTCCTGGCTCATCAAGAGGCTTTCTCTACCTCTCTAAACATACTGTATATAACAACAGACAGTTTCTACCTCCTGCTTCTTATTATGCTTGTCTCCCAATCCACATGCCCTCTTCCTCTATCCAGTTCCTAGTCTCCATCACAGTTGGAAACATTCAGGGCTCAGAATATAAGACACACATATCAGATACTGCAAATTATATTGTTTGTTCTTCAGAATGTAAACAGTATTCTTTTTGTAAAATGATTCTATTTATTTATTTGCAAGGAGAGAGAGGGAATGGACACACCAGGGCCTCTTGTCACTGCAAACGAACTCCAGATGCATGCAATGCTTTGTGCACCTTGGCCAGTGTGGGAACTGGAGAACCTGGGCCAGGAGGCTTTGCTAGCCAGTGCCTTTCACTGCTGAGCCACCTCTCCAGTCCCTGTACATGCCTTTCTATTTTTTTTTAAATTTTAAAAATTTTTATTTATTCATTCATTTGACAGACAGGAAGGAGAGGGGGAAGAGAGAGAGAATGAATGGGCGCGCCAGGACCTCCAGCCACTACAAATGAACTCCAGGCACATGTGCCACTTTGTACATCTGGCTAAAGTGGGTCCTGGAGAATCAAACTTACCTCCTTTGGCTTTGCAGGCAAACGCCTTAACCACTAAGCCATCCTTCCTACCCTATACCTTTTTATTTTACTTATTTATTTACTTTTTCTTTTGATTTTTCAAGGTAAAGTCTCACTCTAGCCTAGGCTGAACTGGAGTCACTATGTAGTCTCAGGGTGGTTTTGAATTTATGGCGATCCTCCTACCTCTGCCTCCTGAGTGCTGGGATTAAAGGCGTGCGCCACCACGCCCGCGCTGTATATACTATTTTTAAATTTTTCTGCAGGCATCTGGACTTGAGGTCTCTGCTTCAGACCCAACTCAGAGGAAGGCTGTCTTACCTCACCCATCAGCATATCCTCTCCCACCGGTGGCCCACTGACACTGACACTCAGTGTCCCCAGGACGTCTTCACCTAGGAGTCTCTTTCCACAAGGCTTCAGACCTGCTTTTACTCCATGGGGATCTAAGAGCTACATATACAGCTGACTAAAAGACGTTCTAAATAAGTGACTTCACCTACAGGCGTTCATCTGATCTTTCCCCTGGGACGCAAGCTTCAGAAGGACAGGTTCCTGGTACGAACCAGACCACAGGTACAGTCCTCAATCAGGAAGTGCTTTTTTGTTTCAAAAGGCATGCGCCACCACGCCCGGCTCATCTTGATTTCTTTATGGCCACTGCAGACAAATTTAGGGACAGAAGATAGCCAGAGGTTTTGTGTTTTAGTTGAGCCTGTGACCTAACAAAGTTTCTACCCCCCCAATTCAACTAGACATTCTAAAGCTTGCCTGTTTACTCACGATCCAGAGCCAGTGTCTCAGGACACAAGCTGGTGTCACAAGTCTTGGCAACCCATTTGCTCTATATTTTAAGTGCTTTTTCTAAATTTTTATTAATTTTTTAAAAAAACTTTATTTTTATTTATTTATTTGAGAGAGAGTGTGAAAGAGGCAGAGAGAGAGACAGAATTGGCCTCTAACCACTGCAAACGAACTCCAGGCGTGTGCATGTTCGCCCCCTTGTGCATCTGGCTAATGTGGGGTCCTTTGGCTTTGCAGGCAAGGGCAAACGCCTTAACCACTAAGCCATCTCTCCAGCCCTCTAGATGCATTTAATTCTGCCACTTTTGCATGAATGACTCTTTTTGCTGTGTTCCTAGAAGCTGGACATGTGCTTTGGAAAAAAAAAAAACACAAAAACAAAAAAACAAAAAACACCACCTGTTCCCTTACTTATACTGAATATGTATAATCAGTATGTGCCACTCTGGGAAGGACAGGACATGCCAATTTACCATGCTCATCCCATTTGTGCCAGACTTCCCACAACCTTACTGGATTCCTACAAGAGTGAAGTTTTTATTTACTATGTACTAATTTTGGTTTTTTGAGGTAGGGTCTCACTATAGCCCAGGCTGACCGGCCTGGAACTCAGGGCAATCCTTCTCCCACCGTGGCCTCCAGGGTGTGCCACTGCCCAGCCCTTCTTTTTGGAGTACTGAGAACTGAGCTGAGGCCCTTGCACACTGCAGTCAAGCTCTTCCACTGAGCTATGTCCCTCCTCCTTTTAATTTTGAGAATGTGTCTCAGTTGCCTAGGTTGGCCCTGAACTTGTGATCCTCCTGCCTCAGCTTTAACCTTTCAAGTGATGGGATTATAGATGTGCACACCTGTTCAACTTTTCCTTTGTTTAAAATTTAATTTTGGGGCTGGAGAGATGGCTTAGTGGTTAAGGAAGTTGCCTGCAAAGCCAAACGACCCAGGTTCAATTCCCCAGGACCCACATTAAGCCAGATGCACAAGGGGGTTCATGTATCTGGAGTTCGTTTGCAGTGGCTGGAGACTCTGGCACACCCATTCTCTCTCTCTCCCTCTCCAAAAAATAAATAAAAATAAATCTTAAAAAAAAAAAAAAAAGATTGGGGGGGAAGCCTGGAGAGATGGCTTGGTGGTTAAGGCACTTGCCTGCAAAGCCAAAGTATCCCGGTTCGATTCTCCAGGACCCATGTAAGCCAGATGCACAAGGTGGCACATGCATCTGGAGTTTGTTTGCAGTGGCTGGAGGCTCTGGCATGCCCATTCAATCCTTCTCTGCCTCTTTCTCTCTCTCAAATAAATACAATATATTTAAAAACGAAAAAGCAAACAAAAAATAAGATGGGGACTGGGCATGGTGGCACATGCCTTTAATCCCAGCCCTCAGGAGGCAGAGGTAGGAGACTCACTGTGAGTCTGAGGACAGCCTGAGACTACATAGTGAATTCCAGGTTGGCCAGGACTACAGCCAGACCCTACCAAGAAAAACAACAAAATAAATAAACAAAAAGATGGGGTCTACCCGGTTTGAGGCTTGATTCCCCAGGACCCAAGTTAGCCAGATGCACAAGGGGGCGCACGCGTCTGGAGTTCGTTTGCAGTGGCTGGAGGCCCTGGCGCGCCCATTCTCTATCTGCGTCTTTCTTTCTCTGTCTGTTGCTCTCAAATAAAAAAAATTGGGGTCTAGTGAGATGGCTGAGTGGTTAAAGGCACTTGCTTGTAAAGCCTAATAGTCAGGGTTTAATTCCCCGACAGTACACATGAAGCTTGCAAGGTATTTGTCTGCAGTAGCAAGAGACCCTGGCACGCCCACACATAGATAAAATACATGTACAAATACACATGCAAATATATAGATGCCTCAGCAGTTAAGGCACTTGTTTGCAAAGCCTGATGAAGTGGGTTTGATTCCCCAGTCCCCACGTAAAACCAAATGCACAAAGAGGCCCATGCATTTAGAGTTTGTTTGCAGTGGTATTAAGCACTATACCCTGGTGTAGCCATTCTCATATTCTCTGTTTGCAAATAAAATAAATAAATAAAAATGGGTCAGCCTGGGCTACAGCGAGACCTACCTCAAAAACAAAACAAAACAGGGCTGGAAAGATGGTTCACCACTTAAGGCACTTGGCAGCAAAGCCTAAGGATCCAGATTCAGTTCCCCAGTACCCATGTTAAGCCAGATGCACAAGATGGTGCATGTTTGTTTGCAGAGGTAAGAGGCCCTGGTGCATCATTCCCTCTCTCATCTCTTTCTGCTTGCAAATAAATAAGTTTTTTAAAAAACATTTTTATTTATTTACTTGAGAGAGTGAGAAAGAGGCAGATACAGAGCAAAAGATTGGCATGCTGGGGTCTCCAGCCACTGCAAACTCCTGATGCATCTGGCTTACGTGGGTCCTGAAAATTCGAACCGGAGTCCTTTGGTTTTGCAAGCAAGTGCCTTAACCACTAAGCCATCTCTCCAGCAAGTAGGCTTTTTTTTTTTTTTAATTTAAAAATATTTAAGATGGAGCTAGGCCATTCCTTTAATCTCAGCACTCAGGAAGTGGAGGTAGGAGGGTGGCCTTGAGTGAGTTCAAGGCCACCCTGAGGCTACATAGTGAATTCCAGGTCAGTCTGGACTAGAGTGAAACCCTACCTCGAAAAAAACAAAACAAACAAAAAATATAGTAAGATGGAGAGGAACTGAGAAAGACACCTGATGTTGACCTGATCTTGACATGCATATGCCCCACCCACAAAAATAAAATAGATATACATAATAATTTTGCACTCATGAGACAGAGGCAGGATTTCCACAAGTTCAAGGCCAGTCTGGATTATTACACAGTGAGACAGGCCTGCCAGGGTTACATAGTGAGAACCTGTCTAAAAGGAATATATATATATATATATATATATATGCACATACACACACATATATATACACTAATCTTTAAGATTATATATATATCTTTAATACAATATATACAAAATGTATGTATATGTATCGTTAAGATATATATGTATGCATATATATATATATACACACACATAGATGTGACACATATATATATACATGTGTGTGTGTGTATATATATGTATACACACATGTATGTCACATACTAATCTTTAAGATTCCTCATCTGCTAAGGAAATGAAAATGTTTCCCTGATTCCTCACACTGTCAAGCTGACAGTTGACCATCACAGTATTCGGGGGCAACTGGGGATGCCAGTTACAGAAGGCGCGCACCATCCTCAGCCTTCACGACCTTGGGCCCGGGGCTCCCCCGTGCTACCCACCTCTCTAACATTGGGCATGTCCAGCAGCTCCCCGAACACGTACACGCCGGGGGCCTCGAGCACCTGGTGGATGAGCGTGGCCAGCGCTGCCCCCTTGGCCGACTTGGCCAGGAGCAGAAACTGCTCCTGGTTCTGCCCCGTCACCTTCACCTCCGCACTCATGGCTGCGCCCAGGCGAGGCGGGAGGCCCGGGCTGCAGGGAAGGAGGGCACCGGGCCCGGGGGTCCCGGCGTGGCACGCTCCGGGCCGGCCGCTGGGCGCAGGGGCCGCCGATGGGCTCTGCGGGGAGAAATCGGAGAGAACCGTCGGAAACCGGAGCCCGCCGCCCGGCCACGCCCCCGGCGCCTGCACCGGGGGCCGCGTCCCGTGCCCACCGCGGGCACCCCATCGAGCCCCGAGTTTGGGGGGGACGCGCACCCCAACGCCCACCCGCGTCCGGCTCCGGCCTCGCCGCGCGTACCGGGACCGCCGCGCCGCCGCCGCCGGGACGCGCCCTCGCCCAGCACGCGGCGCCGCCCGCCGCGCCGCCCCGCTCTCGCCCGCCGCCTGCGCGGCCCGCTGCCCACCTCACTTCCGCTTCCTCCGCCGGCGGGTTCCGGGGGGACAGACCCCGCTTCCGCTCTCCCACCGCGCTCCCACTTTTTTTTTTTTTTTTTAAAGTTTGTCTCTCGATGCGATGCGCTAAGCGATGGCTTAGCGGTTAAGGCGTTTGCCTGCAAAGCCAAAGGACGCAAGTTCGATTCCCCAGGACCCACATTAGCCAGATGCACAAGGGGGCGCATGCATCTGGAGTTCCTTTGCAGTGGCTGGAGGCTCTGCTGACCCCATTCTTTCCCTCTATGTTGCATGCAGATCCGAGAGAGAGAGAGAGAGAGAGAGAGAGAGAGAGAGAGATGTCATCAGTGGAGATTCTCAACAGTGGACACTGAAGCCTTAAGTTTGGCCAGACAGGCCAAATGAGCCAAAGGGTGAAATGGTGGCACGTCTGCTATGGGGGAAACCAAGCACTCTCTAATTGGACTGGAGGCCCGCTCCATGGGAGGGAATACATGCCTGAGACTGAAAACTTAAAACAGGGCTGGTCATGAGCCCTAGGGGTGTAACGTCTGCTGCTGTCTGGCTAAATGTATTATATATATATATATATATATATATATATATATATATATATATATGTATATTTTATGCTCACCAAACTGCCCAGTAAGCACTTCTCTTAATGTTCACACCTTTATATTGCTACTCTCACTTTTTCTTTACCACTTTGCCTTTTCAGAGGGCAGTGACCTTGGGATGACTCAGAAGGCATCATGGTGCTGGGAAGAAGTGACAGGAGTGCTCAGCACTGCAATATCTCTATCACACCTTCCTAAGGCTCAGGGTCCACTGTGGAAGAGGTGGCGGAAAGAATGTAAGAGCCAAAGGAAGGGTTGGACTCCTTACAACATGCTCCTCCAGACACAAAATGGCCTGGATATCCATGACCTCACAGTGCCTGACACTATCTACACAAGACTATCATAATAGGAGGAAAAGATGTTGACATCAAAATAAAAGAGAGACTGATTTAGAGGAGGAGGATATGATGGAGACTGGAGTTTTAAAGGGGAAAGTGAGGGGGAGGGAGAGCATTACCATGGGATATTGTTTATAATCATGGAAGTTGTTAATAAAAAATAATTAAAAAAAAGAAATCAAACAACCCAATTAAAAATAGCCTATGCTGGGCGTGGTGGTGCACACCTTTAATCCCAGCACTTGGGAGGTAGAGGTAGGAGGATTGCCTTGAGTTTGAGGCCAGCCTGAGACTATATAGTGAATTCCAGGTCAGCCTGGACTAGAGTGAGACCCTACCTGGAAAAACCAAAAATAAAAAATAAAAAATAGGGCTGGAGGGATGGCTTAGCAGTTCAGGCATTTGCCTGTAAAGCCAAAGAACGATTCCCCAGCACCCACGTTAGCCAGATGCACAAGGAGGTGCATGCCCTGGTGTGCCCATTCTCTCTCCCTCTTTCTCTGTCAAATAAATAAATAAAATAAAAAATATTTTAAAAATAGGGCTGGAGAGATGGCTTAGCAGTTAAGGCACATGCCTGCAAAACCTAAGGACCCGGGTTTGATTCTCCAGGTCCCACATAAGCCAGATGCACATGGTGGCACATGCATCTAGAGTTTGTTTGCAGTGGCTAGAGGCCCTGGCGTGCCCATTCTCACTCTCTCTGTTCCTGTAACAAATAAATAAAAATAAAGTCTTTTTTTTGTTTGTTTTTGACTTTTTGGTTTTTTGAGGTAGGGTCTCACACTAGTCCTGGCTGACCTGGAACTCACTATATAGTCTCAGGGTGGCCTCGAACTCATGGCAACCCACCTACCTCTGCCTCCCACGTGCTGGGATTAAAAGTGTACACCACCACGCCCGGCAAAGATAAATTGTTTTGAAAAATAACTAAAAAAATAGGGCTGGAGAGATGACTTAGTGGTTAAGACACCTGCCTGCAAAGCCAAAGGACCCAGGTTCAACTCCCCAGGACTCAGGTAAGCCAGATGCACAAGGTGGCACATGTGTCTGGAGTTCATTTGCAGCGGTTGGAGGTCCTGGCATGCCCATTCTCTCTCTTTACCTCTTTCTCTCATTCTCAAATAAATAAATAAATAAAGATATTTTAAAAATTACTCTAAAAATAAAAACTTCCTTTAAAAATAAATAAAGAATATAAATAAATAAAAATGGGCTATGGAACTAAATAGAGAACTGTCAAAAGAAGAAATACAGATGGCACATAAACATCTAAAAAATGTTCTACATCTTTAGCAGTCAGGGAAATGCAAATTAAACTACTTAGCCAGGCGTGGTGGCACATGCCTTTAATCCTAGCAATCTGGAGGCAGAAGTAGCTGGATCACTCTAAGTTTGAGGCCACCCTGAGACTACATAGTGAATTCCAGGTCAGCCTAGGCTAGAGCAAGAACCTACCTCGAAAAACAAAAAACAAAGAACAAAACAAAACAACAAAAACCAAATTAAGCTGCTTAATCCCAGCACTTGGGAGGCAGAGATAGGAGGATCTCTGGGAGTTCAAGGCCACCCTGAGACTACATAGTGAATTCCAGGTTAGCTTGAGCTAGAGTGAGGCCCGACCTTGAAAAATAAAAACAAAACAAAACCAAAACTACTTTGAAGCAAAGTACCAGGCCATCCACCCAAACCTCAGGAGGTTGGATAGTACTGACCCGGTCCCTAGAGGACCTGCCTCTGCTGTGGGCACAGAGGCTTACCCAAAGAGCTCGACCCCTCTGAGCCCATCACCAGAAGAGTGACAGAAACCTAGATGAGCTATCTTTGGCCTAGGCTGTCTGAAGGACATAGCCTTGGGGTTGCAGATAGAAACTGAGGAGCAGGATGCCATTCTCGACTGGCTGACAACCAAAGTGGACAAGTTAGATAATATAAAACCCACAGAAAAGGGGCTGGAGAGATGGCTTAGAAGTTAAGGGATTTGCCTGCAAAGCCAAAGGATCTGAGCTCCATTCTCCAGGACCCACGTTAGCCAGATGCACAAGAGGGCGCACGCGTCTGGAGTTCGTTTACAGTGGCTGGAGGCCCTGGTGTGCCCATTCCCCTCCCCCTTTCTCTCTCAAATAAATAAATAAAATATAAAAAAAAAAAAACAGAAAAAAACAGTTTGTCAACTCTGAAGATGGAAGGAGTCCCACTCCATTGTGATGAAAAGATCCAAATGTCTCTTAAAAAAAAAAAAAAAAAACGACTGAGATTCCATCTCCTATCAGAACGGCTATCATCAAGAAAAAAAATGACAATAAATGCTGGTGAGGATGCTGGTGGCAATGTACAGTGGGATAGCTATTGTGGAAATCCGTGTGGAGGTTCCTGAGATAGCTAAAAATAGATTTACCATATGACCCAGCCATACCACTCCTTGGCATATATCCTAAGGACTTACTACCTTACAGATAGCTGCACAATCATGTTTATTGCTGCTCTATTCACAATAGCTGGGAAATGGAACCAGCTTAGATGTCCCTCAACTGATGAGTGGATAATGAAGATGTGGCACATTGACACAAGGGAGTTCTATTCAGTGGTAAAGCAAAATGAAATTATGAAATTTGCAGGGAAACGGATGGACCTATAAAGGATTATACTAAATTAAGTATCCCAGGTCCAGAAAGCCAAGCACCACATGTTCTCACTCATATGTGGATCCTAGCTACAGATGTTTGGACTTGTACGTGAGTTGGAATAAAACATGGAAGCAGACGCCAGTAAGCTAGGAAGGGGCTATAAGGGAAGGAGGAAAGAGGGGACTTAAGGGGATGGCACTGTATATATGTAAGTGGAAGAACAGATTACTGGGGGTGGAAAGGCCTAACTGAGGTCAGGGGAAGAGATTGAGTAAAGGAAGGGGTGGGGAAAGGATTAATCAAAATCTAAGAGGGAATAAATAAAAATATATTTTAAAAATAATGCTGTTAAGGGCTGGAGAGATTGCTTAGTGGTTAAGGCGCTTGCCTGCAAAGCCAGAGGATCCTGGTTCGACTCTCCAGGACCCAGGCCACATGCATCTGGAGTTCGTTTACAGTGGCTGGAGGCCCTGGCCTGCCCTCTCTCCCTCTGCTTCCTTCTCCCTCTCAAATAAATAAATAAATAAATAAATAAATAAATAAATATATTTTTAAAAATCTAAGAGGGTATGAATGAGTCATATGGAAACCTACTTTGTTGAACAATGGTGCACCTAGAAGCCATAAATTGTTAGTAGAAACTTTTCAGTGCCAGGGATGGGATACCTTCTAGTGAGTTGTTGGCCAGGGAGGTCCCAGATGCCCCCAAAACATTACAGGCCATTGCCGAGGCCCTTGGTTTCCCACCAGGAATAGATGGTAAGACCCTATTGCTGAAGACCCCACATACTTGGGCTGCAAGGCCACTGAGAAATCCTGCTGGAGCTGAGCTGAAAACCTCCTCCATGTAGAGCAGCTGACAGAAAGCTGGAAAAAGCTATGCTGCATGCAGCTCCATGGGAGAGAGAGAGAGAGAGAGAGGTCATCAGTGGAGATTCTCAACAGTGGACACTGAAGCCTTAAGTTTGGCCAGACAGGCCAAATGAGCCAAAGGGTGAAACGGTGGCATGTCTGCTATGGGGGAAACCAACCACCCTCTAATTTGACTGGAGGCCCGCTCCATGGGAGGGAATACATGCCTGAGACTGAAAACCTATGACTGGGGATATCATAAGCCCTAGGGGTGTAATGATTGCCAGTGTCTGACTAAATGCGTATGTTATGCTCACCAAACTGCCCAGTAAGCACCTCTGTTAATGTTCATACCCATATATTAATGCTACTCTCACTTTTGGTTAGAGAACCTTCTCTTTTCAGATGGCAGTGACCTTCGGATGACTCAGAAAGCATCATGGTGCTGAGAAGAAGTGACAGAGGAGTGCTCAGCACTGCAATATCTCTATCACACCTTCCAAGGCTCAGGGTCCATTGCGGAAGAGGTGGCAGAAAGAATGTAAGAGCCAAAGGAAGGGTAGGACTCCTTACAACGTGCTCCCTTCAGACACAAAATGGCCTGGATATCCATGACCTTGCAGTGCCTGACACTACCTATACAAGACCATCATAATAGGATAATGATATCAAAATAAAAGAGAGGGCTAGAGGAATGGCTTAGCTGTTAAGGCACTTGCTTACAAAGCCAAAGGACCCAGGTTTGATTCCCCAGGACCCATGTTAGCCAGATTCACCATGGGGCACACGTGTCTGGAGTTCATTTGCAGTGGCTGGAGGCCCTGGCACACCCATTCTCTCTTTCTCCCTCTTTCCTTGTCAAATAAATAAATAAATAAAAATAAATAAAAGAGAGACTGATTGAGAGGGGTGGAGATATGATGGAGAATGGAGCTGTGAAAGAGAAAGTGAGGAGGGAGGGAATTATCATGGTTTATTGTCTATAATTATGGAAGTTGTGAAAAAAAAAAAAAAAAAGAAGAAGCCTGAGCCAGGCGTGGTGGCGCACGCCTTTAATCCCAGCACTCGGAGGGCAGAGGTAGGAGGATCACTGTGAGTTCTAGGCCATCCTGAGACTACAAAGTGAATTCCAGGTCAGTCTGGGCCAGAGTGAGACCCTACCTCAAAATAAATAAATAAATAAATAAATAAATAAATAAAAAAGCCTGGAAAGATGACTCAGTAGTTCAGGTGATTGTAAAGACTAAGGGCTCTAGTTTGATGCCTCAGTAACCATGTAAAGCCAGATGCACAAGGTGATGTATACATCTGGAGTACAATTGTAGTGGCTGGAGGTTCTGGCGTGCCCATTCTCTCTATCTGCCTGTTTCTCTCTCTCTCTCTCTCTCTCTCCCTCTCTCTAGTATTTCTTTTTTGTAATTAATTTTTTTTATTTTTATTTGTTTGACAGAGAGAAAGAGAGAGATAGAGATAGGAAGGAAGGGCGGGAGGGAGAGAATGTTCATGCCAGAGCCTCCAGCTGCTGCAAACAAACTCCAGATGCATGCACCACCTTGTGCATCTGGCTTACGTGGGTCCTGGGAATGGAACCTGGGTCCATGGGCTTTGTAGGCAAGCACCTTAACAGCTGAGCCATCCCTCCAGCCCTCTTTTTTGTAATTTTTTAATGGGGGTGGGGAGGATTAGTGCACCAGGGCCTCCAGCCACTGCAATCAAACTCTAGACGTGTGCGCCCCCTTGTGTGCATATGCGTCCTTCTACATTTGCGTTACCTTGTGCGTCTGGCTTACATGGTACCTGGGGAGTCAAACATGGGTCCTTAGGACTTCATAGGCAAGTGCTTAACCACTAAGCCATCTCTCCAGCCCCCAAATATTTTTTCTTAAAACCCAGAAGTTAAAACTTTTTTATAGGGGCTGGAGAAATAGCTCAGCAGTTAAAGGAACTTGTTTGTAAAAACCTGATGACCAAGGTTCCATTTCCCAGTACCCAGATGCACAAAGTGGTGCTTGTCATGGAGTTGATTAGCAGTGGCGGGAGGCCCTGGCACACCCATACAAACTCTCTCTGATAAATAAATAAAAATATTGGGCTGGAGAGATGGGTTAAAGGTTAAGGCGCTTGCCTGTAAAGCCAAAGGACCTCAGTTCAATTTACCAGTACCCATGTAATCCAGATGCACAAGGTGGTGCATGCATCTGGAGTTTGTTTGCAGTGTCTGGAGGCCCTGGTGTGCCTATTCTCTCTCTCTCTCTCTGTCTCTCTCTGTCTCTCTGTCTCTCTCTCACTCTGCCTCTTTCCCTCTCTCAAATAAATAAATAAAAATAAAATATTTTAAGAAATATTGAACTGACATAAGAACAAACAAATTGCAGGGCATGGTGGTGCACACTTTTAATCCCAGCACTCAGGGTGGCCTCAAACTCACACTGATCCTCCTACCTCTGCCTCCCGAGTGCTGGGATTAAAGGTGTATGCCACCACACCCAGCTCACATCGAGCTTTTAAAAATTTTTTTTGTTTATTTTTATTTATTTATTTGAGAGAGCCAGACAGATAGAGAGAGAGAGACAGAGACAGAATGGGTGTGCCAGGGTCTCCAGCCACTGCAAACGAACTCCAGATGCATGTGCTACCTTGTGCATCTGGCTTACGTGGTTCCTGGGGAATCGAGTCTCGAACCGTGGTCCTTAGGCTTCACCGGCAAGCGCTTAACTGCTAAGCCACCTCTCCAGCCCCTCATATTGAGCTTTTGATCGAAGAGACCTACGAGGTCCCCAAAACAAGACAGACTCTGTCAAAGCATTTGATTACCCAGCTGAGGTAAAAAGTAGGATCCTACTGCTGAAGATACCACATGTAACCAACACAGTCCGTCGAGAGATCCAGCTGGAATCTGGAAGAAAGCCAGTTCCCAGTTTCCAGCCCGTATAGTGCTGGAGAGTGCTACGTGAACTGATGATAGAAAGCGGCCAATAATGTTGTGCACAAGCAGGGGACCCTGGTACACAAAAGCAACCAGCGTGACAAGACATTCACACGTGTGCAGTGGTAGCAGCCAGCCTAGGTGGGTAACCAATGGCTTTCTTTTTGTTGTTGTTTTTGAGGTCTCAGGGTGGCCTCTAATCCCAGCACTTGGGAGGCAGAGGTAGGAAGAAGATCGCCATGAGTTTGAGGCCACCCTGAGACTACATAGTGAGTTCCAGATCAGCTTGGGCTAGAGAGAGACCCTACCTCAACCCCCCCAACCCCCCCCCAAAAAAAAGGCAGGTGCTGCTACACCCAGCCCCCAATGGCTTCCTGATTGGCTCAGTGGAAAGGAACCCATAGCTGGAAGTGGGAATGTCAGAACCCTATGGAGACCAAGATTATGTTTTTGTTTTTGTTTTTCTGAGGATAGGTCACAGTCTAGCCCAGGCTGACCTATGGAGTCTCAGGGTGGCCTTGAACTCACGGCGATCCTCCTACCTCTGCCTCCTGAGTGCTGGGATTAAAGGCGTGTACCACCATGCCCGGCTAGAGACCAAGATTATGGACTCCAACAAGAAGCTGCCACTAGTTTTTAGCCAACATAGAAGCTACATCCATCAAAATCTCTAAATTAACAATGCTTATCTCACTCTCCATTGCAGAATCTATTTTTTTTTTTTTTGTTTGTTTTCAAAAGGCAGCGAGAGGGCCTGGAGAGATGGCTTAGTGGTTAAGCGCTTGCCTGTGAAGCCTAAGGACCCCGGTTCGAGGCTCAATGTTCCAGGACCCACGTAGCCAGATACACAAGGGGGCTCACGTGTCTGGAGTTCGTTTGCAGTGGCCAGAGGCCCTGGCGCGCCCATTCTCTCTCTGTCTATCGGCCTCTTTCTCTCTCTCTGTCCGTTGCTTTCAAATAAATAAATAAAAATAAACAAACAAACAAACAAAAAAAAGGCAGCGAGATCCTAGGACAACCAAAATTGATCAAGAATATATTTTAAAAAAAATGAACAATGGGCTGGAGAGATGGCTCAGCGGTTAAGCGCTTGCCTGTGAAGCCTAAGTACCCAGGTTCAAGGCTCAATTCCCCAGGACCCATGTTAGCCAGATGCACAAGGGGGCACACGTGTCTGGAGTTCGTTTGCTGGAGGCCCTGGCGCACCCATTCTCTCTCTATCTATCTGCCTCTTTTTCTGTCTGTCGCTCTCAAATAAATAAAAATGAACAAAAAAAATTTAAAATAATGAACAAAAGTTTAAAATCTTTTTATACTTTAATATTTTTATTTATTTAGTGTAAACAGAGAGAGAGAGAGATAGGGAAACTATGAGTGGGTGGGCCAGGGCCTCTAGCCACTGCAAACAAACTCTAAATGCACGCACCACATGCATCTAGCTTTACGTGGGTACTGAGGAATCCAACCTCAGTCTTAGCATTGCAGGCAAGCACCTTAACCACTTAGCTGTTTCTCCAGCCCAATTTTGTTTGTTTGTTTTTGTTTCAAGGTAGTGTCTTGTTCTAGCCCAGGCTGGTCTGGAATTCACTATGTAGCCTCAGGCTGGCTGCGAGGTTATCCTCCTACCTCTGCCTCCTCAGTGCTGGGATTCAAGGTGTGAACCATCATGCCTGGTTTTTTTTTTTATTTATTTATTTATTTATTTATTTATTTTTTTTTTTTTTTTGAGGTAGGGTCTCGCTCTATCCCTGGCTGACCTTGAATTCACTATGTTGTCTCAGGATGGCCTCAAACTTATGGCTATCTTCTACCTCTACCTCTCGAGTGCTAGGATTAAAGGTGTGCGCCACCACGCCCGGCTTATTTTTTATTTTATTTATTTATTTGAGACAGACAGAGAGAGGCAAAGAGAGAGAGAATGGGTGCACCAGGGCCTCCAGCCATTGCAAATGAACTCCAGATGCATGCGCTGCGTTGTGCATCTGGCTTGCATGGGTACTGGGGAATCAAGCCTCAAATCAGGCTCCTTAGGCTTCACAGGCAAGCACTTAACCACTAAGCCATCTCTCTAACCCAAAGGAATCTTTTAATTTAAAAAAAAATTTTTTTTTGAGGCAGGGTCTCACTCTGTAATTTATTTTATTATTATTTTTTTTTTTAGAGAGAGAAGGAATCGGCGCTCCAGGGCCTCAGCCACTGTAATTGAACTCCAGACGCTTGTCTCACCCAATGCACATGTGCAACCTTGCACTTGCATCTTCTTGTATGTCTGACTTACATGGGATCTGGAGAGAGACTGAACATGGGTCCTTAGGCTTTTCAGGCAAGCACCTTAACCTCTAAGCCATCTCTCCAGCCCTAAAGTCTTGTTTTGCTCCAATTTTACCATATATGTAATGCTCAAATGTGCTGCATATAATGAAACAGTTGAAAAAATCTAAACTTTGCTTTTGAAAACTCTGAATTTTTTTTTTTTTTTTTTGAGGTAGGGTCTCACTCTGGCCGAGGCTGACCTGGAAGTCACTATGGAGTCTCAGGGTGGCCTCGAACTCACAGCAATCCTCCTACCTCTGCCTCCCGAGTGCTAGGATTAAAGGCGTGCGCCACCACACCTGGCTGAAAACTCTGAATTTAAAAAAAATATTTATTTTATCTTATTTGAGAGTTGGAAAGAGACAGGGATAGAGAGAGAGAGACACACACACACAGAGAGAGAGAGAATGGGCTTCCCAGTGCCTCCAGCCACTGCAAACTCCAGACGCATGTGCCACCTTGTGCATCTGGCTTACTTGGGTTCTGGCGAGTCGAACCTGGGTCCTTAGGCTTCACAGGCAAGTTCCTTAACCATTAAGCAATCTCTCCAGCCCTATTATTATTTTTAAATATTTTTGTTTAGTTATATGCAAACAGAAAGAGCTAGAGAGAAGAGAAACAGACAGGGAGAATCAGTGCCCCAGTGCCTCCAGCCACTGCAAACAGACTCCAGAAGCATGCACCACCTTGTGCATCTGGGGATTGAATGTGGGTCATTGTGCTTTGCAGGCAAACGCCTTAACCATTGAGATGTCTCTCCAGTTCCATGGTCTGGTTTTTGTAAGATATCTGACTACGAGTCAGGAAGAAGCTCTGCCGGGGCATGATAAACACAGGGTTTCATGGTTGTTTATTGTTGGCACACATTCTCTCAGCTTGGAGTTTGCAATGTTTAAAATCTACACTACAGCGTACATTACGCTCACCAAACCACCCAGAAAACACTTCTCTTAATGTTTATACCCATGTATTAATGCTACTTTCACTTTTGGTGACCTCTGTGTTGACTCAAAAGGCACCACAATGCTGAGAAGTGACAGGAGTGCTCAGCACTGCAATATCTCTATCACACCCTCTATGGCTCAAGGTCCATTGCAGAAGAGGTGGCAGAAAGAATGTAAGAGCCAAAGGAAGGGTAGGAGTCCTCACAACGCGCTCCTCCAGACACAAAATGGCCCGGATATCCATGACCTCACAGTGCCTGACACTACCTACACAAGACCATCAGAATAGGAGGAAAAGATGATGTAACAGGGAAATCGGGGTTCTGGGGTGATTCCTGGAACCCCAAGCCCTGAGTTCCTATCTACAAACTAACCAAAGAATTGGCAATTCCAGATTCAAGAGAATGATTTTTTTTTTTTTTTTTTTTTGAGGTGGGGTCTCACTAGCTCAGGCTGACCTGGAATTCACTATGTAGTCTCAGGCTGGCTGTGAACTCAAGGCTATCCTCTTACCTCTGCCTCCCAAATGCTGGGATTGAAGGCATGCACCACCATGCCCGGCGTGAATGATTTTTAAGACACCACATTTTATTCAGAATTTACAAAGGAGTGTGGGAAGGGGAAGGCTGGGAGCTGTGGGGAGACAAAGTGGGGAGAAGGGAGGTACACCATGTGGAGCCCAAAAGCCCATGAGGGCCACCTGTAGCCCAGGAGTCCATGTGACCAGATATGGATCTGGGGAAAAAGTATGGGAAGAAAAGAGAAAAGAAAGTTCAAGGAGCTCCTGCCATGTGGGGAGCTGGAGGGGATAAAGAACTCATGAGGAGAGTAAGGGTGGGGGGGGTTATGGGGGGCCTCCCAGCTGGACCTGGGCCTGAACCTGAGCTGAGCCAGCCCAGGCTCAGGTGAAGGAAAAACTCACCCATAACTGGAAGTTCCCAAGTGATTAGAGAGCCTGTCCTCACCTTGCAAAGGTATTTATAACCTTAGGGTGGTGGCTGTCTTTTGGCCCAGGTGAACCAGAGGGCCAGCTGCTTGGTTAGGGCTGGGGGCTGTCTCAGGAAGAAATTAGCTCTGTCACCAAGTTCTTGGGGCTGAACTTGACCAACCACAATATTTAAATCCTATGAAAGACCTCCCTCCCAGGAGGGGTCCTGACTGTGGGAAAACAGTTCTTTGGAACTAGGCAAGAGATAAGAAATCAGATCATCTTGGATTTTTAGCAAGTACAAAATTTCCTGCCCTTTTTACCTTCAGGGGTCCAGTCCCCCTAACTCTACCTGCCCTCAATGATGACATCAAAATAAAAGACTGAGGCTGGAGAGATGCCTTAGTGGTTAAGGCGTTTGCCTGCAAAGCCAAAGGACCCTGGTTCCATTACCCAGGACCCACGTAAGCCAGATGCACAAGGGGGCGCATGCAACTGGAGTTCATTTGCAGCCAGCCTGGGATTACATATGAATTCCAGGTCAGCCTGGACTACAGTGAGACCCTATCTCTAAAAATAAATAAATATATAAATAAATAATATTTTTTAAAAATCCATCCTCAAGCAATAATGTGGATAAATCATAAAAATACTATATGTTGCCGGGCATGGTGGCACACAGCCTTTAATCCCAGCACTCGGGAGGCAGAGGTAGGAGGATCACTGAGAGTTCAAGGCCACCCTGAGACTACATAGTGAATTCCAGGTCAGCCTGGGCTAGAGGGAGACCCTACCTCAAAGAACCAAAAAAAAAAAAAAAAAAAAGAAAAAAGAAAGAAAATACTATATGTAATATCTTTTTAAAACTTTTTTATTGACAACTTCCATAAATATAGACAACAAACCATGATAATTCTCTCCCTTCCCCCACTTTACCCTTCACAAATCCACCTGCCATCATATCCTCTACCCGTCAGTCTCTCTTTTATTTTGATGTCATCATCTTTTCATCCTATTATGAGTGTCTTGTGTAGGTAGTGACAGGCACTGCGAGGTCATGGATATCCAGGCCATTTTGTGTCTGGAAGATTGTATTTTAAGCAGTCCCACCCTTCCTTTGGCTCTTGCATTCTTTCTGCCACATCTTCAGCAATGGACCCTGAGCCTGGGAAGGTGTGATAGAGATGTTTCAGTGCTGAGCACTCTTCTGTCACTTCTTCTCAGCACTATGGTGCCTTTTGAGTTTTCCCAGAGGTCACTGCCGTCTGAAAAGTCTCCTGTTCTTCAAAGTCTGCTTTATTCCCCCCCTGGATTAACAAATTGGCACCCTACCTGATATTGTGGAGTATAAGAAATGCAGGAAAGAGAGGGTCATTGAGTTTGCAACAGGGTCTTGTGTTTTGGAAATGGCCATGGGCAGTGTGAAGCAGGTTTGGTGGATGCCTGCATGGAGACCCAATGGGGTCATGAGGATGAACCATGGGTTGCAGTGGAGATGCTGGGATCACGAGATGGCTGCCATGGAGAGCTGCTGGCCCCGGGATGAAGTTTTCCAGGACTGTGAGTAGCCTAGCTGGAGGGACGGAATTGGAACTCCAGAGACTCGTTGCTGGTTAGAATTACTGGACTTGGAGACTTGTCACTGGCTAGAGTTGTTGGACTTGGAGCTACAGTTTGATGTTTGCCCTGATTAAATCTTATATTGGTTGAATGTTCCTTTGCTATGCCCAATGTCGTCTTTTGCAGTGTGACTGTTTATTCTGTCCTATTATGGGTTTTTGGGGGGATTTTTTGGTATTATGGCTGAGTTAAAAGACCTTGGCCTATGGGGATGTTTGAACATCATTAGCATTGATAAAAACTATGGGGACTTTTAAAGTTGGATTGAATGCATTGTATTTTATATCATGTATGGATATCAGTTCATGGGAGCCAGGGGCATAATGTTGTGGTTTGATTCAGGTGTCCCCCATAAAATTAGGTGTTCTGAGCCGGGTGTGGTGGCGTACGCCTTTAATCCCAGCACTCAGGAGGCAGAGGTAGGAGGATTGCCGTGAGTTCGAGGCCACCCTGAGACTCCATAGTGAGTTCCAGGTCAGCCTGGGCTAGAGTGAAACCCTACCTCGGAAAACCAAAAAAAAAAAAAAAAAAAATTGGGTGTTCTGAATGCTAGGTTCCCAGCTGATAGAGATTTGGGAATTAACATCTCCAGGAGGCAGTGTGTTGTTGGGGTGGGCTTATGGGTATTATAGCCAGTTTCCCCATGCCAGTGTTTGGCACACTCTCCTCTTCCTGTTGTCCACTGTATGTGGGCCAGGGGGTAATGTCCACCCTCTGCTCATGCCATCGTTTTCCCCTGCCATCGTGGAGCTTCCCCTCGAGCCTGTAAACCAAAATAAACCTCTTTTTCCCACAAGCTGCTCTTGGTTGGGTGACTTCTATCAGCAATGTGATCATGACTGCAACAGGTACCTATCTGCAAAACCTAAGGGGACTGGAGTTTCATTCCTCAGAACCCACATAAAGCCAGATGCACAAGGCAGAGTTCATTTGCAATGACAGGATGCCCTGGTTCACTCATCCTCATTCTCTCTCTCTGCCTCCATCTCTCTCTCTTTCAAATAAATGATAAAAAATGTGTATGAGACAACAGCACCCCTAGGGTTATGACCTCCCCCACCATAGACTTTTTTGTTGTTGTTGTTTTTTCAAGGTAGGGTCTTGCTCTAGGCCAGGCTGACCTGGAATTCATTATTTATTTTCAGGCTGGCCTCAAACTCACAGCAATCCTCATACCTCTGCCTTCCAACTGCTGGGATTAAAGGCGTGCGCCATCATGCCTGGTGGTCACCATAGGCTTTTGATTAGGGTTTTAGTACCAGGCATGTATTCCCTCCCATGGAGCAGGCCTCCAGTCCAGGAAGAGAGCAGTTGGTTTACCCCTTAACAGACATGCCACTATTGCACCCATTGGATCATTTGGCCTGGCTGGCCAAACTTAAGGCTTGCAGTGTCCACTGTTGTTTATCTCCACTGATGACTTCTCTTTCCTATAGGGCTACGCGCCATGTAGCTTTTCCCAGCTGTCTGTGAGCTGGTCTACACGGAGGAGGTTTTCAGCTCAGCTCCAGTTTAATATCTCAATGAATCTGCAGCCCAAGCATGTGGACTCTTACCTTCTACTTCTGGTGGGAAGCCAAGAGCCTTGGCAATAGTCTGTATTGTTTTGGGGGCATCAAGGAACTTTCTGGCCAAAAATTCCCTGGAAGGTATTCCATCCCTGGCACTAAAAAAATGTCTAGTAACAATATATGGCTTCTGGGTGTGCCAGTATCCAAAAAAGTAGGTTTCCATATGGCTTATTCATATCTTAAATTTTGATTGACCCTCCCCCACCCTTCCTTTACTCATTCCCTTCTCCTGACCTCACTTAGTCCTTTCCTTCCCCCAGTAATGTGTTCTTCTACTTGCAGATGTACAACACCTTCTCCTTACGTCCTGCCCTCTCCTCCCTCCCTTATGTCCCCCTTTCTAGCTTACTGACCTCTGCCGTTGATTTTTACTCCAACGCACATACAAGTCTAAACATTTGTAGCTAGGATCCACATATGACAGAGAACATGTGACGTTTGGCTTTCTGGGCCTGGGTTACCTCACTTAGTATAATCCTTTCCAGATCCATCCATTTCCCTGAAAATTCCATTTTTCTTTACCACTAAATAGGACTCTATTTTTTAAATGTATCACATCTGCATTATCCATTCATCAGTTGAGGGGCATCTAGGCTGGTTCCGTTTCCTAGCTATAGTGAATAGATTGGGAATAAGCATGGATGTTCAAGTATCTCTAAGGTAGTGAGACAAGGCCTTGGCATATATGCCTAGGAGGGCTATAGCTGGGTCATACGGTAGATCTACCTTTAGCTGTCTCAGGAACCTCCACACTGATTTCCACAATGACTGGACCAGTTTACATTCCCACCAATGGATAGAAGGGTACCTGTTTTTCCAGATCCTCACAAGCATTTGTTGTCATTTGTTTCCTTTCTTTCTTTTTATTTCGAGGTAGGGTCTCACTCTAGCACAGGCTGACCTGGAATTCACTATGGAGTCTCAGGGTGGCCTCGAACTCACGGCGATCCTCCTACCTCTGCCTACCGAGTGCTGGGATTAAAGGCGTGTGCCACCACGCCCTGGCTCATTTGTTTTCTTGATGATAGTCATTCTGACAGGAGTGAGATGGAATCTCAAAGCAGTTTTAATTTGCATTTCTCTGATGGCTAAGGATGAAGAACATTTTTAAAAAATATTTTATTTGACTTCCAGTTAAGATGGCAGCGTAGGATCCATGCCAAAGCAGCCTAGGGGAGAAAAAGCCAAAAATAAACTCAGCAAAATACACTCCTCTACTAAAAAGTGAGGTGTATAAGAAAATATCAACGGCAGCAGAGAAGTAGGAGAGATCCAGAGTCTAGAGCCCTCATAGGCAGGCAGAAGCAGCTCCAGCAGTGGGCGGCACGGGGCACAAGGTCCACGTGGCCACAGCCGCCAGGCTGGGCCTGAGCTGCAGGAAAAGCCAGGTGAGGAGACTCTCCACTCACACCAGGCCTCTGAGCAAACTCAAGAAAAGTGAAGGGAGGATGGCAGGGAAGATCGGAGGAGTGGTTCCTGAGGAAGAGGACCAGGGAGAGAACTTCAGCCACCATCCACAGCCTCCCCTCCCCCTACTGTCAGCGCAAGCGCCACCAAGCACCAGAGACCTGGGAAGGGAGCTCACCTACACCGCAGCCAGCACAGGCAATCAGAGCAGCGATCCAGCAACCTAACCAGCCTACCTGAGCCCACAGCGCAGCAAAGAGGGACCCAAGCAGGAGCGCAGCATAACTGAGACCACAATCATCCCCGAAAGGTAACTGATTACACCAGGTCAGCACCTGGCCAAATAAGCCTGGTATGTAGGCTTGAATCGGAAGTGCTAATTGCACCTCCATGTCAGGATAAATTATATGTTAAATCTGATGGATGGTCGGATTTGCCATTCTTAAATAAGCTATATTTTGGGCTTATCATTTGGTGGTTCCTGATTTATAGTGCCTTTGTTTCCTCTTCTGTCATCCGTCAGGGAAGGGTCTCACTTGGTCACAAGCTGACTTGGAACCCTCAACAGACTAGAAATCTTAGCCTCTTAGTTGACAGGATTAAGGGTGTGGGGAAACAGACATGCTAAGGGACTGTGACTTTGTTAGAGAATCTGGTTCTCATAATACCTACTCTTGCATAAGTACTCTGTGCTGTTTTTCATTGAATGTGTACATTGTTAGTTAAATTTTAGGATCTGCCTGTATTTTGTTCCACTCAGTCTACTTGAATACTCTCATAGCAGGTAAACCCAATATCTAGGGTCACTTTTGTAGTTACTCTGAGAGTCTTTTCCTTTTTCTTAATATTTTTATTTACAACTTCCATAATTGTAAACAATATCCCATGGTAACTCCCTCCCTCCCCCACTTTGCCCTAAACTCCATTCTCCATCATATCCCCTCCCCCTCTCGATCAGTCTCTCTTTTATTTTGATGTCATGATCTTTTCATTCTATTATGATGGTCTTGTGTAGGTAGTGTCAGACATGAGGTCATGGATATCCAGTTCATTTTGTGTATGGAGGAGCACGTTGTAAGGAGTCCCTTCCTTTGGCTCTTACATTCTTTCTGCCACCTCTTCTGCAATAGACCCTGAGCCTTGGAAGGTGTAGTAGAGATATTTCAGTGCTGAGCACTCCTGTCACTTCTTTCCAGTACCATGATGCCTTCTGAGTCATCCCAAGGTCACTGCCATCTGAAAAGAGAAGATTCTCTAGCCAAAAGTGAGAGTACCATTAATATATGGGTAGGAATGATAAGAGAAGTGCTTACTGGGCAGTTTGGTGAGCATAGTATATACATTTAGCCAGACAGCAGCAGACATTACACCCCTAGGGCTCATGACTACCCCTGTCATAGGTTTTCAGTATCAGAGATGTATTCCCTCCCATGAAGCGGGTCTCCAGTCAAATTAGAGAGTGGTTGGTTTCCCCCATAACAGATGTGCCACTATTGCACCTGTTGGCTCATTTGGCCTGATGGCCAGATATAAGGCTTGCAGTGTCCACTGTTGAGTATCTTCACTGGTGATTTCTCTCTCTCCCATTGAACTGCATGCAGCGTGGCTTTTTCCAGCTTTCTGTCAGCTGGTCTACATGGAGGAGGTTTTCAGCTCAGCTCTAGCAGGATTTCTCAGTGGCCTTGCAGCCCAAGTATGTGGAGTCTTCAGCAATAGGGTCTTACCTTCTATTCCGGTGGGAAACCAAGGGCCTCGGCAATGGCCTGTAATGTTTTGGGGGCATCCGGGACCTCTCTGGCCAACAACTCACTGAAAGGTATCCCATCCCTGGTACTGAAATTTTTCTAGTAATAATCTATGGCTCCTGTGTGTTCCATTGTCCAAAAAAGTAGATTTCCATATGACTTATTTATATCCTCTTAGATTTTGGTTAGCTCTCCCTCTACCTTTCTTTACTCAGTCTCTTCCCCTGACCTCATTTAGGCCTTTTCACCCCGTGTTTGGTGCATATATGTTTAGGATTGTAATGTCCTCCTGTTGGAGTATGCCTTTTATCAATATAATGTGACTTTCCTTATCATTCCTAACTAATGTTGGACTGAGGTCTACCTTGTCAGATATTAGGGTAGAAGGGTAGAAACCCCTGCTTGTTTTCTAGGCCCATTTGCTTGAAACACTGTTTTCCAACCTTTCATCTTAAGATAGTGTCCATCCTTTGTAGAAAGGGGAGTTTCTTTTTGGGAACAAACTGAAGGATCCTGCTATTTAACCCAATCTGCAAACCTATGTCTTTTGGTTGGGGCATTGCGGCCACTGATATTAAAAGTTATTGAAAGGTATGTATTTATTTTTGCCATTTTTCTTGTTTTGTAGTTCTTCCGGTTTTTCCTTTGCTTTCTTGTATTAACTAGTATTTGAGCATGGTTTGTTTTTTCCAGGTTCCTTATATGTGTGTTTTTCTTTCTCTTCGGCATGGAGGAAGCTTTCAAGTATTTTCTGTAGAGCTGATTTGGTCTTCAAATATTCCTTTAGCCTGCTTTTGTTGTGGAATGTCCTTATTTCTCCATCTATCTGAATGGATAGCTTGGTAGGATAAATTAACCTTGGTTGACAGTTGTTATCTTTCAGAACTTGGAATATATCACTCTAAGCCCTTCTGTCTTTTAAAGTTTGTGTTGAGTAATCTTCTGTGACCCTGATGGACTTGCCTTTGTATGTGACTTGATTTTTCTGTCTAACTGCTTTCAATATATTTTCTTTGGTTTGTATGTTTGGTAGTTTAATTATAATATGGTGAGGAGAGGTTATTTCCAGGTTTTGTCTTTTTGGTGTCCTAAAGGCTTCCTGTATCTACATTGGCATCTCTTTTCCAATTTGGGGGAAGTTTTGTTCTATAATTTTGTTGAAAATGCCTACGTGGAGTTGCCGGGCGTGGTGGCGCACGCCTTTAATCCCAGCACTCGGGAGGCAGAGGTAGGAGGATCACTGTGAGTTCGAGGCCACTCTGAGAATACAGAGTGAATTCCAGGTAAGCCTGGGCTAGAGTGAGACCCTACCTCAAAAAAAAAAAAAAAAAAAATGCCTACATGGAAAGGAAGAGATCAAGTTATCATCATTTGCAGATGACATGATTCTATACATAAAGGACCCTAAAGACTCTACCAGCAAACTGTTAGAGCTGATAAACACCTATTGCCGTGGAGCAGGATAATTCAGATGCACAAGGTACTGCACACATCTGGAGTTCATTTGCAGTGGCTGAAGGCCCTGGTGTACCCAATACCTCCCTTCTCGCTCTCTCTCTCTTCTCCCTCTCTCTCTCTCATAAATAAATAAAAATAAATATAGATATATTTTTTGTATCTTTTTTTTTTATTCACACTAGCCCAGGCTGACCTAGAATTCACTATGTAATCTCAGGGTGGCCTTGAACTCACAGCGATTTTCCTACCTCTGCCTCCTGAGTGCTGGGATTAAAGATTTGTGCCATCACACCAGGCTTCTAATTTCTAATGTAGGCACTTAAAGCTATAAATTTCCCTCTTAGGACTGCCTTCATTATGTCTCAAAGGTTTTGGTATGTTGTGTTCTCATTATCATTTTACTCTATGAATTTTTTTATTTCCTTCTTGATTTCTTCATTGACCCATTCATCATTTAGCAGTGTATTGTTTATTGTCCATGATTTTGTGTATGCTGTATAGCTTTTCTTGCTGTTGATTTATAGTTTAATCTCATTGTGATCAGATAGAGGACAAGGAATTATTTCAATTTTCTTGTATTTGTTAAGGTTTGCTTTGTGTCCTAATATATGGTCTATTTTAGAGAATGTTCCATGTGCTTCTGAAAAGAATATGTATTCTGCAGTCTTTGGATGGGATGTTCTGTAGATATCTGTTACGTCTATGACATCACTTAATCCAGATGCTTCTCTGTTTATATTTTGCCAGGATGACCTGTCCAATTGATGACAGTGGGGTATTGAAGTCACCCACTACAAATGTGTTTGGTGTTATCTGTGACCTTAAGTCTAACAGTGTTTGATGAAATTGAGAGTACCCATGTTAGGTGCATATGTGTTTAGAATTGTAATGTCCTCCTGTTGAATTGTTCCTTTAATCAATATAAAGTGACCTTCTTTATCTTTCTTTTTTTAATATTTTATTTTTATTTATTTATTTGACAGAGGGAAAGAGGGAGAGACAGAGAATGGGTGCACCAGAGCTTCAGTGGCAAATTTAGAAATGCTAAAGCATCCAGCCTCACCGGCTGAGAACCTACCATGGTCTCATCCTCTGTAACCTGCAGACAGCCATTAGTGGACTACCTAGTCCACGGACTACCATGCCCTGTTAGCCAATCAAATAAACCCCCGTGTGCAATGTCTATTTTTCTCTATCAGTTCTGTTTCTCTAGAGAACTCTAAGTACTGCAAGTATCTTCTTGAACTGCTTTCCATCTTTTCTTCCCAAAAACTTACTTATTACTGAGCTTGTTAATGACTCAGAGTTCTTATACGGCCAAACCATGCCTGAGAATCCAGAGAAGTGGTACAATGGACAGACAGCCTTATGCACCCATCATGAAGTATATTAAAACTTGATTCATGTGCATTTTGATAATTTCACAATCGTTTAATCAAAATTATAATGAGTTGGAACTTAAATCTGCCTCAAACCTTCAGATTTCCAGCACACCATTAAACAAACCTCTTCACGTTTGTCTCCGTTCTCTTCCTAGTAACAACCCCAAAGTTTTGGAGGGGGACACTCATGCTTTTCAAGACAAGTGTATGGCTCGGGTCTGGTTACTTATTAAGGTTTTGGTGTCCAGAACAGTCTTCAGTCTAGTCAAGAATCTCTTATTTCTACCCACTCAAGCTCGCCCTGGTTGGCTCAGAGGTGGCCTGAGGTCCTGTCAGGAGACACTGTGGCCTCCTCCAGCACTCGGCAGGCAGAGGTAGGAGGATCGCCAGTGAGTTCGAGGCCACCCTGAGACTACAGTGTGAATTCCAGGTCAGCCTGAGCTAGAGTGAGACCCTACCTTGAAAAACAAAAGAAGAAAAGGAATTATAGTGTAATGAAACCCACACTCTGTGTCTCATGGTCATGAGCCACTCAAGAATTTCTACTGAACCAAAGATACAAAACTGGGAAATTGCCAGACTATCAGGTAGAAAGAAAGTTACCAGCAAGCCCAGGGAACATTTTTTTTTTTTTTTTTTTTTTTTTTTTTTTTGGTTTTTCGAGGTAGGGTCTCACTCTAGCCCAGGCTGACCTGGAATTCACTACGGAGTCTCAGGGTGGCCTCGAACTCGTGGCGATCCTCCTACCTCTGCCTCCCGAGTGCTGGGAATAAAGGCGTGAGCCACCATGCCTGGCTTGCTGTTGTTTTTTTGTTTTTTCGAGGTAGGGTCTCCTTCTAGCCCAGGCTGACCTGGAATTCACTATGTAGTCTCAGGGTGGCCTGGAACTCATGGCGATCCTCCTTCCTCTGCCTCCCGGGATTAAAGGCGAGCGCTACCACACCCGGCTTTTAATGTCTTGTTTTTTTGAGGTAGGGTCTCTCTGTAGCCTAGACTGACCTGGAATTCACTATGTAGTCTCAGCGTGGCCTCAAACTCACGGTAATATTCCTACTTCTGCTTCCTGAGTACTGGGATTAAAGGCGTGTGCCACCATGCCCAGTCTGTCTTTCTGTCTTTCTCTTTCTTTCTTTCTTTCTTTCTTTCTTTCTTCCTTCCTTCCTTCCTTCCTTCCTTCCTTCCTTCCTTCCTTCCTTTCTTTCTTTCTTCCTTTTCTTTCTTTCTCTGTGTGTGACTCATTAAATTGCATTAG
The DNA here is from genome assembly GCA_036346955.1 of Dipus sagitta. Taxonomy (NCBI): domain Eukaryota; kingdom Metazoa; phylum Chordata; class Mammalia; order Rodentia; family Dipodidae; genus Dipus; species Dipus sagitta. Next base: position 24,408,340 of record CM070789.1, on the reverse strand, counting down.
GGTTGCTTGGAACCTACCAACTCATCAGTGACTAAACCACTGTAGAACATGACTCCCCCGAACCATGAACCACCAGTAGTTCCTCTGGGAAAGGTGGGGCCTTGTGATTCCCTCTCCCATCCATGATGGAATACTGATGCACTCAATATTGTACAGTAAACATCTGTTGAGTTCTTGAGTGTAATGTCCATGTCGTGTCCAGAAGAGAGCACTGCACAAGCTCCTCCCCATCCTCCAGCTCTGACATTCTTTTTTTTTTTTTTTACTTTATTTTTATTTATTTATTTGAGAGAGAGAGAGAGAGAAAGAGGTAGAGAGAGGGAGAGAGAGAATGGGCACACTAGGGCTTCCAGCCACAGGAAAAGAACTCCAGATGCATGTGCCACCTTGTGCATCTGGCTTATGTGGGTCCTGGGGAATAGAACCAGGTCCTTTGTCTTTGCAGGCAAATGCCTTAACCACTAAGCCATCTCTCCAGCCCTTTTAGAACTTTTTTTACTTTATTTTTATTTATTTCAGCTCTGACATTCGTTACCCCTTCTGCTCTGCTTCCTGAACCTAGGATGGGGTGGTATAGATGTTCCATCTAGGTCTGAGCTCCAAATAGTCACTTATTGTTAGTATTTGGCCAGACTTGCCTGTCTGAATTAACCTGTGTCTATTGCAAAAAGAAGCTTCCCAAGTGACAGAGGAGTGCTCAGCACTGCAATATCTCTATCACACCTTCTAAGGCTCAGGGTCCATTGCAGAAGAGGTGGTGGAAAGAATGTAAGAGGCAAAGGAAGGGTAGGACTCCTTAAAATGTGCTCCTCCAGACACAAAATGGCCTGGATATCCATGACCTCATAGTTCCTGACACTACCTACACAAGACCATTATAATAGGAAGAAAAGATGATGACATCAAAGTAAACAAGAAACTGATTGAGATGGGGAGGGGATATGATGGAGTGTGGAGTTTATTTGAGAACAACAGACAGAGAGAGAAAGAGAGAGAGAGAGAGAAAGAATGGGCACACCAGGGCTTCCAGTCACTGCAAACGAACTGAACCCTTGTGCATCTGGCTAACGTGGGTCCTGGGGAATCGAGCCTCGAACCGGGGTCATTAGGCTTCACAGGCAAACGCTTAATCGCTAAGCCATTTCTCCAGCCCCAATAAATGTATTTTTTAAAGCTTTCAAAAGACGGACTTGGATGATGGCTCAGTGGTTAAGGCACTTGCTTGTAAAACGTAATGACCCTGTTTAGATTCCCCAGTACACACGTAATGCCAGATACACAAGGTTGTGCATGTAACTGGAGTTCATTTGCAGTGGCAGGCAGCTCTGGTACACCTCTTCTCTCTCTCTCACTCTCTTTCTCTCCCTGCAAATAAATAAATAAATAAGCCAGGCATAGTTGCGCATGCCTTTAATTCCAGCACCCATGAGACAGAGGTAGGAGGATCGCTGTGAGTTCAAGGCCACCCTGAGACTACACAGTGAATTCCAGGTCAGCCTGGGCTAGAGTGAAACCCTACCTTGAAAACACAAAATCAATAAATAAATATTTTAAATTTCAAAAGATCTTATACCAAAAACAGTAAGGGGGCTGGAGAGATGACTCAGCAGTTTAGACACTTGCTTGCAAAGTCTAAAGGCCTGGGTTCAATTCCCCAATACCCACGTAAAGCCAGGTGCACAGAGCGGCACATGCATCTGGGATTCATTTGCAGTGGAAGGAAGTTCTGGTGCACCTCCCCTCTCTCACTCTCTATCCCTCTCCTTCCAAATAAATAATAAAAGAAACTTTGACGTAGGGTCTTGTTCTAGCCCAGGCTGACCTGGGATTCACTATGTAGTCTCAGGGTGACCTTGAACTCACAGTGACCCTCTACCTCTACACCACAAATAAATTAAAAAAATACAAAGAGAGAATTGGCCTTTTGTTACTGCAAATGAACTTCAGGCCCATGCACCACTTCGTGCATTTGGCCTTATATGAATAACGGGGAACTGAACCAGGGTCATCAGGCTTTGCAAGCAGGTAAGTGCCTTTAACTGCTCAGCCATGCCGGGCTCCGCCGGCGGGGGCAGGTAGTGCCGAGGGAAGGACCAGGCCCGCTGGTTCCTCCCGAGGGGCTGAGGAGGAGATGAGCTTCCGACGACTCAGACCTCTCCTGGCCACCGGAGAAAAACCACACTGAGTCGGGAGTCTTGTCGAAGCAGGAACTCGATTTATTGCTATGAGCAGTTGCCTATATAATGTTGAGGACGAAGGCAGGGATTTTAGGACGGTGGGGAAAGGTAAGGGCCAATAGTAAACTGTGACTATTGAAATGATAATTCTAACTCCCATGCGGAAGTAGCAGGCAAGAAGCCATTAGGCGTCTTGCTGAGTCATGTCTGGCCAGAGGCAGATCACCAAACTTTAGCTAGGCTCAGGAAGTTCCACTAGGCCTCACATCCGGGCCTTTCAGAGGCCAACACAGCCAGCTCTCTAGCCCCTGGAGTCATTCTTTTTGTTTGTTTTTTCAAGTTAGGGTCTCACTTTAGCCCAGGCTGACATGGCACCCACTCTGTAGTCCCCGGCTCATCTTGAACTCACAGTGATCCTCCTGCCTCAGCCTCCCAAGTGGTGGGATGAAAAGTGTGTAACACCATGCCCAGTGAGTCATCCTTGTGCTGCTGCAAAGGAACTCCAGAAGCATGTGCCGCTTTCTTTGTACATCTGGCTTTACGTGGGTACTGAGGAATCAAACCCGGGTCGTTAGGCTTTCTAGGCAAGCGCCTTAACCACTGAGCCGTCACTCCAGCCCAGGTCTTTTTTTTTTTTTTGGTTTGTCGAGGTAGGCTTTCACTCCAGGCTGACCTGGAATTCCTTCTGTATTCTCAGGGTGGCCTGGAACTTATGGTGATCCTCCTACCTCTCTGCCTCCTGCCTGGCTGTCTTTTTTTAGTCTTACTCTATTTCAGGTTGACCTGCAATTCACTAATTCACTATGTAGTTTTAAGTCTGACCTCAAACTCATAGCGATCCTCCTACCTCAGCCTCCCAAGTGCTGGGATTAAAGGTGTGTGCCACCAAACTGGATGTGTGTTTTTTTTTAATATTTTTATTTTTTATTTATTTGAGAGAGGGAAAGAGGGAGAGGGAGGGGGAGGGGGGGAGAGAGAATGGGCATGCCAGGGCTTTCAGCCACTGCAAATGAACTCCAGATTTATGTGCCACCTTGTGCAGCTGGCTTACATGGGTCCTGGGGGATCGAACTGAGGTCCTTTGGCTTCACATGTGAGCGCCTTAACCAGCTAAGCCATCTCTCCAGCCCCCCCTTTTTTAATGTGTCTCTATATCTGCCTAGTGATTTATTTAACTTTATTCTATGCATAGGTACACATATGAAAATTATTATGTCAAGATACACAGAATATAAAATCTAGCATCTTAACCAACTTTAAGTGTACAGTTTGAAACCAGCCTGGATTATATCGCAAATTTCAGGCCAGCCAGGACTGCATAGTAAGACTTTGTCTCAAACAACAACAAACCAATGACTTAACTCTTTGAGATTTGAGTTGGAGAGAGAGAGAAAGAACAGGAGGAGTGGAGTAGCTGGTGAGGAGGGACCATCTGAGGAGCCCTCCTGTGACGGGCAGCAGAGACGGGCACATGAGGGATGGGAACATAAGAAGAGTTTATTTTAAGCTCTGAGAAATTAGTGCCTGCATGCTGCTACGTACGGAAGTGACAGTGATGTTCAGGAAATGTAGGGACAGTAGTGGGAGTGATGACTTTGGGTGGGTGACCTGATCTGGGTCCATCAAAAGAAGAGCACAGGACTGGAGAGATGGCTTAGCGGTTAAATGCTTGCCTGAGAAGCCTAAGGACCCCGGTTCGAGGCTCGATTCCCCAGGACCCACGTTAGCCAGATGCACAAGGGGTCGCACACATCTGGAGTTCGTTTGTAGTGGCTGGAAGCCCTGGCGTGCCCATTCTCTCTTTGTCTGCCTCTCTCTCTCTCAAATAAATAAAAATAAAAAAATATTTAAAAAAAAAGAGCATGGCCAGACTTGGTGGCGCACACCTTTAATCCCAGCACTCGGGAGGCAGAGGTTGGAGGGTCGCCATGAGTTCGAGGCCAGCCTGAGACTACACAGTGAATTCCAGGTCAGCCTAGCCTAGAGCAAGTCCCTACCTCAGAAAATGATAACAATAAATAAAGGAGGAGCAGTGGGGGGGCAGAGAAGTGGAGGAGGTGGGATGATTTCCTTTACTCGCTTCTATTTTCTTAGCAAAGCAAGAGCATCAACTCAGAGATAAACACATACTGGACCTTCTGTTCGTGGCTTTTTTGTTTTTTGTTTTTTTTCAAGGTAGGGTCTCACTCTAGCTTAGGCTGAGCTGGAATTCACTTTGCAGTCTTAAGGTGGCCTTGAACTCATGGCGATCCTCCTACCTCTGCCTCCCAAGTGCTGAAACTAAAGGTGTGCACCACCACACCCCGCTGTTTTTTCAAGGTAGAATCTCACACTAGGTCAGGTTTAACTTGAACTGACTCTAATTTCAGGCTGGCCTCGAACCCATAGCAATTCTCCAACCTCTGTCTCCCACAGTGCTGGGATCAAAGGCATGTGCCACCAAGCCCAGTTATGGACATTGGAGGAAATAAAATACGTAAATTTTCTGGGTCTATAATGCCATTAGTTAGGAAGCTGGGGCAGGGCTGGAGAGATGGGTTAGCACTTAAGGCACTTGCCTGCAAAGCCTAAGGACCCAGGTTCAATTCCCCAGTACCCATGTAAGCCAAATGCACAAGGTGCCGCATGCACCTGGAGTTCATTTGCAGTGGATGGAGACCCTGGTGCACCCGTTCTCTCCCTCCCTCCCCCCTCCTTCTCTGCCTCTCTCTCTAATAAAAATAAATAAAATATATATTTTAATGGCGTTAGGAAGCTGGGGCAAAAGAATTGCAAGTTCTCTAGAGTAGGGAGATGACTCAACAGTTACAGGTGCTTGCTTACAAAGCCTTCCAGCCTGGGTTCAATTCCCCAGTACCCATGTAAAGCTGGACACAAAGTGGCACATACCTCTGGTGTTGGTTTGTAGTGGCAAGAGATGCACACACACACACACACACACATACATGCACGTACATAACATGAACAAACACATGTGTAAATTTTTGTAAATATTTTATTTATTTATTTATTTGCAAGCAGAGAGATAGAAAAATAGAAGAGAGACAGATAGAGAGAGAATGGGCATGCCAGGGCCTCTAGTCACTGCAAACAAACTCCAGACGCATGCGCCTCTTGTGCATCTGTCTTACGTGGGTCCTGGGGAATCGAACCTGGGTCCTTTGGCTTCGCAGGCAAATGCCTTAACCGTTAAGCCATCTCTCCAGCCTACGTGTGTAAAATTTTAAATAAAACTTTAAAAAAGGATTGCAAGTTCAAAGTCAGCCTGAGCTATGTGCAAACAGAGGGGCGGAGGCCACATGTACCCACTTGGTACCTGGTGGCATGTCTATTTGGGAGGAAACCAATTGCTCCCTGATTGGATTTGAGGCCCTTCCTGCAGGAAGAACTTCATGCCTGGTAGTGATAAACTGGTGCAAGGCCCATGGCTAAGGAGGTCATAAACTCTAGAGTGGGAAAACTGCCACTGCTTTCTGGTAAATGCACATATTATGCCCGCCAAACTGCCCTCTAAAAACATATTCATATTTATGCCCATATATAAGTGCTACTCTCACAGTTGGTTAGAGAAGCTTCTCTTCAGATGGCGGTGACTACGAAATGGCCAAAGTGCTAAGAAGTGACAGTGGAGTGTTTAGCACCAAATTAGACACATCTATTATAACCCCCATGGCTCAGGGACCATTGCATAGAGGGGGCAGAAAGAATGTAAGAGCCAAGGGCTGGAGAGATGGCTTAGCGGTTAAGCGCTTGCCTGTGAAGCCTAAGGACCCCGGTTCGAGGCTCGATTCCCCAGGACTCACGTTAGCCAGATGCACAAGGGGGCGCACGCGTCTGGAGTTCGTCTGCAGTGGCTGAGGGCCCTGGCACACCCATTCTCTCCCCCTCCTCTCTGTCGCTCACGAATGATTAGATTAAACAAACAAACGAACAGAATGTAAGAGTCAAAAGAAGGGGAGGAGTGCTTACAATGCCGTTTTCCAGACACAAAGTGGCCTTGACATCCATGCCCTCACCAGTGGCTGACAGTATCTACACAAGACCTGCATAAATTGGAGGGAAAAGATGATGACATCAAAGTAGAAGACAGAGACTCAGTGAAGGGGGGACTTGAGAGGGGGGAAAGGGAGGTGGCAAAGGGAATTATGATCATGATATATTCTCTATATTTGTAGAAGTTGTCAATAAAAAGTCAAAAGAAGGGCTGGAGAGATGGCTTAGCAGTTAAGCGCTTGCCTGTGAAGCCTAAGGACCCCGGTTCGAGGCTCGATTCCCCAGGACCCACGTTAGCCAGATGCACAAGGGGGCGCACGCATCTGGAGTTCGTTTACAGCGGCTGGAAGCTCTGGCTCGCCCATTCTCTCTCTCTCTCTCTCTCTGCCTCCTTCTCTCTGTTGCTCTCAAATAAATAAATAAACAACAAAAAAAAAAACTTAAAAAAAAAAGTCAAAAGAGGCTGGGCGTGGTGGCGCACACCTTTAATCCCAGCACTTGGGAGGCAGAGGTAGGTGGATCACTGTGAGTTCGAGGCCATCCTGAGACTACATAGTGAATTCCAGGTCAGCCTGGACTAGAGTGAGACTTTACCTTGAAAAACCAAAAATAAATAAATAAATAAAAATAAAAAGTCAAAAGGAGGGGCTGGAGAGATGGCTTAGCAGTTAAGGCGTTTGCTTGCAAAGCCAGAGAACCCAGGTTCCATTCCCCAGGACCTACATAAGCCAGACGCACAAAGTGGCACATGCGTCTGGAGTTCATTTGCACTGGTCAGAGGCCCTCGTGCACCCATTCTCTCTTACTCTATCTGCCTCCCTCTCTATCCCTCTCTCTCTCAAATAAATAAATACTAATAGAAATTTTTAAATTTATTTTTGCTATTTTTATTTATTTATTTGAGAGCGACAGACAGAGAGAGAAAGAGGCAGATAGAGAGAGGGAGAGAGAATGGGCGTGCCAGGGCCTCCAGCCACTGCAAATGAACTCCAGATGCGTGTGCCCCCTTGTGCATCTGGCTAACGTGGGTTCTGGGTAGTCGAGCCTCGAACCGGGGTCCTTAGGCTTCACAGGCAAGCGCTTAACCGCTAAGCCATCTCTCCAGCCCAGAATTTTTTTTTTTTTAAAAAAAAGTCAAAAGAAAAATAGGAGCTAAGGAGGTGGCTCAGTGGATTAGGTGCTCCACATGTGAGCCACGGCACATGCGCATCCACATAAACTATATACGCCCACCTGAAAAAGAAAGAGGCAGAAACGCACCTCTGACAAATACTGGGAGCCCTGCCCACACCCAGGAGCAGTAATCATGATACCAGAACCAGAACCAGGGGTGCTAGGAGGGAACCCAAAGCCTGGTACATGCTACGCATGTACTCTACCACGGAGTCACAACCCCAGCCAGTCACTGTATATGTCACCGTCTCTCTTGCCAGATCGTAAATTCCATAAAGTCAGTGGGGACTTTGTTCCTGACCTTCAAGATAGAGAACCCTACCCAGACTGTATGAAATGTTCAAAAATATTTATTTATTTATTTGAGAGAGGGAGAGAAGACGGGTATGCCAGGGCCTCTCGCCACTGCAAACAGACTCCAGACGAAGGTAGCCCCTTGTGCAACTGGCCTCTCGTGGATACTGGAGACTCAAACTTGGGTCCTTAGGCTTTGCAGGCAAGCGCTTTAACCACTGAACCAGGTCTCCAGTCCAAACCAATTATTTTTAGTGTTCTTGCGATTCATTCTTTCAACTCTTTGTTTTGCTTTTTAAATTTTTTTTCATATTTTTATTTATTTATTTATTTTTGGTTTTCGACTGTAGGGTCTCACTCTAGCGCAGGCTGACCTGGAATTCACTATGGAGTCTCAGGGTGGCCTCGAACTCATGGCGATCCTCCTACCTCTGCCTCCCGAGTGCTGGGATTAAAGGCGTGCGCCACCACGCCCGGCTTCATATTTTACTTATTTATTTAAAGAGAGAGAGAGAGAGAGTGAATGGGCACACCCAGGCCTCTAACCACCACAAATAAACTCCAGACGCACGCACCACCTTGTGCATCTAGCTTATGTGGGTACTGGGTATTGGACCTTTCTGTCTATCTGCCTCTTTCTCTCACTCTCTCAAATAAGTTAAAAAAAAATATTTTTATAGTGAAAAAAAAAGTGTACTTAGAATTAACCAGCTGGACCCAGTTGATCCCAATTCCGTTGGCCACATCCAAAGCGGGGTAATCGGGAGCCAGCTAGCCAAGCGCTCGTCTTCTCTCCCCCAGGCCCTGGTCAGAGTAGTGCCCATGGCCACTTCAGCCTGCTGACCTGGTGCTTGCTGGTCTTGACGCCCCCCAGTGAACACAGGGTGGTGTCCTCTGTCTTCTTCCTGGCCGGCTGGGTGGAGGGGACCTGGGTGACAGGCACAGTGCGGGAGCCTGTTTCTCTGCGGGCAGGTGGGGGCTCTCCCGGGCATTCAGGCTGCCTCCCGAGGTGGGATCTTGGGTCTCCGGAAGGTGGGTGACGTGTGGATCTTTTTTGCGGCTGTGGATGCCTTTCAGCTTAGCTTTCTTAACCTTTGCTTTGGCTTCTCTTTGCCATCTTGGTGAAAAAGTAAAAAAAAAAAAAAAAATATTTTTTTGAGGTAGGGTCTCGCTCTAGCCCAGCCTGACCTGGAACTCACTCTGTAGTCCCAATCTCGCCTGAAACTCACAGTGGTCCTCCTACTTCTGCCTCCCGTTAAAGGCGCGTGCCACCATGCCCGGCTCAAAATATGTTTTAAAATAATTGATTATGGCCTGGAGAGATGGTTTAGGGGTTAAGCGCTTGCCTGTGAAGCCTAAGGACCCCGGTTCAAGGCTCGATTCCCCAGGACCCACGTTAGCCAGATGCAGAAGGGGGCGCACGTGTTTGGAGTTCGTTTGCAGCGCCTGGAGGCCCTGGCTGGCCCATTCTCTCTCTGTCTCTCCCTATGTGCCTCTTTTTCTCTGTCTGTCGCTCTCAAGTAAATAAATAAAAACAAAAAAAAATTGTTGATTATAACACAAAGCCCTCCATACATAATCACTTACACTGAGTGAACTTTTATTTGATAATGGTGATCTACACCAGGTGGCAAGGAGGCCATTAGAGTCTAAACTCATTAACTGGGCTCCCAGGGGGCCCAGAAGGTGGCAGAAGTTGTGAGTTTTCTTTCATTCTACGTGAGCCCTGTGCACGACTGATACGCATTGTCTCTCCCTTACCACTGGGAGGCTGCTTAATCACTGCTGTTCTGACTGGGAATGAAAGGCTGTTGGCTAGGCCAGGAGGTAGGCGGCCACTGCAGATGCTGGCTTCAACAGCAGGCTTCCTTCTTGGAGGCGGGAGTGCCAGGCTAATGACATTAACAATGCCAGTTTCAATTCCCCAGGACCCATGTAAGCCAGAAGCACAAGGTGGCACCTGCATCTGGAGTTTGTATGCAGTTGCTGGAGGCCCTCGCGTGCCCATTCTCTCTATCTGCCTCTCTCTCTCTTATCGCTCCCTCTCTTTCTCAAATACATGAATAAATAAATAAAAATAAAAATAACTGATGGGGCTGGGTGCGTTGGCATGTACTTTAATCCCAGTACTCCAGAGGCAGAGGTAGGAGGATTGCTGTGAGTTCAAGTCCAGTCTGGGTCTACAGAGCGAATTCCAGGTCAGCCTACGCTAGAGTGAGACCCTATCTTTTTAATTTTTAAAAAAAAAATTTTGTTATTTATTTATTTGAGAGAAAAAGAGGCATACAGAGAGAGTGAATGGGCACACCAGGGCCTTTAGCTGCTGCAAACGAACTCCAGACACATGTGCCACCTTGTGCATCTGGCTTACGTGGGTCCTGGGGAATTGAACCTGGGTGCTTTGGCTTTGCAGGCAAGCACATTAACTGCTATGTCATCTCTCCAGCATTTTTTTTTTTTTTTTTTTTTTTTTGTTCCAAGGTAGGATCTCACTCTAGCCCAGGCTCCAGGCTGACCTGGAATTCACTCTGTAGACCCAGACTGGACTTGAACTCACAGCGAGCAGTCCTCCTACCTTGGTCTCCTGAATGCTAGGACTAAAGGTGTGTGCCACCATGCCTGCCATATATGTATATATAATTTTTTATTGCTTATCTGTTTTTTGTTTTTGTTTGTTTGTTTTTGGTTTTTCGAAGTAAGTTTTTTTTTAATTTATTTTTTATTTTGAGGTAAGGTTTTTGAGGTAAGGTCTAGCTCTAGCCCAGGCTGGCTTGAAATTCACTAGGTGGCCTCCTACTTCTGCCTCCCAAGTGCTGGGATTAAAAGCATGCGCCACCACCACCCAGCCTTGCTTACCTGTTTTTGCTGAAAACCCCTGCCACTTAAACTGGGGTCCCTCAGACCAAAGACCCTAAGTTTTATCCTGTCTGAAGAATAAGTTTTCATTTTTTCTTTCGAGATAGGGTCTCACTCTAGCCCAACCTGCCCTGGAATTCACTCTGTAGTCTCAGGGTGGCCTCGAACTCACGGTGATCCTCCTACCTCTGCCTCCCAAGTGCTGGAATTAAAGGCATGCGCCACCACGCCCAGACCATTCCCCAATTTTTAAAATATGTTTATTAAAATTTTTAAATTTATTTTTATTTTGAGAGAGAGAAAGAATGGGCATGTCAGGGCCTCCAGCCGCTGCAAACGAAATCCAGACACATGTGCCATTTTGTGCATTTGGCTTATGTGGGTCCTGGGGAATTGAACCTTGGTCCTTTGGCTTTGCAGGCAAGTGCTTTAACCACTAAGCCATCTCTCCAGCCCTCACGCAGCTTTTTGTTTGTTTGAGGCAAGGTCTCATTTTGTAACCCAGGCTGGCCTCAAACTCACAGCAGTCCTCCTAACTTTGCCTCCCAAGTGCTGAGAGCAGCCGCTGGAGGCCCTGGTGCACCCGTTCTTTCTCTCTCTCTGCCTCTTTTGCTCTCTCGCAAATAAATAAATAAAAATAAAACATTGTTTTAAAAAGCTACTTGAATATTTCATTTTTTAAAATATTTTTTTATTTATTTGCAAGCAGAGAGACAGACAGAGAGAGAATGGGTGTGCCACACCCCTAGCTACTGCAAATGAAGTCCAGATGCGTGTGCCCTGTTTGTGCCCCTGGCTTTATGTGGGTACTGGGGAATTGAACTTGGGTGATTAGATTTTGCAGGCAAGTGCCTTAAGTGCTGAACTATCTCTTCAGCCCTATACATTTTTATTGTGTGTGTGGGGGGGTTAAGGTAGGGTTTCACTCTAGTCCAGGAATTTACTATGTAGTCTCAGGGTGGCCTCGAACTCATGGTGATCCTCCTGCCTCTGCTTCCCGAGTGCTGGGATTAAAGGTGTGTGCCAACATGGCTGGTTTTGGTTTTTGGCATTTTGGTTTTTTTTTTAGTCAGCCCTATATTTTTTTAATTTTATACAATATATTTTATATTTTATTTATTGATTTCCAAAGAGAGGGAGAGAGAAGCATACCAGGACTTCAAGCCATTGTGAACAAACTCCAGAGGCCACCTCGTGCATCTGGCTCTATGTAGGTACTGGGGAATGGAGCCTAGGTCATTGGGCTTTGCAGGCAAGCACCTTAACTGCTAGACCATCTCTACAGCCCCTATTTTATTTTATTTTTATATAAATATTTTATTTTTCTTTATTTATTTGACAGAGAGGGAGAGAGAAATAGGCAGGAGAGAGAGAGAAAGAATGGGCTAACCAGAGTCTCCAGCCACTGCAAAGGAACTCCAGACGCATGCGCCCTCTTGTGCATCTGGCTAACGTGGGTCCTGGGGAATCAAACCTGGGTCATTTGGCTTTGCAGGCAAGTGCCTTAACCACTAAGCCATTTCTCCAGTCCTTATTTTATTTTTTTAAATACCAATAGTTTATTTCAAAATATCATAGCACCTAAATAGAAAACTCGCTTGAGTGGGGTGTGGTAACACACGCCTTTAATTCCGGCACTTGGGAGGTCAAGGCAGGAGGTTTGCCTGGAGTTTGAGGTCACTCTGAGAGTACATAGTGAATTCCAGGTCAGTCTGGGCTAGAGGGAGACTACCTGGAAAACAAAACAACAACAAAGAGAGGGGGTGGGGGAGGATGGATTCAGGACACATGTTGTACCGAGAGCCCACAGCACTTGCTGGTGGGTCAGAAACAGGGACAGAATCAGGGAAAGGAATTTCCTGAATAGTTTTAGCCTGAATAACTTGGGCTGTCAAGTCCCAGGATGAACAGGACTGGAGAAAAATGGACTGGGGGTGGGGTACTTCAAGACAGCTATTTTAGTCATGTTAGCTTTGCATGGCTAATGTGTTATCAAGTAGGCTGCTGTGGATAAATGAGTCTGGTGCTCTGGAAATAAATTTAGGACTCATTGACATTTACATAGTATTTAAGCCCTGAGACTGGATGAGATCACTGGACAGAGAATGCGGAGAGCAGAGATGATCAAGGACTAAGCCATAGGAGGCTCCAGCACTTAGAGGTCAGAACTCAGAAAGAACAGCCAAGGAGATTGGAGGAGAGCTAGGAGATAGTGGTTCCTAGAAATGCAAGGAGAAAAAAACAAGATAATGTAGGGAGATAGGAGGAAAGCTAGGCGATCGTGGTTCCCAGAAATGCAGGGAGAAAAACAAGATAGTGTAGGAGGGAGTATGAAGGGTACAATTGGGTGGAAGTAGGGCCAGGGGAGTTTTTGGAGATTAGGGAAGGCCTCTCAGAAGACATTTTTTATTTTTGAGGTAGGGTCTTGTAGCCCAGGCTGACCTGGAATTCACTATGTAGTCTCAGGGTGGCCTCAAACTCATGGTGATCCTCCTAACTCTGCCTTCCGAGTGCTGGGATTAAACGCGTGTGCCACCATGCCTGGCTTTTTTTAAAAAGACCTTTTTATTTATTTATTATTTATATTTATTTATTTATTTATTTTTATTAACAACTTCCATGATTGTAAACAATGCCCCATGGTAATGCCCTACTTCCGTCCACTTTCCCCTTTGAAACTCCATTCTCCAAAGCCTTTTTATTTTTAATATTCTTATTTATTTATCTGGGGGGGGGAGAGAGGAGAGAGAGTATAGTGTGGGTGCGCCAGGGCCTCAGTATATATATCTGGCTTTATACAAGGGTACTGGGGAATTGAACCACGGGCCAGTAAGTCTTGCAAGCAAAGCGCCTTTAGCGGCGGAGCCATCTCCCCAGCCCGAGAGTTTGGATCGGAATGCGAGTGGCACGAAAAGGGTGTGAACTGTGAAAAAGCCAAGGAAAAGCATTCCGGAGGGAACAGTCCCATGCTAAGCTGGGAGGCAGCCGTAGATCCGGGGCACTGTGGTGAGACACAGAGACCTTTAGGAAAAGCTCTCATAGAGCCTTATTTATGAATCCCACTGTGGAATCTGAATACTCCGCCTGACCCTTGCTCCGTTGAAAGTGTTGAAGATGCTTAGGGGGGAAAGTACTGTAGAGGGCCAGGGTGTGAAACAGGGGATCAAGCTGTTGGCGTGTGGCAAAGACAATAGGGGGTCTTTCTCCCATCCCTCCGTGCCCCTCCCACCCATGTCCTTGAACCCTCTCCCCCACCGGGGTGGGGGGGGGCAGACAAAGTTGGACCCCTCAAGTGTATCGGGTGACTCTGGATCTCGGAACGGCTTGGGGCAATCGTGGGTGTCCATGGGGTTGGGTAAGGGGACCAGGGTGCCCCGACCCTCCCACCCGGAGAGCTGGAGGTCCCCTTCCCTTCCATCTGGGACCAACTTGGGCTCCGTCCCTGCTGCGCCGCGGCAGCCGCAGGGTTAAACGGTGCGCCGTCTACGGACTGGCGGGGGCGAGGCGGAGACTCGGTGGTCCAGCGGCGCGCCGAGCCGAGCCGAGCCGAGCCGAGCCGAGCCGAGCCGAGCCGAGCCGAGCCGAGCCGAGCCGAGCCGAGCCGAGCCGAAGCCAGCATCTCCCGCCGCCGCCGCCCCGCGCCCCGGGCGCCCGCCCCCCTCCGGCTCCGGCTCCGGCTCGGGCGCCGCGCTCCAGCCCAGCCTCCCGACCATGCCCCGCGCCCCACCCGCGCCCGCGACCCCCCAGCCCCGCGCGGCCCCCAGCGCCTGCAGTCGTCGCGCCCCGGCGCCGGGCGTGCAGGTGAGCCACGGGGACCCCCGGGCCCTGCGCCCCGCGGCCGCGCGCCCTTCGCCCGCTCCGGCTGCAGCCGCCCGGCGCCCCTCTCCTCTCCTCTCGCCCTCCGTCCGCCTCGCCGCGGTCCCGATCGCGTCCTGCCCTCCCGGTGCGGCAGCCCGCGGTTCCGGGCATCCTCCTGCCTCGGGGCCCCTTTCGTCTCTGGACGCCCCCTCCTCCCTGCGAGCCCCACGGCCGGCCTCTCCCCGATTTCTCCCGTTCGCGCCTCTTTCCAGCCCTGTCCGGGGAGCACGGGCCAGCGGGGTCGGCGGGATTGGGGGCTGCGGGAGGATGGGGCCCGGCTGCCCAGCCCCGAGGCTCTCGCCCTACCCCCAGCTTGTCTCCTGCGCACAACAGGTCGGTGTGGAGCCGGGAGGGGGTGGGGGTGACGCGCCAGCCTGGGGACTGCAGGCCTTCGGAAGGCGGGTGCCTAAAGGGGTTCGGGGTGCAAGGGGCTAGAGTTGACGTTGATGGTGGGGGATGCGCCAGGCGGGTCCGGGGCTCAGATGCCCATGTGAGCCCTTCTACGCTCCATTGGTTCGCTCTACCGTTTCCTCCCTCCCTCCTCTGGCCTCCTCCCCACATGTCCCCAGCCCTGTCTCTTTCCTTCTCCATCTCTTGTCACCTGGCCTCCAGCCCTGTCTCCATACCCCTTTAAATTTCAAGAAAGAATTCCCAACTCCTCCATCTTTGCTGTTCCCGTTCTCTCTGTCACCTTCCTCCCCTCGTTCTGTCTTCAGTGGCACGTCCCCTCCTCTCTCTCCCATCTTTGGTCTTCTCCACTCCCCTTTTCCCTTTCACTGTCCTGCCTAGAGCCTTCCATCCTCCTGTCTCTTCACCCCTCACAGTCATCTCCCAGGCTCTCTTCCTCTCACCTTTCCCTCCCTTCAGCATTCGCTGCAATTCTTCTTTTCTCCTTCCCCATCTCTTCCTTTTTCAGGGGCTGCCAGCGTCCCCTCGCCCTGCACCGTAGGCAGCTCAGCCTTCACCCCTTTCCTCTCTCTCTCACTTCTGCCTACCCACACCCCCCGTGTTCAGTGTGCAAATATACTCTGTAAATCCAAAGGACGCAGGACCTCTTCGTCTCATTCCCTCTGCGGGGGGGGGGGGTGTCCTAGACCCTTGGGGTCCACTTCACAGCTCAGAGCCAACCGTCCACACTCAGGACTTTACTCAGGAGAGTCACATGTGACTGGATGTCTTCATCAGAGCCGTTCATTCAGAGGGCACCCGTGCATTTGGATGCTTGAACATTAAGAGCAGAAAAACCATATTCCGTGGCTTTCCTCCCACCTACCTCTCTCTCTCTGTCCTCCCATTCCTGCACCTCCTTCCCCCCATTCTTCTGAAGATGGCAGACTCCTGGGTCCCATCACCAGAGAAATGGCTCTACAAGTCTGGGGGAGCTTCCTAGCCCCGCCCCCCGCTCTGCACACTCGCTCAGATTGGCTTCCCTCCTCCCCCGACGCTCAGTCTTCCTCCCTAGCGGTAGGTGCTCAAGGAATCACAAGGTTCTTGGCTCTAAATTAAGATCCAAGAAGCCTGGAGCTGTGGGCAGAGGAAGTAAGAAGGAAGCCGGAGAGGCAGGAGTAGAGCGACCCTGGGGCTCCGAGGTAACAGGGGCCAACCTGGACTGTGGTGGGTGCAACCAGGAGTTAGTTGAGTTTTCCCCTGCAAGGATGCTAAGAAGCAGTGGATTCTGGGAGGCAGCATCATGGCTGGCGCCTGGACAGCCTTGGAGGGGGAACGGGAGTGGAGCATGGGTGATAGAACTAGTGGATGAATGAGCTGGGGAAGTACCCATGGCAGGTTGGGATGTGACGCCCCCATTTCTCCCTCAGTAAAGGCTGAAAATCTGGGTCACAGCTGTGGAAGACCTCAGATATGCAGTGCAGGATGTGGTGAGTTTGGCCCAGCAGGGGGAGCTTGAAGACCACTTTCCCTTGTAGACGGTTGGCCCTTTCTTACCTAGGTCCACTCCGAGCATCCCATCGGAGGGCTAGACTCTGGGAAGAGAGGGGAGGGAGTCAGGGTCTTGCCGTGGCCCACCTGCTAGAACCTGGAGGGAGGCACCCAAGACTTCTGGCGTAGGCCTGCCCTGCCCACCTGGGCCTGCATCTCATCGGCTCTCTCCCTGGCTTCTTGCAGGCCTGCCCTGCTGCTGTCCCACCTGCTCCCTCTCTGGCCACTGCTGTTGCTGCCCCTCCTACCGCCGGTCCAGAGCTCCTCCTCCTCCCCTCGAGCCCCCCCAGCCCCTGCCCGTCCCCCCTGTGCCCGAGGCGGCCCCTCAGCCCCACGCCACGTGTGTGTGTGGGAGCGAGCACCTCCGCCAAGCCGACCCCCACGGGTCCCAAGATCTCGACGGCAAGTTCTGCCAGGCACTGCGCCCCCTGCTACCCCATCGGGCTTTGAGGAGGGACCGCCGTCGTCCCAGTACCCCTGGGCTATTGTGTGGGGTCCCACAGTGTCTCGAGAGGATGGAGGAGACCCCAACTCTGTCAATCCTGGATTTCTGCCCCTGGACTATGGTTTTGCAGCCCCCCATGGGCTGGCTACGCCGCACCCTAACTCAGACTCTATGAGGGATGATGGAGATGGGCTCATCCTTGGAGAAACGCCTGCCACCCTGAGGCCTTTCCTGTTTGGGGGGCGTGGAGAAGGTGAGAGGAAGCCTGGTAGGTTTGTGAGAGGAGGGAAGGGTGGTTGGACCCTTTAAGCTGCAGACAGGGAGAACCTTGAACAGATGTGCCAGGCTCCCGGCCCGCAGGGATGCAACCAGCGAGATGCTGTCTGAGCCCTCATGGAGTTCAGGTTTGCTGGGGAAGACAGATGTGTAAACACTCAGGGATGAGTCAACATAATAAATGCTCTCACAGACGCATGGTTTAGGAAAACCGAGAAGTGAGAGACTTATTTCTGCCTCGGGATCCGGATAGCTCAGAGAGTAGACATCTGAGCTGGACCTTAAAAAGCAGAGTGGGAGTACTCCAGGCAGAGGGACACCATGGACAGAGGACTACCAGGCGATGTCTTGGCTCAGCCACTGTCGATGGAGGGGTCAGGGTCAGTGTTTCGGGGTCGCGCCAGGGTCAGTACTTGGACACCTCCACCCCACCCGGTTTTATACTGACCTTGGAGCCTCACCCTCATCACTGTACATGCGAGGTTTGGTGAGACGCTTGGGAAGTGGAAGAGCTGAACAGACAGGGAAAGCTGGGGGATAATAAAGAAGGAGATTCCAGAAAAGCAGAAAGACAGACAGGCAGTAGCATGGCTATACTCAGACACACCCCACCGGGCCCACCTTAGGCCACCTGACAACTTTCTGTGCTCCCTCATCAGGTGTGGACCCTCAGCTTTACGTTACAATCACCATTTCCATCATCATTGTGCTTGTGGCGACGGGTATCATCTTCAAGTTCTGGTAAGCTGGGGAGATGTCTGGACGGGGGGGGGGGGGGGCTGAATGTTTGCAGAGTGAGGCTGACTGCGTGCAGTGCAGGAGCAAGGGCAGACATGGTGCCGGGCTGGAGTAGGGAATAATGAAGGCAAGACTTTGGGAAAAGGGGGCTTGAGGTGGGGGGTGGACAGTGAGAAATCAGAACAGATTTTTCCAGAAAAATAATACAAGGGTAGTAGGAGTGAAGGGGAATTATATATACTGGAGACTTAGGTGGGCAACCCTCCAGTACACAGATAAATTCACCTGGGGGGCTTCAAAGCCTCTTCATTCATTCATTCATTCATTCATACATACATACAGATAAATACACACATGTATATATTACATATATATATGTAATTTTTTTGTTTTTCGAGGTAGGGTCTTGCTCTGACCTGGAATTCACTATGTAGTCTCAGGCTGGCCTTGAACTCAAAGCTGTCCTCTTACCTCTGCCTCCCAAGTGCTGGAATTAAAGGTGTGTGCCACCACACACACCCCATTATTAATATTTTTTGTGTTTTTTTTTTGTTGTTGTTCAAGGTAGGGTCTCACTCTAGCCCAGGCTGACCTGGCACTCATTCTGTAGTCCCAGGCTGGCATCAACTCACAGCAATCCTCCTATCTCAACCTCCTGAGTGTGATTAAAGGCGTGTGCCACCACACCCATCCTATTTTTTATTTTGATGAGTGTATAGTATTCGGCGTGTGCAGATGCACACCCTCTGTGTGCACATGTTCAGAGGCCATAGGAAGACATTGTCCTTCTCAATAGTTCTTCAGCCTTATTTCCTTAAGACAGTCTCTTACTGAACCTAGAGCTCCCCATCTTTTAATGAGATTGGCTGATGACGGAGCCCCAGCAAACCGTCCATCTCTGTTCCCCTCAGCACTGGTGTTGCAGGAATATACAATCCTCCATGGCTTTTTATTTATTTATTTGAGAGAGGCAGATAGTGGGAGAATGGGCACACCAGGGCCTCCAGCCACTGCAAATGAACTCTAGATGCATGTGCCACCTTGTGCATCTGGCTTTTATATGGGTTCTGGGGAATCGAACCTAAGTCCTTAGGCTTCGCAGGCAAGCGCCTTAACCTCTAAGCCATCTCTCCAGCCCCCTCCATGGCTTCTTATGTGGATGATAAGGACTGGACTCAGGTCCTCCTGCTTGCACAGCAAGTGCTCTTACCTGCTGAGGCATCTTGCCAGTCCCTGGAGAGCCTTCCCTTAGGGCTACCAGCCAGGAGGCAGAAAATCTAGAGCTTTCTTACACACATTTAATAATGGGTCACATAGTCCTTCACACTTTACTGAGAGAATCATTAGATTTAGGTGTCCACGTCATTAGCTGACTTTGAGCTAGAACTAAATCTGCCAGGTGCCTGCTGAGGAGAGAAGTGGCCCTTTTGGTGTGCACGGATGAAGGGGCAGGTAAAGAGGTTCTGCGCTGTGGGGTGGTGCACGCCTTTGACCCCAGCCCTTGGGAGGCTGAGGTGCTCACCTCGAGTTCAAGGCTAGCCTGGGGCTACGGAGTAAGATCCAGGTCAGCCTGTGCTAGTGTGAAACTCGCTTCAGATAAAGAACATTTGAAAGTGTGTGTGGGGGGGGGGGCGGTGTTGATGGGAAGGGAGGGCGTACTGATCCTGTGGCGGGCTGGTGCCATGGCTTAGAGGCACGTCCGGTGGCTTTAGGGGCTTACAGCCACAGAGATTCAGTATAGGGACCCGTCAGAGGCCAGCTGTCTTTGCTGTGGGATGTTGGGAAGTGGCAGGTGGCAGGGAGAGGGAGGAAAACTTGGGTGACCAGTGCTACCTGGTCCAAGTTAGGGCCTACTTGAGTGTCTGAGAGGACTTCTCCTTCCTGGTGCACAAGCTGGGACCGCAGCCAGAAGAGGCGCAGACCCTCCGGGCAGCAAGGCGCCATGAGGCAGGAGGAGAGCCAGCAGCCCCTGACAGATTTGTCTCCTGCTGGAGTCACTGTGCTGGGGGCCTTCGGGGACTCGCCTACTCCTACCCCTGACCACGAAGAGCCCCGAGGGGGACCCCGGCCTGGGATGCCCCAGCCCAAGGGGGCTCCAGCCTTCCAGTTGAACCGGTGAGGGCAGGGACCAATAGGATGGTGGGGACGAGGAGGGAAGGCGACTTAGGTATCCAGGTTCCCAGTGTGGTTCGTGGTCTGTCTGCCCACAGCCCTTCACTCTCCTTCCTGGCCTGGTCCCAGGACTTCCTTCCCCTCCTCCTCCCATTCTCGGGCGGCTCGGTCCTGTTCTGCTACGCCTCAACTCCAGCTCTGCCCTCTTAATCCCAAGTCCCCTCCTTCGTCCTGAACTTCTCCTTCAGCTTGGGCCTACCCCCAGGTTCCTGACTATGCCCTTTCCCTCTTCCTCTCAGGATTCCTCTGGTGAATCTGTGATGCTCCTCATGTTGGGGTGCTGCCAAGCAGGAGGCCAAGGGGCCGACAAAGCCACCGTCCACTGAGGGTGGGGCAGCTTTGGGGAACTGAGGCCATGGAGGGGGCTTCCAGCTCCTGCCCTCGCATACCACCCTGGAACACGAACACGCATTAGCCCCACGGATGAGTCCACCTGCTTGCCCTCTTGTAGCTGGGGGCTTCCCACACTTGTGATTCTGGGTCCCTCATTCCCACCCTTGCACAGTCACATGAAAGCCTTGCACACTCACCTCCACCCTCAGAGGCCATGGCACACACGCATGTTCAGGCTGCTTTCTGTGCTCTGCCTCCACCAACATCCGTCCGCTCAGCGGGTCACCAGCACTGTCCCTCTTGTCGCACATTTTCTGCCTCCTTTGCACACCCCACGCCCAGCTCAGTCGCCGGGTGCAGTGTTTCGTGCACACCTCATCTCTCACGTGCCATTTCCAGCCCACCGTGGCATAGTGTGCCCACTCTGCCTCACGTGTACCCTCTGGTCGAGTTTCTGCGGCCCCTGCATGCTGCCCCAGAGATGGGTGGGAGGGGGAGCTGGGGGTTTCCCGTGCCCTCATCTGTCATGGCCTCACATCGCATTCCATGCTGGGTGTTTCACTCTCCCCCCCTCCCACTCCAGGGGTGCTGGAGATCCTCTGAGGGCTTCCCCACAGGAAGCGAGGCCCCATTGCTAAACTGTTGTCTGCGAGATGGGTTTTGGGCGTTACCTGCTGCACTACATGAGAAAGGGACTCTCATCTGTCCTCTCTTCCCTCCCACGTTCCTTTTGTCTTGTCTGTCCTGGCTGTCTGTGTGTGTGAGAGTGTCTCTCTCTCTCTCCCTCTCTCTCTCTCTCTCTCTCTCTCTCTGGAATTCAGAGCCCCTGAGCCAGTTCTACATTTCCTCCTTAACTGCACCGAGGCTGCCAGGGGTTGGAGCCAGCTAGTTCAAGGCCATCAGGAGCACCGCCTCACATTCGCCCCTCTTCCTGGGTTCCCTCGCGTCCTTTCTTTCTTCCCGCTTTCCTCTAACCTTTAGCTCTTTTCCTCTCCTCAGGTTCGTCCCTGTTTTTCATTGTCTCCCCCCCCCTCCCCCCCTTCCTTCCCGTTACCTGGCTCCTATGCTGTGATATATATTTTTGTATTATCTCTCTCTTCTTGTGGTGATAATCTTGAATTCTTGTGGGATGTAAGTTTCAAAATTTTCAAATAAAGCCTTTGCAAGATACTGGAGTCCTCTGCTTCTGCCTTATGTCCTTGGTAGGGGAGAAGAAGAAGGGGGCAGGAAGGAGAAAAGGAAAGATGACATGGTGAATTTCTCCAGGCTAGACATCACTTGGCCTGCCCCACCTGAAGCTAGGGACTGATGAGTGTCTTAGCCAGGGGAAGAAGGGAAGGGGGGAGGAGGAAGAACTGAGAGCAGGCTCCTAATGCGGACCAGTTCTGCAAAAGAGGAACTGGAATCAGGGGTGTGGAAGGACGAGAGACCCTGAGAAAGGAGACGGACGGATGAAGGGAGAATATTCTGTAAGACAGCAATGGAGCAAGCCAAAAAGGAAGTTTTGTTTTGTTTTCTTTTTATTTTTTTTAAATTTCTTTATTTTTACTTATTTATTTAAGAGCATCAGACAGAGAGAAAGGCAGAGAGAGAGAGAGAGAATGGGCTCGGCAGGGCCTCCAGCCTCCGCAAACGAACTCCAGACACGTGCGCCACCTTGTGCATCTGGCTAACGTGGGTCCTGGGGAATCGAGCCTCGAACGGGGGTCCTTAGGCTTCCCAGGCAAGCGCTTGACCGCTAAGCCAGCTCTCCAGCCCTCTTTGCTTGGTTTTTGTTGTTGTTGTTGAGACAAGGCTTCTCACTCTAGCCCAGGCTGGCCTGGAACTCATTACGTAGCCCGCACCCAGGTCATAGTGATCCTCCTGCCTCAGCCTCCTGAATGCTGTGACTACAGGCATAAGTCACCACACCTGCCAAGAGCAGATGGAGGATAAATGGTGAAAGGAAAAGAGACGGTGCAGCCGGGCGTGGTGGCACACGTCTTTAATCCCAGCACTCGGGAGGCAGAGGTAGGATCGCCGTGAGTTCGAGGCCACCCTGAGACTCCATAGTGAATTCCAGGTCAGCCTGGGCTAGAATGAGACCCTACCTGGAGGAAAAAAAAAAGACGTTAAAAAGATGGAGCAAATGAGAAGGGGTAAGTGAACCCTCAGAAAAGAGGCTGCGCTGCTGTTCATCTTCATCTTTGCGCCTAACGTGTCCTCACCCACAGGTGTCCCCAGACTGCAGCATTAGCCTTCCCTGCTCTGCTGAGAAAGAAAGAGGCTCTGCTGGGGTGTGGAGGTGGAATCAAGGCGTGTGTTCTGGGGAGGGAACGCGGGCTGCCCAGCGGGGATCAGTCACCTCTGAGGCCTCCACTCTAGGTTTAGCTTCGCCGCGGCCCTGGGAAAGCCCACACATGGGCTTCATCGCTGTTGCTAGGCTCTGTTGCTGTGGTAACCGCCCAGGTCCTCTTCTCACCACGCCCCTGCTCCTGGAGAAGGGGGTAGCCCCGAGGAGGAAAGGAGACGGTGTAGTAAACAAGTAATCTGTGGGCTGCCTGCAAGCCACCTGCCTTCACGTCGACCCGTGATGCCGGGACGGGCCTGCCTGTGCGCCGGCAGGTGTGCAGTAGGTGCTGGGGAGAGGCTCTCGCGCTGGGGCGCGTGCTGCGCGGCAGCGTCTAGGGGTGCGTAGGGGAAGGGCTGCTTCTGGGCACTGGCTAGCCGACGCCCTCTGAGGACACACTGCTCCAGAGGCCATAATGAACCCAACAGCAGACAGAGGTAAAAGGCAGACGAGGCCTTCGGAGGAGGGCTCTGTGAACCCGGTGGTTCCAAAGAGATCCCAGAGATCGCTGGGGAAGAGGACTGGATAGGACCTTGCAAGGCGCTAATGGGCTGCAGTAGGGGCAGTGCGCAAGGCTCTGGGCAGGGTGGGCGAGGGAGCCCCCTCTAACCTTCCAGCTTTGTCCACGGGGAGGTGAGGAGGGAAGGGAGCACTTCAGTGCACGGAGAGCTCCCTGGGTTCTCACCCTCAGGAACGCCCTCTCCTTAGAGGGACAGTGTGACCCTTTGGCTCATCCATAAGCAAAAGGCACACATGAAGGCGCCTAATGAAGAGGGAATTAATTACCAACTGATTAGACGGCTGTTTCCCCAAATTTAAATAAATTAAAATACACCAGCAAGACACTGGAAATCATCACTTGTTCACGCGCCCTAAATGCCCTCTTTCCCGTGGAAAGGCAGATGGCTAGAAAGACGGAGAAAGGGCACAGCTCTAGACTTCTGGGTTGCCCTAGGGGAGTTATGCCAGACTAAGTGACAGTGTTATGCTAACCATGAAAAGGCATGAGGCTGTGGGGATCAGACCCTAAGTTTTCTCTCTACGAAGTTGAAACAGAGACAGTGGGCATTACGAGGCCCTCATAAGGCTGAACGTAATAGTCATGAAGGAGAAACAAAACAATGGCCATACTGTGGAACTGAGAGATTCTTGGAGGTCACACATCACAGGCCCAACTGCAAGCATGTCTCATTACCAGGCTTTCTTCTTCATCAAGGCGGTGCATCAAATGCCAGCTAGGGTTCTCCTAAGCATGTTTCTGAAATGCTCCTCATTGTAGCTCAGAGCAAACCAGAGGAAGCCCCTCCCCCCGGGAGGCGGGACCTCCAGGCTGAGCTGCTCAGGGTGTGGAAGTGATTTAAGAGGGAAACTGGCAGCTGGAGAACCCCAGGATGAAATTAACCTTCCTCCTCATGCCACGCATTCGCTGCTTGAAAGCTTTGCTCTAAGGAGTTCAACACACTTAAGTTTGCTTCTTATCGCAAAGACACAAGGAAGCCTGAAACAGAGGCTCAGAAAGTGGTCAGTTAATGCACACAGGAGAGAAGTCTGGAGAACTAGGACTCTGAGTGATTACTGCTATTTTTTCCTCATTTTTCAGCTCTTCTTCCTCCTCTTTACTACATAGCCCAGGCTAACTTGACTGCAAATCTCTTTTTGTTTGTTTGTTTTGCTTTTTGAGGTAAGGTCTTGCTATAGTCCAGGCTGACCTGGAAATCACTATGCAGACTCAGGGTGGCCTCAAACTCATGACCATCCTCCTACCTCTGCCTCCCGAGTGCTGAGATTAAAGACGTGCGTCACCACGACCGGCTCACTGCAATTCTTGATCCTTCTGTCTCAGCCTCCTGAGTACTGAGATTACAGGTGTGTGACACCAAACCTATCCCCTTTAAACTCTTTATCCTGACAGTTTTTACTTTATTTTTTCTTCTCACTGTGGCCCAGGCTTACCTGGGACTCACTCTGTAATCCTAGGCTGGTGTTGAACTCAGAATGATCCTCCTACCTCTGCCCCCCGAGTGGTGGGATTAAAGGCATGTGTCACCTTGCATGGCTTATCCTGCCAATTTTTGCCACTCAAGTCAACACCTACTGAGTGTAGGGCCCAAAAATGTGACAAGAGGAGGAGATATTTGTGTGGCAGCTCATGCTTGTAATCTCATCATTTGGGT
Organism: Dipus sagitta; assembly: GCA_036346955.1. Lineage (NCBI taxonomy): Eukaryota > Metazoa > Chordata > Mammalia > Rodentia > Dipodidae > Dipus > Dipus sagitta. The sequence goes on along the minus strand of CM070789.1, from coordinate 24,383,584 downwards.
GGCAGAGACCAGAAGATCAGAAATTCAAAACTTGGCTATATACTTTGAGGCTACCCTGGGCTCCAGAGACCCTGTGTCAAAACACACACACACACACACACACACACACACACACGCACACACAAAAAACAGGGGCTGGAGAGATGGCTTAAGGGTTAAGGCGTTTGCCTGCAAAGCCAAAGGACCTTGGTTCAATTCCCCAGGACCCACATAAGCCAGACGCACAGAGGGGCTCATGCAGCTGGAGTTTGTTTGCAGTGGCTTGAGGCCCTAAAGTGCCCATTCTCTCTCTCTCTCTCACAAATAAATAAAATATATTTAAAAAAACAGGGCTGGAGAGATGGCTTAGTGGTTAAGGTGCTTGCCTGCAAAGCCAAAGGACCTTGGTTCGATTTCCCAGGACCCACAGAAGCAAAATGCACAAGGTGGTGCATGCATCTGGAGTTCGTTTGCATTGGCTGGAAGCCCTGGTGCACCCATTCTCTCTCTCTCTCTTACTCTGCCTCTTTCCCTCTCTCAAATAAATAAATAAAAATATTGAAAAAACAACAAAAATGTGCCTGTAATATCAGCACTTGGGAGGCTGATATAGGAGGATTGCCATGAATTCGAGGTCAGTCCGGAACTACACAGTGAGTTCCAGGTCAGGGCTAGACTGAGACCCTGCCTTAAAATAGGAGAAAAAAAAAAAAAAAAAAAAAAAAGGATTAGGATTGCTGAGTTTGAGGCCAGCCTGAGACCACAGAGTGAGTTCTAGGTAGTATAGGATAGAGGGAGCCCCTTCCTCAAAAAGCCAATAAATAGGGCTAGAGAGATAATTTAGCAGTTGAGGCACGCCTACAAAGCTGAAGGACCCTGGTTCAATACCCCAGTATCCACATAAGCTAGGTGCACAAGGTGGCACATGCATCTGGAGTTCATTTGAAGTGGCTAGAGGCCCTCTCTCTGTATCTCTCTGCTTGCAAATAAGTATTTTTTTAAAACCCAAAAAATAAAAGACTCATGACTGCAATCAATCCAGTACTAAGGAGTGAGGCTAAGGCAGGAGGATCAGAATTTAAAGGTCATTATATCAGCTACATAGCAAGTTTGAGGCCAGAACGAGTTACATGTGGCTCTGTTTCAAAAAAGAAAACAGGGCTGGAGAAAATAAAACGAAAAAAGAAAGAAAGAAAGAAACAGGGAGCTGGAGAGATGGTTCAGTGGTTAAGGCACTTGCCTGCAAAGCTTAAGGACCCTGGTTTGATCCTCCAATATCCACGTAAATCCAGATGCACAAAGTGGTGCACATATATGGAGTTCGTTTGCAGTGGCTAAAGGCCCTGGCATGCTCATTCTCTCTCTCTTTGCAAATAAATAAGTAAAAAGAAAACAAAAATAAAGCTTCATTTAATCATAGTACATTGTCTATATTTGTGGAAGTTGTCAATGAATAGTTTAAAAGAAAAAAACTTGCATTTACAGACCAAAGATATATATATATATATATATATATATACATATATATATATATATATATATATATATATCAAGTATTTCAACATTGCTGGGTATGGTGGATCACACCTGTAATCCCATCACTTGGAGTCATAGATCAGGAGCTCAAGGCCATCTCATCAGCTACACAGTGACGTTGAGGCTGCCCTGAGCTATGAGAGGCCCTACCTAAAAAAAAAAGAAATAAAAATTTTTGTTTATGTGCATGTATGTCATGTGGTATGTGTGGAATACATACCTGTGACCTTATAGCACCCTGTGCACTCACCTGCAGGGGGCGGTGCTTGGCTAAAGCAGAACATCACGTGTTCCACTCCGTCACTCTTCTGCCTATTCTTTTTTGATTTTTTTTCCTATTTATTTATTTGAGAGAGGAGCGGGGCAGGGAGGGAGGGAGGGAGGAAGAGAGGAGAATGGGTGTGCCAGGGCCTCTAGCCACTGCAAACTCCAGACGCATGCACCACCTTGTGCTTATGTGGGTCCTGAGGAATCGAACCTGGTCCTTTGGCTTTGCAGGCAAATGCCTTAACCGCTAAACCATCTCTTCAGCCCTGCCTATTCTTTTGTTGTTGTTGTTGTTGTTGAGAAAATTGATTTGTAAGCAGAGAGAAAGAGGAGAGAGAGATCACGGGCATGCCAGGACCCCCAGCAGCCACACACGAACTCCAGATGCATGTGCCTTTGTGTGCATCTGGCTTTACGTGGGTACTGGAGAATGAAACCCCAACCTGGGTCGTTAGGTTCTGCAGACAGGTGTCCTAACAGCTGAGCCATCTATCCAGCCCCAGCTTGCTGCCTTTCTAGAACCAGGGCTATTCTCTGTCCTGTACTCCTTGAGGACTGGGGTCAGAGGTGCGAGTGGCCAGGTCCAGCTGTTTACCTAGGTTCTGGAGATTTCAACTTGGGTGTTTTCAGGACTCCTCTGGCCCTTATGCTTGCACAGGAAACACACTTAACCGCTGAGCCATCTCTCCAGCCTTTTAAAATAATTCAGGGACTGGAGAGATGGCACAGCAGTGAAGGCATTTGCCTGCAAAGCCAAAGGGCCCAGGTTCAATTCCTCAGTACCCACATACAGCCAGATACACAAACTGGCACATGCATCTGGAGTTTGTTTGCAGTGGATGGAGGCCCTGGCACTCCCATTCTTTCTGTCTCTCTTCTCTCTCTTCTTTTGCAAATAAATACATTAATTAAAAAATATTTCAAAGGGTTGGTTACTGGTAATTACAAAATGATTTTGTAGAGTTTATACTTGTACATTTCTATTTACAGAAAATAAATGAAGTGTGGTGGCACATGCCTTTAATCCCAGCACTCAAGGAAGCAGAGGTAGGAGGATCACCATGAGTTCGAGGCCACCCTGAGACTACATAGTGAATTCCAGGTCAGCCTGGGCTGGAGTGAGACCCTACCTCGAAGAAAAAAAAATGAATCCAGTTTTCTTCGTTTTCCCCTCTCCTTTCTGGCCTTCAGTTATTCCTTTGTAAAGCCAAATGGTTGTATTGTACCACCTCCTCCCAAGAGCTTTTCTGGTGCTAAAGTTTTCTAACACCTCAACTACTGGCAAGGTGAGGCCATCACAGGTCGTCATTTAGGCAATGTATGTCTGTAAACTTCCAAAGACAGTACCATCCAGTGCAAATGATATTAAAACTAATCTGCTGTAATTAAAATGAAAAAAAATTCAATGGCTAAGCTTGGTGACATATGCCTTTAATCCCAGCACTCAGGAAGTCGAGGTAGGATTGCTGTGAGTTCAAGGCCAGCCTAGGTTCCAGAGTGAGTTCCAGGTCAGTCTGGCCTAGAGTGAGACCCTGGCTCGAAATAAAATATTAGAAATTAAATTTAAAAATAAAATAAAACTGGGACTGGAGAGATGGCTGAACAGTTAAAGGTTCTTGCTTGCAAACCCTGATGGCCCAGGTTCGATTCCCCAGTACCCACGTAAAGCCAGCTGCAGAAAGTGAAGCAAGCTTCTGTAGTCCGTTTGCGGTGGCTAGAAGCCCTGGTGCACCCATTCTCGGTCTCTCTCTCTCCCCGTCTCTCTGCTTGCAAATAAGTAAATAAAAATATGTTTTTAATTAAAAAAAAAAACAAGCAGGGCGTGCTGATGCACACCTTTAATGCCAGCAGCACTCGGGAGGCAGAGGTAGGAGGATCGCTGTGAGTTCAAGGCCACCCTGAGGCTACATGGTGAATTCCAGGTCAGTCTGGGCCAGAGCAAAACCTACCTCGAAAAAACCAAAGGGAAAAAAAAAAATAAAAGCGACTCAACTTCAGTATATTCCACGCTGAGGGAGAAGAAAAGCGACTCCCGCGCTTGAAGAACCCAGCGTCTAGCACCTGTACGCATACATAATTCACGAGCCTGTCACCTTCCCACCGCCCCAGAAGTCCCTCCCGGAAGTCGGGGACCACGGTTCGAGTGCGCAGCCTCCGCCCTCTACAGGCCCCGCCCCCACTTCCGCTGGGCGTCCCGGTCATCCGGGTTTCCGCCGGCGCCTGGGCAGAAGCCACTTCCGCATGCGCTCGGCGTAACTTCCGCCCGGACTACCGCGGAGCGCCAACGGCGCCGGAAGTGCCCTGGCCGCTCCCGGAAGTGACTAGGCCTGGGCCGCCCCCCCCCCCCACACCTCAGTCCCGCTCCCGTCCCTCCTCCCTTCTCGTTTCCGGCGCTCCCGCCTTCCCTCCGTAGCGACTCCTCAGTGAGCCCGTCGGGGGGCGGGAGGGAGGGAGGGAGGGCGGCCGGGGCGGGGGGGGGGCGTGGAGGCCTCGGGGTTCCCGCGAGCACCACTTCCGGGTGAGTGTCGGCCGCCCGCGGCGTGTCGCGCGCCTCCCGTGCGTGTGCGGTGTCTGGCGCCCGCGCGCTCCGCTCCTCGCCGCCCGCCCGCCCGCGCCGTCCGTCCCTCCCTCCCTCCGTCTCTCCCTCCCGCTCGGCTCGGGCGCCGCCGCCGCCGGGTGAGCCCCGCGCCCCGCCGCCGGCCCGTCGCCCTCCCTTCTTCCGGGCGGGCGGCGGGGGGCGCCGGGAGGGGGTCCGCGGTGCGGCTCCGCGAGCCCGTCCCGGAACCGGAAGTGGCTGTGGAGGAGCGGGCGGCGGGGGGTGGGGGGGGGGCGCAGGGGGCGGGTGCCTGTCTGCTGGGTGGCAGAGTTCAGCTCCCAGGAGGGGCGCCGGAGGGACGGCCCGCGGGAGGGTGCTCGAGGAGGGGGGAGTGCTGGTTGACACCTGGAGGAAGAAGCCCCCCAGGGGCTGTGTCAGGGGAGCCCAGGTTTTTGGGGGGGACAGCTGGGGTGGCTGGTAGGCAGACCCCTGAAGGCTGAAGGAGGTACTTCTTGGCACCAGGCCTTGGGTAGGCTGGGGGCGAAGTTCTCGCAGAAGTGGGGGGGAGGCTAGAGGAAGTGACTGGGCCTGAACTTGGCGCTGGGCCTGACCCGAGGGCTTGTGGCATCCCCCCCTCCTGCCCTCAGCTTGGCGTGCCCAAGTCCCTTCCAGGAGCGGGGGTCCTCCTCCTCGTCCATCTCGTGTGCCCTCCCATCCCCGGTTACCTGTAGCGCCCAGGAGCGGAGAAAAGTCGGTCTCTGAGCCCAGGAGGAGTGGAGCCCAAACATGGGCCATATAGAGTTCATCCCTAGTTCCTGGGAACTAGTTTTATTTCCCTCCTATCCACGCATGGGGTGGCACCGAACTCCGCTACTCTGCCCTTATGTCTCTCAGTCATTGGTTGGGAACCTGGGATCTGCCTACCTTCTAGACTGCTGCTTGACAGTCAGAAAATTCCTAAGGTTCTTCACAGTTCCCTGGTGGCTGCGCCCTTACTGGCTCCTGTAACCTAGACAATTTGTCCACAGAAAGTTCAGGAGCCCTGGAAAGGAGAAGGAATAAGACAGCAGGAGGAAGAGAGAGAGAGGGTAAGACAATTTTGGGTCAGTGGTTTTTCTGGTTTGGAGGGGAGGTGGGATATTAGTTGTTGTTGTTTTGTTTTTCTTCTTGACAAGTATTCTTTTTTGTCTGACAGAATTTTCAAGTAATAACAATGGTAATATGGGTGCTTGTTATGGGAGAAAAATAAGCCTTTTCCTATGTTTTTCTTGAACGGTACTCAAGTTTTTTGTGTGTAAAAAGTTGGTGTTGTACCTCTGTCACCTTCCATCACCTCATCAGAATTGAAATGCGAAGTGCTCAAGTAAAACCACTGACCAGGGTTGTATTGGTTCAGCAGAGAAATTTACTGTGCTGTGAGGACACAATCGCCCCAATTGTAAATACAGTCCTTATGGCCTGACTTATAGAGTTATTTTCCTGTGTTGGAAACAAACAGAGCTGAGTGGGTGTGGTGAGCATGCCTTTAATCCCAGAATTTGGGAGGCTGAGATAGGAGGATCACTGTGAGTTTGAGGCCAGTCTGAGACTACAGAGTTCCAGGTCAGCCTGGGCTAGAGTGAGACCCTACCTCAAAAAAAAGGGGGGAGGGAATCTGTGACATGGAGTTATTTTAATTTGATGTAACACATAAAGTTTTTTTGGGGGGGAGGACTGTTTCTTGGCTGGAGTGAAGTAAAGCAGATAAAATTGTATGGACTAGACCACTCCAGAAGTAAGTTCTTGGGAAAACTCAAATATGAGGTCTGATGGTGATAGGAGACTTTCTTTTTGTTTTTGAGATTCATGCTATGTAGCTTTGTCTGGCCCAGAATTCATTATATAGATGGCTATCCTTAAACTGGAGATGGTCTTTCTGCTTCTGCTTCCTAAACGCTGGGATTACAGGTATGCCTCACCAGGTGTAGCAATAGTGAGAATTTAGGTAAACTGACAATGATAATGTATGAACCTAAAAGACATTGAGCTCAGAGCTTACAACCCTACAAGTCCATATCTTTTATTTCTCCAACCTCAGCCTCCAGAGTGCTGATTTTTTGTTTTGTTTTGTTTTTTTGTTTTTCGAGGTAGGTTCTCGCTCTAGCCCAGACTGACCTGGAATTCACTATGTAGTCTCAAGGTGGCCTTGAACTCACAGCGATCCTCCTACCTCTGCTTCCTGAGTGCTGGGATTAAAGGCGTGCGCCACCACGCCTGGCTCTGGGATTTATTTTTTCTTCTTGCTCGTGTGTGTTTACATTTTGTGGTCTGTTTGGGTGCATATGCACATTTGTGCAGGGGGTCTTCCTGGGCTGCTGTCTGCATTATTTTGAGACAAGCTTTCTGAATCTACAGCTCACCAATTTTGTGTACAAGCTAACCTGCCAGCCCAGGGGAACATCCTGCTTTCACTTTCCCAGCAGTGAGATTGTACACATGCCCTACTACACCGTCATGCCTAGAGACAAGTAGATCCCTTTTAAAAATAACTTGGGTGCATGTGTGTGCACACATGTGAAGGACGCCCGCCTCACTTGAGGCAAGGGTTCCCGCTGTGGATTCTTGCTTTGCTGTGTTTGCAACAAGCTTCAGGGAAACTCTCCTGTCTGCCTCCCATCTTGATGGTGGCGTCTGTGTGCTGGGATGACAGGAGCCCGCCACTGCTTCCTGGATTTTATATGGGGCTCTGGGACTCAAACTCTGGTACTCCATCCAGCTCAGCAAGTGCTTTTTCCACTGAGCATCTTCCTAGCCCACGAGATAACGTTTAAGAAGTCGAGTCAGGAGGGTATTGTTCAAGGCCAGCTACATAGTAAAATTCTGTCTTCAGAAGAGAAAAAAGAACTACCACAAACCAATTCCAGGCTGTTGAATATAAAATTTATTCTCAGTAGATTTTAGTTGTTTTTTTTTTTTTTTTTTTGGCAGGGTCTAGTCTACTCCTGCCTGACCCTGGAACTCAACTCTCTCTGTCCAAGGCTGGCCTTGAATTGATGGGTGCTGGGATTAAAAACATGAGCCACCACGCCCAGCCATCCTACTAGGTTTTAGAGTTGAGTTGATGTTAAATATTGCATACATATTTCTCCTTCAGACTTCTATCTGCTGTGTGTGTGTGTGTGTTAATGCTGCAGATCAAACCCACAGAATTGTACATGCTAAATGTATATCCTTTTTTTCTCATTTTTCTTTTTTTAATATTTTATTTTTATTTATTTATTTGACAGCGAGAGAGAGAGTGGGTTCGCCAGGGCCTCCAGCCACTGCAAATGAACTCCAGACGCATGCGCCCCCATGTGCAACTGGCTAACGTGGGTCCTGGTGACTCGAACCTGGGTCCTTTGCATTAGCAGGCAAATGCTTTAACCGCTAAGCCATCCCTCCAGCCCTTTTTCTCATTTTTCGAAGTAGAGTCTTGCTCTACCCCAGGCTGACCTGGAATTCACTATGTAGTTTCAGGATGACCTCGAACTCACTGAGCTGCTCCTATCTCTGCCACCCAAGTGCTGGGGTTAAAGGCATGTGCCACCATGCCAGGCTGCTAAGTACATAGTCTGTGCTTCTGTTTTCTCAAATTTCCCAGATTCATCAGTTAGAAATAGGTAGAACAAGGAAAGAGTCCCAATGATGCCCCCACAGGGTATAATGATCTGTTGGTACCAAGATAGAAGTTAGTGGCCTGCATTGCCAACTGTGTGGTAGTAGGCCTTTTTTTTTTTTTTTTTTTTTTTTTTCTTGGTGGGGGGATTTGAAGTAGGATCTAACTCTGGCCGACCTGGAATTCACTATGTAGTCTTAGGGTGGACTCCAACTCACAGCAATCCTCCTACCTCTGTCTCCCGGTGCTGGAATCAAAAGTGTGTGCCGTCATGCCGTAAAACATTCTTCTTTCTTAGCACATTTTTGTTGTCACTGTTTTTTGTTTGTTTGTCTTTGGTTTTTTGAGGTAGGGTCTCACTCTAGCCCAGGCTGACCTGGAACTCACTATGTAGTCTCAGGGTGGCCTCGAACTCATGGCAATCCTCCTACCTCTGCCTCCCGAGTGCTGGGATTAAAGGCACATTCCACCATGCCCAGCTTTAGTACATTTAAAAAAAATATTTTTATTTATTGAACTGGAGAGATGGCTTAGTGGTTAAGGCATTTGCCTGCAAAGCCAAAGGACCCAGGTTAGATTCCCCAGGATCCATGTAAGCCAGATGCACAAGGCGGTGCATGCATCTGCAGTTTGTTTGCAGTGGCTGGAGTCCATGGCATGCCCATTGTCTCTATCTGCCTCTTTCTCCTTCTTTCTTTCCCTCTCAACTTAATAAATAAAAAATATTTTTATTTATTTATTTGAAAGCAGAGACAAAGAATGGGAGCTCCAGGGCCTCCAGCTGCTACAAACAAACTTCAGATGCATGTGCCACTTTGTGCATCTGGCTTTATGTGGTTAGTGCGTAATCGAACCCAGGTTGTTAGGCTTTACAGCGAAGTGCCTTAATCACTGAGCCATCTCACCAGCCCTTGTAGTACATTTTTCTTTCTCTTCTTAGTCTTGAATTTAGAATCTTTCTGTTCCAGCTTCCTGAGTGCTAGGATTACAGGTATGTACCATCACACTTGGTTTTTTTTTTTTTTTTTGGCTTTTTATTTTAAACATTATTTATTTGAGAGAAAGAAAATGGGCAGGACAGGGCCTCCATCCATTTCAAACAAACTCTAGATGCATGCGCCACCTTGTGCATCTTGTGCTTATGTATGTCCTGGGGAATCGAACCTAGGCTCTTTGGCTTTGCACGCAAGTACTGTAGCCATTGAGCAATCTCTTCAGCCCCCCCCCTTTTTTTATTAATTTTTATTTATTTGAGAGCAAGAGAGAGAGAGAAAGAAAGAAAGAAAGGAAGAATGAATGAATGAATATGGGCGCGCCAGGGCCTCCAGTCACTGCTAACCAACTCCAGATGCGTGCGCCCCCTTGTGCATCTGGCTAACGTGGGTTCTGGGGAATCGAGCCTCGAACCGGGGTCCTTAGGCTTCACAGGCAAGCACTTAATCGCTAAGCCATCTCTCCAGCCCTCTTCAGCCCTTTTTTTGTCTTTAAGAAAAAAAAATTTTTTTAGGGCTGGAGAGATGGCTTAGTGGTTAAGACATTTGCTTGCAAAGCCAAAGGACCCAGGTTCAGTTCCCCAGGATCCATGTAAGCCAGATGCACAAGGTGGTGCATGCATCTAGAATTCGTGGCTGGATGCCCTGGAATGACCATTCTTTCTCACTCTCTGTCTCCCTCCCTTCCTCATCCTCTCTCTGCCACTTCTCTCAAATAAATAAAAATAAAAAATTATTATTTTAATTAATTTATTTTTTATTAACAACTTCCATGATTGTGAACAATATCCCATGGCAATGCCCTCCCTCCTGCCACTTTCCCCTTTGTTAAATACTATTTTTTATATTTATTTAGTTATTTGCAAGGAGAGAGATGATAGAAAAACTAGGTGCACCAGGGCCTCTAGCCACTGCAAACGAACTCCAGATGAATGTGCCACTTTGTGCTTCTGGCTTTGTGTGGGTACTGAGAAATCAATGTGAATCCTGGTTGTTGGCTCTGCAGGCAGGTGCCTTAACCACTGAACCACCTCTCCAGATCCCTCTTTAGTTATTGTATTGGTATAATCACCAAAACTGCTGCTTTTGTATAGTCTGAGTTGCTTTCCTTAATATCAGAGGGTCTAATCAGGCTGTAAGAATATTGGGTGGTTTAGTGAGATGGGTGATCTAGCACTAGGGCAGTCTGTCATGAACTCTAGGGGGCACCGTTTACATTGTGCTGTAGCAACAGCCTTCATCCGTAGCTCTCCAGTTGATCTCATTCAAGGAGCACATGGATTTAAGTCAACTTTTTTTTTGAGGTAGCCCAAGTGGACCTTGAATTCACCAGGTAGTCTCAGGTTGGCCTCCATCTCAGAGTGATCCCCCTACTTCTAGAGGCCTCCCAAGTTCTGAGACTGAAGGCTGTGCCACCACACCTGCAAGAGTAATATAATTTTTAAACTATTTATTTGAGAAAGAGATAGAGAATGGGCACACCAGGACCTCCTGCTGCTGCAAATAAGCTCCAGATGCCCAGGCCACTTTTTGCATCTGGTTTTATGTGGGTACTGGAGAATCAAACCCAGGCTGTCAGACTTTGCAAGCTAGTGCCTTAAATTAGCCATCTCACACCCCCCCCCCTTTTTGAGTTTGAGTTATAGTATAGGTTTGTCCCTGTTTTGAGCATGTGGTGTTAACCCTTGTTTCTGAATCAGCTATGGTGTAACCCTTGACTTTGTTCTCTTCAGACCAATGCAGAGTAGTAGCCTGGGTACCCCTAGTGTCTAGGGGCCTTTTGACTTTTTGGAGCCAGGGTATCACCTAGCCCAGGCTGTTCTTGAATAGCAGACGATAGCCTTGAACAATTCTGATTCTCCTACCTGTGCCTCCTAGTACTGAGATTACAGATGTGTGTTATTTTATGTGGCTAATACTGGCCTTTTAAAAATTCAGACTGTATCAACATGAATGATTTTGGTAGCCAAGTGGGGTTTCAGAAGATGTGGACAGAGAATATGATTTTGAACTGCATGTTGCTTAGTTGTTATGAAAAACCTCAGTTTTGGGTTGATGTCTCAGTAGTTAAAGGCACTTGTTTGCAAAGCCTGACTGCCTGCCTATGTTCGATTCCCCAGTTTCCACGTAAAGCCAGATGCACCAAGGGCATGTGGGTCTGGAGTTCATTTACAGTGGCAGGAGGTCTTGGTGCACTCATATTCTCTCTCTCTCTCTCTCTCTCTCTCTCTCTGCCTCTGCCTCTGCCTCTGCCTCTGCCTCTTTTTCTCTCTGTGTCTCAAATAAGTAATTTTTTCTTGTTTTGTTTTGTTTTTCGAGGTAGGGTCTCTCTCTGGTCCAGGCTGACCTGGAATTAACTATGTAGTCTTACAGTGGCCTCGAACTCATGAAGATCCTCCTACCTCTGCCTCCCAAGTGCTGGGATTAAAGGTGTGTGCCACCATGCCCAGCAATAAAAATATTTTTAAGCCACGTGTGGTGGCACACAGCTTTAATCCCAGCACTTGGGAGGCTGAGGTAGGATTGCTGTGAGTTTGAGGCCACCCTGAGAGTATGTGGCAAATTATTCCAGGTCAGCCTGAGTTAGAGTGAGATCCTACATCGAACCCCCCCCCCCCACATGTCTGTAGAGAGAGAGATACTGATATTTGTTTTGTGGCTGGGGATGTATAATAATAGCTCATTGGTAGAGCATTTGCTTACATGTGGGTTGTCTTGGATTCAGTATGCAAGTATTGCAAAAAAAAAGATAAAAGAAAAAAGTACTGAACCCAAAAAACCTTGGGTTTTGAAAACACTGATAGCTTTCTGAAAATATAGTTCATTCTTAGAAAGGTTTTAGATTTTAGTTCCTAGATGGGGCCACACCATCATGTTGTGGCTCAGTTATATGTTGTATGGTTTTGTTCCCTTATAGAAGCCACGCCCCCTTTGGGGGGGGCTTTTTTCCTTTCTTCCTCCCTCCTTCCCTTCCTTTTTTGAGGTAGGGTTTCACTCTAGTCCAGTCTGACCTGGAATTCACTGTGCAGTCTCAGGGTGGGCTTGAACTCAAGAGAGGCCATCTTCCTGCCTCTGCTTCCTGAGTGCTGGGATTAAAGGTGTGCACCACCATACCAGGCTTATTTATTTATTATTTTAAATTTTTTTTTATGATTTTCAAAAATATGTTATTTTGGGCTGGGGAAATGGCTTAGCGGTTAGGCACTTGCCTGTGAAGCCTAAGGACCCGGGTTCAAGGTTTGATTCCCTAGGACCCACGTAAGCCAGATGCACAAGGTGGCACATGCATATGGAGTTCGTTTGCAGTAGCTGGAGGCCTTGGCGTGCCCATGTTCTCTGTGTGTGTGTGTGTGTCTCTTTCTGTCACTCTCAAATAAATAAAAATAGACAAAAAATATTTTATTTTTATTTGTGAGATAGAGGGGGGGCAAATAGAGAGAATGGGCACACCAGGGCCTCCAGCCACTACAAATGAACTCCAGATGCTTGTGCCCCTTTGTGCATCTGGCTTACGTGGTTCCTGGGGAATCGAACCTGGGTCCTTTGGCTTTGCAGGCAAGTGACTTAACCACTATACCATCTCTCCAGCCAGATATTTTTGTTTTTGAAAGAAAGAGAATGGGTGCACCAGTACCTTCACCCTGCTGTGAATGAACTCCAGATGTGTGCACCCCCTTGGACTCGTGTGACATTGCACACTTGTGTAATTGCATTTGGCTATGTGGGACCTGGAGATTTCAACATGAGTTCTTAGGCTTCACAGGCAAGCGTCTTAAATGCTAAGCCATCTCTCCAGCCCCCTCCTCCTCTTTATTTTATTTTATCTTAATTTTTTTTTTGGGTTTTTTTGAGGTAGGGTCTCTCTCTAGCTCAGGCTGACCCAGAATTCACTATGTAGTCTCAGAGTGGCCTTGAACTCATGCAATCCTCCTACCTCTGCCTCCTGAGTGCTGGGATTAAAGGTGTGCGCCACCACACCCAGATCCCTCCCCCTCTTTTTTTTCTAAAGTAAGAGTCTCATTCTAGCCCAGGCTGACCTAGAGTTCACTAGTTCATGTAGTCTCAGGCTGGCCTTGAACTTCAAGCGATCTGACTACCTCTGCCTCCTGAGTGCTGGTATTAAAGGTGTGTATCACCATACCCTGTCTCTTAATTTTTGACACTGGGATTATAGACATGCATGGCCACCTCCAGCTGTGTATATGGGTGCTGGAGAATCTAAGTCAGGCAATCTCAGACTCTTATTCTTGCACAGCAAGTGTTTTTACCTGCTGATCCACCTCCCCAACCCCCTCCTTGTGGGCAGTGCATGTGGAGGCCGGAGAATAGCCTTAGTGAATGTTAGTCACCTTAAAAAAATCCATCCCCCACCCCAGGTAGGTCTTACTCTAGTCTAAACTGACCTGTAACTGACTGTAGCCCCAGGCTTACCTCTGTCTCTCCAGTCTGGAACTCAAGTAGGTTCTCCTTCCTGTCTGCCTCCTCAGTGCCAGGATCACAATACTACACTACCACCTCCCAGCATTTTTACATGGGTTCTGGGGATAGGACTCAGGTTCTCAGGCTTGTGAGACAAGCAGCTTACTGACTGACTGCACTTTATCCACTGCCTCCCCCTACCCTACCTTTTTGTTTGAGATAAGATCTCTTGTAACTGAGGATGACCTTGAACTCCAGATCCTCCTTTCTCTTCAAGTGTTGGAATTATAGGTGTGCATTGCTGAACCTGGCAGAGTCCCTTTCCTTCTGTACCTGGGTTCAGATTCCTGATCTGCTATTTACAGTCTAGAGTCCCCTCCACTTTATAATCCCAGCATTTAGGCAGAGGTGGGAGGATCAAGGTCCTCCTCAGCCATAGGAGCAAGGTCAGCCTGAATATTTGGACTGAGTCTCCAAACAAAATCCTACCATCTGTGCTGATAGAACTTTAGGGATTAAATGGTTAAGAGTTCTAGAGTACCTCAAATACTTCCTTTTTGGTTTTTCAAGGTAGGGTTTTACTCTAGCCCAGGCTGACCTGGAATTCACTATGTAATATCAGGGTGACCTTGAACTCATGGCGATTCTCCTACATCTGCCTCCCTAGTGCTGGGATTAAAGGTATGCACTACCACTATCTTTAAAAACAAAAAAAAACGATGTATGTTTTTTTGAGGTAGGGTCTGACTCTAGGCCAGGCCAACCTGGAGTTCAGTATGTAGTGTCTGGCTGGCCTCGAACTCATAGCGATCCTTATTCCTCTGCCTCCTGAGTGCTGGGATTAAGGCATGCACCACCCTACTAGGTTTATTAATTTTTATTTATTTGCAAGGAGAGAGAGAATGAATGAATGAATATGGGTACATCAGGTCCTATAGCTGCTGCAGTGGAACTCCCGGATGTATGCATTCTTTTGTGTATCTGGCTTTACATTAGTGCTGGCTAATTGAACCCAGCAGGAGGCCCTGGCGCATGCGCATATATATACATTTCCTCTCCTCACCTTTCCCTTAATGTCAAATAAATAGGGCTGGAAATATGGATCAGTGGTGGTGTTTTATTTTATTTTATTTTTTTTTTTTTTTGAGGTAGGGTCTCACTCTGGTCCAGGCTGACGTGGAATTCACTATGGAGTCTCAGGGTGGCCTCAAACTCACAGCAATCCTCCTACCTCTGCCTCCCAAGTGCTGGGATTAAAGGCGTGCACCACCACGCCTGTCAGCAGTGTTTTTATTGCTGGCAAAGTCTAAGGACCCAGGTTTGATTCCCCAGTACCCACTTAAAGCCATATGGAAAAGATGGCAAATGCATCTGGAGTTTGTTTGCAATAGCTAGAGGCCCTGGCACACTTGTTTTCTCTTATCTGCCCCCCCCCCTCTCAAATAAGTAAATAAACATTTTTACAAAAACAAAACAGGTAACCTTTCAGAAACTTTCACCTGAGGCTTCTGTAGAACAAAGTGAATGCATTTAATCTTTGTAATCTTGTTTTCAGGGATCCTGTATGGGAATATTGTTATTTTGGCGCTCTGCATATATTTCTACATCTGCTGCTTTTATTATTTAGGAGTGAGCTATAAACTGGACTCCTTCTATTCTATAGCTTAATTCTCTACTTCATTCTCTCCCTCTATCACCACTCCTGTCTTTTGTCTGTTTTATTTTTCTCAGCTCAAAGATGAGAAAGAGATTAGCTATGGATTGAGAATTGAGCCTCTAGCATCATTTTCAAAATTTATACATATAGAGCCCACTGGTGCTTAAATCAGTAAGTGCATAATTGCATTTTGGGTGATGAACCCTCTTTCAGAGACAGTTGGAAAGCACCAATGTATAATGTAGAATATGGGATCAGTGCCTTCCCCCCCAAAATTGGCAAGTTGTAGTCCCTTAAACTGTATTTAGATTGTTTCTTTTTTATTTTTCCATTATTTACTTATTTAATCATTTGTAAGCAGAGAGAAAGAGAAAGTATATGTGCAGGCTAGGGCCTCCAGCTAATGTAAATAAACTTCAGATGCATGTGCCAGTTTGTGCATCTGGATTTATGTGGGTACTGTGGAATGGAACCTGGGTCATTCGGCTTTTCAGACAACTACTTTAGCCAGTGACCCATCTTTTTAGCCCTATATTGTTTCTTGATTTTGTTGCCAGAGGAGGTTAGAGCTGGACAGTCTAGCACCTTACGAAAGAGTAGCGTCTTACTTACTGTTCAGCTGGCCCTCCCCCCAGGGGTTCAACCACAAATGTTACTGATGAACACTGTGTCCTTAGACCTGCAATGGCTGTCTCTGCTGAGCACGCACATTTTTTCTTGTCACTATTCCCTAAGCAGTACAGTATAACAACTATGTAGCATCTACACTGTATTAGGTATTAGGTATTCTAAGAACTCCAGAGATGATTTAAAATACATTGGCAGATATGCATAGGTAATACACAGATAAGTCATTTTCTAAAAGGGACTTGAACATGTACTTTCAGTATTCATTTTGTAGGAAACCTTGTAACTAGACCCCTTGGGATACTTAAGATAAGTCAGGGAACTGAATTGTCCAGAAGTTGTGTAGTCATTTAGTGCTAAGCCTGATTTGTGAAGTTGTAGCCACTGATTTGGTGCATTCTGTTTTGCTACATTTTAGAAAATGTGGGTTAAAGGGCTAGAGAGGTGGCTCAGCGGTTAAGGTACTTGCCTGCAAAGCCAAAGGATCCAGGTTTGATTGCCCAGGACCCACGTAAGTCAGATGCACGAGGGGTTGCATGCGCCTGGAGTTCATTTGCAGTGGCTGGAGGCCCTGGCGTGCCTGTTCTCTCTCTCCCTCTCTCTTTCTCAAATAAATAGATGAAAATAAAGAAAAGAAAAAGTGGGTTAAGTCAAGTTCGTTTCTTTTGTAAGGTTTTTTTGTTTTTTGTTTTTTTTTACTTGTTTATTTGAAAGAGAGAATATTGGCACACTAGGGCCTCTCACCACTTCAAGTGAACTCCAGATGTATGCTCCACCTTCTGCATCTGGCTTAGGTGGGTACTGGGGAATCAAACCTGGGTCCTTAGGTTTCCCAGGCAAGTACCTTAACTGCTGAGCCATCTCTCCAGCCCCTTCTTTTGTAATTTTATGAAAATTGAGGATGCTAATTGTCCATGTTACTGGGATGAACATCCAAAGCAGACACAGTTTATGGGAAGAAGGGATTTATTGCAGGCTTACAGATCCAGGGGGAGTTCCATCAATGGCAGAAGAAGCAGAGAGAAGGCTGCAGCAAGCAGAACAGCAGCACCAGCTCCACACACCCACCAGCCACAGACTGTTCTCTGACACATCCACCAGTGACAGCGCCCTCCCAGCAGGAGTCAGCCTGCTAGGGTCTGAAGCTGCAGACTCGATTAAAAAATGTAAGCCAGGTGTGGTGGCGCACACCTTTAATCCCAACATTTGAGGGGCAGAGGTAGGAGGATTGCTGTTGATTCAAGGCCACCCTGAGACTGCATAGCGAATTCCAGGACAACCTGGGCTAGAGTGAGATCCTCCCTCAAAAGAATGAACAAACAAACAAACAAAAACCCAAAATTGTAATGCTTTATTTATTTGAGAGGGAGAGAGAAAGATGCAGATAGAATGGGTGAACTAGGTCCTCCAGGCCCATGCACCACATTGTGTGTACCAGGGAATCGAACCTGGGTCTTCAGGCTTCACAGGCATATCTCTTTACTGCTAAGCCATCTCTCTAGCCCACAAACTCAGTTTTTTGTTTCTTTTTCAAGGTAGGGTTTCACTATACTCTAAGCTGACCTGGAATTCACAATGTAGTCTCAGGGTGGCCTACTCACAGTGATCCTCCTACCTCTGCCTCCCAAGTGCTGGGATTAAAGGCGTGTGCCACCACACCTGGCCTTTTCCTCAATTTTTAATGAAATGGTGATCCTCCAACCTCCCAAGTGCTGGGATTAAAGTTGTGTGCTACCATTTATTTATTTGCAAGCAGAGAGAGACAGGGAGAGAGAGAATGGGCATACCAGCTACTCCAGCAACTGCAAATGAACTTTAGATCCATGTGTCACTTTGTACATCTGGCTTTATGCGTGTAATGGGGAATTGAACCCAGGTCATTAAGCTTTGAAAGGAATTAAGTGCCTTGACTGCTGAGCCATCTCTCCAGCCCTGTTTTTCCATTTTTTGTATGCACATGTTTCCCTCCTTGGTGTTAGGTATCAAACCAGGAAGTCCCACATGCCAACGTGCCAGACAGGTGATGCGCTCCTTACCTACATTCCCTGAAATTAGGAAAATAGATTTAAAGAATACAGGGAAGGGGACCCTGACCATCTCCAGGGTAGACGTTGATTGTTCTGTGATACAAAGTGGTTTATTTGGGCATCCCTGTTCCCATCCATCTCATTTCTCTTGTCACCAAATGAAAGGTAACACCAGTTTTGTGTTCTGTTTCCTTTTTTTTTTTTTTTTTTTTTTTTGAGGCAATGTAGCCCAGGCTGACCTGGAACTCACTGCACTAGATCTCCTACCTCAGTGCAGGGAGTGTATAAGGTACAAGCATCATACCCAGCCAATTCTTTCTTTCTTATTTGTTTTTAGTTTTTTTTAGTAGGGTCTCACTCTAGCCCAGGCTGACCTAGAATTCACTCTATAGTCCCAGGCTGGCTTCAAACTTAGTGATCCGTCTAACCTCTGCTTTCAAGTGTTGGGATTAAAAGTGTACACTACCACTGCTGGGCCAATTCTGTTTCTTTGGAGTGTGGCAGACATTCTGTAGCTCAGTGAGACATATGATTGTATGTTGTCTGTGAGAGGCTAAGGAGATGCCTTAGTTGGTAAAGCATTTGCTCTTCAGCTCTGAGTACCCCAGTTCAGACCCCAGAGCACCCCAGTTCAACCCCAGAGCCCACATAAAAGCCAGAAGCTGTGCTGGGCTTGTACCTGTGGCCAAAAGGAAGGCAGAAATTGAGGTTTGCACACACTCACCGGTGGAGCAGTGACTAATAAGAGACCCTGCCTGAAATGAAGTGGACAGTGAGGACCAGCACCTAAACTATCCTCTGACAACCATAGCAGCACCATGGCAGGCAGAAGTGTGTCTGCAGTCATTCACACAAACATGATACACACCAAATAGGTAAATTTAATTTAAAAGGGTGTGTGTTAGGTGTTCGTTTTTATTTTTGCTTGTATGTGATGTGTGTTTGGAATATGTATCTGCATCTGCCCATGCAGCTCCCCGTGCATTTACCTGCATGGGGGTGTGCTTGCCTGCCGTGGCTAGGGAAGAGCTTCAAATGCTCTTTTCCATTGTTTCTTTGCTCCCCTATAAGATTGGGGCCATAGGCACATGTGGCTCTGCCTAGCTGTTACGTGAGTCCAGGAGGTGGAACCTTCTAGCAGTCTTCTAGGCTCTCATCCATGCACACGAAGTACATCTGAGCCATCATTGCTGAGCCATCTCTGTAGCTCCCCCCTTTTTTTCTAATGTAGTCCAGGGTAGGTTCAAACTTGCCATCCTCCTGTCTCAGCCTCAGTCCAAGGATTACAGGCCCGTACTGCCATTCCTGGTCCAAGGTACTAAGGTCTTCACTGCTGACTCCCAGCTCTGCTCCATTCTAGCCTTCTGCAGTTGTTCTTGGTGTAACATAGTCTTTCATTCTTTCTTCAGGTAGAATGGAAGAATCTCACTTCAATTCTAACCCATACTTCTGGCCTTCTATCCCCACAGTCTCAGGACAGGTAAGTGGTAGTTGATTTTTTTAACTCTTGAGTATTAAGTTCATTTTGTCGTTGTTTTGAGGTAGGGTCTCACTGTAGCTCAGGCTGACCTGGAACTCACTCTATAGTCCCAGACTGGCCTCAAACTCAACATTAGTCTTCCTATTTCTGCCTCCCAAGTGCTGGGATTAAAGCGTGCGTCACCATGCCTGGCAAAGTTAATGCATTTTATTTACTTGGTGTTTATGCGCACCAGTTTTTAACACGGCATCTAGGGATTCGAAATCAGGTATGTGAGGCTGGAGAGATGGCTTAGTGGTTAAGTGCTTGCCTGTGAAGCCTAAGGACTCCAGTTTGAGGCTTGATTCCCCAGGACCCATGTAAGCCAGATGCACATGGGGCACACACATCTGGAGTTCGTTTGCAGTGGCTGGAGGCCCTGTCGCGCCCATTCTCTCTCTGTCACTCTCAAATAAATAAGTTGTGTGGCTGGTGCTTTATCCACTGACATCGCTTCCCAGCTCAGGTACTCAAGTAGTAAATTCTTTATGGAGTTGGTTTTATTACTGTGGAGGCTGAATCACGATAAACCATGTGTTATTTTACTGAAAATTACATAGTATTTTGGTCTAGCTTCTGTCTAGAAGCACAGATTTCAACTACTTATTCCTTGATCTCCAAGAAAGAACACCGATTAGAGAGTAGGCAGAATCACGCACTCTCAGCCTAAAGCGAGTACTTCCCTCCCCTCCTTTTATTTTAGATTGAGAATACAATGTTCATCAACAAGATGAAGGATCAGCTGTTGCCGGAGAAGGGCTGTGGACTGGCGCCACCTCACTACCCCACTTTGCTGACAGTGCCTGCCTCAGTGTCCCTGCCCTCTGGTATCAGCATGGACACAGAGTCCAAGTCAGAACAGCTGACCCCACACAGCCAGGCATCTGTGACCCAGAATATCACAGTGGTCCCTGTGCCATCTACAGGACTGATGACTGCGGGTGAGCACCTCTGCTCTCTCCAATCTGAGGTGTTGATCTCCCACGATCAGTACCCCAGGCTGGAGGGCTCTGAGGACATGGGGAGTGGGGTCTATGTTTAATTCCTCAATCAGATTTTTATTAAGTGCCTACTGTGTGCCTAGCAATGTGCTAGGCATTGTGGGGGATACAAAGAAGTAGAAGATGCGGTCCCCGCCTTTGAGGAGGTGACATTCTTTCCTTCTCTGAATCAAGGAGTCTCCTGTTCTCAGAGGTGGAGAAGAGAAGGGAGTCAATCAAGGGGTAAATCTCACTGCTACCAGGGGGTGGGGGGCAGGGCTAGGAGACTGATTTTCCTACAGGGCTTGGGGTTTCCTGTGCTGCGGGTTGGAGGGTGGTGGTGAGGGTTAGTTAGACAACAGTCTGTGGGAAATGAGATGCAACAGGCTTAGGATCGGGAGTGAGCATGACCTCATCTCCTTTTTCTCCCAATCCTAGGTCCTGGTTTGGTAATCACATCCCCCTCAGGCTCTCTTGTGACCACAGCCTCAGCAGCTCAGACCTTCCCCATTTCGGCTCCCATGATTGTCTCAGCTCTTCCCCCTGGCTCACAAGCCCTGCAGGTGGTCCCTGACCTCTCTAAGAAGGTAGCATCAACCCTAACCGAGGAAGGAGGTGGTGGTGGTGGTGGTGGAGGTGGCAGTGTGGCTCCTAAGCCTCCACGGGGCCGCAAGAAGAAACGGATGCTGGAATCAGGGCTGCCTGAGATGAATGATCCTTACGTTCTTGCCCCCGAGGATGAGGATGACCATCAGAAAGACGGCAAGACCTATAGGTAGGAATCAGAACCAGGGACGGGATGGGTTGAGGATCATTGTCTCAGCTTCCCTATCCTCTGGGTCCTGTCCTAGTCAGGCTCTGTTGTCTCAACAGCTCTCTACCTCAGCCACTTGCATGTCAGACATCCTGTTTTCAGTGTAGGAAGGCGGAGCTGCTGGCACTTCTTAGTGGTCCCTCCCCCAGGATGCATCCCTTCCAGACCTCCTTTTTAACCCAGCTTTAGTCATCTTCAGCCTTGACTGACTTTTGAGTGACAGGAGTCTCTTATAATAATAAGGCTTCAGGCTGGGCTCCACACTCTGTCTGTGTAGCTCATTTTTGCTTCTATATTTCTTATTTTCCTAAGAAACATTTCTGGTGAGCACCTAACCTAATCTATGTGCCACCTACCAGCTTTGGGGCTGTGTTTGAGCATTGAGCCCATCAGCCCCTGCGTGGTTGGGGTGGGAGGACTGACGTCTATGCAGTAACTGTTTCCTCACTTTCCAGTTCATGGAAGTCATTTTGATCCTCTCCACTTTCTCCAAGTTCTCCATGCGTAAAAGCATTATGTGCATATCTGCATGTGGTGCTGCATGAACATTGCTATGTTAAAGAGTTCTTGCCTTTTGAAAATAGAAGAAGGAAATCTCCTTTAGCACTATCTGTATCCCCAGTGGGTGTTGGGAATTTGATCCCAGTGTGCAGAGTGGGTTAGCCATTATCGTGGCTTTGACATAGACAGGGGCAGGTGTGCATGGCTGGGAGACTGGTTCTGTCCTTAGTGTACCGAGATGGGCAATGTTGTTCCCATTTTAGGAGCGAAGGGAACTGCGGCACAGGAAATGGACAGAGCCTTGGGCTCATGGATTCAGTTCCCGGCTCCACCACGAACTTGCTGTGTGACCCTGGGCAAGTCCTTTTCCCCTCTCTGCGCCTCAGTTTCCTCATCTGTAAAATGGGGAGAATTCTGTGTGTGCCTCCCATTTGTGGGAGAATATAACAGATAAACTTTAGGATGTTGGGAACTTCAGCTGAAAGATATGAAATAATCATTATTTAGCACTGATTTTTATTTGCATTGTTCAGTTCTATGGACAGTAGCCACAAATACACTATGTCAGTACCTCCTTATACATGAACAAGAGGGCAGAGCTGCTGTGCAGAAAATACTGAGCACTGCAGAATTCCAGCTATAATTCAGAAGTTCATTGCAGCTTTATTATTACAGGTGTATCCCACTTTATACAATAAGTGTTCCTGGAAAATGTTTACGTCATACCATATTATAAAGGTACCTGACAAGTTTGATTCATTTAAAGGCATTCTTTTATATATCCGTTCATGAAATGAAAATCCCCTATAACTTCATTGTGTAGATAACTAGATTTTTACATATTTGTTCCAAGTGAGGCCATTGTGACATGGAGATGCATTTATATAAAAAATGTGTCAGGGGCCTGGGCGTGGTGGCGCACGCCTTTAATCCCAGCACTTGGGAGGCAGAGGTAGGAGGATCGCCGTGAGTTCAAGGCCACTTTGAGACTACATAGTGAATTCCAGGTCAGCCTGAGCTACAGTGAGACCCTACCTCAAAAAAAAAAAAAGTGTTTTGGGGACTGGAGAGATGGCTTAGTGGTTAAAGCACTTCCTGTGAAGCCTAAGGACCCATCCCATGTTCAACTCTCTAGGTCCCACATAAGCCAGACCTAAAAAAGTGCTGCAAGTGTGCAAGGTCACACATGTGCACTAGGTGGCGCATGTATTTGGAGTTGTAGTACAGTGGCTAGAGGCCCTGGTATGCCAATTCACCCTCCCTCCCTCCCTCCCTCCCTCCCTCTCTCTCTCTCTCTCTCTCTCTCTCTCTCTCTCTCTCACACACACACATACTTTTTCACT
Organism: Dipus sagitta; assembly: GCA_036346955.1. Taxonomy (NCBI): domain Eukaryota; kingdom Metazoa; phylum Chordata; class Mammalia; order Rodentia; family Dipodidae; genus Dipus; species Dipus sagitta. The sequence continues at coordinate 24,360,750 of CM070789.1, read as the reverse complement.
CCCACTCTTGCATTTAAAAAAAGATAAAGAAAAAGGCCAGTCTGTTGAGTTTGCCTCAAAAAAAAAAAAAAAAAAAAGTTTTGGGAGTAGGGAGAGGATTCTCTTACACCCTGTGGAGTCTTTCTTGCCAACCAGAGTCCTGATTCTGTCAAGTTAATTTGGGTTTTGGACCTGATAAAGCTATCTCTGGACTTCACATTGTGTGTGTGTATGTCTCTCTGTCTGCATAAGAGTGTGTATGTGTATCTATGTAAAGAATTGTGAATATATCTTTGGAAGGAAACCTGTTAGTACTCTCTACCTGGTCATTGTTTGTGGAATTCTTGAAAGACCCCCACACCCAAATTACTTAAGAGAAGTCTGAAACTAGAGGGTGACTAATTGTGTTCTAGATGTAAAGAATTTCTTCAGAAACAGGACTGTGACATCCCAAAGACTATTGGTTTTGTTACTTAGTGTGCATCTGAAGTGAAAGTAAGAGAGAGAGAAAAACAAAAAAAGAAAGATAGAAAATGATTTGATACATGTGTGTGCCAACTACCTCCATTCATTCCGGTGGTAACATTTGATTGGTATTGGAGGAATTTGACTTTTATTCTGAGCAAGTCTACTTTTCTTTAACTCTTTGTTCCCATGTATAAAATGAGACCATCAGTCACATCTTCACTTATTGTGTGGAAATGTTTTGAGAGGAAATACAGGTGTGTGAAATTGTTCTGAGTATCCTAGGAAAGAACTAGGACGATATTTGAAAGTGGTTATTGTAACTGAGACCATTGCATTACTTGCCTCCAAGGATACCACTCTTTAAAAATATTTTTAGGGGGCTGGAGAGATGGCTTAGCGGTTAAGCGCTTGCCTGTGAAGCCTAAGGACCCTGGTTCGAGGCTTGATTCCCCAGGACCCACGTTAGCCAGGTGCACAAGGGGGCGCACGCATCTGGAGTTCGGTTGCAGTGGCTGGAGGCCCTGGCGTGCCCATTCTCTCTCTCTCTCTCTCTCTCTCTTTCTCTTGTCTGTCACTCTCAAATAAATAAATAAATAACAAAAAATTTAAAAAAATATATTTTTAGGGCTGGAGAGATGGCTTAGCATTAAAGCGCTTGCCCATGAAGCCTAAGGACCCCAGTTTGAGGCTCAATTCCCCAGGACCCACTTTAGCCAGATGCACAAGGGGGTGCATGTGTCTGGAGTTCGTTTGCAGTGGCTGGAGGCCCTGGCATGCCCATTCTCTCTTTCTCCCTCTTTCTGTCTGTTGCTCTCAAATTTTATATATATATATCATTTATTTGAGAGAAAGAGGAAGAAAGGGAGAATGGGCATGCCAGGGCCTCCAGCCACTGCAAACGAACTTCAGACACATGAGCCACCTTCTGCATATGGCTTACGTGAGTCCTGGGGAACTGAACCTGGGTCCCTTGGCTTTGCAGGCAACTGCCTTAACCACTAGGCAATCTCTCCAGACTAAGGATATCATTCTTACTATATTTGATATGAATGGTCTCCAGAACAGTAATGGACTGCATGATGTGGGATGTAGCTTTTCTTCCCTTACCAACTGCCCACTGCCATAGCTCTCCTAACTCACCAGCCAACACCCTGCATTAGAGGGCTCTCTCTCTCTCTCTTTCTCTTGTACTTGGTTTTGTGGAATGTCAGAGTTGCTAGAAATACAGGTTGAGTGTTCCATATCTGAAATACTTGGGACCAAAAGTGGTGAGGCTTGGACTTTTTCTCACATTTTGGAATATTTACACATACATAACAGTATGCATTGGGGATGGGACCAGAGTCTAAACATGAAGTTCATTTATGAAGTAGAGTTTGATGGCATGCACCAGTAATCCCAGCATTTGAAGGAGCATCAAGAGTTTTTTCCAGCCTGGGCCACATAGCTTCTTATTTTTTTTTTTTTTTCCTTTCCACTACCCTCACCCACCCCCCACATAGCTTCTTTAAAAGAAAACAAAAAAACAGCCAGGCGTGATGGCACATGCCTTTAATCCCAGCACTTGGGAGGCAGAAGTAGGAGGATTGTCACAAACTGAAGGCCACCCTGAGACTACATAGTGAATTCCAGGTCAGCCTGGGCTAGAGTAAGATCCTACCTTAAAAAAAAAAAAAAAAAAAGCCGGGTGTAGTGGCACATGCCTTTAACCCCAGCACTCAGGAGGCAGACACAGGAGGCTTGCCATGAGTTCCAGGCCACCCTGAGAATAAACAGTGAATTCCAGCTCAGCCTGCACTACAGTGAGACCCTACCTCGAAAAACCAAACAAAGGGGGGGAGGGCTGGAGAAGTGGCTTAGCAGTTAAGGCGCTTGCCTGCAAAGCCTAAGGACTCAGGTTCAGTTCCCTAGAACCCATAAGTGAATTCCAGGTCAGCCTGAGCTAGAGTGAGACCCTGCCTTGAAAAAAGAATTTACAGGACATGATTGGTTATTGTATTTGAAAGAAATGGCACACAGACACCAGTCCTTAGATGTGTCTGAAAGGATGTAACTTTGTTATAAACCCAGATGTACTGAATATTGTGACTGTACCGACTGCACAAAGCACACCCCTCAGGTCTCCATCTGAAGAAGAGAAGAGGTGGTAAACCATGGCCTGCAGCTTGAAACTTGAGTGGTTCTTTAAAAAAAAAAAAAAAAAGGAAAGAAAGAAAGAAAATTTTAAGCCAGATATGGTGGCACAGACTTTAATCTCATTATTTGGGAGACAGAGAGAGGAGGATCGCTGTGCATTTGAGGTCAGCCTGGGCTACAGTTAGACCTTACCTCTTGGAGGAAAAAAGGAAATTCATTTTTACTTTATATATACCCTATATATATAGCCTAAAGGTAATTGAATACAGTAGTTTAGTGAGCCTGGTTTTTTTTCCTTATTTATTTATTTATTTATTTGAGAGGGAGAAAGAGGCAGATAGAGAAAGAATGGGCGCACCAGAGCCTCCAGCCACTGCAAACAAACTCCAGACACATGCGCCACCTTGTGCATCTGGCTTATGTGGGTAGTGGAGAATCGAACCTACATCCTTAGACTTATCAGGTAAGTGCCCTGACCACTATGTCATCTCTCCAGCCCACGCCTGTATTTATTTGAGACAGAGAGGAGAATGAGAATGGGTGTTGCAAGTGAACATAGGTGTATGCGCCTTTTCTTGTGTCTGGCTTTCATAGGTGCTAGGGAGGTTAGATACGAAATTTCCACTTGTGTTATCATGTCAATGCTCAGAGGTTTTTTTGTTTTTGTTTTAATTCATTTATTTGTAAGTAGAGAGATACGGGAGGGAGGGAGGGAGAGAGAGAGAGAGAGAGAATGGGTGTGCCAGGGACTCTAGTCACTATAATGAATTCCATTTGGCTTTTCAGGCAAGCACCTTAACCACTGAGCCATCTCTCCAGTCCAGATTTCTGGATTTTTGTACTAGGATGCTCAACCTCTACTTTAATTGCCATGTGGGGTATTCCCTTCTCCTAGCAGATGACTGTCCAGCAGCCTCTGCATGAACACTTCTAGTGCCAGGACTGTGGTATTGGGTTAGCATTGTGGCTTTGTAATGAATAGCTGTCCTTCAGCAAATCACTTGCTCTCAGGGCCTTTGTGTTCCTTCCTGTGAAACGGTAATACTTGCTGGGTGGTTATCAGTAGAAATAAATGTGCTTAAAGTACTAACCGGTTCAGTCTCTAACATTAGGTACAGCAGGTGGCAATTACTATCATCATAACCCACACGTGGTACTTGGTGGTGTTACTCTGTTGCTCGTCTTTTCCCCACCCAGGTAGGGTCTCACTGTAAGCCAGACTGACCTAGAATCCACTGTGTAGTCTCAAGCTGCCCTTGAACTCACAGCGATCCTTCTACCCCTGCTTCCCAAGGACTGGGATTAAAGGCATGTGCCACCAAGCCCAGCTGATTTACCTTTTTTTGTTTTGTTTTGTTTTACTTTTTTGAGACAGGGTTTTAGCAATCCAGGCTGGCCTTGATCTTGTTAAGTAACTGAGGGTGAGAACTGTGATCCCTCCAGGCTGGGATTACAGGCTTGTGCTGCATGCCGGGCTTGCCAGTCTGTTTTCCATTGTTTTACAAATTCTTTGCTAATTAAAAACTTTATTGAGCCGGGCGTGGTGACACACACCTTTAATCCCAGCACTTGGGAGGCAGAGCTGAAGGATGGTTGTGAGTTCAAGGCCACCCTGAGACTACATGGTGGATTCCAGGTCAGCCTGGGCTAGAATGAGACCCTACCTTGAAAAAACAAAACAAACAAACAAAAAACATTATTGAGGGGCTTAGCATTTAAGACCCTTGCTTATAAAGCCAAGGGACACAGGTTTAGTTACCCAGTACCCACATAAAGCCAGATGCACAAGGTGGCACATGCGTCTAAGAGTTCATTTGCAATGGCTAGAGACCCTAGTGTGCTCTCTATCTGCCTTCCTGTCCTTTCTCTCAAATAAATAAATAGAAAAAAACTATATTGAAGAGGGTTCTTTTCTTGGGTTTGGGTTTTTTGGTTTTTCGAGGTAGGTCTTACTCTAGCTCAGGCTGACCTGGAATTCACTGTGTTGTCTCAGGGTGCTCTTGAACTTCATGGCATTCCTCCTACCTCTGCCTCGTGAGTGCTGGGATTGAAAGTGTGCACCACCATGCCTGGCTTGTTTTGTTTTGAGACAGTCTCCCACTATACAGTCCAGGCTGGCCTCAAACTTGTAGCTATTCTCCTGCTTCAGCCTCCCAAATGCTAAAATTAATTTCTTTTTATAATTAACTTTCACTTTATGAGACAATTATGTGTTGAACACCTTAATACACAAAGCAATGAGGTTTTATTTATTTATTAATTATTATTATTATTATCATTTAGTTAAAATGAACATGTTGGTCTAGGGCTATACCTCAGTGGTGAGTATTTGCCTGGTATTTGACAGGCCTTGGGTTCAAGCCATAGCACCTTTTTATTTTAAAGGTATGCACCGAGCCAGGCGTGATGGCACATACCTTTAATCCCAGTACTCAAGAGGCAGAGGTAAGAGGATTGCTGTGAATTCGAGACCACCCTGAGATTACATAGTGAATTCAAATTTATTTGAGAGAGAGAATGGGTGCACCAGGGCCTCTAGCCAGTGTTAAGGAAACTCCAGACACATGTGCCACCTTGTGCATCTGGCTTTCCATGGGTACTGGGCACTCAAACTTAGGTCCTTAGGCAAGTACCTTAACCACTGAGCTAATTCTCCAGCATTCATAGCACCTTTTAAAGTGAACATATTGAGATTTGAGAGGTATCTTAGTCTTTAAAGTAACTACTTGAGGACTGGAGTTCAGATCTCCAGCACTCATGTAAATGATGGGTGGGTGTGACGGCCCACCTGTAATCCCAGTGCTTTGGAAGCAAGAAATGGCTACTCCCCCAGCAAGTTGACTAGCTAGACTAACTAAATCCATGAGCTCTGTGTTCAATTGAGAGAACCTGCCTCATTAAATAAAATGGGGAGTAATCAGTAACATTTACCTCTGGTCTCCACATACATGCATTTTCTCTCAAACATACATGTATACCACACAGTGATATGCCATAAATAAATTTTTAAAATACTTTTTAGGATATTTATTTAATAAAGAGAGAAAAAGAGGCAAATAGAGAAAGGGCCTCTAGCCACTGCAAACAAATTCCAGACACTTGCGCAACCTTGTACGTCTGGCTTTTACGTGGATACTGGGGAATTGAACCTAGGTCCTTAGGCTTCGCAGGCAAGCCTGCTAAGCTATCTCTCTAGCCCCCCCCCCTTATTTATTAGAGAGAGAGAAAGAAGCAGATGAAGAGAGAGAGAATGGGTGTGCCAGGGCTTCTAGTCACTGCAGATGAACTCCATATGCATGTGCCATCTTGTGCATCTGGCTTATGTAGATACTGGGAAATTGAGCCTGGGTCCTTAGGCTTTGCAGTCAAGTGCCTTAACCACTAAGCCATCTCTCCAGCCCAAGTAAATTCTTGTTGTTGTTTTTTCGAAGTAGGTTTTCACTGTAGCCCAGGCTGACCTGGAATTCATTATTGTAGTCTCATGGTGGCCTTGAACTCATGGCGATCCTCCTACCTCTGTCTCCCCGAGTGCTGGGATTAAAGACATGCGCTACACGCCCCGCTAAATTACCTTTTATAGAAGATAGACAAGGCCTGAGGAACATCACCCAAGGTTGTCTTCTGGCTTCCACGCACATGTACACATACTCACATGTACACATACAATGAATATATTGCTGTATCTAGACTGAACTTTTAGCCAGGGAGCCTATTTTGAAACTGTAGTACAGTTGTCTTCCAAGCAACGTTGTATCTAGTTGCTAACTCAGCATTAGTGAAATACTTAATAGCATGAGTTCGCCCACCAGCACCGAGGCTGTTAACATTAATTATTTGGTTTTTCAAAGTTGGGTCTCGCTCTAGTCCATGCTGACTTGGAATTCACTATGTAGTCTCAGGCTGGCCTCAAATTCGCAGCGATCCTCTTACATCTGCTTCCCGAGTGCTGGGATTAAAGGCGTGGAGCACTACCCCTAGCTATTGCTTTTTTTTTTTTTTTTTAAACCAGAGAAAATTTAGCTTACTGGACAAAATTAGATTGTTCTGGGTGTTTTCTGGCCTTTCTAAAGGGGGGAAGATTTAATCTTGGGCTGGAGAGATGGCTTGATGGTTAAGGCACTTGCCTGTAAAGCCAAAGGACTCAGGTTTGATTGCCCAGAACCTGTGTAAGCCAGATGCATAAGGCGGCGTATGTGTCTGGAGTTCGTTTGCAGCAGCTGGAGGCCCCTCTTACCTTCTCTTCTCTCTCTCTCTCTCCCTCTTCTCTCTGAAAAAATAAAATAAAATAAAATATTTACCAAAAAAATTATATCTCCATTTTACAGACCATAAGATTGCAGTCTAGGATAATAGACAAACCTGTAACTGAACAGAGGCTAGATGTGCAGACTGCTGTTGACTGTGTCCTTTGATCCATTCTGCCATCTTTCTGCAGTGTTGGAGCGTCTCAGACAATAGCCACTAAAGTGAACAGAGAAGTACAAATTTTTGTCAACAATTCAAGTTTTAATAGAAGCATTAGTAGAGATGCCATTCCTCAGTGGACAGTGACACCTTTTCTCTGGAAACTTGAGTTCTTTCTAGTTCTAATCTCAGATATTCTGTATTCTCTAAAGAGTTACTGGTAAATGGGGGAAAGAAAAAAAAAACCCTGCGTAAGTCACCCCCGCAGTGTTCCACACCTCTCTTACGAAGCTGGGTGGTGAGAAGAGGGCCTGCCCTGGATCTGTGGCTTCTAGGTCACTGCCCTTTCTGCTTCCTCATCCTATGCACCAGTGAGCTGCTTACAGAACTGATACTGTTCTAATTCACATACAAATTGCTTTACTTAATAAAGTCTGAGTAATGGCTTATGTTAAGGCAGAAACCTTATTCGATATTGTTGGGGTAGGGTCAGAGCAGGCTGGACCATTGGTTCAGGTGACTAGTTAAAAGCATATTACAAGTGTGTTGATGTCACCTCAGAGTGATGGCATTGGTTTCATGTACTAGGTTTAGCATGGAACATTGTTTTGCAACCCTTCTAAAGACTTGAGGGTTTAACCTACTCCTGAGCTCATTTTAAAATTTTCTCATTTGATTGGCTTGAGGTGTGGGGATGGAAGGAAAAGGTGGATGATTGATGGAACATCAGCTGTACAGTAGAGAACAGACATCTGAGACTTAGAAAAGCCCCTTCAAATAGTTATTAAGAAGACAGAAGATGGGCCGGAGAGATGGCTTAGCTGTTAAGGCACTGCCGGCAAAGCCAAAGGACCCAGGTTCGATTTCCCAGGACCCACCTAAGCTACAAGCACAAAGTGGCACACGTACCTGGAGTTCGTTTGCAGTGGCTAGAGGCCCTAGTGCATCCATTCTCTCTGCCTCTTTCTCTCTCTCAAATAGACAGATAAAAAATAAAACATTTAAAGAAGACAGGAGAGAATCTAGTCAATTCTTCATTCTCACACATGGGGCTTAGTACTACCAGGGGACAGACTTTATGGGGAAACTTAGGGAAGCAGCTCTCATTAAGAGTTTGAAAACAGGGCTGGAGAGAAGGCTTAGTGGTTAAGGTGCTTACCTACAAAGCCAAAGGACCCAGGTTCGATTCCCTAGGACCCACATAAACCACGTGTACAAGTTGGTGCGCACATCTGGAGTTTGTTTGCAGTGGCTGGAGACCCTGGCACACCCATTCTCTCTCTCCCCCTGCCTATTTCGCTTGCAAAGAGTTTGGAAACAGCCGGGCGTGGTGGCACACGCCTTTAATCCCAACACTTGGGAGGCAGAGGTAGGAGAATCGCCGTGAGTTCAAGGCGACCCTGAGACTACATAGTGAGTTCCAGGTCAGCCTGGGCTAGAGTGAGACCTTACCTTGAAGGAAAAAAAAAGACAGTTTGCAAGCAAGGTGACTGACAGTCTTGATCTAACATAGTCCATGATCACCTAAGTCCTGTAATAACTTTTTGCCTTACTAGGGTAGGATTCTTGTTTTTGCACATTTAGGAAGGGAGTGTAGTCATTCAACAAGCATGCATCGAGTAATTTATGTTCTTGGCAACATGTTAAAAGCAAAAACAGAAGAGACAGGGTAGAATGGCAGGGGATCCAGGAGTTCAAGGCCATTCTCTGCTATGTAGCAGTTTGAGGCCAGCATGACCTGCATGTGACACTGTCTCAGGAAAAAAGAAAAGGAAAAAAGAGCTCCTAGTCTTCGGGGCCTCATGAGGTCACCATTAGGTGGGCTTCTCTTGGCAGGGTGGAGGGGCTCAGCAGCACCTCCTGATAGGAAGGCTCTAACATTGCCCTTGCTTGGCCAGGTGCCGGATGTGCTCACTGACCTTCTACTCAAAGTCGGAGATGCAGATCCACTCCAAGTCACACACCGAGACCAAGCCCCACAAGTGCCCACACTGCTCCAAGACCTTCGCCAATAGCTCCTACCTGGCCCAGCACATCCGTATCCACTCAGGGGCCAAGCCCTACAGTTGTAACTTTTGTGAGAAATCCTTCCGCCAGCTCTCCCATCTTCAGCAGCACACCCGGTAAGGCGCTCTCGGTTTAGGCCAGTGCTTGGCTGTGACCCTCCCTGAGGCCATGTCAGTCACCTGTATCAGCTCTCCTCTCCACTCGTTTTTTTTCTTTTTCTTTTTCTTTTTGCTCCTTTTACTTTTGCCATTTGGGCTTATTCCTTCTCTTATTGTTGTCTGAAAAATAAACTATTCTAGCAGTTTGGGGGTCCCTTGAAAATTGTGATTTCCAGTCCTGAAATCTGGAACAGTTTTTGTGGTTTCTCTCTCATGTCTGTGTTTGGAAATCTTCTGCAGAGCAGGCCCTGCTTTTACTATATGCTTCAGTTCAGAGCCAAGGTGTGTGCATTCAACTTCAGGTCCATGGGGAACTGGTCTTTGTTCAAATTGCTATTTGGAAACAGGGTACTGTGGTGAGTGTGTAACCTTAGGAAAAAGCCGAGGGTTGACGAGGCTAAGAGCCCTAAGCTTACCAGGAGACATGGGTTGCAGCTCTTCATCATCTCACTGCCATCCTAGCCACCGACTTACAATCAGCAGCAATCTAGATGTGGGTGTCCTCTTCATTAGCCTCTCCAGGCTGGAACTTGTTTGGGAGGAGGGAGGAGGGTGCTCTCATCCGTCAAGCAACTTCATTTCACCCAGAGAGAGCTGAACCCGTGGTGTCGAACTGCTTCCTCCTCCCCTCCCCTCCTCTCCTCCCCGGCAGGATCCACTCCAAGATGCACACGGAGACCGTCAAGCCCCACAAGTGCCCGCACTGCTCCAAGACCTTCGCCAACACCTCCTACCTGGCCCAGCACCTCCGAATCCACTCGGGGGCCAAGCCCTACAACTGTTCCTACTGCCAGAAGGCCTTCCGCCAGCTCTCCCACCTCCAGCAGCACACACGGTAAGGGAGAGGGGCGGGCTACTGACCCCGCCCCGCTGGCATGCCCTCCCCACCCCCGCCCCGGACACATACAACAACCCGCATGCGGGGGGCGGGGGAGAGGCCTGGCTGGAGGAGAGGCCTGGCTGGAGGAGAGTATGACTGGCAGCAGAGAAAGAAGACCAAGATGGCAGCGGAGATCAAGTGGATGCTCCGAGAGCATGAGAGCAATAGCTACTCCTGGGCAGTGCAGTGCTGTGTCCTCTTTCCTGATGACGGGATGTAGAGAAAGCCAGGCCAGAAGCATCAACAGCTAGCCTTTCCCTCCGGAAAATACCAAGCACACATCTTAAAAGATTTCTCTCATGTTAAAGCAGAGACATTTGATTTTAGAAGACCAAAGTCCCGGCCCTTGGCACAATTATGAACAGCCGATACCATCAGACATTAGCTGGCACCAGCCTGGTGGCACGGACAAGCAACAAGCAAGGCTCCAGAAAGGGATGCCAAGAAGAGCAGAAAACAAAACAAAACTGTTTTGGAAAACTGGCAAATAGAAGATGAAAAGGCTTCTACTTTGTAAGATGGTCACTGTCCGCTGCATCAATCTGGAGTTACTAGAGAAGGAAATCTGCCAAGTAGCAATGCTGCCGGTCTTCTCTGGTGGTGTCTCATCTCAGGCTCCGCTGTGGACGGGCGATCCCACCAGAAAGTAGTCAGACACTGCTCTGAGAAGAGCAGATGGCGTCGTCAAGGTATTCTTGAGGCTTTAAACCAGAGGTCTAGGAAAACACTGATCAAAGACATGGGAAAGTAGTCAGACACTGCTCTGAGAAGAGGAGATGGCGTCGTCAAGGTGTTCTTGAGGCTTTAAACCAGAGGTCTAGGAAAACACTGGTCAAAGACATGGTTCTGAAGTCACTGATGAAGAGCGAGCATCTGTGCCTCCATGTCCTCTGTTCATCTTCGGAGAGGACCCTGTGGTGTTGGGAGAAGAGGACACATTGGTACTAACCTCCTCATGTCCTGCCACAAGGAGGCTGGACTGGGGAAAACGCCTCGCAGTTTCCACGTATTTCCCTTGATATTACTGTACTTTCTACAATCAGCATTTATTCTTGCTTTTTCTTTTTCTTTCTTTTTTTTTTAATACCAGAACTTTCTCTAAAAGTAATGAGCAAGGTTGAGGGCGTAGTTTCTGGCTACAGGATGGGGGTCAAGAAAGTGTTATACTTTCCTTTTTCCTTACAATTGTGTTTGCCTTGTGTTTTTGCACATTCACTGGGACTTGTAATGCCATGTTGTGGACTGCCTGTGTCCCAGATCTCAAGGTCTCAGTCCATCTCTCCCTGGAGAGAGAGACTCACTTTGAGCTGAGTGCTACAGGCAGGTGACCTGCTCTGGGTCAGAGAGGGCTAAGGCTAATGCCTCTTGCAGGTCCACCTGAGGAGCTTCCTTAGGAGGGAGCCTGTGAGCCTGGAAAAGGTCTGTTAGAGCCAGTCCCTAGTGACCTTGCTAATAGCCATTCTCTTTCTTTTTTTCTCGCCCTGTGCAGAATCCACACTGGTGATAGACCTTACAAATGTGCACACCCGGGCTGTGAGAAGGCCTTCACACAACTCTCCAATCTGCAGGTGAGTGTTCCACATAAGACTTTGAATAGTGCTGTGGTTCTCAAAGGTTTTCAGGCCAGCTATCTACCCTCTTAAAATGTACCGAGGTTTAAAAGCAAAAGGGAGGGCTAGAGAGATGGCTTAGCAGTTAAGGCGCTTGCCTGTGAAGCCCAAGGACCCAGGTTTGATTCCCCAGGACCCACATAAGCCAGTTACACAAGGTGGTGCATGATCTGGAGTTCTGCAGACATTCTCTCTCTCTTTCTCTCATGTAAATAAATAAAAATTTAATAAAAAGGGGGGAGGTGGCTCCATGGATAAAGCTCTTGCTTCCACAAGTGAGAGGGTCAGAATTCATAGGTGCCAGGTGGGCATGGGGAACCACCTATAATCCCAGTGCACGGGAGGTGAAATTGGGGTCCCCCCAGCAAGCTGGCAGGCTGGCTGGACTAGTTGAATCAGCATGACCTGGCTTAGTAAGGTTGAGAACAAGTAGAGAAGCTGTCCTACATCATCCTCTAGTCCCACTCACAGTGCACCCACACCCATGTGACCAAGCCCACTACTCACATCCCACCCACCCCCACCCCCACCCCAAAAAAAAAGTTACTCAGGTGAAGCTAGGCCTGGTGGCACAGGTCTGTAATCTCAGCTACTGGGAAAATTAAGGCAAGAAGATTGAAAAAAAGGGAGGGAATGAAGAGATGGCTTAGTTGTTAAGGCATTTGCCTGTGAAGCCTAAGCACCCAGATTCAATTCCCCAGTACCCATGTAAGCCAGATGCACAAGGTGGCACTACATCTGGACTTTGTTTACAGTGGCTAGATACCCTAGCACACCCATGTCTGTCTCTCTCAAACAAATAAATTAAATATTTAAAAAAAAAAGGGGGAAGGGGAACTAGGGCTGTAACTCAGTGATAGAATACTTACTTAGCACGCACCAGGTCCTAGGTTTAATCTCCAGCACTACGCATACAGGCATGGAGTTACTGAGGTGGTTGGGTATGATGTTACATATGCAAACAGGCCTGTGGACTACATGGTAAGACCATCTCAGCAAATGAAAATAGGCATTCTCTCTCTCAAACAAATAAGTAAAACACAAAAGAAAAAAATAGGGCTGGAGAGATGGCTCTGTGGTTAAGGTACTTGCCTGCCAAGCTAAAGGAGCTCAGCTGCACTCCCCAGGGCCACGTAAGCCAGGTGCACAAGGGGCGCATGTGTCTAGTTTGTTTGCAGTGCTGGAGCCCTCGGGGCACCCTTTTTCTCTCTCTCTCTGCCTTTCTCTCTCAAATAAATAAAAGAAAAAGGGAAGCAAAAATAGGGCTAGAGAGAAGGCTTAGCAGTTAAAGGGCTTACTTGCAAAGCCCGATGGCCTGGATTCGATTCCCCAGTACCCATGTAAAGCCAGACGCACAAGGTGGTACATGTGTCTGGAGTTCCTTTATGGTAGCTGGTGGCCCTGGTGCATCCATTCTCTATCTGCCTCCCTCTCTTTTTCTCCCATTCTCTCTCAAATAAATAATAAAATATTTTTTAAATAGGGGCTTTCTCCCTTCCTGCCTTCATAATCTTTTTTTTTCATAATCTCTCTTCTCATAAATTATTTAACTGAGAGACGGAGAAAGAGGTAGACAGAGAGAGACTGAGTATGGGTGTGCCAGGGTCTCCTACAAGGCCTTTAACCACCAAGCCTTCCCTCCAGCCCCTCTTCTCTTAATCTAATAAAGTCTCTTAAAACTTGAAAAAAAGTATATTTTAATTGCTAACAAGGGCTGCTGGGAAGCCTGACAGCCTGGCTCAGCCTCCCCATAGAGGCCAAAGAGGAAGAGTGCTCATTCTGATTTCTCCTGATTTTTCCAGTCCCACAGACGGCAGCACAACAAAGATAAACCCTTCAAGTGCCACAATTGTCATCGGGCATACACAGATGCAGCCTCGCTGGAGGTGCACTTGTCTACGCACACAGTGAAGCACGCCAAGGTGTACACCTGCACAATCTGCAGTCGGGCGTACACGTCGGTGAGTACTTGCTTCCTTCGCTGCCCTCCTCCTCCTCCTCCTCCTCCTCCTCCTCCTCCTCCTCCTCCGTGAGAGCGGCCTGTTGTGTCCCTTCAGTCCAGCAAATGACCTGCTGCAGCCCTGCCGTTTTCCTAGCTGCCGCGGAGGAGGACCAGTGTTCCGAGATAATTAGACCTATACCTAAGGAATCTATGGGTGCTGTGCCCCTAAGCCTGTAGTGATCAGCAGTGATTCTTCATTTTTAACATAAAGCAAGGTAAAGCCATTTAAAATTTTTGAGTCAGAAAGATTTTAGGTATTTTCTATGAGATTCCAGAGGTTATAATATGTCCTCACTCAGAGACCTTAGAATAGTATAACTTGTAGTCAGGTGTGATGGTGCATACTGGTTTTGTTGTTGTTTTTGTTTTATTATTGTTTTGTTTTGTTTTTTGAGGTAGGGTCTCACTCTAGCCCAGGTTGACCTGGAATTCACTCTCTGGGTGTCCTTGAACTCATGGCAATCCTCCTACATCTGCCTCCTGAGTGCTGGGATTAAAGGTGTGCGCCCCCATGCCCGGCTATCGTGTATGCTTTTAATCCCAGCACTCAAGAGGCAGAAGTAGGAAGATTGCTGTGAGTTCAAGCCTACCCAGAGACTACATAATGAATTCCAGGTTGGCCTACGCTAGAGCAAGACCCTACCTCAAAACAACAACAACAAAAATAGCAGCTTTTCCCTTGTCCACCATAGGAATGCCCACTGTAACTTCTAAAAGTCCCTTCCTGTCTGTCCAACAATAAGCACTGAAAGTTCTCTTTGATTTCTGCCTCCTCCTGGACTCCAGAATGTGTATCCCTGCGCATTGATCAGTACAGAGGGTGAGCCCGGATGCTAGTCACAAGTCATCTTTTTCCTTCTTTTCACCGTCTCCCCAGGAAACATACCTTATGAAACATATGCGTAAACACAACCCTCCCGATCTCCAGCAGCAAGTGCAGGCGGCGGCGGCGGCAGCAGCGGTGGCGCAGGCCCAGGCGCAAGCGCAGGCCCAGGCACAGGCGCAGGCCCAGGCCTCCCAGGCGTCACAGCAGCAGCAGCAGCAGCAGCAGCCACCGCCACCACACTTCCAGTCCCCTGGGGCAGCACCCCAGGGTGGGGGTGGTGGAGACAGCAACCCCAACCCTCCACCCCAGTGTTCCTTTGACCTGACCCCCTATAAGACGGCGGAGCATCATAAGGACATCTGCCTCACTGTCACCACCAGCACTATCCAGGTGGAGCACCTGGCCAGCTCTTAGAGATCCGTGCTGCACCCACTGGGAAGAGGAGAAAGAAGTCTGGTCCCTTTCTTCAACTCTTGGTGGGAAAGTTCTCTTCTTCCTTTACAAACAAGCCTCGTCTCCGTGTCCTTGGGCCTCAGGCATGGCTTTCCTTCACAAGTTACCTTCCTTATTCTCACCCACTCTCCAAAAGGAACGTCAGCCTTCCTGATTGGCAAAGGGATCCGGAGCTGTTGGTGTCATCCAGCAGCCCCCTTCCAAGCAAAGCTGTTCAAAATTAGGGGTTGGTGCTTAAGGGAAGGATCTACTATGACCTCACAGGACCTTGTCCAGTGTAGGCACTTACTCCCTCCTATCCCTCATCAAAGTTGAGGCTGATAGAAGACTAGAGGCTGGCCCTCTCAGATAACAGAAGGGAGCCCTAAATTCAACCAGCTTCCCATTCTATGCTTGCCTGCAAAAAAAACAAAAAAACAAAAAAACACACAGGTTTTGCATGTGTCCCAACCCCTGGGAGCCATTTTCTTCCCCTCCATGTCTCACTTCACTTCCTGGCTGCTGCTGGTAGGAGGAATTGGGTGGCGGTTCTACCCTTGTTGGTAGGAGCAGTGGCTGAGGTGTGCTCCCAAGGGGCCTGAAACTCCCCAGGTGGCTAAGGGTTGCTTGGAAGTAGGTCATGATCTTCTTCAGAGCCTCCCTCCTCTGCCATCCAAGGCCCTGTCTTCTCAAGTCTCCCCACTCCGACCCGAGGAGCTGTGGGAGCTGTGTTCTCTCGAAACCCGAGGACACGGTGCTACAGAGAGGGAAGAATCAGGGCACGCCCAAGGACTGGACTTAGCTCCCGAGGTGCCACGGTCAGATGCTGGACATGGATTTACATATAAATATATACATATATATATATATACAAGTATATATATATATATTCCTGCTCATCACGGCCATCTTTGTTGTAACCATTTCTGTGTTTATAAATGCATTATCTCAGAATTTTCATATTTGATGTTTTGTTTATTTTTGTCTTTTTTTCTCACCTTGTCCTCTGGCCATGGCATTTTTGTTTTCTTTTGCCTTTTTATTTTTTTAATAGAAAGTTTCAGACAAAAGAAAATTTTAAAAATCAGGAAAACACTTGTTATAAACAATTTAAAAATGAAGGAAAAAATGTACAAAGTAAGGGGTGTTTTTAGAGCATTGTATAGAAATAAATTCATGTAAAAGGACCAGAGGTAGTGGGGCTACTGATGTAAGCCAGCACGGGAGAAGCTACCTGGGAGAGAAGTCACGGGCAGAGCTAAGCATTGACTCCAGCACGAGTGAAGAATGGATGTTGTGTGATGAGGCTTCGCGTGTGTAACTCCCCAGCCATGGAATGGTAGTTTCACTCTCAAGAGAAACCTGTTTAGGAAAATTTCTGTGTACAAGTTACGTCATGGTATTGCATTGCTTAAACATGAGAGATCAGTTTCAGCTAAGAAAACAGTTATGCTCCATACTCCCGCCCCCCCCCCAAAAAAATGGAAGTCTGATCTTGAAAGACCTGTAAGGTTCACACCTCCCGCGTTCTGACCAGTTCTGTTCTGGCTCTTCCATCACTGCCATTGGCCAGGCTGCTTCACCTGGCAGGATCAGGGACGGGGGAGGTAAGGTCTCATGCTAGTCCAAGCTGGTGTACCTCAGCCTTCCAAGTGTTACAAGCGCTGGGATCTGCCAGGCGGGTTGGCACACACCTGTAGTCCTAGCACTCGGCTAGGTAGAGCTAGGTGGATCGCTGTGAGTTCGAGGCTAGCCTGAGACTACATAGTGAATTCCAGGTCAGCCTGGGCTAGAGCAAAAGCCTACCATGAGAAAGCCAAAAAAAAAGTGCTGGGATTATAGTTGTACAGTGAAACTCTACAGCAGGGCTATTTCACCACAAGTAAGACCAGACTCACTCTACAAAACTCCCATTTCCATCCCCTTGTTGCAAAAACCCTATTCTGTAGAGAAAGGAGCTAGGACAGAGTACGCTAGCTAGCAATGTGCTAGGGTTTTTTTGTTTTGTTTTTTTGCCCCCCCCCCCCCCAGGTGGAATCTCACTCTGGTCCAGGCTGACCTGGAATTAACTATATAGTGTCAAGGGGTTCTTGAGCTCTGGGTCACAATCCTACCTCTGCCTCCTGAGTGCTGGGATCAAAGGCTTGCGCTACCATGCCTGGTGCAGTGTGCCACTTTTAAGTGAGCCCAGATTCTGCTGTATCTTAGCACCTGCTCACATTTTGCCCTTCTTTATATATTTGGACTGTTACATAAACTAAAATTCTCTATCAAGCTGGCTGTGGTGACACACGCCCCTAGTCCCAGCACTCAGGAGGATCACCACAAGTTCCCGAGTTCAAGGCCAGCCTGAGACTACATAGTGATCTCTCTTAAAAGCCTGCGGTGTGACTTCAATAATTACTGTGAAGGAGGTGTGAATTGGGTTTGATACCCATCTCCAAGATACACTATTAAGTTTTAGGCTTTTTGAGATTTTTTCCCTTAAGGTAGGGGCATCTTATGCTCATGTTTTCCATTGTAACATACAGCACAGTGTTCAATATACAGTAGCTGATCAAGGTGATGGTGGGTGACTTCGAACCGGCCGGTGTGATGGCATCCTTGCCTGTCCTTCCCCTCCCCAGGCCTTTCTGAGTCATGTTGACATGTACAGAGGATAAACACAAAAGAGAAAGAATGTAAGATCCCTTTTATGAGAGCCGAAGAGCAAAGTGTTACTTTGTGTGCGAAAGCAGGAGTGTAAAGGACCAGGTCCCTGAGCCCAGTGTGCAGTTGGGTAGTTTTCCTATTTGTGAGTAGAAAGCAGATAAATCTTTCTCTATTTAGCCTGGTGTGGTGGTTCATGCCTTTAATGCCAGCATGTGAGAGGCAGAGGTAGGAGGATTGCCTTGAGTTCAAGGCCACCCTGAGACTAGTGAATTCCAGGTCAGCCTGGACTAGAGGAAAACCCTACCTCGGAAACAAACAAACAAAAAAAAATTTGTCTATTTAAAAAAAATGCCGGTCTAGCAGGGAGTAATGGTGCACACCTTTAATCCCAGCATTTGGGAGGCCAAGGAAGGAGGGTGGCTGTGAGTTCGAGACCGGCCTGAGACGACAGAGTGAATTCCAGGTCAGCCTGAGCTAGAGCGAGACCCTACCTCGAAAAACCGAAAAGCAAGTTAATAAAAATGTGTGTGTTATACATACACATACACATCGTTCAGTGGTGGAGCGTGCCTGAAGCCCCGGGTTCCACCGCTAGCACCCGTGTAACCTTCGTCGTCTAGAATGTGGCGAGGGAATAGAAATGCAGAGGGTTTATTTAGGATTAGCAGAGGCTGCTCACTCCTCCTCCCCAGCAAGGTAGACGCCCTGCAAAACAGACTCCTTCAGCTGGGGTGGTCACCAGATCCAACAGCTCTGTGCAAAAGGCTGGATCCACCGCACGGCCGAGGAGGGGCATTCGCGGAACGCAGTCCCTGGGAAGCACAGTCTCTTCCATCACGAGCTCGTGCTATGTGGACCGGGAGGTTTGCTGGGGAATGCGAAATGGCGCCCCGGCGTGACGTCACGGCGCCCCCCCAAACCCCACCCGACCCCACCCCCGGGCCCCGCGAGGGCGGGAGCGAGCCGGGGAAGACGGCGGCCGCCCACGCCGGGGGACGGCGCCTGGCCGGCGGCCCCGCTCAGCGAGGGCGGAAGTCCTTCCCGAGGACGGCGGGGCGCCCGAGCCAGGCTGGCACCCGTGCCCGGCGCCGGCAGCCACTTCCGGGGCGGATCGGAAGTGGCTTTGTTTTGCTGCAAGATGGCTGCTGGGATGTATTTGGAACATTATCTGGACAGTAAGCGCAGGCTGGAGGAGGGGGTCAAGGGTCACGGAGCGGTGTTGAGGGGCGCCCAGGTGGGCCGCGGCCCTGGCCCCCGAGGCCCGGTGCCCGCAGCTGGCAGGGGGGCCCGCGGCGGGGCGGGGCGGGGGGCGGCCGGGCCGGGGAGGGGCTGCGCGCCGGGCTCGGGGCCGGGCGGTGGGCACCCGGCTCTGCCAGGGCCACTCCGGGTAGATCCACCCCGCACCCCCGCCCCGGGTATCGCTGCCATTTGGAGCAGCGGCAAAGACGGCTTTCTCCAAACTGGCTGAGTCTTGGAGCTGGGTGGATGGACTGGAGTGACCGCGATCGTTGCCTGTGGCCGAGGGAAAGTCCACTCCCCATACGCCGAAAATCGAGCGCGATGCTTATGGCATCGGTGCAGCCTGCTCCTTCGCTAAGCCTTGGGCTCTTTAAATTGGTCTCGGTGTTCCAAGAGTCATCCGACAGTGTATTAGAAGATTGCTAGCAGGTCAAAGGTGATGGCAGGCATTGTATAAATTTAAAAATTATTATAATAATGGTTAAGACAGGCCCTAGAAATGAGCTTCAACAGTGGCATAATACAAACAGTGAAATAGGGCCGGGGAGATTGCATAGCTGTTGGTTGGCGCACTTGTCTGCGGACACCTAAGAACCTAACTTCAATTCCTCCAATACCTGGGCCAGATGCACAAAGTGGCGCACGTCTGAAGTTTGTTTACAGTAGCTAGAGGCCTTGGTGCACCTACTCTGACTCTCTGCCTTTAATCCCAGCACTCGGGACGTTTATGTAGAAGGATCACCAGGAGTTCAAGGCTACACTGAGGCTGTATAGTGAATTCCAGGTCAGCCTGCACTAGAATGAGACTCTACCTTGAAAAACCACAAAAAAAGGAAAAGAAAAAGAAAAAAAGAAAAATCTCTGCAAATAAATAATTAAAAAAAAAAAAAAAAACAGTGAAGGGGCATGGTGGCACTTAATCCCAGCATCCGGGAGGCAGAGGTAGGAGGATCACCGTGAGTTCAAGGCCACCCTGAGACTACATAGTGAATTCCAGGTCAGCCTGGGCTAGAGTGAAACCCTACCTCCAAAAAAAAAAAAAAAAAAAAGACAGTAATACCAGAATCCATTCATATATATTTGGAGAGGTTGAGTGTCTCCAGATGAGGTTTACAGAGAAGGTGATTTTGGATCTTGAAAGTTGTTTGTTTTTAGTTTCTGGAAATAAAAGGATTTCTCCTCAGGGCAAGTTGCACAAGCATTGAGATGTGTTTGTACAAGATTGGCACACGCCTTTAATCCCACCATTTGGGAGGCTCAGGTAGCAGGATTGCTCTGAGTTTGAGGCCAGCCTGAAAAGACAGTGAATATCACCAGATGAGCCTGGCCAAGCACAAGACATAAAAACAAAACAAAAAAAAAAAAAAAAAACTGGTCTTGTGTGTTTCACTTTTAGAAATTGGAAAGAGTTGGGCATGGTGGCGCCCACCTTTAATCCCAGCACTTCAGGGTGGCGCAAACATCTGAAGTTGGTTTGCAGTGGCTGGAGGCCCTGGCAGGCCCATTCTCTGTATTTCTTCTGTGTCTCTCTCTCTCTCTCTCTCTCTCCTTGCAAATAAATATTTTTTTAAAAAAATAGCACTGGGTGTGGTGGCACATAGCTTTAATCCCAGCAGAGGTAGGAGGATTGCCATGAGTTCGAGGCCACCCTGAGACTACATAGTGAGTTCCAGATTAGCCTGAGCTAGAGTGGGGCCCTACCTCAGAAAACAAAAAAAAATAAATTAATTAAAATAAATAAGCCAGGCGCAGTGGCACATGCCTTTAATCCCAACACTCAGGAGGCAGAGGTAGGAGAATTGCCATGAGTTCAAGGCCACCCTGAGATTACATAGTGAATTCCAGGTTAGCTTGTGCTAGAGTGAAACCCTACTTCGATAAACGAAAAATAAATGATAAATAAATTGGAAAGTGAGATTAGAAAAAAAGGCTGGAGCTAGATTGGACAAGGTTTTGGGTTTTGTTGTTATTGTTTGTCAAGGTAGGGTCTCTGTAAACCAGGCTGACCTGGAACTCATTATGTAGTCTCAGGCTTGCCTCAAACTGACAGTTATCCTCCTACCTCTGCCTGAGATTAAAAGCATAGGCGACCATGCCTGGCTGTACAAGGGTTTTTTGTTTTTTGTTTGTGAGGGGGAACGAGGTTTGTTTCTTGTTTTTTAAGTTTTGTTGTCTTTTATTTTCACTCATGATCCTTATGTGTACATTACTTTTTTAATTTATTTATTTTTATTGACAACTTCCATAACTGTAAACAATATCCCATGGTAATGCCCTCCGTCCCCCCACTTTCCCCTTTGAAACTCCACTCTCCATCATATGCCCTCCCCCTCTCAATCAGACTCTCTTTTACTTTGATGTCATCATCTTTTCCTCCAATTATACTGGTCTTGTGTAGGTAGTATCAGGTACTGTGAGATCATGGATATCAAGGCCATTTTATGTCTGGAGGGAGCACGTTGTAAGGAGTCCTACCCTTCCTTTGGCTCTTACATTCTTTCCGCCACCTCTTCCGCAATAGACCCTGAGCCTTGGAAGGTGTGGTAGAGATATTGCAGTGCTGAGCATTCCTGTCGCTTCTTCCCAGCACCATGATGCCTTCTGAGTCTTCCCAAGGTCACTGCCATCTGAAAAGAGAAGATTCTCTACCAAAAGTGAGAGTAGCATTAATATAAGGGTATGAACATTAAGAGAAGTGCTTATTGGGCAGTTTGATAAGCATAGTATATGCATTTATTTTTTTTTTTAATTTTGTTGTTTGTTTATTTGAGAGTGACAGACAGAGGGAGAAAGAGGCAGAGAGAGAGACAGAATGGGTGCGCCAGGGCCTCCAGCCACTGCAAATGAACTCCAGATGAGTGTGCCCCCTTGTGCATCTGGCTAACGTGGGTCCTGGGGAATCGAGCCTCTAACCGGGGTCCTTAAGCTTCACAGGTAAGCGCTTAACCGCTAACCCATCTCTCCAGCCCAGTATATGCATTTAGCCAGACAGCAGCAGATGTTACACCCCTAGGGCTCATGACTACCCCTGTTTTAAGTTTCAGTATCAGGGATGTATTCCCTCCCATGGAGCCGGCCTCCAGTCCAATTAGAGGGCAGTTGGTTTCCACCATGACAGATGTGCCACTATTGCACCCGTTGGCTCATTTGGCATGGCTGGCCAAATATAAGGCTTTCAGTATCCACTGTTGAGTATCTTCACTGGTGATTTCTGTCTCTCCCCTTGAACTGCATGCAGCGTGGCTTTTTCCAGCTTTCTGTCAGCTGGTCTACATGGAGGAGGTTATCAGCTCAGTTACAGCAGGATTTCTCAGTGGCCTTGCAGCCCAAGTATGTGGAGTCTTCAGCAATAGGGTCTTACCATCTATTCCTGGTAGGAAAACAAGGGCCTTCGCAATGGCCTGTAATGTTTTGGGGGCATCATGGACCTCCGTGGCCAACAACTCACTGTAAAGTATCCCATCCCTGGCACTGAAACTTTTCTAGTAATAATCTATGGCTCCTGTGTGTTCCATTGTCCAAAAAAGTAGGTTTCCATATGACTTATTTCTATCCTCTTGGATTTTGATTAGCCTTCCCTCCACCTTTCCTGTACTCACTCTCTTCCCCTGACCTCACTTAGGCCTTTGGGGGAGGAGGGGGACAAGGATTTTTAAGGCAAATTAAGAAGTTTGCATCTTAAACCAGGCATGGTGGCGTACGCCTTTAATCCCAGCACTTGGGAGGCAGAGGTAAGAGGATTTCCATGATTTCAAGGCCCCCCTGAGACTATGTAGTAGGTTTCAAGTCAGTCTGAGCTAGAGTGAGACCCTACCTCGAAAAGACAAAAATAAGAAGTTTCCATGCATCTTAAAGTGTGATATTTATTTGTTTATTTATTTTGGTTTTTCAAGGTAGGATCTCACTAGTCCAGGCTGACCTGGAATTTCCTATGTAGTACCAGGGTGGCATCGAACTCATGATGATTCTTTTACCTCTGCCTCCTGAGTGCTGGGATTAAAGGCATGCACCACAACATAGGGCTAACTTACTTTCTTTCTTTTCTTTTCTTCCAAATTTTTATTAACAACTTCCATAATAATAAAAAATACCCCATGGTAATACCCTCCCTTCCCCCACTCTCCCCTTTGAACCTCCATTCTCCATCATACCCCCTCCCCATCTCAATCAGTCTCTCTTTTAATTTTGGTGTCATGATCTTTTCCTCCTCTTATGATGGTCTTATTCAGATAGTGTCAGGCACTGTGAGGCCATGGATATCCAAGCCATTTTGTGTCTGGAGGGAGCACGTTGTATGGAGTCTTACCCTTCCTTTGGCTCTTACATTCTTTCCGCCACCTCTTCCGCATTAGACCCTGAGCCTTGGAAGGTGTGATAGAGATATTGCAGTGCTGAGCACTCCTGTCACTTCTTTCCATCACCATGATACTTTCTGAGTCATCCCAAGGTCACTGCCATCTGAAAAGAGAAGATTCTCTACCAAAAGTGAGAGTAGCATTAATATAAGGGTATGAACATTAACAGAAGTGCTTACTGGGCAGTTTGGTGAGCACAGTATATACATTTAGCCAGACATCAGCAGACGTTACACCCCTAGGGCTCATGACTACCCCTGTTTTAAGTTTTCAGTATCAGGAATGTATTTCCTCCCATGGAGCAGGCCTCCAGTCCAATTAGAGGGCAGTTGGTTTCCACCATGACAGACATGCCACTATTGCACCCGTTGGCTCATTTGGCCTGGCTGACCAAATATAAGGCTTGCAGTGTCCACTGTTGAGTATCTTCACTGGTGATTTCTCTTTCTCCCATTGAACTGCATGCACAATGGCTTCTTCCAGCTTTCTGTCAGCTGGTCTATGTGAAGGAGGTTATCAGCTCAGTTCCAGCAGGACTTTTTGTTGTTGTTGTTGTTTTGTTTTCAGGTTGACCTGGAATTCACTATATAGTCTCAGGGTGGCCTTGAGCTCATGGTGATCCTCCTACTGGGATTCTGGCTTTAAATTTATTTATTTGCAAGCAAAGAGAGATAAGCTAGGAGAGAGAATGGGTGTACCACGGGCCTCCAGCCACTGCAATGCAAATGAACTCCAAAGATGTGTGCCACCTTGTGCATCCAGCCCTACCTGGGTACTTGGTGATCGAACCCAGGTGATTAAAGATTTACAGGCACATGCCTAACCACTGAGACATCTCTCTAGCCCTTGATGTATGATTTTTAAAAAATAGTTTGTTTATTGATTTGAGAGTGAGAGAGAGAAAGAGGGAGAGAGAGAGAGAGAGTGGCCACACCAGGGTCTCTAACCACTGCAAACCCCAGATGCATGCGCCCCCTTGTGTATCTGGCTAACATGGGTCCTTGGGGAATTGAACCAGGGTCCTTAGGCATCACAGGCAAATGCCTTAACTGCTAAGCCATTTCCCGAGCCCTGATTTTTTTTTTTTTTTTTTGGTTTATCAAGGTAGGGTCTCACTCTAGCCCAGGCTGACTTGGAATTCACTATGTAATCTCAGGATGGCCTCGAATTCATGGCAATCCTCCTGCCTCTGCCTCCCAAGTGCTGGGACTAAAGGCATGTGCCACCACGCCTGACCCTAAAATATGATTTTTTATTGCTTTTTTTTGTTTTTTAAATTTTATTCTTTTGGGAGAGAGAAGCAGATAATAGAGAGAGAATGGCCACACCAGGGCTTCCAGCTGCTGCAAATGAACTCCAGACGCATGCACCACCACATTCATCTGGCTATGTGGGTCCTGAGGACTTGAACCTGGGTCCTTTGGCTTTGCAGGCAAGCACCTTAACCACTAAGCCATCTCTCCAGCCCAAAATGTGATTTCTTTTTCCTTATTTTTATTAACAACTTCCATGATTATAAACAATATTCCATCCCCCCACTTTTCCCTTTGAAACTCCATTCTCCATCATATCCCCTCCTCCTCTAAGTCAGTCTCTTTTATTTTGATGTCAACATCTTTTCCTTCTATTATGATGGTCTTGTGTAGGTAGTGTCAGGCACTGTGAGGTCATGGATATCCATGCCATTTTGTGTCTGGAGGAGCACATTGTAAGGAGTCCCACCCTTCCTTTGGCTCCTACATTCTTTCCACCACCTCTTCCGCAATGGACCCTGAGCCTTGGAAGGTGTGGTAGAGATATTGCAGTGCTGAGCACTCCTGTCACTTCTTCCCAGCACCATGATGCCTTGTGAGTCATCCCAAGGTCATTGCCCTCTGAGGAAAGAAGGCTCTCAACCAAAAGTGAGAGTAACATTATTATATAGGTATGAACATTAAGAGAAGTGCTTATTGGGCAGTTTGATGAGCATAGTATATACATTTAGCCAGATAGCAGCATACATTACACCCCTAGGGCTCATGACTACCCTTGTTTTAGGTTTTCTGTATCAAGGATGTATTCCCTCCCATCGAGCGGGCCTCCAGTCCAATTAGAGGGCAGTTGGTTTCCACCATGACAGACCTGCCACTATTGCATCTGTTGGCTCATTTTGCCTCTCTGGCAAAATATAAGGCTTGCAGTGTCCACTGTTGCGTATCTTCACTGGTGATTTCTCTTTCTCCCATTGAACTGCATGCAGAATGGCTTCTTCCAGCTTTCTGTCAGCTGGTCTACGTTGGAGGAGGTTTTCAGCTCAGTTCCAGCAGGATCTCTCCTGTGTGGAGTCTTTGGCAATAGGGTCTTACAATCTATTCCTGGTGGGAAACCAAGGGCCTCGGCAATGGCCTGTAATGTTTTCGGGGCATCAATGACCTCTGTAACCAACAACTCACTGGAAGGTATCCCATCCGTGGTGCTGAAAATTTTCTGGTAACAATCTGTGGCTCCTGAGTGTTCCATTGTCCAAAAAAGTAGGTTTCCATATGATTTATTTATATCCTCTTAGATTGTGATTAGCCCTCCCTCCACCTTTCCTTTTAATCTCTTCCCCTGACCTCACTTGGGCCTTTTCACCCCATGATTTTTTTTAATAAAAGAAATTAAGTGACAAAAGTGGGGGCAGGAGAGATGGCTCAGCAGTCATGGTGTTTGCCTGTGAGGCCTGAGGACCCAGGTTCGATTTCCCAGGACCCACGTTAGCCAGATGCACAAGTGGACACATGCATCTGGAGTTTGTTTGCAGTGGCTAAAGGCCTTAGCAGCCCATTTTCTCTCTTTCTTTCTTTCTCTCTCTCTCTCTTTCTCTCACTCTCTAATAAATAAGTAAAATATATTTTTTAAAAAGAAGTGATAGCCGGGCGTGGTGGCGCACGCCTTTAATCCCAGCACTCAGGAGGCAGAGGTAGGAGGATCGCCATGAGTTCGATGCCACCCTGAGACTACACAGTTAATTCCAGGTCAGCCTGGACCAGAGTGAGACCCTACTTTGAAACACTCCCCCAATCCCCCCCCCCAAAAAAAAGAAGTGACAAAAATGTTTCAAAGTTAAACATGCCAAGGCTAAGTAAATGACTGGTTAAGAGAAGGATCAGCCAGTTTAGTGGTGCAGCACACCTTTAATCCCAGCACCCAGAGACTGAGGTAAGAGGATCACCTTGAGTTCAAAGTCAGCTGGGGCTGCAGAGAGTCCAGGTCAGCCTGGCAGAGTAAGAGACCCTGCCTTTAAAAAAAAAAAGAATAGGACTGGAGAGAGATGGCTTAGCGTTTAAGGCCCTTGCCTACGAAGCCAAAGGACCCAGGTTCAATTTCCCAGGACTCATGTAAGCCAGATGCACAAGGGGCACATGCTTCTGGAGTTCATTTGCAGTGGCTACTGGCCCTGGCGTGCCCATTCTCTCTTTGTCTGTCTCTCTTCTGTCTATCTCTCTTGCTCTCTGCTTGCAAATAAATAAATAAATAAAATTATTTTTAAAAGAGGGGCAGAGGGCTAGAGAGATGGTTATCTATATGTCTGTCTGTCTCCCTCTCTCAATAAACAAATAAAAATATTTTTTAAAAAAGAAACAGTTGGGGGGCTGGAGAGGTGGCTTAGCGGTTAAGCACTTGCCTGTGAAGCCTAAGGACCCTGGTTCGAGGCTTGACTCCCCAGGACCCACGTTAGCCACATGCACAACGGGGTGCACATGTCTGGAGTTCATTTGCAGTGGCTGGAGGCCCTGGAGTGCCCATTCTCTCGCTCTCTCTGTCTGTCATTCTCAAATAAATAAATAAGTAACTTAAAAAAATTAAAAAGAAACAGTTGGGGCTGGAGAGATGGCTTAGCGGTTAAGGCATTTGCCTGCAAAGCCAAAGGACCAAGGTTCAATTCCCCAGTACCTATGTAAGCCAGATGCACAAAGGAACATTTGCATCTGGAGTTTGTTTGCACTGGCTAGAGGCCTTGGTGTGCCCATTCTCTCTCTATCTCCTTTCTCTATCTCTGTCTCTCTGCTTGCAAATAAATAAATAAATAAAATTTTTAAATCTTTCAAAAAAGAAGCGGCTGGAGAAATGGCTCAGCAATTAAGGTGCTTGCCTGCAAAGCCTAACAAGTTGAGTTTGATTTGCCAGTTCCCACAAAGTGGCACATACATCTGGAGTCCATTCGAAGTGGCTGGAGGCTCTGGGATGTCCATTCTCTATTTCTCTTCTGTCTCTATCTGCTTGCAAATAAATAAATAAAAATATGAAAAGAGGGGAAGCCAAGTGTGGTGGTGCACACCTTAATCCCAGCACTCGGGATGCAGAGGTAGGATTGCCATGAGTTCAAGGCCATCCTGAGACTGCATAGTGAACTTCAGGTCAGCCTGGGCTGGAGTGAGACCCTACCTCAAAAAACAAAACAAAACAAAGAAAAAGATAAAGCTAGGCATGGTGGCACACACCTTTAATCCTAGTACTCTGGAAGCTGAGGCAGGGGGATTACTATGAGAGTGAGGTCAGCCTGGGCTAGAGCGACACCCTACCTCAGAAAACCAAAAACAAGCCAGGCGTGTGGCGCACGCCTTTAATCCCAGCACTGGGGAGGCAGAGGTAGAAGGATCACCGTGAGTCCGAGGCCACCCTGAAACTACATAGTGAATTCCAGGTCAGCCTGGGCTAGAGCGAGACACTAACTTGAAAAGAGAGAGAGGTCAAGGAGATGGAGGCAAGAGTTGAATGAGAGACTGTAAACAGCAGTTAACATGGGCTGGAGAGATGGCCTGGCCTGCAAAGCCAGAGAACTCAGGTTCTACTCTAGTACCCACACAAATCCAGTTGCACAAGGTGATACAAGTGCCTAACATCCCTATGCATCCTGTCTCTCTCTCATAATTAAATAATTTTTATTTTGAGGTGGGTCTCACTCTAGCTCAGACTGACCTGGAATTCACTGTGTAGTCTCAGGGTGGCCTCGAACTCATGGAGATCCTCCTACCTCTGCCTCCTGAGTGCTGGGATTAAAGACATGCGCCACTACACCAGGCTTAAATAAAATATTTTTTTGAAAAGAACAGTTAACATTTCACTTGGAAAACTAAGAATTTAAAAAAAAAAAAAAAAAAGCTAAGTGTAGAGTTACTTTATGAACCAGTAATCCTACTCCTAGGCTCACAACCAAGAGGATTGAAAGCATATGTTCACGCAAAGACATACCCATCTCTTTGTCAACTAACTAAATAAATATTTTTTTTAAATATAGGAGGGCTTGCCAGGCATGGTGATGCACACCTTTAATTCCAGCACTTGGGAGGCAGAGATGGGGGGGATCGCCATGAGTTCGAGGCCAGCCTAAAACTGCAGTGTATTACAGGTTAGTCTGAGCTAGAATGAGACTCTACTCAAAAAAAAACAAAAAAAATTACATATATATAGGTCTGGAGAGATGGCTTAGCACTTAAGGCACTTGCTGGCAATGCCAAAGGACCAGGTTTGATTGCCCAGTACCACCCTCATAAAACCAGATGCACAATGTGGCACGTGTGTTTAGAGTTCATTTGCAGTGGCTAGAGGCCCTGGTTTGGCCATTCTCTATCTGCCTCTCTTTCTCTCTCTCTCTCTAATAAATAAATAAAAATAGCAGAAAAAAAAAGAAATATATAAATATATACACATATACACACGCACGCTAAAGAGATGTCTTAGCAGTTAAGGGCACTTGTTTGCAAAGCAGCCCAGGTTCAGTTCCCCAGTACCTATATAAGCCAGATGTACACAATGGTGCACGTGTCTGGAATTTGTTTGCAGCAGCAAGAGGCTCTGATGTGCCCATCACTGTCTCTGTCTCTATCAAATAAGTAAAAATATGTTGGTTTTAAAGAAGGGAGTTGTAGCTGGGCATGGTGGCCCATGCCTTTAATCTGAGCACTCAGGAGGCCGAGGAAGGAGGATCTGTGTGTTCAAGGCCAGCCTGAGAGTATGTAGTGAATTCCAGGTCAGCCTGTGCTACAGAAAGACCCTACTTCAGAAAGAAAGGAAGGAAGGGGGCTGGAAGGATGGCTTAGTGGTTAAGACGTTTGCCTGCAAAGCCAAAGGACCAAGGTTCGATTCCCCAGGACCCATGTTAGCCAGATGCACAAGGGGGTGCACGCATCTGGAGTTCCTTTGCAGTGGCTGGGGCCCTGGAATGCCCATTTTCTTTCCCTCCCTCTCTCCCTCCCTCCCTCTTTCTCTGTCACATAAATAAATAAATACATAAATAAATAAATAAATATAAAATGCTTAATTAAAAAAAGAAAGAGGGCTGGAGAGATGGCTTAGCGGTTAAGCTCTCGCCTATGAAGCCTAAAGGCCCCGGTTCGAGGCTCGATTCCCCAGGACCCACGTTAGCCAGATGCACAAGGGGGTGCATGCGTCTGGAGTTTGTTTGCAGTGGCTGGAGCCCCTGGCACGGCCATTTTCTCTCTCTCTCTCTCTCTCTCTCTCTCTCTCTCTCTCTGTCTCTCCCCCTCTCTCCCTCTTTCCCTCTCTGTCACTCTCAAATAAATAAAAATAAACAAAAAATATTAAAAAAAAGAAAAAACAAAAAGGAAGGAAGTGAGGGAGGAAAGAAATTGTAGAGCCCAGGCATAGTGGTACACTCTTTTAATCCTAGCACTCCTGAGGCAGAGGTAGAAGGATCGCCATGAGTTCAAGGCCAGCCAGAGACTACATATTGAATTCCAGGTCAGTCTGGGCCAGAATGAGACCCTGCCTCAGAAAAATACAAAAAAAAAAAAAAAAAAATGGGGGGAGGAGGAATTATAGGGTCAGAGATACAGCTCAGTGGTAGACTATTGTCTAACATCCACAAAACCCTGGATTCCTTTCCTAGCACAATAAAAGTAATAAAAATAAAAGTTGGAGCCAGAGAAATGGCTTAGTGGTTGAGGTGTTTGCTTGTTAAGCCAAAGGACCCAGGTTTGATTCAC
Source organism: Dipus sagitta (assembly GCA_036346955.1). Classification (NCBI taxonomy): domain Eukaryota; kingdom Metazoa; phylum Chordata; class Mammalia; order Rodentia; family Dipodidae; genus Dipus; species Dipus sagitta. Next base: position 24,330,634 of record CM070789.1, on the reverse strand, counting down.
CAGGACCCACATAAGGCAGATACACAAGGGGCACATGCATCTGGAATTTGTTTGCAGTGGCTAGAGGCCCTGGCATGCCCATTCTCTCTCTGTCTGTCTCTCTTCTCTTCCCTTCCCTTCTCTCTCTCTCTCTCTCTCTCTTGGCTTACAAATAAATAAAAATTTAAAAATATGTTTTTTAAAAAATGGGGGCTACCAGGTGTGGTGGATCACCCCTATAATCCTAGCACTCAAGAGGCTGTGATCACTGTGAATTCCAAGCCAACTTGGGCTACAGTGAAGTCTTGCCTCAAAAAACAAACAATAGGGGCTGGAGGGATGGCTTAGCGGTTAAGGCGTTTGCCTATAAAGCCTAAGGACCCAGGTTCAACTCCCCAGTACCCATGTAAGCCAAATGCACAAGGTGGCACATGTGTCTAGCGTTCGTTTGCAGTGGCTGGAGGTCCTGGTGCGCCCATTCTCTCTCTCCCCCCCTTTTCCTATTTTTCTCCCTTTCAAATAAATAAAATAAAAATAATTGTTTTAAAAAATGATAGCTGCTGCATAGGACTGGGTTGGGGCTCATTGGTAAAGCACTTGCCAAGATCTGTGTGTATTCCAGTTACTGTTTCTCTCCCCAGGTATTGAAAACCTCCCGTTTGAATTGCAGAGAAACTTTCAGCTCATGAGGGACCTAGACCAAAGAACGGAGGGTATGTACGGAGCGATCAGTTCTTACATACAGTCATTTGTTTCTGTTTGCTGTCCATGTGGACTCTGGTGTAAGTGCGGTTCTCCCTCCAACCCACCCCGCTGCCCTGGTGTGCTGACGTCCCGGGTGAGCGCTCTACCACTGAGCCACTCCTCGCAATCCTGGAAAACTCTGTTTTATTCTCTTGGAATTCTGAAAAGAGATTATCAAGGGTCCTTGTTTCTATATCTGTTCCTGTATATCAAATGGAGTAGTGAGACAGTGTCTCAAAAAACCAGCTGGGCGTGGTGGCGCACACCTTTAATCCCAGCACTCGGGAGGCACAGGTAGGAGGATCGCTATGAGTTCGAGCCTGGACTACATAGTGAATTCCAGGTCAGCCTGGGCTAGGGTGAGACCCTACCTCAAAAAACAAAACAAAACAAAAAAATTTAAATTCAGACCCAGAGGCTGGGGAGATGGCTTAGTGGTAAGGTACCAGGAGCTTGCTTGCAAAGCCTGCTGGCCCAGGTTCAGTTCACCAGTACCCATGTAAAGCCCAATGCACAATATGGTGCAGACATCCTAAGTTTGTTTGCAGTGGCAAGAGGCTTTGTCACAACAACACTCTCACATACTCTTTCTGTCTTTTTCATTCTCTTTCAAATAAATAAAAACAAAAATATTTTTTGAAAAAATAAAGAATGAACAATTTCAAAGCAGGCCGTGGTGGCACATGCCTTTAATCCCGGCATTTGGGAAGTAGAGGTAGGAGGAGCACTGAATTTGAGGCCACCCTGGCACTGCATTAGTGAATCCCAGGTCAGTCTAGGCTACCCTACCTAGAAAAAAACAAAAAATAAAATAATTATAAAATTGGCCAGTTGTGGTGGCACACCCCTTTAATTCCAGCACTAGGGAGGCAGAGGTAGGAGGATCACCATGAGTTCACAGCCACCCTGAGACTTCATAGTGAATTCTAGGTCACTCTGGGCTAAAGCAAGCCCCTACCTTGAACCCCCCCCCCCAAAAAAAAAAAGATAAAATTTCAGGGCTGGAGAGATGGAGGCCAGGTACACATGGTGGTGCATGCATCTGGAGTTTGCAGGGGCTAGAGTGGCATGCCCATTTTCTCTCTCTCTCTCTCTCTGTCTCTTAAATAAATAAATGGGGAAAAATAGATACAAGTAATAATTTCAGACAGAGCACTCCAGAGGCTGGGAAAGTTTTTTGTTTTTGTTTTTCGAGGTAGGGTCTCACTCTAGCTCAGGCTAACCTGGAATTCACTATGGAGTTTCAAGGTGGCCTCAAACTCACAGTGATCGTCCTACCTCTCTGCCTCCTGAGTGCTGGGATTAAAGGCGTGTGCCACCATGCTCGGCTTGCGACAGAACTTTCAGTTCAGGGCTGGAGAGATGGCTTAGCAGTTAATGTGCTGCTTGCTTGCAAACCCAAAGGACCTTGGCTCAATTGCCCAGGACCCACGTAAGCCAGATGCACAAGGTGGTACATGCATCTGGAGTTCGTTTGCAGTGATTGGAGGCCCTGGTGCACCCATTCTCTCTCTCTCAAATTAAAAAAAAAAAAAAAAGAACTTTTAGTTCAAGGACAGCCTGAGCCCTAATAGTAAGACCCCGTCTCAAGAAGAGAAAGTGAGAGAATGAGAGCCAGGTGTGGTGGCACACACCTTTAATCCCACTACTCAGGAAGCAAAGGTAGGAGGATTGCTGTGGATTTGAGGCCAGCCTGGGAGTATAAGATGAGTCCCAGATGATGAGCCTGGGCCAAAATGAGACCCTGCCTTGGAAAAATAACAAAATAATAATAATAATAGAAAGGAAGAAGGGAGGGAGGGAGCGGAGAGAAGAGAGGACGAGAGGAGTCGAGATGAGACATGAGGACATCTGGAAGCCAGATAGCAGTAACCCAGCCTGGTTTGCAGCAGACAGAAACTGAGGATGCTTTTAAGACAAGAAGCAAGGTGGCTTTGGGACAGACTACACGAGTTAAGCAGCAGCAAGCCCTACAAAGCAGCACCTTGAGATATCAGCGAAAGTATACTTCATATTAATGTGCTGCGTGCACAGGGAACACCCAGAGTGCTGCAGTGGTTTATGTTACAGTCCTCAGAGCCATGTTTTGCTCACTTGAACACACCTTTAAAAATGTCGGGCTGGAGAGATGGCTTAGCGGTTAACAGCTTGCCTGTGAAGCCTAAGGACCCCGGTTTGAGGCTCAATTCCCCAGGACCCACGTTAGCCATATGCACAAGGGGGCGCACGCGTCTAGAGTTCATTTTCAGTGGCTGGAGGCCCTGGCGCACCCATTCTCTCTCTTTCTCTCTCTCTGCCTCTTTCTCTCTCTCTGTCTGTCACTCTCAAATAAATAAATGAAAATTAAAAAATAAAATAAAAATGTCTCCAGGCCGGGCATGGTGGCGCACGCCTTTAATCCCAGCACTTGGGAGGCAGAGGTGGGAGGATCCCAGTGAGTTCAAGGCCACCCTGAGACTCCATAGTGAATTCCATGTCAGCCTGGGCTAGAGTGAGACTCTACCTCGGAAAAAAAAAAAGTCTCCAGATGAGCCGGGCATGGTGGTGCCTTTAATCCCAGCACTTCAGAGGCTGAGGTAGGAGGATCGCTGTGAGTTCGAGGCTACCCTGCGACTACAGGTCAGCCTGGACTAGAGTGAGACTCTACCTTAAAAAAAAAAAAAAAAAAAAAGCTGTGCGTGATGTCGCATGCCTTTAATTCCAGCACTTGGGAGACAGAGGTAGGAGGATCGCCGTGAGTTCGAGGGCACCCTGAGATTACATAGTGAATTCCAGGTCAGCCTGGGCTAGAGTAAGACCCTACCTCAGTCTCAGGGTGGCCTCGAACTCACAGCTATCCTCCTACCTCAGCTTCCCAAGCGCTGGGATTAAAGGCGTGTGCCACCATCTCCTGCGCAAGGTTTTTGTTTGTTTGTTTGTTTGTTTTTCTGATTTATTTGAGAGAGTGAGAATGGGCACGCCAGGGCCTCCAGCCACTGCAAACGAACTCCAGACGCATGTGCCACCATGTGCATCCGGCTTACATGGGACTTAGAGAATCAAACCTGGCTCCTTAGGCTTCACAGGCCAGCGCCTTAACCACTAAGCCATCTCTCCAGCCCAGCCGGAAGGTTTCGATGGTCACTGGAAAAGGTCCAAAGAAAAGAGAAAGAAGTATGCTTCGTCCAGCCACGCCCAGGCCGTCGTGACCGGGGCTCTGTCTCTCTTATAGACCTGAAGGCCGAAATCGACAAGTTGGCCACAGAATACATGAGCAGCGCCCGCAGCCTGAGCTCGGAGGAGAAACTGGCCCTTCTCAGACAGATCCAGGAGGCCTACGGCAAGTGCAAGGAGTTTGGTGACGACAAGGTGCAGCTTGCCATGCAGACCTATGAGATGGTATGGCCCTGTCTGTGGCTCGCCACCTACCTCCATCCGGTCCTCGCGGGTCGTCCGCCTGAGGACGGGTTGCCCTCCGTGTCCTCAAGGCGCCGCCTTGGCCCGCGTTCTCTCGTGGGAACCAGCCTCGTAGCTCGCCCTCCCTTCTTCCTTTCCCTACAGGTGGACAAACACATTAGGCGACTAGACACAGACTTGGCTCGTTTTGAGGCTGATCTGAAGGAGAAACAGATGGAGTCGAGTGACTATGACAGCTCTTCCAGCAAAGGCAAAAAGAGTGAGGAGGAGGGTGGGGCTGTGTGAGGAGGTTGAGGACTCAGAGGGAGAAGAGGCCAGCTTTGCACTTGCTGTGAGGGAGCGACGAGAGCTTGGGAGTGGAATAAAGAGGACTTAACCCATCTTTCTGTCTCTGCCTTCTGGCTGCCCCTTCCCCCTAGAAGGCAGGACTCAGAAGGAGAAGAAAGCTGCCCGGGCCCGTTCCAAAGGGAAGAACTCCGACGAAGAGGCCCCTAAGGCCGCCCAGAAGAAGTTAAAACTTGTGCGCACGTGAGTGTGTCCGAGGACACTCCACCCTCGCCCAGCGCGGCCGCATGCCACTCGCGTGTCTTGTGTGCTGGTAACCTTACCATGGCCGGACCTGCTAGAGAGGAGACGTCACGAGTCCTTTGTCCCGCCAGGACGCCCTCTTGCCATCGCCGAGGGCTCAGCCTCTGGCTTCCCTTCCTGCCCCATGACACTTTCTCTTCCTCTTGGCATGCAGAAGTCCTGAGTATGGAATGCCCTCAGTGACCTTTGGCAGTGTCCACCCCTCTGATGTGTTGGATATGCCTGTGGATCCCAACGAACCCACATATTGCCTTTGTCACCAGGTCTCCTATGGAGAGATGATTGGCTGTGACAATCCAGATGTGAGAGCCCTTTTGCCTCAGGATGGGGAGAGGCTCCGGGGGGCTTAGGGAGAGGGCTCACGAGGGAGGCGAGGTGTGGGTGAAGAGAGGGACTTCAGAACAGGAGGGTGGATGGAGCTGGGTGACTTTGCCTTTTCCAAAGGGATGGAAGAAAGGGACAGTCCTCAGGAGTCCTGTCGAGGGACTTGCTGTGCCCGCCCAGGCTCCTGAGTGCTACGTTTTCTATCTTCTTCCTTCTCCAGTGTTCCATCGAGTGGTTCCATTTTGCTTGTGTGGGGCTGACAACAAAACCTCGAGGGAAATGGTAAGTGACAGCGGTGGCGGGAGCCGGACAGTCCTGAGGCCGGGTGTCAAAGGACGCTCTCCCTTCTTACTTTCTCCCTGCCCTGCTCTTTCATGTTTTCTAGGTTTTGCCCACGCTGCTCCCAAGAACGAAAGAAGAAATAGATGGGGGCCTTGTATTCCATCACAGATTCGCCCACATCCCCTGAGCTGGGCTGGTGGGCAGAGAAAGGCCTGTGCTGGGGCGTGGGGGTGCAGGGAGATGTGGATGGTGTCGTACGGTCACCCCTTCTCCCGCCCCTCGCTCCCGGTGCTGAGGTTGCACCCACACCCTGGCGGGGAGGGTGCTGCCTGCCGCCACTGCTGGTGTGACCTCTCGTTCCTCTCTCTCCTCCACAGGGACATGATCTTGCCCACTGTCCTTGTGCCTCCATGCTGAGGTTGGTGCTGTCTGAGAGGGAGTTCGCTCCATCCCCTTGCTTTGTATTTAAGGACTGAGGCAGTAGACTAGGCTGTTTCTCCAGCCTCCTTCATCCTCCCTCCTCCGCCTAGTGGAGGGCGACACGGATGAACTTTCTTCCACATTCTCTGTTTCCTCATGGCGAGGTATCTCCTAGATCATTTGGGCTCTAGCCGAGCTAAAGGAGCACCCCTTCTTCTGTGCCAAGGGGATTCATCCTGGCCTTGAATGGGAGAGGGGATCAGGTGAAACAACAGATTACTCACATGTAAAAGGAGCTTGGGTAGGCAAATAAAACTGTACATGTTGGCCTGCTGTGTTTATTGTAGAGACGCTGTTTTGGGACATGGTTCTAAGCATTCCTTTTGTATCCTCTGGCTCCTATGAGAGGAGGGAGAGATGGCTTGCCAGAAGTAGAACAAGACATGAAACCCAAAGTGGTACCTGTGCGTTGGCATCCAAACCTTCTCCAACTGCAGGGGTGCCTCAGACCTAGGGTCACGGAACTTTGTAAATTATGCGTATGTTACCCATGAAACACACCTTTCGCTTAATTTCCAATAAATCATGTATTTGTGTTATTTTTGTGTGCTATGACACTATTAGCTTGATTTTTTATTTGAAAATAAATACTTTCTTCCCAAACTTCACTGGATTGTGTGGCTTATCTCGCTCTTGGAAATAACTTCCTTGGATCACAGAGCCATCCTTATACCTGGGTGCACCCTGGACAACCCTGCTTTCAATTTCTTTTCTTTTTCTTTTTTTGAAATTTATTTTTTTATTCATAGCTTCCGTAATTATAGACAATAACCCATGGTAATTCCCTCCCTCCCCCGACTTTCCCCTTTGAAACTGCATTCTCCATCGTCTCCCATCCCCCTCTCAATCAGTCTCTCTTTCTTTTATTTTGATGTCATGATATTTTCTCCAATTATGATGGTCTTGTGTAGGTAGTGCCAGGCACTGAGAGGTCATGGATATCCAGGCCATTTTGTGTCTGGAGGAGCACGTTGTAAGGAGTCCTACCCTTCCTTTGACTCTTATATTCTTTCTGCCACCTCTTCCACAATAGACCCTGAGTCAAGAGAAGCACTTACTGGGCAGTTTGATGAGCATAGTATATGCATTTAGCCAGACAGCAGCAGATGTTACACCCCTAGGGCTCATGACTACCCCTGTTGTAGGTTTTCAGTATCAGGGATGTATTTCCTCCCATGGAGCGGGCCTCCAGTCCAATTAGAGGGCAGTTGGTTTCCCCCATAAGAGATGTGCCACTATTGCACCCGTTGGCTCATTTGGCATGGTTGGCCAAATTTAAGGCTTGCAGTGTCCACTGTTGAATATCTTCACTGGTGATTTCTCTCTCTCCCATTGAACTGCATGCAGAATGGCTTCTTCCAGATTTCTGTCAGCTGGTCTACATGGAGGAGGTTTTCAGCTCAGTTCCAGCAGGATTTCTCAGTGACCTTGCAGCCCAAGTATATGGAGTCTTCAGCAATAGGGTCTTACCATCTCTTCCTGTGGGAAACCAAGGGCTTTGACAATGGCCTGTAACGTTTTGGGGAGCATCAGGGACCTCCCTGGCCAACAACTCACTGGAAGGTAGCCCATCCCCTGGCACTGAAAAATTTCTAATAACTGTCTGTGGCTTCTGGGTCCTGCTCCCATTTTCTCTCTAGGCCTGTTTCTTACCTGGAGCCGCAGGTCTCCTCGAGGCCCCGCCCCGCCCGCCTTGGCCCCGCCCCTCTGTGACGTGGGCCGCATCTCCGTTGGAGGCTGCTCTGGCTCGGTCGGTCGCGGGTCTTGCAGGGACCATGAAGACTGCAGCTTCTTTCTCCCGCTTCCTTCTCCCCGTCCTGAAGGGTGAGAAGGCCCACCCGGCCCAGGAGCCCCGCTAGCTCAGGTCGCGGCTCCCTCCGCCGAGCTCCTTTTTGGGGTTCAGAGACCGTTCTCCCGGCTCTCCCTTTGGGGTGCGCCCCTGGCTTCTGAGAAGCTGGACATTAGCCTCTACCCAGAACCCTAATTTATTTATTTCGACGTAGGGTCTCACTCTAGCCCAGGCTGACCTGGAATTCACTATGTCGTCTCAGGGTGGCCTCGAACTCACGGCGATCCTCCCACCTGTACCTCCCGAGTTTTTTTTGTTTTTGATTTTTTTGTTTTGTTTGTTTGTTTTGGGGGGGTGTCCCTCTTAATTTTTATTTTATTTATTTGAGAGAGAGAAAGAGGCAGAGAGAAATGGACGTGCCAGGGCCTCCAGCCACTGCAAACGAACTCCAGACGCATAAGCCACCTTGTGCGTCTGGCTTACGTGGGTCCTGGGGAATCCAACCTGGGTCCTCTGACTTGGCAGGCAAGCGCCTTAACCGCTAAGCCGTCCCTCCCAGCTGCCCACCTCCCCCAGAACCCTCTTAACTGACCATCAGGCACCAGCTGCCTGGGACTCTCCAAACCCCCTAGTCGTAGTTCATGTGGAGTTCCCCTTGCCAGTGTAGCTCTGCCCACTGGGCCCGAGCGTTTTGGGGGTCCATGCATCCGTCCGTGTGTCTGTCTGTCGCTCGCCCCGCAGTGTTGCTCCTGCCGCTGATGCGTGCCCCAGCCGAAGACTCGACTTCGGCCTCCACCCCGGGCAGCCCGCTCTCCCCCACGGAGTACGAGCGCTTCTTCGCCCTGCTGACCCCAACCTGGAAGGCGGAGACCACTTGCCGGCTCCGCGCCACGCACGGCTGCAGGAACCCCACTCTCGTCCAGCTAGACCAATATGAAAACCACGGCTTGGTTCCAGATGGTGAGGGCCAGAGCAGAGGAAAAGCTGAGGCACCTAAGGTCCACCCGGGGCTCCGGGTGGAAGAGCCCAGTACTCATCTGAGCCTGGGGGGGCGGCTGTGGCTGAGACCTCGCTCAGAGCCTGGCCTCCCACCATCACCCTCGGTCACCCTGGCCTGCCTGTGTCCACCCTTCTCCATGGACCCCTGCCTTTGCAGGTGCTGTCTGCTCTGACCTTCCTTATGCTTCCTGGTTTGAGTCCTTCTGCCAGTTTGCCCAGTACCGTTGCTCCAACCACGTGTACTACGCCAAGGTGAGGCCTGGAGGAAAGACTGGATCTGGCCCCCTTCCATTTCTTCCAATAGGCCAGTGATTTTATTGAAATCGGATGTGAGAGAGTAAAGACAGGAATGTGGACCAAACAGACACCCTTTCTCCATACTAGAGGGTCCCTGCCCTGGAACGATGAGAGATGCAGAATGTGGGGGAAGGGGTCTGAGGAGCCCACCCTGCCCTGGGGGAGCCGGAGAGGCCTGCCTGCCCTCTGGAAAGGCATTTCCTTGCTCCCCCTTTTCCCTGCAGAGAGTCCGGTGCTCCCAGCCAGTCTCTATTCTGTCACCTAATACTCTCAAGGAGGCGGACACTACAGCAGAGTCCCTGTCCACCACCATGGCCTCCTCCACTGCATCGCATGTCACAGGTGAGACCGCCTATCATGGGGAGACCCAATTCCCAGAGCCCAGGTTTTAAGGGAGGCCTTGGGGAGAGGAAAGGAGAAGAGGATGGGGGAGGAGGGATCTGAGTGGGGGCTCTCCTCCCCTGTCCCCGCCTCTCCTGACACTGCTTGGGGTCTTGCCTGAATACGTTTTTCCTAGTTTCAAAGGCATTTCAACCTTGAAAGCCGTCTGTGCTTTCTTTTTTCTTTTTATTTATTTATTTGACAGAGAAAGAGGCGGGTGGGGGGGGGTCCGGGGAGCGGGGAGAGAATGGGCATGCCAGGGCTTCCAGCCACTGCAAACAAACTCCAGACACTTGCTTGCGTGTCCTTGTGCATCTGACTAACGTGGGTTCTGGGCAATCGAACCTGGGTCCTTTGGCTTTGCAGGCAAATGCCTTAACTGCTAAGCCAGCCCTCCAGCCCAGCCTTCTGGGCTTTCTATAAGTTAGTGCCTTCATTTGCTAGCTACTCAGGAAATGTTGTACTGTCTATGTAAAAGGACAAAAAGTAACATTTGATCTGGAAATTAGGACAAGAGCACTTAGGAGGCAGGTGGGAAAGTGATGCATTCCAACACTACATTGGCCGTTGTAATATTCTTCCATTTTGCTTTGTTTTGTTTTGTTTTTTAATTTTTAATTATTTATTTGAGAGAAAGAAGCAAATAAAGAGAAAAGAGGAAGAGAATATCTATGACAATACAAACTGCAGACACATGCGCCACCATGTGCATCTGTCTGGCTTTACATGGGTATTGGGGAATTGAATACGGGGTCCTTTGGCTTTACAGGCAAGTGCCTTAACCTGTAAGCCATCTCTCCAGCCCGCTTTCTTAAAAAAAAAAAAAGGGGGGGGGCTGGAGAGATGGCTTAGCGGATAAGCGCTTGCCTGTGAGGCCTAAGGACCCCAGTTCGAGGCTCTATTCCCCAGGACCCACGTAAGCCAGATGCACAAGGTGGCGCATGCATCTAGAGTTCGTTTGCAGTGGCTGGAGGCCCTGGTGCGCCTCTCTCTCTCCCTCTCTCTCTCTCTCTCTCTCTCTTTCTTTGTCTGTCTATCTGTTGCTCTCAAATAAATAAATAAAAATAAACAAAAATTTTTTTTAAAAAAAGCCAGGTGTGGTGGCGCACGCCTTTAATCCCAACACTCGGGTGGCAGAGGTAGGAGTATCATTGAGAGTTCAAGGCCACCCTGAGACTACCGAGTGAATTCCAGGTCAACCTGAGCTAGAGCAAGACCCTACCTCAAAAAGAAAAAAAAAAAAGCCTTTATTCATTTATTTATTTGAGAGAGACTCCGAGAAAGAGGCGGGGCGGGGGCAGAGAAGGGGCACGCCAGGGCCTTTAGTCATTGCAAACGAATTCCAAACGCATGCGCCATTTTGTGCATCTGGCTTTACACGGGTACTGGGGAATGGAACCCAGGTCCTTAGGCTTTGCAGGCAAGCGCCTTAACCACGGAGCCATCTCTGCAGCCTCGCCTTCTCCTTCTTCATCCCTCCTAACCCTCACTACAGCCACCGATCGGCAGGCCTTCCAGCCATGGCCTGAGAGGCTAAACAACAACGTGGAGGAGCTGCTTCAGTCGTCCCTGTCCCTGGCAGGCCAGGAGCAACCCGAGTCACAAGTCGGGACAGGACCAGGGACCAAAGGAACAAAGCAAACAGCACAGGCAGGAGGAGGGGCAGGAGCAAGAGGAGCAGGAGGAGGAGCAGGAGGAGGGGCAGGGGACGGAGGAGACCCTTGAGTCTATGGCGAGCCTGCAGACCGACGCGGAGCGCAGGTTCCTGTCGGAGTCTCTGTCTTCAAGCCCTTCCTCCTTCACGCCCCGGATCCGAGAAGTGGACTCTGCTCCGACGATGATGGAGAATATCCAGGACCTCATTCGCTCTGCCCAGGAAATGGACGAAATGAACGGGCTGTACAATGAGTACGCCTCCTGGAGAACCCAGAACACCGCCGGCAGGTACGCCCAGTTGTGACTTCCCTCACAGGCGCTGTCGTCCCGATCGCAGGCCTGAGAGCTTTCGGAGAAGCCCGCTTTTGTAGCTTGAGCCTCCATTCCCACCCAGACTTGCTTGGGCTCCAGGCACAGATGGAAATGGTGGGCCTTGCCTTTTCTGTGCCCATTATTGGGTTAAGTTGTTTTTATTTGCCTGTTTTTGTTTTGTTTTGTTTTTCAAGGTAGGGTCTCGCTCTAGCCTGGGCTGACCTGGAATTGACTCTCTAGTCTCAGGGTGGCCTCGAACTCATGACCATCCTCCTACCTCTGCCTCCCGAGTGCTGGGATTAAAGGCGTGTGCCACCGCGGCTGGCTGGGTTAGAGATGCGTATTCTTTAGGTGATGGCGTACACTGTGCCCTTAACCTAGAGCTTCCAGCCTTGGCTTCTGGTCTTGTCTCTGCTCCTCTAAAACATTAATCCTGTTTTTCTGGACCTCAGTTCCTCATTATTTATTTACTTATTTATTTGAGAGAAAGAAAGAGAGAGACAGAGAGAGAGAGAGAATGGGTGCGCCAGGACCTCCAGCCACTGCAAATGAACTCCAGACGCATGCGCCCCCTTGTGCATCTGGCTTGCGTGGGTCCTGGGGAATCGAACCAGGCTCCTTTGGCTTTGCAGGCAAACACCTTAACCGCTAAGCCATCTCTCCAGCCCAGCTCCTCATTTGTGTTTCGTGTGTGTGTGTGTGTGTGTGCGTGTATTTTGTTTGTTTGTTTTTCAAGGTAGGATCTCCCTCTAGCTCAGACTGACCTGGAATTCACTCTGTAGTCTCAGGGTGGCCTCGAACTCACGATCCTCCTACCTCTGCCTCCCGAGTGTTGGGATTAAAGGTCTGTGCCACCACACCCGGCTTTCATTTCCTCATTTGTGAAAGGAGGCAGTTGGTCAAAAAGGCTCTTGGGCTCCACACTGAAGGCCTTCTGCTAAACATATTGAATGTGTGTGACCAAGTCCAGCTTCTCAGCAGAGGGTAGAGAGTGGATAGGCCCCAGTGCCCTGGCCCACCCTCACCGGTCAGTACTGTCTTCTTGCAGCCTCCTGCAGTTGCCCCACAAGGAGACCCTGCTGGTGTTGTGCTACTCCATTCTAGAGAACACCTGCCCCATAACCCCTACAGCCAAAGCCTGGAGCTACATGGAGGAAGAGATGCTTGGCTTCGGCAAATCGGTATGCCCGCCATGAAACGTGACGGATACATGCCCCTGGGCACCTCCTGGGTTTGGCTCTGTGTGAGCTATGGGTGGCAGGCTTGGATAAGGAAAGCGTGAGGAGAGATTCACTGGAAGAACATCTTCAGCTCATCTTGGAGGAAGGCTCAAAACCTAGTCTGGGGCTGCAGAGATGGCTCAGCATTAAGGTGCTTGCTTACAGAGCCTCGTGGCTGGGGGTTCAGTTCTCCAGGACCCACGTAAAGCCAGCTGCACAAAATGGCACATGCATCTGGACTTTGCTTGCAGTGGCAAGAGGCCCTGGTGCATCAATTCTCTCTCTCTCTCTCTGCATGCAAATAAGTAAATAAAATATTTTTAGCTAGGCGTGGTGGCGCTCACCTTTAATCCCAGCACTCCAGAGGCAGAGGTAGGATCTCTGTGAGTTCAAGGCCACCCTGAGACTACATAGTGAATTCCAGGTCAGCCTGGGCTAGAGTGAGACCCTACCTCAAAGAAGAAGGGGAAGAAGGAGAAAAACATTTTTAAAAATCTAGTCTTTACCGGGCGTGGTGGCTCACGCCTTTAATCCCAGCACTTGGGAGGCAGAGGTAGGAGGATCGCTGTGAGTTCAAGGCCATCCTGAGACTACATAGTGAATTCCAGGTTAGCCTGGGCTAGAGCGAGACCCTGCCTTGGAAGAAAAAAAACAAAAACAAAAACACCCAGTCTGGAATCCAGTCCACTCTTGAATGCATCCTTTAGCCCTCAAATCCCATTCAGCATCATCGGTGCCTAGCTGAGCCTTGGCTGCAGCGCTCTCTTCTCCTTCTTCTTCTTCTCCTCCTCCTCCTCCTCCTCCTCCTTCTCCTCCTTCTCCTCCTTCTCCTCCTTCTTCTCCTCCTTCTCCTTCTCCTTCTTCTCCTTCTCCTTCTTCTCCTTCTTTTTCTCCTTCTTCTCCTCCTCCTTCTTCTCCTTCTCCTCCTCCTCCTCTCCCTCCCCCTCCTCCTCCTCCTTTTTCTTCTTTTTCCCAGAAGGTTCAAAGAACCCATTCCAGATGAGTTTTCTGCTACAGGCCTATAGTTCTAGCTACTTGGGAGGCTGAAGTGGGAGAGTCACAGGTTTACCAGTGTGGGCTACAGAGTGAGTTAAAGGCCAAGCAGGCAATTTAGTGAGATCCTGTCGCAAAATTGAAAAGGCAGTAAGAGGGCTGGGGACGTACCTTAGTGTGGAGCACTTGCCTAGCATGTAGAAGGGGCTATTTTCAATCTCCAGAACCACACAGACAAAGGAAAAACGGCCCATTCCAGAGCATCTGGAAAGAGATTCCAGTGTCAGTGTGTCCTTCACACCTAGTAAGCCTGTCCGAGGAGTTTGTCCTTGAGTGTTGTTTTGTTGTCTTCGTTTCTGACAGGACCTCTTCTGTACCCAGGATGGTCTGAAATTGCTATGTGGCCCAGGCTAATCTTAAACTCCTGATACCTTCCAAGTGCTGGGATTACAGTCATGAAGCACCACACCTGGCTGTTTTGAATTATTGTTGCCTTCCCCCCCCCACCCCCGGGGAAGGGTCTTGCTCTAGCCCAGGCTGACCTAAAATTCACTATGTAGTCTCAGGTTGGCCTTGAACTCGTAGTGATCCTCCTACCTCTGTCTCCTGAGTGCTGGGATGAAAGGTGTGTAACACCACACCCGGCTAATTGTTGCTTTTCTTAGACAGTGTTTGGCAGGCTGGTCCCAAATTTATGATCTGCCTGCAAAAATTAGTATTCTCATTAGCAGAAGAGAGGTCATGTGTCCTCTTCAGATAGTAAGTGGGGTGATTACAGGTCACCCAATAATAGATGCCCATCTGTCCCTTGGCAAGAAGAATTTGGAGCTTGGAGGGAGAAATCAGAGCTGGTGATAAAGATGTGCATGTCACCTATGGGCGGATGAAGGTCGCCTAGGAGCAGAGAACCCACCCAGAAAGAGAAAGAAGAAGGAACTGGGGCAAGGTCCCTACGGAATACGTGGGGAAGATGGCAGGCAGAAAGGCCAGGAACCTGGCAAAGGGGCCTCGAGACCAAAACATCCTGTTGACAGCTCTGGAGGGCTGATGCAAGGGCGAAGGCAGCCGGCCAAGGCTCAGCCTCCCCCACTCCCACCCCAGGTCTGTGACAGCCTTGGACGGCGGCACACTCCTACCTGTCCGCTGTGTGCGTTCTGCTCCCTGAAGCTGGAGCAGTGCCACTCAGAGAACAACCTGCAACGGCAGCAGTGCGACACTTCCCACAGGATTCCCTTCATCAGCCCCTTGCTTTCAGCCCAGAGCATGTCCGTTGGTACCCAGGTACCTAGATGAGCAGCCCGCGGTGGGGGAGGCCAAAGGGGCCAGGGGAGGGGGCGGGGCGGGGGGGGCACGCATCTCACCTGTCTCCCGTGCACAGGTGGGGCCCCGAGAAAGGGGCCGCTTCTACGGGCTAGACATGTATGGCGGGCTCCGCATGGACTTCTGGTGTGCCCGGCTGGCCACAAAGGGCTGCGACGATGTCCGAGTCTCCAGCTGGCTGAAGACTGAATTTCTTAGTTTCCAGGATGGAGACTTTCCAACCAAGGTCAGACCTCTCCGCTCTGTCCACAAGGTCCTTCTGGGTACTTGTTCTAGGTGGCCCTAGGGTGAGGAAGGAGCTTGGGCCCTGGCTTTGAGACCCAGTCTTTTTTTTTAAAAAAATATTTTTTGTTTATTTTATTTATTTATTTGAGAGCAACAGAGAGAGAGAGAGAGAGAGAAAAAGAGGCAGAGAGAGAGAGAGAGAATGGGCACACCAGGGCCTCCAGCCACTACAAACGAACTCCAGACGCATGTGCCCCCTTGTGCATCTGGCTAACGTGGGTCCTGGGGAGTCGAGCCTTGAACCAGGGTCCTTGGGCTTCACAGGCAAGCGCTTAACCGCTAAAGCCATCTCTCCAGCCCTGAGACCCAGTCTTTAGGGAACTTCCTGCCATTCTCCAAAAGACCATCTCATACTCCTCCCTAAGTAGAGCAGGATCACATTTGACAAAGCAGTAGGAGCCCTACTAGGTGAGAAAGTTCCAGAATGGGACTCAGGAGATGGAGATAGAGTTTCTGGTCCCAGCTCTGCTAATCAACTTGCTGAGTGGCTTTGGTCAGGTCGCTGCCCACTCTAGGCCAAAGTTATACTCAGCACTGCAATAAAAGACTAGGTGAGAAAAAGAAGAAAAAGACTAGGTGTGCGGGCTGGAGAGGTGGCTTAGTGGTTAAGGTGCTTGCCTATGAAGCCTAAAGACCCAGGTTCGATTCCTAGTACCCATGTAATCTAGAGGCCCTGGGTCACTCATTCTCTCTCTTTCTCTTTCTGTATATATATAAATCTTCCTCTTTCAAGTAAATTAAAAAAAAAATTTTTAAAGACTAGATGCTGCCCAGCCCTATGATAAACACTTCCCTGCCCCAGCCTTCTTCCTCCCAGTACTTTTATTTGTTTATTTATTTATTTGAGAGAGAGAAAGAGGCACACAGAGAGAGAAAGAGAGAGAGAATGGGCACGCCAGGGCCTCCAGCCACTGCAAAGGAACTCCAGACGCGTGCGCCCCCTTGTGCATCTGGCTCATGTGGGTCCTGGAGAGTCGAACCGGAATCCTTTGGCTTTGCCATCTCTCCAGCCCCCCCCTTTTTAAAATGGTGCTAGAGGTCTCGGTACTAGGTGGCAAGATCTTGGCCAGTGAACTGCACATGCACCCCATGTTCTGGGCCCTTAACCCCCCTCCATTCCCATTCCTTACTTTTCCCAGCAAGCTGACCAACAGGGAAGGTGCTGCTAACTCTGCCTGCCTCCTGGATGCTTCCCAGGGACGCCCGGCTAAGGGAGGGAGAGAGAGGACAGAGGGAACAGAGGCCCGTTCCTCACAGACGAGGGACAGTGAGGAGCACCCCAGGCGTACAAAGTCCGGCTCTCTTAGGGTCCTCTCCTGCCCTCCCCTGGCATGCCATTGCCCATACAGTGGGGCTTGGCATCCTGTCATGATTCTGATACCCTCTGTCTACCCCGTCCTGGCTTCTGGTGCAGGTTTGTGACACAGACTATGTCCAGTACCCAAACTACTGCTCCTTCAAGAGTCAACAGTGTCTGATGAAAAACAGGAACCGGAAGGTGAGCCTTTGCCCTGCCTGCCTACCTCTCCCTACCAGCCCCTTAGCCACCGTGGGCTGATCGACCTAAGCCCCTTTCTTCTAGAAGCTAGGCTAGGGGGTGTGCAGTTCCCTGCTTGAGCAACCTCCTCCACTCTCCAGCCCTGGAGTGATCCAGGCCTCCTTAAGCGTGAGCAGGCTGGGGAGCCTCTTGCAGATAAGGGGGACGGGCCCCCGAGTAGTACACCTCAAGGAGAAGCCTCTGCTGGCCTGGGAACTGAATGCTGACTCTCCAGTCTGGCCTCCTGGTCTTGTTCTTAGTCACCAGGCGGCCTAGGATAAGTCACTTCCCCTCAGTCTCAGCCTGGTCACTTCCTAAATAAGGAGGTTGGGCTTCTTAACCCCTTCCCCCCCCTCCCCGCCCTGTCTCCTCCTCCTCTCTCCTGTCCACCCCTGATTGTCTTGGGGCTCTGACGTCCTGGCATGCTCTGGTGTCGCATCTGTGACGCAGACCTCATGCACACCCTCTGTAGGTGTCCCGCATGCGATGTCTGAAGAACGAGACCTACAGCGTGTTGACCCCGGCTAAAAGCGAGGACATTGTTCTCCGTTGGAGCCAGGAGTTCAGCACCTTGACTATGGGCCATTTAGGATGAGCCTGGGGATCTGGGCTGTCCCCATCCCGGCCCGACCTTTCTTTCCACCTCCGCCAATTGCTCCTGGATCTCACCTGTCAGCTGGGCTTCCCAGGTGCCCCTCATGGGTCTCTTACCAGGCCCCAACTCACATTTTTCTGGGGTTAGGGCAGCGGTCCCAGAGAGGTCTGTAATGGAAGTGCCATCCACCTAGAAGATTATCTTTACATAAAATATTTCTTTTCAGTCTGGGTGGTCTGTTTTGGTTTGATCCCCATCCTCCAATATCGCCACTTGGCTCCCAGGCAATCTACCCCCAGCCCGTGAATTGTAGGGACCCATGTGCAATGAGAGAAGCTTGTGGGAACAGCACCCAGGGACAAAAACCACCTGCCGGCGGAAGCAGCCAGACCCCAGCAGCCAGGGAGTTGGAGTGAAGAGGACCCTGACTGGGGCCTCGGGTTACGTGGGCCATGGAGGGCATGCAGATGTGCGTTTCTGAATCTCTCAGTAAGCTGAGATCTGAGTGTGGGATTCTCATGAAGGGCATGCAGATCTGCTTTTTTAAAAAATTAATTTTTTTGGTTTTTCGAGGTAGGTTCACTCTACCTATGTCTATTCTATGTCTAGAGTGACATGGAACTCACTCTGTGTTCTCAGGGTGGCCTCCAACTCACAGCGATCCTCCTACCTCTGCCTCCCGAGTTCTGGGATTAAAGGCATGTGACACCGTGCCCGGCTTCAGATCTGCACTTCTGAATCTCTCAGTAAGCTGAGATCTGAGAGTGGGATTCTCAAGGCCAGAGCCCGAGACTGTGCTCAGGGGTTAAACTCCAGAAAGTAGGACATAGCTTGCACTTTACTGTCAGGAGGGAGGGAACTGAACTAGTCTGGAGCTCAGAAGCCCTTGACAACGTATAGATTTGCTAGACAACTTGAACGACAAGGGGTGGCATCTTGACAATACACACAGAAATGTCACTTCAGGGACGTGGTGGCGCACACCTTTAATCCCAGCACTCGGGAGGCAGAAGTAGGAGGATCGCTGTGAGTTCAAGGCCACCCTGAGACTACAGAGTGAATTCCAGGTCAGCCTGGGCTAGAGTGAGACCCTACCTCGAAAAACCAAAAAAACAAACAAACAAGCCCTGGAGTTTGGGAATATAGCGTAGTTGGTAGAGTGCTTGCTGAGCACATATGAAGGCCTGGATTTCATCCCAGTTACAACGTAATACCAGGATCCCATACCTATAATCAGAAACTCAAGTTCATTCATCTGATACATGGTGAGTTTGAGGCCATCCTGGGATACATGAGATCCTGTCTCAAAAATTTAATTCTGGAAGCCGGGCATGGTGGCGCACGCCTTTAATCCCAGCACTCGGGAGGCAGAGGTAGGAGGATCGCCGTGAGTTCGAGGCCACCCTGAGACTCCATAGTGAATTCCAGGTCAGCCTGGGCTAGAGTGAGACCCTACCTCGAAAAAAAAAAAAATTAATTCTGGGGCTGCGACACTACCTACACAAGACCATCGTAAGAGTCGAGGAAAAGATGATGACATCAAAATAAAAGAGAGACTGATTGAGATGGGGAAGGGATATGATGGAGAATGGAGTTTCAAAAGGGAAACTGGGGGAAGGGAAGGTATAACCTTATAATCATGGAAGTTGTTAAAAATTTGAAGAAAGGGCTGGAGAGACGGCTTAGCGGTTAAGCACTTGCCTGTGAAGCCTAAGGACCCCTGTTTAAGGCTCAATTCTCCAGGACCCCTTAGCCAGATGCACAAGGGGGCGCACGCGCCTGGAGTTCGTTTGCAGTGGCTGGAAGCCCTGGCGTGCCCATTCTCTCTCTCTCTCTCTCTATCTGCCTCTTTCCCTGTCACTCTCAAATAAATAAAAATGAACAAAAAAAATTTTTTAATTGAAGAAAAAAATTCTGGGGCTGGAGAGATGGCTTAGCGGTTAAGGCGCTTGCCTGCAAAGCCAAAGGACCTGCATTGGATTCTCCAGGACCCACATAAGGCAGATGCACAAGGTGGCGCATGCGTCTGGAGTTTGTTTGCAGTGGCTGGAGAGGCCCTGGCGTACCCATATTCATATTCTCTCTCTCTCTCTCTCTCCAATAAATAAAAATTCTGGAAAAGTTCAAGCATGAACAAAAAATAATGATAAGAATACTTAACATACGTGAGACCCTAGGCGAAATCCCCAGCATCACAAAGAAAATGTAACGGAGCCGGGCGTGGTGGCGCACGCCTTTAATCCCAGCACCCAGGAGGCAGAAGTAGGAGGATCGCCGTGAGTTCGAGGCCACCCTGACAATACAGAGTGAATTCCAGGTCAGCCTGAGCTAGAGTGAAACCCTACCTCGGGAAGCCAAAAAAAAAAAAAAATCTACAAAGCTGCATGGTAGAGTAGAGAAGCATGTTCAACCTCATTAACCTAATGTTTGCCAAACTTATGTAATCACCATACCTTTCCACCACCTAAAAACGTAGCTATTGTTTTTGTTTATTACTGTTTACTGAGGGCTGTGTTCAGCCCAAGGATGCAGAGACAGGGGTCCACCACGGGCTCGCTGCCTCCAGGAGCTCCCCACGAGGAGAAACAGCCCAGTACAGAGGAGCCCTGCAGTTGCTTCGATGCAAGGGCAGGGTGTGGGCCAGCAGGCTGGCAGGCAGCGGGGAAGAACCACTGGCAGGCTGAGGGGCCCCGGGCAGGGGAAGGCGCCACCACGTGTGGCCTGGATTAAACCACCTGGAGGACTCAGAGGAAGAGAAGCAGGCAGTGGTGGGTTAGTCATCAGACATCGGTGCACGGGTGTGCCACTGAGCGTTCCCGGAAGCTAGGCCGTCGGGGCAAGAGTTAGGCGACCAGAGCTGGGGCTAAAGTGCCAGTAGATGCCCAGGCTTAGCTCCCTGGGTTATAGGTGAAGGCCTCAGTGTTCCTCCCTCCCTCCCTCTCTCTCTCTCTCTCTCTCTTTCAGTCTGTGGGGTTCTTTCCCTCTCACTCCATCTGTGGGTTCCCTCTCTCTCTCTGATCTGGGCTTGGGTGAATGCTAGGAGCGATGTGCTGAGATCTGCTCAGGTGGGTGTGGCAGGCCTGCCCAGAATCAAGTCCTACCAGCCCGAGCCAGCCCAGCCCAGCCCAGAGCAGAGCAGCAGCGGAAGCCACGGGGAGCACAGGTATGGGGACACGGGGAGTGACAAATAGGGTTGAACCACCTAGGGGGTGCAAAGCATAGAAGTGGGGGTCACGGTGGGGAGGACGATGAGGGTGGACCGTGGGCCCTGGAGGAAGCCTTTTTAATAAAGTGGAAAGCCAACGGCTGTGGTGTGTGGACAGATTTCAGGAAACTGATGAGGCAGTCCACCCTCCTGACACATCTCAGGAGCTTGAGACCCCACTGCAGGCCCATCTCCCGTCCCCCCCTTAACCTGACCTCCCAAGGGGGGGGGGCCCTTCTTGGGTCTTCCCCAGCCCTCACCTCTTCCCACACCTACTCACCCTCCAGAGCCACGCTTTGATGGAGGTGACGCCAAGCTGATCTGATCAAACTGTGCTGGGAAACTGGTGGGTTTTCTGAGAAACACGTGCTCTATTTGGGCCTTGGGTTAGCTAAACTCTTGCCCTCCCCCACTTTTTATTTTTATTTTTATTTTTATTTATTTATTTTTTTTTTTGAGGTAAGGTTTCACTGTAGCCCAGGCTGACATGGAATTCACTATATAGTCTCAGGGTGGCCTTGAACTCTTGGGGATCCTCCTACCTCTGCCTCCCGAGTGCTGGGATTAAAGACATGTGCCACCACTCCCGGCCCTCCCCCACTTTAAAAAAATATATTTTATTTATTTACTTGAGAGAGAGAGACAGAGGAAGAGGCAGAGAGAGAGAGAGAATGGTTGCTTCAGGGCCTCTGGCCACTGTAAATGAACTCCAGACGCATTCGCCCCCTTGTGCATCTGGCCACCGTGGCTCCTGGGGAGTCGAATCGGGGCCCTTAGGCTTCGCAGGCAAACGCCCTAACCGTTAAGCCATCTCCCCAGCTTCCTCTCCCACTTTTTGAGGCAAGGTTTCAATCTAACCTAGACTGACCTGAAATTCACTCTGTGGCCCCAGCTGGCCTTGAATTCAGTGATCCTCCTGCTCCAGCCCCTCAAGGCTGGGAGCCCTCTGTGCCAGGCTTGATTGTGGTGTTCTTCAGAGAGGCCGGATCTCACCGCAGCCCAGGCTGACCTGGAATCCACTGTGCAGTCTCAGGCCGGCCTCAAGTGCTGAGATGAAAGTCATGTGCCACCACACCCGGCTAATTTAGTTATTCTTTAAAACTTATTTACTAGAGAGAAAGAGAATGAGTGTGGATATGTCAGGTCCCCTGATACTGTATCTGGCCTTACATGGGTACTGGGGAATCAAAGCCAGGCTGTCAGGCTTTGCAAGCGCAGACCTTTAACAACAGAGCCAACAATCAAGACATAATTTAGTTATTTTTTGTGGTTCTGGGGATGAGAAAGCATTGCCTATGCTGGACAAGTTCTTTTTTCATCATTGAGCTACACCTCCAGCCCTTCAAGATTTTATATATATTTAATTATTGGGTAATAATATATATATGTGTATATATATATGTATATATATTAAATATATATATACATATATATAACTATATATGTATATATATATATATATATGTATATATTTAATTTATTATTCAGAATCAGAGAGATATAGAAGAGACACAGACAGAGAGAATGGGCACTTCGGGGCCTCCAGCCACTGCAAATGGACTCCAGACACATGTGCCACCTTGTGCATCTGGTTTACATGGTTACTGAGGAATCGAACAACCTGGGTTATTAGGCTTTACAGGCAAATGCCTTAACTGCTGAGCCATCTCACCAGAGCTGCCCCACATTTTGTTTGTTGGTTGGTTTTTCAACGTAGGGTCTTGCTGTAGCCCAGGCTGACGTGGAATTCACTATGTAGTTTCACGGTGGCCTCAAACTCTCGGCAATCCTCCCAACTCAGCCTCCTGAGAGAGCTGATATTAAAGATGTGCGCCACCACACCCGGCTTGTTTGTTTGTTTTTGAGGTAGGGTTTTGCTGTATGTAGCCCAGGCTGACCTGGAATTCCCTATGTAGTCTCAGAGTGGCCTCAAATTCATGGTGATCCTCCTACCCCTGCCCTCCCTCCCTACCCCAGTGTTGTGATTAAAGGTGTAAACCACCATACCTGGGCTTTCTTTTTCTTTCTTTCTCTCTCTCTCTCTCTCTCTCTCTCTCTCTCTCTTTTTTTTTTTTTTTTTTTTTTTTTTTTTTTTTGTCAAGGAATAGTCCTGGTGTGGAGGCACATGCCTTTAATTCCTGCACTGAGGCCAGCCTGAGACTACATAGTAAATTCCAGGTCAGTCTGGGCTAGAGCAATACAGCAATACCCTACCTTGAAAGAAAAGGCAAGGAGCCAGGCATGGTGGTGCACGCCTTTAATCCCAGCACTCGGGAGGCAGAGGTAGGAGGATCACTGTGAGTTCGAGGTCACCCTGAGACTCCATAGTGAATCCCAGGTCAGCCTGGGCTCGAGTGAGACCCTACCTCGAAAAACTAAAAGAAAGAAAGAAAGAAAGAAAGAAAGAAAGAAAGAAAGAAAGGAAGGAAGGAAGGAAGGAAGGAAGAAAGAAAGAAAGATCAAAAGAGGGCTGGAGGGATGGCTTAGCGGTTAAGGCACTTGCCTGCAAATCCAAAGGACGCAGGTTCAGTTTCCCAGGACTCACGTAAGGCCAGATGCACAAGGTGGCACATGCATCTGGAGTTTATTTGCAGTGGCTGGAGGCCCTGTGTGCCCATTCTCTCTCTCCTCCATCTCCCTTTCTTTCTCTCTTGCAAATAAATAAATATGTTTTTAAAAAATCAAAAGAACTCTGGATGTGGTGGTGCACGCCTTTAATCCCAGCATCAAGAGGCAGAGGTAGGAGGATCGCTGTGAGTTCGAGGCCACCCTGAGACTACATAGTGAATTCCAGGTCAGCCTGGGCTAGAGTGAGACCCTACCTCGAAAGATCAAAAAACAAAAGTCAAGGAGGAGATAGCAAAGAGAAGGCTGAGGGGAATAGAAGGAGAACCTCAGTGCAGAGCACTTGCCTGGTGTGCACAAGGCCCTTAATTCAGCCCTGCTCTCCAGCATCAAAGAAACAGAAAGGGTGAAGGCTGAGGTCCAGTCGTGCACTCAAAGTTCAGAGTGAGGTCACTGAGGCTGGAGGACTGTTCAGAGGAGGCAGGGCCCCTCAGGCCTGGGGCCAAGGGAAGATGCATGGGTCCAGGTCAGCGAGGGCTGAGCCTCTGGACGTGACCTCTCCTGGTTGAGACTTCATTTCCTGTTTTTGTAGCTCCTGAAGGCAGGGTGGAGGGAAAGGTGACAAAGTGACACCCACTCATCAAGGAAACTAGGTGTTGAGCTTCAGGCCACTAGGATTCCTCTTTGATGTCCACCTGGGAAGACCAGGTATGCTGTCACACACTTGTATTCCTGGCACTCTGCAGGCTGAAGCAGGGGATTGCTGTGAGGTCCAGATCAGACAAAGCTATGTAGTGCGGGCTGGACGGATGGCTTAGCGGTTTAGGTGTTTGCTTGCAGAGTCAAAGGATCCCGGTTCGATTCCCCAGGACCCACGTAAGCCAGATGCACAAGGGGGCGCACATGTCTGGAGTTAGTTTGCAGTGGCTGGAGGCCCTGGTGCACTCTCTCTCTCTCTCTCCCCTTTCTCTATCTCAAATAAATAAATTTTTTTTAAAATAGCTATATAGTGAGACCCTATGAGGGAGCAAGAGGCAGAAAGGAAGGCAGAGGGCTGCAGAGATGGCTTAGCGGTTAAGCGCTTGCCTGTGAAGCCTAAGGACCCTGGTTCGAGGTTTGATTCCCCAGGACCCACGTTAGCCAGATGCACAAGGGGGAGCACGCATCTGTAGTTCGTTTGCAGTGGCTGGAAGCCCTGGCACGCCCATCCTCTCTCTCTCTCTCTCTTTCTCTCTCTCTCTTTCTCCCTCCTGTCTGTCACTCTCAAATAAATAAATAAATAAAATAAACAAAATAAAAATTAAAGAAAAAAAGAAAGAAAGGCAGAGAGGGAGGGAGGGAATGAAGGGTTTCAGGCCTTCCTGAAAACTAGAGGGAACTAAAGAGTTAATAACTATACCTAAAGCTAGCAGGCAATACGGAAGCCACAGAGGTATCCGGCCTCAGTAAGTTCAACACCTTCCCTGACTGATGTACTCCCCTTAATTCGATGGCCTTGAAGGACCAGAGACCATCTGAGTGTCCTCCCTTAGACGTTCCTGGCTGCAGAAGCCTGTTCTGAACAAGGACACAAACAGCTACGATTTTCTTATCAGTTGCACCTGGTGCAGTCTGTTTTTCTTAGGGTCCTCCTTGGAAGTCCGAACCCCAGCCTGGCTCAGTGCTTCAGCCGTCCCTCGGACGAAGGCTGCGCCCCTCGCTGTTTCTCCCAACAATCGCGCTGCCTGTAGAGATCAAGCTGCTGTTCTCTTTCGCTGTCCTCTTACACTTTCCTCACAGGAAAGAAAGAGGAAGGAAAGAGAAAGCGAGAAGCAGGCATGGTGGCTCAGTACCCATAATCCAAATACTCAATGTGTGCATCACTGTGCGTGAGTTCAAGGCCAGCCTGGACTACACAGTGAGATTCTGCCTCAAAAAATAAATGACGGGGGCTGGAGAGATGGCTTAGCTGTTGAGCGCTTGCCTGTGAAGCCTAAGGACCCTGGTTCAAGGCTCGATTCTCCAGGACCCACGTTAGCCAGATGCACAAGGGGGCGCATGCGTCTGGAGTTCGTTTGCAGTGGCTGGAAGCCCTGGCACGCCCATTCTCTCACTCTCTCTCGATCTGCCTTTCTCTCTCTGTCACTCTCACATAAATAAATAAATAAATAAATAAATAAATAAATAAATAAATAAGATTTTTTAAAAAATAAAAAAATAAAATAAATAAATGACAGACGGAGTCAGCAGTACCCCCAGGGAGGGGTGATGAGGCTAAGGGTAGCGTTGGAAAGGCAGAGACTGGGCCACGGAGAAAGGCAGAAACAGAAATGTTGGCTGAGGAGACAAGACAGGCCTGGACAGGGAAGAGGGAGGACTTAGTGGTGACAAAGGACCACTTCTCTTTAGCTCCTGAGATATAGGAGGCTTCTCCTGATGAGCACAGACTGTCTGCATGCCACAGACCATCGGGGTTCCTTCCTGCTCCTCAGGCCCTGGAGAAGCTGATGGCACAGGGATCATTTGTTTTGTTCTGTTCTGTTTGTTTGTTTTTGTTTTTCCAGGTAGGGTCTCAGTCTAGCTCAGGCTGACCTGGAATTTACTACGTAATCTCCCGGAGATCCTCCTACCTCTGCCTCCCAAGTGCTGGGATTAAAGGCATGCGCCACCACGCCCAGCTTTGTTTTGTTTTGTTTTTTAAAAGTTGTTTTTTAATTTTTATTTCAGAGAGATAGAGAGAGAAGAGGGAGAGAGAGAGTGTGTGCGCCAGGGCCTCCAGCCACTGCAAATGAACTCCAGACGCATGTGCCACCTTGTGCATCTGGCTTACTTGGGTCCTGGAGAATTGAACCTGGGTTCTTTGGCTTTGCAGGCAAGTGCCTTGACTGCTAAGCCATTTCTCCAGCCCTCATTTGTTCTTTTTATTTTTGTTTTTAAATATTTTATTTTTATTTATTTATTTGCAAGAGACACAGAAATAGGCCGGTAGAGAGACAGACAGAGAGAGAATGGGTGTACCAGGGCCTCCAGCCACTGAAAAGGAACTCCAGATGCATGTGCCCCCTGTGCATCTGGCTTACATGGGTCCTGGGGAGTCAAACCTGGGTTCTTTGGCTTTGCTGGCAAGTGCCTTAACTGCTAAGCCATCTCTCCAGCCCCCTTATTTGTTTTATTTGTACCCCAGATGGCTGTTTGGTTGGTTGGGATTTTTTGTTGTTGTTGTTGTTTGTTTGTTTGTTTTGTTTTGTTTTGAAATAGGGTCTCTCTATGTAACCCTGGCTGGCCTCCAGTTTGTGGCGATCCTCCTTCCTTCTGCCTCCCAAGTGCTGGGATTACCAGTGTAATCCTACGCCTGGCCTGGGACAGAAGTTTTTCCACAGGTTTGAGGCTGAGTGAAGCTTCTGCTGGGGACCAGGTGCATCTGGGGACTGAGTGAGGGCGTGAAGGCTTCCTTCTACCCAAGCCTGTCGGCGCATCCCCCAGCATGGCCTGAACACAGAACAGAGGAAGTAAGAGGTATTTCCTGTGTCAGGGCTGAGACACTGGCCACAAGAAGTCTAAAATGAGTTTAGCGCCATCTCAGAGCTGATCACAGAGTCCTTTCCAAACGTCACACTCCAGAGAAGGTAGGGGTATGTGAATTAATAGAAGGGGGAAGCATAGCCTTCCTTCCTACCCTGTGACTGTCGCAGGCCCTGGTCTCCAGACAGCTGGCTTGCGTTGGCTAGCTGCCAGGGAGGGAGGCTACGAAAGGCAAGGTGTGCGGAGGAGAGTGGAGGAATGAATGAGCTAGCCTCCTGCCCACTTCACTCCTGGTTCTTACTTCCTGTCTGTGACAGAAAGTAGCCCTGCCCCCGTGGCTTATCTTAGCCAAGAGCAGCACCCAGCCCAACTCGGGGCCATGGGACAGAGGTCCCAAGGGGGTAAGGAACCTGGTCCCAGAGGTGCTCTTGGGAGCTGAAGGACGGATACACTGGAGCAAGCAGTCCCCCCCTCTGAAATGTGAGTGTGTGTGTGGGGGGGTGTGAAGTAGACGGTCACCGGGGTCACCGGGGCCTCCAGGTAGGGCTTGGTTTCATTGTCCCTCTGTGCTTTGGGGCTGAGATCTGTCTAAGCACATCTGCATGGAGTTCCCGGGTTCTACGCCGGTGTCTATCTAGGTAAAAGGAGATTTTCCTTAGGGTGGGGGCTGAGCTGCCTTCCTCCTCTGACTCACATGTCTGTACACAGGCTCGTGTAAGTACAACGGGCACACAGGTACTGGTTGGTACGTTGGCAGGAATCTGCATGCGTCCACACACAAGAAGGTGTGCTGTGATGCGCTTGTGTTTCGTCGGCGTATGTCCATGTCAGTGAGCGTGTGTGGGTTTTCTGTGGGTCTCCATGGCTCTCCTCTCCACTGGTGAACGAAAGCCCAGTGTTCCTTCTTCTCGAGGCAGCTGCTGTTTTCTTTTACTTATTTTTTATTTTATTTTATTTTTTTAAATTTTTTTGCATCTCCCCCTACTACCTGGCCTCTTCCTCAAGGCAGGAAAAGGGTCTGTGCTGCCCCTCCCCCACATCTGCATCCCCTCCTGCCATATTTCCTCTTTGCCTCCTTTTTCGGCTGTTCTCCCCACATGTGCCATCTGGCCTGGCTCAGTGCCCATGCAGAGCCACAGATAGGAGTCCAGGGCTCAGGGAAGCAGGGAATGGCTTGGGGACCAGGCGGGGTCTGGCAAATTGGCCTTTCTGTCTGACTGTCAGAAGGAAGTAGCTTTTTTGTTTGTTTGTTTGTTTGTTTTGTTTTTCAAGGTAGGGTCTTACTCTAGCCCAGGCTGACCTGCAATTCACTATATAGTCTCAGGGTGGCCTCAAATTCAGGGTGATCCACCCACCTACTTCTGCCTCCTGAGTGCTGGGATTAAAGGTCTGTGCCCACCATGCTGGGCAGAAGTAGCTTTTACAAAAAATAGGCTCCACCATAAAAAGAGAAAGCCAAGAACTTCTCTTCTTTAGGCTAGGGTAATCATGCCGGGTGTGGTGGTGCATAGCTTGAATCCCAGGTAGGAGGACTGCTGTGAGTTTGAGGCCAGCCTGGACTAGAGTAAGACTCTGTCTAAAAAAAAAGCAACAATAACCAAAAAAAGGGTAATGACTCCATAGCCCTCTCCTTTACTAAGGGATTCCTCATCTCACCTTTGAGGAGTAGCTCAAGGAGTCTACTTAAACATAACTAGAATTTATTCCTTCACTCCCGGGTGCTGGGATTAAAGGTGTGCACCAGCATTCCTAGTTTAAGATCTTTTTTAAAAAATATTTATTTTATTTTATTATTATTATTTATTAGAATTTATTCCTTCACTTAGTGCCTCGTATGTCCTTCCTAGTTGTAAGGAGCTACTGATTCTGCAAGGAGTGGTTAAGAATGATAGGGTAAACCGGGCGTGGTAGAGCACTCCCTCAATCTCAGCACTTGGGAAGCGGAGGTAGGAGGATCGCCATGAGTTTGAGGCCACCCTGAGAGTACATAGTGAATTCCAGGTCAGCCTGGTCTGGAGCAAGGCCCTACCTTGGGAAAAAAAAAAATTAAATGTGGGGGTTGGAGGGATGGATTAGTGGTTAAGGAACTTGCCTGAAAAGCCAAAGGGCCTAGGGGTTAAAGGTGTGCACCACTACACCTGTCTTTAAAAATATTTTTTTGTTGTTGTTTATTTGAGAGACAGAAAGAGGCAAAGAGAGACAGAGAAATGAAAATATGGGGTGCAGCAGGGTCTCTTGTCACTGTAAACAAACCACAGATGCATGTGCCACTTTGTACATCTGACTTTATGTGGGCTAGCCCAGGCTGACCTAGAATTCACTATGTAGTCTCAGGCTGGCCTCGAACCTCTGCCTTCCGAGTACTAGAGTTAAAGGTGTGCACCACCATGCCTGGTTTAAGTGCTGCTTTTTTTTTTTTTTTCATTTTGTTTTTTTCGAGGTAGGGTCTCATTCTAGCCCAGGCTGACCTGGGATTCACTGTGTAATCTCAGTGGGTGGCCTTGAACTCATGGTGATCCTCCTACCAGCCTCCTGGGTGCTGGGATTAAAGGTGTGCACCAGCATTCCTAGTTTAAGATCTTTTCTAAAAAATATTTATTTTATTTTATTATTTTTTATTTGGAAGCAGAGAGAGAGAGAGAGGAGACAGAGAATGGGTGTGCCAGGGCCTCTAGCCACTGTAGACAAACTCCAGATGCATGTGCCCCCTTGTGCATCTGGCTTATGTGGGTACTGGGGAATCAAACCTGGGTCCTTTGGCTTGGCAGTCAAGCGCCTTAACTGTTAAGCCATCTCTCCAGCCCTTAAGTGCTTTTTTTTTTTTTTTTTTTTTTGAGACCAAGTCTCCTTTTGTGGCTCAGGCTGGCCCACACACTCCTGGGCTCAAGCCATCCTCCTGCCTCAGCCTCCTGAGAAGCTGGAATGGATCACTGTGCATAACTTCAGTGCTTTAGTACTTGGGGGGGGGGGAGAATTGTAAGGAGGCATGTTTGTGTGTGTGTGTGTTAAAGAAAAACGAGTTTGTGTTACCAGTGTTACCAGTGTTCATAGGGAATTAGTAAGGAAGTGGTTATTAAAATGTATTTCAATGGAACAAATGAGGAAGGAAGTGAAATAAGTTGTCCATGGGCACAGATTTCTTAGAGGCACCTTTAAAAGGTGCTGTACCCAGCGCCCATCCATTCTACTTAAAGCTGCCCAGCCCAGCTTGAACTTTGGAGCTGGGCGGTCCTGGGTTTGGGTACTGCCTTGGCCTCCGTGGCCAGCTCTTGAGGTTCTTGTTTCCTGTAACGAGGATAAACACCTCCCTCAAAGGACTATTGGGAGGATTAGAGATTACGTGTACGATACACCTGGGGTATGGTGACTGATCAGTAAGTGATAGGAGTAGGTGCTGGGATACAAAGATCAATAAGCTATAGTCCACTGCCTCTCCCTCAAGGAGCTCACAGTCTACAGGGAGAGGCTGAGCACAGCTCGTTACTGCATAGCGTGTACACGGAAACAGCTGTGCACCCTACACCCTAGCGAGCACTAGGGAAGGGGCTGGACCACAACGGCCCCGCTGGGAAAGGCAGAGCCCCGGGCAGGACTCACGGGGTCCTGAGAAAGGACTGGCTTTGCCAGGTGGAGGTAGGTACTCCACGCTGAAGAAATGCCATATGCAAAGGGAGACGTCTGAAAGCAAGAGACAATGCAAAATTGCATTGGCTTGCGGGACGAGGCGGCGCATGCCTTTCATCCCAGCACACAGGAGGCAGAGGTAGGTGGATCGCCATGAGTTTGAGGCCACCCTGAGACTCCATAGTGAATTCCAGATCAGCCTGGGCTAAAATGAGACCCTACCTCGAAAACCACCCCCCCAAGATTGCACTGGCTTGATTTTTTAAAAAAAATTATTTATTTACTTGACAGAGAAAGAGAGAAGGAGAGAGAAAGAGAGAATGGGCGCGCCAGGGCCTCAAGCCACTGCAAACGAACTCCAGACACGTGCGCCACCTTGTGAATCTGCCTAACGTGGGTCTTGGGGAATCGAACCAGGGTCCTTTGGCTTTGCAGACAAATGCCTTAACCGCTAAGCCATCCCTTCAGCCCTGCACTGGCTTGCTTTTGCGAGTGATGCTCCAACCACATGAGATGGGGGTCAGGACCACATATGCAGAAACAAGCTTGCTTTTCAGAATATTTATGTCCCATTGGTACTACAGTTGCCCCTTGTGTTTGTAAAGGATTGGTTTTCAGACCTCCTCAGATGTCAGAATTTTTTGTTTTCTTTCAAAATTCTTGGATGCTCAAGCCTCATATGAAATGGAATAGTTTTTTTTTTTTTTTTAAGGCAACAAAGATTTATTGTCTGGAGGTCCGAGTCTGAGATACAGGTGTAGGCTGGTTGGGTTCTTCATGAGGCAGAACCTATTTCAGGCCCTTCTCCTATTGTCTGGGGGTCCCAGCAATTCTTGATGTTCCTTGGCTGGAGTGCCCTCTCTAGTGTCTGCCTCTTGTCACTTGGCCTGTCCTCTGTGTCTCCTCTCTGTCTTCCTTTTAAAATTTTTAATTATTGCTGGGCATGGTGGCTCACTCCTTTAATCCCAGAACTGGGGAGGCAGAGGTAGGAGGGTCGCCATGAGTTCGAGGCCACCCTGAGACTACAGAGTGAATTCCAGGTCAGCCTGAGCTACAGTGAGACCCTACCTCAAAAGAAACAAAAACAACAACAAAAAAGGATACCAATGTCAAACGTGGACATTTGATAAAGCTATGAAAACAGATTTTGTTTAGTAAGTGATGGCTGTTTCCTGGGAGGATCTGGCCTCTGTGCTATTCTGCAGAGGTGACTGAGAGCACGCAGCACGGCGGTCCTGAGAGTAGAGCTTTGGCTACCAAGATGGATGTGGAGGGTAGAGGAAGAGGAATTGCGTGACTTGGACTTTGGGCTTAAGCAGTGTGTACTCTGGGCCATCTACCATGAGGAGAATGAGGGAAAGGGGAGGTCCGAGTCTGGAGGGGTTCAAATCCCCGTTCTGATCTTGGCACGGCTCAATTCAGTGTGTCTTCCAGCGTCCATCTTCGCTTGACCTGTTCTGATGACCGAACTTGTGTGGTTTCTCACGCGACCACAGGCTCCCAGTCCATTCCCTACATGGCAGCCAGTGTAGTCAGGTAAACGTGGTCTTTACCTTGCTTAGAACAGCGTCCACCACTGGTTCCCTGCTGCTGGAGACCTAGGCTCCATCCTCAGCCGCCTGCTGTTCTGACCTCACGACGTATTCCTCTCCTGTAGGCCCAGGCCATGCCATGCTAGCCGCCTTTTGTTTCTTTTCCTCAACCTCATCCAACACACACCCTCTCTCTCGCTCGTTCTTTTCTCTCTCTCTGCATACAGGTGCACATGTGCCACAGTGTGCACGTGGAGGTCACAGGAGCACCTCTAGTGCTGTTCCTTGCCGGTCACCTTGTTTTTGAGACAAGGCCTCTGGATAGTATTTCCTTTAATATTTTATTTATTTATTATTATTTGAGAGAGAGAGAGAAATAGGCAGGTAGAGGGAGAGAGAACGGTGGAATAGTATTTATATAGAACCTACACATGTCCTCCTGCGTACTTTTTTTTGTTTGTTTGTTTTTTGAGGTAGGGTTTCACTCTAGCTCAGACTGACCTGCAATTCACTATATTCAGGGTGGCCTCGAACTCTTAGTGATCCTCCTACCTCTGCCTCCCAAGTGCTGGATTTAAAGGCATGCGCCACCACGTCCAGCTTCTTTTTATGTGTTTTGTTTTGTTTTGATGTGAGAGTGACAGAGAGAGAGAAAGAGGCAGAAAGAGAGAGAGAGAGAGAGAGAGAGAGAATGGCTGCGCCAGGACCTCCAGCCACTGCAAACGAACTCCAGACTCGTGCGCCCCCTTGTGCATCTGGCTCACATGGGTCCTGGGGAATTGAGCCTCCAACAGGGGTCCTTAGGATTCACAGGCAAGCGCTTAACTGCTAAGCCATCTCTCCAGCCCCTTTTATGGTTTTTTGAGGTAGGGTCTCGCTCTAGCCCAGGCTGACCTGGAATTCACTATGTAGTCTCAGAGTGGCCTCAAACTCACAGCAATCCTCCTACCTCTGCCTCCCGAATGCCGGGATTAAAGGCGTGCACCACCATGCCCGGCAACTTGCTATTTCTTGTTACTGGACTTCCTCTAATGGAATTTGAAGTAGATGGGGCAAAGCCTTTTTTTTTTTTTTTAATTGGTTTTTCGTAGTAGGGTCTCACTCTAGCTCAGGCTGACCTGGAATTCACTATGTAGTCTCAGGGTGGCCTCGAACTCACAGCGATCCTCCTACTCTGCCTCCCGAGTGCTGGGATTAAAGGAGTGCGCCACCACGCCCGGCTAGAGCCTTCGTTTTGTACACTGCTCTGCATGGACAGACAGGCCGGACCCTGCTGAAAGATTCAGAAGGTTTGAGGACGGAAGAAAGGGATCTTGGGTTCATAGTACCATAATCTTCAACCAACCTCTTGAAGTAAAGATTGCTTTTATTTTATTTATTTATTTATTGCTTTTTCGAGGTAGAAACAGCCCAGGCTGACCTGAAAACTGTGTAAAAAACTAAAAATTCAAAAAAAAAATTTTAAAAGGATGTATACATTTTAGAGTCTGGCTATCAGTTTGATATCTTGCTGTTAAGTATGTTTCTCAATCTGTATTTATCCATCCCACCAATAAATGTTAATGATAAAATACTCAAAAAAACAAAACTCACTATGTAGTCTCAGGGTGGCCTGGAACTCATAGTCACCCTCTGAGTCCTGGTAATGACAACTCAAACTCCTCCATTGTGCCCCTAGGTAAGGAAAATGGGGTTTAGAGGTTAAGTTTTGTGAGGTCACATAGCTAGGCAGATGGCAAAGCCAGGACAGTAGTCAGTCCATGACTGCAGGGTGGGTATTCGACGCTGCAATCAGAAGGCCCTTGGAGAGGGTAGTCAAGAAAGCCTTGGGCTGGAGACATGACTCAGCCGTTAAAGGCTTGCAAAGTCTGAACTGCCCAAATTAGGTTCTCCGGTACCAGCATGAAGCCAGATGCACAAAAGCGCTGCATATGTCTGGAGTTCGTCTGCAGGCGCAAGACGCCCTACCGTGCTCTCTGCCAAATTAAGAAATAACAGATATGAAAAGTTTTGAAGTTGTCAGGCATGGTGGCGCAAGCCTGAATCCCAGCACTCGGGAGACTAAGGTAGGATTCCCTGTGAGATCGAGGCCAGCCAGCTTGGGCTAGAGAGAGCGACCCTACCTCGAAGAAAAACCAAAGGAAATTTAGAAAAAAAAAAAAAAAAAAAAAAAAGGAGGGGGGCTGGAGAGATGGCTTAGCGGTGAAGACATTTGCCTGCAAAGC
Organism: Dipus sagitta; assembly: GCA_036346955.1. NCBI lineage: Eukaryota > Metazoa > Chordata > Mammalia > Rodentia > Dipodidae > Dipus > Dipus sagitta. The sequence continues at coordinate 24,296,805 of CM070789.1, read as the reverse complement.
CAAAGGATCCCAGCTCGAGTCTCGAGGACCCACGTAAGCCAGATGCACAAGAGGGCGCATGCGTCTGGAGCTCGTTTGCAGTGGCTGGAGGTCCTGGCGCGCCCATTCTCTCTCTCTCTCTCGAATAAATAAAATATATATATTTATTTATATACAAATATATATATATATATATATGTATGCTAAGCGTTTGTGACTGTGGCTCCGTCCCTACGTGACTTTACTGTTGGCATGCTTTCCAATTCCAGCTCTCCTGTGCTGATGAAGCTGTGACACCAGGATCATCCGAGCCTTGGCGGTCATAACCCCCCTTTCCCACGCCCCGACCGCGCGCTGGCTTTAGGACACACTCAGCGCAGCTTCGAGGCCATCCGAGTCGCGGTGGAAGCCATGTCCAGACTCCCGGGTGCCCCGTGATGCCCCAGCCCAGCGTCTCGTCCTCCACGCGGGCAGGATGTCGGCCAACTCCTCCACCAACGGCTCTTTTGGCAACAGCTCTATGTCCCCGTGCCCGGACTACCGGGGCACCCATCTTCTGCACATGGTGGTCTACAGCCTGGTGCTGGCGGCCGGGCTGCCCCTCAACGCCCTGGCCCTGTGGGTGTTCCTGCGCGTGCTGCGCCTGCACTCGGTGGTGAGCGTGTACATGTGCAACCTGGCGGCCAGCGACCTGCTCTTCACCCTGTCGCTGCCCTTGCGCCTGTCCTACTACGCGCTGCACCACTGGCCCTTCCCGGACCTGCTGTGCCAGGCGTCGGGCGCCGTCTTCCAGATGAACATGTACGGCAGCTGCCTCTTCCTCATGCTCATCAACGTGGACCGCTACGTGGCCGTCGTGCACCCGCTGCGGCTGCGGCACCTGCGGAGGCCCCGCGTGGCGCGGCGCCTGTGCCTGGCCGTGTGGGCGCTGCTGCTGCTGCTGGCCGTGCCCGCCGCGAGCGCGCACCGGCCCTCGCCCTGCGGCCGCCGCCGCGCCCGCGCGCGCCTCTGCTTCGAGAGCTTCAGCGACGAGCTGTGGAAGAGCCGGCTGCTGCCGCTCGTGCTGCTGGCCGAGACGCTCGGCTTCCTGCTGCCCGGCGCCGCCGTCGCCTACTCGTCGGCGCGCGTCTTCCGCACGCTCGCGCGCCCCGGCGCCCCGCAGAGCCGCCGCCGGCGCAAGACGGTGCGCCTGCTGCTGGCCAGCCTCGCCATCTTCCTGCTCTGCTTCGTGCCCTACAACGCCACGCTGGCCGTGTACGGGCTGCTGCGCGGACAGCTCGTGCCGGCCACGAGGGCGGCCCGCGAGCAGGTGCGCGCCGTGCTCATGGTCATGGTGCTGCTGGCCAGCGCCAACTGCGTGCTGGACCCGCTGGTGTACTACTTCAGCGCCGAGGGCTTCCGGAACACCCTGCGGAACCTGGGCAAGCCCCTGCGCTCAGGGACTGCGGCCGCCGCCAACGGGTCGGGCACCGAACCGCCCTCGGAGGCCATCCCCGCCGCTGGGCACGAGGCCACCGGCCAGGATCTGCTCCAAGCCCCCACTCCCGGGACGCCCTTCCTTCGGTGTCCCCAGGATTCGGCCCTCTGAGCGCACCCGATGGCCTCAAGTGCAGCAGGCTTGGAGGCTTGCGCATGTAGGAGAAGTGGGCTGGGCACTTGGGCTTCGAAGTAACTCCAAGTCTCGCTTGCGCGTACAAATGTGTGCAGACAGCCGGGCGTGGTGGCGCACGCCTTTAATCCCAGCACTCGGGAGGCAGAGGTAGGAGGATCGCTGTGAGTTCGAGGCCACCCTGAGACTACACAGTGAATTCCAGGGCAGCCTGAGCTAGAGCGAGACCCTACCTCGAAGGAAAAAAGAAAAAGAAAAAAGAAAAGTGTGAAAGCAAGTCACTGCACTAAGCCTGCCTATGGCTAAGAACTGGAAGATGGGACAGAAAATGAACATTCTGCAGGGTGCGATGGCGCAAGCCTTTAATCCCAGCACTTGGGGAGGCAGAGGTAGGAGGATCTCCATGAGTTCGAGTCCACCCTGAGACTGCATAGTGAATTCTTCCAGGTCAGCCTGGGCTAGAGTGAGACCCTACCTCGAGAAAGGAGAAAAAAAAAGAAAGAAAGAAAAAAAGAAAGAGGAAATGAACATCCTGGATTTAGGCTGCCACAGTCTGAAAGCTGGGCCAACTACACAGAAGTTCACCTACTGACTTTGAAAAAAAGAAAGAAAGAAAGCAGGAAAGGAAGGAAGGAAGGAAGGAAGAAAGAAAGAAGAGTGCTAAGGGCACAGTCGAGAGTCTGGGCAGAACTAGGTTTCTTCTTTTTAGTGACTTGTAACAAGTTGAGGCCTGAGATTCAGCATGGAGTAGTGGAGACAGGACAGAATTTCAGATGGAGTCCTTCCCTCTCCAATCCTAGTTCTTGACCTCCCGCCTCCTTCTACCACTCTCAGGACCTCCTCCAGTTCTAGGTTCTTGACATTCAGTCTCATTCCCCTCCCTCTCCTCTCCTGCCCCCCCCCCCCCGATCTCTTGTAGCTCCAGCTGGCCTTGAATTCCTTGAGTTCTGGGATTACTGGCATGTATCGCCAGTCCAGTTTAGTCAGCAATTTATAGAATTTATAGAATGTTTGCTCTTGAGAGTAGATCTCCCTGTATAGCTGCCACAGCCTGCTTCTCTCACCTGCCTTCTCTCTCCCTACTCCCCCACCCTTGACTCCTCTTCCTTACCCCATCTCTCTCCTTCCCCCTTTCTCCTCCTTAAAGGACAACATTACTTGCACTAAAGTAGCAAGTCTCAAAACTTCGCTTTCTGATCCCTCTGCTCATGGAAACTGAGGGTCCCAAGGAGCTTTTGCTCATTCTTCCTATTGTTGATACTCACCATATTAGAAATTAAGGCTAAGTTTTTAAAACATGGAAGCGCATAAGCACACATTCCATTAGCTGTGAGAACAGTAACGGCATCACATTTCATTAAACATTTCTGGGAAAACTGCACTGTTTACTTGTGAGTGGATGAGAATGAAAATGGTAGGTGACATCTCTGTACTATGAAAACAGTTTTGAGCCGGGCGTGGTGGCGCACGCCTTTAATCCCAGCACTCGGGAGGCAGAGGTAGGAGGATCGCTGTGAGTTCGAGACCACCCTGAGATTCCATAGTGAATTCCAGGTCAGCCTGGGCTAGAGTGAAACCCTACCTCGAAAAACCAAAAAAAAAAAAAAAAAAAGAAAAAAAGAAAAAAGAAAACAGTTTTGACCTCATGGACATCTTCAAAGCTCTGGTCCCCGAATCACACTTTGAGACCTGCACTTGTACTGAAGTATTGGGGTTCACATCTAACTTCTTCCAGGGCGTTATTTGATGGCTCTAAGAAAAGGTCATATTGCTCAGCACATTAATTGCTAATTGTGATATATAAGGCTTGGGGCATTCTGTGGAGCAGGTAGGAACTGCACCAAAACGCAGCACTACCAGAGGAGCAGCCCCAGGGGCACCTCTGGCACCAGACACAAACACTTCTCCGGGAATGGAAGCAGCAACCTTGACACAGCCGTAAGAGAAGAGAGTTTAAACAAGTAACGGGGGAGATGGTAGGATCGGGGTAGTCTGTATTACTTTAGCAAGCTGGAGGGCAGCCGGATGGTCTCCTTCCCTCTTTACCCGAGTAGGGGCTGGGAAGGGCTGTAGAACCGGCACGGTGGCATCTTCCGACCCTGATGTCATGTGTCCCCTATGTTGGGGAGGGCGTGTAAGTAGTAAGCCTTTTGTGTGACTTTTATGTGAGCGCTGCAGTTGGTAATTTACAGGGGTAAAATGACCTCTGGTGGCCACACCTTGAAACTGCCTTAAATGCCTCCGCAGTAGCTTCGAGTTTCCGCTTTTCTGTTTGCGTTACGGGTTAGAGCCCCTCCCCCAGGTCCTGACACCAGTCGCTCCAGCAGGCAGCCGGGCAGTTAGCGCCCATCTCCCTCTATCCTCGGGGTCAGGCCTTGTGCCTTTCTTGTCTGGGGAACGCAAGCAACCCCAGACCTCTCCGGCACCAGGGGCCTCCTCGGTGCCCGAACAGCTGGACCGAACCTGCAAAGTTACCCACGTCTCAGGACCTTGTCCAACCCCAACAGTAGATTTAAAGCTACTTGAACCTCTGGGCTTCGCCCTTCCCAAACAGCTGGGTAGAATCTTTAGCGTTATTCAAGGGGCTGGGGGCTGCAGATGTAGCTCAGCTGGGAGAGTGCTTCCCTCACCTGCACAAACCCTGTGATCTGTCTCCAGTATCACATGAATCCAGCTACATGCCTATATTCCTAGCACTTGGGAGCTGGAGGCAGAAAGGTCAGGAGTTCAAAGTCATCCTCAGCAACAATGTGTTGGAGTACAGCCTAGGATACATGAGACATTGACTCCAAAAAAAAAAAAAAAAAAAAAAAAAAAAAAGTGCCTTAAACAGGCCTCTGTGGTGTGCATACTGGTAACTTCAGCTTTCTGAAGACTGGCGTGGTAAGATCATGAATTCAACACCAGTATTCATAAGGCCCTGGGGGCCCTGGGTTTGATTCATGGCACTACAAACCTAAATAAGTAAACAAGTAACATTTAAAAAAAATATTTTTAATGTATTTATTTGCTAGAGGGAAAAAGGCAGAGAGAGAGAGAGAAAGTGGGCATACCAGGGCTTCCAGCCACTGCAAACGATCTCCAGAAGCATGCACCACCTTGTACATCTGGCTTAGTGGGTCCTGGGGAATCGAACCGTGGTCCTTTGGCTTTGCAGGCAAGCGCCTTAACCTCTAAGCCATCTCTCCAGCCCACAAATAACATTATTTGTTCTTGCTGTTTTTCAAGGTACAATCTCACTCTGGCCCAGGCTGACCTGGAATTCACTATGTAGTCTCAGGGTGGCCTCGAACTCACAGGTGATCCTCCTCCCTCTGCCTCCCGAGTGCTGGGAGTAAAGGCATGCGCCCCCACGCCTGGCACTCCAGGGCTTCTAAGGTTTATGGTTATTGTCTAGGTAGATTGTAAGCTCCACAGGGCAAGGGTTTTTGTTTGTTGGGTTCTCTGGTGTACCCTCTCACATCTTTTATTTATTTAGGAGAGAGAGGGAGGGAGGGAGAGAATGGGTACACCAGGACCTCTAGCCACTGCAAACAAACTCCAGATGCATGCACCACCATATGCATCTGGCTTACATGGGTTCTGGGGAATAGAACCTGGGTCCTTTGGCTTTTCAGGCAAGCACCTTACTGCTGAGCCACCTCTCCAGCAACAGTTGCATCTTGAAAAGTGCCTGGACAGAGAAGGTTTTCAATAAATAGTCATTAAATGGCCGGGCGTGGTGGCACACGCCTTTAATCCCAACACTTGGGAGGCAGAGGTAGGAGGATCGCCATGAGTTCCAGGCCACCCTGAGACTACATAGTGAATTCCAGCTCAGCCTGGGCTAGAGTGAGACCCTACCTCGAAAGAAAAAAAAATTTTCATTAAATGAATGGACAGTCCAGACCTTGCTGTGAAGTGGTTCACTGTCCAAAGGGGACTACAGAGCAAATAGACAACTGTAATGCAAGACAGCAGATGGAGGAAGGTAGGGACAACGTTGGTAGTTAATTTAGCGGGTAATGGGGAGCTCTGAAGGTTGTCAGGTGAGGTTTGCTCACACAGACATATCTGCAGTATAAAACTGCAGGGGAATGAAGTGCGAATGACAGTAAAGATGGAGAGCGCGTGAGCCACCACAATAGCTGGGAGAAGTGTGAGCACAACCCGTAGGAGTCGACGGACATGGGTCATCTTCAGAGTTAGCGCTCCGGTGGTCAAGCTTGAAAGGACTGTCTTCACACAGTCCAGTGTCCAGAGGGGTTCCACCATGACAACAGAGGAAGAGCAGGGTAAGAAGGTGTTGCAGGTGGGCTGGAGAGATGGCTTAGCCGTTAAGGCGCTTGCCTGCAAAGCCAAAGGACCCAGGTTTGATTCCCCAAGATGACCCACATAAGCCAGATGCACAAGCTGGAGTTTGTAAAACAAAGCAAAACAAAAAAACCAACAACAACAACAAAATGTTGGAGAGATGGCTTAGCAGTTAAGGCGTTTGCCTTCAAAGCCAAAGGACCTCGGTTCAAGTCCCCAGGACCCATGTAAACCAGATGCACAAGGTGGTGCATACCTCTGGAGTTCGTTTGCAGTGGCTGGAGGCCCTGGCATGTCCATTCTCTCTCTCTCTCAAATAAATAAAATACTTTTAAAAAGCCAGAGTTCGAGGCCACCCTGAGACTACATAGTTAATTCCAGGTCAGCCTGGGCCAGAGTGAGACCCTTCCTCGAAAAACCAAAAAAAAAAAGAAAAAGTTTTTTTTTTTTTTAAATATAGTCCCCCCAAAAGTATTCTGAGAAATTTTGTGTGAACTTCGTTGTACACACTGCAGTCCCAGATACTCTGGAGCCTGAAGCAGGAAAATTAAGAGTTCAAGGCTTGCTGGGCGTGGTGGCACACACCTTTAATCCCAGCATTTGGGAGGCCGAGGTAAGAGGATTGTAAGAAGATTGCTGTGAGTTTATGGCCACCCTGAGACCACATAGTGAATTCCAGGAAAGCCTGAGCTAGAGTGAAAACCTACATTGAAAAACCAAAGGCTAACTCGAGCAACATAGCAAGACCCTATTCCTAAACAAGTAAACTGACTTCAGGATTTAAATTTAGTGTTTAAGGCTCTTTCTCTGTGTGTGTATTGTTGTTTTCAAGGTAGGGTGTTGCTTTCTTTTCTTTTTTCTTTTTGAAATGGGCATCCTTTTATTAGTTTTTAATGTTTTTTTTTTACTTTTTTTTTTTTTTTGAGATAGGGTCTCACTCTAGTCCAGGCTGACCTGGAATTCACTATGGAGTCTCAGGGTAGCCTCGAACTCACGGCGATCCTCCTCCCTCTGCCTCCCAAGTGCTGGGATTAGAGGCGTGCGCCACCACACAGCTATATTTTTTTACTTTTTTAAAAAATATTTTATTTATTTGCATGCAGAGAGATACAGATGCAGAGAGAGAGAGGAAGAGAATGGGTGCACCAGGGCCTCTAGGCACTGCAAAGGAATTCCAGATGAATGTACCACTTTGTACATCTGGCTTATGTGGGTACTGGAGAATCGAACCCAGGTCATTAAGCTTTACAGGCAAGGGCCTTAACTGATGAGACATCTCTCCAGCCTTTTTTTTTTTTCCCCCTGAGGTAGGGTCTCACTCTAGCCCAGGCTGGCCTTGAACTCACGATGATCGTCCTACCTCAGCCTTCTGAAAGCTTGTACTAAAGGCGTGTGCCGCCATGCCTGGCCTAGCTGTTCTAAAGGAATTTGCCATGTCATCTCTGTCACTTATTGGCCCCCTCCCCCTTCCTTTTACATTTGCCTAGAACCCCTGTTGTGGACACAGTATGTCTGAGAGGCCAAGAACTGGGCTCATCTAATTGTATTGTCCTGGGGCTGGAGAGCTGGCTTAACAGTTGAGGCATTTGCCTGCAAAACCAAAGGATCCTGGTTCCATTCTCCAAGACCCACGGAAGCCAGATGCACAAACGGGTGCATGCATCTGGAGCTCGTTTGCAGTGGCTAGAGGCCCTGGAGCGCCAAGTCTGCCCCCCCCCCTTTCTCTCTGTCAAATAAATAATTGTATTGTCATTAAGTACAGCCCACGGGGGCTGGGAAGATGGATCAGTGGTTAAAGATGCTTGCTTGCAAAGCCTGCTGGCCTGGATTCTATTCCCCGGTACCCATGTAAACCCAGATGCACAAAGTGGCACATGCATCTGGAGTTCATTTGCAGTGGCTACAGACCCTGCATGCCTATTCTATCTTCCTGCTCACGAATAAATGAAATGTTAAATAAATATATCTCGTGAACTACTCAGCAAACAATAGCTCATCCTTCTTGGTGGCATACATAGGCCGGATGGCTTAGACTTCTTGCACTTGGCCATGATTCCCTCCCCAAGGCTGAGATGTACCCAACATCTCCAACTTAGTTGGAGGCCATGGTCTTGGTTCTGGAGTTCCTCAAACACAATCTCCTCTTATAGGACGGTAAGGAGAGTTGGGATTGGAGTATCAATCTTGAAATACAACAAATTCAGCAGGAACAGGCCTGAGGCAAGGATACTGAAGGACCAAGCACAAGGTGGGTCTTCCTTCCCCACTCTTTCCAGAGGCCCGGGGGACCCAAGGCTAGGAGAATGCTCACGTGCTGTCCTTTCCAGAGGAACTGGAAGATGAAGTTTCTCACTTGAGGTTTAGGGAAAACCAAAGGCTTCAAGGACTTTGGAATCAAACAAACCTGGCTAGTAATTTCAGCTGTCACTTCTCGTCAACATGACCTTGGCCTGTTAAGTCTCTCTGAGTCTCTGTTTCTGCATCTGTGAAGCGGGGCTCCCGGTACCTACTTGAGGGACGGTTGTGAAGGACTGATGTGAAAGGCATGTAGGAGTGCCCTAAGAAACGGGAGCCTCCTTGGCCCCAAGGCCATATATGGGCCCGAGAAGCCTCACTTCTGGCCCAGAGCAAGGGCTCCAGGTGACCTGTCCAGATGAGCTCTGCTGGCGATCCGAACCAGGGCCAAGGGAACTGGCAGGACGCAGGCTGGGCAAGAGTCCATGGTGCTGGGTCAAGCCGGCAGCCTTTGGGCTGTGACTGGCCTACTGCCCTCTGGGGACACGCTCTTCCCGTGGGGCGGACGAGGGCCCCCCCGGTGCACATGCAGAACCGAGGTGGAGAAAGGCCCCCGAGCGGGGAAGGAGGCTGGACCAAGGAGCCAGGGCCCCGCCAGGCCCAGGGTGGAGCTGGGCGAGGGGCCCGGGGCAGGAGCACCGCCGGGCCCCGGAGGGGAAGCTCCAAGCGGAGGCCGGGAGGGGCCAGGAGGCAAGCGAGCCGGCGCGCCGACGCCGACGCGGCCGCGGCCTCGAAGTGCGAACCGGCGGGGCTCTGGCCCACGGGGTCAGGCGTCTGGCGGAATTATGGGATGCCGCGGCCTGGGGAGACGGGGACTATTATGGGCTGGAGGAGCCCTAGGAGACCGGGGACTATTATGGGCTGGTGAGGCCCCGCTCCAACTGGAGGCGGGAGGAAGGGGTGCGGGGCGGAAGGGGGGGGGGTTGGTGGTGGAGGAGAGTATTATGGGCTGGAGGCCTCCTGCGACCAGAGGCTAGAGTATTATGGGCTGGCGAGGCCTTCAGTGGCCAGCGGGGGGAGCGGCGGGGGATGGCACCGGCTGCATGTGACCGAGGGGGGGGGGAGCCCCCGAGCTGGGGGGTGATGGGTGGGGGTGGGGGAAGCTTATTATGGGATAGCTCTTTGTACCTACTGCGAGGACGGCTGCTCCAGGAGATATTATGGGATGTCGCGTGTGGGAGGGGGAGGGGACCGGAGGGTTATTATGGGATGGCGGTGCAGCGTGGGGAGGGCCGAGGAGCTCTTCCCCAAGCCCCCGGCCCGACACCCCACTTCTCCCAGCTCCCCCCCCCCCCGCCCGAGGTCAGCTTCCTTCTTTGCAGGGCCCAAGGGAAGCACACCTGAGATGCACATACCACACCCGCCTACTTGCCCCGGGGGTGTGTGTGGGGGGCCCCCACCTCGACCCATGCCAGGCATCTCTCCCGTCCAAGCTGGTCCAGCTGTCCAGCTTGGGCTGTGCACAGGAGACCCGGGCGCCCCTGGAAAAATGGGGGAGAAAGCCTCACAAACAGGGTCAGGGTGGCCTGCCAGTGCCACCCACCCACCCACCTGCAAGTGGCCCCTGCACTCCCACGCGGGCCGCTCTCCCCGTCGTCCACAAGTGGGGGGGGGGCCCGCGCCCCGCCCCCGCCCCTCCGGGCCCCCTCCCCCTCCCTCCGCGGCCACGGCCAGTAAAGCAGGCGCAGGGCTATTATGGGATGGCTGCGCCCAGCGGCTCTGCAGGGAGGGGGCGGTCACCGCGGAATGTCTCCTGGGGGTGGCTATTACGGGATGGCCGCCTCTTTGGGGGGGGAGGCCATCGGGGAGGATTATTATGGGATGGACTCCGCACGGGTGGGGCTGTCCTGGGGAGGTGAAGCTCCAGGGAGGGCAGGGAGGGGAGGGGGAAGGTGCCGGGGAGGGTGGGGTGAGCCCTGGAGCCAGACCTGCGGGCTGGCAGCAGTGCCAGGCTGGAGATGTTCCTGGGGCCAGGGCCTCTGGGGCGGGCTAAGCTCCACCGAGCCCGACCTGGGCCCTGGACACCTGGGTCCTTCCCACACCTTGGAGGCTCCAGCGTTGCGGGGGGGTCGCTAAGGGCTGCAGTGGGGCGTGGGGAGTGAGCGCTCCTAGGAGCTGCCTGGGTGCCTCACCGGAGTGGGGTTCCTGGGGAGCACACACCCAAGGGCTCCCTAAGTGTGCCTACGTGCGCTTGAGCCCCGGGGACCACAGCCCAGGCAGGGAGTTGAGCATCGGGGTGCGGGGCTTTGGAGGGACAAATGTCCTCTCAGGAGCCCCGCACGGCCTGCATCCTGCCCTTCTGTCCCAGGACACTGGTGCTGGGACAGTTTTCCTCTCTGCACTCTCCCCAAATTCCTTTCCCGACGGGCGGAGAACACTGGCCCCATTGCACTTCTGAGCAGAGTATCCGGGTTCACACAGAACAGGTGTGAGGACAGGAATTATAGAGTATGTGCTAAAAAGTCCAGGACAAGCCCCTCACGGTGTTATTCTCGGTTCTTCTGTACTATGGGGTGGAAACCGAATTCTAAGGTAACTGGCGAGAGAGGCTGTCCCCATGGGTGCTTTAATCAGCAGATTATGCCACCCTTAGTCTCTGAGGGCCAATCATGCTAGTGGTTTACTTCTAATTTATCTGGGAGGGACACATGGGGCCAGAAAAGGGAGTGGGAGGCACCGAAGCCTAAAGACTAAGGAGGCTTAGGTGTGGTGGAGCGCGCCTTTAATCCCAGCACTAGGGAGGGAGAGGTAGGTAGGAGTTCAAGGCCAGCCTGGGACTACAGAATGAGTGCCAGGTGAGCCTGAGATACAGTGAGACCCTGCCTCAAAAATAAATAAAAAAGACCATGGAAACAGCGCTCTAACACACCCTACCCTTCTCTAGTACTCAGGAAGACAGGAGGGAATTTGAACCTTCTGAACCTGCTTGTGGTGTGTATGTGTGTTGGGGGGGTGGTGCGGGGAGAGGTGAGTAAGAGAGGCAAGGTAATAAAAAAAAAGGGGGGTAGCTGACAAAGGGTACCCATATTTTATTTTATTTATTTATTTTTGGGTTTTCAAGGCAGGCTCTCCCTCTAGCCCAGGCGGACCTGGAATTCACTATGTAGTCTCAGGGTGGCCTCGAACTCACAGCAATCCTCCTACCTCTGCCTCCCCAGTGCTGGGATTAAAGGCCTGCACCACCACGCCTGGCTTAAGTATTTTATTTTGAATGAGTTTATATATTTGCAAGCAGAAAGAGAGAAGTATGGTCAGAGCTTCTAGCCACTACAAATGAACTCCACATGCATGTGCCACTTGGTTTTATTTTATTTTATTTATTTATTTTTGTTTGTTTGTTTGTCTAGCCCAGGCTGACCTAGGATTCACTCTGTAGTCTCAGGGTAGACTCGAACTCACAGCAATCCTCCCGCCTCTGCCTCCCGAGTGCTGGGATTAAAGGTGTATGCCACCATGCCCGGCTCATGCAGCACTATGTGCGTCCAACTTTACATGGATACTGGGGAATCAAACCCAGGTTGTTAGGCTTTGCAGGCAAGCACCTTAACCTCTGAGCCATCTCTCCAGCCTGTATTAGTGTTTTAAGTTACAGACTAGAGACTGTGACTGCCTACTTATAAACTTACTGGTTTATATTCTTCAGTCCTTGTAAACTATGGGTAACCTATCATATCTTCATTCCTTTGTCTATCTATGTAATCTATCTGATGAGAGGTATAATGAGAAGAATGATCCGGGGTGTTTGGAGGTATTAGACCGGAGGCAGGGGTAGATATTACATAAGGGAACTTGAGGTCCAGACATAGGCTAGATTCCTTTAACCACTGAGCCATCTTTCCAGCCCAGGCTAGACCCTCTAGAGGAATGGGTACCCAGTAATCCTGAGTAGGAAGGAGAAATTTTCTTAAAAGGAGGAATGTCCACATTATTTATGGTTGTTAGATGTCAAGAGAACTGTTTCAGTGTTTCTCCCTCTCAAATGGTATCTTTTTTTTTTTTTTTTTTTTTTTTTTTTTTTTTTTTTTTTTTTTTTTTTTTTTTTTGGTTTTTCGAGGTAGGGTCTCACTCTAGCTCAGGCTGACCTGGAATTCACTCTGTAGTCTCAGGGTGGCCTCGAACTCTCGGCGATCCTCCTACCTCTGCCTCCCGAGTGCTGGGATTAAAGGCGTGCGCCACCACGCCCGGCTCGGTATCTTTTTTTTTTTATTAACAACTTCCATGATTATAAAAATATCCCATGGTAATACCCTCCCTCCCCCTACTTTCCCCTTTGAAACTCCATTCTCCATCATATCCCGTCCCCCTCTCAATCAGTCTCTTTTTTATTTTGATGTCATGATCTTTTCCTCCTATTATGATGGTCTTGTGTAGGTAGTGTCAGGCACTTTGAGGTCATGGATATCCAGGCCATTTTGTGTCTGGGGGAGCATGTTGTAAGGAGTCCTACCCTTCCTTTGGCTCTTACATTCTTTCTGCCACCTCTTCTGCATTAGACCCTGAGCCTTGGAAGATGTGATAGAGATATTGCAGTACTGAGCATTCCTGTCACTTCTTTCCAGCACTACGATGCTTTCTGCATCATCCCAAGGTCACTGCTATCTGAAAAGAGAAGATATTCTACCAAAAGTGAGAGTAGCATTAATATAAGGGTATGAACATTAAGAGAAGTGCTTACTGGGCAATTTGATGAGCATAGTATATGCATTTAGCCAAACAGCAGTAGATGTTACATCGCTAGGGCTCATGACTACCCCTGTTTTAAGTTTTCAGCATCAGGGATGTATTCCCTCCCATGGAGTGGGCCTTCAGTCCAATTAGAGGGCAGTTGGTTTCCCCCATAACAGATGTGCCACTATTTCACCTGTTGGCTCATTTGGCCTGGCTGGCCAAATATAAGGCTTGCAGTGTCCACTGTTGAGTATCTTCACTGGTGATTTCTCTTTCTCCCATTGAACTGCATACAGAATGGCTTCTTCCAGCTTTCTGTCAGCTGGTCTACATGGAGGAGGTTTTCAGCTCAGTTCCAGCAGGATTCCTCAGTGGCCTTGCAGCCCAAGTATGTGGAGTCTTCAGCAATAGGGTCTTACCATCTATTCCTGATGGGAAACCAAGGGCCTCGGCAATGGCCTATAGTGTTTTGGGAGCATCAGGGACTTCCCTGGCCAACAACTCACTGGAAGGTATCCCATCCCTGGCACTGAAAATTTTCTAGCAACAGTCTACGGCTCCTGAGTGTTCCATTGTCCAAAATATTTTTTTTATGAGAGGGAAAGAGAGAATTGGCGTACCAGCCTCCAGCCACTGCAATTGAACTCCAGATGTGCGTGCCATCTTGTATTCATGTGCGAACTTGCGTGCTTGCGTCGCCTTGTGCATCTGGCTTACATAGGATCTGGAGAGTTGAACATGGGTCCTTAGGCTTTGCAAGAAAGTGCCTTAACAGCTAAAGCCATCTTTCCAGCCCTATTTTTATTTATTATTATTATTAGCAAGAGAGAATGAGCCGGACGTGATGGCGCACACCTTTAATCCCAGCACTCGGGAGGCAGAGGTAGGAGGATCGCCGTGAGTTCAAGGCCACCCTGAGAATACAGAGTGAGTTCCAGGTCAGCCTGGGCTACAGTGAGACCCTACCTCGAAACCCCCCCCCCAAAAAAAAAAGAGAGAGAGAGAGAGAATGAGAATGAGCACACTAGGCCCTCTAGCCACTGCAAAGGAACTCCAGACTCATGCGCCACCATGTGCATCTGGCTTACGTGGGTTCTGAGGAATTGAACCTGGAGTTTTAGGCTTCTCAGGCAAGTGTCTTAACTGCCAAGCCATCTCTTTAGTCCTGACAATGGTATCTTAAACAGCCACCTCTTCTTCCCCCACTGTGGAGCACAAATTTTGAGAAGATAGACATATGGGGAGGTTTGGATTAACAAATGGGGCTCCCATCTTGCTGTCAGAACTGAATGAGGGAAGGGAGAAAATGGCACTGCCTGTGACAGTGAACACAGAAGGAGGGTGGCCCCGGGGAGTTGAGGTAAGTATTAGAAGGAAAAACAAGCCACATGAACTGAAGAGGTGACAGTGGGAGCTTCTGGCAAGACGTCCGGTCTTGGATGCTGAAGATTCTAGTCAGTCCCGAGACGAGAAGGGAGTTAAATGCCTAACGCTAGCCCTTATCCAAAGTCAGGCAGGAGGAAGGGAAGGCTTTTCAGTATCACTGATACTCTGGTTACAAAGAGATTGTTATTTTAGCAAGCTTTTTAAAAAAATGTTTTATTTTTTTTTTCCTGGGTGTGGTGGCGCACGCCTTTAATCCCAGCACTCAGGAGGCAGAGGTAGGAGGATCGCCATGAGTTCGAGGCCACCCTGAGACGACATAGTGAATTCCATGTCAGCCTGGGCTAGAGTGAGACCCTACCTCGAAAAATAAAAAAAAAAAGTTTTATTTTTAAGTTTCTATTTATTTATTTGAAAGACAGACAGAGAGAGAGAGAGAGAGAGAGAGGGAGAGAGAGAAAAAGAGGCAGAAGATAGAGAGAAGGAGAGAGAGAGAGGGAAAGAAAGAGGCAGAAGAGAGAGAGAGAGGGAGAGAGAGAGAGAATGGGCACACCTGGGCCTCCAGCCACTGCAACTGAACTCCAGATGTGTGCGCCCCCTTGTGTATCTGGCTTAAGTGGGTCCTGGGGAATCAAACCTGGGACCTCTGGTTTTGCAGGCAAATGTCTTAACCACTAAGCCATCTCCATCTAGCCTTCCTCACCATCCCTACAGAAAAGGCCTTGACCAGATAATATTCTCCTTTACAGTCAAGAAGGACTCTTAGCCCGGCATGGTGGCACATGCTTTTAATCACAGAGGAGGGAGGATCGCTGTGCTTTCAAGGCCACCCTGAGACTACATAGTGAATTCCAGGTCAGCCTGGGCTAAAGTAAGACCTTACCTTGAAAAAAAAAACAAAAACAAAAACAAAAAAGAGAAGTGCTCTTAATTTTTATTTAATTATTTTTGTTTATTTGAGACAGAAGCAACTAGAGAGAGGAGAGGGGGAGGGAGAGAATAGGTGGACCAGGGCCTCCAGTCACTGCAAACCAACTCCACGTGCATGCGCCACCTTATGTATCTGGCTTAAGTGGGTACTGGGGAATCAAACCTGGGTCCTTATGCATCACAGGCAAGTGCCTTAATTGCTAAGCCATCTCTGCAGCCCAAGAAGGGCTCTTTCTGTGAGGAAGTTCTGGTTTCTTTCAATATGTCTGATCCTGACCCTGAATTCCAGTCTTGAGACAGGAAAAGGTGCCTAAGAGCCATGGGCATGGCCCAACCCATGACAAAGCCCATCTTCACAAGGTTGAAGCAGCTTGGCTGGGAGTGCGTTTAGGGACCCACGGCCACTAGCACGTTGCTCTTAGCGTCTCTAGGGCTTTTTTCTTTCTTTCTTTTTTTTTGAGATTTATTTTTATTTATTTATTTATTAGAGACAGAGAGGGAGAGTGAGAATGGGCACGCCAGGGCCTCTAGCCACTGCAAACAAACTCCAGGTGCATGTGCCACCATGTGCAGCTGCCTTACATGGGACCTGGAGAATCGAACCTGGGTCCTTTAGGCTTTGCAGGCATGCACTTTAACCACTAAGCCATCTCTCCATCCCTTTTCTTTTTACTTATTTATTTGCAGAAGGGTGGTAGGAGGGAAGGAGAGAAGAAGACAGTGAGAGAGAGAGAGAGAGAGAGAAGGAGGGAGGGAGGGAGGGAGAGAACGGGTGTGTCAGGACCTTCTTCCACTGCAAAGGAACTCCAGATGCATGCACCACTTTGTGCATCTGGATTTACATGGTACCAGGGACTTGAGCTGTCAGGCTTTTTTTTTTTTTTAAGGTGGTAGGGTCTTTAGCCCAGGCTAACCTGGAATTCACTATGTAGTCTCAGGTTGACCTCAAACTCACAGTGATCCTCCTACCTCCGCCTCCCAAGTGCTGGGATTAAAGGTGTGCACCACACCTTGGAGAGAGAATATGAATGGGTGCACCAGGGCCTCGAGCTGCTGCAGATTAACTCCAGACATATGTGCCTCTTTGTGCATCTGACTGGGGAATTGAACACAGGTTGTTAGGTTTTATAGTCAAGTGCCTTAACTGCTAGCTAGCTATCTCTCTAATCTTGTTTTTTTTTTTGGTTTTTTTGAGGTAAGGTTTCCCTCTAGCCCAGGCTGATTTAGAATTTACTATGTAGTCTCAGGGTGACCTTGAACTCACAGTGATCATCCTACCTCCGCCTCCCAAGTGCTGGAATTAAGGGCATGTGCCACCATGCCCAGTTTTTTTTTTTCCTAGGGTTTTAAAAATATTTTTATTTTTATTTATTTATTTATTTATTTTAGAGAGAGATACAGAAATAGGGAGAGAGAGTGAGAATGGGCACACCAGGGCCTCCAGTCACTGCAAACAAACTCCAGATGCATGTGCCCCCCCTTGTGCATCTGGTTTTTGTGGGTCCTGGGGAATCAAACTGGGATCCTTTGGCTTTGCAGGCAAGCTCCTTAACCACTAAGCCATCTCTCCAGCCCCACACCCGGCTTTTTTGAGGTAGGGTCTCCCTCTAGCCCAGGCTGTCCTTGAACTCTCCATGATCTTCGTACCTCAGCCTCTTGAGTGCAGATTAGAGGTGTGTGCCACCATGCCTGGCTCTAAAGATTTTTTTTTTTTCTAGGTAGGATCTTACTCTAGCCAAGGCTGACCTGGAATTCACTCTGTATTCTTAGGGTAGCCTTGAACTCATAACAGTCCTCCTACCTCTGCCTCCCGATCGCGGGGACTAAAGGGGTGTGCCACCATACCCGGCTCTCTAAAGATTTTTTTTTTTTCTTTGAGGTGGAGAATAAAGCCTCACTGAGCAATGAAGGTATGAGACTTCAGGTTATAAAATGGGAAAGTGACTGGAAAACGTGGGACATTGAGCATGAACAGAATTTGGCATTCAAAAATGAGGGTAGTTGGCTTATAGAGATGGCTTAGCACTTAAGGCACTTGCCTGCGATGCCTAAGGACCTAGGTTCTATTCCCCAGAACCCATTTAAACCAGATGCACAAGGTGGCACATATGTCTGGAGTTCGTTTGCAGTGGTTGGAGGCCCTGGTGCACCCATCCTCTCTCTTTCTCTCATAAATAAGTAAATGAGAAAATATTTTTAAAAAATGAGGGTAGCAGCTGGGTGATGGTGCATGCCTTTAATCCCAGCACTCAGGAGGCTGACTTTGTGAGGACTGCTGTGAGTTCAAGGCCAGCCTGAGACTAATTCCAGGTCAGCCTGAGTTGGAGTAAGACCCTACCTCGAAAAACCCAAAAAAGCCAGCCAGGTGTGGTGGCACACACCTTTAATGCCAGCACTTGGGAGGTAGAGATAGGAGGATCACAGTGAGTTGGAGGCCACCCTGAAATACATAGTGAATTCCAGGCCAGCCTGGGCTACAGTGAAACCCTACCTCGAAAAAACTAAAAAAAAAAGCAAGTAAGCAAAGATCAGAATCAAACATGTTGACTATGTTGAGTAGCTCAGAAAGATAAAACATTATAACTGAAAGAGCACTGCTTGCTGATCAAAAATCCCTTAATATCTAGCTACGTTATATTCAGCTTTTTTTGAGGGGGGGTTGATCCTTCAAAGTTTTTTTTTTCTTAATTTTTATTAACATTTTCCATGATTATAAAAAAATCCCATGGGAGCCGGGCGTAGTGGCGCACGCCTTTAATCCCAGCACTCGGGAGGCAGAGGTAGGAGGATCGCCGTGAGTTCGAGGCCACCCTGAGACTCCATAGTGAATTCCAGGTCAGCCTGGGCTAGAATGAAACCCTACCTCAAAAAACCAAAAAAAAAAAAAAAAAAATCCCATGGTGCTACCCTCCCTCCCCCCACTTTCCCCTTTGAAATTCCATTCTCCATCATATCCCCTCTCCCTCTGAATCGGTCTCTCTTTCATTTTGATGTCATGATCTTTTTCTCCTCTTATGATGTTCTTGTGTAGGTAGTGTCAGGCACTGTGAGGTCATGGATATCCAGGCATTTTATGTCTGGAGGGAGGACGTTGTAAGAAGTCCTACCCTTCCTTTGGCTCTTACATTCTTTCCCCCACCTCTTCCGCATTAGACCCTGAGCCTTGGAAGGCGTGATTGAGATGTTACTCAGTACTCCAGTCACTTCTTTCCAGCTCTATGATACCTTCTGAGTCATCCCAAGGTCACTGCCATCTGAAAAGAGAAGATGCTCTACACAAAGTGAGAGTAGTGTTAATGTAAGGGTATAAATATTAAGAGAAGTGCTTACTGGGCAGTTTGATAAGCATAGTATATACATTTTTCCAGACATCAGCAGATGTTACACCCGTAGGGCTCATGACTTCCCTTGTTTTAAGTTTTCCGTATCAGGGATGTATTCCCCCCCATGGAGCAGGCCCCCAGTCCAACTGGAGGGCAGTTGGTTTCCACCATGACAGACGTGCCACTATTGCACCCATTGGCTCATTTGACCTGGCTGGCCAATTATAAGGCTTGCAGTGTCCACTGTTGAGTATCTTCACTGGTGGTATCTCTTTCTCCCATTGAACTAAATGTAGAATGGCTTCTTCCAGCTTTCTCTCAGCTGGTTTTTTGAGGTAGGGTCTCACTCTACCCTGGGCTGACCTGGAATTCACTATGTAGTCTCAGGGTGGCCATGACTACCTCTGCCTCCCAAGAGCTGGGATTAAAGGCATGCGCTACCATGCCTGGCTAGCTTACATTCAACTTTAATTCCAGCACCTGGGAGGCGAGGTAGGCGGATGCCCATGAGTTAGTTAGAGGCCAGCCTGGGCTGCAGCTCGAGTTCCAGGTCAGCCTAGGCTAGAGTGAGACTCCGCTTCAAAACAAACAAACTGGGCATGGCAGAGCACGCCTTTAATCCCAGTGCCAGGGAGGCAGAGTTGGGAGGATTGCCGTGAGTTCGAGGCCACCCCGAGACTCCATAGTGAATCCCAGGTCTGCCCTGGCTATAGTGAGACCCTACCTCAAAAAACCAAAAAACAAAACAAAAAACAAAAATCACTTTGTATACAAGGAGCAACTAGGAAATTGACCTGTTCCTTCTGCTCTTTTTTACAGTGCTGGGAACAAACCCAGGGCTTTTGCTAGTCAAACCCTGTACTATTAATTCCATCCTCACTTCTAGGAGATTATATTGGTTGTTGTGATTTTGAGATAGGGTCTCCTATGAAGCTCAGAATGGCCTCAAACTCTCAAACATCCTGCTTCAGTCTCCGGAGTGCTGAAATCAAATGCATGTGCCTCTAGGCCCTGCAGGAGATTAATCTGTAAACCCTTTTGGAATTATCCCCTAGTCTCTAGAAGGACCATTCAGATCTCTCTACTGGGGTTTGATCTCTTGAGACTAGTTGGGATTTCTTTTATTTTCTACGACAGGACATAGAATAGCACCCAGTAGCTCCTCTTTGACTCAGACATTATTATTATTTTGTTTTTCAAGGTAGGGTCTTACTCTAGCCCAGGCTGACCTGTCATTCACTATGTAGTCTCAAAGTAGCCTGAAAGTCATGGCGATCCTCTGCTTCCCCAGTGCTGCGATTAAAGGTGTGCTCCACCACACCTGACTAGACATTTTATTTATTTATTTATTTATTTATTTATTTATTTTTTTTCAAGATAAGGTTTCACTCTAGTCCAGGCTGACCTAGAACTCACCATGTAGTCTCAGGGTGGCCTCGAACTCACGGTGATCATCCTACCTCTGGGCTGGAATTAAAGGTGTGTGCCACCATGCCCAGCTAGATATTAAAAAAAAAAATACAGTTCACTTATTTTGCAAGCAGAGACAGAGGAAAGGAGGGAGGGAGAGAGAGACAGCAAGCGAACCAGGGCCTCCAAGCTATTGCAAACTAACTCCAGATGCGTGTGCCACTTCATACACCTGGTTTAGACAGGTACTGGGGAACAGAGCCTGGGTCGTTAGGCTTTGCAGGCAAGTGCCTTAACCGCTGACCCCTTTCTCCAGCCCACCTTAGACATTTTATCTTGTATCCGGTCTGTCTGGTTATGCTGTTTTTTGGGGGGAGAGGGTTCCAGTAGCCCAGTTGGCCAGAACTCACTATGTAGATGAGTATGACCTTGAACTCCTGATCCTCCTGCCTTGGAGCAATGGGATTAAAGGCATTGTTTATGCTTCTTGAAGGGAGGCACCAGAGTTTGCTCTCCCCATGGTGCCTCGCTCTGTGTGTTGAATGAATTTGAGCAGTGGTGACTAGACTGGGAGCAGAGCTCATCTTTTGGTGTTACCGGGAGGATCTTCAGTTCATCCATAGGAGTGGCCTGGAATAATAATAATTCCTTACTTGGTGGGGGGCAGCGGAGAAGTGGGCAGAGGACAGCTGGAATATTGGGAAAGTTTTTGTAATTTGTATGGGATGCTCTGAGTTACTTAAACTATGCAAATATTTCTTTTTAAAAAAAATTATTTGAGACAGAGAGAGAAAGGGCACACCAGGGCCTCCAGCCACTGCAAGGTAACTCCAGGCGCATATGACACCTTGTGCAGCTGGCTTACATGGAACCTGGAGCATCGAACCCGGGTCCTTAGGCTTTGCAGGCATGTGCCTTAACCACTAACCCATCTCTCCAGCCCTCTTTCTTGGCTTTTCAAGGTAGGGTTTCACTCTAGTCCAGGAATTCACGATTGTAGTCTCAGGGTGGCCTCTAACTCATGGTGATCCTCCTACCTCTTGCCTCCCGAGTGCTGGTATTAAAGGTGTGCGCCACCACGCCCGGCAAAAACTATGCAAATATTACATCTGGTATCATTTACTTGGTCTTACTCAAAACTTCAGAGCTGGGGTTGGCATGTGGAACATACCTGGATTTTGGTGGATTGGGTGGGGCTCAGCTCTGAGCTTCTGCAAATGAGAGGAGGGTTGTGGGCAATGAGACTTGAAGCCAGGATACTGCTTTTGCCTAGAGAGGGAATAAGGTGTGTTGTGCAAACGAGGGCAGAGTCAGGACAGTATGGGTAGCTCACCCTACTCTCTCTGCTGTGGGTGTTGGGACAGACTGACAGCTTCTGGAGATTGTTATGGGAAAGGGAGAGTAAGAGTATTATGGGATGCCTGGCTGGAAGGGTAGCTGGGTAGTGAGTGGAGGGCAGAGGAGGCACTAGGGGATGTGAGCCTAGGTCGTGTTGGTGATACTACGGTATATGTCCAGTTGACCCCGAGTTCTTTGCCATGGCGGGATGTTAGGGTAGGTGGAATCGAATTGATGGGGCGTGTCCCAGTGTTGGGGGAAGCCGATGATTTGGAGGTCCATCTGGGCGATGACTGCTGCTCATTAGGGGCTCTCTCTGTGATGGGAAGGAGCGCTGGTCGTGGTCCGTGGAGCTACAAGGAGACTGCGAGGCTGGGGCTGGTGTGCGCCTGTGGGGTGGACCCTGGCCTGCAGGGATGAAGGGCAGCTCCAGGGGGCTGGCTATTATGGGATGTCCGTATAGAAAGTAGGAGACTGATTATTACGGGATGTGTGTGGGAGGAGGCCGAGTGTCCGTTGTAGTGTGTGTGTGTGTGTGGGGGGGGGTGAGTTTCTGACTATTATGGGATATCACACTGGGGGTGGATGAAGGGTGATTATTATGGGATATCTGTGGGGGATGGGATGAGTATTATGGGATATGAGGCTGAAGTGTTGGGAGAGTTTGCTTATTATGGGATGGCCATGGGGAGGGAGGGGTGAGGACTTATTATGGGATGTTAGCATTAAGGCCAAGAGTGAAGAAGTTGGCAGAGGGTGGTTATTATGGGATGCGCGAGGAGGAGGGGCAAGGTTAGTTGTAGAAGGTCTGCAATATTATGTCAGCAGCCCCCTGGCACATATATGCATGGAGTGTGAGGGGGCGGGGTACTGTATGTGGGGTGTCCGCATGTATTATGGGATGGCCAGGAGGTGGGCGGTTGCCCGGGTGACACGCGCGCGCGCGCTCGACGGGGGCGTGGCCAGCGGTTGCCTGAGCGACGAGGGGGCGGGGGTTGCCCGGGAGACCTAGGGAGGCGGGTGGCGGTAGTGGAGGGGGGTTGGAGTTGGTTGGGGTTATTATGGGCTGTCCGTGGGGGGCGGGGCCTGTGCGGTGGGATTTCCCGGCCGGTGTTTCGGGCCCTTTAAGAGGCGACGCCGGAGCCGGAGCCATTTTCCCCCCTTCGGCCGCGGCGAGGAGGAGCCGGAGCGGGAGTGACACGGGGCCGGACCCGGCGCGACCCGCGGCGTTCCCAGGGTGAGGAGAGCTCGCAGCTCCCGGGGAGCCGGGCCCCGAGGCGCCTCCGGCCACCTGCCCCTGTCCCGGGGGTCCCCGGCTGCGGGAGGCGACCGACCCTTCCCTCCTCCCCGGCCTCCCCTCGTCTGGCGACCTGCCCCTGGCGGAGTCCCGCCCCGGGCGACCCCACCTCGGGCCCGGCCGCCCCGCAGGCCCGGCGCCCGCCCCTGGGCTCGCTCGTCCCCCCCCCCCACCCCCCGGGACACGTGGCCCGGCCCCTTCCCGGTGGGAGCTCCCGGCGCCCCGGCGTCCCTGCCGGCCTGCGTCGGGACCCCGGGCCGCCCGAGCCTCCACGCCCCCCGGCCCGCCCGCCGGCGCCGTTCGGGACGAGAACCGGAGTTGTCCCCGAGGACAGGCTTTGGAGCGCTGCCCCGTGGGCCAGCCTGGGGACTGGCCCCTCCCCGGGCGCAGGGGGGGGCACCGCCAGTGACCTTGCGTCCCGAGCGCCTCGCCGTCGCCCGCTCCCTCCCCTCCCCTCCCCTCCCCCCCGGCCTGGGGCCCCCGGGACCCTCCCCGCACCCCGGCTCCGTGCAGCCCGCCCGCTCTCCCCCCATCTCCGCCCGCCGGCACCGGCCGGCCCTGGGGGGGCGTCGCTCGCCCTCCTCCCGGGGCGCGGGCTGCGGAGCCGGCTTCCGGGCTGCCCCCGGGAGTGTGCAACTAAGTTGAGCCCGAGCGCCCGGGAGCCGCGCGGGGCGGGGGCGGGGGCGGGGTGCGCGTCACTGACTGCTCCCCTCCCCCTCCCCCGCGCAGTGACTCGGGCCCGTGTCGAGCGCCCCGGGCCGCGGGCAGCAGCAGCTGGGCCCACTCCCCGGCCGCGAGCGCGAGGGGATGGCGTCGGGCCTGGGCTCCCCGTCGCCCTGCTCGGCGGGCAGCGAGGAGGAGGATATGGATGCACTTCTGAACAACAGCCTGCCCCCACCCCACCCAGGTAACGTCTCCCCCCCCCCACCCCCTCAGGGGCCCGGGTCCGAACGGAGGCGGCTGGCCGGCCTGCCTGCCTGTCTTTCCTAGCGACTCCGCTGCGCTCGCGGCGCTCGGGGTGGAGGGCATCCGAAGGGAGTGGTTCCCCGCTGCGGAGCTCTGGGGTGAGCTCCCGGGCACCGCGGACCCTCATGCAAGCTGCGCCCCCCCCCGCCCTTCCCGGCGGTCTGGAGCTGGCAGGAGTTATCTACTGCCGGTTCTTGGGGGAGCGCAGGTGGCAGGGGAACCTTGCAAGCTGTCTTGTGGAGGCACGGTGTGTGTGGGGGGCGCTCGGGATGTCTGTGGGAGCAGCGCTGTCGGGCACCTGTGCTTGTCCACTGGGATCCTGTGGGTGCTCCCTGGGAAGGACTGAGTGTTGGTTACTCTCCGTCAAGATTATTTTTAGCTTCCGATCAGTTACCGGGTTTCTGTGCTGTTTGCAGTGCGTGAAGTTTGAATCGCGCTCCTTAGCACATCTAGAGCGCTTTTAGCCAGGCGGACTGCTGAAGTGCTTTGAGTGAATTCAGGGAAGGGGGGCTAGGGGAGGATGCACTAGCCTATTTAAGGAGAAGCCGAAGGAAGAGCACCCCTCTTCCCTCGCTGTGTGCTCTGAGCCCTGGCCTTTTCCCTACCACTGAAGTAGCTGGGGTCTGGGCTGGCAATGTGAGGTGTTTGTGTAGGTGTGTTAGGGGTTGCACTGTTTAGGGGTGGCTCCCTGGACTTGCCAAACCCCGTGTGATGATAAACCACCGTGTTTGATTGGACTCTTGTTTCATTTCAAGTGATGCTTGAGGTCATGATTGTAAGTGGGTATCTTTCTCTTGTCTCTCCTTATTCAGAGACCCTTCCTACTGGTTTCATGGCCATTTTTTCCCCGTAGGTTTTTAAAAATGTCATTTATTCGTCCTCTCTGCTTCTATATTCTCATTCTGAAGACTGCTGGTCCTTTTCAGTTTTTTTCTGAGTTAGGGTTTCACTTTAGCCCAGGCTGACCTGGAATTCACTATGTACTCTGAGTGGCCTCTAACTCACAGTGATCCTCCTACCTCTGCCTCCCAAGTGCTAAGATTAAAGGCATGTGCCACCACATCCAGCCTCTTTTTCTTTTAAGATATAATTAATTAATTAATTAATTTGAGAGAGAGAGAATGGGAGCTCCAGGGCCTCCAGCCACTGCAAACGAACTCCAGATGCGTGCGCCACCTTGTGCATCTGGCTTATGTGGGACCTGGAAAATCGAACCTGGATCCCCAGGCTTCACAGGCAAGCACTTTAACTGCTAAGCCATCTCTCTAGCTCCTTTTATCTTTTTCTCTTTTGTGAGTTTTTTTTATTTGCAAGCAGAGAGAGAGGGAGAGAGAAGACAGATCAGACAGAAAATGGGTGCACCAGGGCCTGTAACCACTGCAAATGAACTCCAGATGCATGTGCCTCTTGCGCATCTGGCTTATGTGGGTCCTGGGGAATCAAACCTGCGTCCTTTGGCTTCACAGGCAAATGCCTTAACCACTAAGCCATTTCTCCAGCCCCGTTTTTTCTTTTTTGAGGTAGAGTATCACTGTAGCCCATGCTGACCTCCTGGTCATTCTGTAGTTCCAGGCTGGCCTCAAACTCACAGCAATCCACCTGCTTCTGCCTGTATACTGCTAGAATTAAAGGTGTGCGCCACCACACCTGGCTTTGTTACTGCTTTTTTTCCCCCCCTGATTTATTTTTATTTACTTGAGAGAGAAAGGGCGGGGGGAGAGGGAGAGAACGGGCACGCTAGGGCCTTTAGCCAATGCAAATGAACTCCAGACACATGCTCCACTATGTGCATCTGGCTTATGTTGGACCTAGAGAATCGAACCTGGGTCCTTAGGCTTTGCAGGCAAGTGGCGTAACCACTAAGCCTGTTTTTGTTTCTTATGGTATGTCTTTCACTTCTGCCTGGTCCCTTAGCTCCAGCTGGCAGTTGAGGTGGTCCAGCACATTTGGCCTTTTCTAACTTGGAATTCCTCACTGCATTCTGAGGCCTAAGAGAGCCATGGTTCTTGTCACTGAGTCTTCAGCTGCTGGGATAAGGGACTTTGAGTCTCATCACTGTGGGGTAGGAAGGCACATTTCTGTGTCCTCACCCAGGGTAGGGCGGGGTGGTGGTGAGGGAAGACTCCGCGTTCCCTCATCCTCAGTGTGAGGGCAGGAGAGGTAGTGTTATCCAACTGCTGCTGGCTGTCTCCATCTTTGCCCGCCATTGGCCCCTTGGTCTGAGACTGCCCTTAAGTTGACTGGCAGTTCTGCAGGCTCCCAGGGTGAACTCTGCCCCAAGCTGTAGCATGACCCAGTTTTTTCACTCGCCACACCCAGTTCTGCCCCTTTCCCAAATCTCCCTCGGTCTCAGCCAGTGTACTTGCACTGGCCACTGAGCAACTCGCACTGCTTTGCTTGGGAATTTGCGTGGTAAGTGTTGGAGGGTTTCTGCTTTGCCTCCATGCTTGTCCTTGTCTCCCTCCTAGCTCTGTGGAGGCAAGGAGGAGGATGGGTGCAGCTGATCGGGGTGACAGGGGCTTTGCTGGGGAGAAGCGTTCAGCAGAATGGTTCTTTCTGGCGTGATCTGCCTGGTGTTCATTCCCAGGGGAATGGGAGGGGCCTTCTAGCCTGGCCTGATCTTGGAATGCGCGAAAAGGAGAGGCTGGTGCTTTGTCCAGGCCGATGTCTCATGTTCCCCAGGACTGTGAGCTCGGAAGGGTGGAGCCGTAGGTGCTTCAGGGCTGCTCTGGAGGTCCGGAGCGAAGCCTGCGTGTGGACTGTGTGTGACCACTCTGTAGACTTTGACACTTTTTTTAGGTGTAGACATGACTCCCGTAAGTAGGATAGGACTCTCTGGAGGTGATGAGGAGGCTGAGTTTTGGGCCTTAGCTATGTGCTGCTTTTCTTCAAGCTAAACATTTGGATACTTGTAGGGGAGGGGATTTGACTGTACCTCCTCTGAGCCTTTGTCAGCGTGTAGTTCCGGTGACTTGGAAAAACAGTTAGGATTGAGGGAGTACCTTATTCCCTTGAGTGCTATTATCCCTCCTGTGAGTCTTGGTTTCCTTGTTTAAGACAGTATAACCTTTACCAACGGTGTTAGAGATCATTGGCGTTTGGACTTGGGGCCAGGTAATAATTTGGGAAGTAGTCCTTGACACTAGTTTTTCCTCTGTGTACCTTTGTCAGCTCCGACTCCTCCCCTGCCACTTCCTGTCTGTCCTATGTTGGCAGCTGGGTGCCCTGGGCTGCCTTCTGTGGTCAGGAGCCATTTTCCTTCTCTTTAGTGGGTGAGGCACTCCCCCCTTGGGTGTGGCTTGGGAAGAGGGAGACTAAAGAGGAGGGAGCTTGTGTGCATGTCTGGCCTGTCCTACCCCCTGCCTGCCAGGAGCCCCTTTGTGTGTGTGTGTCTGTGTGTGTGTGTGTGTGTGTGTGCTCGCGCGCACACACACACGGGGGGGGGGGGGTACGTCCCTCTTCCAGCCAGGGAGAAGGTGGAGCCATATGGGAGGAGGGTTGGGAGGGGAGATGGTGACAGCTGGGCTGATTTGGCCTCTAGGGAGAAGGGGCTGCTGACCCAGGAGAAGCTGAGGAGGAACTGTAGGACTGGAGATGGGAAAAGGAAGCCGTTTAGTAGTAGAAATGAGGTGGGGCTTACAGCTAAACTGGGCCTGGGCAGGGGCTTCTGACGGATCTGGGCAGCGATGACCCCACAGGGGTTTGCGAAGGGTAAGGTTTCTCAGACCCTGAACCTGGTATTGTTCTGGGAAGGTGGTGACGGTAGACTCTGGTTGTTGCTTTCTAGATAGGACCTTCCATTGTCATCTGGCTTCAGGCTTCTTGGTGGCCAGTTAGTTGCAGGAGGCCTGGTTCCAGTTCTCAGGCTTGGTGAGCTTCAGGCAGCAGGACGGAGCTAAGCTAGTAGACATCTAGAAGGTGTCTGCAGGAGTGCGCAGAGGAAGGCGGGAGCCTGGACGCTTGCCCACGGTGGGCCTGGTCTGGCCTGGCAGGCCTATTTTGAGTATATACAGTTCTCTGCTGGTGTCAGCTTGCTTCTGCGCAGTATAGCAGTTCTCTTCAGAGGACTCGGGATGAGGGGACAGTGTAAATGCTCCGCGTCAGGCCTGTCAGGCTGTTGCTGGTCCCCGCTGCCACGCCTTTCTACATGTGCACAGAAAACGAGGACGACCCCGAAGAGGGCTTGTCAGAAGCAGAGACCCCAAAGCTCAAGAAAAAGAAAAAGCCCAAGAAGCCACGGGACCTCAAAACCCCCAAGAGCCAGCGCCAAAGAAAGGAGGTGAGGGTGAGAGGAGTTTCTGGGGTGAGCAGAAGAAGGGAGGCACTGGGGGATGAGCCTGCCGTCCTGAGGTCAGCGTGTGTGTAGCATGCGTGTCTGTCTCCCTCCCCTTCCCTGCTCCAGCGTTTGCTCTTGTGCCGGCAGCTGGGGGACAGCTCTGGGGAGGGGCCGGAGTTTGTGGAGGAGGAGGAAGAGGTGGCTCTGCGCTCAGACAGTGAGGGCAGCGACTACACTCCTGGCAAGAAGAAGAAGAAAAAGCTTGGACCTAAGAAAGAAAAGAAGAGCAAATCCAAGCGGAAGGAGGAAGAGGAGGAGGAGGATGATGATGACGATTCAAAGGTGCTTAGACCTCTGTCCTTTAACTTGTGTCCTTGGTTCTTAGGCACTCTTCTGCCCTTAGCACCTAATCCTGTCACTTGTGTGCAGTCCCTTCTCTTGATTCTCTTAACCAGCTCTTGTAAAAGCTGTGGCTTCCATTCACGTTCCTTTAGCAAGTGTTGGCACCAGGTGGCGGCTCCTTGACTGTGTTCTTCCTGCAGGAGCCTAAGTCATCCGCTCAGCTCCTGGAAGACTGGGGCATGGAAGACATCGACCATGCTTTCTCGGAGGAGGACTACCGCACCCTCACCAACTACAAGGCCTTCAGCCAGTTTGTCCGGTACGCCGCCGCGGTCTTTGGGTTGGGGAAGAGACGATTCTTCCATTTTTCTAACCCGCCTCCCCCAGGTGAGGTCTCGCTCTAGCCCAGGCTGACCTGGAATTCACTGCATAATCTCAGGGGTGGCCTCGATCCTCCTGCCTTAGCCTCCCAAGTTTGGCATTAAAGGCATGCGCCACCATGCCCAGCATTTTACGTGGGTGCTGGGGATCTGAACTCGGGTCCTCATGTTTGCACAGCAAGCACTTAACCCACTTACCCACTGAGCTAGGAGCTGTTGCCCCTGCCCTCCCTCCCCCCCCTCCCTCCCCCTCTCTCTGGCTTTTCAAGGTAGGGTCTCATTCTAGTCCAGGCTGACCTGGAATTCACTATGTAGTCTCAGGGTGACTTCGAACTCATGGCAATCCTCCTACCTCTGCCTTTTGAGTGCTGGGATTAAAGGCGTGCACCACCACGCCCAGCTTCTTTTCTTATACTGTCTTTTTTTTTTTTTTTTGAGGCAGGGTCTCACTATGGTCAAGGCTGACCTGGAACTCACTCTGTAGCTCATGACAATCCTCCTGCCTAAGCCTCCCAAGTGCTAGGATTAACGGCATGCGTCACCACACCCAGCTCACTGTCTTTTCTCTTGTCCATTTCTTCATCAGACCCCTCATCGCTGCCAAAAACCCCAAGATTGCTGTCTCCAAGATGATGATGGTCTTGGGTGCGAAGTGGCGGGAGTTCAGTACTAACAACCCTTTCAAGGGCAGCTCGGGGGCATCTGTGGCTGCGGCAGCGGCCGCAGCGGTGGCCGTGGTGGAGAGCATGGTGACGGCCACTGAAGCTGCTCCTCCCCCTCCCCCCGTGGAGGTGCCCGTCCGCAAGGCCAAGACCAAGGAGGGCAAAGGTGAAGCAGGGCCCGGGGTGGGCCCGGGAAATGAAAGATGCCATAGGAAGGCTATGTTGGCCTTAAGGGCGGGGCGAGGAGGCAGCAGTGAGCCTGTGTGGATTTGTGAGGATGACATGAGAGGATAGGTGTGGTAAAGCAAGAGTAGGGAAAGGTTTTATTTTCTCTTAGATGATTGGCTGAACCCTTATTTCAGGTCCCAATGCTAGGAGGAAGCCCAAGGGCAGCCCTCGAGTACCTGATGCCAAGAAGCCTAAACCCAAGAAAGTGGCGCCTCTGAAGATCAAGCTGGGAGGCTTTGGTTCCAAGCGGAAGAGGTCCTCGGTGAGAGTGCGGCTCACCCCTGGGGAGGGCCTGTGTCATAGGAAGGGCCCTGCCTTCTGTCGGCCCGTCCTGCACTGTCGGCGCATGATGAGCATGTGGGCATTGCCCAGGCAGGTGTGCCTGGGCTCCCTCTGTGCAGACCTGGCTGGGGTTTTGGTGCCCTGTGAAGGAGCAAACCCTTCTGCACCACTCTCTGCTTTGCTTGAACTTGTTACTTTTTTTTTTTTCCTTCATTTTTCGAGGTATAAGAGTCTCACTCTAGCCCAAGCTAAGCTGGAATTCACAATAGTATCAGGCTGTCCTTGAACTCACAGTGATCCTCCTACCTCAGCCCTCCCAAGTGTTGGGATTAAAGGCATGTGCCACCATGTCCAGCTGTTTGAACTTTTATTTATTTTGGTTTTTTGAGGTAGGGTCTCACTCTAGTCCAGGCTGACCTGGAATTCATTATATAGTCTCAGGGTGGCCTCAAATTCATGGTGATCCTCCTACCTCTGCCTCCCGAGTGCTGGGATTAAAGGTGTTCACCACCACGCCCAACATGAACTTTTTAATTTAATTTTTATTTTTTTAACCATTTAAAAAATTTACTGTAAAAATAAATAAATGAATTCTTACAATTAGGCTTTATGTACATACTCATCTCTGCCAAACATTCACTGACTTTTACATGAGAGTAAAAGTTGGGACTTGGAGAGATGGCTCAGTAGTTCAAGGTGCTTGCTGCAGAGCCTGCTGGCTTGGGTTCAATTCCACTGCGACCCATGTAAAGTCAGACAGGCATTTGTTTGCAATGATGAGAAACAGTTTACTAGAACCTAGCTGAAGTCTGCCTTTTCATATTTGTCTAAGAGCTTAAAAATTAATAAAAGTGATTGTGTCCCTCCCCCTCCCTTTATGAGGCAGGAGGTGGAAACTGGGGCCCAAATCCTTTTACCACTGTCTGCACCCATAGTCCAACACTCAAAATCCTTTTAAGGGAAGTGTTTTAAGCTTTTTTTTTTTTTTTTAAAGCCATCTCACCAGTCCCATTTTATTTTTTTTTCAAAATTTTTTATTGACCACTTCCATGATTGTAAGCAATATCCCATGGTAATGCCCTCCCTCCCCCCACTTTCCCCTTTGAAACTCTATTCTCCATCATATCCCCTCCCTCTCTCAATCAGTCTCTCTTTTATTTTGATGTCATGATCTTTTCCTTCGATTATGATGGTCTTGTGTAGGCAGTGTCAGGCACTGTGAGGTCACCAGCATGAACTTTTAACTTTTATTTCTTTTCATTCTGTTAGAGTGAGGATGACGACTTAGATGTGGAATCTGACTTCGATGATGCCAGTATCAATAGTTATTCTGTTTCTGATGGTTCTACCAGCCGCAGTAGCCGCAGCCGCAAGAAACTCCGGACTACCAAGAAGAAAAAGAAAGGTGTGTTTCTTTTTTGTGCTTATGTGTAATGGGTTCAGTGGGAATGGTTGGGAAAGACTCTCCCTTAGGAGATAGGGGTAGGGGGGAGTTTTGTTCTAATAACTGGGCTTCCCCTCTTCCTTGCCCAGGCGAGGAGGAGGTGACTGCTGTGGATGGTTATGAGACAGACCACCAGGACTATTGCGAGGTGTGCCAGCAAGGCGGTGAGATCATCCTGTGTGACACCTGTCCCCGAGCCTACCACATGGTGTGCCTGGACCCCGACATGGAGAAGGCCCCCGAGGGCAAGTGGAGCTGCCCACACTGTGTGAGTGCCACCTGACCACTGCGGCCCCTGGCGCCCATGAGGGAAGTAGTGGGGTGATGGGCTAGCTCCTTGGGGCCTGGCTAAATGGGGTTGCTGCTGCCTGTGGGTTTTGGGAAGCATCCAAAGAGGTGGGTTCTAGCTTGGGGCGGGTGGGGTGGTAGTGATCTGAATCTGGTCTGTACTGCAGGAGAAGGAGGGCATCCAGTGGGAGGCTAAAGATGATAACTCCGAGGGTGAAGAGATTCTGGAAGAGGTTGGGGGAGACCCAGAAGAGGAAGATGACCATCATATGGAGTTCTGCCGGGTCTGCAAGGATGGAGGGGAGCTGCTGTGCTGTGACACCTGCCCTTCTTCTTACCACATCCACTGTCTAAACCCCCCGTTGCCAGAGATACCCAATGGCGAATGGCTCTGTCCGCGTTGCACCGTGAGTGACTTGGGCTAAGGTGGGAGATGGGAGCTGTATCATAGCAGAAGGGTGGTTTATCTTCGGGTAGACATTGTGAGGGAATATGTGGGACCCACTGAACAGAGTAGGCGATGTCTTGCTAGCCCTCTTAAGGGGCGTGAGACGATGTTGTAGCTTAGAATGACCATTCCTGTTTTTCTGAACTAGCCTGGCCTAGAACTCCCTAGTGCTGGCACTACAGAGATGCACCACCATGCCCAGTTATGTGGTGCTCGAGAGTGAACCCATAGGTAGTACTGTATGTGTTAGACGAGGTCTGAGCTATAGTCCCCGAATTTTGGTGGGGAGGATTTTGAGACAGTGTCTCACTGCATAGCCAGGCTACAAAGCCTAGCTTTGAACTTACTATTTATACATATCCTAGACTAGCCCCCCCCCTTTTTTTGTTTTTGTTGTTTGAGGGTAGGGTCTCACTGTAGCCCAGTCTGACCTGGAATTCACTATGGAGTCTCAGGGTGGCCTCGAACTCACGGCGGTCCTCCTACCTCTACCACCTGAGTGCTGGGATTAAAGGCATGTGCCACCATGCTTGACTTAAATTTTTTTTTTTTAATTTTTATTTATTTGAGAGAGCAAGTGAGAGAGGGAGCAAGCAAGCAAGCGAGAGAGAGGGAGTCAATGGACATACCAGGGTCTCCAGCCACTGCAAATGAACTCCAGATGCATACGCCACTTTGTGCATCTGGCTTAGTGGGTGCTGGGGAATCGAACCGAGGTCCTTTGGCTTTACAGGCAAATGCCTTAACCCCTAAGCCATCTCTCCAGCCCTGTTTTTTGTTTTGAGGTGGATTCTCACTCTAGCTAAGGCCGACCTGGAATTCATTATGTAGTCTCAGGCTGGCCTTGGACTCACAGCAGTCCTCCCACCTCTACCTGGTATTAGAGGCATGTGCACCACACCCCTCCCCCAGACTAGCTTTGAATTTATTAATTTACTAAGTGTCCCAGCCTGATCTGGTGTGTTAAATGTATAATTTTTGGTTTTTTGTTTGTTTTTTGAGGTAAGGTCTTTCTCTGGAATTCACTGTGTAGTCTCAGGCTCCCTTAAACTCACAGTGATCCTCCTATCTAGGCCTCCTGAAAGCTGGGATCAAAGGTGTGTGCCACCATGCCTGACTTTTTTTTTTTTTTTTTTTTGGCTTTATGAAGTAGGGTCTCACTCTAGCCCAGGCTGACCTGGAATTCACTGTGTAGTGTCTGGTTGGCCTTGAACTCACAGTGAGCCTCCTACCTCAGCCTCCTGAGTGCGGCCATTAAAGGTATGCCACTATACCCAGCTCTTTTTTTTGGGGGGGGGGTGGCCCTGTTTTTGAGATGGCCTCTTTATGTACTCCAGGTTATCCTCAAAGTCATGAAGTGAGTGCTCCTACCTCAGCCTCTCAAGTACTGGGGTTATGGGCATGAGTCATCATACTTGGCCCTGTTTCTGTCTTAACACCTTGTTTCAGGGTCTTGGTAGCTTACACAGTTGGACAGTGCCACTTTCTGCTTTTAGGTAGTTTAAGAGGGCAATGTTGGTTTCTGTGTTGGTTTCCTATGCCCACCTGTTCTTCGTCAAAGTCTACCTGCTGGCTTTGCTAAGCTCGGGGACGGCATCGCACATCCCAGGCCAACCTGGAATTCACTCTGGAGTCTCAGGGTGGCCTGGAACTCGGTGCTGATCCTCCTGCCTCTGCCTCCCGGGTGCTGGGAGTAAAGGCACATGCCACCACGCCCGGTGAAATGAGATTAAAATTTTTTTTTATTATTTGAGAGAAAGAGAGAATATATGGTGTACCAGGGCCTCCAGCTGCTCCAAATGAACTCCAGATGCATGTGTCACCTTGTGTATCTGGTTTTAGTGGGTCCTGGGGAATCGAACCTGGGTCCTTTGGCTTTGTAGGCAAATGCCTTAACTGCTAAGCCATACCTCCGGTCCCTGAAATGAGATTTAATGATAGGGTTGAGGCTGTGGGTTATATTAGCTCCTCCTTTGGGTTTGAATCAAGTTGTTTTCTTTTCACATAGTGCCCAGCTCTGAAGGGCAAAGTGCAGAAGATCCTCATCTGGAAATGGGGTCAGCCACCGTCTCCCACTCCAGTGCCTCGGCCTCCCGATGCTGACCCCAGCACTCCCTCTCCTAAGCCGCTGGAGGGGCGGCCAGAGCGGCAGTTCTTTGTGAAATGGCAAGGCATGTCTTACTGGCACTGCTCCTGGGTGTCCGAACTGCAGGTGCGTCCAGGGGAGGTTGCAGAGGTGGAGAAGCCATGCTGAGTAAGAGGTGTGAACATCACTCTGGGGTGGCTTACCTTCTCTCTCTGCTCCCAGTTGGAGCTGCACTGTCAGGTAATGTTCCGAAACTACCAGCGGAAGAATGATATGGATGAGCCTCCTTCTGGGGATTTTGGTGGTGATGAGGAGAAGAGCCGGAAACGAAAGAACAAGGACCCTAAGTTTGCAGAGATGGAGGAGCGCTTCTATCGCTATGGGATAAAGCCCGAGTGGATGATGATCCACCGAATTCTCAACCACAGGTACTCGCTGGGCCCCTGGTGGTGTGCCACTGGGTACTCTGCTGACTGGGTTATGAAAATGGATGTGGCCAGTGATGTACACTTGGAAGCCACTCTACTGTGTGGCTGAGACTGAATCCTGGAACTTGAGCTTCAGGAGCGTACGGCTTAAGAGATGTTTGGTCCAGAGATGGATAAGAGGGTCTGCAGCATATTTTGAGTGGTTTGGAAAAGGTTTTTTTCCTGTTTTTTCAAGGTAGGGTCTCATTCTAGTGCAGGCTGACCTGGAATTCACTATGTAGTCTCAGGGTAGCCTCTGAACTCACGGCAATCCTCCTCCCTCTGCCTCCTGAGTGCTGGGATTAAAGGTGTGCGCCACCATGCCTGGGTTTTTTTTTTTTTTTTTTTTTTTGGTTTTGGTTTTTTTTTTTTTTTTTTTTTTTGGTCAGTTTTTGGGATCAAGGTCTTGGGAGATTAGGCCTGTTGCTTCCTGGCTCTGAGGGTTTTCTCTTGACCTTGTAGTGTGGATAAGAAGGGCCACGTCCACTACTTGATCAAGTGGCGGGATCTACCCTACGATCAGGCATCTTGGGAGAGTGAGGATGTGGAGATACAGGACTACGACTTGTTCAAGCAGAGCTACTGGAATCACAGGTGGGTGATTTGAGGAAAAGGATTGAGAGCTGCTACTTGGTTTTTGAGATGGGCGCTCGTATAGCCCAGGCTAACCTTGAATGGATGGCCTTGATTTAAGGTGCTTTTGCCTCCAGCTCTCAAGGGCCACATCCCCGGCCCAAGAGCTGCTATGAAAAGGACACTGGGCAGCTGTGGGACTTCTTCCTCCCCAGGGAGCTGATGAGGGGTGAGGAAGGACGGCCCGGCAAGAAGCTGAAGAAAGTGAAGCTGAGGAAGCTGGAGAGGCCTCCGGAGACCCCGACGGTTGACGTGAGTCGGGAGTCGTGAGTGAGTCGGGGTGGCCAGGGGCGCCGAGGCTGGCCAGGGCCGTGCTTCACTTTGCTGCTGATAATCCGTATAATATTTGCCTTCTGTACTTTTCTTTATTTTTGTTTTTTCAAGGTAGGGTCTCCCTCTGGTCCAGGCTGACCTCAAATTCACTCTGTAATTTCAGGGTGTCCTTGAACTCTCAGTGATCCTCCTACCTCTGCCTCCCGGGTGCTGGGATTAAAGGCGTGCGCCACCACGCCCGGCTCAGAAGGCACATTTTGTATGATGATAAAATGCTCTCTAGGGAGGGATTCTCTGAACCAAGCTTTTTTTTTTCTTTTTTCTTTTTCTTTTTGTAGTTTTTGTTTTTCCTTAGGGAGGGTCTCACTCTGGCTAAACTCTGTAGTTCCACACTGGCATTGAACTCACAGCAATCCTCCTACCCTTGCCTCCTGAGTGCTGGGATTAAAGGGGCACACACCTAGCGCTTTTTTTTTTTTTTGATACAGAGTCTAATATACTAATATACAGGTCTTCCTTCACTCTGTTTTCTAAGTGTTGGTATTACGTGTACCACTACACCTGGCTACCTGGCAGATATTCACTAGAAAACGAATTCATTGCTAGGCAGTCAGTGATAATTCTTAGTGATCTGTGTAGGCCTGAGGTCAGGTCTTCCTGACAGGCTAGTTGCCTTGCCTACTGGAGAATGCTAAACCAAACACAAATGCCACTAACCACCTCACCTTTTAGTTTTTTGAGGTGCTCTAGTCCAGGCTGACCTAGAATTCACTATGTCATCTCAGGGTGGCCTTGAACTCATGGCAATCCTCCTACCTCTGCCTCCTGAGTGCTGGAATTAAATGCATGCACCACCACACCCAGCTAATTTTTACTTATTTATTTGAGAAAGAAAGAGGCAAATACAGAATGGGTGCACCAGGGCCTCTAGCACTGCAAATGAACTCTGGATGCACGCACTAGGGAATCAAACTTGGGTCCTTAGGTTTTGCAGGCAAATGCCTTAACTACTAGGCCATCTCTCCAGCCCATTTTTCTTTTTTCTTTTTTTCTTTTTATTTTTTTTCAAGGTAAGGTTTCACTCTAGCCCAGGCTGACCTGGAAATCACTATGTAGTCTCAGGGTGGCCTTGAACTCATGGCAATCCTCCTACCTCTGCCTCCTGAGTGCTGGGATTAAAGGCGTGTGCCATCACATCTGGCTAATTTTTCTTTTTTAATATTTTATTTTATTTGAGAGAGAAAGAGAGAGAGAAGGAGGAGGAGGAAGGGAGGGAGGGAAGGGAGGGAGGGAGAATGGATGCACCAGGATCTCCAGCCGAACTCCAGACACATGCCACCTTTGTGCATCTAATTTACGTGGGTCCCAGGGAATCAAATTTGGGTCCTTTGGCTTTGCAGGCAAGCACCTTATCTGCTAAGCCATCTCTCCAGCCCTTTAATATTTTTTATTTTTCATTTATTTATTTTTGTTTTTTTGAGGTAGGGTCCAGCTCCAGCTCAGGCTGACCTGGAATTCACTATGTAATCTCAGAGTGGGTAATCCTCCTACCTCTGCCTTCTGAGTGCTGGAATTAAAGGCATGCACCATCATGCCCAGCTAATTTTCATTTATTTATTTGAGATAGAGAAAGAGGCGAATAGAGAATGGGTGCACCAGGGCCTCTAGCCACTGCAAACGAACTCCAGATGCATGC
Source organism: Dipus sagitta (assembly GCA_036346955.1). Classification (NCBI taxonomy): domain Eukaryota; kingdom Metazoa; phylum Chordata; class Mammalia; order Rodentia; family Dipodidae; genus Dipus; species Dipus sagitta. The sequence goes on along the minus strand of CM070789.1, from coordinate 24,259,809 downwards.
AGTAGGGAATCAAACCTCTGGGTCCTTTGGTTTTGCAGGCAAATGTCTTAACCACTAGGCCATCTGTCCAGCCCATTTTTCTTTTCCTTTTTTTTTTTTCAAGGTAAGGTTTCACTCTAGCCCATGCTGACCTGGAATTCACTATGTAGTCTCAGGCTGGCCTCAAACTCATAGTGATCCTCCTACCTCTGCCTCCTGAGTGCTGGGATTAAAGGTGTGCACCACCACACCCCGCTTAGCCCATTTTTTCTGAGACAGTATTTTGTGGAGCCAGTACTGGCTTACAACTCAAGATCCTTCTAGTTCAAGCCTCTTCTTGAGTGTTAATATTAAAGGTGTTAAGCTATCATGCCTGGCTTTCTTGAGTTTTTTTTTTTTTAAGCTCTTAGAAAAAATTTAATGAAGCCAGTATTCCTTATCAGCTCCTAACTTTTCTCCGTCTGTTCTATCAGCCAACAGTGAAGTATGAGCGACAGCCGGAGTATCTAGATGCCACGGGTGGGACCCTGCACCCCTACCAAATGGAAGGTCTGAATTGGCTGCGCTTCTCCTGGGCTCAGGGTACTGACACCATCTTGGCTGATGAAATGGGCCTTGGAAAAACTGTGCAGACAGCAGTCTTCCTCTATTCTCTCTACAAAGAGGTGAGGGCAGTAAGCACTATTCAAATTGTTTGTTTATTTCAGTTTTTGAGGTAAGGTCTCACTCTAGCCCATGTTGACCTGGTGCCCACTTTGTAGTCCTAGTCTGGCCTCAAATTCACGATGATCTTCCCACCTCTGCCTCCCAAATGCTGGCATTATAGGCATGCGCCACTACACCTGGTTTATTTATTTATTTATTTTTATTTTATTTTATTTTATTTTTTGGTTTTTCAAGGTAGGTTCTCACTGTAGCCCAGGCTGACCTGGAATTCACTATTGTAGTCTCAGGCTGGCCTCGAACTCACAGTGATCCTCCTACCTCTGCTTCCCGAGTGCTGGGATTAAAGGCCACCACGCCCGGCTTGTATTTTTAATTTATTTATTTGAGAGAGAGAGAATGGGTGTGCCAGGGCCTCCAGCCACTGCAAACAAGCTCCAGACGCATGTGCCACCTTGTGCATCCTGCTTACGTGGGTCCTGGGGAGTTGAACCAAGGACCTTGGGCTTTGTAGGCAAGCGCCTTAACTGCTATGCCATCTCTCCAGCCCGGCTTGCTTTTTTTAATATTAAATTTTTCTTTGCATGCATGTGGAGTGTGTATATGAATGTGTGTGGAGCTTAGAAGTCTGTGACTGTACACTGAGGCATGCTCTCAGTGGAGTTGGCTCATTTGGTTAGTCTGGCTAGCCGCTTGCTTTGGGAACCCTTCGTCTGTGCATCCTGAGCACTGGGATGACAGGCTGGCCTCCACGTCACGCTTGTGGGCCAAACAAGAATTTCATGGAGCCATTACTATGTTGTAACAGGCTGCTGAGCTCATGGCAATCATCCTACCTCAGCCTCCCACATGCTGGGATTAAAGGTGTGCTCTACCACGCCCACCTAATCTGTTAGTGTTTTGGTTTTTCAAGGTAGGGTCTCACTCTAGCCCAGGCTGACCTGGAATTCCCTATGTAGTCTCAGGGTGGCCTTGAACTCACGGCGATCCTTGTACCTCTGCCTCCTGAGTGTTGGGATTAAAGGCGTGCACCACCACACCTAGCATGTTAGTTATTTTTTTTTATTTCTTTTTCTTTTGTGTGTGTGTGTGTGTGTGTGTGTGTGTGTTTCGCTCTAGCTCAAGCTGACCTGGCACTCACTATGTAGTCTTAGGATGGCCTTAAACTCAACCATGATCTTCATTCCTCTGCCTCCCGAGTGCTGGGATTAAAGGTGTGCGCCACCATGCCTGGCTAGTTTCTATTTTTATTTATATTTATTTGAGAGACAGAGAGAGAGAGAGGGAGAGGGAGAGGGAGGATATGAATAGGCGCACCAGGGCCTTCAGCCGCTGCAAATGAGCTCTATACACATGCATCTCTTTGTGCATTTTAGTTTACTTGGGGCTTGGTGAACTGAACCTGAGTCCTTTGGCTCTGCAGGCAAGTGCCTTAACAGCTAACCCATATCTCCTGCCCAGGTTGTTAGTTTTTGATGTATTTTGTGTTTGTACTGTGAGGAGGAGGAAAGTGAAGAAGAAAACTGGTTTCTGACTTTGAGGAGCACTGTAAGATCAACAAAGGTCTGCAGTGGAGGAATACAGATGGACTTAGTATAGAATTAGCAGTGAGTCCTGCGAGAACGTGTGTTTGTAAGATAGACAAGGGTCTGCAGTGGAAGCAGACGCATGGACCTGTCATAGAATTAGCAGTGAGTCCTGCGAGAACGTGTGTTTGAGGTTTGCAGAATTGTGGGTGGTAGTAGCAGTAGCAAAAGGCTTAAAGGAAGAGTTTCAGTTTTGCCAAAGAGTGACAATGCGTTTTGGGGAAGAAGTGGGCAGGACTTTTGTGTAGGTAAAGGGTGAGGGTAAAGGGTAGGGTTGTCAGTGCCGGACCTGGCTTCGTTTGAGTGGCAGGGCAAGGTGGGTGTTGGGGGCCATTGTGATGGGCTCTTGGTCCTGATTGCCTGTTCTCTTCCTCCAAGGGTCACTCCAAAGGCCCCTTCTTAGTGAGTGCTCCTCTTTCCACCATCATCAACTGGGAGCGAGAGTTTGAAATGTGGGCTCCTGATATGTATGTTGTTACCTATGTGGGTGACAAGGACAGCCGTGCCATCATCCGGGAAAATGAGTTCTCCTTTGAAGACAACGCCATTCGTGGTGGCAAGAAGGCCTCGCGCATGAAGGTATCTCCTGTTGAAGGAGCCTCTGCTATGGGCTTAGTTTGCCTCCTTGTCACCTGGTCCCTAGTGAGGCAAAAGGAGCAGGGACATCCTGCCTGACACTGGAGGAGTAGATCAGTAGTGACCCTCTTGTTTTCATGCAGAAAGAGGCATCTGTGAAATTCCATGTGCTGCTGACATCCTACGAGCTGATCACCATTGATATGGCCATCTTGGGCTCTATTGACTGGGCATGCCTCATAGTGGACGAAGCTCATCGGCTGAAAAACAACCAGTCTAAGGTGGGAAGGAGAGGAGGCTATTTTCCCTCAGCTTCAGTCTTCTGCTACACCTACCTTTAAGGGAGACCTTGGCAGGGAAGATAGGGAAAAATGGACCTCTTCCTTGTCTCTGGGACTTGTTGCGTGGCCAGGGCTGCAAGGACGATGGGCATGGGGCAGGAGGCTTAGCTGTCAGGCAGCTAATTGTGTTGTTTGAGTTTCACCTCTGTCCATTGCTTTCTCTAGTTCTTCCGGGTCTTGAATGGTTACTCGCTCCAGCACAAATTGTTGCTGACTGGGACTCCATTACAAAACAATCTCGAGGAATTGTTTCATCTGCTCAACTTTCTCACCCCTGAGAGGTTCCAGTAAGTGTGTTTATCTGTAGTCAGCTCATAATTCTTCTAATTCCTCCTTTTGTCTATTTCCTATCTTACTTTTTTTTTTTAAATATTTCTTTTTCCCAACAACTTTCTTCTCTTTCTGAAGCAATTTAGAAGGCTTTTTGGAAGAGTTTGCTGACATTGCCAAAGAGGACCAGATTAAAAAACTGCATGACATGTTGGGGCCTCACATGCTCCGGCGGCTCAAAGCTGATGTGTTCAAGAACATGCCATCCAAGACAGAACTGATTGTGCGCGTGGAGCTGAGTCCTATGCAGAAGTGAGTTTGAAGGCGCAGAAGCATGAACCTAGTCTTGCAAATACAGTTAGACGTCACCATTCGTATCCCTTACTCCTTGGCTTCCAGGTATCTGGTGACTGCGACAGGCAGGGCCTGAAGAAACCTGATGTCTGGGAGCTGGAGCTTGTAGTGGTTTATTTTTTTTTGGTGGGGGGGTCCAGATGTAGGGTCCTGCTGTAGCCCAGGCTGACTTAGAATTCACTATGTAGTCTCAGTCTGGTCTTGAACTCAGAGCATTCCTCCTATCTCTGCCTCCCAAGTGCTGGGAATAAAGGTGTGCGCCACCATGCCGAGCTCCTTACAGTTCTTAGTTACACCTTTCCTCATGTAACCTCACAATCTCCAGAAATGGGCATATGAACATTATATATACCCTCTCTCGTGGCTTGAATGTAAAACGTCCCCCATAGGTTCCTCTGTTTGAACGTTTGGGTCCCCAATTGATCTAAAGATACAAGAGAAATGAGAGTTCTGGACCCACTGCTCGTACCATTGAAGGCGGTACGTGGCCTTGTGACGCATGTACCCAGTGACCCATGTCCGCACGTTCGCACTGACTAGATTTGCTAGACTTCTTCGTGCACGAGGAGACGGGTGTTGCAGGGTGAGCTGGGGAGGCTCCTGAGTCCGACCCCTCCTGTCCTGTCCTTCCCTGCCCGTGTAGGAAGTACTACAAGTATATCCTCACTCGGAACTTTGAAGCACTTAACGCTCGAGGTGGTGGCAACCAGGTTTCTTTGTTAAATGTGGTGATGGATCTCAAGAAGTGCTGCAACCACCCATACCTCTTCCCTGTGGCGGCAATGGTATGTGTGCCCCCCTGGTCGGCCTTGGGTGGCAGCTCTTTTCTGTGGGCTTGCTTCCAATATGTTTTCCTTGGCTTCTGTCCCCAGGAAGCCCCTAAGATGCCCAACGGCATGTATGATGGCAGCGCCCTGATCAGAGCGTCTGGGAAGCTGCTGCTGCTGCAGAAGATGCTCAGGAACCTTAAGGAGGGCGGCCACCGCGTGCTCATCTTCTCCCAGGTGCTGGGCTAGGGGGGCACCGCATGCCCATCTTCTCCCAGGTGCTGGGCTAGGGGGGCACCACGTGCCCATCTTCTCCCAGGTGCAGTGGGAGTCCAGCCGGACTGGGGCATGCCGTGGGCAGCCGTAGTGCTGCAGAAAAGGGCCTGTCACTGGCTGTCCCATAATCAGGGTGTTCTTTTGCAGATGACAAAGATGCTGGATCTGCTAGAAGACTTCTTAGAACACGAAGGGTATAAATACGAACGTATCGATGGTGGAATCACTGGGAATATGCGTCAAGAGGCCATTGACCGCTTCAATGGTATGAGAGCAGTGGTTCTAGAAATCCTCATTTCTCTTGTATCTTTGGACCAAGTTGGGAACCGAAGTGTTCAACCAGAGGAGCCCATGGGGGTACATTTTACATTCAAGCCCCAACAGAGGGTATATATAATGTTTATATGCCTATTTCCGGAGATTATTGGTGATTTGGTTAAGGTAGTGTCTGCTGAGATTGTCCATTATGAAGTTGCTTTTTTGGTTTTTATTTTTATCTTTCTTTTGAGGTAGAGTTTCACACTAGCCCAGGCTGACATGGAACTCACTCTGTATGTAGTTCCTGGCTGGTTTCAAACTCACAGCGATCTCCTACCTCTGCCTCCCAAGTGCTGTGATTAAAGGCGCTAGTCACCATGCCTGGCTCTTCTTCATGTACTAGTTGGAATCATGGAGACACCCCTAATAATGTTGTTGGTTCCTCTTACAGCACCGGGTGCTCAGCAGTTCTGCTTCCTGCTCTCCACTCGAGCTGGGGGCCTTGGGATCAACCTGGCCACTGCTGACACGGTTATTATATATGACTCTGATTGGAACCCCCATAATGACATACAGGTGAGCAGAGTAGCAGTTGGGAAAGTCCAAGGAGCCCATTTGGAATTTTTAATTTTTTTGTTTTTTGGTTTTTCAAGGTAGGATTGCACTCTAGCCTAGGCTGGCCTTGAACTCACAGTGATCCTTCTACTTCTCTGCCTCCCAAGTGCTGGGATTAAAGGCATATGCCACTATGCCCGGCCTGGAATTTTTATTTAAAAAATATAATAAAATATATATTTGTTTTTGTTTTTTCAAGGTAGGGTCTCATTCTAGCTCAGGCTGACCTGGAATTCATTCCGTAGTCTCAGGGTGGCCTCAAACTCTTGGCGATCCTCCTACTTCTGCCTCCTAAGTGCTGGGACTAAAAGCGTGCACCACCATGCCTCACAAAATAGTTAATTTATTTGAGTGAGAGAAATAGAGAATGGGTATGCCAGGGCCTCTAGCCACTATAATCGAACTCCACATGCATGCACTACGTTGTTCATCTGGTTTATGTGCATCCTTGGTAATTGAACCTGGGTCCTTGGTATTGCAGTCAAGTGCCTTAATTGCTAAGCATCTCTCCAAACTGATTTTTTTTTTTTTTTGAGCTGGGGTCTCACTGTGGAACTAACTGTAGCCCAGGCTGGCCTTGAGTTCATGGTTGTTCTCCTACCTCAGCCTCTAAAATGCTGGAATTAAAGTCATGAGCCACCATACCTGGCTGGATTTTTTTTTGGTTTTTCGAGGTAGGGCCTCCCTCTAGTCCAGGCTAACCTGTAATTCACTATGGAGTCTCGGGGTGGCCTTGAACTCACGGCGATCCTCCTACCTCTGCCTCCCAAGTGCTGGGATTAAAGGCATGCGCCACCATGCCCGGCAAGGCTGGAATTAAAAAATAAAATATTTTATTTGAGAGAGAATGCGCGTACAAATTAGCATGCCAGGGCCTCTAGCCACTTCAGAGAAACTCCAGACACATGTCACCTTATGTATCTGGCTTATGTAGGTAATTGGACCTGGTTCTTTAGGATTTGCAGGCAAGTGCCTTAACTGCTGATCTCCAGTCCCCCTCCCCTTTTTAAAATTTTACCTGATGAGCCACTGAGTCCTGTTTTGGGTAACATGAGAAAGGAGTGTGTGGGGAGGGGGGGAGGGTGTGCAGAAGCTTGCTATGCAGGGAAGCTTTAGCTCCTGCCTTGTATTGAATATGTATGAGTATGATTTAATGTCACTGAAAACCAAGGCGTATGTGACAGCCAGAAAATGAGCCTAATTTTTTTTTTTTCTAGGTAGGGTTTCACTCTAGCTCAGGCTGACCCGGAATTCACTCTGTAGTCTCAGGGCAGCCTCGAACTCACGGTGATCCTCCCACCTCTGCCTCCCGAGTGCGAGGATGACAGGCGTGGGCCCCCACAGCCGGCCTGGCTAATTCCCGCCCCTCCTCCCCTGCAGGCCTTCAGCAGAGCTCACCGTATTGGGCAAAATAAGAAGGTGATGATTTACCGGTTTGTGACCCGTGCGTCAGTGGAGGAGCGCATCACCCAGGTGGCCAAGAAGAAGATGATGCTGACGCACCTGGTGGTGCGGCCAGGGCTGGGCTCCAAGACCGGCTCCATGTCCAAGCAGGAGCTGGACGACATCCTCAAGTTCGGCACTGAGGAGCTCTTCAAGGATGAGGCCACCGACGGAGGTGAGCAGTTTCGGGCAGGGCTTGGCTGCTCAAAAGAGTGGGGATCTCTGATGACTTGCGTTTGCCGTGGTAACTGCTGAAGTTGACTTGGGGATGATGAATCCTGATTCTCTACAGGAGGAGACAACAAAGAGGGCGAAGACAGCAGTGTTATCCATTATGATGACAAAGCCATTGAACGGCTGCTAGACCGTAACCAGGATGAGACTGAGGACACGGAGTTGCAGGGCATGAACGAGTACTTGAGCTCATTCAAAGTAGCCCAGTATGTGGTACGGGAAGAAGAAATGGGGGTGAGTATGAGTTCAAGGCAATGCTGTGCTTAGTGACTGGTCTAAAAATTGGAGTTAAGATTAAGATGGTATCTGAAACCAGAGGGAAAAATTTCTTCTGTTGAAAAGAATGTACTTGAGCGTGGTGATGCACTTCTGAGGCAGAGGTAGGAGGATCACAGTGAGTTTGAGTCTGAGACTACATAGTGAATTCCAGGTTGGCCTGAGCTAGAATGAAATCCTACCTTCAAAACAAAACAAAACAAAACAAAACAAAGAGAATGAACAGACACTAATCACTTTCTTGCCTGTCAGAGAATGCAGTCAAATTTCACACGACAATTATACTGACTGTCATACAGCTTATTCTCCACATGATTTTTTTTTTTTTTTTTTGGTGTTGGGGGGGGGTGAGTGAGGTCTCCCTCTAGCCCAGGCTGACTTGGACTTCACTATGCAGTCTCAGGGTGGCCTTGAACTCATGATAATCCTCCTACCTCTGCCGCCCAAGTGCTGGAACTAAAGGCTTGCTGTACACTTTTATCCTTTTTATTTATTTATTTGCAAGCAGAGAGAGATAGAAGAGAGACAGAGAGAATATAGGCACACCAAGGTCTCTAGCCACTGCAGATGAACTCCAGATACATATGGCTCCATGTGCATCTGGCTTATGGTGGTCATGGAGAATCGAACCTGGGTCCTTTGGCTTCACAAACAAATGCCTTAACTGCTAAGCCATCTCTCCAGCCCTTGCTGTATACTTTTTTTTTTTTTTTTTTTGGTTTTGGTTCTTTTATTTATTTTTGGTTTTTCGAGATAGGGTCTCACTCTAGCCCAGGCTGACTTGGAATTCACTATGGAGTCTCAGGGTGGCCTCGAACTCACAGCGATCCTCCCACCTCTGCCTTCCGAGTGCTGAGATTAAAGGCGTGCGCCACCACACCCGGCGCTTGCTGTACACGTTTAATCCCAGTTGAGGTAGGAGGACTGCCTTGATCTTGAAACTAGTTTAGGGCTACAGAGTGAGACCCTAATTTGAAAAATAAAAACAAACAAATAAACAAATAGTTGGGGGAGAAAAGTACATTCTCTGTTGGTTATTGGAATTCATGTTGGGTTTAGGATTTTCCAGAATCTGAAGTAATTAAATATCAGAACCGATTGAATTCCCACATACATTACTTTATAAAAAAAAGACAAAGAAGCCAGACTTGGTGGTGCTGCACTTGGGAGGCAGAAGGATCACTGAATCTCAGGCCACCCAGAGATTACACTGTGAATTCCAGGTCAGCCTGGGCTACAGTGAAACCCTACCTCAAAAAACCAAAAAAAAAAAAAAAAAAATGTGTGTGTGTGTACATACATACAAACATACATACAAATATATATATATATATATTTAAATATATTTATTTATTTATTTGAAAAAGAAAGGGCACACAAGGGCCTCTAGCCATTTGCATGGATACTGGGGAATCAAACCTGGCTCCTTAGGCTTCTCAGCCAAGTAACCTTAACCACTAAACCATCTCTCTAGCCCCCACCCCGCTTTTTTAAAAATTTTTAAATTTTTTTATTAACAACTTCCATGATTATAAAAAATACCCCATGGTGATACCCTCCCTCCCCCAACTTACCCTTTTGAAACTCCACTCTCCATCATACCCCCTCCCCATCTCAATCAGTCTGTCTTTTACTTTTGATGTCTGGATCTTTTCCTCCTCTTATGATGGTCGTATGCAGGTAGTATCAGGCACTGTGAGGCCACGGATATCCAGGCCATTTTGTGTCTGGAGGGAGCATGTTGTATGGAGTCCTGCCTTTCCTTTGGCTCTTACATTCTTTCCGCCACCTCTTCCGCATTAGACCCTGAGCCTTGGAAGGTGTGATCGAGATGTTACTCAGTACTCCAGTCACTTCTTTCCAGCACTATGATACCTTCTGAGTCATCCCAAGGTCACTGCCATCTGAAAAGAGAAGATTCTCAACCAAAAGTGAGAGTAGCATTAATATAAGCATGTGAACATTAACAGAAGTGCTTACTGGGCAGTTTGATAAGCATATTATATACATTTGGCCAGACAACAGCAGATGTTACACCCCTAGGGCTCATGACTACTCCTGTTTTAAGTTTTCAGTATCAGGGATGTATTCCCTTCCCATGAAGCGGGCCTCCTGTCCAATTAGAGGGCAGTTGGTTTCCACCATGACAGACATGCCACTATTGCACCCGTTGGCTCATTTGGCCTGGCTGGCCAATTATAAGGCTTGCAGTGTTCACTGATGAGTATCTTCACTGGTAATTTCTCTCTCTCCCATTGAACTGCATGCAGAATGGCTTCTTCCAGCTTTCTGTCTGCTGGTCTACATGGAGGGAGGTTATCAGCTCAGTTCCAGCAAGATTTCTCACTGGCCTTGCAGCCCAAGTATATGGAGTCTTCAGCAATAGGGTCTTACCATCTATTCCTGATGGGAAACCAAGGGACTCGGCAATGGCCTATAATGTTTTGGGGGCATCAGGGATCTCCCTGGCCATCAAGTCACTGGAAGGTATCCCATCCCTGGCACTGAAAATTTTCTAGCAACAATCTACGGCTCCTGAGTGTTCCATTGTCCAAAAAAGTATGATTACATATGTTTTATTTATATCCTCTTAGATTTTGACTAGCCCTCCCTCCACCTTTCCTTTACTCAGTCTCCTCTCCAGACCTCATTTTGGGTCTTTTCACCCCCATTAATCTATTCTTCTACTTACATATCTACAATACCATCCTATTAAGTAAATCCCTCCCTTCCTTTCTCTTCCCTTTCTATCTCTTTTCTGGCTTACTGGCCTCTGCTACTGAGTTTTTTCCTTCTCACACAGAAGCCCAGTCGTCTGTACCTCCCCCCTGCCCCCGGCTTCCCCCCCCCCCCCTCAATATAGGGTCTCACTCTAACCCAGGCTGGGCTGACCTGGAAGTCATTGTGTATTCTCAGGGTGGCCTCAAACTCATGGCAATCTACCTACCTCTGCCTCCCGAGTGCAGGTTTTAAAGACACGTGCCACCATACCTAGCTTCTACCCCCTTATTTATTTATTTATTTTGGTTTTTGGAGGTAGGGTCTCACTCTAGCTCAGGCTGACCTGGAATTCACTATGTAGTCTCAGGGTGACCTCGAACTCATGGCGATCCTCCTACCTCTGCCTCCCGAGTGCTGGGATTAATGACTTGCGCCACCATGCCCAGCTCCCTTTTTTATTTTTACCGCTTTAAGGGTATCAGTCTAGCTCAGGCTGACCTGAAACTCACTCTATACCTCCAGACTGTTCTTTTTGTTTGTTTGTTTTTCAAGGTAGGGTCTCACTGTGGTCCAGGCAGACCTGGAATTCACTATGTAGTCTCAGGGTGGCCTTGAACTCACAGGATCCTCCTACCTGTGCCTCCCAAGTGCTGGGAGTAAAGGTGTGCACCACCACGCCTGGCTTTTAAGTACTTTTTTTGTTTTGTTTTGTTTGCCTCCAGACTGTTCTTGAACTCAAGGTGATTTAAAATCTATTTCAGCCTCCGGAGTGCTGGGACTAATGGCATGCACCACCATCCCTGGCTCTTTTTTTTTTTTTAATATTTTATTTTTATTTATTTGAGAGAGAGAGAGAGGGAGGGAGGGAAGGGTAGAGAGATAAAGAGAGAAAGAATATGAATGGGTGCGCCAGGGCTTCCAGCCACTGCAGATGAACTCCAGACACATGCACCACCTTGTGCATCTGGCTTACTTGGGTCCTACAGTACCAAACTAAGGTTTTTTGGCTTTGCACACAAGCAACTTAATTGCTAAGCCATCTCTCCAGCCCCATCTCTGGCTCTTTTACTGCCTGTTTTTTTTTTTTTTTCTTCAATGTAGGGTCTCACTCTCGTCTAGCCTGACCTGGAATTCATTTTGTAGTCCCATGCGGCCCTCGAACTCATAATGGTCTTCCTACCTCTGCCTCCCAGTACTGGGAGTTCGTTTGCAGTGGATGGAAGTCTTGGTGTACCCATTCTCTCTTTCCTCCCTCCGTCCCTCCTTCCCTCCCTCTTTCTCTGTCAAATAAAAACATAAATAAAAAAATTTAAAAGCACATAGTGAGTTAGATGCTAGCAACAGACCCTATCTCAAAGTGGAAGTCACACCTGTAATCTTTGTTTTGTTTTTTTGTTGTTGTTGGGTCTCACTCTATAGCTCCTGGATACTGGGATTAAAGGAATGAGCCACCACACGTGGCTTTGCACCTTAACTGCTAAGCCATATTTCCAGCCCACAAATAATTTTTTTTTGAGGTAGGATCTCGCTCTAGCCTAGGCTAACCTGGAATTCAGTGTGTAGTCTCAGGGTGCCTTTGAACTCTTGGCGATTCTCCTCTCTGCCTCCTAGTGCTGGGTTAAAGGCGTGCACCACCTCGCCTGGCTCATGTCGCCATTCTTTCCTGTGGGACTGGTTAGAAACTTAAGTGGAGTTTACTGACAGCATCAAATATTTCAGCTTTAAAAATAAAAATAGGGCCGGACATAGTGGCACATGCCTTTAATCCCAGCATTTGGGAAGCAGAGGTAGGAGGATCGCCATAAGTTCAAGGCTACCCTGGGGCTGCAGAGTGGATTGCAGGTGAGCCAGAGCTAGAGTGAGACCCTACCTCGAAAAAGCAAAAAATAAAAATAGGGTACAAGTTACTTGTTTAGTTCTAGAAAATTTGTGCCGTATGTTCAATGCCCCGCAGTGCTTCGTTTACTTCGAAACTGCTCGTGTGGTGTGGAAAGGAGGAGCTGTCCATGAACTTGCTGCTCGTGTGGTGCGGAAAGGGAGGAGGTGTGCACTACACTTGGGGCTTTAACTTTAGTGTTGGCAGAGTTGCCTTCATCCTGCCAGTTCACACGTTCAGTCTGTTTTCATATAGAGTATATATACTTCAGTCTGGGGGCTGGGGAGATGGCTTAGCAGTTAAGGCACTTGTCTGCAAAGCCAAAGGACCACGGTTCGATTCTCCAGGACCCTCGTAAGCCAGATGCACAAGGTAGCGCACTCATCTGCAGTGTGTTTGCAGTGGCTGGAGGCCCTGGTATACCCATTCTGTCCCTCTCTTTCCCTCCCTCCCTCCCTGTCTTTCATAAATAAATTTAAATAAATTTAAAAATATTTATTTGTATAGAGGTCAAATGAGAGCACAAACAAGTGCATTCCGGTGACTTGTCCTTGCAAACTACCTTCAGACACAGTCGCTTTGTGCGTCTGGCTTTAGGTGGTTCCTGGGCTATCAGGCTTTGCAAAAGACAAGGGTCTTTAACTGCCGAGCCACCTTTCCAGACCTGGAACTCGCTCTGTGGTGGAGTGTGACTTGGGACTTGTGATCTGTCTCCTGAATGCTGGGATGAGAAGGGTCCGCATGGTACTTGTCACGTAGTGCTGAGAGCGGAACCCATGCTCGGGCCAGCGCAGTAACATTCCCAGTTCCTTTTTCTTTTTTGTTTGTTTTTCGTTTAAAGACATGAAAAAAAATTCTTTTGTTTATTTACTTGAGAGAGGGAGGGAGGAAGGAGTGTGTAGGTATGCCAGGGCCTCCTGCCATTGCGAATAAACTCCAGACACATACACCACCTTATACATCTGGCCATATGTGATACTGGGAGGTTGAACCCCGGTCATCAGGCGTTGCAAGCAAGTGCCTTCAATCACTGAGCTACCTCTTCCACCCTCCTTTTTTGTTTTCTTAGAGGGGCTGCTCTAGTCAGTTATGTGTAGCTGGTTGAGAAGTTTGATGTCAGCCCAGCAGTATTCATTCACAATGTGCTTTTCTGGTAGGAGACCCCACCCCGCCGTTGCAGAGAGAGTTGGAGGTGGCTGGGCCGCACCTCACTTGCCGCGTTGTCGATGTCCTGTGCGTGTGAGTGAGTGCACAGGTGTCTGTGTTGTCCTCTGGATGCTTCGGTTTTGTTGTTTACTTCTTTATAGGCTCATTTTGAGAGAGTTGGAATCTAGGGCTTGGCATGCACTACTGCTGAATTACATTCCCACACATTAACATGATTTTATTTTGTTGTGTGTGCGGTGTGTGTCCGTGTTTGTATGTGTGGCAGGTATTCCTGTGCTCACTGCTTTGTTAATATTTCTTTCTTCTTTTTTCAAGGTAGGGCCTCACTCCAGCTCAGGCTGACCTGGAATTCACTATGTAGTTTCAGGGTTGCCTTGAACTCAGGGCAATCCTCCTACCTCTGCCTCCTGAGTGCTGGGATCAAAGGCGTGCATCACCATGCCTGGCTTTTTTTTCCTCTCTCTTTCTTTCCCCTCCCTCCCTCCCTTTCGGAGAGAGAGAGAGGGAGAGAATCGGTATGCCAGGGCCTTCAGTCACTGTAAACAAATTTCGACACATGTGCCCTCTTGCGTGACATTGCATGCTTGTGTCACTGTGCGTCTGTCTTAATGGAACCTGGAGGTTCAAACCTGACTTCTTAGCCTCCGCAGGGTAGGGAGGGTCCTTAACTGTGAAGCCATCTCTCTAGCCACCCCCCTTCATTTTTTATTAAAAAAATGATAAAACCTTAGATAAAATAATATTTTGTTGTCACAGAACTTTGGGGATTCACAGCGCTCAGCATTTAATTTCACTCCTCTTCACACCATTTCTTTCCCTCTCTCCCTTCCTATTTTCCTTTTAATTTCATTTAATTATTTATTTTGTTTTTTTGAGGTAGGGTCTCGCTCTAGCCCAGGGTGACCGGGAATTCATGGTGTAGTCTCACTGTGGCCTCGAACTCATGGTGATCATCTTAATTCTGCCTCCCAAGTGTTGGGATTAAAGGCATGTATCACCACCCCTGGCTTCCTTTTATTTTTATTTTATTTTTTTCAAGGTAGGATCTTGGTTTTTTTTTTTTTTTGATTTTCAAGGTAGGGTCTTACTCTAGCCCAAGCTGACCTGGAATTCACTACGTATTCTCAGGGTGGCCTTGAACTCACGGCGATCCTCCTCCCTCTGCCTCTTGAATGCTGGGATTAAAGGTGTGCGCACCACGCCTGGTTTCAAGGCACGATCTTCCTCTAGCCCAGGCTGACCTAGGCTAGCCTCTAACTCACAGTGACCCTCCCACAACCATACCTGGCCTTCCTTTTTTTTTTTTTAAACTTTTTTTTTCTTTAGCCTTTTATGTTTTATTTATTTATTTGAGAGATAGGAAAAAAAAAAAAGAGGCAGATAGGCAGATAGAGAGGGAATTGGCACTCCAGGGCCTCTAGCCACTGCAAACGAACTCCTGACAAATGTGCCACTTTGTGTATCTGGCTTACATGGGTAATGGGGAATAGATCCTGGGTCCTCAGGCTTCACAGGTAAGCACCTTAACTGCTATTTATTTATTTATTTATTTATCTATTTATTTTGGCTTTTTGAAGTAGGGTTTCACTCTAGCCCAGGCTGACATGGAATTTACTATGTAGTCTCAGGGTGGCCTTGAACCCTCAGCGATCCTCCTGCCTCTGCTTCCCAAGTGCTAGGATTAAAAGGATGCGTCATCATGCCTGGCAATCTCTCTTTTACTTTATTATTATTTTATTTTTATTTTTTGCTCATTTTTATTCATTCATTTGAGAGTGACAGAGAGAGAGAAAGAGGCAGATAGAGAGAGAGAGAAAATAGGCATGCCAGGGCTTCCAGCCACTGCAAATGAACTCCAGACGCGTGTGCCCCCTTGTGCGTCTGGCTAACGTGGGTCCTGAGGAATCGAGCCTCAAACCAGGGTCCTTAGGGTTCACAAGCAAGCGCTTAACTGCTAAGCCATCTCTCCAGCCCTCTCTTTTAATTTGATGCCATCATTTCCTCCTATTATGAGTAGTACCAGGTACTCTGAGATTATGGATATTCAGGCCATTTTGTGTCTGAAAGAGTGTATTATAAACAGTTCTACCCTTCCTTTGGCTCTTACATTCTTTCCACCACCTCTTCCACAATGGACCCTGAGCCTTGGAGGGTGTGATAGAGATCTTGCAGTGCTGAGCACTCCTCTGTCACTTCTTCTCGGAGAGAAGGGGTATTGCTCTAACCCAGGTTAAAATTAATCCCAGTCTGTAGTCCCAGGCTGGCTTCTAACTCAAAGTTCACAGTGATCTTCCTACCTCTGCCTCTCGAGTGCTGAGATTAAAGATGTGCACCACCATGCCCAGTTTTTTTGTATGTTTAAAATAAATAGGAATTCACCTGTGTGTTTCTCAGCATCACTATACTGTAGCAAAATACCTTATAGAATCTACTTGAGGGGAGGAAAGGTTTATTTTGGCTCATAGTGGTTCTAGTCTGTGTTTAGTAGGCTGTGTTCCTTTTTGTCCTGTGGCAAAGAGTGTGTGGTGGAGTAAGCTATTCATTTCAGGACAGTAAGAAACAAATAGAGAAGGAAGGGACTCAATCCTAGCAATGGCTTCACAGGTTAGCAACCAGGCTTTTAGCATATGGGCCTTGGAGAGACTTACTCCAACCATACCAGCGTGGTTCAAAACTCAAAGGATACAGTGGAGCCGAGCGTGGTGGCACACACCTTTAATCCCAGTGCATGAGAGACAGAGGTAGGAGGATTGCCATGAGTTTGAGGCCACCCTGAGACTACATAGTGAATTCCAGGTTATTCTGGTCCAGTGAGACCCTACCTCGAAAAACCAAAAAGAAAAATACAGAGGCGAATATTTTCTGCCCTTGTCCTCCCTAGTTCCCTTCCTAGAAACTAGTGTTCTCAGTCTTTTTTGTGGGATAGGGTCTCGGTAGCCTCAAGCTAACTGTGGAGCTCACTAAGTACTAAGTAGCCCTGGACAGTCTTGAACTTGAAGTAGTTTTCCTGCTTCAGACTTCCAAGTGCTTGGGATTACATCACTTCTTTGTGGCTATGTAATACATTCTTGTTGGAAATACAGATTGAGATCCCACATTTGAAATGCTTGCAAGAAGCAGAATTGAAGCAATTCTTCAGTTTTGGGACATTGATTTTTTTCTTTTTTTTTTTTTTTTTTTTTTTTTTTTTTTTTTTTTTTTTTTTTGGTTTTTCGAGGTAGGGTCTCACTCTAGCTCAGGCTGACCTGGAATTCACTCTGTAGTCTCAGGGTGGCCTCGAACTCTCAGCGATCCTCCTACCTCTGCCTCCCGAGTGCTGGGATTAAAGGCGTGCGCCACCACGCCCGGCTTGATTTTTTTCTTCAGAGCATTTATGTTGGATTTTATTTTCTTGGATTAGGGATACTCAACCAGTGCTATAATGTATTTAATTGGTTGCAAAGTGATGGACATTCAAGTTGTTCCTTTTACTATGTTACTAGAAATGGTTTAATTCCACCATGAGATATTTGGATTTAGTTAGTTCTGACATATCTGAAAAAATATGTAGACCATATGATCAGCATGTAAGAAGGTGTGTGTGTGTGTATGTATGTATTTAACTTGTTTGTTTCTTTGCAGACAGTAGTAAACTTACGAGGTTATAAAGGCGAGAATGGTTCCTGACTTCTTTTATGTCCAGCAAGATCTGTAGTATTTTGGAAGCCCTGCATTCTGCTCGCCGAGGGTCTAACCTCCCTTTTCTAGTGGAAGCCCTGCATTCTGCTCGCTGAGGGTCTAACCTCCCTTTTCTAATGGAAGCCCTGCATTCTGCTCGCTGAGGGTCTAACCTTCCTTTTCTAATGGAAGCCCTGCATTCTGCTCGCCGAGGGTCTAACCTCCCTTTTCTAGTGGAAGTCCTGCATTCTGCTTGCTGAGGGTCTAACCTCCCTTTTCTAGTGGAAGTCCTGCATTCTGCTCGCCGAGTGTCTAACCTCCCTTTTCTAGTGGAAGTCCTGCATTCTGCTTGCTGAGGGTCTAACCTCCCTTTTCTAGTGGAAGTCCTGCATTCTGCTCACCGAGGGTCTAACCTCCCTTGTCTAGTGGAAGTCCTGCATTCTGCTCGCCGAGGGTCTAACCTCCCTTTTCTAGTGGAAGCCCTGCATTCTGCTTGCTGAGGGTCTAACCTCCCTTGTCTAGTGGAAGTCCTGCATTCTGCTCGCCGAGGGTCTAACCTCCCTTTTCTAGTGGAAGCCCTGCATTCTGCTTGCTGAGGGTCTAACCTCCCTTTTCTAGTGGAAGTCCTGCATTCTGCTCGCCGAGGGTCTAACCTCCCTTTTCTAGTGGAAGCCCTGCATTCTGCTTGCTGAGGGTCTAACCTCCCTTGTCTAGTGGAAGTCCCTGCATTCTGCTCGCCGAGGTTCTAACCTCCCTTTTCTAGTGGAAGTCCTGCATTCTGCTCACCGAGGGTCTAACCTCCCTTTTCTAGTGGAAGTCCTGCGTTCTGCTCGCCGAGGGTCTAACCTCCCTTTTCTAGTGGAAGTCCTGCATTCTGCTCGCCGAGGGTCTAACCTCCCTTTTCTAGTGGAAGCCCTGCATTCTGCTCGCTGAGGGTCTAACCTCCCTTTTCTAGTGGAAGCCCTGCGTTCTGCTCGCCGAGGATCTAACCTTCCTTTTCTAGTGGAAGCCCTGCGTTCTGCTCGCCGAGGGTCTAACCTCCCTTTTCTAGTGGAAGTCCTGCGTTCTGCCCGCCGAGGGTCTAACCTCCCTTTTCTAGTGGAAGCCCTGCATTCTGCTCGCCGAGGGTCTAACCTCCTTTTCTAGTGGAAGCCCTGCATTCTGCTCGCCGAGGATCTAACCTTCCTTTTCTAGTGGAAGCCCTGCGTTCTGCTCGCCGAGGGTCTAACCTCCTTTTCTAGTGGAAGTCCTGCATTCTGCTTGCCGAGGGTCTAACCACCCTTTTCTAGTGGAAGCCCTGCATTCTGCTGGCTAAGGGTTTAGCCTTTTTTTCTTGCTCTTCCTCAACTGGATGGTAGTAGTGAGGGGTAGAAGACTATGTCACTGTCTCTTCACTCCTCGTGATAATAGTTTCCACCTCACGTTTTTCTTTAGTTCCACCAGCTGCTGATTTGTCCGCACTGTGAGGAGCATATCCTCTCAGTCAAATCTCCTCCAAGACCTTAGGTCCAAGCAGGCATCCCAAGTGTTTAAGAATCCAGCCATGCAAAGAAACAACTGGCAGGACGTGAACTGTGAGGACCAGGGTAGCTGGTGGTGCTGACTTCAGCCCCCTGAGTCCTGGCCCTCCCTCTGTCCCAGGAGGAAGAGGAGGTAGAACGGGAAATCATAAAACAGGAAGAAAGTGTGGATCCTGACTACTGGGAGAAACTGCTGCGGCACCATTATGAGCAGCAGCAAGAAGATCTAGCCCGAAATCTGGGTAAAGGAAAAAGAATCCGTAAACAGGTCAACTACAATGATGGCTCGCAGGAGGACCGAGGTGTGTGTGGTCGGCCCCGCCCCCTGCCCACGGGCCGTTCCACTAGAGCAGTGGGCCCCGCTCATCTGCCCTCTCTCCCTCCAGATTGGCAGGACGACCAGTCCGACAACCAGTCCGATTACTCGGTGGCTTCAGAGGAAGGTGATGAAGACTTTGATGAACGGTCAGAAGGTAGGAGCTGTGCCACTCTGCCAGCTCTACAGATGATTCTTTGCTTACTGTCCTGTCAGTGCCACTCACCCATCATTTCTCTTGCAGCTCCCCGCAGGCCTAGTCGTAAGGGCCTGCGGAATGACAAAGACAAACCATTACCTCCTCTGTTGGCCCGTGTTGGTGGGAATATTGAAGTAAGTGCCCTGTGATCCCGCGGCGGGGTGGGAGAATGCCAGTGGTGAGACTGGTTCCCTCTCACTGAAACCCCTTTTTCCTTAGGTTCTTGGTTTTAATGCTCGTCAGAGAAAAGCTTTTCTTAATGCAATTATGCGATATGGGATGCCACCTCAGGATGCATTCACAACGCAGTGGCTTGTGAGAGATCTGCGAGGCAAATCAGAGAAAGAATTCAAGTAAGTTGGAGACTGGGCCATCCAGTCTAAAGCCAGGGTTTCAACAGTGTGGGGCAGCCACAGTTGGAAGGTGAGGCGTTCGGTGATGGGAGTTGTGTTCCTGGCTTCCCGAAAGAAGCCCTGTGCTGTGCTGTGTGGTTGGCAGCTCCACTCTCCAGGACAGTGTGGGCCTTGCTTCTAGCTAGAGCCATGCTCGGGGCCCGCAACCGTGCCTAGCAGGTTTCTGTTTAACTGCTTCCCTCCTTTTCCATAGGGCTTACGTCTCTCTCTTCATGCGGCATTTGTGTGAGCCAGGGGCAGATGGGGCTGAGACTTTTGCTGACGGTGTCCCCCGAGAAGGCCTGTCACGCCAGCATGTGCTCACTAGGATTGGTGTCATGTCTTTGATTCGTAAGAAGGTGAGTGCCAAGCCGCTCTTTGTTTCTGTTTTTCCTTTTTAATTTTATTTACAAGCAGAGAAAAGAGAGAGAATGGGTACACCAAGGGCCTCTAGCTACTGCAAATAAACTCTAGATGCATGCGCCACATTGTGCATCTGGCTTATGTGGGTCCTGGGTAATTGAACCTGGGTCCTTAGGCTTTGCAAGCAAGCGCCTTTAACCTTTGCAAGCAAGCCTTTAACCATGAAGCCATTTCTCCAGCCTGCCTCTCTGTTTTTAAAGGTTGCTAGAGAACTGGAATTGGGCCCTTTTATTTCTTTTATTTATTTATTTTGGGTTTTTAAGGTAGGGTCTTGCTCTAGCCCAGGCTGACCTGGAATTCAGTATGTAGTGTTAGGCTGACCTTGAACTCATAGTGATCCTCCTACTTCTGCCTCCAGAGTGCTGAGATTAAAGTCATGTGCCACCATACCTGGCTGAATTGGGTCTTTTATTTTTTTTTTACTTCTTTTTAGTTTTTCGAGGTAGGGTTTCGCTCTAGCCCAGGCTGACCTGGAATTCACTATATAGTCTCAAGGTGGTCTCGAACTCACAGCGATCCTCTACCTCTGCCTCCTGAGTGCTGGGATTAAAGATGTGCACCACCATGCTCAGCTGAATTAGGTCTTATTTACTTGTGGTTCTTTGCTACAGGTTCAGGAATTTGAACATGTTAATGGGCGCTGGAGCATGCCTGAACTGGCTGAAGTAGAAGAAAACAAGAAAATGTCCCAGCCAGGGTCACCCTCTCCCAAGACTCCTACCCCTTCCACTCCAGGGGATACACAACCCAATACTCCTGCGCCTGTCCCGCCTGCTGGTAAGTCACCTGTTCTGCCATTCTTAGCTCTTGTCCTGGCCTGTGCTTTCTCTGCTCCCCTGTGCTCAGCTCTAACAGGGGAGTCTGGCAGGACACACAGCAATTTCCCTCTCAGTTTAGGAGAGCTATCCTAAGAATGGGACTGGCTCTTAAAGGCACGAGAGGACAGTTTAAGCTGAGAGAACTGGGAATGCATTGCCTCTCTGATCTAGGCCTTAGTTGATTGTCTCCTGTTGATCTGCAGAGGATGGGATAAAAATAGAAGAAAACAACCTCAAAGAAGAAGAGAGCACAGAAGGAGAAAAGGAGGTGCAGTCTACGACTCGTGACACAACTGTGGAGGTAGGAGATGGGGTGCCCAGTGCTGCACTGGGGGCCACCCCGCTCCTCAGCTGCCAGCCTGTTTGCTTCACCTTCTGTTTGTTTTTCTTTTGAAGTGTGCACAGCCCCCTGCTCCTGCCTTAGAGGATGAAAAGATCCTGGCTGAACCTCCTGAGGGAGAGGAGAAAGTGGAAAAGGCAGAGGTGAAGGAGAAAACAGAGGAGCCTATGGAGACAGAGCCCAAAGGTATCTACATTAGCACTCCAGGTTCTTTGGGGACTGTAGTTACTCCTAGATGTCATCAAACTGTTGAAGTGTCAGGAGGAAACGACATGCCTTGTGCTTTTGCTTTGAAGCCATCTCCCCCCTGTGGTGCCGTTCATGACAGCAGTCCTCGAGCACTCTTCCTTCGCGCGCGGTGTGCTCAGGGAGGAGCTGACTTCCTTTAGGAATGTTCTCAGCGCTTTCTTTTCCCCAGGTGTGGAAGTGGAGAAGGTGGAGGAGAAGTCAGCAATTGATCTGACCCCTATCGTGGTGGAGGACAAAGGTTGGTGCGTGAGAGTCTGGTTATGGTTTGGAAGGACCAAGACATAATTAATCCCTGCCTGACTGTATTCCTGTAGACATTTTACCCCAAGATAAGGCTCTCCCTAGATTGACTTGCCATGGGGCCGATGGCACCTTCTCAGGCTCAGTGCCTCTGTAGAGAGTGCTGGTAGCTGTGTTACAGTATACGGTTGTAGAGGGACAGACCATGGTGCTGGCTTCTGTCGGGGACAGCCATTTTCTTTGGTATATTCTGTAGAAGAGAAGAAAGAGGAAGAAGAGAAAAAGGAGGTGATGCTTCAAAATGGAGAGACCCCCAAGGACCTTAGTGATGAGAAGCAGAAGAAAAATATCAAACAGCGTTTCATGTTCAACATTGCAGATGGTGGATTTACTGGTATGGACATGAGGGGTCTGCTGGGCTCTTGTCAAAAGTCTCAGGCTGTGGACTTGAGTGCATGTGTGCTCCTAGGTTCTGCTTTAGGCAGCTAGAGGCAGACTATCTGACATGGGATTGGTGGTGGACACGGGTAGGCAAGTAAAGTTAGTTTTGACCTCTCATAATTTTGTGTGTGTTGTAAACTTAGTATTGGCTCCTTCTGTAGTACAGATAACAGACAATGATCACTGTGCATTCCCCCCCCCCACCCTGAATCCCTCCCAGAGTTGCACTCCCTTTGGCAGAACGAGGAGCGTGCAGCCACGGTCACCAAGAAAACCTATGAGATCTGGCATCGGCGACATGACTACTGGCTGCTAGCTGGTATCATAAAGTATCCTTGCCTGGACCGACACTGGGGTTCTTGGTGAGAGGGTCTGAAGGGCCTTTAGTTTGAGGAGTTCTTGCTTCCTTGCTTTGTTTTTCCTGAGCTTTTTTCCAATAGCCATGGTTATGCCCGATGGCAGGATATACAGAATGACCCACGTTATGCCATCCTCAATGAGCCTTTCAAGGGTGAAATGAACCGTGGAAATTTCTTAGAGATCAAGAATAAATTTCTAGCTCGAAGATTCAAGGTGAGCAGAATGGGGGCAACAATTATGGTGTTTATGTGATGGACTTAAAAGTCCAGAAGTTCTGCAAAGGTGAGTCTGGTCTTTGACAGGAGTTCAAGGCCACCCTCAGTGTTCTCAGTGAGTTGGGGCCACCTTGGGCCACATGAAACCTTGAAGTGAGTTGCACGTTTGACTTTCTGCATTCCCTAACTCTGCTTCTGAGTAACTGGAAGTGGAGATCGAGACCCAGACTGGCAGCTTCACTAGCTACAGGGCAGCTATGGGTGAATGTCTGATGCATGACATAGACTGAGTGCTGTGGGCTTGATGTGAGAACTCTGTAGGCTGGAATGTTCAAGAAAGGTAGAGGTGGGATTTTACTGGATCTCTGAGGAAGTAGGGCTGTTAGTGGGCTGAGGTCCTTTTTGAGAAATCTAAGTATGTTTGTGGATAAAATGTGGGCTGGATGCAAAGAGGAGATACAGAGCCATGAGTGGTGAGTCACACCTCTAATCCCAGCACTAGGAGGATGGCTGTGAGTTCAAGGTCAGCCTGGGCTAGAATGAGATTGCCTCGAAGAAGAGGAGATACTCCATTTTCAGTGTCCTACTGAGGAGGTCTCACTCAGAAATTCAGATGTTTATGATGATAGCCTATGTATAGACCATCAAATATGATGTCATGAAAATAAGACATGGATCTCTTAAGCTGACTGTAACTGGGAATAAGAAAAAATATATATGATAGGCTGGGTGTTGTGGCACACACCTTTAACCCCAGCACTTAGGAGGCAGAGGTAGGGGGATCGCTGTGATTTCAAGGTCAGGCCTGGGCTAGAGTGAGACTCTGTCTTGAAAAACAAAGAATGAAGAAAAAATAAGCCTTCAGATGTTATATATTAAGCAGTGAGTAGCACAGGGACATAAGGACAGATAAGACGTGGTGTCCTTCATTGTTCAGTTCGAGTGAGTGACATTCTGCGTGTCAGGAAAGGCTGCTGAGTGCCTAAGAAAGTTCTTCAGAGGGAACTGAAGTGCAGGGAAGTAGTGAGTTCATGAAGGGCTGTAAGGAAAAGATGCCACTGGAATGCTTGTGTGTGGTGTGTGCATGCGCATGTACCCGTGCCGCGCTTCATGCACTCGTGCTTGCTTGCTTGTGGCAGCCTAGGCCATCTGGTGCCCCGGTCTGCAGCTCTTCTGCCTGTTCTTACTTGAGCAAGAGTCTCTTAACTGATCCAGTGATTGTTGGGTCTCTGCTCCTTATGGGTGTGGGGCTGCAGACCACTCATGACCATGCCTGGGTGTGATACGGGGTCCTGGGAATCCAACTTGAGTGGCCTCTCAGGTCTCCCCATGCTTGCACAGGAAATGCTGCTAACCACTGACCCAGCCCTGGAATTGTCTTGATAAGTGTCTTAGAAGCAGGGTGCCTGGCAAGGGTAAGGCTGAGCACCGAGGCAGCAGAGTTCGGGGTGTTGGGTGGGCCTGGCAGGTAAACCAGTAAGACACCTGTGTTGGGTAATAGTGGAAGATAAGTTGGAAAGAGAGGCAGAGATCAGTAGATAGGGTCTTGGCACCAGATAGAGTATGGATTTTACTCTTCTTAACAGGCAGCCATTGAACGTTTTGGGGTACTCAAATGAAGTAGGAACATTCACAAGATTATAACTATCATAGTCATGAAATACTAAGAGCCTGGCCTGTGATATTTGTGTCTATAAATTAGATACATGCATCACCACGCAACAGCCTTCAGGAACATATTCCACAAGGCACAATGAAGATGAAGGGCTGCCAAGGACTTGTGAATGTGCAGTGTGCCTTCCACAAAGCCTCACCCCGGCTCAACAGCAGAGTAACAACAAAGTTGTGGTGTGTGTTTTGGAGATGGTCTCACTGTAGAGCCTAGAGAATTTGCAATTCTCCTGTCTCAGGCTGCTAAGCAAGTACTGAATTTACAAGTAACAAAATTTAAAGTCGGAGAACCTGGCCTAAGGATCTAGTTCACTTGGCAGAGTGCTTACCTAGCGTGAGACCCTGGATTTGATTCTGGACACCATACACAGGTGCAGGGAGTGGAGGCGGGGGGGCTAGGAGTTCAGGGTCATCCTTGGTTATGACTTTGAGGCCAGCCTGGGTTAAGTGAGACTTTTTGTTGTTGTTTTGAGGTAGGGTCTCACTCTAGCCCAGGCTGACCTGGAATTCACTATGTAGCCTCTGGGTGGCCTCCAACACATGGCAATCCTCCTACCTCTGCTTCCCAAGTGCTGGGATTAAAGGCGTGCACCACCACACCTGGCTTTCTTAAAAAAATATTTATTTCTTACTTGAGACTGTGTGCAAGAGCACGAGCCAGGGCCTCCAGCCCTGCAAACGACCTCCAGGCTCACGCGCCACCTTGTGCATCTAGCTAATGTGGGTCCTGGGGAATGGAACCTGGGTTCTTTGGCTTTGCTGCTGAGTGCCTTAACTGCTGAGGCATTTCCAGCCCTCCCCCTTTACTTTCCCCCCGAGGTAGGGTCTCACTCTGGCTCAAGCTGGCCTGGAATTCACTATGTAGTCTCAGGGTGTCCTCGAACTCATGGTGATCCTCCTACCTCTGCTTGAGTGATGGGATTAAAGACATGTGCCACCATGCCCGTCCCCTTTTATTTATTTGCAAGCAGA
Source organism: Dipus sagitta (assembly GCA_036346955.1). Lineage (NCBI taxonomy): Eukaryota > Metazoa > Chordata > Mammalia > Rodentia > Dipodidae > Dipus > Dipus sagitta. The sequence goes on along the minus strand of CM070789.1, from coordinate 24,234,594 downwards.
GAGAGACAGAATGGGCACACCAGGGCCTTGAGCCACTGCAAATGAACTCCAGACACATGTACCCACCACGTGCGTCTGGCTTTCATGGATTCTGGGTTCAAAGTTTTCACAGGCAAGCAAGCACCTTAACTGTTAGGCTATCTCTCCAGCCCTAACTTTAAAAAAAAAAAAAACAAAACAAAACATTGTTGGTACTGGGAAATCGAACCTGGGTCCTTAGACTTTGCAGACAAGTGCCTTAACTGCTAAGCCATCTCTCTAGCTCCTATGTAACTTTTTTTTTTCTTTGAGGTAGGGTCTCACTCTACCTCAGGCTGACCTGGAATTCACTATGTAGTTGCAGGGTGGCCTTGAACCCACGGTAATCCTACTACCTCTGCCTCTAGAATTAAAGGTGTGTGCCACGACGCCCAGCTACCCCTATGCAACTTTTAAGTGAAAAGATATGTGGTCATGTATATGTTAAAAAATACATACCTAGAAAAGTTTGGAAGAAAAGCATCAAAATGTTGCCAGGCCTGGTGGCTCATGCCTTTAATTTGAGCACTGGGAAGAATTGCTGTGATTTAGAGGCCCACTCTGAGACTACATAGTGAATTCCAGGTCAGCCTGGGCTAGAGTGAAACCCTACCTCAGCCCCCCTCCAAAAAGAAAAAAGTATCAAAATGTTAGTATTTCTAGGAGGTAGAATTACTCATGATTTTAATTCTTTAAAATTATGTAATGTCTCCTTTTTTGAATTTTAGTTTTTATTCATCTGTATGAGTAAAAGAACTGTAAAAACCTGGACCTCCAAAGGAGGATGAAAGGCAGTGTGCTGTTCAGCTGTGTGCACGTGAGGAGCAGTGCGAAGAGCCACCCTTGCCATTCATTCATTCATTCTTCATGCGTTCTTGTTCACTGGAGGAAGACAGGAGCTGAGAGCCCGCTGGAGCGAGCACAGTGGCTGTCCATCCAACTTGTGTCTTCTTTCTTCCATGTAGCTCTTAGAACAAGCGCTGGTGATCGAGGAGCAGCTGCGCAGGGCGGCTTATCTGAACATGTCAGAGGACCCCTCTCATCCATCTATGGCTCTGAACACGCGCTTTGCTGAGGTGGAGTGTTTAGCAGAAAGCCACCAGCACCTGTCCAAGGAATCCATGGCAGGAAACAAGCCAGCCAACGCAGTCCTGCACAAAGGTCGCCAGTGGCTCCCCTGCCTCCTGCTCCTTCAGTTTCCCTGTCCTCTCCTCCCCAGTGCCCATGTACTTTCTCCAAAGCCTTTTCTGGTCCTTTTGGGAGCTTAGCATGTGCACAGGATCTTTTGCCTTAGAGGCAATCAAAGACAGTAGTTTGTCTCTTTTAACTCTTAATATATTCAGGTTCTTGAGATGGAAAGCACAGCAGAATAATAAAGTGGCATCTGGGATATTTTAGAGGTAACTTCAGGTGATTTAAGATCCCTTCAAATTCTAGACCTTTCTTTTTCTATTTAAAGTAAATACATTATGAGGGGGTGGAGGGTGAAATGAGGAAAAGATGGCTGTTATAAAGGAGTGGGAGACCGATCTGGAAAGTAAGATAAGAAAGCAAAAAGGAAATAATAGGAATAAGTTTATGTCTGGTGGAGGATCTCAAGGCTCAGGGTTTGATCTCTGGTGCTGAAAATAAAAACTGGAGGAAATACAACTGGATGTGGCAATCCATGTCTGATCCCAGCCCTTCGTGAGTTCACGGAGTGAGTTTGAGGCCAGATTTAAAATACAAAAATGAAAAAAAGAAACTGGAGACAGTTAAGAGTAAGGGATAAGGACTTTAAAAAAGCAGAAGCAGCTGGGTGTGGTGGTGCACACCTTTAATTCCAGTACTCGGAGGCGGAGGTAGGAGGATCACCATGAGTTTGAAGCCAACCTGGGAATAGTGAATTCCAGCTCAGCGTGGGCTAGAGCAAGATCCTACCTCAAAACAAAACAAGAAGTACACAGGGAGTTCAAGGCTAGTCAGGGCAACATAACAAGACCTTGTATTGAAAACAAAAGGCAGAAAGCATCATGCGAAATTGGAATAGGAAATAGGAATTTGAGCATTAGTGGAGGCCAGATGAGAGAATTCAGTGTAAGACAACGCATGTTGCTCATTGAGAAGTGGGACGGCTGCACCACTAGACAGCAGGATTTTGAGCTTGATCACCACAGCTTACCATCTCTTTATTTCCCCTCTGCAGTTCTGAAACAGCTGGAAGAACTGTTAAGTGATATGAAAGCTGATGTGACTCGACTCCCAGCTACCATTGCCCGAATCCCCCCAGTTGCTGTGAGGTTACAGATGTCAGAGCGGAACATTCTCAGTCGCCTGGCAAACAGGGCACCCGAACCTCCCCCACAGCAGGTAGGACTTTTCTCGCTGCCCACTCCTGCACAGAGTCGGTCTAGACGTGCACCGCGCCCTGGCCGTGCTGTGTGCCCGCCCGTGACCTTGGCTCTCGCCCGCAGGTGGCCCAGCAGCAGTGAAGATGCAGGCTGACGGCACCTCCTCCGCAGAGCAGTGACCTTCCTCACGTTCTGTCCCGGGAGACCCTCTACCCACCCGCCTGCTGAAGAACACGGGCCGGGAGGGGAGGGCGGGCGGCCGACGGTCCCTTCCTGCTGGAGACAGAAGCGCCGGCGCCGTCTGCAGGGAGCGGGCGGGCCCTGGCCTCTCCCACCGGACGCTGTTACACGCTGTTGTGGGTTCCTGCCAGGCTTGAAGAAAGCGATCTGAACTTCTTCCTCTTCTTGGTTTTATTTTGTTGGTTTACTTTTGTGTTTTCTCCTTTTTGGGGGTATTCAGAGTGGGCTGGGCCCCTGGGCGAGACACAGCTACCTCTGTTGGCATCTTTTTAATACCAGGAACCCAGCGGCTCCAGCCACTGAGCGGCTAAAATTAAATAAAGTGGAAAAAAAAAAGGTAAAAGAACCAAAAGCGTAAAAAAAATTTTCTTGATGAAAACTGAAAATAAAGTTTCCTTGTATTTTAGTCCTCTGGTTCGGTGTGGTGTAGGTGTGCGGGCAGGAACGGGTCCGGGGGAAGCCCTTGGCCGTTGCACGTCCTCAGCCCGGGGCACGGCTCGTATCCGGAAAGCATCTGACAGCGCAGGACCTCAGCCTGGGCCGCGCTCGCCGGTGAGGCTTGCTCGCTCTGCGCAGCACGGTGGAGTCAGGGCGGCCTCGAACTCGCGGCGGGTTAAAGGCGCGCCCACGCCCGGCGGCTACGGGTTCTACGACCGGAGTCCCGCCGCGTCGGTGCTCAGTGCGCGGGGAAGCGGCAGGACTCGCTGTCAAGCGGGCTGGAGGACGCACCTGGAACTCTCGGGCAGCCACTGGCCGCTCCCGCGCGGGGCGCAGGCTTCCGGTGTCGTCGCCGGAAGGGGCGGTGCCTCGCCAGACACGGCGCGCACTTCCGGCCGGGGCGGTGTCGGGTGCTTCCGGGTTGCACGTGGAGCGTCGCTCGGCCGGGGCTCGCGCTGCGCCCGGGCTTCGGGCTGTGAGCCGCGGGTTCGGGTCGGGTCGGGTCGGGGGCTCGGCCGGAGGCCTTGGGCCCCGCGGGGCTTCGCAGCGGACGGGCGAGGCCCTTCCCCGAGCCCGTGCTCTTCCCGGCCGCGCAGCGCCGCCTTCCCGCGGCTTTCTGTTCCCCAGGACCATGGGGCGCAAGTTGGACCCTACGAAGAAGGAGAAGCGCGGGCCCGGCCGCAAGGCTCGCAAACAGAAGGGCGCCGAGACCGAACTCGTCAGGTTCTTGCCTGGAGCCGCCGAGGGTGGGTCCCCGTGCCCCTAAGCTCTTGAGTCTCCACGGGGCACCTGGGCACTGAGAGGTGCCGTTTCCCGTTGACCTCCGAGGGGGGATCTCTGTCAAGCGTGGTTCTGAGACATGAGTAACATTTTACAAGTGGGAGTTAAGTCACTGGTGAAAGGGATGGAATGACAACGTGATTGTCGTGAGTTCGAGGCCTCCCTGAGACTACATAGTGAATTCCAGGTCACTGTGAGCTAGAGTGAGACCCTACCTCGGGGGGAAAAAAAAGGTCTTGGCCCCTGTTTTGAATATTTTCCTACATGAAGGACCGGTGAAAGAAGACTTCGTAAGGAAGTGAGTTCATACCTTTTGGGCACATGGTATCACTTATCTTTGAAGCTGGTTGGAAAGGAATGCTGAGAGGCTAAATGGCTTGCACACTTAACTGTTAGAGCTGAGATTTGTGTCTGTAGTGTATATTCTAGATTGTATATATATAATATGTTTATGTGTATATGTATATTATACATATATAATATATGTACATATATATAAGAAAACATTAGACTGGGCGGGCTAGCGCATGCGCTTAATCCCAGTACTCAGGAGGCAGAGGTAAGAGGATCGCCCTGAGTTCAAGGCCAGCCTGAGACTACATAGTGAATTCGAATTCCAGGTCAGCCTGAGCTAGAATGAGATCCTACCTTGAAAAATAAACAACAACAACAAAACGCATTAGGAAAGTTAAAAATTTTGCAATTAATCCCTGAAGAAATCTGAAAATAAAGGAAAGGGTAGAAGAAGAATTAAGTTTTGAGTGTATAACATTCTGAGAATGGTGATGGCATTGTCGATTGAAATCTAGAAGGCTTGGTTGTTGAGCCATCTCTTCTGCGTCTTTTCTTTTGTGAGGGAGCTGGGGAAGGGATCCAGCACTTTTTTCCCATAGTAAGAAGGACCTCCACCACTAAGCTGCACCTAGGCCCTCCTTCATCGTCTCCCCAGCTCCTTGCAAAGCACTGTGCAGTGAATTAGAGTCGACTCCCTTTGTTGTGTAGTTTTGCTCTTTCCATGGGGTCTTAGGCTTGAACCGATGCCACGTCCTCAGTCCTTGCCTTCTTTTACACTTTGCTTTTTTTTTAATTATAATTTTTATTGGCAACAAGCTTTATTATTCGCGAACAAGAATTTGTAGCAGGGAGTGATTAGCCAGGCTTAATCACAAGCAAAAAGAGCACCCAATCGGGAATATTGGGTAGGAACCCCCCAAAGTGAGAAACTCATCCAGGGAACTAAGTTCTTGGCTCCTTTTACACTAGTTTTAAACACACATCTATTTTATTTATTTATTTGAGACGGGGGTGGGGTGGGGTGGGGGGAGGTAGAGAGAATGGGCGCACCAGGGCCGCCAGCCACTGCAAACGAACTCCAGACGCATGCGCCGCCATGTGCATCTGGCTTACGTGGAACCTGGAGAATGGAGCCTGGGTCCTTAGGCTTCGCAGGCAAGTGCCTTAACCTCTGAGCCATCTCTCCAGCCCCCCTTTGCACTTTAGTGTACTTACTTTTTTCCTACTTGCATTTATGCTCTCTTCCCCCACCCTCCAACGTAGGGTTTCACTGTAGCCCAGATTGACCTGGAATTCACTATGTAGCCTCAGGCTGGCCTCAAACTCAAGATGATCCTCCTACCTCCTGAGTGCTGGGATTAAAGGCATGAGGCACCACGCCCGGTCCCATTTTATTTTTTATTTAAACTATAAACTCCTGCATTTTTTTTTGTTTAAACAGCTGGTGATGAAATTTCCAAGAGACTGTCCAGTCGTGCTCGAAAGAGGTAAGTGCAGGTGTTCAGACTTACATAGATTAGAACTGCTCATAGCCACATGTTTCCCTGTGAAGGGAGATGGCAGAGCCTAGGGGTGTGTGCTTATGCCCTCTCATCTTGTGTCTTTTCAGGGCAGCCAAGAGGAGATTGGGGTCTGTTGAAGTCCCTAAAACAACTAAGTCTCCTGAGATCAAAACATTGCATGGAGAGTTACCAAAAGGTCAGTAAAGCCAGGCATGGTGGTGCACCCTTTAATCCCAGCACTCAGAGGGGGAGGATCACTGTGAGTTCAAGGCCACCCTGAGACTACATAGTGAATTCCAGGTCAGCCTGGGCTAGAGTGAAACCCGACCTCAAAAAACCAAACCAAAACAAAAAAAGTCCGTACAAATAGGAGCTGGTGCTATGTGATAAGTCTTCTGATCCCAAGCATTTCTGGAGTGCAGCCACTGTTCTTTAGAACTTGCTTAGGGATAGAAAGTACAGGCTGCGCAGGTCTGGCACAGGGAGTGTGATTGCCACTAGTCAGGATTCCTCAAACCTCTGCGGTATTTGCAGGGGGGATCCAAACTCCTGGTAAGAAGGGAGCCCAGGCCTTGGTTGACTCTGCTCGGGGCAAGAAGCGTCCAGCACCAGTGCATAGCAGTGATGAAGAGGAGCAGGACGCATCTGAGGACGATGCTGTGAGCCAGGGGGACCTCTGGGGCTCTGAGGACAGTGACACGGATATGGTGGATGACTATGGAGCTGACTCAGACTCAGAGGATGAAGATGAAAAGGTGTGGTTCACTTCTCTGGGTGTTCACAAGTAGAGCTTTTTGGGCCCTCTTCCGAGACAGGGCTCCAGTGTGTAGCCTAACCTAGCTAGGAACTTGTGGCAGTCTTCCTGCCTTGGTCTGCAAGTTCTGATTATAGGAAGTAGAAGCAGAAAGATCAGGAGTCCAAGGTCATCCTTGGCCGTGTAGTGAGTGCAGTTCACAGCCAGCATAGGATGCATGACACCTTGTGGAACCTGGAGCAACACCCTGAAAGGGACATGGCTGGTGAAGCTATAAAGAAGGTGGATATTTGCACATGCCCCCCCCACTGGTGGTGGAATGGCAGTAGATGTGTGTACTAATTTTTATATGTATAAATATGTTTGACAGAGAGAGGGAGAGATTGGGTGTGTCACGGCCTCCAGCCACTGCAAACGAACTCCAGACACATGCGCCCCCTTGTGCATTTGGCTTACATGGGTCTTGGGAAATAGAACCCAGGGTCCTTAGGCTTTGCAGGCAAACGCCTTAACCAATAAGCCATCGCTGCAGCCCATCTTACACACGCCTTAGCTTTCTTACTGGCTTCTGAAGGCAAGTGTTAGATGTGCATTTGGGGAAGGACGCATGACGGAGGGTGACAGCAGGCCGGGCTGGCAGCACCGTCATGCCCTTCTCGCTTTTCAGTTGCTGCCCATTGAAAGAGCCGCTCGGAAGCAGGATGCCAAGGAAGCTACTGCTGGGTGAGTTTGGAAATTGTTAGGAAGTAGCTGAGTAGCCCCGAGGAGACTGAGGAAGAGGTGGGGGCTATGTCTGTTCTGGTCTGTGAATCACTGTTCTTGGACCTGTTTCTAGGGCCCTTTGGAGTGAGGAGGACACGGATGAAGAGGAAGAGGAGGAAGTTTCTCGTGGAGCGGGCCACCCGGCTGCTGATGAGGCAGAGGGAGGCCTGCAGATCAATGTGGATGATGAGGAACAGTTTGTGCTGCCCCCTGCCGGGGAAATGGAGCAGCAGGATATCCTCTGGTGCAGGCTGAGGGTGGGAGGCAGGAGTGGCGCTCTGGTGGGATTCGCAGCCCTAGGACCTAAGGCAACAGTTCCTTAATGGACCCACATGGCCAGGCTCCAGACCTGCAACGCATTCACAAGCGGATTCAGGATATAGTGGGGGTGCTGCGGAATTTTGGGACTCAGCGGGAAGAAGGTCGGTCTCGTTCTGAGTACCTGAGTCAGCTTCAGAAGGATCTGGCCACTTACTATTCCTATGGAGAATTCCTGCTCGGCAAGCTTGTGGAGCTGTTTCCTCTGTCTGAGGTAAGCCTCTTCTGCTCACCTTTAAACAGGAGTAAAGAAGACAGACAGACACATTCAGTCCCCTTGGTCCCATTGGCTGAGCTTCTTATCCTGTCTCCAATGCAGCTAATAGAGTTCTTAGAAGCTAATGAGGTGCCTCGGCCTGTCACGCTGCGGACCAACACTTTGAAAACTCGGCGCCGAGACCTTGCTCAGGTGAGGGGTCGGAGTCGCTGATCTCAGGACAGGACCAGATTTCCTGACCTGAAGGTTGTCCAGCCCTGTCCTGCCTATGTGGACTCTTAACTTAAGTATGCCTTGTTACATGTACGAAATGATCTTAGCAGGTAAGCTATAAGAGGGCTGTCATCTGTCTGACAGACTGAAGGCATGCACCGCTGTGGACTAGGAGGCAGAGATGTGCACTGGCGTGAAATGCTGCCTTCTAAGGAATTGGTAGAGGTCACGGAGAAGCTAGAAAACTGAGTATTTTCCCTGGAAAAAGACATGCATCCATAGTGTGTTTTAAGCTTACCTAGGGATTCAGAGACTTTGTTCTAAATCAGTAGTGTGGTCTTACGTATTGTAGATCTAGTGCAGAACATAACCCAGTGGTTTTCCCCCCAATACTTATTGTGAAGAACACACCAGCAAGAGGAAAGCCCTTTATGATAGGGGCTGCAGAGCAAGTTAAGCACATTCTTGCTAGTTTTTTTTTTTTTTTAATTATGAATTACTAAGTTTATTGAGGGGAAATCACAAACTATTTAAGGGAGAAATCCCAAATTGTGGGGTTTAGGAAACAAGCTTATGTGGAAACATTGCAGTTTATAAGGTTTAAGAGAAATTAGCCAGTCGTGGTGGCGCACCCCTTCAATCCCAGCACTTGGGAAGCAGAGGTAGGAGGATCGCCATGAGTTCGAGGCCACCCTGAGACTACATAGTGAATTCCTGGTCAGCCTGGACTAGAGTGAAACCCTGCCTCGACCCGTGCCCCCCCCCCCCCGCAAAAGTATTTAAACTAAAAAAAAAAAAAAAAAAACACCCAATACAACAACAAAACAGGGGTGGTGGCTTGTAGCTATAATCTTAGCACTTGTGAAGCTGGGGCAGGATAGTAAATATAGGCCAGCTTGGGCCCTGCCTCCCACTCCCCTCTCTGCTCAGCAAGCAGAAGGCCTTGGGTTCTACCAGCAGTATAGGATAAAATGGTTCATGGATTGGGTGAGTGGACCTGGCTTAGTGAACCCTCTGGCTTTTGTGAATGGGTACTCTGGGAGTTGTGGTGGACCTGCTGGTCACACTGGGTTCTCGTGTCTCTAGGCAGAGTACTAGTATTTTGAAGTCTGTCCTTATTTTCAGGCTCTAATAAATCGTGGGGTTAACCTGGATCCCTTGGGCAAGTGGTCAAAGACTGGACTCGGTGGTGTATGATTCTTCGGTGCCCATTGGTAAGTGTTCCCTGCCTGAGTGCTGTTCTGCCCCATCCTTGCTTGTCTCGGCGTGTCACACGGTGGCTCTTCCATAGGAGCGACTCCCGAGTACCTGGCTGGGCACTACATGCTGCAAGGAGCCTCCAGCATGCTACCCGTCATGGCTCTGGCGCCTCAGGAACATGAACGGATTCTGGACATGTGTTGCGCCCCTGGAGGAAAAACCAGCTACATAGGTACAAGAAGGGCAGGCAGGCCAAGCGGGTGTCACCTGGCTCTGCTTAGGACAGAAGCAGAGTTGCTCACTCCGTGAGGCTGCTGAGCTTGGTGCGCTGGCGGCTGGCGGGGAGCAGGGGAGCAGCCTGGAGTCTGAGCTGTGGCCTCAGCTGCTACATCACCACTTCTGACCGTGGCCTGACCACAAACTGTCTTGTCATCTGTACAGTGTGTAAAATTGCTCTTAGGTTGGTCATTACTTGATGCTTGGCTTTTGAGTGTCAACGATACATTTAATTGGCACATTGAGCTGTGGGTGCTGATGTGCATCTATAGTCTTAGCAGTTGGGAGGTGGAGGCAGAAAGAGCAGGAGCTAAAGGCCAGGCTTGGCTACATGAGATCTCAAAAGGAAGTGGTGGGGGGGGATTTAGTATAATTCAGTTTGTAAATCCAGAACGATAATAAAAATGGAAGTGCTGGGTGTGGTAGTACACGCCTTTAATCTCAGCATTTGGGAGGCAGAGGTAGGAAGATTGTGAGTTCAAGGCTAGCCTGAGCTAGAGCGAAACCCTACCTGGGAGGGGGGTGGGTTGTGGGGGCCGCGATGTTGGGCTCGCTCATTACCAGGACCAGTGTCGCAGGCTAGATAGGGAGGGAAAGTGGCCTGAAGGGATGGGCGCAGCTGCGAGCACAACTTGCACTGTGAAGCACAGGAGCTGCTCAGCCCTGGACCCTCCCACCCCTCCAATAGCCCAGCTGATGAAGAACACTGGCGTGATCCTTGCCAATGACGCCAATGCTGAGCGACTCAAGAGTGTTGTGGGCAACCTGCATCGGTTGGGAGTCACCAACACCATTATCAGCCACCATGATGGCCGCCACTTCCCCAAGGTGAGCTACTCTTCCAGGTTTTTTTCAAGATAGGGTTTTGTTGTAGCCCAGGCTGACCTGGAATTCACTATGTACTCTCAGGGTGGTCTCGAACTCACAGCGGTCCTCTCACCTCTGCCTCCTGAGTGCTGGAATTAAAGGCGTGTGCTACCATGCCCGGCTTTTATTTATTTATTTGAGAGACAGAGGAAAGGGTCAGATGGCGAGAGAATGGGTGTTCCAGGGCCTCCAGACACATGACCCATCCTGTGTATCTGGCTTGTGTGGGTCCTGAGGAAATGAACCTGCGTCCTTTGGCTTTGCAGGCAACTTAACTGCTAAGCCATCTCACCAGCCCTTCCAGCTTTTAAAAAATTATTTATATATTTGACTTGTCTGTGTGGGGGGGTGTCGTTGTTAGGGCCTCTTGCTGCATCAAAAGAATACCACACGTGGGTTGCCTGGGAATTGAGCCTGAACCTGTGCAGGCTTTTGCAAGCAAACACCTTTACCCACTGAGCCATCTTCCCAGCCGTCTTCTAGATTGCCATTCTTTCCTGACATCAAAATGTTTAGCCTAGGGACTAGAGAGATGATTTAGCAGTTGAGACACTTGCCTGGGAAGCCTGAGGACCCAGGTTTGATTCCCCAGTACCCATGTAAGCCAGATGCACAAGGTGGTGCATGGGTCTAGTGTTTGTTTGCAGCAGCTAGAGGCCCTGGTGTGCCCAGTCTCCATCTGTTTTTCTCTCTCTCAAATTAAAAAAAAAAAAAGAAGAAAATGTTGGGCTGGAGAAATGGCTTAGTGGTTGAGGCACTTGCCTGCAAAGCCAAAGGACCCAGGTTCAATTCCCCAGGACCCATGAAAGCCAGATGCACAAGGTGGCAGTTTATTTGCAGCAGATGGAAGTCCTGGTGCACCCATTTTCTATCTTCCTCTCTCTCAAATAAATAAAAATATTTTAAAATGTTTAAGCCAGGTGTGGTGGTACATGCCTTTAATCCCACTACTCAGGAGGCAGAGGCAGGATGGCCATGTTCAAGGCCACCCTGAGACCATATAGTGAATTCCAGCTCAGCCTGGGTTAGAGTGAGACCCTACCTCAAAAAATAAAATAAAATTAAATAATTAATAAAATAAAGTAATAAAATAAAATAAAGTTTAGGGTACTGGAGAGATGGCTTAGCAGTTAAGGCAATTGCCTGAGAAGCCTAAAGACCCAGGTTCAATTCCCCAGTTCCCATGAAAGCCAGATACACAAGGGGCCGCATGCATCTGGAGTTCTTTGGCAGCGGCTAGAGGCCCTGGTGCGCCCATTCTCTCTCTCTCCACCCTCCCTTGCCCCTAATAAATAAATGGTGCTGCAGGTTCTAGAAAACAAGTGATTGACTTGCGCATTTCCCAGGTGGTAGGGGGCTTTGACCGAGCACTGCTGGATGCGCCCTGCAGTGGCACTGGGGTCATCTCCAAGGACCCAGCTGTGAAGACAAACAAGGTGAGGGGTTGTTGGTGGGACCAGCTGGAGTATGGGGTGAAGGAGTATGGGGTGAAGGAGTATGGGGTGAAGGAGTATGGGGGAGTGGGTGCTCGTTCCCCTCCTGAGGCTGTCTTCGTGGAATTCCCTCTCCCTGGTCTCTTTGGGACAGGATGAGAAGGACATCCAGCGCTGTGCTCACCTTCAGAAAGAGTTGCTGCTCTGTGCTATTGACTCCGTCAATGCGGCTTCTAAGACGGGAGGCTACGTGGTGTACTGCACCTGTTCTGTCACGGTGAGGCTCGGGCAGCAGGGCTGGGGCTGTCCAGCTCTCAGAGCCCCTCGGCTCCGGCTCCGGCTCCAGCTCCGGCTCCGCTGACGCCTTCCTGCTGCGCTTGTTTTCCCCACGTGGCCAGGTGGAAGAGAACGAGTGGGTGGTGGACTATGCCCTGAAAAAGAGGAATGTCCGCCTGGTGCCCACAGGCCTGGACTTCGGCCAGGAAGGTTTTACCCGCTTTCGAGAAAGGCGATTCCACCCCACTCTGCGCTCCACTCGACGCTTCTACCCGCACACTCACAACATGGATGGCTTCTTCATTGCCAAGTTCAAGAAGTTCTCCAATGCTATTCCCCAGTCTCACAAAGGTAAACGATCTGCCCCTTCCCTGTGCCTTCATCCCCGCCTTTTCCCTCCTGCCTTCCCCCCTTCCTTCCTTTTCTGCTTTTGTTTTTCGAGGTCGGGTCTTACTCTAGTCCAGGCTGACCTGAAATTCACTGTCTAGTCTCAGGCTAGCCTTGAACTCATAGCAATCCTCCTACCTCTACCTCCCAGGTGCTAAGATTAAAGGTGTGCACCACCACACCCTGGCTTTTCTTTTTTGGCTTTTCAAGGTAGGGTCCTGCTCTAGTTCAGGGTGGCCTTGAACTCATAGCCATCCTCCTACCTCTGCTTGTCAAATGCTGGGATTAAAGGCGTGTGCCACCACACCCAGCTGGCTTTCCATGTTTATTTATTTGCTTGTGCACATGCAGGTTTCCGGCTTTACCTGGAGGCTTGGGAATTGAACCTAGGCTGACAGGCTTTGCAAGCAAGCACCTTCAACTGCTGAGCCATCTTCCTAGCACGTCACCTTTGTTCTGCTGCCTTTCTGGAGACTGTGATGTGACTGCTAGGAAGGGTGCTTGGTAAAAGACCCTCTTGTCCCAGCTGGAATTGGTTTTGGCCCCTGACCCCAGTTGAACAAGTGGAGATGGACTCAGGGGGTAGGGGCGCAGTGGTCAGCGCTGAGTGCGTCCACTCTCAGGTTGTGGTTTCTCTTCCTTCTGAACCGTTCTGCGGTTGTCGTGGAGAAAATGCTGCTCTGCTCTCCCGGCCCCTCTGCACTGGGCTGACACACAGCTCTGCGGAACTGTTAGCAGTTTTTCTAGTCTACTGCTTGAATTGCAGACCATTTTCTTAGCCATCTTGAGGCCGGCCTGGACCTCAGGGCTAAGGGTAGGGTTTTCTGAAACAGGCTTGAGTGCTCTGCTCGCTGAATGTAGCTTTGGAGTTGGTGGTGTGCGAGACAAGCACTCTGTCACTGAGCTGCACTCCAGCCCTGTTTTCTTATTTTTAGATAATACCTCTTATAAAAAGCTAACATAAACTGGGTGTGGTGGCACACACCTTTAGTTCCAGCAGGGGTGGGTGGATCACTTGAGTTTGAGACCAGCCTGGTACTACAGAGTGAGTTCCAAGTCAACTTGGGCCAGAGTGAGACCATACCTCAAAACAACAAAAACACACCTTTGATCCCATCACACCTTTGATTATAGCACTGGGAGTCAGAAGTAGGAGGATCTTGCCTGAGATTGAGGCCACCCTCAGACTGCAAGTCAGACTAATGTGGGCTAGAGTTGACACTACCTCAAAAAAAGCAGGCCATGCTGGCGCTCACCTTAAATGCCAGCACTCGGGAGGCAGAGGTGGGAGGATTGCAGTGAGTTTGAGGCCACCCTGAGACTCCATAGTGAATTCCAGGTCCGGCTGGTCCACAGTGAGACCCTAAGCTAACATGGAACCCTAACATGAAACAAGATGAGCAAATGGGTCTCGGGGGATCACTCAGTGCTTAAATGTGCTGGCTAGCAAGCCCAAACTCCGACTCTCCAGTATCCACATAAGACCAGATGGGCATTTGTTTGCAGTGGCAAAAGTCCCTGGTACACCTGTACATGTGTGTGCATACACAGCCATATAAAAATTTAGAAAAAGAAGTTATTGAAAACAGCAAATTAAGTACATATTGAATACCTGTCTTCATTGACGTCTTACTTGCTTGTTTCTAGCGTTTGTAAATATGCCTTTTCCTGTATTTTATGAAAATCCATATTAGAAAAAAAATCTTTGCTTTAAAAAAGCTGAGGGGGCTGGAGAGATGGCTTAGCGGTTAAGCGCTTGCCTGTGAAGCCTAAGGACCCCGGTTCGAGGCTCAATTCCCCAGGACCCACGTTACCCAGATGCACAAGGGGACGCATGCGGCTGGAGTTCGTTTGCAGTGGCTGGAGGCCCTGGCACGCCCATTCTCTTACTCTGTCTCTCTCCTCTCTCTCTCTCTGTGCTTGCAAATAAATAAAATAAATTAAAAAAAAAGAAAGAAAGAAAAAAAGCTGAGGGTGTTCTGCTGGAGAGATTGCTCAGTGGTTAAGGTGGTTGGCCTGCAATGCTTAACAACCCAGGTTAGATTCCCCAGTATGCACGTAAAGCCAGATGCACAGGGTGGCACATGTATCTGGAATTCATTTGCAGCGGCTGGAGGCCCTGGCATCCCCATTCTCTTTGCTTGGCTTTGCTTGTAAAGCTGGATGGTTTTTTGAGGTAGGGTTTCACTCTAGTCCAGGCTGACCTGGAATTCACTATGCAGTCTCAGGGTGGCCCTGAACTTGTGGCGTTCCTCCTACCTCTGCCTCCCAAGTGCTGGGGTTAAAGGCATGCACCACCACGCCCAGCTTGGATGTAGTAATCACCTGTAATCCCAAAACTTCTACTGGGAGGTGGAAAGAGGAGAATTCCCAAGAAGCTCACAGCCAGCTGGCCTGGCCTACACACAGTGGTGAACAAGAGGCTGTCTGTCTCAGACGAGGTGAAAAGCAAAGACCTCCACTCATGTGCGGCTGTGCTCATGGACACGGATTAAATGGAATGAATGAAAGCCCAGTGCTGTAGATCTCATTGTAGAAACTGGTGCTTACCTAGGGTGCCTTGTTACCTACTGTCCTCAAGGGGGCGCAGCGTCCTATAGAAACTTCCACCCAAGGATCAGGAAGTGTGGTCCCTTAGCACAGCAGTCAGGTCACACTTGAGTAGAGGCCAGGTGACATTAATGTGATCGTAGGTAAATCCACTCTTAGGCCCTGTGTTAATTATGTGGCACATGGTCTAGAAGTGGCAAAATAAACCTCTGCTGTTTCCTAATGACCAAACCGTGTGTTCACTTCTGACTACAGCTAATTCTACTGCAGCTAACCCTACAGACCTAGACTTGCCTGGGCAGAAGGGTGCAGTCACCCCCAAGTCTGAGAACAGCAGCCAGCCTACCAAGAACGCCAGTGCCGCTGTGAAGGCGAAGCAGCAGCCGAGGGCCTCCTTCCAGAAGCTCAATGGCTTCTCCAAAGGGGCAGCCTCAGAGTTGTCCACGGGCCCTTCTGTCACAAAGATTCCCGCGTCTGCCAGCTTCCCCAGCAGCAGTCAGCCTGCTACCAAAGCTGAAGTGATCAGAGAACCGAAAGTGCCTGGGAAGCCGAGCCGGGCAGCACCTAAGTCACAGCACTCAGGGACAGGTGCTCTCCGGAAGCAGAGCGCCCCTCCCACAGGCGCGGACAGAAAAACAACAGTCTCCAAAACTGCCGCCAGCCCTGGGCCCAAGGCTTCTGGCCTGTCCCTTGGGAAGGCCAAGAGCGCTAAGGTAAAGCGACTGTTGAAGGGACAGCCTTCCAAGAAAGCTGCTTCCCAGAAGGAGAACAGCAGCAAGGGACCTCCATTTGTCAGCGAGTCTCCTCTCCGTTCCAGCGGCCCCCCTCCAGCGAAGAGGAGGAAATCTCTGTCCAAGGGTGGTCGCCACTCACTGCCGTCCTAGCGCGGGGACACTAGACTGAGCGCTCGTTGCCATTGGGTTGACCCTGCAAGGATGGCATCTGTGTATACATACGAAATTTAATACATTTATTTCCCTTTCTGCTCATGGTGGTTTTTGGTTTTTTGATGGGATTGGGTACTGGCAGCTTGTGGGGTTGGGAACCTCTGGAGAGGGAAACGGCACCCTTTGGATTCCCGAGGCAGAGCCATGGAGGCTGGCTTGGTGCTGTTGGGAAGAAGTCGAGGACGTGGGAAAGACGGTTTCCCGGCCCTGCAACCCATGGACTGCTGGAGGACCCGAGTTTTTCTCCCGGGCTTGGGTTCTCGGCAGGGCCTTCCTGGGGGAGGGACGGACCCTCCAGGAGATGCCGCCGGGGCCGGCCGAGCAGGAAAGGTCCCGGCCCGGCCTCCGACCGGCCCTTTCATTGGCTTCCTTTCCTTCCGCCCTCTCGGCTGCCTCCCATCTTGCTCATTGGCCGCCCGGGCCCCGCGGCGGCTCATTGGCTGCTCTCCGCGCCCTCCTCCTCGCTCCCGCACTCCGCTCGGTCTCCCCGCAGAAGGCGCAGCCATGAATCCGTTATTCGGCCCCAATCTCTTCCTCCTCCAGCAGGAGCAGCAGGGCCTGGCCGGGCCGCCGGGGGAGCCGCTGGGAGGCGACCCCTCGGGCGGGATTGGGGACTTGGCGCCGCTGGCTTCGGGAGCCCCGGCCGCTTACCCGGGCCCGGGCCCCGCGCCCCCCGCGGCCATGGCTCTGCGCAACGACCTGGGCTCCAACATCAGCGTGCTCAAGACGCTGAACCTCCGCTTCCGCTGCTTCCTGGCCAAAGTGCACGAGCTGGAGCGCCGCAACCGGCTGCTGGAGAAGCAGCTGCAGCAGGCGCTGGAGGAGGGTAAGCGGGGCCCGCGAGGCCCGGCTCGCCGCGACCAGGCCGTGCAGACCGGCTTCGTCGGCCCGATCCGGCCCCGGGCGCTGGCCCTGGGCTCCAGGCCGCCCGCCGTCGGCTCCGCGGCGGCGCGGCTGCCCGGCTCTCCCGCGCGCTCCCCGGCCGCGCCCCTCGCGCCCGCGCCGGCTCCCAGCTGCCTCCCGCCGGCGTCGTCCTCCTCCAGCCCCGCGGCCTTCTCGGCCTCGGCCCGCTTCATGCCCGGCACCATCTGGTCCTTCTCGCACGCGCGCCGGCCTCGGGCCGGGGCTGGAGCCCACGCTGGTGCAGGGGCCCGGGCTGTCGTGGGTGCACCCCGACGGCGTGGGCGTCCAGATCGACACCATCACCCCGGAGATCCGCGCTCTGTACAACGTGCTGGCCAAAGTGAAGCGGGAGCGGGACGAATACAAGCGGAGGTAGGGACGCGGAAGGTGGGGACCGGGCTCGTGACACGCCGCACACCACGGGGCGGGGAATTATACTCGGGGTTCCCCGGGACCAGTGTGTCTGTGGCGGGGGGGGGGGGGGAACCTAAGCTTTATGGTGAACAGAGAAAGAATAAACGTCCGGCTGCACTGTGAGGAGCTTGCAAGGTGCTGGATGGGGTCCCCCGAGAATGCAGAAGTGAGGCTCATGTCAGGAAGCGTCCCAGGGCGCTTAGAACACCGGGGATTCCATCTTTTCCTGCCTGTGTGAGGCTGCAGCGTTCGGATGTGGACGACTGCTGACTTGTTTTGGGTTTTGTGCCTTCTGCAAGGGACGTGGGTCTGAGAGGGCAGTGGCATCTGTACCGTCTTGATTGGCCCCACTGGTCTCAGCCTGTAGGACAAATTTAGGGTTGAGGAGCCTCACATGAGGTGTAGGTTTAAGTTAGGGAAGCCAAATTTAATGAAATTGGAAGGGGATGGTGAGTCCCAAGGTTTTCCCCCAAGTCATGTCCACCGAAGCCAGGCACTCAGTCTGATTCCACGGGGTGACATCAGAACCTGAAGGCATCGCTTGAACCAGGCAAAGGAATGGGGAAAGAGCAAACGGAGTTTCTCAGGACCAGGGGAAGAGAAGGCAGAGAGACCCACCGGGGGGCAGAGGGAGGCCCTGGCCACGGAAGTGTGAACGGCCA
Organism: Dipus sagitta; assembly: GCA_036346955.1. NCBI lineage: Eukaryota > Metazoa > Chordata > Mammalia > Rodentia > Dipodidae > Dipus > Dipus sagitta. The sequence goes on along the minus strand of CM070789.1, from coordinate 24,216,813 downwards.
GCAGAGGGACCAAGTCACAAAGTTGAGAACATGGGCACACCCTACAGCAAGAGGGTGCCTTTTGGGCTCCCCCAGTGTAATCTAGGGTTAAGATTTGGCTTTGTGGCACACACCTTTAATCCCAGCACTTGGGTGGCAGAGGTAGGTGGACTGCTGTGAGTTCAAGGCCGCCCTGAGTGAATTCCAGGTCAGCCTGAACTGGAGCGAGACCCTACCCCCAAAAAACAAAAACAAACAAACAAACAAAAAAAGTTTGGTTTTCTGAGAGAGGACAGGAAGTCATACGAGACCACTGGAGGTAGGTATATCAGGATCTTCCCTGGATGGTTGGTAACCAGTCCCATCCGTTCCTCTGCATTGGCAAAGCCAGTGCTTGGCCGTGGCTGAGAAAGGCCGAGATGGCGGTCAGAGGGAGGACTTGGTTTTGGGAACTTCAGTCTCATTTCAGCTACCGTGACCCTTTGGGTGCTGGCCTAAGAGCACCTGTGCAGGCCAAGGTGCAGCAGGGACTGGTGTCTGGTTAGTAGTAGAGAAGGACTGGCTGGATGTGAGGAGTTCCTGCTGGGTCTGGGGGCAACCTTCGGAAACGGCTGGAATCCACTGGACCGCACACACATCAGTGGGCTTCCTGGCTTCTGTCCCTCACACGGGCTCCTGTGGTTGTGCATTGTTGTAAGCGTCCTTAGAACCCTTCTCTCGTCCTCGAGACCAGCATGCTGCTGCCCCTGCAGGGGTTAATACAGTCAGTGGAACCCGGACAGCCCTGGAGTTCTTCCAGAACCACAGGAGCTGCTGCTGCTGCGCTTCTCGGGGGCCATCTTTTTAGACTGAGCGAGCGTTTGTCCTTGGCCCTGCTGTCCGGGGCAGTGGTTATTCCTCGGGGACGATTAGGTCATCGCTCTGCAGCACACGGCCACGCAGAAGGCCCGTGGGTAGATTTGCGTGGTCCGTGGCGCTGGCAGCCCTTGTCCTTCCACGCCAGAGCCCCCTGCCCTGCTTTGGGCTCTCCCCGTTTTACAGCAACACTGACACCTCCCTGTCCGTAGCCCCAGCAGAGCAAGGAGCTTGAGTTACACTGGGAAGGAGTTGAGGCTTCCTGGAGTCTGGTGGGTTTTGTGTGTGTGTGTGTGTGTTTTGTTGTTGTTGTTGTTGTTTTTCAAGTTAGGGTCTCACTGTAGCCCAGGCTGACCTGGAACTCACTCTGTCGTCCCACATTGGCCTTGAACTCACAGGGATCCTCCTATTTCTGACTTCCGAGGGCTGGCATTAAAGGTGTGCACCACCACACCCTGCCTGGCCTCTGTCTTCATCTCCCTGCCTCATGTGATTTTTTTTTTTTCCCCCCTGGGTCTCAATTTTTCCAACACAGGAATGCCCTCTGCTTTTCTCTTCAACCCAAGGATACAATAAAAAAATTCTTTTTTTTAATTTTGTTTGTTTATTTATTTATTAGAGAGAGAGAGAGGGAGGGAGAGGATTGGGCTCACAGGGCCTCTCCAGCCACTGCAAACAAACTCTAGACACCTGTACTACTATGTGCGTCTAGCTTATGTGGATCCTGGGGATTCGAACCTGGGTTCTTAGACTTCCTAGGCAAACATGTTAACCACTAAGCCATCTCTTCTGCCCAAGGTTACAGTTTTTGGGGTACTTTCTTCTTCTCCTCCTCCTCCTCCTTCTTCTTTTTCTCTTTTTTCAAGGTAGTCTCTAGCCTAGGCTAACCTGGAATTCACTATGGAGTCTCAGGGTGGCCTCAAACTCATGGCAATCCTCCTCCCTCTGCTTCCCAAGTGCTGCGATTAAAGGCGTTCACCACCACACCCAGCTACTTTTTTTTTTTTTTTTTTTTTTTTTTGCAGGAGAGACATCTGATAAATGCCCAATATACAGAAATTGCTTAAATTCTATCCTCATTAAGGGGACCTAAGAAAGACTCAGTTTGAATGCAGGTCATTCTGTACACACTTGTGTAGAGCCCTCATGAATTTGCAGATGATTCCTTTTTCAGACGTTGTGTCCTGTAAGAGCTTACTGTCCATCTTTCCTTAGCTTCTTTACATTCCAAATTCACGTGAATTTGTTGAGTTTGGTGTCAGACAGTTCTTCCGGTCCCCACCTCTGTGACTTGTGCCAGGTTGTTGCCCTGTCGTCAGTCTTGCTGGCTTCCTTCAGGGACGTCGGGACTCTAGGCACACAGGGTCCCTCACCTTCATATTGCAGAGGAAGAAACCAAGGGCCAGCAAAAAACAAGAGTCTTGGGCTGGAGAGATGGCTTAGCGGTTAAGCGCTTGCCTGTGAAGCCTAAGGACCCCAGTTCGAGGCTAGATTCCCCAGGACCCATGTTAGCCAGATGCACAAGGGGGCTCACGCGTCTGGAGTTCGTTTGCAGTGGCTGGAGGCCCTGGTGCGCCCATTCTCTCTCTCTCTCTGTCTCTTTCTCTCTCTGTCTATCGCTCTCAAATAAATAAATAAATAAAAACAAAAAAATAAAAAAAAAAAAACAAGAGTCTCCATTCATCAAAGAAAACTATAGCCTCAAGCTAGGGTCCATCCATGCCGCAACAAAAGGAGGGAGAGATACAGGGACCTGGCAGGAAAGAGCCTTAGGGAAGGCCAGAAGCTGAGCTGCGTGGTTGAGCCGTCAGGGTGGCGGCCAGGCTGGCTGCCACATCCACCAGCCCAGCTGGGAGGGGCAGCAGCCGGGATGATGGCAGAAGTTATTATTAGGAACACTGCACTGCGGCTGTGATTGAGGAACGGGGGAGAGCAGGGCAGGGCAGGAGAGGGGCAGCAAGGGCTTGCGCCTCGCTGCGGGCGCTGACCGCTGCCCTCGCTTCCCTCCCTCGCTCTGTCACCTCTGGGCCGCTCCCTTGCTGCCCTCGGCCCGCTTTCTCGGGCCCGCAGAAGCCTGTGCAGAATGTGGCCGGAGCTTACGTGAACAGGCTCTGGGGAGGGGAGAACTGTCCACCTGGGCACTGTGGTTGGAGGGACGTGTCCTGAGCTGCAGGCCTAAGCCCCAAGCAGCGGCCCCCCACTGCTTTGACGGCTGTGATGAAATGGAAGTGGGGGTGGGCAATGCCCCTGAGTGCCTTGCCCTGTCGCTAAGCGTGGCTTCCAGCATCCCTCCTGGCGGTCTCTGCCGTGGCTCCCACACCCCTCTGGCGAGGGCCCTTGTCATGCTCTGGTCCCCCTCTCGCTCGGGGTGTAGGTGTCTCAGTGACACCTGACTTCTGACGGCCACTGCTCTCGTGATGCACAGCTGGCCCTGTGACCGCTCTGTGGCTCACCTTGAGGGGCTGTGGAATCTGAGGGGAAGGAATTGGAGTCTCCCCCCCCCCAACCCCACAGCTGCTGAGTGGCTCTTGATCTGGCCTGTGTCCTGCAGATGCTTTCACAGGTTTAAAATGGTACCCAGGAGGCAGGGCCGCGGGCTAGCAAGTTCCGCTCTGTGCGGGCAGGAGGCGGGAGACCCGGATCTGTGCCACTGAAGGTGGGAGACTGGATTGACGGGCCCTGGTGGTCTGGTGTGGGTGGGAGGCCGGGGGTGGGGGGGTGTCGGTGGTGGGTCAAGCCGGCCGGACAGCAGGTGGAGCTGGGGGCCCCAGCGGGGACGGGAGGGCCAGAGTGGCGGCGGCAGCTCTTAAATATAGTTCCTGGTGCATGCATGACCTGGAGGTTCCAGGCAGACAGCTGATGAGCTGTGCCCTTGCCAGGAAAGACGGGGCTGCCGGACAGCTGCAGCTGACCACACATTCCTGTCTCAGCAAATCCCCGCTCACGGAGCCAGGCCTGAGAGTCTGGGGCCTGAGATCAGGAGGTGGGGACAGGGAGCAGGAGGTGCCCTGGCCCCATGTATCCGCTCCCTCTTCTCCATGTCTGCCAGGTGGGAAGAGGAGTACACTGTGCGGATACAGCTGCAAGAACGAGTGAATGAGCTCCAGGAGGTGAGGGTGGCCACCCCGTTGTCCTCCTTAGGGCACCGCCAGGCCCTCGCCCTGCCCCTCCTCTCTTCTGCGTCGACAGTGCCCTAGCCTCATGATCTCCTCCCGGCTACAGGAGGCCCAAGAGGCCGATGCCTGCCAAGAGGAGCTGGCCATGAAGGTGGAGCAGTTGAAGGCCGAGCTGGTGGTCTTCAAGGGACTCATGAGCAACGTGAGTTCAGCCTTCCCGCTGGGCTCCTGGGGGTCCTCAGATGGCTACTGCGTCCAGGCCTGTTGCTGTCCTTTCTGCCACCTGTCCCCTCACTGTCCCCCTCTTGGGTTTTATTTATTTATTTGACAGAGAGAAAGAGGCAGGGGAGAGAGAGAGAGAACAAGAACGGGCGCGCCAGGGCCTCCAGCCACTGCAAACGAACTCCAGACGCATGTGCGCCCCCTTGTGCATCTATCTGGCTTACGTGGGTCCTGGGGGATCGAACCTGTGTCCTTTGGCTTTGCAGGCAAACGCCCTAACTGCCAAGCTATCCCTCCAGCCCCTCTCTCAGGTTTTTAACTCTCGCCACTTTCTTCGTTCGTTAGACAAAGAAGGAGCGAAAGATTTGTGTCCTGGCCTGGAGAGCTGACGGCTCAGTGTTGATGACACTGGCTTGCAAATCAAGCCTGCTGGCCTGGGTGCAGTTTTCCAGTACTCACGTAAAGCCAGATGCACAAAGTGGCACGTGCACCTGGAGTTGGATTGCAGTGGCAAGAGACCCTGGTGTGTCCATACTCACTCTCAAATAAGTAATAAATAAATAATTTTTTTTTCAAGGTAGGGTCTCACTCTAGCCCAGGCTGACCTGGAATTCACTATGGAGTCTCAGGGTGGCCTTGAACTCACGGCAATCCTCCTACCTCTGCCTCCCAAGTGCTGGAATTAAAGGCGTGCGCCACCACGCCCGGCTAATAAATAAATAATTTTTTTAAAAATTTATTTATAAACTGGGCTGGAGAGGTGGCTTAGCGGTTAAGGTGCTTGCCTGCAAAGCCAAAGGACCCCAGTTTGAGGCTCGATTCCCCAGGACCCACATAAGCCAGATGCACAAGGGGGGGGCGCACACATCCGGAGTTCATTTTCAGTGGCTGGAAGCCCTGACGTGCCCATTCTCTCTCTCTCTCTCAGCCTTTATCCCCTGTCTCAAATAAATAAGTAAAAATGAAATATTTTTAAAAAAATATTTATTTGCAAGCCGGGCATGGTGGCACATGCCTTTAATCCCAGCACTTGGGAGGCAGAGGTAGGAGGATCGCTGTGAGTTCGAAGCCACCCTGAGACTACATAGTGAATTCCAGGTCAGCCTGAGCTACAGTGAGACCCTACCTTGAAAAACCAAATAAAAAAAAAAAGAAAAAAAATATTTATTTGCAAACACACACAGAGAGAGAATGAGAATGAGCGCTACAGGGCCTCTAGCCACTGCAAACAAACTCCAGATTCATGTGCCACTTTGTGCATCTGGCTTTATGTGGGTCCTGGGGAGTCAACGTGGGTCCTTTAGGCTTTGCAGTATGTGCCTTAACCATTGAACCATCTCTCCAGACACATAAACCAACAATTTTTAGAGATTTGAGTCCTGTCACTGAGACAGTATGGCCTTGCCATTTCAAGAGATTGTTAAGCAGTTTAGTGGGACGCAGCTCTGAGCTAGGTGCAGTGGCCCATGCCTATGACCCGGACACTTTGGAGATGGAGGATCAGGAAAATGCGGAGTGGAAGGCCAGCCTCAGCTGCCCAGCTCGGGGTGCTGGCTCTGCCTTTTGTTAGCGGCGTGCCCTTGGGCCATTTCTCTTGCCACCACGTCCTCCCAGCTGCAGCCTCTTCTGCGGAATGTGGAAAACAAAGGCGTGGGCTTAGTCGGCTTGTCCCGAGCGTGCAAGTCACTGGGACAGCGCCCGCCTTGTGTTTGGTGCCAGAGAAGCGTCAGCTCTCATCACCGTTACAGTTCTTTCCCTGCGCATCATTCCCAGTGGCCTCTCATTTCTGGGGCTCGTAAGTCCCGAGAGGCTAAGAACTGCTGTTGGTTTGAGGGAGTCCCTGCGTGTCCCAGCATCGATCCATACCCTCTGGGGGCTCTCTGTTAGGTCGGCAGTCTCATGAACAGCCCCCGTGGGTGTGCACAGTGTGGTGGGAAGGGCCCTGGGGAAAAGCGGTGTCCTGTCCAGGGTGTGAGAGGGTGGGAGACTTTCCGGAAGGGGTGACAAGTGATGTGTGATGTGCCAGGGAGGATGAGGATCTTGTTGGGGCCCTATCTCTCTCCATCCCAGCCCCGGGGGATTGGGTGCCTTCCTTCTCACTTTTCCTCGTGTTCCTGGGACAGAATCTTTCGGAGCTGGACACCAAGATCCAGGAGAAGGCCATGAAAGTGGACATGGACATCTGCCGCCGCATCGACATCACCGCCAAGCTGTGTGACTTGGCTCAACAGCGCAACTGTGAGGACATGATCCAGATGTTCCAGGTGAGCGAGCCGCGCTGCCCCGGCTCTTAGCTTGGGGCAGGTGGAGCCCAGGTCCCGGCCCCCTTCTCCTTGGGGCGGCGGGGTCGTATTTTGAACCCTGGGGCCCTGCCGGGTGGGGGGGGGCGCGGGGGGAGCACTAGGCCGGGAGGCAAGGAGCAGCCTCCAGAGTGTTTTGGACGCGGATCTCTAACGCCATCTCCCCCTCCCCCTCCTCTGTCTGCTTCTCTCCTCTGTGCCGTTCATCTTCTCTCTGCTCTCTCCATAGAAGAAGCTGGTTAGTCTGCCCTCACGCAAGCTTACTATGTCCCAATCCCAGTGTCTAGACCACCCTCGCCCTCTGGCCACTGAGGCTGACGCACTGGACCGTCCGCACGGAAGTCTCCTGTCTGTTTTCCTAGCTCTTCCCCGTCTGCTGACTCTCTGCTCCTGTCTCCCGTGGCCCGCGAGGCCTCGACTCTTTCAAGTTCACCATAGTGAACAGCAAACCCTCAGCTTCCTGCAACCTGAAACTTTCCTTTCGGTTGAGTCCTTTGATCAGAAAGACTTCTTATTTATTTTATTTTATTTTTTTGTAAGAAAAACCGATTCCTCTTTGACTGTCGGACACTTACCAATGTAGATATGACAAACCATTTCTCCCCGTATCTTACTTACTGCGCTGTTTTTCTCACATTTCTCCTTTCCTTCCATTTCTTCCTTCTGTGTCTGCAGCGCCCCGGCCCACCCACCTGTGTGTGTCTTCCTGTGTCTTGGTGACTGTCCGTGTTGCCCTCCGGTCATCGTAACCGTGTCCCTTCTTTCTGTCTGTCCCATCCTCCCTGCTGGCCCCCTGCTGCCCCCTGCCCGCGGCCTCCCCTGGCTGGCCCTCTCTCCCCACGCACCCGGCCTCGCCCCTGTAGTCTCGACACTTGTCTCCCATTAAGGTCCCATCCATGGGGGGGCGGAAGCGGGAGCGCAAGGCCGCCCCGGAGGAGGACACCTCCCTGCCGGAGAGTGACGGGCCCCGCGCGCCCCAGGGGGACGAGGAGGAGAGCCCGGGCCTCAGCATCAACGAGGAGATGCAGCGCATGCTCAGCCAGCTGTGAGTCCGCAGGGCCACCCCAGCACCCTCTGCACACCTGCCCCGTGCCGGTGCCCGTGGCCATGCCCGAGGCCGGAGCCCCCGTAGTGCCCCGTGACACGTGGGTTCCCTGTCTCTAGGAGGGAGTATGATTTTGAGGACGACTGTGACAGCCTGACTTGGGAGGAGACTGAGGAGACCTTGCTACTTTGGGAGGATTTCTCAGGCTATGCCATGGCAGCCGCAGAGGCCCAGGGAGAGGTAACCTCGGCTCCCGGCCGCGGGCCCGCGCTCCCTCTCCCTGCTGCGCTCTGTCCCCGGTGTGGCCTCCATCCTCCCCGCTGCCTCCCTTGCCTTCCCGGTTCCTCTCCTCTCCTCTCCTCTCCTCTCCTCTCCTCTCCTCTCCTCTCCTCTCCTCTCCTCTCCTCTCCTCTCCTCTCCTCTCCTCTCCTCTCCTCTCTGCCATCTCCTCTCTGCCATCTCCTCTCTTCTCCTCTCCTCCCCTCTCTTCTCTCCTCTCCTCTCCTCTCCTCTCTGCCATCTCCTCTGCCATCTCCTCTCTTCTCCTCTCCTCCCTTCTCTTCTCCTCTCCTGTCCTGTCCTCTCCTCTCCTCTCTCCCATCTCCTCTCTTCTCCTCTCCTCCCCTGTCTTCTCCTCTCCTCCCCTCTCTTCTCTCCTCTCCTCTCCTCTCTGCCATCTCCTCTCCTCTCCTCTCCTCTCCTCTCCTCTCCGCCATCTCCTCTCTTCTCCTCTCCTCCCCTCTCTTCTCCTCTCCTGTCTTCTCCTCTCTGCCATCTCCTCTGCCATCTCCTCTCTTCTCCTCTCCTCCCCTCTCTTCTCCTCTCCTCCCCTCTCTTCTCCTCTCCTCTCCTCTCCTCTCTTCCATCTCCTCTCCTCTCCTCTGCTCTCCTCTCCTCTCTGCCATCTCCTGTCTTCTCCTCTCCTCCCCTCTCTTCTCCTCTCCTCCCCTCTTCTCCTCTCCTCTCCTCTCCTCTCTTCCATCTCCTCTCCTCTCCTCTGCTCTCCTCTCCTCTCTGCCATCTCCTGTCTTCTCCTCTCCTCCCCTCTCTTCTCCTCTCCTCTCCTCTCTGCCATCTCCTCTCCTCTCCTCTCCTCTCCTCTCCTGTCCTCTCCTCTCTGCCATCTCCTGTCTTCTCCTCTCCTCCCCTCTCCTCTCCTCTCTGCCATCTCCTGTCTTCTCCTCTCCTCCCCTCTCTTCTCCTCTCCTCTCCTCTCCTCTCTGCCATCTCCTGTCTTCTCCTCTCCTCCCCTCTCCTCTCCTCTCTGCCATCTCCTGTCTTCTCCTCTCCTCCCCTCTCCTCTCCTCTCTGCCATCTCCTCTCCTCCTCCTCTATCTCCTCTCCTCTATCTCCTCTCCTCTCTGCCATCTCCTCTCTTCTCCTCTCCTCCCCTCTCCTCCCCTCTCCTCCCCTCTCCTCTCCTCTCCTCTCCTCTCTGCCATCTCCTCTCCTCCCTTCTCCTCTATCTCCTCTCCTCTATCTCCTCTCCTCTCCTCTCTGCCATCTCCTCTCCTCCCTTCTCCTCTATCTCCTCTCCTCTCCTCTCTGCCATCTCCTCTCCTCTCCTCTCTGCCATCTCCTCCCCTCTCTTCTCCTCTCCTCTCCTCTCTGCCATCTCCTCTCCTCCGTTCTCCTCTATTTCCTCTCCTCTCCTCTCCTCTTTGCCATCTCCTCTCTTCTCCCCTCCTCCCCTCTCTTCTCCTCTCCTCTTCTCTCTGCCATCTCCTCTCCTCCCTTCTCCTGTATCTCCTCTCCTCTCCTCTCCTCTCTGCCATCTCCTCTCCTCTCCTCTCTGCCATTTCCTCTCTTCTCCTCTCCTCCCCTCTCTTCTCCTCTCCTCTCCTGTCCTCTCCTCTCCTCTCCTGTCCTCTCCTCTCCTCTCCTGTCCTCTCCTCTCCTCTCCTGTCCTCTCCTCTCCTCTGTCTCCTCTCCTCTCCTCTCCTCTCCTCTGTCTCCTCTCCTGTCCTCTCCTCTCCTCTGTCTCCTCTCCTGTCATCTCCTCTCCTCTTCTCTCTGCCATCTCCTCTCTTCTCCTCTCCTCTCCTGTCCTCTCCTCTCCTCTCTGCCATCTCCTCTCCTCTCCTCTCCTCTTCTCTCTGCCATCTCCTCTCCTCTCCTCTCTGCCATCTCCTCTCCTCTCCTCTCCTCTCTGCCATTTCCTCTCTTCTCCTCTCCTCCCCTCTCTTCTCCTCTCCTCTCCTCGCCTGTCCTCTCCTCTCCTCTCTGCCATCTCCTGTCTTCTCCTCTCCTCTCCTCTCCTCTCCTCTCTGCCATCTCCTCTCCTCTCCTCTCCTCTCCTCTCCTCTCTGCCATCTCCTCTAACCAGACTTTCTTTCTGTCCCCGCATGATCTGCGGAATGCTCCCGTGCATTGCTCCCTGCTCCTCCGTGTCCCCAGCAGCAGGAAGACAGTCTGGAGAAGGTGATTAAGGACACTGAGTCCTTGTTCAAAACCCGAGAGAAGGAGTATCAGGAAACCATTGGCCAGATAGAGGTAAGAGTGAGCCCGGGGTGGAGGGACCTGGTCTCCAGGGGTCACAAGCCATGCTTTAGGTGCAGTGGCCTCCGCCTGCTGCGTCCCTTGTTGACAAGGGGCTGTGGGCCTCGGCTCTGGTGGGTCCTTGAGACGAGGCACAGAGACATGAATTCAAGTCTTTCTTTTTTCCCTTTTTGTTTTTTTTCGAGGCAGGGTCTCACTGTACCCCAAGGTGACCTTGGACTCACTGTAGTCCCAGGCTGGTCACGAACTCACAGCAATAGATTCTCCTACATCAGCCTCTCAAGTGCTAGAATTAGAAGTGTATACCTTTCTCTCTCTCTGTCTCTCTCTCTCTGTCTATCTGCCTCTTTTCTCTTTCTGTCAAATGAATAAAAGAAAATTAAAAAAAAAAAACTTAAAGTGGTTAAGGCGCTTGCCTGCAAAGCCAAAGGACCCAGGATCCACATAAGCCAGATGCACAAGGTGGTCCATGTATCTGGAGTTCATTTGCAGTGGATGGAGGCCTTGGCACGCCCATTCTCTCCCTTTCTATCTGCCTCTTCTCTCTCTCTCTCTCTCAAGTAAATTTAAAAAAAAAATTAAATCTTAAAAGAAGCCTACATCACCACACCCAGCAGGTTCAAGTCTTAACTCTTGTCACTGACTACTACCATTCTACTTTGAACAAGTTAATTGTTCTTTTTTTTTTAAGATTTTATTTTTATGTATATATTAGAGACAGAATGAGGAAGAAAGAGAGAGAAAGAGAGAAAGAGAATGGGCATCTAGCCACTGCAAATGAACTCTAGATGCATGTGCCATCATGTGCATCTGGTTTACGTGGGACCTGGAGAATCGAACCTCGGGTCCTTAAGTTTCACAGGCATGTGCCTTAACCTCTAAGCCATCTCTCCAGCCCCATCTTTTTTTTTTTTTTTTAAAGATTTTATTTTCATTTATTTATTAGAGACACAGAGAGGGAGAGAGTGAGAATGGGCACACCCAGACCTCTAGCAACTGCAGACGAACTCCAGATGCATGAGCCACCAAGTGCATCTGGCTTACATGGGACTTGGAGAATTGAACCTGGGTCCTTAGGCTTCATAGGCATGCACCTTAACCACTAAGCCATCTCTCCAGCCCAAGTTCTTTTGAGCCTGTTCTCTCTCTCTCATTTCTTTTTTTTTAAAAAAATTGTTTTTGTTTATTTTTATTTCTTTATTTGAGAGGGACAGACAAACAGAGAAAGAAAGAAAGAGGCAGAGAGAGAGAGAGAGAATGGGCGTGCCAAGGCCTCCAGCCTTTGCAAATGAACTCCAGATGCATACGCCACCTTGTGCATCTGGCTTACATGGGTCCTGGGGAATTGAGCCTCAAACTGGGGTCCTTAGGCTTCTCAAGCAAGTGCTTAACTGCTAAGCCATCTCTCCAGCCCTTCTTTCTTTTTTTTTTTTTTAAGATTTTTATTTTTATTTATCTATTTATTAGAGACAGGGGCAGGAAGAGAGAAAGAGAGAGAATGGGTGTGCCAGGGCCTCCAGTCAATGCAAACAAACTCCAGAAGCATGCACCACCATGTGCATCTGGCTCACGTGGGACCTGGAGAAGTGAACCTGGGTCCTTAGACCTTGCAGACATGCGCATTAACCGCTAAGCCATCTCTCCAGCCCACCTCTTCTCTTTCTTGACTAGGTCTTACCAAGCTAGCCTCAAACTCATGATCCTCCAGCCTTCACCCCCTATGTTGCTGGGTTTACAGGCACGGACCACTGCTGCCTTCCTTGGACCTCTTGCTCCCTCCTTCCTTCGTTTTTGGATGTAAGGTCTTGCCATATAGTCCTTCCTGGTCTGGTACTATGTAGCCCAGGATGGCTTGGAACTCGAAGCAATCCTCCTGCCTCAGCCTCCCAAGTGCTGGGATCACAAATGTGTGCCACAGCTGGGCTTGGGCCTGTTTCTTTGTCCAGTGGGGATCTGTGGGCTCTTTCCCCACAGGGCCGCAGGAAGATCAGGTCAAACATGTGGCGCTTAGGGTAGGACCTGGCTCAGAGTTGCCTACCCCATAGTGGGCACCATTTACTGCTCTCCATGCCACACACGCTGTAGCTCTCAGGGGGACTTTCTTTGTCCTTGGCTCTGCCCTTGAGCTCCTGGAGGAGTCTCTGTTTCCAGTCCTAAGCCTTGGGCAGTCTTTAGAAATGATAGGCACAGCTGCTGCTTGAACACCCTGTTATCCTTCGGGGGCTACGAGGGGGTCTGCACAGCTTGGAGCTTGCCTCTGGAGTAGGGCTGGATGGGAGGGCCCGTGTGCAGCCACCCAGCCTCTGACAAGGACATGGGCACGAGGCAGAGACTTCCGACTCCAGCCTCCCTTCAAGCCCGTGCGTCATATTCCCGTTCCGTTGCCTTCACTCTGGGTGCCTTTTGAGAAAGTTGCGCAATTATTTTCCTACATATTTAGTCTCCTCACATCAAATGGTCATGCTCACCTAAGCAAAACAGGGTTGTTTTTTTTTTTTTTCCTCCGAGGTAGGGTCTCACTCTAGCCCAGGCTGACTGGAATTCACTATGCAGTCTTAGGGTGGCCTCAGACTCACAGTGATCTTCCTACCTCTGCCTCCCAAGTGCTGGGATTAAAGGTGTGTGTTATCACACCCGGCTACGTTTTTTTTTTGTTACTATTTTTCATATATATATAATTTATTTATTTATTTGAGAGAAAGAGGCAGAGAGAGAGAATGGGCACACCAGGGCCTCTAGCCACTGCAAATGAACTCCAGATGCATGTACCCCTTGTGCATCTGGTTTACATGGGTCCTGGAGAATCTAAATGGGATCCTCTGGCTTTGCAGGCAAACGCTTTAACCGCTAAGCCATCTCTCCAGCCCCCTTTTTTCTTTTCTTTTCTTTTTTTTTTTTTTTCAAGGTAGGGTCTCACTGTAGCCCAGACTGACCTGGAATTCACTATGTAGTCTCAGGGTGGCCTCGGACTCATGGCGATTCTCCTACTTCTGCCTTCTGAGTGCTGGTATTAAAGGTGTGCACCACCACGCCCGGCTGTTGTCACTATTTTTAGCTTAGGTAGACAACTGCCCGGCTTCAGAGACCCAACCAGGGTCTCCTTCTCTCTGCTGTGTACGCCCTTCTTGCTGTCTTCCTCTTTCCTCCTGAGCTGCAGCTGTCTTTCTCGGATGGTGGCTTTGAGGCTTAGTAGTTTCACCATACCTTCAACAAAGTAGGGCTCTTAGCCCAGTGACCTACACCTGACACTTCTACTTGGCTCAAGCCCTGGATCACAGGTTCCTACTTAGAAACATCCTGGGCCTGGAGACACACCTGAGTTAGTTCAGCACTGGCCCGGCACATACACAGCCCCGGGGTCAATCCCCGGCACTACATAAACTGGATGTGGTGGTGTACGCCTAATATCTGACCACTTGGGAAGTAGAGGCAGGAAGATCAGAAGTTCAAGGCCATCCTCAGCCACACTCGAGATCCCGTCCCCAAAAAGACAAGTAAGAAGAAGAGAAACGTGGCTTCGAAGCTATTTCTGACTGTGACCGCTGTTCTGTCCTGGCAGAATTACAGGCAGCCTTGGTGGCAGGGATCCACGTGGAGTATCCGAGGCACCTTTACTTTTTTTTTTTTTCTTTTCAAAAATTTTTTTATTATTAACAACTTCCATGATTATAAAAAATATCCCATGGAAGCCGGGCATGGTGGCACACGCCTTTAATCCCAGCACTCGGGAGGCAGAGGTAGGAGGATCACCGTGAGTTTGAGGCCACCCTGAGGCTCCATAGTGAATTCCAGGTCAGCCTGAACTAGAGTGAGACCCTACCTCGTAAAACCAAAAAAAAAAAAAAAATCCCATGGTAATACCCTCCCTCCCCCTACTTTCCCCTTTGAAACTCCACTCTCCATCATATCCCCTCCCCCTCTCAATCAGTCTCTCTTTCATTTTGATGTCATGATCTTTTCCTCCTCTTACGATGGTCTTGTATAGGTAGTGTCAGGCACTGTGAGGTCATGAATATCCAGGCCATTTTGTGTCTGGGGGGAGCACATTGTAAGGAGTCCTACCCTTCCTTTGGCTCTTACATTCTTTCCACCACCTCTTCTGCAATAGACCCTGAGCCTTGGAAGGTGTGATAAAGATATTGCAGTGCTGAGCACTCCTGTCACTTCTTTCCAGCACCATGACGCCTTCTGAGTCATCCCAAGGTCACTGCCATCTGAAAAGAGAAGATTCTCTACCAAAAGTGAAAGTAGCATTAATATAAGGGTATGAACATTAAGAGAAGTGCTCACTGGGAAGTTTGATAAGCATAGTATATACATTTAGCCAGACAGCAGCAGACGTTACACCCTCAGGACTCATGACTACCCCTGTTTTAGGTTTTCAGTATCAGGGATGTAAAGGGATGAGGCACCTTTACTTTTGTAACCTTTCCATCTGTCAAGGTCACTAAGATGGAGGCAGGGACCAGTCCCATTATTGGATGGCAAAGCTGAGGCCCAGAGTGGTGGGTGGGAGTTTTCTTCCGTGCCCCCTGGCCTCTCTAGATATCTCCCACCCCTACCCATCCCTTGGGTTGCCCACACTGAGTCTGGACTTTCGGGGGGTAGGTTGTTGAGGCTGTGCACCCACTCCTTACGCATCCTTACTGTGCGAATCAGGCCGACGTCCAGATGTGTGGAGACCACTGCTGCCAATGCTGGCCTTGTGCTTTGATCTTTTTGCTTCACTTCCCTCTGTGCGTGCGTGTGCACGGGCACACGCGTGTGTCGTGTGTGCATCCATGCGGAGGCCAGAGGAGGACGGACGTCTGGTGTCCTTTCCTAATCCTCTCCCGTGTTTCCTGGAGCTGCTCTTTTCAGTCAGACTGGCTGGTCAGTGAGCCCCACTCCCCACAGAACCGGGGTTACAGGTGCGCGTGGCCATGCCCAGCTTGTGACCTGTGCTGGACATTGACCTCAGGCCATCTTGGACCCTCTCGCGCCTTCAGGCTGGCATGGAAAGCTCTCTTACTTACTCCCTGAGCCCCTCACGTGCTCCCTAGCCTTTGTCCCCCCGAACTATGGGTTCTAGGCCTCTCCCGTGCAGCGGTCTCAAGGAGGAGTAACTGGGCCTGTGTGTGCGCCTGCGCGTGTGCGTGCACGTGTGCGTGCGTGCGCGTGCGCCTGTGCGTGTGCATGTGTGTGTCCATGTGCGTGCACCTGTGCGTGTGCATGCGCGTGCGTGTGCGTGCGCCTGTGCGTGCGCGGCGGTGGCAGCTGATGCGTGTGCTGCAGCATCACGTTTTCCTCTCCGATGGCACAGTCATCACATCCTGCCAGTCTGGTTGCCGTGGGAACAAGCGTGCCCCGCAGTCCACCTCCGCTGGGGCCCCCCGCGCCGCCAGCCAGCCACCGCCTGGCCTGGAAGGCCACTGTCCTGGCGCTCCCGTTTGTCTACCCCTGCGGCCCCTTTCCTTCTTGGTGCCGGTTCCCACCCTCTAGATCTGTCACGGGTGGCTTCCTCGCGGGCACTTTCTTCCCTTGCCCTGCTCTTCGGGCAGGCGAGCGCGTCACCCAGCCCCAGTTTGATTTTCCCCTTTTTGCCTCTGGGCCCAAAGGGAGGCAGCGGGTTGCCTGTGCCCCGACACTCGCCTTCGCAGGGACACCTTCAGCGGCGCAGCCCTCCGCCTCGCATCCGGCTTAGAAGCAAGAGGAAGAGAAGTCCCAATGAGGGGGTAGCATTAGCGTGGACAGTGAGCAGGGTTTCCTCCCACCGCAGTGAGCCTAGATAGTTTGCAGGTAATTGGCTCTCATCAAGAGAGCGCAGGGGGCGCTGGAGGCATGGAGGCATGGTTTAGCGGTTAAGGCCTTTGCCTACAAAGCCAAAGGACCCAGGTTCGATTCTCCAGGACCGACATTAGCCAGCTGCACAAGGTGGCACATGTGTCGAGCTCTTTTGCAGCGGCCTTGCTCCCATTCTCTTTCTCTCAAAAGAATAAAAGTAGCCAGGCGTGGTGGCGCTCGGCTTTAATCCCAGCACTGGGAGGCAGAGGTAGGAGGATTGCCATGAGTTTGAGGCCACCCTGAGACTCCACAGTGAATTCCAGATCAGCCTGGGCTAGAGTGAGACCCTACCTCGAAAAACAAAGACAAAACAAAACAAAACAAAAGAATAAAAATAAAATAAAATATAAATAAATAAAGTAGATAAAAATATTAAAAAAAGAGAAAGGGCTCAGCACTTACCAGTGCTTACTATGCACACATGAGCTGATTTTGATCCCAAGCACCTAAGTAAGAAACTGGGCATGGCTATGCACGCCTGGAACCCCAGTAGTGAGGGGGGACAGAGGCCGCAGGATCACAGTCTAACTGCAAAAGCGGCGAGCTCTACGTTTGGTGAGAGACTGTGTCTCAAGGAAGTAAAGTGACGAGCAGTGGAGAAGGACACCTGATGGACCGTTCTGGTCACACACACACACACACACACACACACACGGCACACAGTCCATCCACCACATACACACTCTTAAAAAAAAAAGCGACTGTAAGTCCAGAGGAGATGGCAGTTCATTTGGGACTTTCTGTTGACATTTTATTTCTTTTTTTTTTTTTTCTGAGTAGGGTCTCCCTCTAGCCCAGGCTGACCTGGAATTCACTATGGAGTCTCAGGGTGGCCTCGAAGTCGCGGCGATCCTCCTACCTCTGCCTCCCAGTGCTGGGGTTAAAGGCGTGCGCCACCACGCCCGGCTTTGATTTCTTTTGAAGTCCAGCTTTCAACCCTGACTGCCTAGGCCCCTAGGCACCTGGTGCTCTTGGTACAGCAGCTGTCTGCTGCGCACCACGACCCTAATGGCTTCGGCCGTGCCTCTGCAGCTGGAGCTGGCCACAGCCAAGAACGACATGAACAGACACCTGCATGAGTACATGGAGATGTGTAGCATGAAGCGGGGCCTGGATGTGCAGATGGAAACCTGCCGGCGGCTTATCACCCAGTCAGGAGACCGGTAAGGGACCTGCCTCCTGCCCCGTGCTCGTCTCCTAGGGAAGGGGGGTAGGGCAGGGCCCTGGGGCCAGCAAGCCTGAAGACCTGTGTGCCTCGACCAAGTCACACCTTCATGTGGGTCTGCTCTGGGGAGTCACCTGCAGGTCTGGAGCAGACCAATACCTTTTTCCCTCTGTCGGTAATCAATCAGATGAAACCTAGCAGTGCCCCCAACTCTGGGCAGTTAGAGGCAGCTGCAAACTGGCAAGGAATGGAAGAGATGTGGTGTTGGGAAAGATGTAGAGTCGGGACCACGATTTGTGCATTTGACCCTGTGTGAGAGTAAATTTTTAAAAACCATAAGCCACGCCTGGCGTGGTGGCGCACACCTGTAATCCCGGCACTCGGGAGGCAGAGGTAGGAGGATCGCCATGAGTTCGAGGCCACCCTGAGACTACATAGTGAATTCCAGGTCAGCCTGGGCTAGAGTGAGATCCTTCCTCGAAACAACAACAACAACAACAAAATCATAAGCCAGGTGTGATGATACATTTCTGTAATCTCTGCACTTGACAGGCTGAGGCAACAGGATTGCCTCAAGTTTGAGGTCAGCCTGGGCTACAATAGAAAGTCCCCCATCTGAACATAAACAAAAGCCCAAACCAAACAAATTGGACTAGGAGATGGCTCAGTGGTAAAGTGCTTGTGAGCCTGAGGAGTAGAGCTCAAGTCTCCACAGTCCATGTAGATGCTGGGGGAGGGGGGGGGTGTTGGCTGCCTGTAACAGGAGAAAGAGGAACCCCGGAAACAGCTCTGGGGGAGATGCCCTGTCTCCATCAGGGTGGAGAGTGATCTCAGAAAATAGGCAGCCTCTGCCTCCCTCCACATTTATTTTAAAAAAAAGCCTCTGGCTGGGCGTGGTGGCGCACGCCGTTAATCCCAGCACTAGGGAGGCAAAGGTAGGATCACCATGAGTTCAAGACCACCCTGAGACTACATAGTGAATGCCAGGTCAGTCTGGGCTAGAATGAGACCCTACCTTGAAAAAAAAAAAAAAAAAGCCTCTGCCCCCCCCCCCCCCACACACACATGCCCTGTCTCTCCATCAAGGTAGAGAGCAATCACAGAAAATAGCCAGCCTCTGGCCTGTCTCTTTCTCTCTCACACATACACAGTTATAAAAATACTGTATTAAGCTTGGTGTAGTGTATGCCTGTCTTCGCAGCAACATGAGGATTGCTTGTGCCCACAAGTTTGGGGCCAGCCCTGGCCACACAGTGAGACTTGTCTTTCACTCCCTCCCCCACATTATAGCTAAGCATAAAGCCAGGGCCCTTCTATCAGTACACGCAGGCTCAGAATGCATCTCCCGTGTGTGCTGTGACTTCACATTTTTCTGATCTCTGAGCTTCTCAGAGGCCCCAAGCTGAAACGGGAATCATTTCTTCCATCTGGTCAAATGGGGGAAGTCTTTCTCCACCTCCCCACTTCACCCCCCTGCACCCGTCCACACACAGCCCTTTCCTGCGATCTTCCCTGCCCGCCTTCCAGAGAGAAGGCCATGTCGTCAGCCTGGGCCTGCCCCGAGGTGACCACTGGTGTTTCTTTCTAGAAAGTCTCCTGCGTTCACTGCGGTCCCGCTTAGCGACCCGCCGCTGCCAAGCGAGACTGAGGACTCCGATCGAGATGTCTCATCTGATAGCTCCATGAGATAGGGACCGGCTCTGCCTTGGTCCCCCTGAGCTCACCAAGGCAAGGCTGGGGCTGCAGAGGGACTGTACCAAAGCCTGCCTCCGAGGCTGCTGGGCTCTCTCCTGTGAGCCTTCGCCTCCCCGGGCTTCTCGGGTGTCTGGAGCTAGGCTTGGCCCCCTCCCCCTTATCTGGACAACTCCCATTACAGTTAGGGTTTCCTTGCCTCCGAGTGGATGCCGGCTGCTTCTCCATCTTTAAAACGCCGCCAGTGGGGTGTGTTCGTGGCCCTCCCCCGGTCCACGTGGTAAAGGACTGTGAAAGGGGGATTGCCACCCTCCTCGGGATCTGGCGGCCACTCACTGTCTTGGACTTAAGACTGGTGCTAACTGGCCCAGGCACCGGTGTGAAGAGGGTCCAGCAAAGGGTCCCTAAGGGCTTGTGCACCAGGCACTTGCAGGAGCCGGGCAGGCGGAGGGAGGCTGGCAGGCCGCTCAGATGGCCCCGCAGGCTCACAGCCGCCCACTGTCCAGCAGATGGGGCTGTCGTCCTCACTACGCAGAGGTGGTGTTGAAGGAGCCTCACAGTGCCCGGGCCTGGGAGCAGTGTCCTGAAGGGAGACGAAGCTGCTGAGCACAGGGGTGTGTACGCGCGTGTGCGCTCAGGGCCTGTTTCCCTGAAGGATCAGTCTCCATGCCTGCCATCCACAGAACCGTCAGGCTGACGTCCCTTGCTTGGAAAAGGGGAAGACACGGGATACCTCAGGAGGGGAGGCTACATTTGAATGGAATCTTTAATAATAATGATTATTTATTGAGCACCTGTGTTAGTTTCCAGCACTTCCTAGTACTAACCCGACTCTTCCCTGAAGTACGGAATGTCTTCTCCACCCCTCACACACGCATATAGATAGAGGCGAGGCACAGGTCGGAACTTGCCCGTCCAGGAGTGAAAAGTACCAATGTAAGCCAGAGGCACATCCCAGCTCCTGCCCACCAGGCCCTCACCCCACACTTAGGGAAGGTGGTGCCTCCTACAACACTGCCTAGCACATCTTCCAGTCCTACTTCGCTGATGCTGTCAAAATTTGGCACTTTTCCAGGGCCTACACCCTTACCTAATCTGCTCACCAGAGACCTTGCTTTAGACAAACTTGATCACTGGCTCCACTCCACGTGGTCCGACCGGAGCCTGTCACCAAAGCACTGACTTCCTGTCCCTAATCCTGCCGCGTCCCGGGGCATCATGGCTTCCTGCTGGTCTTATCAAGTGAAGGTTCTGTCCTCAGCATAAAACCCAAAGGGCATAGGGGAGGCACCTCATTTTGAAGACTGGCAATAGTGAGCCATGCCAGCCAGATCCATTCCCCATACACCCCCCCCCCACACACACACAGCCCTAGGAACCCTAAGATAAAATGCAAAGTGGCTGGGTACAGTGAACTTTATTTGATGGTGACAGATCTGGTGACAGAAAAGGGCTCCTTAGCCCCCTCCATTTCTTCCAGGGCTATCTGGGATGGAAACTGAGGAGGGGGATGCTCAGTATGTTGAGGGCTGAGTTGGGCCAGGGACTCCCCAGCAGCCGAGGCCCCTCTTTTCTTCTCATGTTGTTGCTGGGGGGTGGGTGGGTGACGAGGACTTCTTTTACTCCTTGGAGGCCATGTGGACCATGAGGTCCACCACCCTGTTGCTGTAGCCAAATTCGTTGTCATACCAGGAAATGAGCTTGACAAAGTGGTCGTTGAGGGCAATGCCAGCCCCAGCGTCAAAGGTTGAAGAGTGGGTGTCACTGTTAAAGTCGCAGGAGACGACCTGGGGAAGGGAGAGCGGTCAGCACTGGGGGCCCAGCCCTGTCTAGAAGAGCTATGCGGGCCCAAGCTCCCGTGAGAGCAGTACCTGGTCCTCCGTGTAGCCCAGGATGCCCTTAAGGGGGCCGTCTGACGCCTGCTTCACCACCTTCTTGATGTCATCATATTTGGCCTAAGGCAGCAAAAACAAAGTTGAATCTTCAAGCTCCAACCCATCTTCCCCAAAACCCCCAGCCCACCACAAGACATACAGCTTTCTCCAGGCGGCAGGTCAGATCCACCACAGACACGTTGGGGGTGGGCACACGGAAGGCCATGCCAGTGAGCTTCCTGTGGTACAGGGAAGGTATGGTCAGCCCCGCCCTCTCAGGCTCTCTTCAGGGTCCTTCCAGCTCCCTGCTGTGCCACCAGCAAAGACTCACCCGTTCAGCTCGGGGATGACCTTGCCCACAGCCTTGGCAGCGCCAGTGGATGCAGGGATGATGTTCTGGGCAGCCCCACGGCCATCACGCCACAGTTTACCAGAGGGGCCATCCACGGTCTTCTGGGTGGCAGTGATAGCATGGACTGTGGTCTGGAAGCGTGAAGGACAGTGAGGCCCTGAAGGGAGTGAACGTACCACAGAGCCCCCCCCCCTCCAGTCTCACCCCATAAGACCATGGAAAGAGCCAATACCAGGGGAGAGACCGCCCTGCCCTCCCCTCCAGCCTACATACCATGAGACCTTCCACAATGCCGAAGTTGTCATGGATGACCTTGGCCAGGGGGGCTAAGCAGTTGGTGGTGCAGGAGGCATTGCTGAGGAGGAGGAAGAGGAAGGGCTCATCCACCTGAAAGTGTGTTGGCTCTGCCCACCCACCTGGACGCGGTCAGCAAGCTCACCTGACAATCTTGAGCGAGTTGTCATACTTCTCGTGGTTCACGCCCATCACAAACATGGGGGCATCAGCGGAAGGCGCAGAGATGATGACCCTCTTGGCTCCTCCCTTCAAGTGGGCCTGCAGGGAACATCATGGCCAGCTTACTTTTTTTCGAGGTAGGGTCTCACTCTAGCTCAGGCTGACCTGAAATTCACTCTGTAGTCTCAGGGTGGCCTCGAACTCTCAGCGATCCTCCTACCTCTGCCTTCCGAGTGCTGGGATTAAAGGTGTGCGCCGCCACGCCCGGCTGCCAGCTTACTTTTTTGCCTCTCTCAATTCAGGCTACACCAAACCCTGAGGTCAAACAGACCCCACAGCTTTGGGCCACTCACCCCAGCCTTCTCCATGGTAGTGAAGACACCGGTAGACTCCACGACATACTCGGCACCAGCATCACCCCATTTGATGTTGGCGGGGTCTCGCCTGGTGGGGGGCAGGAAGACAAAGGGCATGGGTGAGGCCTGCATGCGTGGGGTGGACAGCCCTGCTCCATCTTCCAAGCTCATCTCCTGCTACACTTACTCCTGGAAGATGGAGATGGCCTTCCCGTTGATGACAAGCTTCCCGTTCTCAGCCTTGACCGTGCCGTGGAACTTGCCGTGGGTGGAGTCGTACTGGAACATGTAGACCTGGAGAAGACGCGCGGGGCTCGGGTCGTGCTCCGGCAACGCGGTCCCTCCCGCCACCGGTAGGGGGCAGCACTCACCATGTAGTTGAGGTCAATGAAGGGGTCATTGATGGCAACAATTTCCACTTTGCCAGAGTTGAAGGCAGCCCGGGTGACAAGGCGCCCGATACGGCCAAATCTGAGGAGAGAAGCAGCAAGCAGTGAGAGTCCGGCCTTGCGGCCAGTCTGTAGTTCGCACTCAACTTCCAGAGAGCAGGCGTCATCAATCACTGTGTTTGCATAGGACTCCACATACAACCTCCAGTAGATGTGGGACCCTCGACTACGCGATGTCAGATGTCAATAGTCATCGCACTTGTGTAGCACATGGGGGACAAGGCATCAAGCTTATTATTTTTTATTAACAACTTCCACAATTATAAAAAATACCCCATGGTAATACCCTCCCCTCCCCCTTTGAAACTCCATTCTCCATCATATCCCCTCCTCCCCATCTCAGTCTTTTATTTTGATGTCATCATCTTTTCCTTTGATTATGATGGTCTTCTGTAGGTAGGGTCATGCACTATTTTTTTCTTAGAATTTTCTGGAATTCTTTTCCCCCTGATCATTTTTTTTTTTTTTTTTTTTTTTGCTGGGATTAAAGGCGTGCGCCACCACCATGCCCGGCTCTGATCATCTTTTGATCCAGGTGGTTGGTTGAGGGGACACAGAAACCTCAATTATGGAGGGCCAACTGTATAAAAATTTCCTCACTACCAGAAAGTCCCAAGAGGTCTAATTTTATCTTGCTTGATAAAACCCTCCCAGGCTGGCCTGGCGTTTACAACATGGTCATAAAAGTGGAAGCTCCTTTCCTGTCCAAGGGGTGATTAGGCTTAATGCCTTGCCCACAGCCACCCCCCCCCCCCGCAAAAATCCAGCAGCGTCTGGGGACAAGCTGAGCACGTGGCTTTCTTCATTCCCAACACCACCCATGCTGTGGGAAGGCCCGTTCCAGTCTGGCCCAGCTTCAGGCTGCACCCCCGCCCCCCCGGGGGGACACTTGTGCCCTCAGCATCACCAAGCTCAAAGGGCAAGGGCAAAGATCAGGATTAGCTGGGCAGGGTCAGCCCATCTCTTCTCCAAGTCCCTCCTACTAGAGACTAGAGATAGAGGCTTCCAAACCCATCTCGGGACTCCCATCTAATTTGATAAAAGCTACCTGTCCTTCCAGGCTAGAATCCAGAGCGGGAGCCCGAGATAGGGGGGTGAAGGGGACAGCCTAAGTCCAGACCCCAGCACAGAAAGGTCAGGCAGCTAAATTTAACCTCAGATTAAAAGTGGAGCGAGGAGATCTGGTTTCTGGAGGATGGGATGGGGAGAAGGGCGGGATTCTGAGGCTCACGGACACCCAATCCTGTTCAGTGACCTTCATAGCCCGGCGTATATGGCTGGGACCAGCCATGGGCAGTAAAAGGGGTGTGGGGGTGTCCACTGCAAAGGAAGGGGCTGCTGCTGCCATCGGAGCCATTTTGTGGTGGAAATTTTTTTTTTCTCAGGATCATGACTCAGCTGCCCCCCCACCTTGGCACTAAGCCACAGGCACCACGCCTCTGTCTGTGGCTGAGGGAAGGACCCTAGAGGACCTTCAAAAGTCAGCTTTGATTCTCAATTATCTACAAAAAGCATCACGCCTAACGGGGGAGGGGGGGAGAATCAGGCTGGTCTAGGGCTAGCACGGGGCCGCAAGCTGATGAAGCCCAGCTCCCTTCCGAGAACCCGCCACGCAGCCTGGCTTCACCTGGCTAACCGGATTGCGGAGACTCCGCCCTACCGGGGAAGGAGTGGGAGGCTGAGTCACCGGCCAGAGAGGAAGAAGGCCGAGATGGATGGGCAGAGGAGGGTTTCCTAACGGTGGTGCGTTCATTCATTTCCTTCCCCGTTGCAACATGGCGGCCCGGGGCCCGGGGATGCGCCCGGGCGCGCTCCGTGCTCGCGGGCATCCGCGCCTCCCTCCCGGGGCTGCGGGGGAGGGGCGCCCCTCGCGGCACGTGACCGCACAGGGCGCGAAAGGAGAGAAAAGAAGCCCCGGCCGGGGGGGATTAGGGGATGATCCCGAGCTGCAATGGGGCGCTCTCCTTTCTTATTTTTTTTTCTTTGCAGTGGCCGCGATGCCCGGCGGGAGCCCTCGCCAGGTCACCGCGCTGACCTTGGGGTCTCCTTGGGCGCGGGGAGGAGGAAAAGGGGGGACGCTGCACGCCCTCCCCACCCCCAAACCCCGAGTCTGTGAGCGCGATTGCAAAGCCCAGGACCCCGCCCTTAGCGAGCGTCCAGCTAAACTCACCCGTTCACTCCGACCTTCACCATGGTGCGTAGGGAACGCGGCTGCGGGGGAAGAGCACGGGAGCGGGGTGAGCCTGGGGCGCGGGCCGAGCGCCCCGGGCCGCCCCCCTCGGTCTCGCGTGTCCCTCCCTCCCTGCTCCCCTCCCCCTTCCCGGTCTCCATTCCCCCCGCGCGCCCCAGCACGTCGCCCTGCCATGCAACCCGCCCCGCGGACGCCCTGCACACCCCCCTGCCCGGCTCCCGAGCGTGCCCGGCTACCCGCGGGCACGGCGACTTCACCTGGCACTGCGCGGCTAGGAAGGAAAGAAGGGAGGCAGGCTGGAGCGGCCGCCGCTGCAACGGGGACGAGCAGAGAGCGGGCGGCGAGGCGGCGCCGGGCCTTTATAGCGCCGGGCGGCGGGGCGGTGACGCGGGTCCCGCCCCCGCGCGCTCGTCCACTCCGGGCCCGGGGGCTCCGCGCGCCCGCCCCGCCTGCCCCTTCTCCTCGGGCCCGCCCCGTTCTGCAAAAGTGCACGCACCAAACGTGTGCTCTCCGGACGCGGGGGAGGGGGGGGCGCTGGGGGAGGGTGCACGGAGACTGGCCCTCTGGGGAGGTGACCGGAAGATGGTTCCCAACATGGCACCGGCGGGGATGCCTGCAGACTTGGGGACCTGATGGATCGGGGCCTTGGGGCACACACAGGACACCTTGGGACAAGGACGTGAAAGTGGCTGCCCCGGGGAGGACCGTGGCAGCTGCCGGGATGGGGGAATTTAGGGCACTTAGAGCATTTAGAGACCGTTCCGGGCTGCAAATCGCCGACCCTCTCTCCTCGTTATCACAGGAGCTTTGGTCGTGACGCAGGGACGGCAGAAAAAAAAAAAAAAAAGGCCCAGGAGGGGACAAGTTTGCCTCCCAGCCCGGGGGAGCCCCCCGTCCCTAAGTCTCAGGGTTCCCTGCCTCCTGGGCCAAGGAAGCAGCCTCGGAAGGTCTCGGGAAAGCTTCCTGAGCGCAAGGTCACGATGCCCTGTAGCTTAGACACTTGTGAACTGGGACAGACAAACCCGTCCCTGTGTGCGCCCGCCGGGGCCCCCGGGGGAGGGGGCAGCTTCCCGGCCGAGGGCGGGTGGAGGAGGCCGCTCAGGGCGGCTCCGCCCGCGCCGGCAGACAGTGTCCCTTTCACCCAGTGCAGCACCGGGCGGCGGGCGCGACGTGGGAGCGGAAGTCCCTCCCCGTTCTGGAACGTGCAGACGGCTCCGGGAGCCAAGGACTCCCTTTTTTCGGCTGCCCTCGGGAATGTTGGGGGCAGGGTGAGTCCAAAGAGGAGGGGTGGGGGAAGGGTAGCAAAAGGCATCGGGAGTAAGGGCAGGCCCCTCAGCTCCTTCCTGTAAGCTGAGATGGGATCCTTCCTTTCCCGGAGGGAGGAGAGGCTGGCTTCTGAGCCCTGGAGACGACGGGGTGGGGCGGGGACGCTGGGCTCAACAGGTGCAGGGCTGGGGGGGATACCCCGAGCCTCTTTGCTAAGCCAGCACACTCTAGCCCTGCCCTTTTAGCAGAAAGGCCTGTAGCTAAGTTTAGCTAGCCAGACCTTTGCTTAAAAGGCAGGGAGCACGCAGGGCTGCACCCCAAATCCAGCCCCAGCCTCTTGCCTTTCTGGGGTTGCCCTCTCCTTGGGGCCCCAGAGCACAGGATGTCTCTGTCTCGCAGCTGTCCGTGTGGCCCATGCCCAGGCTTCCCATGAGCAGGCCAAGAGAACAGTGCTGGGAGCGGGAGCGGGGGGGGGGGGGGGGGTGGGGGATTCGGGCCGGCCTGCGGCTTCCTGCAGAGCCAGCCGTCTTCATCTTCCCCCACCCACCTTGGCGGGCCTTCAGCCCTAAACCAAAGCACAATTCTGAGGTATCTTTCCTTTTGACTCGGGCCTGTCACTCCCTCTCATCCCCCAAATAGGCCGGGAGCACTTCTGATGCAGGGTGCTGTTGCCATGACAGCCAGAGCCATCACCGTGGCAGGCTCCTGCCTCCGGTCCTCAGTGACTCAGCAGAGTGAAGACTTGGAGGCAGGGGAGAGAGTGGAGATGCATCACAGGGCTTGTTCCTGAGGAGCTGTTCTCCCACAGACCCGTCACAGCCAGGGGCTCCTGGTAGACAGTTGTCTCTACAGAATGGGGTGTGTGTGTGTGGGGGGGGGCGTCATGACCTCTCTGCCTTCAGCCAGGCCAGGTCAATTACCCGTTTTCAGGGAAGGGCCAGGGCACATGGAGCCAAGCCTTGGTCTAGAGCAGAATGTCACTGGGACGTGTTGGGCTGCACAGTTCTGTCGTGGGCTGTGCTGTTTAGCAGCAGCTCTCCCATCTTCTTCCACCCACCGACTGTCTGCAGGCATCGTCAAAAATCTTTGGAGAAAAAAAAGTCTGGGGGACAGTCACTCCAGGCTGAGAAGTACTTGTGTAATCTAGAAACTGGGTAATTGTCCAGAGCATGGCCACCTTGGGCATCACGAGGCGATGCAGGAGCACGGGCTCATGCGAGATCTGCGCAGTCTTGGGTTACCTGGGCTCATCTCTCTGAATGTATAAACCCTGTGTCTGCTGCCTGAATCTGGGCTAATGTGAAAGGTGAAACAAAGACCAGTTTAAGAAACAATGCTTAAAAGGACTTAAAAACATTTATTCATTAGAAAACAAGGTAAGTGGCAAACATCTTTGGAGATGAAAGCAGCTGTGTGCAGTTTGCAGTTTAAAACCGAGCCGAGGCAGCAAGTTCACCTTACGAGGGGAGGGAGGAGCCGGAGGCCGCGTCCTCGAACATGCCCTGCCCAGCAGGGATCCGAGCAGGACCACGGCTCCTAGGGCTGCCGCCTGCGGGACCCTCTGCGGATAGGGGTGGTTTTCTTGGGTGTCTCATCTTCTGTCATCTCAGCTGAAAGCTCTACTCAAAATATCAGGAATAAAAGCTAGGTCACAAAGATGGTGCAAATAGATCTGAGAGTCAATCGGGCAGAAGCAAACCCAACTGCAGAGGGGAGGCGTCTTCCAGCAGGAAGGTCCCACAGCATGACCCTCCCCCACACCACTGTCTAGAAGGGCATAGCGTACCCTCCTCGCTGGACTCGTCGCTGGAGAACACAATTTTGGGTTTCCTCTTGGGTCCCTGCTGCTGAGTGCTTGGGAGCCGGCGGCACGAGCGGCGAGGCTCAGGTGTGGCGAAGTCGTCGTCGGAGGGGGCAGAGGTCAGAGGCTGCTGCCGGGAGACTAGAAAAGGCAGGGAGACGTGATTTCAACAAATGAAAACCGGCTCCGCCGTGGGCTCGCCATAGATAGGAGGCTGCCTTTCGTACCAGCGGAAGGTTTCCTGGCTGACGGAGCTCTCTGGCTCCGTTCTTCGTCAGTCTCAAGCTCCTCTAGTCCATCCAACCCCCGCGTGTGACAGGCCCGAAGCTTCTGCTCAAATTCATCTATGATGGGCTAGGGAGGAAAAGTTCAAGAACAGCCTTGGAAACACTGCTACGTCCCTGATTAAAAGGCTACACAGTGTGAGATTCTCGGGCAGTGAGACTATTCAGCGGGACCAGAGATGGTACTCAGTGAGCCCCAGTGTGGACTTTGGAGGCTGATCCGTCACTGGTGGTCCAGGCCAATGTACTCTTAAGAAACGTAGCACTCGGGCAGGAAGTGGCGGGGGAAGAGGCCGTGTCTGAGGATGCAGCGAGGGACCTTACCTTGCCCTCAGGCTTGGCCCCGCGCCGCAGCTTGCCCACAACTGACAGAAAAGCACTGAAGATGGACTCATCTGACAGCGTGTTTCCAAAGCAGTCGAAGTTGTCGAGCATCTTACGGACGCCCCGCTCCGTGAGGGGCAGCTGGGACACGCAGTAAGCCAGGTCCCGGTACTGCCGCTCAGTTCTGCAGATGGAAGGGACTTGCTGAGGTGCACCTCAAGGCACATCCTTTCCTTTTGGTCTCCCTAGGTCCCAGGGCTGGCGCTAAGAGTTCCTTCCTCTGTAGGGTCCCTCTCTCGGGGAAGGCAGCGGCATACCGGGCTGTGCGGAAGCGCTGACACAGCTTCTCCACTAAGCTCTCCGTCTGCTTGTCCTTGGTGATGTAGGACAGGAGCTGCCTGCGGGGAAGGAGGGGGGAGATCAGCCAGGAAAGCTCCGGTCCTGGTCACTGCACCCAGGCTCCCCGTCCCAGCTCCTCCTACAAGAATGCTCTTGGCCATAGCCCCACTCGCACTACATGCCTCACTGTAGCTCTCTCTTGTTTGGTTTTTCGAGATAGGGTCTCACTCTAGCCCAGGCTGACCTGGAATTCACTGTGTAGTCTCAGGGTGGCCTTGAACTCACAGCGAATCCTATTTCTGCCTCCTGAGTGCTGGGATGAAAGGCGTGAGCCACCACGCCCAGCTGTGTCTCTTCCCCTCTTTCCAAACATCTGAAAAGCCTCCTCCCCAGGAATTTTATTGTGAATGGAAATAAACAGCTACTATGTAGCGAGTCCTACTACCTGCCTACCATCTTAGGAACCTTATCTTGTTTAGTAGTTGCAAGAACCTTATTTTACAGGGATGGAATCGGGAGTACAGATGTGAAGTAACTGCTGGAGGCTGGCCAGCTAAAATGTAGCCGAGCTGGGGCTGAGGAAGCAGTGTGAGTACTTGCTTAGTGTGCGCAAGGCCCTGCCTGGCCTAATCCCCAACACCGCAATCACTCAATCAATCAACCACTCAAGGTTCCTAAGTCAGTTGTGCCACATGAAAATGTGCCCCAAGGCCCAGTGCGCTATACTTCATGATGGTGCGGAAGGGCTCCTCCTCCACTCCGCCCTCAGGGTCTGACAGGCGGCTGATGATATCTGGAAGGAGATTGTAGACTGCATTGCCCTGGAAGAGAGAGGAGAGGGTTCGATATACCAGACTCTGGCCACTTGGGAACTTCAGCTGTCGGTGAGGGAAGGTGAGGTTTTCCCTCGGCTGGGCCTGGGCTGGCTAGGCCCAGGTTCAGGTTCAGGCCCAGCCAGGAGGGCCCCAGCCCTTACTCTCCACATGGGTTCTTTGTCCCCTCCAGCTCCCCACAGGGCAGGAGCTCCTTGAAGTTTTCTCTTTGCTTTCCACACTTTTCCCCCAGATCCTTGTCTGGTCACATGGACTCCTGAGCTACATGTGGCCCTCATGGGCTTTGGGCTCCACGGGGTGTACCTCCCTTCTCCCCACTTTGTCTCCCTGCATCTCCCAGCCTTCCCCTTTCCACACTCCTTTGTAAGACAGGCTGAAGAGGAGGTGAGGCACATACTTCCTCCGCAGCAAGTCCCCAGCTGCCTCCACCTGGCTCACCTTGTGGGAGAGCTCGTTGAAGAAGTTCTTGGCCAGGGCCGCGATGGGAGGCTCGGGGTCGATGAGCAGCACAGCCATCTCGCTCACCTGGCCCTTCACCTTCACCATGTCCTTCAGGATCAGGTGGGTCATCACCAGCCCTGCTGTCTTCCGCACCTGCTGAGCTGGGTCTCGGAGGCTGGAAACGAAAGCTCCGGTCACTGCCGCTGAGGCCACTCACTCACACCCTATTGTTGGTATTTGTAGGCAGGGCCTCAGGAGAGAGCTGCAATTCCCAGAGTCCAGCTAGCCAAGGGCCCACTCGTGCAGGACATCTACTGACTCACGATGCCTTGACGACGGAGAGCAGAGCTCTCAAGGGATCCGAAGCGCTGTCGGGGACCTCTTACCGAGCATACAGATGAGGTGTCCAGGGGTCCACCAAGTTGGGGAAGCGGATGGCCAGGTCCCCAGTGGCAACCATGAGGTTAGAGCGGACAGTGGGAAGAGAGGACTTTTCAAGCATGGTGAATAAAAGGCGAAGCTGGGAGTCGCAGAAAGTGGCACTGGGGGCAAGGAGAGGGTCGTCAGGGGAGTGGGACACAGTCACCCACCCCGCTGGACGTGTGGACAGGGCCTACCTGACCATGCAGAGCTTGCCCAGGGCCAGCGAGGCGGCCGCGCACAGGTCGGGGCTGCTGTAGAGGCCGGGGCTGCTGCAGACTTTGAGCACTAGTGGAACGAAGGCGGCCAGGACCTGCTTGCCTGTGGGGAGAGCGGCTCTGAGGGACTGAGTTACGGCCACCGTGGAGGAGCTCTTAGGAAATTGTCTCACCATCCAGCAGTTCCACCTCACAGATGCTACGGATGAGTTCTACCTCGGTGTCGTCGGCAGTGGCCCCGGTCAGCCCCAGCTCTTCCTCCATGGTCGTCTCAGAGCTTGTATTCTGAAGGGAAAGAAGCCAGGGGCTTTATATTTTGCGGGGAGAACAACAGGGTCGTATGTAGCCCAGGCTGGCCTTAAGCTCTGGATCCTCCTGTGTCTGCCTCCCAAATGCTAGAATTACGGACATGTATGACCTTGTCCTGCCTGAGACATTGTTTTAATTCCAGCCTAACATTACATTTTGCATGAACATATTTTAGAGAAGGTGAAGTCTACAAAACCATCCACAGAACTGCCAAATGTATCTATCATAAATTCCTAAGTGGAAAAAAAACAAATTATTAGGTCCCCACGTTTTTTTTTTTTGTTTTTTGTTTTTGTTTTTTTTTTTTTTCCTGAGGTAGGGTGTCACTCCAGCCCACGCTGACCTGGAATTCAGTATGTAGTCTCAGGGTGGCCTCAAACTCATGGCGATCCTCCTACCTCTGCCTCCTGAGTGCTGGGATTAAAGGCGTGCACTACTACGCCTGACTTAATTATTTTTATTTGACACAGAGAGAGAGGGAGTGTGAGAGAGAATGGGTACAGCAGGACCTATAGCTACTGCAAATGCTCCAGACACATGTGCCACATTGTGCACCCCAAGCTGACCCATAGCAATTCTACCTCAGCCTCGTGAGTATTGGGATTACAGGCTTAAGCCACCATGCCCAGATTTAAATTTTTTTTTTCAAGGTAGGGTCTCGCTCTAGCCCAGGCTGACCTAGAATTCATTCTGTAGTCTCAGGGTAGCCTCGAACTCACAGTGATCCTCCTACCTCTGCCTCCTGAGTGCTTGTTTTAAAGGTGTGCCACCACCTTTAAAATATTTTTAAAAAAACATTTTAAAAGAGAGGGAGAGAGAGAATGGGTGCGCCAGGGCCTCCAGCCACTGCAAACGAACTCCAGATGCATGCACCACCTGTGCATCTGGCTTACATGGGTCCTAGGGAATTGAACCTGGGTCCTTTGGCTTTGTAGGCAAGTGCCTTACCTGCTAAGCCATCCTCTAGCCCATATTGTTTTTGTTTTTCGTTTATTATAGGCTTGTTTCCAGCTTTTCACATGGAGTCTGGCAGGGACTGAACTCTGGTACTTAAGCTTGAGTGGGGAACACTGCACATTAAGGCATCTCCCCAGCCCACCCTGGGAAGACGTGACTTACTATACGTACTTAACAGATGGTCACGTCAAGGACACAGAGGTCAGAGTTTACCCCCTGCCGCAAGGCTCGATGTCCTAATGTTCTGCAGTTTTGAGGACCTGTCAGGTGACAGGCCAGTGGCAAAGGCTGATGATGGCAAATGGTCTGCGGTCATGTGCCGCCTCAAATAGAGCTCTACAGCCTGTATATACGGAAAACCCTTCCTGGGGGTTCATTTCTGTTGACATTCATCTTCCCCCAAGGCAGGAGCAACACAAAGGCAGGTTCTTCACCTCCCAGTAAAGCAGCCGAGGTCCCCAGAAGGACATGGGGGAGCACTGGGTCTGGGCCCGCCCGCCCATCCTCCCGGGTACCTTCTCCTTGGGGCCCTTGGCCTTGTGCTCCTGCTCTTCGCGAAGAACCCGCCGCCGGCTCAGCTCTCCACTCACTGCCTGTTCCAGATGCACCAGCTGCTGCAGGGCCACATCGCCAGCTAGTGACAGCAGGTTCATGAGCAGGAAGGTGGGGAGCGCGGGGCCAGCTTCCTCTGTGGAGGGAGGAGGAGGGCGGTCACATTCTTCCCTCGCTCCAGTGCTGCTCAGTTACGAGGCCGTGGGTTGGCTGGGGAGACGGGGGCAGTAACTTGTCCGGCAGCAGCCAAAGCCTGTGGCACTCACCGGAGCCCCCCTGGGCGGCGCTCTTCTCTTCCAGCCTCTCCAGGGCCTGCTTTGCACAGCCCTGCAACATCTGGGCACAGATCATGTCGGGACCCTCGGCCAGTTGGTAGGTCAGGGTCACTGCCCCCTCCTTGAATGGGATCCACAGAGGGTCGGGGTGAGCAAAGCCTACGGAGAAGGAAGATGGCGTCAGCGCAGGAAGAGGGCCCAGCTCTGCTCGCGGCCCTGCTGGACAGCTCACCTTTTGTGACCATGTCCCGAAGTCGCTCGAACAACCTGTGTTCCTGAGGCAGCCGGAAGGGAGGGTGACGTTTGCCTAGGGAAGGCTGAGGAGAGAACGAGACAGAACGTGGGGTGTGAAAGGCAGCCAGGAAGGCGGCTGCTTTCCTCGGCAAGGCCATTAACTACCCAAAGAACGCACCTTCCTCCTGTCTGAGATGCTGCTGATAGCATGGCACACGTGCAGGGCCAGCCTGTAGTCCTGTGGAAACTTCTCAGCCAGCCCTACGCTTACCAGGATGTCTAAGTTGCTCCCTACAATTTCCGGTTTTCCTCTAGGGAAAGAAAGTCAAGAGTTAGCTGGGCGTGGCGGCACATGGCTTTGATCCCAGCACTTGGGAGGCAGAGGTAGGAGGATCCCCATGAGTTCGAGGCCAGCGTGAGACAACATGGTGAATTCCAGGTCAGCCTGGCGTACAGCAAGACCCTACCTCGAAAAACAAAACAAACCAAAAAACCACACACACACAAAGTCAAGAGTTAACAGCAGTCCCAGGCAGGAATCTGGTTGGACAATGCTACGATGGGAAGATGCCAAAACCAAACACAGCGTCTCACTAGTCCCGGCTCTGACTACGAGTGGGCCTTTGGATGCCACTTGTGCTGGTGACTATTTCCAGGCACCACTGAAGGAAGGGAGCCTCTCCCGACCTCCTTTTCCTCTCCCACCCTGTCTGCCAGCTCCACGTGAGCCTCACCGTGCCATCATGCCAAGGAGCATGACAGAGGAACAGCGCTCCAGAGGAGAGCAGGGCACCTTCTCTGCGACGCGCTCCCACAGCAGCTGGGTCACCGCTGGTTTCAGTTCATCCTTCTGCACAAACTCACAGAGCTGGGGGGGGGGGGGGGCAAAAACAAAAGAACAAAGCTCAGGCCTCCAATTCACAATTCCCCTGGGCCTACTTTGAAGACAAGAAAACCTGGAATGCAAAGCCACACTTCGGAACAGAAAAGGAAGCTCTCCCTCCCCCTTCCCTCTCTTCCTTTTTCTTATTTTTCAAGGACAACTCTCACTGTGGCCCAGGCTGATCTGGAACTCGCTCTGCAGCCCCAGGCTGGCTCTGAACAAGGCAATCCTGCTACCTCTGCCTCCCCAGTGCTGAGATTAAAGGTGTGCTTTCTAGTATGTTTTCTTTTCTTTTAAAAAAAATTTTTTTTTTAATTCATTTCAAAGAGAAGAAGAGAGAGGCAGATAGAGAGAATGGCACTAGCCCTTCCAGCCACTGCAAACAAACTCCAGACACATGTGCCGCCCTGTACTAGGAATTGAACCTGGGTTCTTAGGCTTCGCAGGCAAGTAAGTGCCTTAACCGCTAAGCCATCTCTCCAGCCCCTGGAAGGTTTGCTTGTTAGCACAATTTGAGGCTGTCTCTGCCTTTCCATTTTGCCAACAACATCCTCCTAGTTACATAAGCTTAACATTGCAGTCACTGGATCCTTTTGAGTCAGTCACTTAGTCCTATGTATCTTCCTTCACAATTTGTCCTCTGGGAAGTTCCATTCTGTGCTGTCTCCCCAGGCCCAAACCTCATGTCTCATGACTGCACACAGGGCCTCTGCCAGCCTTTCTGTCCGGTCTCCTCAAGCATCTGCTTCGGCTCTTGGGTACAGGAGGCTCCCGAAGCAGCAGCCAGCCAGCCGGGAGATCTCCTTTCCCAGTGCACAAAATGTAGAAATGAGCTCCTGGTTCTGACAGTCTCCCTTAGTGTCCCCATAATGCCAATGTTCCAAAGAATATTCACCTCATTCAAAGGCCAGGGTCCAGGGTCTTAAGGTTAAAGTCCAAGACTCCTGAAGGCATTTAGGGATTACCATAATTTAGTCCCAGCCTGTGTCCTCAGCTTGATGCTCTTCTGCAGATGGCGACAGAGTCAGAACACAACTTCTCACGCAGTAGCTGAGTGGTGCACTTTCTTTAGGTTTTTTGGGGGTTTGTTTTGTTTTTTGAGGTAGGGTCTCACTCTAACTCAGGCTGACCTGGAATTCACTCTGTAGTCTTGAACTCACAGCGATCCTCCTACCTCTGCCTCCCCAGTGCTGGGATCAAAGGTGTGAAATTATCTTTCTAAACCCTATGCACCATTAACAATGTATGTTGAGTCTTATCCCCTTCATGAGCTTTCCTTGACCAGTCTACCTTAAGCAGCTCTTTCCTGCCTCCCCAGTGCTGGGATCAAAGGTGTGAAATTATCTTTCTAAACCCTATGCACCATTAACGATGCATGGTAAGTCCTGTCACCCTCACGAGTTTTCCTTGGCCAGTCTACCTTAAGCAGCTCTTTCCGTCTGCGCTCAACTGTAACACAGAAGTGGAATGTGCTCTTGGAGCTCTTATGGCCTGTGCCACTAACCAGCTGCACCTTGTCTTGTCTCTTTTGTGGTACTGGGGACAGAACATGCCTGGCAGGCACTCCACCACAGAACCACATCCTTACTCCTGTCATTACCTGACTATAACTCTCAATTCCTAAACCTCTTCCTAAGCTTCACAGATTTCTCAATTCTAAAATGCAGAAAGAGGGCTGGAGGAATGGCTTAGTGGTTAAGGCGTTTGCCTGCAAAGCCAAAGGACCCAGGTTTGATTCCCCAGGACCCATGTAAGCTAGATGCACAAAGGGGCGCATGAATCTGGAGTTTGTTTGCAGTGGCTGGAGGTCCTGGCACAGCCATTCTCTCTCTCTCTCCCCCTCTTTCTCTGTCAAATAAATAAATAAAAATAAGAATAGTATTTAAAATGCAGAAAGAACTACCTCACACGGGCTGGGGAGATGGCTGAGCACTTAAAGGCACTTGCTTGCAAAGCCTACTGGCCTGGGTTCAATTTCCAGTGCCCACATAAATCCAGACACACAAAATGGCAGATACATTTGGAGTTTGTTTACGGAAGCTGGAGGCCCTGGTATGACCATTTTCTCTCTCTGCTTTCCTATAAAAATATTTAAAAATTGGGGACTGGAGAGATGGCTTAGTGGTTAAGGCACTTACCTGAAAAGCCAAAGGATCGAGGTTTGATTCCCCAGGACCCATGTAAGCCAGATGCACAAGGAGGTACATGTGTCTGGAGTTTGTTTGCAGTGGCTGAAGGCTTTGGTGTGCCCATTCTCTCTTTCTCTCTCTCAAATAAATAAAAACAAAACTTAAGAAAATACTTAAAAAAAATAAATAGCCGGGCATGGTGGTACATGCCTTTAATCCTAGCACTTGGGAGACAGAGGAGGGGGATCATCATGAGTTCAAGGCCACCTTAGGATTGCATAGTGAATTCCAGGTCAGCCTAGGCTAGAGAACCTACCTCAAAAAACCAAAAAATAAAATAAATAAAATAAAATGAAACAAATAAACAAATAAAAAATATTTAATAAATATTTAATTTATTTGAAAGAGACAGAGAGAAAGAGGCAGATATGGAGAGAGAATGGGCGCCAGGGCTTCAGCCACTGCAAATGAACTGCAGACGCACACACCACTTTGTGCATACAGCTTTACATGGGCACTGGAGAACTGGACCCGGGTCCTTCAGCTTTGCCAGCAAGTGCCTTAAATGCTAAGCCATCTCTCCAGCCCAAATATTTTTTCCCCAATTTTAAGAAAACTTATGAGAAAGGAGCCAGGCATGGTGGCATACGCCTTTAATCCCAGCACTCAGGAGGCAGGCAGAGGTAGGAGGACCGGGGTGAGTTCGAGGACACCCTGAGGCTACATAGTGAATTCCAGGTCAGCCTGGGCTAGAACGAGACTACCAAAAAAACAAACAAAAAAAAGGATGGGAAAGAGATAGAGAAAGGACCAGCATGCGAGGGTCTCCAGCCACTGCAAATGAACTGCAGACGCATGTGGCACCATGTGCATCTGGCTTACGTGGGTTCTGGGGAATTGAACCTGGGTCCTTAGGCTTAACAGGCAAGTGCCTTAACTGCTAAACCATCTCTGACCCCTCAAATAAATTTTTTAAAAAATAACTATGTTATAGGGCTGCTGAAGGACCAAACTGTATGAGGGAGTTCTAAGAACAGTTCTGATCATATATTCAACAGTTATAACAGTTGTGTCACTTATTCTAGCACTTAGACAATTGCTGCATTTTTTTTGCATTTTTCTAAAGATGTTTTGTGTTTCTGACTATAATTAAATGACTAGTTTCTTTAAATCTGGGAGTATGGTTGGGCGTGGTGGCACACGCCTTCAATCCCAGCACTAAGGAGGCAGAGGTAGGAGGACCGTGTGAGTTCGAGGCCAGCCTGAGAAGTTCAGGCCAGCCTGAGCTAGAGTGAGACCTTATCTTGAAAAACCAAACTAACAAACAAAAAGTCACGTTGGCAATGTGAACACAAATAGTCTTACACATGTCCGTGACGCTCAGTAGGTTGCTGAATGCAGTATGATACCTGATTCTAGGTGTTGAATGAACAGAGAAAGACCAGTGAGAAGACTTACGATTTCCTCAAGACACTGGACGGTCACAACTGAAGCGTCCACGAGCAACACAGAGAGATTGTGAATCAAAGCCTGGGCCTTGGCTCTGTGGGAACATAGAGATCAGTGCTCATTACAAGACTGGGAGGTTAAATGAACTTGTCCCACCAGAGTGCTAAGTGCTTGGGACAGAAATCTGCCCTGAGACACAGGCTGCGGTCTAGAGGGGTACCCTTCTTTCTTCATGAGATTAAACCTCAGAAAAGCCAACCAAGACAAAAGAGCCCCATGTACCTGGCAGAGTCGCCTTTGGGGCTGAGGTAAATTTGGCGGTAGGCATTAAGGACAGCTTCCCGGACACCAGGCTCCTTAGACCAGATGAGAGGCAGCATGCGGCGCACCCCAAACACGGCCTGGGGTACCCCAAATTGGAATACCATCACAAAGAATTCAATCACCTCCTGCACCACTGAGGACAGATACAAATGTCAACCCACCTACTTGGCAAACCCCCAGTACTTACAGGCAGAACCCTTGGTAACCTAGTAACACGCACACCGAGGCCTATTCCTGCTCTGAGAGCCCCTGTAACGCCTCCCCGCAAGACCCTACGTGTGCTCAACTGCGCACAGCCAGCCCTGCCTTGAAGTAGCACGCGTCAGTAACGCTTGGGTAGGACGGTGTTTTCCAGCCCTACGGCCAGTCCTCACTGGACAGGACCTGGGCTACCTGTCGTCGTGTTTTCATACATCATCTTGCTGATGATGCCAATGGCTTCTGTAATCTTCTGCGAGAAGCTGTGGGCGTCCTGCAGATACTGCACCAGCATCTCCTGCTTTGCCAGCTCATCCGTCCCTCCGGACCCCTCGGGCTCACGCTCACTGGGGGTGGTCTTAGAGACAGGCTCTTCTGGGACCCCGTTCCCATGGGACTCCTGCGTGGGAGCTGTGAAGGCCAGGAATCAGAACTACAGAATGGTTTCGTTCAAGCACACATGGAGGCATCTGACAGCTACAATATTCCTTTGATGGGGCCAAGCATGATGGGGCTTGCCTTTAATACCAACATGAGGGAAGCTGAGGTAGGAGAACTGCCATGAGTTCGAGGGCAACTTGGCCTAGAGTGAGAATCACTTTGAAAAGCCAAAAAGAAGGGGGGAGGAGGAAGACAGTCTTTGGATGGGGCCTGGGGACATAGTCAGTAAAGTGAAGACCCAACTTCATATCCCCATCACCCACATAAATGCCAGGCATGGTGGTGTGACTTGTAATCAATGCACTTGGGAGGCAGATGCAAGTATGCCCAGGGCAAGGTGACTAGTTAGATAAGCCAGTTGGTGAGCTCTAGGTTCAGTGAGAAACTTCTCAATAAATGCATCAGTAGAGGGAGACACCTCTGACCTCCACAACCCGCATCCACACACTTCAGTACACACATGCATACCACAGACATACAATATACATCAAAACAATAAAAAATTCAAACGGGGTGTGGTGGTGCATGCCTTTAATCCCAGCACTCGGGAGCAAAGGATCTCTGTGAGTTTGAGGCCAGCCTGGGACTACAGAGTGAGTTCCAGTTCAGCCTGGGCTACAATGAAACCCTACCTTGAAAAAAAAAAGAAAAAGAAAAAAGAAGCCAGGAATGGTGGTGCATGCCTTTAATCCTAGTAGAGAGGCAGGAGGATTGCTGTGAATGAGGCCATCCTGAGAATACATAATGAGTTACAGGTCGACCTGGGCTAGAGCAAAACCCTACCTTGAAAAACCAAAAAATAAGGAAATCAGTCGGGGGAAATGGTCCAGGGTGTAAAGTGCTTCCCATGCAAACATAAGGCGTTCAGATTCCCAGCCCCCACGAGAATGATGCGTGACCGACACTCCTAGTGCCTGTAATCTCAGTGCTCTGCAGGTGGACACAGGGGATCACACGGGCAAGCTGGCTAGGCAGATTAGCCCTGGTGAAAAGCTCCAGGAGACCCTGCCTCAGCAAATACAGTGGAGAATGATCCAGATACCTTCACGCCACCTCTGGACTCCACACACAAACACCCTTGTATGTTGCTTCCTACAATGGAAAGTATGACATATACACTGAGGAGGTGGCTCAGCACTTAAGGGTGCTTGTCTGACAGCGCAGGTTCAATTTCCCAGCACCCACAATGTGGCGAGTGCTTCTGAAGCTCCTTCGCAGCGTGAGGAGGCCCTGGTGTACCTAATCTCTCTCCTTTTCTCTCCAATAACATTTCTTTAAGAGAAGAAAGATACCCTATGCCAACCTGTGGCCTCCACATGCACTGACAAGCACACACACCCACACACACTGACACATAAACACACACACACATGCCAGGTGAGGTGGTGTGCCCCTTTAGCCCCAGCACTCAGGAGGCAGAGGTAGGAGGATCGCCCGAGTTAGAAGCCTACCTGGGCCATTTATTAAGACTGTTTCAAGGGCTGGAGAGATGGCTTAGCAGCTAAGGTGCTTGCCTGCAAAGCCAAAGGACCCATGTTCAATTCCCCAGGACCCATGTAAGCCAGATGCACAAGGGGGCACACGCATCTGGAGTTTGTTTGCAGTGACTGGAGGCCCTGGCATGACCATTCTCTCTCTCTCTCCCCCTGCCTATTTCTCTCTCTATATATCTCTCAATAAATAATAAAAATATTTTTTTTAAAAAAAAGACTGGGACCAAGAAATAAAACAATAATCCTTTAAAAAAAAAAAAAAGGAAAGAAAAGTATAAAATTAGAACACATTGCTACAGACCTCCATAGTTAGGATAGTTAGCCTGCAATTGGGCTACTCCCATTCCAGACCAGAAGCAATGCTCAGTGCCTGAAAGGAGAAGGGTTACCTTTGAAAATAATTCCCAAGAGATTCAGGAACCTGGTCTCCTCTGACTCCTCGGGGTCTCTATTACTGAAGGGTTCAGATTCCGGGAAGTGGCTCGTGGCTTCTTTCGTGAGAATGATGGCCTGCCTGAAAGAACAGCAGCCTGTCACAAGTCAGCAGCCAGGACAGGACCACTGCAGCCTTTTTTTGTTAAATTATATATATACTAATTTATTTATTGGAGAGAGAGAGAGAAAAAAAAAAAAAAAAACAGGCAGATGGAGAGAGAGAATGGATGGGCGCACCAGGGCCTTCAGCCACTGCAAACAAATGCAGTGCACCACCTTGTACAACTGGCTTACACGGGTACTGGGGAATAGAACCTGGGTCTTTAGGCTTCTCAGGCAAGTAAGTGCCTTAATCACTAAGCCATCTCTCCAGCCCCATTTTTTTTTTATTTTTTTGAAGTAGTCTCACTCTAGCCCAGGGTGACCTGGAATTCACTATGTAGCCTTAGGGTGAACTCAAACTCATGGTGATCCTCCTACTTCTACCTCCCAAGTGCTGGGATTAAAGGTGTGCGCCACCATGCCTGGCCATTTTTGTATGTTTTTAAAAATATTTTAGGGCTAAAGACCCGGGGCCTCTAGCCACTGCAAATGACACATATATCACTTGTGCACTTGGCTTTA
This sequence comes from Dipus sagitta, assembly GCA_036346955.1. NCBI lineage: Eukaryota > Metazoa > Chordata > Mammalia > Rodentia > Dipodidae > Dipus > Dipus sagitta. Next base: position 24,176,210 of record CM070789.1, on the reverse strand, counting down.
TGTGGGCACTGGGGAACCAAACTAGATTGTTCGTTGCCTAAGGACCCCAGTTCGAGGCTCGATTCCCCAGGACCCACATTAGCCAGATGCACAAGGGGGTGCACGTGTCTGGAGTTCATTTGCAGTGGCTGAAGGTCCTGCTGTGCCCATTCTCTCTCTCAAATAAGTAAATAAAAATAAACAAAAAAATAAAAAAAAAAAACGAAGCCTTTATTTCAATCTTGAAAGACCATCAATATGAGTTTTTACTTACATATTTTAAAATTATGCTTTTACATGGGTGGCTAGGGAATTGAACCTGGGCCAGGAGACTTTAGCTCCCAAGCTTTCTCCCCAGACCCCAAATTAGGCTTTTTTTTTTTAAAGACAGGGTCTCACTAGTCCAGGCTGACCTGGCATTCACCATATAGTCTCAGGCTGGCCATGAATTCATGGTGATCCTCCTACATCTGCCTCCTGAGTGCTGGGAATAAAGGTGTGCATCACCATGCCTGGTTTCGTAAACTTTTTATTTTATTTACTTATTTATTTGAGTGAGAGAGAGAGAGAGAGAGAGAGAGAGAGAATAGGTGCACCAGGGCCTCATGCCACTTCAAACAAACTCCTGATACATGTGTCACTTTGTGTATTGGGGAATGGAACCAGGAACAGCAGGCTTTGGTAGTAAGCACCTTTTAGTGCTTTAAGTGCTGAGCTATCTTTTCAGCCCCTTAGTAAAGTTTTCAAACTGGTGTTTGGGATTAGCTAGAATGAGACCCTACCTGGAAAGAACCCAACCCCCCCAAAAAAAGCAGTGTGGCCTTGCCTTTGGACTGTAAAGACACCTGTCCTCTGTTGCGGCACACCCAGGTACAGTTCATTTTAAAGGAGCACTGTAATCTCAAAGGCGAATCCTGAGCCCCCACAGGTTATCGAGAAGACCCTACTTGCAGCGCTCGCGTACTTGTAACTAGCTCTGGCGAGAAGCTGGTGGACGCGCCCTTTCACCTCTTCTGCCGACTCCGCACTACTGATTTGCTGGGGCATCGCCTCTTCTTCCTGGGGATGCTTCAGAAGTCGCTGCAGGGTCGACTTCAATTCTGGCAGCATGGCTTCCCACTCCTCCTCTGGGTCTATCGCTGCAGCTGCATCAGAGTTTCGCTTAGTCTCTTCTGGAGTTTGTGAGCACAGGGAGCAGGGCGGGGAGTGAGGAGAGCTAAGGAGCAATGACTTACAAGCAGCTGCGGCTCGCCTCTGGGCTCTCATTTCTCGTAATTTCAGGGTCTCCTTCTGCAGTGGTCCAGCAAGGTCAGCGTCACTCAGCTGTCAGGAAGGAACATCACACCACTAAGTGACTAGATTTCATCCCCATTTCCCTTTCACACCTCCTTGTGTGGACAAGTTTACTCACCTTGCAGGAAAAGGGATTATTGGCTAGAAAGCTGGCCAGCAGCTGAATGGCATTTTTACACACTAGCACTGACTTGTCTGCCAGACGTCCCACTGCTAAGGACACCACTGCCTGGAAACGTGTCAGTGGAAGGGCCTAGGTGGGCAGAGAGAGAGGACTACGTCATTTAAAATTATCCATTCGGCTCAAGATGATCCGCTATCCAGTCATTTTATTTATTTTGGGGGTTTGGATTCGTTTTTTTTTTTTGGTTTTTGAGGTAGGGTCTCACTCTAGCTGAGGCTGACCTGAACTCACTATGGAAACTCAGGATGGCCTCAAACTCATGGCAATCCTCCTACACTCTACCTCCCAAGTGCTGGGATTACAGGTATGTGCCACCATGCCTGGTCTATCCAGTCATTTTAAAGAAACAATAAAAAACATGTATTTATTTGCAAGGAGAGAGACAGACAGATAATGGCTATGCCAGGGCCTCTAGCCACTGCAAACAAACTCCAGATTCATGTGCCGCTGTGCATCTGGCTTTCCATGGGTGCTGGGGAATCAAACCCAGGTTGTCAGGCATTACAGGCAAGTGCTTTAACCACTGAACCATCTCTCCAGCCCTCAAGAAAGTTTTATGGAGTCAAAAAAAAAACAAATGAACAGGGCTAGAGAGATGGCTTAATAGTTAAGGCATTTGTCTGCGAAGCCAAAGGACCCAGGTTCAATTCCCCAGGACCAGCATAAGCCAGACACACAGGGGCACATGTGTCTAGAGGTCATTTGCAGTGGCTACAGGCCCTGGTGTACCCATTCTCTATCTTTCTCTGCTAAGTAAAATTTTTAAAAAAAGCCAGAAGCTGTCTGGCATGGTGTGGTGACCCTGTCTTGAAAAACCAAAACAAACAAACAAACAAACAAACAATCAGCTCTCTTCCTAATGGGCGGCATACTTTACAGCTTTGTGTGTGTGCTTTTTAAAAATCGAGTGCTGGGTTTTGAACCCAGGCCTTGTGCTTGCTAGAAAGCACTGTATTTGAGCTAAATTCCTAATCCCATTATAGTCCTTAAGTGCAGCCAAGCACTTGGTAAGGGAAGACTTTTATTACTGGTGGTAAGAAACTGAAATTTAGATTTTTTTTTTTTTTTTTTTTTGGAGGTAGGGTTTTACTCTAGCTCAGGCTGACCTGGAATTCACTCTGTAGTCTCAGGATGGCCTTGAACTCAAGGCGATCCTCCTACCTCTGCGCCACCATGCCTGGCTTAAATCTAGACTCTTTTAGGGCTGGCCTGAACTTCTTATCTTTCTGCCTCCTCTACTCATATGCTGTGATTACTGGAGTGTGCCACCACACCCAGCCAGTTACTCTCTTTGGCCTGTGTATAAATGACTATCATGTTTTCATCGTATAGAAGAAGGCTGTTCACCTTCTGCTGGACAATTCGGCTAAAGAGCTGCAAAACCCGGCTTCGAACAAAGGAGTTGACGTCATGAGCGTGAGCTTGCAGGGTGTCTAAGAACTGATCTCTGGTCTCTCGGGCCGTTTCTTCCAGCTGGTCACCATTTAGGACCTGCAGCACCATCTCCGCCATGGCTGCCAGCACAGGCATTGCGCATCATGTAGTTCTGAGAGAGGAAAAGCAGAAGTCAGGACGGGCCAGCGCACTTCTACTCCTTCCCTCCACCTTTGTGCCCATCTAGGCAAAATACGTCACCAAGTGTTTAGTCAAAGCTAAGCTTGGTTATGCTTCACTAAGACTTTTCTGGTCAACTGCCTAGATGTTTACCTACCCTAAGGTCCCAAGAAAGTCGAATCTCCTGAAAGATTTGTTTGCTTAGAAAATGGAGGAAGAGAGCCGGGCGTGGTGGCGCACGCCTTTACTCCCAGCACTCGGGAGGCAGAGGTAGGAGGATCACTCTGAGTTCGAGGCCACCCTGAGACTACATAGTGAATTCCAGGTCAGCCTGGCTAGAGTGAAACCTTATCTCGAACAACAACAACAACAACAAAAAGTTAGATGATTGACTGACATTCACCTAGGAGCCCCACCATCAGTCTTGGAAGGTGAGTGTCTAGAGACGACAGAACTGAGGGAAATGACACTGAAATAAGATTCCTGAAGGGCTCCTTTTCTGCAGGAAGGAGCCATCACAATGATAAATCTAACCCTAGGCCACTTGTCTGCTTTCAGACAGGGCTTCATGGGGCTCAGAATGATCTTTAACTTCTTCTTTTATTTCCTTTAAAATTCTTACTTATTTGCAAGGAGAGAGATGAGAGGATGGGCGCACCAGGGCCTCTAGTCACTGCAAACCAACTCCAGACGCATGCACCACCTTGTGCATCTGGCTTATGTGGGTACTAGGGACCCGGGTCCTTAAAATTTGCAGGCAAGTGCCTTAACCTCAGCCATCTCTCCAGTCCTGATCTGGAACCTCTGCCCTCCTGTCTCTACCTCTAGAGCACTGAGTATTGAACTCCGGGCTTTGTGCATGCCACGTACGGAATCTACCCACTGGGCTATAACCCTAGACTGACAACCTGTCTCCATGGAAAAAGCCTCTTACACAGGGCGTGGTGGCGCATGCCTTTCATCCCAGCACTCGGGAGGCAGAGGAAGGAGGATCACTGTGAGTTCAAGGCCATCCTAAGACTACAGAGTGAATTCCAGGTCAGCCTGGGCTAGAGCGAGACCCTGCCTCAAAAAACCAAAACCAAACCAAAACAATAAAAGAAAAATCACAGAAAACTTAAGTGTTTAGAGGGCTCAAGCCTTTATTCCAACACTCAAGAGTCTGAGGGAGGAAAGCTGCCAGGAGTTTAAGGCAAATCTGGACTGAAAGCCAAAACTAAATAAATAAAACCACAGCCTCACAACGTTTTCAGCTGGCACTGTATCTCAAGTAGGAAACCTGTGTAAGGCCCTGGGCTTGGTCCTCAGCACCACACTAAAGCAAAGAAGAACACAGTGGACTTAGACCCCGACAGGCCTGAGTGCTCCCGTGCCCACCGACCTCTCCATCCAGGTGGTCCAGCAGCATGCACATGCTGGACATCAGGACAGCTGGGACTCGCTCTGCGAGTTCTGTGAGGAACGCTGCCAAGCCCTTAGCTCCTGACGAGTCCCGACTCAGCTCCTGGGAGCACTTCTGTGCAATCTCTCTACACAGGGAAGAAAACAGACATGGCAAGTTCGCTGTATCAGTCAGTGCCCAGTAAGGGATGGTCAGACAGGTATCCAACATCTGAAGGAATACAGTATCACTTAGAAAAGTATACTTCTAACCCTTCTTTAGCCCAACCCAAGGAAATGGAGAATTAGAAACTGTGAAAGGGAAGTCACCTGACAATCTCTCCCACTATGCTCTTCATTCCATAGTTAGTTGCCCACACACTCACAGCTGCCACCAACACAGACGCCAGGTGTTCAAAGTGCTGTAGCATCTGGATGATCTTCACAGTGGCACCTGGAGAAGTGCCACAGGTGAGGCGCTGTGGTTGGAAGTACAATGGGGGCACAGGGGGTGCCGCGGTGAGGAGCAACTTACTGAGCATATGGTTGTAACGCGTCAACGCCACCCCAAGCAGGTGTGTTATGGCTTCCCGGGTGGGGCGGCTCTTCTGGTGACCAATGGTGGGATTCTCCAGAAGGCGGTAGCAACAGCCAGTCACCAGACTGGGAGAAAGGACGCAAAGCAAGAAATCAGCTGTCTGGACTTAAGTCATGGGGTCGGGGGACGTTCCATTCACACACTCGCTCCCTACTGCACCCAAAGTCATGGTCGTTTAGTTTTCCATTCTATCACCTTCCACACTCTTTCCTTTAAGATGAGCAAGTTTCAAGCTGGGCGTGGTAGCGCACGCCTTTGATCCCAGCACTCCGGAGGCAGAGGTAGGAGGATTGCCGTGAGTTCGAGGCCACCCTGAGACTCCATAGTGAATTCCAGGTCAGCCTGGGCTAGAGTGAGACCCTACCTTAAAGGAGGAAAAAAAGAAAAAGATGACCAAGTTTCAACCAGTTACCATGCCAACAATAAACCAATGGTTTTATCAATGGTTTCTTATTGTTAAATATAATGGCTATTTTAGTTTTTTTTGTATGTTTCTCCAGGTAGGTCTCGCTCTAGCCCAGGCTTACCTGCAATTCTCTATGTAGTGTCAAGGTGGCCTCGAACTCATGGTGGTCCTCCTACCTCTGCTTCCCAAGTGCTGGGATAGAAGGCGTGTGCTACCACGCCTGGCTAAGTACAGACCTTTCAGTTGCGTTTGATAAAATTCATCACTGACATTTTTTTGGTATTATTTTGCCTGATAGCACAGCCTACTCTCAAACAGCTAGCAGTCCTGCCTCCTCTGCCGCGCCAGGCAACTTTATCTGTAAAACATCCTTGAAGCACGCACTGCACTTGGCTGTGAGGATCCCGGACTCCCTTCTCAACGTTTCTGGCTGCTTCCTCCTCATCTCTCACTGTTTTCCTCTCCCTGAGGACGTGTCTCACTCTAGTCCAGGCAGAGCTTGAACAACTCTGACTTCTGAGTGCTGGGATGAAAGACATGCGTCACCATGCCTGGCCTCATCTCTCACTCTTTTTTTTAGTTTTTCCAAGGTGGGGTCTTGCTTAAGCCCAGGCTGACCTGGAATTTACCACGTAGTCTAAGGGTGGCCTTGAATTCATGGCGATCCTCCAACCTCTGCCTCTGGAGTGCTGGGATTAAAGGTGTGCACCCACATGCCTGGCCTCCATTTATTCCTAAATGTAGCCCACATCTCTTCCACTCAACACTACAATCTAATAACTTCACTCATATGTCTAATAAACACCCCAAACTTCGTGTATACAAAGCAGAACTTCTGATCCCCACCCCAAGCCCTAGCTTCTTCCTTTCTCCCACATGCTCAGGCCAACACCCTGGGACAGTCACCCTTGAATATACCTCCCTCATACCTCATGCCCAGTCTGTCAGGAGATACTGTTATCTCTACCCCGAGAAACAAAATCAGGCTGGAAGATGGTTTAGCAGTTAAAGGTGCTTGCTTGCAAAGTCTGCTGGCCTGGGTTCCATTCCTCCAATACCCACATAAAGCTAGATGCACAGAGTAGCACATGGGTCTAGGGTTCATTTGCAGTGGCAGGAGGCCCTGATGCACCCAGACTCTCTGTCCCTAACTCTCCCTCGCTCTCACAAACAAATGAACAATTCAGCCACTTCTCCCCATGCCCAGTGCCATACCAAGGTCTTGCCTGAGTTACTGGAACTAGTAACTAGTCTCTTACTCCCGCCCCACACCCCCAGCCAGGATGACCCTGGAAGAGTAACTGTCACATCACCTCCCTACTCCGCTTGTGAGGGCCACATCTCTCTCTGAGGAGATGCCCAAGTCACCACGATGGCTCACAAGGCCCTGCAGTTTACCAGGTCACTTATCTTACTTACCTGCTCTGCAGCTGCTGTGGCTCAGACTGCACCGCTACCACTGGGACGTGCTGGACACAGCCCCTGCTCAGGGTCTCTGCACTTGCTATTCCTTTTTCCTGCCCTTTCTGTTCCTCCAAATCATCTCACATCTCTCATTGACTTCCTCCGGACCTCTGTTCAGATATCACCAGCTCAAAGAAGTCTTAGCAGAACAGCTGACTTACAAAACCCACAACCCCTGGACTGGGGGTGTAACCCAGCTGGCACAGTGCCTGCCTCATATGCATGAAGCCCAGGTATAAACTTGGCATGGTGGAGCACCCCGTAATTCCAGCACGGGGAGGTGCAAATGACCAAGCCAGGCAGTCTTTGGCTAGTAGTCAGGGACACAGACCCAAAAGAACACAGAGTAAAGGGCTCCTGTGCCCTCCCAGCTCTCCTAATAATCTTGTGAGGTTCTGTATAATTTTACATTTACAGCCAACCTACCACTCAGATGGCCCTACACCAATCTAACTGCAAATCCTTTCCCCCTTGATTGTTCCTCAATGCGGGAAAGTCAGTAAGAGTGAAGACCCTAAGACCTTGCTTCAGTTTGAATCTAGATGGAATCACTGCTCATCTCCCAAATGATTTTAGAGTCTTCAAACTTGATCGGAGGGGGAAGGGGTGGCTGGGGAGACAGCTCAGCTATTAAAGGCACTTTCCTGCAAAGTCTGACACAGCAGGCTGGATTACCCAGTATCCAGGAAGAGCCAGATATACAAGGTGGTGCATTCGTCTGGAGTTCATTTGCAGTGCTGGGAGGCCCATTCTCCTTTTCTCTCTCTGCCTTTCTCTCTCTCAAATAATAAATAAAGTAAGTACTTTTATTTATTTATTTTATTTTTTATTTCTTTAATACATTTTATTTATTTGAAAGAGGCGGGGGGGGGGGGAGAGACAGAGAGAGAGAGAAATAATGGGCACGCCAGGGCCTCCAGCCACTGCAAATGAACTCCAGATGCATGTGCCACCTTGTGCATCTGGCTTACATGGGTCATGTAGAGTCAAACTGCGATCCTTTGGCTTTGCAGGCAAATACCTTCCAGCCCCAAGTAAGTACTCAAAAAAAAAAAAAAAAAAAAAAAAAACCCAAGCTGGACGTGCTGGTGCACACCTTTAATCCCAGCACTCGGGAGGCAGAGGTAGGAGGATCACTGTCAGTTCGAGGCCACCCTGAGACTACACAGTGAATTCCAGGTCAGCCTGAGCTAGAGTGAGACCCTACCTCAAAAAACAAACAAACAAACAAACAACTTGATGGAGGAGTGCTGTAGGTAGATAGACATTACGTTTAGAGGTCACTGAAGGACAGACTCCATTCTCCTGTTTTCGTGATAACATTAGAAAGTGAAGAGATGGGCTGGGGAGGTGGCCTAGCGGTTAAAATGCTTGCTTTAAGAGCCTGTCAGCTTGGGTCCGATTCCCCAGTACCCACATAAAGCCAGATGCAAAAAGTTGTGCATGTGTCCTGAGTTCATGGGCAGCAGCAAGAGGCCGTGGTGTGCCCATACACACATTCACTCACACTGTCTTCTCTTTCCCTCCTTGCAAATAAATAAATAAAATGTTTTTAAAAAGGAAAGGAAGAGACACTGCCTCCTGACCAGAGGAACAAAGCCCCCTGGTCCTGGGAGCCTGTCAATCACCCATAGACATTCGGAGACCACCCCTCACTTACAGACATGCTAAAGCAGTGGCAGGGGCAGTTATCCCCTTACTGAGCTAACGTGTGTACCGCCAAGAAGCCCCTCCCTTGGCACAGTTGCTCGCAGACCCTTACTGCTGAACCTGCACAATTTTTTGAGTTTTAACTCAAAAAGTTTAACTTTATCACCAAACTCCCCATCACCCTTCTCTATTTTGCTACATAGTAAGAAATCATAAACCATACTACATAGTTTACTTATTTAATAACTGTCAGCCAGGTGTGGTGGCCCGTGGCTGTGATTCTAGCACTGAGGAAGCTGAGGCAGGATTCTGGAGTCTAGAACAGCCTAGGCTACAGGGAGCATTCAAGGCCAGGTGGGCTACATGGCAGGACCCTGTCTCAAAACAAGCAAAATTGTCTTCCACCCTATAATATAAACTCTAAAAAGGCACAATAATGCCAAGCGTACTTAGGAGGTTTCCATAAATAAATGGACATTAGAGATGAGAAATTCACATCACATCACTTTCTAACATTCCACTAGATCCATGCCATAATTACACTTCTACATATTACAAATGGAATGGAGGCATAAAGTATTTCAAAGGCATATCTAAGCTGGGCATGGTGGCGCACGCCTTTAATCCCAACACTTGGGAGGCAGAGGTAGGGGGATCGCTGTGGTTCGAGGCCACCTTGAGACTACATAGTGAATTCCAGGTCAGCCTGGGCCAGAGTGAGACCCTGCCTTGAAAAAAATCAATAAAATAAAAAAGCAAATAAAAGGCGTATCTAGACACAGTCCTCATTTCTCACAGAGCAGCATCACATGCAGCTGTCCGCCATGCGCACCTGACAAACTCCTCCTCCGTTTCTGAGTGGCTCCACAGCCGGCGAAGGTCCAGTTGGAGAAGCTGAGCCAAGAGCTGAAGAACGGGCCGCCTCTCCTCCTCCCAGTCAAAGCCGTGGGCTGCCCGGGTCCGAGCCTTCTTACCCTAAGAATGATCACAAACTCATTTTGAAGGGCTGCAGAGATGGCTTAGGTGCTTGCCTGCGGAGCACAAGGACCCAGGTTCCATCCTCCAGTACCCTCGCAAGCCACATGCACGTGGTGACACGTGTGTCTGAACACACGTGTGTGTGTTCGTCTGCAGTGGCTAGAGGCCCTGGCACGCCTATACTTTCTCTGTCTCTGCTTGCAAATAAGTAAATAAAATATTATCTTTTGGGCCAGAGGGATGGTTTAGCAGTGAAGTGTTTGCTTGCAAAGCCAAAGGACCCAGGTTCAATTCCCCAGGACCCACGTAAGCCAGACGCACAAGGGGAAGCATGCTTCTGGAGTTTGTTTGCAGTGGCTGGAGGCCCTGGCAGCGCCCATTCTCTCTCTCTTTCTCTGTCAAATAAATAAATTTTAATAAGTAAATAAATATACTTTTAAAAAGGTATCTTTTAAAAAGAGCCATTTTGGAGAAAATAAATACATATATTTTTTTAAAAAGCATCTTTTAAAAAAAAGTCATTTTGGAGAAAATAAGCAGAACCACTTGTCAGGGAAGGAGGTGTGACACTCAAGTGAAATCCCTCCTAAGGCCGAGTCAGAACAGCAGGCCTCTCAGAATCAATCACTAGACCCCTTCCTTCCCTTCCCGTCAGCCCCTTTACCCCGTAAGGAAACCGGAAATGAGCAATTACCTTGCCACCCACGTCCAGGTCAATGAAGCATGTCTGGCTGGTGAGAGTCTCAAAGGATTCCAAGAGGCGTACCAGGGCATAGCAGTTCATTTTGAGGGCATTTAGATGGGCGTGTCTATCGGACACACTCAAGGACGTATCATCCAGGATGGCTGGAAGCTCCTGGGAGTGCCGGGACACAACTGCGAGCGGCAGAATCTGGGAGTCAGTCTCATTCACTTTGTTTGGTTTTTCGAGGTAGGGTCTCGTTCTAGCCCAGGCTGACCTGGAACTCACTACGGAGTCTCAGGGTGGCCTGAACTCATGGCGACCCTCCTACCTCAGCCTCCTAAATGCTGGAATGAAAGGTGTGTGCCACCACGCCCGGCTCTTTCACTTTTTAAATATAGCTCAATTTCAATACATTCAGCACTTGCAGCCATCAGATTACCAAAGATCTGTGTTTCATCTCTCAGTGGCCACAACATAGCCAAGTCCTTTGAGACCCCTGACCTGATACCTTGAATATCCCTTGTTCCCACTCTCATGCCAGTTACCACAATTTCTCCCTGGCAACTGGAAGAACCACCCCTCCTAAGAAAGGCGGTTCAAAAGTAGGACAATATTCCTGTTGGTCTGCCCTTACAGTGAGCACACACACCTCTGTATGACCCACCAAGATTACAGACCTTAGCAGGTCAAAGGTCTCCGGGCTTGGCCAGACCAACTGAATCACAACAGCCTTGATATCATCATGTGGCTGAGAAAATGTAGGAAATGTCAGACACATCAAACACCTTCCAGCCCCTGCCCCAGACCCAAACACCTTTTATCAGGAATTCCAGAGTATCTTCCTTGAGGCCAGGATCTATACTTCGAAAGTGACTAGAAGAAAAGAGTGTAAGGAGTGAGTCGAGAAGCTGCAAAGACCATTATACTAAATCAGATCTAGTCTGAGAAATCTCACACTTGAAAATACATGTGGGACAGATGTGATCACCTTTGATCCCAACACTCAAAGGCTGAGGTAGGAGGATTGCCTTGAGTTCAAAACCAGCCTGGGCTAGAATGAGACCCTTCCTCCAAAAAAATAAACACATGTTGAGTTGTTCAGCTGATTAAAACATGATGGCCAATTGGTAAGTGCTCATTATAAAAATGTCAGGCCAAGTGTGGTGGCACACGCCTTTAATCCCAGCACTTAGGAGGCAGAGGTAGGAGAATCACCATGAGCTCAAGGCTACCCTGAGACTAACTACATAGTGAATTCCAGGTCAGCCTGGGCCAGAGTGAAACCTAGAAACAACAACAACAAAAAAGTCAGAACCAGGCTGGAGAGACAGCTTAGCAGTTAAGGTGTTTGCCTGCAAAGTGCAAGGACCCAGATTCAATTCCCCAGGACCCACATAAGCCAGATGCACAAGGGGCACATGAGTCTGGAGTTCATTTGCAGTGGCTAGAGAGAGGCCCTGGCATGCCCATTCTCTCTCACACTGTCTATCTTCTATTTCTCTTTGCTTGCAAATAAATAAATTAAATTTTAAAAATGTCAGAACCATTTATCAGTAAATCTAATTTGAAATTTCAGGACTAACATACAAAGTTTGAACAAGTAGCCACCAGTTCTTTCTAAAGCACTGTGTGTGTATTTTACTTACTGTAAAATGCTGTAGATAGTATCAAAGTGCTCCAGCACAGCGAGAGGTCCCTGAGCTCGAAACGCAGCCTGAAATGCTATGAAAACGAAAGAAAGAGAAAAGAGAAGCATTTTTTAAATATTTTATTTTTATTTATTTATTTAACAGAGAAAGAGGGAGAGAGAGAATGGGTGCGCCAGGGCCTCCAGCCACCGCAAACTAACTCCAGACGCATGCTCCCCCTTGTGCATCCATCTGGCTAACGTGGGTCCTGGGGAATTGAACCAGGGTCCTTTGGCTTTGCAGACAAACGCCTTAATTGCTAAGCCATCCCTCCAGCCCAGGAAAAGCATTTTTGCTAAATGCTGTTCAAATTCTATTGCTTTGTAGTTGACCTATCTTATCCGTCTGTCATTCATGATCTTAATAGTTTTTTCAAGAGTACTCATCGGTTATTTGGTAGAGTGCCCTTCAGTTTGTCTGTCTGATGTTTTCTCATGATTGTACAGAGTTATATGTTTTTGGCAAGACTTCTGCAGAAGGGAAGTGTGGGTCTTTCTTGTCCATCATATCAAGAGGCGCATGATGAGGCAGGGTGGCCCATGACACTAATCCCAGCACTCAGGAGGCTGAGATGGGAGGACTGAGAGTTCCAAGCCAGCCTAGGATACAAAGGGCTAGAAACGGCTTAGTGGTTCAGTGTTAGAATTCGAGATTGACTTGAGCAACGTGAGGAATTCAAGAGGGAAAGAAAGGTAGCCCAGACTGTTCTCTATTGGAGAGACATCAGCTTTCCCCCGGATGAAACAGCCGCCACTGCCTTTCAGTGTGGGAGAGACAAGAGCTTTCAAAGGACCAGGGTATGGGGGTCTTAGGGGTGAAGAATGGGGGGGGGGGAATAATGTCTTTCCTGCCCAGGTGGTCTGACAGCTCTTGAGAACGGGTCTTTGAGCTATGAGCTTGCTTTGTAACAGAAGTCCCTTATCATTCTACAGTGCAGGAAAGTTTTATGGTCCACCAAGGTCAGTAGTCCGGGCCCAATGTTCATTAACCCTTCAAAGAGCACTTCCTGCACAAGTATGAGGACCTGAGACCTGAGTTCAATTCCCTAGAACCCATGTAAGTAGGTGGGTGTGCCCACGCATGCCTATAACCCCAGTCTTGTGGGGAGCAGAGATAGGAGCACTGCTGGGACTCACAAAAACGCCTGACGCTCCAGAATCTGAAGACGTCATCTCAGGGCAATGAGTTCATGAGCTACGGAGGGGACACCTGTGCTTTCCTCCACGGGCACTGCACATACTGGACAAGTACTCCGCCACAAAACATCCCCAGCCCTCCTCTTCTTCTTTTCCCCCAAGACTGGATCTCCCCCTAACTGAGAGTGACCTGCAACTCAGTCTGTAGTCCCAGGCTAGCCTAGAACTCATGGTGATCCACCTACCTCAGTGCTGGGATTAAAGGCATGCTGGCCGGGCGTGGTGGCACATGCCCTTAGTCCCAGCACCTGGGAGGCTGAGGTAGGAGGATGGCCATGAATTCAAAGCCACTCTGAGACTACAGAGTAACAACCTACCTCTGTCACCCCCTCCCCCCCAAAAAGCATGCTGCACTGCGGTAGAAGAAAATTAACAAGCCTTTACCAGGGAGACAGCATGACCCTGAGTCCGCTATCTCTGCAGCCCCACCCCCACCCTGCTTGTGTGTTTCAGTGCAGCCACAGGCACAAACACCCCAACACACAGCTCTCTGTTCTACACTTGGATGTTCTCATCACTGACTGACTGCTAAGAAATTTTCTGCTCGTGCCCTGAAATCATGTAACCGTAGACACTTGTAACCCACCAATACTGTTAAGAATTCAAGGTGATGTCAGATGGTCTGCCATACTGTCTATAAAACCTCTGAGCTAGTTCAGCAGTTAAGGCACTTGCCCACAAAGCCTAAGGCCCAGGGTTCAATTCCCTAGTACTCATGTAAAAGTAGATGCATACGGTGGCACATGCATCTGGAGTTCATTTGCAGTGGATAGAGGCCCTGGTGCCTCTTTCTATCTGCCTCTATCTATCTGCCTCTTTTTCAAATAAATAAATATTTTTTTAAAGGGCTGAACCAGGAGTGGTGGCACACATCTTTAATCCCAGCACTCGGGAGGCAGAGGTAAGAGGATCGCTGTGAGTTTGAGGTCACCCTGAGACTACACAGTGAATTCCAGGTCAGCCTGGGCTAGAGTGAGACCTTAATTGGAGGGGGGGGGGGAGGAGGAACAACCAGGGCTGGAGAAATAGCTTGGTGGTTAAGGTGCTTGCCTACAAAGCCTAAGGACCTGGGTTTGATTCCCCAATGTCCACGTAAAGGCAGATGCACAAGCTGGCACATGTGTCTGGAGTGGCTAGAGGCCCTGACACACCCATTCTCTCTTTTTCTCTTTTTCAAATAGATAAATTAAATATTAAAAAAAAAAACAACATTTCAGTGTGAGCTACAAAGCCATTGGGTTTTGAGCACAGAGTAACATAGTCTAACATTTTTAAAGTATCACTTTCTACCAGGACAGGCACACTTAGAAGCCCAGAAGAAAAGGAAGAACCAGAGAAGAAACTAAGTATCAAGAGCCGGGCGGGGCAGCGCATGCCTTTAGTCCTAGCACTCAGGAGGAAAGCCCGGAGTCTGAGGCCACCCTGAGACCACACAGTTAATTCCAGATTCCAGGTCAGCCTGGACCAGAGTGAGACCCTACCTCGGAGAAAAACAACAACAACTAAGAATCAAGTTATAGAAGATACTAAGAATCAAGTGGCGCTGGCCTTTCATCTCAGTTGCTAGCCGGCTGAGGCTGAAGGATCAAAAGTAAAGTCTTGCTTTGGCTACAAAGTAAATTCAAGGCCAGCCTGGGCCATTTAACAAGACCCTGTCTCAAAATAAATGTAAGCCAAGGGTGGTACTGTTACAGGAAACTGAAACAGAGGTGGGGAGGGGTGTAGAATGAATGATAATGAGCACACGGGGCCTCTAGCCACTGCAAGTCAACTCCAGGCACACACACCACCTCGTGCATCTGGCTTATATGGGTACTGGGAAATTGAAATCGGGTCCTCAGGCTTTGCAGTCAAACACCTCAACGGCTGAAATCTCTCTCCAGCCCCCAGAATTCTTTATAATCTACAAGTGTCTGGAGACCAGTGCTCCTCAATAACATAGGCATCTGTGTTACCTGCAGACTTGAACATAGCAACATACTAGGCAAGCTCCCTACCACTGAACCACACCCCAAGCCCTCTTACTTGATTTCGAGACAAAAATCTCCTGCATTACCTAGGCTGACCTGAAACTCACTATGTGTGGTAGCTCAGGGAGGCCTTGAAACTGGGATCCTCCTGCCTCAACCTCCCAGGCAGCTGAGACTATAGGCTTGGCTTACCTGAGGATCTTGGTTTTTTTTTTTTTTTTTTTTTTTTAAAGAGGTAAGGGCTCACTCTAGACTAGGCTGGCCTCAAACCCACAGCAATCCTCCTACCTCAGCCTCCCCAGTGCTGGGATTAAAGGCTTGCCCTACTGCACCTGGCTGTACCTGAGGATCTTAAATACAGATTTTCTGGTTCAGTAGCTCAGGAGCGGACTTTACACCCTGCATTTCTATTAAGCTCCAGATAATGACATGAATGCTATGGATGTGAAGACCGCACTTTGAGGAGCAAGTAACCTGTACTGCTTCCGGCTTGCCCTCTTTTTCCAGCTTACTCTGTCCCGACCACACTGATGTTCTCCACCTCAGGGCGTCTGCGTTGGGGGCTTTGCCTGCTTGCAATGCCATTCCGTTCCATTCCTAAGACTGCAGCTTCCCTTCTTACCGTCTTAGTCTTTCCTGAAATGCTACCTATCGCCAAGCCTCCCGTGATCACCCGGTGTGATAATGGCAGTCCATACCCTGGCATGCCCTGTCTTATTTTACTCTATAGCACCGAGAGCCATCTTACAGAAACGTAAGTGTACTTGTCTACTCCATGTTGACAGCCTTGAGAGAAGCCAGTCTGCCACCCTGGTTCACTATAGCCCCAGTGCTCAGAGCAACGTCTGGCACATGATCAACCACGTTTGCTGAATGAATTCAGTGATACCGTGTATTTATAGTGGAAGTTGTTTTGCTTCAAACACCAAACTCACTCAAGCGATGCAATTGTGTCAAAAAGACCCTTAGCCAGGTATGGCAATCCCAGCACTCAGAGGGCTGAGGCATGAGGGCTGCCAGACTGCTGTGTACAGCAGGTTCTCTTAAGCTAGATTTAGTCTCATATCTTTATTCATTGTAACCCCAGGAGCAGCAGGCTACACTGTGTATGTAAACAAAGTGTATACTAGGCTACACCATTTAAGCTTCTGTTTTCCCCTCCCCGCCCCCCGAGGTAGGGTCTCACTCTAGCCCAAACTGACCTGGAACTCCCTATGTAGTCTCAGGGTAGCCTCAAACTCATGGTGACCCTCCTACCTCTGCCTCCCGAGTGCTGGAATCAAAGGCATGCGCCACCACACTCGGCATGTACCACTTAAGCCTCTGCAAGCATACTCTGTATTAATAATTAAATCACCCAACAACAGACTTCCCAAAATGTCTTCCTGCAAACTGGTTTAAGTGACAAATGACTGTAAAGGTGGTGCACGTCTGGAATTTGTTGCAGTGGCTAGGGGCCTCAGCATGCCCATTCTCTCTCTCTCTCTAAAATACATTTTTAAAAAAATGTATCCCTAGGCTGGAGGGATGGTTAGTGGTTAAGGTGTTTGCCTACAAAGCCAAAGGAGGCAGGTTTGATTCCCCAGGACCCATGTAAGCCAGATGCACAAGGGGCACATGCTTCTGGAGTTTGTTCACAACAGGGTGGAGGCCCTGGTGTACCATTCTCTCTCTCTCTCTCTCTCTCTCTCTGTGTGCCTCTTTCTCTGTATCAAATAAATAAAAATAATTTTTTTAAAATCCCCGCAATTGGTTTGTTCAGTGACAAATGAGTGCACTTTGTATGGTGCTGCTGCTGTACGTATTTTTTTCTATTACTGTGCATCCTGGCAGTAAGGTCTAGACTTAAATAAAAGTGGTACTTGTAGCCAGGTGTGGTGGCGCACGCCTTTAATCCCAGCACTCGGACGCAGAGGTAGGACGATCACCATGAGTTTGGGGCCACCCTGAGGCTACATAGTCAATTCCAGGACAGCCTGGGCTAGAGTGAAACCTACCTTGAAAAAAAAAAAAAGAGGTCGAGTGCTAGACAGAAAGCTATTGTTGCCTACAACTCCTCTTTTCTTTTTTTTTGTCCACTGAAGTATTATATTCCTATGCATACTTTCTTTACATCCCTAGAAAAAGAATCCCAGGATTTTTCCCTGGTCCACGATGCCAGCTGAGGTTGTCAGCACAATGAAACCAAACTGATGGGATGGGAGCAAATTGCTCTGCCACTTTTCTAAGTCTCTGAGCCGTACCTCAGGTCTGGGGCTGCTCACGCCGCACCTGTCTAACCTGTGAGTTTCACAACACTCTCCCCAGCTCTGTGGCGATCGATGTTTTCAAACTCGCCAATGCAGCCATGCTTCACCAGCGCAGTTAGAAACCTGACAGCGACTCTGGAGCGTGGCCTAGTGAGGACCTTGGGTGTCCGCCTCTTTCTTCAGCATTGTTGATGCTCTTAAGAGCATCTGCCAGGACATTCATGCAGCACGGAAAGATGGCAGCAAGGGCACCCACAACTCTTAAGTCTACGAGGACTTTACTTCCACATATGGCTAGGAGTTAGAACCGAAAATGGTTTTCTCCCGAGTAACAGCTGTTGACCAAGACTGTTTATTGAATAATTCCGGGAAGACAGCTATGAGCATGTGCTAGAAAGAACACAGCAGGGGATGGGAAAGACACGTTCCTCACCATTTCGGAGCTGTGCTGCTGAGCAGACGTGATATGTCAGTACACGTGCAATGGCTGCTTTGTCTGTGGCACAGTCAGGAAGTCTTACCTTTAAGCTGGGACGGCAGATGCTTGATGGGTAGCACCTCCTGGACAACATACTGATTCACACCTCCACTTTTCAACAGCTCCTCTGGGGATAAGGGAAGATGGAACTCATACAGCTGGGGAGACATCCTTCTGCCACTGGGTCACAGGGCTAGAAAGCAAACAGCAAAAAGTCTAAGTCTTTTTGTTTGTTTGTTTGCTTGTTTTGTTTATCAAGGTAGGGTCTCACTCTAGCCCAGGCTGACCTGGAATTCACAATGTAATTTCAGAATGGCCTCAAACTCACAGCGATCCTCTTACCTCTGCCTCCTGGGATTAAAGGTGTGTGTCCGTCACAGTTAGGCATAGTGGCACATGCCTCTAATCCCAGCACTCGGGAGGCAGAGGTAGGATTGCCACAAGTTCGGAGGCTACCCTTGAGACTACATAGTGAATTCCAGGTCAGCCTGGGCTAGAGTGAAGCCCTATCTGAAAAAAACAAAAACAAAAACAAAAACAAAAAAGAAGGTGTGCGTCACCACACCAGGCCCCCCCCTTTTTTTTTTTAAATTATTACTTTGATTTTTTGAGGTAGGGCTTCATTCCAGCCTAAGATGACCTGGAATTCACTCTAGTGTCAGGGTGGCCTTGAACTCACAGAAATACTCCTACCTTGGCCTCTCAAGTGCTGGGATTAAAGGCAAGAGCCACCACACCCAGCTTTTTATTTTATTTTTTTATTTATTTGACAGAGAAAGAGGAAGGGAGAGAGAGAATGGGCACGCCAAGGCCTCCAGCCACTGCAAACGACATGTGTGCCCCCTTGTGCATCTGGCTAACCTTGGTCCTTTGGCTTTGCAGGGAAATGCCTTAACCACTAAGCTATCCCTCCAGCCCAGCTTTTGTTATTTTTTAATATCTAGGGAAGAACATTCTTTTCTTTTTGGCAATCCTGAGGACTGATCCTAGGCTCTTGAGCATATTGCTCCTTTTCTGTGGTTCTGTGGGGCCGGGGAGATGGCTCAGCAGGTAAGTGTTTGCTGCTTAAGCAAGAAGGTCTGGGAGGGCCCTGAGACTGCGAAAGTTCATTTCTCCAGCAGTGGAGGGTGGTGAAGAACAAACAATCACTGTGGATCACTGACCAGCAGATCTCAGATGGACTCTTCCAGAGGAGGGAGAGACTGTCTCAAGGAAATATTCAGATGACCAATATGGGAGGGTACCTGAACTTCTCCCCTGGTCACCCTGCACGCACATGGGGTATATGCATCTGTGCATGCACGCACACACACACCTCCCACATATCACATCACATCACAACCACACTTACTCTCCACAGGCACATACATGCAAAACCAAAACAGAACTAATAATTTCCCTACCTCCAATCTGTAAAATTCACTGGTCTTACAACAAGCTGGCAATATTATCTGAGAAGATATAAGATCGGAGTTCTGTATTCCTAGATCATGAGAGGTGGAGGCAGGACAAGCAGCAGCTCCGAGCCAACCTCTGCGACAGAACCCGAAGTATCTTTTGTCTCAAAGTCATGGTTCAACCCAAGATCTAAGATCAACCTGGTAAAACCTAATTGTTTTAATCACTCTGTTATCCAATCACTTAGTTTTCTGGGCCTCATCTGTAAAACAGGGTTACTAATCTGATTATATCAGTATTCCTCTGAGGATCAAATGAATCTGGAAAGATAAAGTGTTTACAGACCTAGGCATGGTAATTCCAGCACTCAAGAGACTGAGGCAAAAGTAATGCCAAGTCAGTGGCCAGCCTGGGCTACATAGTGACTATCAACTGGACACCAGGGCTACGAAGGGAGACTATACCTCAAAATGCAAAAACAGGGATTTCCCCTCTCAGGATCCCTCCTACTGGGAGGGGAAAACCCCTCCTGGTTTGGGAGCTTTTCTCCATTTCTTCTCTTATTGCAACTCTCTCTTAAAATAAATCTTTTTAGAAAGGACTCAGGTTCAAATTCAAATTCCCAGTACCCACCTCAGTTAGATGCACAAGGTGGCACATGTGTCTGGAGTTCATTTGCAGTGGTTATAGGCCCTGGAGCACCCATTCTCTCTCTCTCAGCCTCTTTCTCTGTATCTCTCTCAAATAAATACATAAATAAATAAAATATTTTTTAAAAAATTAAAGGGGGACTGGAGAGATGGCTTAACCGTTAAAGTGCTTGCCTGCGAAACCTAAGGACCTATGTTCTACTCTCCAGATCCCACGTAAGCCAGACGCACAAAGGTGAGGCAAGCGCAAGGTCGCACAGGCCCACTACGGTAGCACAAGCGTCTAGTGTGCGATTGCAGTGACTGAGGACTTAGGGGGCCAATTCTCTTTCTCTGTCTCTCCCTCACTTGCTCTCTCTAAAATAAAATAAATAAAAAGTAAATTTAAAGAAACCAATTAACAAAAATAAATCTGGGGGAAAAATAAGTAAGTCTGGGTTGGAGAGATGTCTCAGTGGATAAAGGCATATGCTTACAAAGCCTGATGGCCCTGGTTCTTACTCCCCAGCACCCACATAACACCTGCTGCACAAAGTGACACGTGCATTTGTTGTTTGTTTGCAGGGGCAAGAAGCCCTGGTGCACCCATTCATTCTTTCTGTCTCTGTTTGCAAATAGTGAATAAAGCCGGGCGTGGTGGGCATAACCCTTTAATCCTACCCCTTTAATTGGGTAGGAGGATCACTGTGAGCTCGAGACCAGCCTGAGATTACATAGTGAATTACAGGTCAGCCTGGACTACCCTACCACGAAAAAAAAAAAAACACATATAATATATATATATGTAAAAACCTGGTCATGATTTACCTGTAAAGATGTAAAAACAATACGTAAACCGGGCGTGGTGGCACACGCCTTTAATTCCAGCACTTGGAGGCAGAGGTAGGTGGATCACTGTGAGTTCGAGGCCACCCTGAGAACACATAGTGAGTTCCAGGTTAGCTTGGACTAGAGTGAGACCCTACCTCCAAAAACCAAACCAAAACAAAACAATACATAAGACTGCAAAAATGACCTATCAGTGTGTCATTATTCCCACTTTATTCATTTTTCTTTGGTTTTCGAGGTAGGGTCTCACTCTAGCCAAGTCTGACCCTGGAATTCACTATGGTGTCTCAGGATGGCCTCAAAGTCTCAGCGATCCTCTTTACCTCTGCCTCCCGAGTGCTGGGATTAAAGCCACCACGCCCAGCTATTATTTCCATTTTAAGGTACAAAGATCCTTAAAATCGGAGACTGTCTCACCCAGCGCGGTGTACTGCATTTCCTGCTTACTCAAGCGGTGCCAGGTTCAAAGTCAGTCTAGACTAACATACCCAAACAGATCTGGTCCTCCAAATCTCCATCCCGTACGGTACATCATAAGACCACCAAGTATACAGATTCGGAAAAGTACGCGATTTGTCCCAATAACACACCCTCCGTTCCGGATGTGTCAGACTGAACGGCGTCTAGCACACTGGACCCCAAGGGGCCGTACTGCTGGACCTCCCGGCCGACTGCTCACTGCCTAATGGTCTCCGCCTCCTGCTCCCCGTTCCCTACTCACCTGAGCCCCTCACCCGATGCTCCCACTGCAGCCGGCCCCGCCGAAATGCGAGAAAACACGGGCGCACACGACGCACCAATCAGCCAGCGCTCTCGGGTTCCGCGGAGACCCCGGCCAATCGCTGCCAGGCTGCCCGGGAGGCGCGCCGAGGAGCCGGGCTTCGCGCGGGCCCGCCGCGTTCAAACCTCAACGGCTGCCAGGCGGCCAATCGCGACGCCGGCCGGAGACGCCAAGCCAATCAGAGCCCGGGGGCGGGGCCCGCGCCACCCAGCAGCCCCTGTCTCCTCCCCCTCCTCGCCTGCGGGTACCGTCAGTCACCCCCGGGAGGACAGACGAGTCCCGGCCGGAGCTAGGAGGCTTGGGCTCTAAAGTCGGTTCGGCCATGACCTCCGCCTGACGATAGACAGCAGCCGGTGACCGAGGAGGCTCAAACGCCTCCTCTGGGCTCCGTGCATGGCGGGCTCCAGCTCGCGTCTCGCCTCCCTCCCGCCTGAGAGGATGCTCTGCGAAGCCGGAACCCGCTGAGCGCGCACGCCCTTCTCGGGACGCGCCGGAGCACTTCCGGGGATGGACCGGAAGCAGCCGAGCGGGACCAGCGGTGTCGGCCGGAGCGGGCAGGGCGGGGCTAGCGCTCGGTGTCGCTGAGCTCTTCCTGGTCCTCGCAGGCCCGCGTTCCGGCGCGTTCGTGGGCCGCGCGGAGGGGACCGGCTGGAGCCATGGCCGGGGCTCTGCCCTGGGCCGGGGCCTGGGCTCGGGCGGCCAGCAGGGCTGTGTGCGGCTGCAGAAGCTTCTCTCTGGGTACGTGTCAGCGACGTGACGCCCGCGCACGCCTGCTTGCTAGCGCCGCTCTGGCTCACGTCTTTTTACGCCGTTTTCAGGGGTTCCGGGACTGGGCCGTGTCAGGAACACCCTTCCGCCCCCCAAAGTAGTTGATCGTTGGAATGAGAAGAGGGCTCTCTTTGGAGTATACGACAACATCGGGATCCTGGGTAAGACTGAATTTCAGAGGCCGGGTTGTGCTCATATCGGGCTTGTAATTCCATCCACTCGGGAGTCTGGATCAGGGGCAAAAATTTAAGGCCCAGCAGGGCGTGGTGGCGCACCCCTTTAGTCCCAGCACTCGGGAGGCAGAGGTAGGAGGATCTCCGTGAGTTCGAGTCCACCCTGAAACTACATAGAGAATTCCAGGTCAGCCTGAGCTAGAACGAGGCCCTACCTCGAAAAACAAAAGGCCTGTCTTTAAAATAATTTTTGTTTGTTTGCTTTAAATTTTATTTATTTGCAAGCAGATAGCGAGATACAGGAGAGACAGAGAGAATGGGCACGCTAGTGCCTCTAGCCCCTGCAGACAAACTCCAGATGCATGTGCCCCTTGTGCATTCCAAGTCAGCCTGGGCTGGAACAAGGCCCTACTTTGAAAAAAAAAACAGAAACAGAAAACACGGGTAGTAACTCTGTTGAGAGGATAAGGACACTATTGTGACTTTTTTCATTATTTTCTTTGGGCCCTACTCAGAGTGCCCAAAGCTAATAAATGTCAGTGCATAATTCATAATTTGAATCCCAAACAGTTTCTTTCCAGAGTCTGTCTACATATACACACACACCCACATTTTTTTTTCAGGCAATCCCAACAGACTGGCCTTTTTTATAATGTGAGAGAGAGAAAGATTTGGTGCTGCCAGGGCCTCCAGACAACCAGACATGTGTGCTCCCTTGTGTGCATGTGCAACATTGCACACTTGTGTCACTGTGTGTCTTGGCTTGCATGGGACCTGGAGAGTCGAACATGAGTCCTTAGGCTTCTCAGGCAAGTACGTTAACTGCTAAGCCATCTCTCTCCCTTTTTTTTTTTTCTTTTGTTTGTTGTTTTTTTCAAGATAGGGTCTTGTTCTACCCCAGGCTGACCTGGAATTCACTATGTAGTCTCAGGCTTGGCCTTACTCAAGGCAATCCTCCTACCTCTGCCTCCCAAATTCTGGGATTAAAGGCATGCGCCACCACACCTGGCTTTTATTTATTTGGAAGCAGATAGAGAGAGAGAGAGAGAGAGAGAGAGGAGAGACAGAATGGATACACCCGGGCCTCCAGCCCCTGCAAATGAACTCCAGATGTATGCACCACTTTGTGCATCTGGCTTTACGTGGGTATTGGGATTCTTAATAGTATATACTGTAATGTTTCTTGTCTGCAGGTTCTGCTCAGGAAGGATCAACTGTGGATTGGGAGCTTAGTAAGTTTAGACTGTTCTCTTAGTCTTGAAACTAATATGTTCTCTCACATTACAGGAAACTTTGAAAAGCACCCAAAAGATCTAATCAGGGGCCCGGTATGGCTTCGAGGCTGGAAAGGGAATGAATTACAGCGTTGTATCCGAAAGAAAAAAATGGTCGGAAATAGAATGTTCGCTGAGGACCTACACAACCTTAACAAACGTATCAGCTATCTCTACAAGCACTATAACCGACATGGGAAGTACCGGTAGAAAGCTGGGGCCTGCAGAAGAGGCCCACTTGTCACCCCAGAGAGGGGACAGGACTTGTCACTATGAGGAAGGGGCTTTGTATACTCGGTAATAAAATGGAACTTGTTGCGAACCTGATATCCGTGCTGTATGTTCCTTTAAGTGCTGCTTCTACTCATTCATGTAGACTCTGAAGCCTGTCTTACCCTGAGAGGAGGAGAGGAGCAGATGTGGAATGGGCACACCGGGGCCTCCAGACGCTCACACCGCCTTGTGCATCTGGTTTACCTGGGTACTGGGGGATCTAACGTGGGTCATTGAGCTTTGCAGGTGAGCGCCTTAAGTGCTAAACCCTCTCTCCAGCACCTAGAAACATTTTTTATAAAGGGCTGGGGAGATAGTTAAGTAATTAAAGGCACTTGCTTGCAAAGTCTGCTGGTTCAGGTTCTGAGTCTGTTCCCCAATATCCACGTAAAGCCAGACACAAAAGTAGTGCATGCATCTGCAGAGCATTTGCAGCGGCAGCAGGCCCCAGCACATGTATCCTTTTTTTATTTTTATTTTTTTAGAAGATGTCTGGGGAGAGGTCTCCACCTAATTTCCAAGACCCCAAGTAAAATGGGATATAAAATGGCATATGTGTCTTTGGTGATGCCAAACCTTTGAATGAGGTGCAGAGCCTGGTGTGGTGGCACATGCCTTTAATCCCAGCACTTGGGAAGCAGAGGTAGGTTCACTGTGAGTTCGAGGCCACCCTGAGACTACCTAGTGATTTCAGGACCACAGTGAGACCCTTCCTTGGGGTGGGAGGCAAGGGGGGGATCTGAAGAGCCAGGCATGGTGACACACAACCAGAGGTAGGAGGATTACTGTGAGTTTGAGGCAGCCTGGCACTAGAGTGAGACCCAACCACAGGGAAAAAAGCCAGGCTTTAGGTAGCATGTGACTTTAATTCTAGCAACTTAGTATGCCAAGGTAGGACCATTGCTATGAATTGGAGGCCTGGGCTAGAGTGAGACCCTACCTTGGGGGGAAAATAAGTGAAATAAAAATTTGAAGAAATTATTGCGGAACTTCCCTGAAAAGATCACTCCAATGTCAGTATGAGTGAAAGTAGAGGAGTTTATTTACTCTCAAAAGAAGCTCAAAAGCCGGCCATGGTGGCCCACGCCTTTAATCCCAGCACTTGGGAGGCAGAGGTAGGAGGATCACTGTGAGTTCGATGCCAGCCTGAGACTCCATAGTGAATTCCAGGCCAGCCTGGGCCAGGTTGAGACCTTACCTCGAAAAACAAAAGAAGCTCCAACATCAAGCTGAGATTGTGTTTTCGTTTTGCAGTTACGGCTCGCTCGGGAGGGTGAGTGAACCAACACCGTGGGGCAATTTGCGTATTAACCATTTCTGTAGTCAGGCCACCTAACGATGGACTCCATTTTACTTTGTTTTAGCCCAAACTGTCTCCTTCTTATCATCCCTCTGGGCCCTTTCTGGACAGTTCTCTCTTTGGGATTTTTTTCATCTGCTGACAAGATAAGTTTAGCTCCTCAGCAATTAACTTACAGTAACTCGGTGAATCAGTTCACCTTTTAGCTTCTTTTCTATGACAAAGTGAATGAAAATATGGGTTTTGTTTCTGTTTTTTGGTTTTACAAGGTCGGGTCTCACTCTAGTCCAGGCTGACCTGCAATTCACTATGCAGTCTCAGGTTGGCCTTGAACTCACATCGGTCCTACCTCTGCCTCCTGAGTGCTGGGATTAAAAGCACCATGTCCAGTTTGAAAAATAATAATATATATATATATATATGTATATATATATATATATATTTTTTTTTTTTTTCATTTGAGACAGAAAGACACATGGAGAGAGACAATGGGTGCACCAGGGCCTTCAGCCACTGCAAATGAACTCCAGACGCATGTGCTTGTGCATCTGGCTTACGTGGGTCCTGGGGAATCGAACCGACGTCCTTTGGCTTTGCAGACAAACGCCTTAACTGCTAAGCCATCTGTCCAGCCTTGAAAATATGTTTTGTTTTGGTTTTTTTCGAGGTAAGGTCTCACTCTGGTCCAGGCTGACCTGGAATTCACTATGGATTCTCAGGGTGGCCTCAAGCTCACGGCGATCTTCATACCTCTGTCTCCCGAGTGCTGGGATTAAAGGCGTGCGCCACCACTCCCGGCTTTCGAGAATATGTTTTTAAGGTCTGGGAAGGTAATGGTAGTTAAAGCGCTTGTCTCACAAGCATGAGGACTGAGTTCATCCCCTGTACCTGTATAACTGCCAGGTGCTGTGGCACACACCGTCACTCCAGAGCTGAGGAAGGGGAGACAGGCAGATCCCTGAAGCTTGTTAACCACCTAGTTTAGCCTTGGTGAACTCCAGAGCAATGCGAGACCCTGTCTCCAGATAAAAGCTTGCTGGGTATGATGGCGCGTGCCTTTAATCCCAGCACTCAGGAGGCAGAGGTAGGAGGATCGCCACGAGTTTGAGGCCACCCCGAGACTCCATAGTGAATTCCAGGTCAGCCTGAACTAGAGTGAAACCCTACCTCAAAAAAAAAAAAAAAAAAAAAAGCTGTATGATGCACCTGAATGCGACACTCAAGATTGTCCTCTGGCATCCAGACACAAGCGCACACAGTACTTGTGCACCAGCAGGTACTGTGTACCTCCACGCACACGTGGGCTCAGAAAAGAGGGAGCAGCACATACAAAGGCCCTGAGGCTTACACATTTGGGTTTTGTTTGTTTGTTTGTTTTTTGTTGTTGCTTTTTCGAGGTAGGGTCTTGCTCTCTAGCCCAGGCTGACCTGGAATTCACTATGTATTCTCCCAAGTGGCCTCGAACCCATGACAATCCTACCTCTGCCTCTCAAGTGCTGTGATTAAAGGCGTGTACCACCAAGCCTGGCCTCTTTTTTTTAATTAATTAATTAATTAATTAATTTTTTATTTATTTGACAGAGAAAGGCGGGGGAGAGAATGGGCACACCAGGGCCTCCAGCCACTGCAAACAAACTCCAGATGCATGCGCCCTCTTGTGCATCTGGCTATCGT
This sequence comes from Dipus sagitta, assembly GCA_036346955.1. Classification (NCBI taxonomy): domain Eukaryota; kingdom Metazoa; phylum Chordata; class Mammalia; order Rodentia; family Dipodidae; genus Dipus; species Dipus sagitta. The sequence continues at coordinate 24,149,339 of CM070789.1, read as the reverse complement.
GGGTCCTGGGGAATCCAACCTGGGTCCCTTGGCTTTGCAGGCAAATGCCTTAACTACTAAGCCATCCCTCCAGCCCTCTTTTTTTTTTTTTTAAATGTTTTATTTATTTATTATTTGAGAGAGAAAGAGGCAGATAGAAAGGGAATGGGCGTGCCAGGGCCTCCAGCCACTGCAAACGAACTCCAGGTTCATGTGTCCCCTTGTGCATCTGGCTTACGTGGGTCCTGGGGAATCAAACCGTGGGCCTTAGGCTTCACAGGCAAAGGCCTTAACCGCTCAGCCATTTCCTCAGCCCCCTCTTTTTTAAGCAGGATCTCATTCTAGCTCAGGCTAAGTTGGAGCTCACTTTGTAGCCCAGACTGGCCTCAGATTCCTGGTGATGCTCCAACCTCACCCAGCTAGAATGTAGATGTTTTGGGCTGGAGAAATGGCTTAACGGTTAAGGCATTTTCCTGCAAAGCCAAAGGACCCAGGTTCAATTCCCCAGGACCCACGTAAGCCAGATGCACAAGGGGGCGCACGCGTCTGGAGTTTGTTTGCAGCCGCTGGGGGCCCTGGCACTCCATTCCCTCTCTCTCTGTATCTGCCTCTCTCTCAAATAAATAAATAAATCTTATATTATTTATTTATTTATTTATTTGAGAGAGGGTAAGATGCAGGAAGGCTGCTGCCCCATGCTGTTTCTCTCAATAAACTGTCAGTCTGTAGAGATCAAGTCCGGTGTTCTATTTTGATTTTCTCTTACTGTTATGGGGTGCAGTGTTGCACAAGTAAGACCATTGACTCAATGAATACAAAGCAAAGTTTTCCTGGGTAAAAGAGTGATCAGGGCTACACCCTAGAGTTGGGATCTCTGAGTGCAGCCCTGAGCTGTGGGTGGAGAGGTGGGGAGGGAGTGGCCAGCTTTTATGGTAGAGAACCACAAGATGTTTGTTACATAAACAGGATAGGAGTTAAACCATAAAGTTACACAAAGTTACTGTTAAATAGGGTGGTCATTACTAAAAGTCACAAGATAAAAAAAAAGTCACAAAGTATTCATTACATAAACTGAACTGAGATAAAGGACATTCCATACTATTCCTCATGTGAACAGAACTAAAGCAAGACCCCGAAGATTACTTTAAACAGAGGGGTCATGGCCCATTAGGGACATTCTTTAAGGTGCAGATAACAGAAAGCGCCTGCATTTCCCAATAGAGCCTGTGGCAACAATTCCTGACACTTCTTTCATCTGTCTAGAAGCTCGACTTGGGCAGTGACTATGGCCTCCATTCTGTGTGCCCTAGAGGCAAGGGCCGCACAGGAGAACGTTTAACCCGGTCCACTGTGCCCCTTTACGTTTTCCCCTCTGAAATGGCACTATGTCAGATCTTTGACCTTGAAAAACCGGGTCGGGGTGTTTTGAGCTAAGGGGGTATGCTGAGATTGCAATACCACAAGTTTAACAGAACTTATTCTATTTCTGACATATCTGGTCAAAGTGTCCTACAGTGAGGCCTAAGAGTGAACACAGTAATGGGCCAGCAACCTCTGAAAGAAGAGGAATTAACCATGCGGACCAGTTATACGTGGACTGAAGCCACTACCAGTGGCTTGTCTTTGAAGTTCTCTTCCGTTAAGGTTTTCTCTGACTAGGGCTAAGGTGTTTCGAATTGTTCCTGACTGATTAGCGTAGAAGCAGCAAGTCTCCCCTAGGGCCATGCATAGGCCCCCTTGTTTCATGACAAGCAAATCTGGTCCTTTTCTATTTTGTAACACCACTTTGGCTAGTGAATCAACCTGCTGTGGTAAGCGAGAAATAGAGCTCTCTAATCGTTCTACATCTCAATCTGTTTGAACACTAAGTAATCTAAAATTTTCGTCCCCAGTCACCAGGGAGGCAGTACTGAATGCAGCAGATCTGGCTCTTACATTCTTTCTGCCACCTCTTCTGCAATAGACCCTGACCCTTGGAAGGTGTGATAGAGATATTGTAGTACTGAGCACTCCTGTCACTTCTTTCCAGCACCATGATGCCTCCTGAGTCATGCCAAGGTCACTGCCATCTAAAGAGAAGGTTCTCTACCAAAAGTGAGAGTAGCATTAATATAAGGGTATGAACATTAAGAGAAGTGCTTAGTGGGCAGTTTGATAAACATAGTATATACATTTAGCCAGACAACAGCAGATGTTACACCCCTAGCGCTCATGACTACCCCTGTTTTAAGTTTTCAGTATCAGGGATGTATTCCCTCCCATGGAGTGGTCCTCCAGTCCAATTAGAGGGCAGTTGGTTTCCACCATGATAGACGTGCCACTATTGCACCTGTTGGCTCATTTGGCCTAGCTGGCCAAATATAAGACTTGCAGTGCCCACTGTTGAGTATCTTCACTGGTGATTTCTCTTTCTCCCATTGAACTGCATGCAGAATGGCTTCTTCCAGCTTTCTGTCAGCTGGTCTACATGGAGGAGGTTATCAGCTCAGATCCAGCAGGATTTCTCAGTGGCCTTGCAGGCTTTTAAGGAGAGCATTTTCTGGCTGTAATTCTAAAGTTGCCTCACGATACCGTTGGAAGCAGGGAGAAGGTAGGGAGCATTCAAGGGACTTGAGACACAGCCCTCTTCATCTGATATCTCCCACAGTTCTTAACTGGCTTAGGTCCTCCCCGGGGACGTTCGCTCTCAGCATCTGTGCAGTTGATTTCTCTTATCTGGAGTTCTCCTTTCCCCGGGGAACTGTTAGTGCTAATTCCCACATAATAGGAGGGGTTAGGGTTTAGACAAAACCAGCAATCCTTGGCCAAATTTGGGTTAGTAGCATTGACAAAATAATACATTGTATCCAACAAGGAGAGGACTTGTTCTGTTGGGAGTCCTGAAGCAAGGACACAGGTTGGGCTGCTGTCATTATCCATTGGACCCAGAGTCTCTTTCGTCTTGGCAGAAGGAGGCTTAACTTTGGAGGGGGGGGGGGTTCAGGAGTATATCCCCGTTAGGTCTTATGGGCTGTACCGGGGAGGGACTGCTTTTACTGTTTGGATAGTGAACTTAGTTCCTGGGTCTCTTCGCTGTTGAAATTTTCTGATTCCCCACATTCTCCCTGTGTCCCATTGCCCAGTTCCCAACTGTGCAGGGTGATGGTAAACAATTACAGTGTCCAGGGGCTTCGCGATTTTCACTGGACTCTATCTTTAGGGACCTGAATGGATCTCTGTCTGTCCAAGGTACTATGGTCTCACATCCCCAACTCCCACAGCAATATTGATCTTCCCTGACAGGATGGCCCCCTGTTAGCTGGACAGGCATGGTATTGGGCTCCCCTGATCGACCTGTCAAAGAGGAGATGGCCACATCCATTCCAGTATGACAAGTGTCCCTGTACTGCCCCATAGGGGCCACCAATAGCCCCTGAACTCTCATAGCTTCCAAGCGTTGGCCCCAGTTTACATAAATCTAATTTAAATATTGCAGGGGTGGTAAGGGTCAGGGTGTCTTTCAGTTCCCAATCCCAGACCCTGGGGATGTATGGGTTCTCCTGACTAGTAGATTTTAGAGAGCTTAGTAGTAACAAGATTAAGACAAGAGAGTCTCATCTTTAGCGGGTCCTTTGGGCGTATTCTGGACCCGCCATTTCTTGTCTTCTTCTAGTCCTTCTGGAAGATCCTTAGGAACTGTTGTGTTTCTTATTGGAGAGTGGTGAATCCAGGTGTGTACCCCATCCGCTTTCACTGCTGTTGTAGTGGTTAGGATGATCTGGTGGGGGCCCTTCCAAGGGGGTCCAATGTCCCAATACAGTGCTTCTTGGTCCAAACTCTGTTGTTGTGCTGGCCGGAATGGGGGCAAACAGGGGGTGTCTGAAAAGCAGCCATAACTATCGGAATGGACTCCTGGATTCTCTGTAAGGCTTGGATAGAGCAAAGAAGCCTTTCATTAGTAAAGTCAGTCAGTTGTTCAAGGCCCATCCGGGGCAGGATGGGAGGGGGTTTTCCATACATGATTTCAAATAGAGTAATTCCTTTTATAAAAGGGGTACATCTGGCCCTTAATAGGGTGAAGGGAAGCAGTCCCACCCAACCTTTGCCGGTCTCTAGGGTTAATTTAGTTGAAGTTTCCTTTAAGGTCCGATTCATTCTTTCTACCTGCCCTGAACTTTGGGGATGATAGGCACAATATAGTTTCCAATTAATCCCCAGTGTCTTAGTCAGTTCCCTAGCTATTCTTCTGCTGTTAATAGTCTTCACTCCTGGTAGATGGACCCATGGACATAAGCCGTGGCAAAGGCATAACGGCTGTCTGTGTAGATATTCACTATCTTGTCTTTTCCCAATAATAGAGCCTTGGTCAGGGCTATTAGTTCAGCCTTCTGAGCTGAAGTCCCCTTGGGTAGGGCCTCAGCCCACAGGGTTTCTTCCATGGTCACCACAACCGCCCCTGCATACCTGATTCCATTCAGGACAAAATTGCTGCCACCAGAATGCATCACAAGATCTGGGTAAGGCTAGGCTGCATCTTTCAGGTCCAGGCCGAGTTCTTGGAAGGCAGAGGTGATCTCTAGGCAGTCATGCAGAGAAACTGAAGCTTCATCAGTCTCTGGAAGCAGGGAGGCAGGTTCAACGTCTCTGTCTGGCGAAATTGTATTTTTGGCTGATCTAAGAGCAAGGCCTGATAGTGGGTTATGTGAGAGTTGGAGAGCCATAAGTCTGAGGGGGGTAGGGGGCTTTCCTTTTTTAACTTTTTTTTAGTTGTGTTTTCGAGGTTAGGGTCTCACTCTAGTCCAGGCTGACCTGAAATTCACTATGTAGTCTCAGGCTGGCCTCAAACTCTCTGCGATCCACCCACCTCTGCCTCTCGAGTGCTGGGATTAAAGGCTTGTGCCACTACGCCTGGGTTAACTTTTTTTTTAAATCATTTTATTTATTTATAATATACACAGTGACAGAGGGAGAGAGAGAATGGGTGCACCAGGGCGTCTAGCCACTGCAAACAAACTACAGATGCATGTGCCATGATGTACATTTGGCTTATGTGGCACCTGGAGAGTCAAACATGGGTCCTTAGGCTTTACCTAAGTGCCTTAATGGTTAAGCCATCTCTCCAGCCCCTGGGGGGCCTTTTAAAAGAGTCTCTATCACATGTGGGGCCATAATCAATAGAGTCTGTCCCAAGGGTAATTTGTCAGCATCCTTGGTCAGAATGGCACTAGCTGCAATAGCCCAGAGACAAGGGGGCCAACCAGCAGCTACTGGGTCCAGCTTCTTAAACAAGTAGACCACTGGGTGATGCCATGACCCCAGTCTTTGGGTTAGGAGGCCCCTGGCTGTCCCCTTCTTTTCATCCATGTTCAAGTGGAAGGGTTTGGTTAGGTCTGGGAGCGCCAGGGCAGGGGCTGATGTCAGGGCTGACTTTAGTTCTCAGAACGCTTGTTCCTCATTTTCAGTCCAATTAAAGTCCTTTTCTTGCCCTCTTGTGGTCTCATATAGAGGCTTGGCTAATTCAGCAATCCTTGGGATACAAATTCTGCAATACACCACAGCTCCGAGGAATTCTCGGATTCGGCTCTTAGTCTGAGGCATGGGGATTTGGGTGATGGCCTGAATCCTAGAGACAGGCAGCATCCTCTTACCTTCTTGGAGTTTGTATCCCAAGTAGGTTGTCTTACGCACACACAGCTGAGCCTTCCTGGCTTAGTCTCTAATATAATAGGTCTAATATAAATTCAATAGTTAGCTAGTGATATAATCTTAACATTGGTGTAGATATGAACAAACACTCTGTTATCAAGGTAGGACAGAAACATTGCAATCACAGTCCTCGTTTCTGTAACTGGTCACTTGGCCTTGGCTGGTATTTGTAACTCCCTTCTTCTACTGCCCATTCTGTACTTCCTCCACCTTCAGCAAGCACCGCAGCAGGTCTTGGTTCTTTACCTGGAGGGGAGACCCACCCTTCATTCCTGAAGCATCTGGGCCAATTATCACACTACCTTGATTGGGTTGTTGCCATGGTCCATTGACTTTGACAACAAGACATGGTAACACCAAGAGACGCCCTAAAGGAGCTCCTGCACTTCAGACATACTCTTCCTTACCTCCATTGTGGAGGAGCAGTCTGAGTTCCCCCTGGTAGTCGGGATCAATCACCCCTCCTAACACTGTAACTCCTTTCTCAGCCTGTTCACTCAAGGGCATTAGGAACTCAAAGTGACCAGGGGGAAGTCTTAGCTTCCAGTTCAATGGAATGTTCTTTATGTCTCCTGGCAAAAGCACTCCCCCCTCTGGAACCAAGACTTGTAGGCCAGCAGAGCGTAAGGTTGCGGGAACAGGAAGCAAAAATTTAGCTACTGGGCCACTTGGGGTGATGGTAAGTGGGACCATTCCCATTTCCACCCCTGAATTCCTGGACCCATGAATCCAGGCTGTAGGAGAAACAGTACCATATATAGGACGCTGATTCAGAGCATATACAGCCTGCTGGAGGACACTCCCCCAGCCCTCCAAGCTATTGCCACCTAGTTGGCGCTGTAGCTGTTTCTTTAAAAGACCATTCCACCATTCTGTAAGACTGGAGAATTCCATGATCATGAGCCCACTGCCATACTTCCTTGGCGGTGAAGTGAGTTCCTTGGTCAGAAGCAATGCTGTGTGGAATGCCATGACAGTGTATAAGGTATTCTGCAAGTCCACAGATGGTAGTTTTGGCAGAAGCACTATGTGCAGGAAAGGCAAATGCATACTCAGAATAAGTGTCTATTCCAGTAGGGACAAAACGCTGCCCTTTCCATGATGGAAGAGGTCCAATGTAGTCAACCTGCCACCAGGTTGCTGGCTGGTCACCCTGAGGAATACTACCATATCGGGGGCTCAGAGTTGGTCTCTGCTGCTGGAAAAATTGGCACTCAGCAGTAGCCATAGCCAGGTCAACCTTAGTTAGTGGAAGTCCATGTTGTTGGGCCCATGCATAGCCTGCATCTCTGCCACCATGGCCACTTTGTTCATGGTCCCATTGGGCAATGACAGAGGTGGCTGAGGAAAGAGGTTGACCACTATCCACAGAATGGGTCAGCTTATCTACTTGATTATTGAAGTCATCCTCCAATGAGGTCACCTTCTGATGAGCATTAACATAGGACACAAGCATCTTTATATCCTTTGCCCATTCAGAGAGTTCTATCCACATACACCTTCCCCAAATGTCCTTCTCACCAATTTTCCAACTGTGCTCCTTCCAAGTCCCAGGCCATCCAGCCAAACCATTGGCCACAGCCCATGAATCAGTGTATAACCACACATCTGGCCATTTTTCCTTCCAAGCAAAATGCACAACCATGTGCACTGCTCATAGTTCTGCCCATTGTGAAGACTTCCCTTCACCACAGTCCTTCAGAGTTGTCCCAGAAAGGGGCTGTAATGCTGCAGCTGTCCACTTCTGGGCGGTGCCTGCATAATGCGCTGAACCATCTATAAACCATGCCCTAGACCTCTCCTCTGCAGTCAATTGATCATAGGGCACACCCCATGATGCCATAGGTGCATGCTTGGGGACAGAAGGCATTGCAACAGGCATAGCAACCATTGGCATTTGGGCAACTTCCTCATGTAACTTACTCGTACCTTCAGGGCCTTCTTGAGCCCGATCACGTATATACCACTTCCACTTAATGATGGACTGCTGCTGTGCACATCCAACTTTATGGCCTGGCGGGTCAGATAACACCCAGCTCATGATGGGCAGCTCAGGTCGCATAGTAACTTGATGGCCCATTGTCAAACGTTCAGTTTCCACTAAGGCCCAATAGCAGTCTAAGACACCCAAGTGAGCAATGTGCTGTCTCCAAAATCCAAATAGGCCCCCTAGATGCTGTGCTTCTTTCTTAGTGGTAGGAGGGGCCAAATGCAACAACTTGTCTTTCACCTTAGAAGGAATATCCCTGCATGCCCCCACCACTGAGCTCCTAGAAATTTCACCGAGGTAGAAGGTCCTTGAATTTTGGATGGATTTATTTCTCATCCCCTGATGCGCATATGCTGTACCAGCAACTCCAGAGTGGCTGCCACCTCCTGCTCATTTGACCCAATCAGCAATATGTCATCAATATAATGGACCAACGTGACACCCTGTGGAAGGCGATCAAGGTCCCTGCAAACTAAGCTAAGACACAGGGCTGGAGAGTTAATATAACCTTGAGGTAAAACAGTAAATGTGTACTGCTGACCTTGCCAGCTGAAGGCAAATTGCTTCTGGTGGTCCTTATGGACAGGTATGGAGAAGAAAGCATTTGCAAGATCAATAGCCACATACCAGGTACCAGGAGATGTGTTAATCTGCTCAAGTGAAAAAAACCACATCTGGTACAGCAGCTGCAATGGGAGTCACCACCTGATTAAGTTTCCGATAATCCACTGTCATTCTCCAGGATCCATCTGTCTTCTGAACAGGCCAAATAGGAGAGTTAAAGGGAGATGTGGTGGGAATTATAGTGGCATTAATTTCTTCAATCCTCCAGGGATGCGATACTGTTTTTGATTCACTATTTTCCCTGGTGGTGGGAGCCTCAGTGGCTTCCATTTGGCCTTTCCAACCATAATAGCCCTCACTCCACAAGTCAGAGAACCAATGTGGGGGTTCTTCCAACTCCTAAGTATATCTATCTCAATTATGCATTCTGGGACTGGGGAAATAACCACAGGGTGAGTTCTGGGGCCCACTTGGACCCACTGTCAGTCTAACATTTGCCAAAACTCCATTGACCACCTGACCTCTGTAAGCACCTACTTTAACTGGAAGGCCATGGTGCTTTTTGGGGTCTTCTGGAATCAATGTCAATTCAGAGCCAGTGTCCAATAGGACCCAAAAGGTCTGATTATTCTCTTTCCCCCAGTGTACAGTTACCCTAGCAAAAGGCCGCAGGTCCCTCTGAGGGAGGATAGGTGTAAGCTTAATATTGAAACTTTTGGGAGGTTGTAGGAGGGTCCTTCTTCGAGGGGACCCAGCCACCCCTTCAATCAAGGGGCTCAGGATCTGTAAACTGGTTCGTCTGGAAACTGATTAAGAGGTCTTGATTCTCTGTTGCTATAATTCAAAGTAGCCTTATGATCCCTTGCTCTGGAACTTTTCTGCTTATACAGATCAAGAAAGAACTCAGAAGGCTTCTTATCTATTTGACTTCTGGGAAAACCATGATTAATCAGCCAATTCCAAAGGCCCATACGAGTCATACCTTTATGTGCATAATTTTGCCTATGCTGTCTATTATGAAAAACACGTTCACCCCGCCTTTGGAGATTCAGTGCTGCCACTTGGCCCTTGTTACCCTGAGATCCAGTTACACCCATTGCATCTAAATGACGTAATGCAGCTCAGTCTTTTAATTCCAATATGGGTGTAGTCCTCTGGCATTATTTAGGCTATTCATTTTTCCAGTGGCCCTTTTCCTTGCAGTAAGCACATTGATCCTTCTTGAGTGAGAATTTTGTTCTGCCTTCCCGGGGTCCCCTGGTACTTCCTTGTTGGTTCTGACAGGGCTGTCTCATGGGGCATGGTGTCTTATGGAAGGTAGCCACCATAACCTTAGACAATTTCTTAGCCTGTCTATCTTCTGGAGTGTCTCTATTATTATATACCTTGGGAGTAATTTCTACTAATTCTGAAAGAAGCTTACCCTCAAGACCTTCTATTTTCTGAATCTTCTTCCTAATATCTAGTGTGGACTGAGTCACAAGAGCAATGTTAATAGCTCACCTATTCTCAGGGGCCTCAGGATCTATGGGAGAGTTGGTCCTATATGCTTCCTGCAGCCTTTCTAGGAAAGCAGCGGGAGACTCAGTGGGCCCCTGGGTTACCTCACTCACCTGAGACAAATTTGTGGGGCATCATTCAGCTGCCTGGAGACCACCCAACAGAGTCCAGTGAAAGAGGTTAGGGGACGCCCTACCTTCAGCAATGTTGGGATATCAGTCCGGTTGTGTGGAAGGGAAGACCTCATCGATAATATTAGGGTTCTCTGTGGGGTGGCTGTTGGCTCCCAACACTAGTTTCTTGGCTTCCCTTCTGATTCACATTCTTCTGTGGTGAAGAGGGTCTGCAAGAGTTGCTGACAGTCATGCTATGTGGGCTGAAGGGTGTAGAAGACTGTCTCAAAAAGGGATATCAAATTCTGGGGTTTTTCCGAAAAAGAGGGATTCTGATTCTTCCAATTATATAGATCGCTAGTAGAAAAAAAAGGGGAATACATCATAAACGTGGGGGGCTACACCGGGTGGCGGATTCGCCATTGGAAGAGACTGTCAGAGTGGCAGATGGGGGCAGAGGCTCCAGATGTTTCAGGAGGGTCAAAATGGGTAGTCTGAGAGGGGGGCTGGTATTGAGAACCGCTGTGAGTATGGGGAGGCCTGAGAAGAGGGTTCTGTGGCGCAGGTAGGGGCGGATACAGGTTAGAAGATGGCTGCTGCGTTGAAGACCTCTAAGGTGGAGGGATTTCTTCTTCATTGTGAGAGAGAACCTGCTTTAAATCAGATTTAGGTTTACCAATAAGAATGGGGGGTCCTGTTAGAGGGAGGGAGCATTTTCTTTAGCCAAGAAGGGTCATCCTCCACAAGATAGCGCCATGTGAGAATATAAGGAATCTGATTTGGGTGACCTGGAGAGGAAAAAAAAAAAAATCCTTTTTTCTACAGGGCAAATTAAAGATAAGTTAAAGGTGCCCTCTGGTGGCCATCCCATGTTAAGTACCAGCCAATCAATTGAACCATAAGTTTTAGTTTTCCAGGAAAGACTTGGTCACCCCATTCTGATGCTCTTTTATGAAGATCTTTAAAATGTTTTGTAACCAGTTCTAAAGGAGATTTTTCAACAGAATGATATTGACCCATATCTTCAAAGATGAGGACAGGACAAGTGAACACAACACCAGACGCAAATATGCTAGCAATAACAGCTCTCCTGACACTGAACCAGAAAACAGACCTTGGTTCGAAATATCTGAGCGGAGCCAGAGAGGGTCAAGGGTGGCCCCTCGATCCCTCATCCAGGGGAATTAATGCTGTGTCCAGCTTTCCTCTTGGACCCAGAAAAGTGCACAAAGCTGAAAATGAGAAAAAATGAAAAACAAAATGGAAAGTGGAAAAAGAACCTCCAGAGGTTTCTTACCCAGCAAAGGAAGGGGCTGGCCATCCTAGATGAAAGGTCCCCATCATTGGCTGGCTACCGACTCCAAAACCAGAAACATGCAGACAGACAGATCCAGTTCTCGGGCCAAGATTAGGGGTCTTTCCTCAGTCTGGTCACCTCGGAGTCAGCGGGGGGGGGGGGGGGGGGGGGTGGCCGGGGAAGTTCTTGAAATGTGGATCCCAGACGAGCCCCCAAGATGTTATGGGGTCCAGTGTTGCACAAGTAAGACCACCGACTCACAGAATGCAAAGCAAAGTTTTATTGGGTAAAAGACTGATGCATCAGGGCTACACCCTAGAGGTTGGGATCTCTGAGCGCAGCCCCGAGCTGCTGGGGGGGGGGGGTGTGGGTGGTGGTCATCTTTTATTGTAAAGAATCACAAGATATTTGTTAAGAAAACAGGATAGGAGTTAAACCATAATGTTACACAAAGTTATTGTTAAATAGGGCGGTCATTACTAAAAATCACAAGATTAAAAAGTCACAAAGTATTCTGAACCGACACAAAGGACATTCCCATACTATTCATTAAGTAAACAGAACAAAGGCAAGACCATGAAGATTACTTTAAACAGAGGGGCGATGGTGAGAGGAACAAATTTGCTCCAGTTTACAGCTAGGCTTAAGTTTCAGTTTCCCGGAGAGGCAGGAATGACTTCTGGTAAAAACCGGGAACAAATGGCTGTTAATCAACGGTGATCCTGACATGTGGCTGGGGGAAGATAGCCACCCAGGGGCCTGAGTCAGTTCCTGCAATACCTCTGGACTATGACCAAAAGAAAGGACTTGCCTGAGATAGCGGGCTCCAGGGCTGAGTCAGTTCCTGCAAAGTCTCTAAAACATGTCTAAACATGTCCAAGGATGGTAAAATCTGGGCCACGGCCAATCAAAGGTGTACAAATGTAACTGCTGCTTGCTTAGCCAATCACATTAGAAGACGACCTAATCCTCCTAAGATTCCCCTAGCTGTGCTTAAAAGGGTCCTGGGTGCTCCTCTCAGGGTCACCATTTTGTATGAATGGTTGACCCCCGCATGCTGGCTGATTCTGCAGAATAAACACTCCTTGGTTTTACATACTATTTGTGTCCGGGGTCTTTCTTCAGCGATTCTCAGACCCTTACAATGGTACATTAGGGACAGTCCTTAAGGTGCAGATAACAGATTCCTGAAACTTCTTCTTTTATGCGTGGAGAAGCTCCACTTGGGTAGTGACCTATGACCTCCATTCTGTGTGCCCTAGAGGCAAGGGCTGCACAGGAGACTGTTTAACCCGGTCTATAGTGTCCCTTTACATTACACATTCCTTACACAAGCCAGGTGTGGTGCCTCTCTCATGCCTTTAATCCCAACATTCAGGAGGTTAAGGGAGGAGAATTGGTGTGAGGCCACCCAGGGCTACAGAGTAATTCCCAGGACATCTGGGTCTACAGGGTGAGACCTTGACCCCTGTAGCAGACAGCTTCAGGTTCACTGAGATGAACTTCCAGACCAGGCACAGTTATGGAGGAAGGGATATTTATTGAAGCTTACAGATCCAGGGGAAGTTCCATAATGGCAGAGGAAGCTGGCCCCCTCTTAAAGGACCAGGCAGAGAGAAAAAAAGCCAAAAGCCAAATTCCCCAAACCACACCATAAAACAAGCACCCATCAGAAACTCCAGGCACTTTGTATATCTTTAGATTGGAATGTCAAGTCCACCAGCACACTTTAGGGCTGGACTACCCAGTGACTGACGACACCCCCTCCAGCCAGGTGGCTGGAAATCCATGGAGTTTTTATAAACTCCTGAATCTATTGGGGGGCATTTATTCAAACTACTTGTGGTGGTTTGAATAGAATAGATGGCCCCCAATATATTCAGTTGTTTATTTGTTTGTAGTTTGCATCTCTAGCCATCTGGATCTTAAGGTGTGGTGGTGGGTTTCAGATTTCAGTCTAAAGATATGCAAAGTGTGTCTAGCTGGAGTTCCTAAAGTGTGCGTGGCTTTTGACCTTTAGGCTTGTACTTCTCTCTCTCTCTCTGCTTGGGCCTGTAAAAGCAGGCCAGTTTCTTCTGCTTTTATGGAACTTCCCCTGGATCTGTAAGCTTCAATAAATCCCTTCCTCCATAACTGTGCCTGGTCTGGAAGTTCATCTCAGCGAACCTGAAGCTGTCTGCTACACTACTGCACCCCCAAAATAAAAAAGGGCTAGGAAGATGACTCAGCCCATTTAAGGTGCTGCTTGCAAAGCCTTCCAGCCCCCTTGGTGAATCAGTTCCCCAGCACCCATGGAAAGCTAGATGTAGAGAAGTGCATACATCTGTGATCCCCACACACCTGGAGACCTCAAAGTTGTCCTCTTACCTCCACATTAACTCTGGCATGTGAGCCCATTGTAGCAGACAGCTACACAAGTGCCATCTTGTGCATCTGGCTTACGTGGGTCCTGGGGAATCGAACATGAATCCTTAGGCTTTGCAGGCAAGCACCTCAACCACTAAGCCATCTGTGGTAGTTTGAATGGATGCTCCCCAACATATTCAGGAGTTTTATTCAAGCTTGTAAGTTGGTGTCATTGTACGGGGATCGTAGGGTCCAGCCCTAAGGTGTGGGGGTGGATCTGGAATTCAACCTAAAGGTATGCAGACAGCTTGAGCTCTGCCTGGGTGCCTGGAGTGTCCTTGCTTGCTGGGGCTGCTGGTGGTATTTCTCTCTGCATGGACCTGTGAAGGCAGGCCAGCTTCTTCCACCATTATGGAACTTCCCCTGGATCTGTAAGCTTCAAATAAATTCCTTCCTCCCATAACTTGTGCCTGGTTTGGAAGTTCATTCCAGCAGCCTGAAGCTGACTGCAACACCAGCCCTTTATTTTCTTTTTGAAAGGCTTCAGTAGTGTTTTGAAAAGGCAGAAAAATGTGTCCTTGGTTTGATTCTTTTTCTTTCATCGGTCTAGACATAACACTATTTAATCTGGAAAGGCTCATTCAATTCAGGAAACATTTGTTGTGTTTCTTTTATTTTTTTTTTCTTTTTAATTTTTTTTATTAACAACTTCTATGATTACAAAAAATATCCCATGGTAATGTTCTCCCTCCCCCATGTTTCTTTTACAGTCAATCACACACACACACACACACACACACACACACACACACACACACTTTCTTTTCTTTCTTTTTCTCACATATCCTTTTTCTCCTTTTAGAGCCTTTATTAATCAGACATTGAACTATTTGGCTTGATTTTCTAATTTCCTTAATTCCTGTCCCTGTCCCTTCTAGATCTTAATTTTGGCACTTTTCCCCTGATTTGTTTGCAGTTTCTGACCATGATTTATTTCCCTTGGATCGGTCCCTGTGGAATTTCCCCAGGGCCCGGACTGAAGAGGAGCTCTTCAGGGAGGGGTTCACTGCTTCTGTGGGCTTGGTGGTCCTGTCTACCCCAAATCACACCTCCTGCTTTCATGAAGAAGGGATTCTAAATGCTCCCAAAAGAGCCTAAAACAAGGAAACCAGACAGAAAGAAACAACAGCTTGGGGTTATAAATTATCTTTAAATATTTAAAAGAAAAAAAAATAAAAGAGTTCTAGTAGGCACTTAGTTTGCAGACAATTTCTTTTTTTTAATTTTTTTGTTCATTTTTATTATTTATTTGAGAGTGACAGAGAGAGAGAGAGAGAGAGAGAGAATGGGCACGCCAGGGCCTCCAGCCACTGCAAACGAACTCCAGATGCGTGTGCGCCCCCTTGTGCATCTGGCTAACGTGGGTCCTAGGGAATCGAGCCTCGAACTGGGGTCCTTAGGCTTCACAGGCAAGCGCTTAACCGCTAAGCCATCTCTCCAGCCCTGTAGACAATTTCTTACGCAGTCCCCGGGACAGTCTGAGGACACACTCCCATGGAGTTCCAGCTTGTGTAGGAGCCTTCTGTCAGATTTCTAATTTTTGTTTTGTTTTGTTTTGTTTTGTTTTTTGAGGTAGGGTCTTGCTCTAGCCCAGGCTGACCTGGAATTCACTATATATAGTCTCAGGGTGGCTTCGAACTCCTGGCGATCCTCCTACCTCTGCCTCCCGAGTGCTGGGATTAAAAGCGTGCGCCACCACGCCCGGCTTCAGATTTCTAGCTTTGTAAGCTCGTCACGATGTCTCCTCTGCCATAGTGGCACCTTATGTGTGGAGGCCAAGCTCAGCTTTTGCAGTTGTCTCTCTGGGTACTAGCTTTTGCTTTTGCTGGTGTCTAGACACTCTTTCCTTTCTTGTCAGCTTATGAGTATATGTTGGCGTGTATACATGCATGGGGTGTGAGTACATATGTGTTGGTGTGTATACGTGCGTGGGGTGTGAGTCAGGTGCACATGGTTGTGGATGCTCATTCATATGTGTGATGGGCAGAAGTCCACGTTGGGATCTTCCTCAGTTTCTCTGCCCCCTGTGTTCTGAGGCAGGGTCTCTCACTGAACCTAGAGCTCACCCACCAGCAAGCAGCCCTGGGGATCCTGCAGTCTCTGGCCCCTGGCATTGCGATTACAAACACATGCTGCCATGCTCTGCTTTCCTGTGGCTGCTGGGGACTTTTATATCTGAACATACTATAAATTGCTCATATTCCCATTAGATTATCCTATTATTTATTTGAGAGAGAGAAAGAGGCAGAGAGAGGGATAGAGAGAATGGGCACGCCAGGGCCTCCAGCCACTGCAAATGAACTCCAGATGCATGCCCCCCCTTGTGCATCTGGCTTACGTGGGACCTGGAGAATTGAACTGAGGTCCTTTGACCTTGCAGGCAAGTGCCTTAACTGCTAAGCCATCTCTGCAGCCCTAGATCATCCTGTTTTGTCCCCTCCCTCTTGCCCCCATTACACAGTGGTCTCTCCTGTATTGGGGTTCTGAATGTGCAGTTCAATTTGTGCTGGGAGGACCGTGCCCGACAGTATGCCTTCCCACCTTGTGGCTCGTACATTCTTTTGGCTCCCTTTTCTGCATTGCTCTCTGAGCCTTGGAGGGCATGTTAGAAATCTCCTTCAGTGTTGAGCTCTCAGCATGCTCTTAGTTCTGCTTTGATGAGTTTGGAGTCTCCTTAGTATCTATTGTTATCTCCTCAGAGAAGTTTCTCTGGCTAGCTATGAGAGCAACACTCATGGTTATTTTATTTTATATTTTATTTTATTTGAGTTAGGGTCTTGCTGTAGCCCAGGCTGACTTGGAATTCACTGTGTAGTCTCAGGCTGGCCTTGAACTCACAGCAATCCTCTTACCTCTGCCTCTTGAGTGCTGGGACCAAAGGCATGTGTCATCGTACCTGGCTTCAAGATAATTTTGTTTTCAAGGTAGGGTCTCGCTGTAGCCCAGGCTGACCTGGAATTCACTATGTAGTCTCAGTGTGGCCTCAAACTCATGACAATCCTCCTATCTTTGCCTCCCAAGTGCTGGGATTAAAGTTGTATTTGCATCACACCCAGCAAAAGATGAATTTTAAAGATGTTTATTGGCCATTTGTATTTCTTCCTTTGAGAACTTTCTGTTCAGTTCCCCATTCCAGTTTAACAAATATTTTTATTTATTTATTTGTTTATATTAGACAGACAGAGAAAGAGGCAGGTAGATAGATAGAGAAAGAGAATGGGCTTGCCAGGGCCTTCTGCCACTGCAAACTTATTTCAGATGCATGCACCACTTTGTGCATCTGGCTTTATGTGGGAACTGGGGAATCGAACCCAGGTCATCACTCTTTTATAAGCAAGCACCTTTAACCACTGTGCCATCTCTCTAGTCCCCCTGCCCAATTTTAAAAAAATATTTTATTTTTATTTATTTATTTGAGAGAGGGAAAGAGGCAGAGTGAGTGAGAGAGAGAGAGAGAGAGAGAGGGAGAGAGAGAGAGAGAGAATGGGCACACCAGGGCTTCCAGCCACTGCAAACAAACTCCAGATGCATGTGTCACCTTGTGCATCTGGCTTATGTGGGTCCTGGGGAATTGAATCAAGGTCCTTTAGCTTTGCAGGCTAGCACCTTAACTGCTAAGCCATATCTCCAGCCCGCCCTGCCCTACTTTTTAAATTTTATTTATTTATTTATTAGAGACAGAGAGAGGGGGGAGAGAGAGAGTGAGAATAGGCGTGCCGGGGCCTCTAGCCACTGAAAATGAACTCCAGATGCGTGAGCCACCATGTGCATCATGAACATCTGGTGGGACCTGGAGAATTGAACTGGGGTCCTTAAACTTCGCAGGTATGCACCTTAACTGCTAAGCCATCTCTCCAGCCTCCCTCCCGCCCCATTTTTTTGAGTGAATTGATTTTTTTTTATTGCTTAAGTTTTTAAACATTTTATTTATTTGAGAGAAAAAGAGGCAGAAAGAGAGAATGAGAATGGGTGCACGAGGGCCTCTAGCCACTACAAATGAATTACAGATTCATGTGCTACCTTGTGCATCTGGCTTATGTGGGTACTGAGGTATCAAACCTGGGTCTTTAGGCTTTGCAGGCAAGTGCCTTAACTATTAAGTCATCACTTCAGCCCATTAATGTTTTGAATTCTACTTATTTTCTAGATATTAAGCCTCTGTTAGATGAATAGCTGGTGAAGATTTTCTCCCATGTTGTACAGGTTGTCTATTGACTCAGTTGATGGTTTGCTTAGCTGTATAATAGCTTTTTAGTTTCATGAGATCTCATTGGTCGAGTGTTTGTCTAATTCCTTGGGCTAATGGGATCTTATAAATATATATATTTTAAAAATATTTTATTATTTATTTATTTGACAGAGAAAGAGGGAGAGAGAGAATGGTGTGCCAGGACCTCCAGCCACTGCAAATAAACTCCAGACGCGTGTGCCCCCTTATGCTGGCTAACATGGGTCCTGGGAAATCGAACCTGGGTTCTTTGGCTTTGTAGGGAAGTGCCTTAACTGCTAAGCCATCCCTCCAGCCCATAAATATATTTCTAACACCCTATTAGTGTAATCCCAGCAAGCTACTAAACCACCTAAATTGGAATGTTTTACTAGTAGTCATAGTGTATTTGTTATATCTGATCATGAGCATCAAAACTTGCAAAACAAGTGTCTGAAAAGCCTTGAAGAACAACCTATAGAGGAATATTTTCTGTCTCTTGTGAAATGTTGCGTCACCAAAGCCTTAAACGGTGTGTACACAGAACTACATGTGGAAATGCACAGGCATATAAAACTGCGTCAAAACCATGTTTCATTAAGAATCAGTCTCTGAGCCAGACGTGATGGCGCACGCCTTCGGGAGGCAGAGGTAGGAGGATCGCCGTGAGTTCGAGGCCATCCTGAGACTCTATAGTGAATTCCAGGTCAGCCTGGGCTAGAGTGAGACCCTACCTCGAAAAACCAAAAAAAAAAAAAAAAAAAAAAAAAGAATCAGTCTCTGGATTGAGAGGGGGAGGGGATACGATGGAGAATGACGTTTCAAAGGGGAAAGTTGGGGGAGGGAGGGCATTAGCATTACCATGGGATATTTTTTATAATCATGGAAGTTGTTGATAAAAAAACACACACACACACACACACATACACACCAAAAATAAATAAATAAAAATTAAAAAAAAAATCAGTCTCTGAGCACTCAGGAGGCTGAGGAAGGAGTACTGCTGTGAGTTCTAGGCCAGACTAGACTACAGAATGAGTTCCAGCTCAGCACGGGCTACAGTATGTCCCTGCCTCAAAACATAAAAGCAAAACAAAACCAAGAGCTGGGTGTGAGGGTGTCGACCTTTAATCCCAGCATTTGGGAGGCTGGAGAAGGAGGACTGCTGTAAGTTCAAGGCCAGCCTGGGGCTACTAGAGCAAATTCCAGGTCAGCCTCTGCTACAGTGAAGACTAATAAATAAATAAATGATTAAAATAAAAATAATAGGATTAGTCGATGAAGATGAACTTGTAGGCATACCGTACCATGTTATTCTTTTTTTTTTTTTACTTTTCATGACTGTGCACGAGTGAGATACAAATACATGCATACATTTTCAATAAATGTGAAAGAGAAATTGTCAGTGAGGACAGAGGAGATGGCTCGGTGGATGACATGCCTAGGTGGAAAGTGTGCTTGTCAGAGTTCAGATCCCTAGAGCCCACATGAGAGTCGGATGCTGGGGCTTTGAGCATCTGTGATCCCAGGGCAGCCTAGAAGAGGATGGAGAATCACCAGGAGGAATGGGGCTGGGTAGCTTTAAGCCAGTGTGGTAACCTAACTGGAGGGCTGGGAGAAGGACAGGTCTAGGAATGAGGTTCAATTGTAGGGTAGGTTGTTTTGAAAGAAACAGATAGATGAGGCCTTTTAGCTTTGGAGGGAACCCGGGTCCTGGAATCTGGCGTTGGGAGCTGACCGCTCTGTGAAGGACTCAGGAAGCCATGATAGGCCTCAGAATCATCAATAGGCCTAAGTTTCTGCTTCCCAGAAAGGTCAGTTTCCTGATAAGGGAATAGACTGTTTCCACCATGCATTCCTGTGGTCATAGATAAGTTTGCTTAAAATAAGTTTGCTTAAAGTTCCTCAAATACACATAGCCAATCAGAATAAAGGTTACCTAATCTGCTTGGAATCCCCCTAGCCCCTGCCTACCAGCTTTGCCCACGAGTATCCTAAGCCTATCAGAAAAATACAAGTGCAGTTACTGCTTAAATCAGCCAATCATGTAACCATTCCCCTACTTCTTTGTTCAAATCCCTATAAAAACTCCCCCTGCTACTTGGGGCTCTTGTATGGATCCACTGCGCTGGTGAAGTCAAGAGTCGGAGCTTAAGCCCGAAATAAAGCTCCTTGCCTTTGCATACGTGTTTGGTTCTCCTTGGTGGTCACTGGGGGGCCTGAGAACTGGGCATAGCACTCTGCCTGTGGGTTCTTTGTTCTTAGCCAGTTGGTTATAAAAGTTGAAGTCTTTTATATAAAATTGACAAGACTTCGCCGGGCGTGGTGGCTCACACCTTTAATCCCAGCACTGGGGAGGCAGAAATAGAACGATCGCTGTGAGTTCAAGGCCACCCCGAGACTAGAGTGAAATCCAGGTCAGCCTGAGCTGACCCTACCTCGACAAAAAAAAAAAAAAAAAAAAAAAAAAAAAAAAAAAATCAACAAGACTTCAAAGGGCAGGGGGAACTATTGAAGGAATACCATATATTTAATGTTCCTAACATACTAGTATAGATGGAATTGAAAGATTACCAATAGATACAACTAACCTGCTTCTTTGGCTTCTGTACAATTGCTTGCTTTACCTAGGCATAAGGACAACCATTTTATGAAGGAAAAACATGTTATACGTGACTTTCTGCAGTACGTGACTTTCTGCAGTACGTGACTTTCTGCAACTAGCCACCTGGGCCCAGATAAGGAACTAGTTAATTGAAATGCTGACCTTAGCCCTAGAGATCTGTGCTTGTTTGCCCACCTGTGCTTGTTTGCCCAACCCCTGTTTGCTCAACCGTAACCCCCTTACCCAATTTCTGGAAAACCTCCGCTCAGAGACAATTGAACAATGCCTAACCGCAGGGGCCCTAGCTCCCTGCCTGAGGTCACGATCCCTGAGCTATGGCGACACCCTGACGACATCTGAAGAATCCCTGAACTGAAACATGTTTGAGATATTTCCGCATGTTTTACGATCTTTCCCTTTAAAACCCCTACCTCCCGGCGGCTCGAGGCTCTTCACCCCTCCTGCGTGAGGACTTCGTGTCGAGCCCCGGTGCACCGGCTTCACAATAAACCTCTTGCGTCTTGCATTGAGAGCTCTCCGTGTGAGTGTCTTTGGGTCTAGTAGACAATCCCGCTTGGGGACCCTCCGGGGGCTCCCCACATTTGGAGGTCCCACCGAGATTTTCCGGGATCTCTACAAGACCCCAGACCTCATTCCGGATCCCTCAGAGGTAAGAGGCGCCTCCTGTTACGTCTGTCTGTCTGTATGTTCATTGTGTTTGTCTAACCTCGTCCAGTTTTGAGAATTCTCAATTCTGGGTGTCTTGCTCTGGGGTGTGGCAGGTCGGGGCTGACGGGCCTGAGGACCACCACCCAAGCAATCTGGAGGACGCTCTTGATTGCCCGGAGGAGACAGACCTGTTTTCTGTCTCCTATCTGAAGAACTCTGACCGAGTTCTTATCTGTCGCAAGGCACCATCCGGGCCTAGCCCCCCGCCCTCTGAATCGCTTTTGTTTTTGTTTAAGCGGCGGGCAGGCCAACTCAGTTTTTTCTTTGTTTTCTGTGTTTTTCTGTTCATTTTGTTCTACTTTCTCTATCCTCCTCCCAAAATGGGACAGACTGTTTCTACCCCTCTGGACTTGACTCTAACACATTGGACTGACGTTAAGACGAGAGCTCATAACTTATCAGTAGAAGTTAAGAAGGGAAAATGGCAAACTTTATGCCAAGGAGAATGGAATTTGCTGAATGTGGGATGGCCTCAGGAGGGAACTTTTGACCTAGAGGTTATCCAAGCTGTCAAGAAAGTTATTTTACAGGAGCCCGGAGGCCACCCTGACCAGCTACCCTACATTTTTACCTGGCAGGATTTGGTGCAGGACCCTCCCTCTTGGCTAAAACCCTGGATTTCCCCCAAATCCGTTAACAAGGACTCCTTGCAGTCCGCCACAGTTCTTGTTGCAGGTTCAGGACAAAGGAAGAAGATCTATCCGGATACACAGACAGACTTACTCCTGTTAGACACCCCACCGCCATACCCGCCATCTCACGCTCCCACAGCTCCGCCTAACCCCTCAGCCGAAGGAGCACGTGGGGGGCCGGCAGCGGGGACCAGAAGCAGACGGGCCCGGACTCCAGATGCCGCTATCACCCTGCCCCTTAGGGCTATAGGTCCTCCTCCTCCCCTAGGACCAGGAGATGACCCAGATCAAAGGCCCCTGCCACCACTTCAGTACTGGCCTTTCTCTTCTGCGGACTTATATAATTGGAAGGCTAATCACCCCCCTTTCTCAGAGGATCCCTCTAAACTAACTGCTCTCATGGAATCTCTAGTTTTCTCTCACCAGCCCACTTGGGATGATTGTCAGCAGTTACTCCAAACCCTCTTCACAACAGAGGAGAGGGAACGCATCCTGTTGGAAGCCAGGAAAAACGTTCCTGGGGATGATGGACGTCCCACACAGCTCCAGAACGTGATAGACGACGGTTTTCCCTTAACCCGCCCCAACTGGGACTTCAACAACCCTGAAGGTAGGGAGCATCTCCGCGTCTACCGCCAGGCTCTAGTGGCTGGTCTCCGGGGAGCCGCGAGGCGTCCCACGAATTTGGCCAAGGTAAGAGAGATTATTCAGGGACCTGATGAACTACCCTCTGTTTTCCTGGAGCGCCTCATGGAGGCCTACCGTAGATATACACCATTTGATCCAACTGCAGAGGAACAAAGGGTATCAGTTCTGATGAGTTTTGTCGACCAGTCAGCACCAGATATCAGGAAGAAGTTACAGAGATTAGATGGCTTAAGTAGGTATACGCTGTCGGACTTAGTTAAGGAAGCTGAGAAAGTTTACAATAAGAGAGAAACTGAGGAAGAAAGGGAACAGAGAAGAGTAAAAGAGCAGGAGGAAAGGGACAATAGACGAGATAAGAGACATGAGAGAAATATGACTAAAATTCTGGCCGCCGTAATTCAGGATAGAAAGAACCTAGACAGAGAAAAGCATAGAAATCCTAGACAGAGACAAAACCAGGGCAACAAACGGCAGTTGGAAAAGGACCAATGTGCCTATTGCAAAGAAAAAGGACATTGGATAAAAGACTGCCCCAAAAAGAAACCAAGAGAAATCTTGACATTGGAGGAAGACGATGAATAGGGGGGACGGGGCTCGGAACCCCTCCCCGAGCCCAGGGTAACCCTTAAAGTGGAGGGGGAACCCATTAGATTCCTCGTGGATACGGGCGCTCAACATTCTGTTCTGTTAAAACCAGGAGGACCATTATCAGGCAAAAAATCGTGGGTTCTCGGAGCCACCGGGAACCAACAATTTTCATGGACTACCCGAAGAACAGTGGACCTAGGCGTGGGCCGGGTATCCCACTCGTTCCTTGTGATTCCTGGTTGCCCAGCCCCCTTACTAGGACGGGACTTATTGACAAAAATAGGGGCCCAAATCACTTTTACTAAAGAAGGCCCCCATGTAACTGATAAGACAGGAAAACTTATTCAAGTCTTAACTATGAAGTTGGAGGATGAACACAGGCTATTTGAGGCACCTCAGACTAACTTAGAAGTTGATAAATGGCTCACTGAGATCCCTGGAGCCTGGGCTGAAACGGCTGGCATGGGGCTGGCCTCCCACCAACCACCCATAATTATTAATCTGAAGGCTTCTGCGGTGCCCATATCAGTGAGACAGTATCCTATGAGCCAGGAGGCCAAGGAAGGGATAAGACCCCACATATTGAGACTTTTGAAACTAGGAGTGCTGAGAAGATGCCAGTCACCTTGGAACACCCCCCTACTGCCAGTGCGTAAGCCCAACTCTAATGATTTCCGCCCAGTGCAGGACCTAAGAGAAGTTAACAGAAGGGTGGAGGACCTACACCCAACAGTCCCCAACCCTTACAACCTATTGAGCTCACTCCCACCTGAAAGGGATTGGTACACCGTCCTGGATTTAAAAGATGCTTTCTTCTGCCTACCTCTACATGAAAAAAGCCAGCTCGTCTTTGCCTTCGAATGGAAAGATCCGGACATGGGACTCTCCGGACAATTGACTTGGACGAGATTGCCGCAGGGCTTCAAGAATTCACCCACCATCTTCGACGAAGCCCTCCACCGAGACCTAGCGCCCTTCCGAGCCTCCAACCCTCAGGTAACACTCCTCCAGTATGTTGATGATCTTCTCCTTGCAGCTAACAGTCAGGCTGAATGCGAAAAGGGAACAACTGCGCTGTTGGAGGAGCTGGCCCGTTTGGGGTACCGAGCCTCAGCCAAGAAAGCTCAGATCTGCAAAAGGCAAGTCACATATCTGGGATACTCTTTGAAAGGAGGACGGAGGTGGCTGACGGAGGCCCGTAAACAGGCCGTGGAACAGATTCCAGTCCCAACAAATGCCAGACAAGTACGGGAATTTCTAGGGTCCGCTGGGTTTTCCAGACTCTGGATACCCGGATTTGCCTCCCTGGCTGCTCCGCTTTATCCTCTGACTAAGACAAATACAGCTTTTAAATGGGAAAAAGAACACCAGCAGGCTTTTGACAGCATTAAGCTTGCCCTGCTAACAGCACCTGCGCTCTCACTCCCGGATATCACCAAGCCCTTTTACCTGTACGTGCATGAACAGAAGGGCATTGCTAAGGGAGTGCTTACCCAAAGAACGGGACCTTGGAGGAAGCCAGTAGCCTACTTATCTAAGAAATTAGACCCCGTAGCCGCGGGATGGCCCCCTTGCCTAAAGATCATTGCAGCTGTAGCGCTACTTCTAAAGGATGCAGACAAATTGACTTTGGGACAGACTGTTACTATTATTGCTTCACATGCTCTGGAGAGCGTTATCCGCCAACCCCCAGACCGCTGGCTCTCCAATGCCAGGGTCACTCACTACCAGAGTCTCCTCCTTAATTCAGACCGGGTCAGATTTGCTCCCCCCACCCAGTTGAACCCCGCTACCCTCTGGCCGGACACGGATCCCACCGTACTACATAACTGTGGGGAAGTCCTGGCCGAGGCCACCGGAGTCAGACCCGACCTCATGGACCAGCCCCTACCAGATGCTCAGGTGACCTGGTTTACGGACGGCAGCAGCTACCTCCTTGAAGGATGGGTAGA
Organism: Dipus sagitta; assembly: GCA_036346955.1. Lineage (NCBI taxonomy): Eukaryota > Metazoa > Chordata > Mammalia > Rodentia > Dipodidae > Dipus > Dipus sagitta. The sequence goes on along the minus strand of CM070789.1, from coordinate 24,124,444 downwards.
GGCCTATCCCACTAAGAAAGAGACTGCAACTATGGTGACCAAGAAACTCCTAGAAGAAATTGTTCCCAGGTATGGAATGCCACAGGTAATAGGCTCTGACAACGGTCCAGCCTTTGTTGCCCAGGTAAGTCAGGAGGTGGCCAGAATACTGGGGATTAATTGGAAATTACATTGTGCATACAGACCCCAAAGCTCAGGACAGGTAGAAAGAATGAATAGAACATTAAAAGAGACCATTACTAAATTGTCCATGGAGACTGGCTGTACAGACTGGACGATGCTCCTTCCCTGGGCCCTTTTCAGGGTCCGCAATACCCCCTATAGATTTAACCTCACCCCCTTTGAGATACTTTTCGGAGTCCCAACTCCACTCAGCACATTGCTGACCCAGAGAGGACCAGATACAATCTCTAACTCTGATTTGAACTGCAGGCTGCAAGCGCTACACCTCCTTCAGAGTGACTTGTGGCCTAAATTGAAAGAAGCCTATCTGCCTGCTAAGGACCCAGTACCACACCCGTATCAGCCTGGAGACTCGGTCTACGTGAGACGGCATCGACCCACGAACCTCGAACCTCGCTGGAAGGGACCCTTCACTGTACTCCTGACAACACCAACGGCCGTGAAAGTGGACGGAATCGCCGCCTGGATCCACGCCTCTCACGTTAAACCGGCTCCCTCACCTGACTCTCACTGGCAGCTGACAAAGACTGACAACCCCCTAAAGTTGCGTCTCCGCCGTGTTCCCACTACTGTCCCAAGTCATAATGATTCATCTTAAGGTTTGGTTACAGTTACTACTAATGTTCTTGTTGCTACCATTCCCACTAGCCGCTGCTCCCTACCAACTCTATAACTATACATGGCAGATAATTAATCAAGCGGGTGATGTTGCTAATACCACCTCTCAGTTATCTATAACCATTCCATGGCCCACCCTTGAAGTAGACCTTTGTAGGCTAGCATTAGGAGCCAATTCGGCTTGGGGGACCCCCGATCATTTCCTCCCCCAGGCAACTCCTGTTAACACCCTGAAGGACAACCTTGAGGGAATATTTGCCCCAGGATGGGAAGAAAAACCAATGGGCATCCCAGGCTGTGCTAGTCCGGCTCGACGCAGCCATTTAAGAAAGACACCTATATATGTCTGCCCGGGAACTCATAGAGACCGTTCTCTGGGCTCAAAATGTGGACATGCTACAGATTATTTCTGTGCTTCTTGGGGATGTGAAACTACGGGTGACACTTATTGGAACCCCTCTTCCACATGGGACTATATTAAAGTAAGCAGGAAAAATCCTCTACCCCCCTCAGATGACCTCTCACTAAAACAGCTCTCCGAATGTAAAAACTGGTGCAACCCCTTGTCTATTTCTTTCACTGACTACGCTAAGACTCAAAATTGGGAATTCCGGGGATTCGAATGGGGCCTTCGCTTGTATGCCTCTGGAAAGGACCCAGGACTAACTTTCAGAATTAAGCTTAGTAAGGCATTTCCGGACTTTCAGAAAATTAGTGTGGGACCTAACCCCTTACTTCATAATCAACCTCTTCCTCTTCCCCCATCACCCAAGCATGCCTTCCCCACTTTGATCCCCACGGCTCCAACTCTTTTTCAACCCACTCTGCCCCCTAACCCCCCTTCTTCAGCGGATCTAATTTTGACTGTGGTAAATTCCTCTGTCCAGTTCTTTAATATGATTAACCACACTTTAGAGGATTGCTGGATATGCTATTCCTCCAGCCCTCCTTTCTATGAGGGACTGGCCACTACGGGAAATTTAAATTTTGCCAACAGTACTGCCAATTTGCGTTGGAGACCCCCTCCAGGCTCTCAAGGGTTGACTATGAGCTTTGTTTCTGGTGCCGGACTATGCCTACTAGGACCTAACATGCTCCCCCCCCGCTCCCTCTCTGAGATCTGTAATCAAACTATCACTGTTAACTCCCGCCTCTCCTCCCAATATATCTCTGCACCACTAGATACCTATCTCGCTTGCTCTACAGGACTCACGACTTATGTAGAAAAAGAGACCTTCCTAGCAGAAAAAGACTACTGTATACTAATAAGCCTATTGCCCAGACTTACTATCAGAGACGCAGATGATTTCCAGAAGATATGGAATACTGATTCTACTTCACCTAGATTCAAGAGAGAGCCTATCACTACCTTAACCTTAGCGTTAGTAGTAGGTCTGGGGGCAGCGGGGGCAGGAACAGGAATAGCTTCTTTAGTCACCTCTAACCAGCATTATGCTACCCTCAGTGCCGCAATAGATAAGGACTTGCAAGAATTACAATCAGGCATGCAAAATCTAAAAGACTCAGTCTCCTCTTTGTCAGAGGTTGTTTTACAAAATAGAAGGGGACTAGACTTATTGTTTCTACAGCAGGGGGGGTTATGTGCAGCCTTAAAGGAAGAATGCTGCTTTTATGCAGATAAGACGGGCTTAGTTGAGAATAGTCTGAAGCGGGTGCGAGAAAGCTTAGAACAGCGTAAGAGAGAGAGAAAGCAACAACAGTCATGGTATGAGTCTTGGTTTTCCAGTTCTCCTTGGGTGACTACCCTGATCTCTACCCTACTCGGACCTCTCTTAATATTACTTTTGCTTCTCACTTTCGGCCCTTGTATTTTAAACAGACTACTCACTTTTATTAGAGAAAGAATTAGTGCTGTGCAGATAATGGTGCTTAGACAACAATACCAGCAGTTGGCCCAGGCAGATAATGAATCTACAATTCCATGATTGGAATTATGGCAAAGAAAAGGGGGAAATGAAAGATTACCAATAGATACAACTAACCTGCTTCTTTGGCTTCTGTACAATTGCTTGCTTTACCTAGGCATAAGACAACCATTTTATGAAGGAAAAACATGTTATACGTGACTTTCTGCAGTACGTGACTTTCTGCAGTACGTGACTTTCTGCAGTACGTGACTTTCTGCAACTAGCCACCTGGGCCCAGATAAGGAACTAGTTAATTGAAATGCTGACCTTAGCCCTAGAGATCTGTGCTTGTTTGCCCACCTGTGCTTGTTTGCCCAACCCCTGTTTGCTCAACCGTAACCCCCTTACCCAATTTCTGGAAAACCTCCGCTCAGAGACAATTGAACAATGCCTAACCGCAGGGGCCCTAGCTCCCTGCCTGAGGTCACGATCCCTGAGCTATGGCGACACCCTGACGACATCTGAAGAATCCCTGAACTGAAACATGTTTGAGATATTTCCGCATGTTTTACGATCTTTCCCTTTAAAACCCCTACCTCCCGGCGGCTCGAGGCTCTTCACCCCTCCTGCGTGAGGACTTCGTGTCGAGCCCCGGTGCACCGGCTTCACAATAAACCTCTTGCGTCTTGCATTGAGAGCTCTCCGTGTGAGTGTCTTTGGGTCTAGTAGACAATCCCGCTTGGGGACCCTCCGGGGGCTCCCCACAGAATATAATCAACGTATCTAAAGAAACATAAATGCTCCCAGGACTTCCAGTGAATCGATAGATGTTACACTCCCCTCCTCTGACACTGCAGCCGGGAGAGTCCTCTGATGGTAGCTAACAAGAATTCGGTGACTCTGAGCCTGACCCCTTCGGACAACACAGAACTCCCTTATCTCAGGAGACAGCTGCCTTTACTTAACCTTATCTGACAGAACCCTACATACACCCATGGATGTACATTTTTCTCCTAAGCGCAGGAGAATTCAGACAAAGGATTGCAAAAGGTATCTAAATCCAGCACAATGAGTTCAGGGCCTCTGTCGGGTTTTTCTTTTCTTTCTTTTCTTTTTTTAAACGTTGGAGAGGGTTTATTTTGGCTCACAAGTTGTGGGTACAGTCCACCAAGGTGGAGAAGGCATGACAAGAGTGAGGCAGCTGGTCACATTGCATCCATGGTCAAGAAGCAGAGGGGAGGAAGGCCAGTGCGCAGCTGGCTTTCTCTTTCTTTCTTTATTTTTTAATTTTAATTTTTATTTTTTTGTTTTTTCGAGGTAGGGTCTCACTCTAGCTCAGGCTGACCTGGAATTCACTCTGTAGTCTCAGGGTGGCCTTGAACTCTCGGCGATCCTCCTACCTCTGCCTCCCGAGTGCTGGTATTAAAGGCATGTGCCACTACGCCCGGCTCTTACTTTATTTTTTTCTTTTCAATTTTTTTGATATCTTATGCACTTGTTTTAATAAATTTTTCCCATTTCATTTTTGCATTTTATGTTTATCTGGAAAAGTGGCTCTACCAGTACTTTAATGCCTTCGTTTTTTTTCAAAAAAATTTTTTTATTAACAACTTCCACGATTATAAAAAAATATCCCATGGTAATACCCTCCCTCCTCCCACTTTCCCCTTTGAAACTCCATTCTCCCCATCTCAATCAGTCTCTCTTTTATTTTGATGTCATGATCTTCTCCTTCTGTTATGATGGTCTTGTGTAGGTAGTGTCAGGCACTGTGAGGTCACGGATATCCAGGCCATTTTGTGTCTGGGGGGAGCACGTTGTAAGGGGTCCTACCCTTCCTTTGGCTCTTACATTCTTTCTTTTTGACATTAGCCAGCAGAGGTCCACGCGGTGCATAGAGGCTCTCTTCCTGTCTCCCTCTCTCTGAAGCGGATTTTGCCTGATGATTCTCATTGACTCATTAATTCCTATAACAGGTTATAGAAGGGACCCCCGAGGCCACTTGGACAGGGAGGGCGCCATGAACGAGCACGCTACTAACCCACCGCCTGCCACTGGACTCCGACCTCCTGCCTACTCCGCTCCCTTCTGCGGGCGCCTGTCCGCGGCGCTTCGCGATTGGCCGGAGCCGCCAGCTCTGTGATTGGCTGGGACGCGCCCCAAAGGCCTAACTCCACCGTCCAGACCCGAAAGCAAGCTACAGCTGGATTGGTCAGCGGAGGCTCCTCGCTGCCAGCGCTCCTCTCCGAAGCCCGCATGAGCGGAGACGTGTGATTGGTCCATCTACAGAGGCGGGCAAGGGAGCCCCGTGATTGGTTGGACGGCGAAGCTGTCATCGTAGCCGGGAGGCGTGGCCGTCGCTAATAAAGCCCGGCCGCTCGGCCGCCGCAGTGAGTTCCGCCGCAGCTCGGGTTCCGGCTGGGCAGCGTGGGCCGGAGCTCGACGGTTCCGGGGTGCCTTTTATCCGCAGCGCCCCAGCTCAGCGTCTCGCCGCGTACTCCAGAGAGGGAACGGACATTTCCCCCGACTCTCTGTGCCGGAGAAATGTGAGTTGACCGTGGCGTGAGGGGGCTCCACACCTCCTCGCCACCCCGTCACCCCCGGCGCCGGACTCTGCGGGACGGAAAATGGCGCATTGCAGCAGCTGCGGCGACGCGCGGGGAGCCACCCCCGGGGACCGGACGGGACGGGACGGGACGGGACGGGGCCGCGGGGGTCCCGCACCCCTGGCACCCTGCCCTCGTTTGCGTGGCGCTCTGTTCTTGACTCGACAGAGAGGAACCCAGGGGGGCCGGGCCCGGGGGGGAGGTGGCAGGCATGGGGATGAGTTTGGAACTCAGAGTCGCTGTCTTCACCTGCGAGGATCTGTACGTAAAACCCCGGCGCAGACTTTCACGAGCGCTCCTGCCAGTCTGCAGCTCGGCTTGCCCTGCGGTCTGGATTGGCGTGTGCCCCTCACCTAGAGTAAGATGCTCTCTCCCCATGGCAGCGAGCGAAGCTGCAGAAACTTGTCTCGGGTGCCAGGTGGGCAGCTCGTGGGGCAGTGCCATGCGCTCCTATGCGGCCGTTCCGCACCTAAGGCCACTGGTCTGGGATGTGCTTTTCCATCAAGTCCTCGCCAAGAGTTAGGGGAGACATAGGGAGAACTGAGGATTCCTCCCTCGCTCCAAAGCACACAGTTTCGTCTCCAAAAGTCTTCAGCATCATCCCCCCCCCCCCACGATTTTGTGGCTAGAGAAATTAGGTACTTCCCTTTAGGACCACACTATGTTCAATAGAGTTTTTTTTTTTTTTCTTTCCCGTGGACTGCTAGGATTCCCACCCTGGTTCTAGATGTATTTTCATAGCTTAGTGACAAAAGAAAGGGGTAAGATTTACTTGTGTTACGTAAGGTTAACTATCCCTGAGTAGGTTACTGAATGTTTCCAGTTCCCAACAAGTAGTAAGGGAAACGAGTCCTCCAAAAGCGTCCTAGTGGCTCCACTCTTCCAGTCTGAGCTCCGTGGTTATAACATTCTCTGCATTTCGGACAAGCCTGTAGATTCCAGTTGTTCCCATTCTGGGGAGGAATCCGTCTGAGCTGAATGGTTCCAGATAGCATCCGTGTTCCGTGATTGGAAGGAGACGGAGAAAGCATGGTGGCTAGCAGGGAATCACGAGGTCTCTGACCTTAATCTTGTCATTGGTGCCACCGTCCTGGGTTGCTTCCAACACCGGCTGCTACCGACTCATTGAAATTTCTGCCTTCAGTCTAGAACTAGATTGCTTTGCTAGCTCAAAAGCGGCACAAGTCTTGTGGCTCCTGTAAGTTTTAGTCTTTCCTTGGAAATGTGAAAGTGACTCTCCGCAAATAGGAGAAGCCAGTGTAACCTACCAGTATAGCCTCTCTGATGGGCTGTTTTACTTACTTACTTATTTTTTAAGATGAAAAGAATTTCACTTAGTTAAGGAAGCTAAACTTCTGAGTGTTAGTTCTATTGTGATTAGTCATGGAATTTCCTTTCTGGGGGATTTTGTGATGGTTTAACCTCTAGTGCATTTGTTCTGGACTGCTCTGGTGAAGATGTTGTGTGCAGTTCAGGAAATTTATATCCTCCATCAAATTTTAGAGATCTATGGTTGTTTTTTTTTTTTTTTTTAAACTTGGTAGAGAAAATCTCATTCTTTTTGTTTGACCAATGGGAATTCTTTAGCAGGTGAATTTAGTCTCCATATGTTGAGATTTGGAGAGAAATTGATCTGAAAGACCCAGTCTGGATTATGCCTTCCTCAGGCTATGGGTGCCCACCTTCCTTCTTGGCACTGAAGGAGAGAGCAGCCTTCATGTGTACCGTAGTGTAGACCAAGATTTCTCTTCATGTGTACCGTAGTGTAGACCAAGATTTCTGTTCATGTGTACCGTAGTGTAGACCAAGATTTCTCTTTGGGACAGTGGGACTATGAGAGTCTCTGGAGACACTGCCAAGTCTTCAAAAGGACGGCACAGAATGTCTGCGATACCTGTACCCTGAAGGCTCTTGCTAGCGCTTTTGCTTCCTGCCTGTGTTCTTGGAACAGTTTCTATACCTAATGAAATTGCTTTAGGCCCCAGATTTAATTGGAGTGAAAGCCCCTGCCTTCTCTGCCAAAAACACTGCAAACAGTCCTGACTCAATTCAACTAACTGGACTTTCTTTGCCTTTGGTGATGCTCAAATTGTCCTTACCGCAGAATACTACACCACTCATGGTGTGAAACGTAACCAGGAACTGGATCCTCACAAGGAGAATCTGTCAGCGTGCCCCGTTTATATTCAAACTTTGTAATTCAATTGTTCCGAGGTTTAGTCCTTTCTATAAATTCCTCCAACTTGGATTGGGTTTTCCCATTTTATTTCATGTAAAAACTTTTTTTTTGTTGTCGTTTGTTTTTCAAGGTAGGATTTCACTCTAGCCCAGGCTGACCTGGAATTCCCTGTGTAGTCTCGGGGTGGCCTCAAACTCATTAATCCTCCTACCTCCGCCTCCCCAGTGCTGGGATTAAAAGCATGTGCGACCACGCCCAGCTAACATCAAAACTTCTAAGGGCTAGGGGAATGCCATGTAGGCCAAGGCTGGCACATTTGTCCCTTTGGCCGTTATGTCAGATGATGTGTTTGAGTTTGGGCCAGAGGATATTCCCAAACAAGATCCCTCCCCCCCTTTTTAAAATTATTTATTTGAGAGCACAGAGAAATAGAAGAGAGACGAAGAGAATGGGTGCACCAGGGCCTCCAGCCACATTGCAAACGAACTCCAGGTGCATGAGTCCCTTTGTGCACCCGGCTTTATGTGGGTACTGGGAAATCAAACCCGGTTGTTAGGCTTTGCAGGCAAGTACCTTAACAGCTGAGCCATTTCTCCAGCCCCCCAAACAAGCTCTCTTAATTGCACTGTGAGCCCCATCTAAAAGTTACAGGATACTTCATCTTTTGCCAGGGAACTAGAACGCCTTTTATGTACATAAAACCTAGCCAGCGTGGCCGTGGGGTAGGAGATAAGAACGCGTGCCAGTCTTCTTGATTTGGTGTGCTTTGCTTGCTGTCTCACCACAGGTCTGCCCCAGCTCAGCCACCCGCTGAAGGGACAGAAGGGGCTGCCCCAGGTGGTGGTCCCCCTGGCCCTCCTCCTAACACGACCAGTAACAGACGACTACAGCAAACCCAGGCACAAGTGGAGGAGGTAGGTGGATGGCCACTTTGAGAGTTTCCAAACCAGGAATCTTAGGAACATAAAGGAACGTCTCATCTGTTTTCTCTCACTGCCCTCTTCGCTTTCTTCCTTTTTTCTTGAAACAGGGTCTCACTCTAGCTCAGGCTGACCTGGGGCTCAGGCTGGCCTTGAACTCACAGTGATTCTCCTACCTCAGCCTCCCAGAGTGCTGGGATTAAAGACACACACCACCACGCCTGGCCTGTTTTCCTCTTTCTTAGAGGATGATAGTTAAAGGCTCTGGCTTATATAGGTTCAGACTTGTGGTTGCTCAGGTGTTATTATTATTATTATTTTGTTGTTATTGCTGGTTTTTGAGGTAGGGTCTCACTCTGGCCCAGGCTGACCTGGAATTCACTATGGAGTCTCAGGGTGTCCTCAAACTCACGGGGATCCTCCCACCTCTGCCTCCCAAGTGCTGGGATTAAAGGCCACTCCTGGCCTCGAGGGGGGACATCTCAGCTGCTTTGTTTGTGCACCCTCTTAGGTGGTGGACATTATGCGCGTGAATGTGGACAAGGTCCTGGAGAGGGACCAGAAGCTCTCAGAGCTGGATGACCGGGCCGACGCCTTGCAGGCGGGAGCGTCACAGTTCGAGAGCAGCGCTGCCAAGCTCAAAAGGAAGTACTGGTGGAAAAACTGCAAGGTGATTCCGTCCTCTCTGCTTGTTGTTTGTTTTTTCCCCTAGGTCTTACTTGTGGAAGGCATGGAAACATTAGCTTTTACATTCCTTTGCTCTTCCCTGCGTGATTCCTGAGAGGAAGTCTGGAAGTCTCCTTCTTGTGCCTGGAGATGCATTACTTGCCTTGGCCACCAGGGTAGGCTAGAGTATCTGGACTGAGAAGTTAGCCGCGCTCTGAGGACTTTGGAACGGTTGATGAAGTTGCTTTTCCCCACTGCAGTTTTGCAGAAGTTCTTACCTGGCCCATGTGCAGACAGACCCAGCAGCAGCATAACGGCTTGCTTTACATTTAAATACCTCCAGCTTCTGAAAAGTGCACTGGGCGCCTCACAAAAATCTGCCTTTCCTTTGGAATCCCTTAAAAAAAAAACCAAAACATGGAGCTGGAGAGATGGTTCAGCAGTTAAGGCGCTTGCCTAAAAAGCATAAAGCATTACAGGCAGAGCTTGAGCCCAGTTCACATGTAAAACCAGGTGTGCAAAGTGGCACATGCATCTTGAGTCCGTTTGTAATGAGTGGCTAGAGGCCCTGGAGTGCCCTCTGTCTGCCTCTCTCTCTCTCTTTTTTTTTTTTTTTTTTTTTTTTGAGGTAGGGTATCGCTGTAGCCCAGGCTAACCTGGAATTCACTGTGTAATTTCAGGGTGGCTTCGAACTCGTAGCAATCTTCCTAAGCCTGTACCTCCCAAATGCTGGGATTGAAGGTGTGCACCATCATGCCTGGCTCTTTTTTTTTTTTCCTCATCTCGCTTGCAAATAGATGAATTAAAATACTTCTTTGTTATTTTTAAATTTTATATATTTATTTTTTTCTTGTTTTTAAAAAATATTTATTGTACGTATTTGAGAGAGACAGAGAGAGAGAAAGAGAGAATGGGCACACAAGGGCCTCTAGCCGCTAAAAATAAACTCCAGACACATGCACTACCACGTATATCTGGCTTATGTGGGTCCTGAGGAATTGAACCTCGGTCCTTAGGCTTCACAGGCAGGCAAATGCCTTAACCTCTAAGCCCTCTCTCCAGCCCATGGATAAAAATTTTGTTTTTTTTTTTTTTTTTTTTTTTTTTTTTTGGTTTTTTGAGGTAGGGTCTCACTCTAGCCCAGGCTGACCATTCACTATGGAGTCTCAGGGTGGCCTCGAACTCACGGCAATCCTACCACCTCTTCCTCCTGAGTGCTGGGATTAAAGGCGTGCACCACCACGCCTGGCTTAATAAAAATACTTTTAAAAATTGTTGGAAAAAAGTCAGGCATGGTGTTGCATGCCTTTAATCTTAGCACTTGGGAGGCAGTGGTAGGAGTATTGCCGTGAGTTCAAGGCCACCCTGAGACTCCATAGTGAATTCCAGGTTAGCCTAGGCTAGAGCGAGACTCTACCTAAACAAAACAAAACAAAAAACCAGGAGCAAAGCCAAAAGCTGCTAGTGGCTGTGCTATTTCTGGGGTTACAGTCCTATGAGAAGCAGAGGGTGGATCACTGAGAGGCCTGTAGATGATGGGAGCAAAGCAATTGTGTTCTTCTATCTCTGGTCCTGACTCTTCCTTCTCCCTCAAGTGCAAGGGCTCATGTTCCTTCTGTTTCCTCAGATGATGATCATGCTGGGAGCTATCTGTGCGATCATCGTGGTAGTTATTGTAAGTAAGTATCGTTGAGGTTGCTGATGGGGTGACGAGGTGGGAATGTCCTGGAGTCTTCTCCCAGCCCTGCCTGCCTGCCTGCCTGCCTGGGGAGTGGGGCTGCTCTGACAGAGGTATGGAGACTGCCGCTGCGTGGGATCATCTGGTGTGGGAGGGAGGCAGGGCAAAGACAAGGATCTTCCTTGATGGACAAGCCTTCCCCCTGCAAGGGATTGTGGGAGATGGCCCCCTGTCCTCTGAGGAAGTGGGGCTGTGCCGTTTGTCCCTGGCTTGGGTAAGAGGGAGACCTTGGGGCAGGGGCACCTGTAACTGAGGGACCCGGATGTCTAGTAACTGGACGTAACTTGCCCTCCCTCTTGTTTTCTCCTGTCTCTTTCTCTTCTCCGTCTGGGACTTCCTGATGCCTGTGTCCAGTCTACTTTTTTACTTGAGAATGTGCCGCTCCTCCCCTGCCCTCCTTTGCCATTCAAGCTCCTGTCTCCTCCCTCTGTTTGCTGTCTCTACAAGCTCCTCTCTGCCTTCCTCCATCCCAGCACAGGCTTCTCCACCGCCCATCCCTCCTCTTTTTGTTGCACTCATCTGCACTCTTGTTCCTCAACACTAGAAATGCTGCTCGTGGTACAGTCTTGAGGTCACTCCCTGACGAGCCACGGCTGCCACCTCCTCCCGACCTGCTTCTTGTGTCCTCTGATGGTTCCCCAAAGCCGAGAAGAGTTGGCAGATAAGGAGAGGAGAAGGGAATTGGCTGAGGTGAAGTGCCTACCGGGGTGGGGGGAGAAGGGTGTTTGTGTCTGTGTGTCCTCTGAGGCTGGCCTCTGGCAGAAGGAGGGACCGCGAGCACTTGCTCTCTGCTGCCCTCTCCTGGAGTTTTTCTCCTACACCAGGTCTGTACAGGGTCCTAGAGGTTCTCGTTAAGGGCCACCTTGGAACCCCTTTTAGAAAGTCAAGCTTGTATTTTGCAGTTGCTAGTAGCTATTAGTTCAAGGTTTTCTGTGTCTTCAGGGCGCTTACACACTTTTTAACTTTGTCCTCTGTAGGCCTTAAAAACACTTATTGGTCACAAAAGTAGTAGGAGACTCATTTTCTCCTGTAAACTGACCCATTTGCTTCTCCCTTCAGGGAGCTGTCCCTCCTGTTTGCTGCGGAATTCTGTATTGTTGATAAAGGCACCAAATAATTCCATCGAGCCCAAAGTTGGGAATTTTAACTAGATGACTGGCTAGAGAGGAGTGCCTGTTAGTGAGAAGATCAGTGAGTTAGTGTGAGAATAATGAGCTTGCGGGAAGATCCTTACTAGCTGCTCATCAAGGAAGTGAGATGTTCGCGGCGAGGCCCGTAGGCTCCCATGGAGCCCTTCCCTCCGTACAACCGCTGTGTACTTGGGTAAGCCAGGGGTGAGCAGGAAGGACTTCTCCGAGGTACGGCTGACCTGAGCAGGCCCGAGGACACGCAGCTCGGTCTAGGGCAGGAGTGCTGTGTGCCGCGGTGCTGTCACGGGCCTCCCTTCTAGAGCTGCCCTTCCGTTCTTTAATCCATTGCCTGTGGAGCCCCCCCCACGCCCACCGTGTCTGAGCGCCGTGCCGCGCCTTCTTTCTTCTCTTTGCCTGTGCTGTGCGCGTAGATGCTGGACCTGAGGATGTTAGCTGAGCTGAGCTCCAGGATAGGACACTGCACGGGACAGACCCAGGTGCCGGGGAACTGGAGGGGACTAATTGTGGCCCTTTATTCCCATCATCCTCTGGGTCACGAGCAGGAAGAGGCCGGGCCACGCTAGACTGGGGCTGGACGCTCGCTCTCCATGCAGCAGCATTTCACTGTGCAGACCCACCCTTCCTTTCCTTTCTCCCTGCTTCTCATATTCCCTTCATCCTGCCCCAGGGCAGGGCTGAAGAGCTGGAAGAAAGCAGTCAGTGTACCCTCCCAGCGCCCCCTCGAAGGTCTCCACTCTCCCCTGGGCTCCTCCTTGCCTAAGGCAGGGGCTCACCGCTGGAGAAGAGCCTGCCACTGTCCTCGACGGACCCCCGGCCCGGAGCACATGGGCCCTCTTGGCCCGCCCTCTCCCGGCACAGGAAGCATTTCCTGGCCCTCTGTCCCTCTGAGGCCCACCAGGTGCAGTTCGCTCTGTCCTTTGGGGGTGTTAGCCCTTCCACTTTCTTTCTCACCCCACCTTGAACCCTTTTCTGCGTCTTTGCTGTCGTCCTCCCTCCCACCACCCACGTGCATGAACAAATATGCAACTAACCCCGGGGACTTTGCAGTCAGTTGAAGCCAAGCTCCCCACATCCCCTTCTTCGGTTTGCCCTGAGATGCACGGGGTCTCCATCGTGTGTCTGTCATTACCTCGTTGTCTTTTCCTAACCCAGTCTCACACTTGTATAGAGTAATAAGAGTTGTACTTCACCAGAGGCATGTGGCATATTTACCGATTTCATGTATTCAGAACAAAGGCAAAAAATACAAATTCCTACCACCAAGCTGACTCAGTTGTTGTCTGGGTTGGAGTATGGGTGGGGCGGGCAGGGGACGCGCCATCCGGCCTTGGCTGAAGGCCAGCAGGGTTGGCTTTGTGTGTTCTATGGTCTTCCTGGAGATCCACGCCTGCGCTGGCAGAGGAAGCGGTGTGCTCTAGGCCTGCGTACCTGAAGCTACGCAGCTCTTGCAGGTGCTGCTCAGAGGAAGTGGTGGCAGGAAGTTGAGTGGGCATCTCTCACTGGCAAACAGCGGTGGGCTTTCGCGGGCCTTTCCCTGCCTCCTCCTTTGTTGTCTCTTGCCTGCCCCAGAGCGTATGACTAAATGAAGCTCTACCACATACCTTCTTTCCTCTCCCATTTTAGTTTGTTTTAATATTATCTTTAAGTTTTTTTATTATTTATTTCCAAGGAAGAGAGAGAGAATGGGCATATGCGCCAGGGCCTTTGGCCACTGCAAATGAACTCCAGATACACGCACCATTTTGTGCATCTGGCTTTACATGGATACTAGGGAATTGAACCCGGCTTTACAGACAAGCGCCTTAACTGCTGAGCCATCTCTCCAGTCCCTATTTTTTTTTTTTAATTCCAGGTAGGATCTCACTCTAGCCCAGGCTGGCCTTAAACTCACAGTGATCCTCCTACCTCTGCCTTCCAAGAGGTGGGATTAAAGGCATGTGCCACCATGCCTGCATAGTTTACTATTTTTTTATATTTTTTATTTATTTATTTGAGAGCAAAAGAGCGAGAAAGAGGCAGATAGAGAAAGAATGGGCACGCCAGGGCCTCCAGCCACTGCAAATAAACTCCAGACACATGCCCCCCCCGTTGTGCATCTGACTTATGTGGGTCCTGGGGAATCGAGCCTTGAACGTGGGTCCTTAGGCTTCACAGGCAAGTGTTTTAACTGCTAAGCCATCTCTCCAGCCCTTACTCCCTCCACCCCCCAGGTAGCATCTCACTCTAGCCCAGGCTGACCTGGAATTCACTATGTAATCTCCAGGGTGGCCTTGAACTCAGCGATCCTCCTATTTCTGCCTCCTCAGTGCTGGGATTAAAGGCGTGCACCACCACTCCTGGCTATATTTTACTTTTTGATAATAGATGTCATAACGCAGTTTTTCTGTACTGACCCATTGTAGAAATGAATTGAAGGGGAAAGTCTCTCCCTCCAGCTGGGGGAGTAAGTAAGGTTTGTACACGTATTGAAATTCCTGACAACTGTCTTAATTTCAGCTTGGGGTTACACAGGGCAGCAGAGATGGTGCCCAGGTTGGGACTCTGAGGGCCTCTGCTTTTACACCTTCAGACATTAGAAGCTGGGGCACAGGGCTCAGTTGGAACCAGCATGGAGAAGGACAAGAGATTGGGAAAGCTGGGCTGGGGGATTGGCTTAGCAGTTAAAGGTGCTTACTTGCAAAACCCGACGCCCTCGTAAATCCAGATGCACAAACTGTTGCGTGCATCTGGAGTTCATTTGCAGTGGCAAGAGGCCCCAGTGGGCTCATTCTCTCCTCTCTCTCCCATCTTTCTCCTTGTAAGTAAATAACTAAGTAAAATATTTTTTAAAAAATGGGAAAAGCTTTGCCTCCATTGTCGACACAAGAGGCTTTTATCTTGACAGAGTTTCACTGGCAGCCAGCCTCCATCTTCTTGCCCCTTTGTCCCTCATTTGTTCCTGTTTTCTTACTGCCTCACCTCACACCTGGCCCGCTCCCCAAATTTGCTGCCTCCCGTTGTGCTGCCGTCACTTCTCATCAGCCCAGGGAACACAGTGAAGCAGTCATCTGCACAGATCCAGGCCGGGGGCTCCTCACCCAGACCTGATGCCTCTTTGCTTGTGTTCAATTATTTTCTTTTCTTCCTGGTGCCCCTTTCAGGCCTTTCTCAGTTCCACACTTCAGTGTAAGGTCCTTTTGGGGAACATGACTACCCTTATTTTTTTTGAGGTAGGGTCTCTAGCCCAAGCTGACCTGGAACTCACACGATAGTCCCAGGCTGACCTCAAACTCACAGCGATCCTCCTCCCTTTCCCTCTGAGGGCTGGTGTGTGCCACTGTGCCAGGCTGACCTTTCTACTTTTAAGAAACAAAACAAAACAAACCAAAACATATCTATTTATTTGCAGTCAGAGAGAGAGGTATGGGAAGAGGGAGAGAATGGGCACACCAGGTCCTCTAGCCACTGCAGATGAATGCCGTGTTGTGCATCTGGCTCTATGTGGTCCCTGGGGAATCGCACCTGGGTCCTTAGGCTTCGGAGGCAAGCACCTTCACCGCTGAGCCGTCTCTCCAGCCTGACTACTCTGCTTTTGACTTAGAGGCAGGAGGATGTCTATCCAGAATGCCTGAGAGCCTTTGTAGGTCTGGAAGCTAGGAGAAAACAGGGTTAGGGTTTTACCTAGGGTAAGCCCAAAAGCAGGAGGCTGGCTGTGTGTGGGGGTCATCTGAAATTCAGGACGTTGGGCTCTGTCCCCAGTCTGACTGGGGCGGTGTTTGTAGTGGGTTGATCCACGAGCTCACCGTGCTGCCTGTGAAGCCCCAGGAACAACAGCGCCAGAAGAAAGAGGCTGCTGGCCAGGATGACTCCGAAGGCCGTTCTCCACTCTGTGGGTGAGAACAACGTGTGTGGCATCCCCTCATGCCACGCCCTCACCCCAGTGCCCCTCCCAGAGGAGTAGCCCTGCCGTGGGTGCTTGTGGATCCTGTGGAGGAGCTGGAGCCATGCCCGGAGCCGCGTCCGAACTTGACGTTCACGGTGTCCTCTGCCTCTTCCTGCCTCAGAACCTCGTGTTTTGAACCGGTCTTACTATGTAGCCCAAGCTGGCCTAAACTCCACAGTCTTCCTTCATACTCCCAGTGCTGGGATTCTACATGAAATCACTGGCTCCTCTCTCACCTCAGGACATTTAAAACATTGCTTTGCAGAAGAGACTGGTGGGCTGGGGTAATGGCTCAGTGGGTGAGAGTGCTTGCCGCGTAAGCGTCAGGACCTGAGACCATCGCCCGTGTTCGAAGCTGGCTGGGGCCATGCATGCCTGTAGTCCCAGTCTCGGGGGAGCAGTGATCGGAAGACTGCGGAGCTCGCCGGTCAGCCAGTCTTAACTGAAAATGGCAGCTCCAGGCTCAGTGAGAGTCCATCTCAAGGAAGCCAGAAGAGCAGTAGAGGACACTGGACACTGGCCTCTGCGTGTGTGCACACGGGACACGCACGTCTGCACCTGCACATTCCAAAAACCAATTTAGGAAAAGGTTCAGGGGCTGGAGAGATGGCTTAGAGGTTAAGGCGTTTGCCTGCAAAGCCTAAGGACTCAGTTTCGATTCTCCAGGACCCACGTTAGCCAGATGCACAAGGGGGCGCACGCATCTGGAGCTTGTTTGCAGTGGCTGGGGCACATCCATTCTCTCCCTCTCTCTGTACCTGCCTATTTCTGTATCTCTCTAATAAATAGAAATAAAATATTAAAAAAAAGAAAAGGAAAAGATTTAGGTTAGACTCATGATGGAAGCATGGAGGTGGTGCATACCTTTGATCCCAGGCTGAGATAGGAGGGTTGCTATGAGCTCAAGGCCAGCCGCCCGGGGCTATGGTGTGTGTGAGTTCTAGGTCAGCCTAGGCTAGAGTGAGACCCTGCCCCCTCCACAACAGCAACAAAATAGTTAAACTGGGATTCAGCTGAAGAATGATGTTAGCCAAAAACAAAACTGCTAGTTTTGGGGAAGTTCACAGTGTGATAAACAAGCAAACAATGCCCCATGCTCCTGGATATTTGTGTTTTGAGACGTAGTTTGTTTCCTGCCCTTTCCTGTTTGAAACCATGCTCTCAGTATGAAGTTCTTGTTTGAGGCTCATTGAAATTATAGGGCTCTAGCCGGGCGTGGTGGCACACGCCTTCAATCCCAGCACTCGGGAGGCAGAGGTAGGAGGATCACCATGAGTTCAAGGCCATCCTGAGACTGTGAATTCCAGGTCAGCCTGAGCTAGAATGAGACTTTACCTCTCAAAAAAACGAAACAAACAAATTATAGGGCTTTACTGTGTAAGGGGAATCAGCCTGCCTATATCACATTTTCTCTCTTACCATTTGTTGGTCGGGAGCCCTGGCACATTACCCAGTATCTGCAAGTTTCAGCTTGCTCATTTATGAAAAGTGAATTGTGCTGGGCATGGTGATGGGTGCCTGTAATCCTGGCTACTTGAGCTACACTTAGGAGGCTTATTTGAGGCCAGCCTGAGCCACGTAGACCTGTCTCCAGAAATAAATAGGGCTGGATCATACTTAAAATTTGAAAGCACAGTGCTCGGTTCATGTGGATATGCAGTGATTCTCTGTGAGGTTTCAGATCCTCGTTCTCTTTTCTCCGTATTTCCTTGGCTGTGGCCATGCTAAACTACTTACAGTTCTCTGTAGTCTCTTGTACGACTTGACCGTCACATGTGCTGTGCTTTCAGTCTTGAGGATTCTCTTCTCCCTAAGCTAGCTGACTGTGTGCCATCTAGGTAGAAGAAACTCCTGGGGCAGAATCAGGAGTCCTTCAGCTCTGCTCCCAGCCCAGATTGCCTGCTGTCTAGAGGCTGCAGAGGGATGAAGTCGTGGGATTTGTGGTGCAGGCTCTAGAGGCCGCCACTCCAGGACAAGAAGCTGGGGCTGAGCACGCAGCCAAGAAGACCTGGGACAAGAAAACCCTCGGTACCTGTGTGGGGGACAACTCTCACGCTGGCCCTCAGGGGCTCCTCCAGAGAGGCGTGGGTGACATGGCAGACGTAGGTGGCGCCTGCGGGACCAGGCTCAGCTGTCAGGGAGGATGAGATGCTGTAGGTGCCCGCCATGCTTTGCCTGAGGCTGGAGAAGGAGGCACCAGAGACGGGGGCTGGGACTCCACTGGGCTCCTCCCGGATCCACGTCACCACCACATCCAGAGGATAGTAGCCAGCGATGTCGCAGACGAGGGTGGGCGGCACAGCCTCATTTGCCAAGCTGAGTCGTACTTTGGGGGGAGCTGCAGAAAGAATGAGGAATAAAGTTCTAGAGGCCTCCAAGTAAGGCTGGTAGGGGGACCTGGAACCTCTAACCACTGAGAATAAGGGTGGGTGGTGGAGGCTAAAACTTCCTCCTCAGTGTTGTCCCAAGGGGAGGGGCTGAAATTAAAGTCAATGTGAAAAAAAAAGAAAAAAAAAAAAGTCAATGTGAGGTTGGTTTCTTTTCTTTTTTTTTTTTTTTTTTTTTTGAGGTAGGGTCTCACTCTAGCCCAGGCTGACCTGGAATTCACCTACATAGTCTCCCGGGTGGCCTTGAACTCACAGCGATCCTCCTACCACTGCATCCCAAGTGCTGGGATTAAAAGGCGTGCGCCACCACGCCCGGCAGGTTGGCTTGTTTTTATTGTGTCCCGAGGTAGGTCTCACTCAAGCCCAAGTTAACTCTAGTGCAGGCTGACCTCAAGCTCACACCCTCACAAGTGCTGGGATCAAAGGTGCCCATCGCCACGCCCGCCTCACCTTGGATGCTCAGCTGGGTGATTTGTTGAGCTTGGTACAGAGAGGTAGTGATCTGGCAGATGTAGGCTCCCTCATCCTTTAGAGTGAGGCTGGGTAAGGTGAGGGAGGCATTGCCAGCCCTGAGTAGCTGCTCAGGCTCCAGGGTAGCGCCCTCCTTCTTGGCTTGGCCCCGCCCCGTCTTCCAGCTGTAGAGCAGCTGGCCAGTGCCCTGATGCTGTAGTCGCCACTCTACAGCGACGAGGTCCAGGCCCGGCGCCATGGAGAAGGCACAGGGCAGGGAGGCGGGGGACCCCAGCAGGCGATTCATGGATTGCGTCTGTGTGGTCACCTGGAACACCACTGTGGAGAGGGAAAAACGGGGATTGAGTTGTGGCCCGTTTGCTCTTCGAGATCACATGGCTGAAACATCACCTTCCCCCAGACCCCTGCCTAAGACCACGAAACCAACTGGATTCATTTCTTACCCAATGGAACCAGAAAAAAAAAAAAAAAAAAAAAAAACAACCCACAAACAAACAAACAAAACGATGTGAAGACCTTTTCTAATTTAGTAGAGTACATTTAGGTCAGGTATTAGAGTGAGCCAGCCTGGTTGTGCAAGCCTCTAATTGCAGGTACTCAAGAGACAGAACAAGAATTGCAGGTTTAAGGCCTGTCTGGGCAACTCAGGGAGACCTTATCTCAAAACGGAAAGTGAAAAGGGGCCTGGAGAGATGGCTTAGTGGTTATGGCACTTGCCTGTGAAGCCTAGGTACCTAAGTTCAATTCCCCAGTACCCATGTAAGCCAGATGCACAAGGTGGCACATGCATCTGGAGTGCATTTGCAGTGGCTGGAGGCCCTGGTATGCCCATTTTTTTCTCTTGGACTCTCAAGTAGTTGCTTCCCAGCATTCTTCTGGACTAGTATTTCAACTGAAGCATTCTTTTTTTTTTTTTTTTTAGGTAGGGTCTCACTGTAGCCCAGGCTGACCTGAAAGTCACTATCTAATCTCAGGGTGGCCTTGAACTCACGGCGATCCTCCTACCTCTGCCTCCCGAGTGCTGTGGACTAGTATATTAGAAAGAAAGGGCCAGGGCCTTAATAGGATATTCTGAAAAGACCTACATGGTAGAAGGCGGACTGATTTCCTTCCCTCTGCCTCTCGCCACTAAAAAAATAAATCTTGGGGCTGGAGAGGTGGCTCAGTGTACAAAGTGTTTGCTTCTCAAGCTGCAGTAGGAGAGTTTGGTCCCCAGATCCCACACTAAATAAATAAATAAAAAGCAGAAAGCCGTGGCAGGCTGCTGTAAGCCCACCCGCAGACGTGGAATGCCAGATGAGAGGCAGAAATGGGAATTTCCTAGAAACTCGAGGCAAGCCCAGCAAAGAACAGCAGAAATCCTACCTCAGATGAGGCGGGCTGGTGAGGATGGACACAAAAGCAGTCCTCTGACCGCCACATGTGTGCAGTGACATGCATGCGCCCACACTCACACATGCCACATAAACACAAATAATTTACGAAAAATAAAATCTGACTTGCCAGGTGTGGTGGCGCATGCCTTTAATCCCAGCACTCGGGAGGCAGAGGTAGGAGGATCGCCATGAGTTCGAGGCCACCCTGAGACTCCATAGTGAATTCCAGGTCAGCCTGGGCTAGAGTGAGACCCTACCTCGAAAAACCAAAAAATAAAATAAAATAAAATAAAATAAAATCTGGGGGTTGAAGAGTTGGTTCAGTAGTTAAGAGTGCTTGTAGTTTGTAGGGTGTGGTGGCACATGTCTTTAATCCCTCGGGAGGAAGAGGATAGGAGGATTGCAGTGAGTTCAATGCCACCCTGAGACTACATAGTGAATTCCAGGTCAGCCTGGGCTACAGTGAAACCCTACCTAAAAAAAAATAATAAAAGAGCGCTTGTAGTTGAAGCCTGAGGGCTTTGGGGCCAGAGACTGTCAAATTCAACTCCCCAGAATCCACATAAAAACCTGGGCATGGGTCTGGAGAGATGGCTTAGCGGTTAAGGCACTTGCCTGCAGAGCCTAAGGATCCAGGTTCAATTCTCCAGATCCCACGTAAGCCAGACGCACAAGGTGGCGCATGCATCTGGAGTTTGTTTGTGGTGACTAGAGGCCCTGGCACACCTGTTCTTTCCTTCTCTCTCCCTGTCTCTTATAAATAAATAAAAATCTTAAAAAAAAAATCCGGGCATAGCCAGGGTGTGGTGGCACATGCCTTTAATATCAGTACTTGGAAGGCAGACGTAGGAGGATCACTGTGAGTTTGAGGCCACCCTGTGACTACATATATATATACATACATGCATATGCATGCACACACACACACACACATATGTATAGAAAAATGAGTTTATTTACAGTTTTGGCCCAAACTGAGAAATTCTCCATCGATCTCCCCTTGGCTCACAGCACTGTCGCAACTCAGAGATGAACCAGGGCCAGGATGGAGGGTCACGCACGTGTCGTCTCTCTCAGGAGATGAGTCTTTCCGGCACCAGGGCTTCCGCAGGTGGCCCATCGTCACCCCCAGCGTGAAATGATCATAGCTGCAGCGTTTTACGGCTAGAGCCTGGGCCCCCTAACTCGCTTGGCCACTGCACACGTTGGGGATACTGTCCTTGTCAAGTGTCCACAAGAAAGGGTCTTGGGGGTGATTGTAGAATAGGCCACACCGATCAGCTCCTTCTCTCCCCCCCGGGAAGGTGCCCAGGGCTGCCCATGGCGGGCGATGCTGGCTCAAGGGTAAGCCGTCTCCGGCTTCCGGTAGTCCTCCTGGATGGGGACTGCGCCGCCCTCCTCCTCCCTGGGGCAGCTGTAAGGACAAGGCTCTTCCGGGCTCTCTCTTTTCTCTGTAGAAGGAAGGACAGTCGGTGGAGTCTTGGCCAGCAGTGGGGAGGGGGTGAAAGTGGAAGGAGCCAAGAAGGGAGGCAACGGAAGGCTCCAGGGAAGAGGAGACTAGGAGCCAAGGTGGATGAACACGGGGCTGTGGTGGTGGGGGGTTCAGTGATATTCCATGTACGGGGAGCAGGGCTGAGATGGTGGGGTGTGCTCTGTTTCTCTTTTCCTTATATATATATATAAAAGACAATATATATATATTGTCTGACCTGGAATTCACTATGGAGTCTCAGGGTGGCCTCAAACTCACGGCAATCCTCCTACCTCTGCCTCCTGAGTGCTGGGATTAAAGGCATGCGCCACCACGCCTGGCTAATATTTTTATTTATTTGAGAGAGGGAAAGACACTGAGCAAGAGAGAGAGAAAGAGAAAGAGAATGGGCGCGTAAGGCCTTCAGCCACTGCAAACAAACTCCAGATGCATGCGCCACCTTGTGCATCTGCCTTACATGGGTCCTGGGGACTCGAACTGAGGTCCTCCGGCTTTGCAAGGAAGCGCCTTAAACCTGCTAAGTCATCTCCTCAGCCCTGTTCTCTGGTTCTTACCTGATCCATGCTTTCTTCGTTGATGGAGGAACAAGGCTCCACCCATGGCAAAAACCAGGAACATTCCAGAGCATGTCACAACGATTCGGATGCACTCTGAGCTGCACTGGGACCTTTGAACTGTGACAGTAGGGGTAAGAGGCTTGTGTGTGTGTGTGTGGGGGGGGGTCTAGCCCTTGACTCCCTCAGCCCAGCCCAGCCCTCCTGCCATCTCTGCCTCCCTCTTTTCCTTACCCCCACCTCCCCACTGGACTATCCCCTGCTGATGGCTCGTTAGCCTGCTCTGCCAGAGCCCACCCAAACTTCCCATTGTGCTTATTGCTACTAGAAGCTTCCTGACCCTGGGCTTTCTCTGTAGGGTGGCATTTAGAAAGAAAACTCACACGGCCACTGGGTGGAGACAGCTGGGGCAGGAAGCTGCTTGGAATCTGCCGGATGCCAGGCTCTTCTTGCCTCAGTGACCCCTGGAAGAGGCGGAATGAGCAGAACCCCACAGGATGCGCTGGCCCGAAAGGCCGGAGGCTGCAGCCTCGATACGGGAAGGCAGATAACTTATCTGGGGGGTGGGTGTCATACTGAGGTGTCACCCTGACCCCAAGAGACTGGACAGAGGGTAACCTGGAACTCACTTTCGGGATAAGGTAAGTGGGTGGGAGGCAGGTGTCCGCCTGGGGCCTCCGACGGCTGTCTGGCTCAGCGAGGGCTTTGGAGAAGGATCACACTCCGTGCATTCATCGTCCCTGCACTGACGTCCCTCGGGGCAGGCGCACTCCGCATTGGCAGTGATGGTGCAGTTTCGAATAAGAAGTCCTGGGGAGAGAGGAGGGTTGAAGAATGTAGGAATTCCGGCCTCCAGAGACCTCTGGAGTCCGCTCGCTTAGCCTCAGACTCTCATTTTATGCCCGCTCTGGGGACATTACTCCTCTTCATTGATATCACCTCCCAGGCCTCACCCTCCCTCGCCATCACCTGTTGCCTTACCACTGTTGTTGGTGTTAAAGAAGAAAGTCAGACCCTGAGCCAGGTGTGATGGCACACACCTTTAATCCCAGGACTCGGGAGGCAGACACGGAGGACTGAGCACTTGACTGGACACATCCTTTGCCCTTATCTTAACATTTGAATTTATTCCAGTGTAGGGGACAGGTGTTGGCAGGTGCCAGTGAATTATGTTGAGGGTGCTGGGCTGGGCTCAAAGGTGGTTGGGGTTGAGAGAGGAGGTGACTTGGGTCAAGGCAACACCTGGGTATGGGACAACACTCTTGGGGATCCAGGTAGCCAGATGAGTCCTCCCAGGTGTGAGATGGGTGCAGAAGAGAAGAGAAGGGGGCATAGACTGCCGTCAGCTCTAGCAATTCCCTTTTGTAAAGGGTTATGCCTTTTGTCAAGGTGGGGAGAGGGACAAATCCTTCCTCCCATGGCCCTACAGCCTCTTTTTCTGAATTCTTTTATTTTTCAGTTAATATTTTTATTCAAGATAGAGAGGGCGTGGCGGGGGCAGAAAGAGAGTATGGGCTCACCAGGGACTCTAGCCACTGCAAAGGAACTCCAGATGCATGTACCACCTTGTGCATCTGGCTTATGTGGGACCTGGAGAATTGAACCTGGGTCCTTAGGCTTTAGAGGCAAATGCCTTAACCACTAAGCCATCTCCCCAGGACCCCCCCTTTTTAATATATTTTATTTATTTATTTGATAAAGAGAAAGAGGCAGAGAGAGAGAAAGAGAGAGGAGGAGAAAATGGACACACCAGGGCCTTCAGCCACTGTAAATGAACTCCAGACGCGTGAGTCCCCTTGTGCATCTGGCTTACGTGGGTCCTAGAGAATCAAACCGGGATCCTTTGGCTTTGCAGGCAAATGCCTTAACCACTAAGCCATCCCTCCAGCCCTTCTCCAGCCCTGTTTTTCTGAATTCTGATGATGAGTTGCCAGTAGAATTTAGTGGCTTGCCAGAAATTATGAGCCAGCTTGGACAAGAGTTAAGAGACCCCAGGGACAGAGATGGGGGATAACAGTGTGGTCTTGGGGGTCCTAATTGTCTGCAGGGCTCAAGGAGTGGCTGGAGCCCCCGACACATGTCTGGAGACCCGTGGGCCCTGTTTACTCCACAAAACCCGAGCTCATTTCCAGGTACTTCCTCCTCTTCCCCATGAGAACACTGGGATCCACAGGAGGCCCAACGTGCCCTGCCTGCTCCCTGTTGCCTCATTCTGGCCTCCTGAGTCATGGACTGGGCCAGCCTGGGTCACAGTGAAAGGATGTTGGACTGACTCAGTATTTGGAAAAGGCCTGCAGAGAAAGTGAGGAGGAACCCTCGACAAAACAAACAAACAAACAGAAAAAATATCCCAACTCCGTTAAGTCGGCTGCCAGGAAGAGAAAAATCACATTTTAAGTTCACCGAGGAATATTTCTTAGGTATTAATGATTTCTTTTTCAAGCTGGGTGTGGTGGTTCCGGCCTTTAGTCCTAGCACTGAGGAGGCCGAGGTAGAAGGATCGCTGTGAGCTCAAGGCCAGCCTGGGCTAGAGTGAGAGACTGCCTCGAACTCCCCACCCCAGAAAAAAAAAAAAAGATGTTGCTTTTTACTGTTATTTTCATTGGTGTATAAAAATAGGGTTTTTCATGAATTTTTGTCATCCTTGTACAGGAGCCATGCTTCTCTTCCCTATATCATCCTTTTTTTTTTTTTTTTTTTTTTTTTTTTTTTTAAGGTAGGGTCTCACTCTGGCCCAGGCTGGCCTAGAATTCACCACGTAGTCTCAGGGTGGCCTCAAACTCATAGTGATCCTCCTACTTCTGCTTCCCGAGTGATGGGATTAAAGGCGTGTGCCATGCCCGGCTCTGTATCATCCAAATGTCATGTATGAGCTGTTGAGGTGAACATGAGCACTATTATTTTTCTTTCTTACATATTTTTAAAATTTGTATTTATTTATTTGCAAGCAGAGAGTGATAGAAGACAGAGAGAGAATGGACACCCCAGGGCCTCTAGCCACTGCAAACGAACTCCAGACACATGTGCCCCTGTGCATCTGGCTTACATGGGTCCTGGGGAATTGAACCTCAGTCCTTTGGCTTTGCAGGCAAATGCCTTAACCGCTAAGCCATCTCTCCAGCCCAGCACTATTATCTTTTTTGTTTTTGTTTTTCTTTTATTTATTTATTTATTCTTTTCAAGCACTTTTTTTTTGTTTTGTTTTGTTTTTCGAGTTAGGGTCTCACTCTAGCCCAGGCTGCCCTGGAATTCACTATGGAGTCTCAGGGTGGCCTTGAACTCACAGCGATCCTCCTACCTCTGCCTCCTGAGTGCTGGGATTAAAGGCGTGCGCCACCACGTCTGGTTTAAGCACTATTATTTTTAATGCAGTCCTGTGGATTGAACCCAGGGCCTTGCCGTGCTAAGCACTGACACTGAGCTGCCTGGTGCTACTCTTTGATTCACAGTGGAAAACTTTATCTTTAAAGAATACTGTAGTGGGCTGGAGAGATGGCTTTAGCGGTTAAGCGCTTGCCTGTGAAGCCTGAGGACCCCGGTTCGAGGCTTGATTCCCCAGGACCCACGTTAGCACAAGGGGTCGCACGCATCTGGAGTTCGTTTGCAGTGGCTGGAGGCCCTGGCGCGCCCATTCTCTCTCTCTGCCTCTTTCTCTGTCTGTTGCTCTCAAATAAATTAAAAAAATAAGAATACTGTAGTAACAGATTTACTGAAAACAAACATATTTGACAGTTCAGTAATTCAGTAGTTATAGCTGAGTCCTTTTCAGAAGTATGTTGTTGGGCATGTAGGGGAAAAAATAAAGAAAACAAAAATCACCTTGCCAGGTGTGGTAGTACACACCGTTAGTCTCAGCACCCAGGTGGCTGAGGTAGAAGGATTGCTGTGAGTTTGAGGCCAGCCTGAGGCTACAGAGTTCCAGGTTACCTGGGAATCAGAGAGAGAGGGAGAGAGGGACTGATTCTGCCTTGAAAAACAAAACCCTTTTTCTCTATATGAAACTTTAAAACGCTGTGAAACAGTTCACTTGGGCTTATGCACAGTGTATTTTTTCTGCAGGGCTTTCGTCTTCATTACGTGCTGGCCTCAGCCCCACCTCAGACTGTTACTAAATTGCTGCCAGAACTTTCCATCCACTTACCTCGCTTTCTAGAGTTCCTTCCTTCCTGCTGTTTGTTACTGGAACTTCACAGGGATGGTTTTTTTTTTTTTTTTTGCAACACCAATGAAAGATGTTCTACATACAAGAGTGTTTTGCTAGAGAACTTTATTTCAAAGAGGCCTCTTTAAAGTCTGCTATTCTAGTTAGTGTATGGGGCTGGAGAGATGGCTTAGTGGTTAAGCGCTTGCCTGTGAAGCCTAAGGACCCCAGTTCAAGGCTCAACTCCCCAGTACCCACGTAAGACAGATGCACAAAGTGGCACATTCATCTGGACTTCATTTGCAGTGGCTGGAGGCCCTGGTGCGCCCATTCTCTCTCTCTCCCTCTCTGTTGCTCTCAAATAAATTACAAATAAACAAATTTTTTTAGTTAGTGTATACTGACACAAAATTTCTAGCTGAGAGAAAAAAATAATAGTTTGTAGGTTGGGTGTGGGGGTGCCACACCTTTAATCCCAGCACTGGGGAGGCAGAGGTAGGAGGATCACTGTGAGTTCGAGGCCACCCTGAGAGTACATAGTGAATTCCAGGTCAGCCTGAGCTAGAGTGAGACCCTATTTCGAAAAACAAAAACAAACAACAACAACAACAAACAAAAGCCAAAAAACAAAAAACCAAAAGTAAGTAGATCTGTGGTTATTATGCCCCAGAAGTCATGTTAAGGATACCAGGCATCTCTAGTCTGCAAATGTATGCACACACATGTACATATTCCTATGCAACCACGCAATACGCAAACACATGCTAAGTTGAAATTTGCAAAATAAGAGAAACACGGGGTACATACATACTTACTTTCACCAAAAGGCTTTTGTGCAGAAAATTACTTCCTGGCCTATGTTGTTAATTCCTTACAAAGATGTATTCCAAGTTCCAGATAGCCAGCCTACAAATGTATACTCTGGGAACAGGCAGTTCATTAAGTGTGGCTTTTGTTTTGGTTTTCAACGTACGGTCTCACTCTAGCCCAGGCTGACCTGGAATTCACTATATTGTCTCAGGGTGGCCTGGAACTCACGGAGATCCTCCTACCTCTGCCTCCTGAGGGCTGGGATTACAGGCCCGGCCCAGGTTCCCTGTTTTTGTTTCATTTTGATAATTTTTTTTTTTTTTTGAGGTAGGGTCTCGCTCTAGCCCAGGATGACCTGGAATTCACTATATTGTCTCAGGGTGGCCTCGAACTCATGGCGATCCTCCTACCTCTGCCTCCCGAGTGCTGGGATTAAAGGCGTGCGCCACCACACCCGGCTTGATGATTTTTTTTTTTTTTTTTTTTTTGAGGCAGGATCTCACTGTCCTTGTTCTTCCACTCCTGTGCTCAAGTGATCCTCCTGCCCCAGACTCCCTTATAGCTGGGATTACCGGCATGTGCCACGGCACCTGACCACATCCCTGTCCACAGACCCTTCATCAAGCCCTCCACATTCTGCTTCTTATACTGTCTGAAACACTACCTATCTCCCCACATTAATACACATTTTGTCCAGGGCAACCTGATTTCAAAGCATCCATACATGCCCTATGCAGGACCCCTGACTTCCCAGCATGGGCTCCACTCCCCGCCAGTCCTGACACAGCTGAAACTTGATTTCACCCCTCTTGGGCACACCGCCAGCCCCTCCAGCCTGGCCCCCGGCCCCCCGAGGTGCCCACCCGTCTCACCAGAGTTGCAATGCCGACAGCTCTCGCAGTGGGGCCGCGCGTGGTAGTCTGGAGAGAAGGAGGTTCCTGGTGTACACGGACCACACTGAGCCGCCTTTCTGTGCTGGTCACAGTCCTTCACGAGGAACGTCCCTGTGATCGAGCAGAGGGTCTAGAGTCGCCGCCCAGAGAGGGGGCCACCTCTCCTCCCCGGGGGGGGGGCCACCTGTGGGCTCCTGCAGCGGTCAGTCCTTGCTTGAGCTCAGCCTTCGCCCCTGCCCAGATCCACTCTTACCTGGCTCACACATCCGGCAGCATAGTTCTCCCTGAGCCCAGTAATGACCTGCTGGACAGCTCTTTTGGACTGGGGTAGCTGAGAGCCCGACCAGTGTCCCCAGCACACAGAGCCAGCAGGGCTGTGGCCACGCCATGGTTCCTGCCCACGGAGCGCTTTTCTGTGGCCCAGTTGCTGGTGGCTGGGCCCTGGTGGCTCCTCTTTCCTCCCCGGCCACAGCTCCTTTTCTTTGGGTGGCAGGCACACCTTTGATGGCAGTTGAAACTCTACTGTGTCTGTTTTTTTGTTTTTTTCTCGTAGCAGCACCCTCCACCCCCTTCCCCTTTTCCGCACGTTGGGGGAGACAAGAAAGGGCAAACTCACCCCACTGCTCTTCAAAGGTGTCAGCTTCTGTGCTTGGTTTCTGCCTCTCACTCTAACCTGTCTGCACTGCTGCTGTTCCAGAAGAGGGGGCGGTGGGCAAACGCAGCTGCCCACCTCTCCTGCGCACAGGGTGAGAGACCAAGATGACCACATCTCTGCCCTCGGCAAGCCTCTCTTCTCATGCTCGATCCCTCTTTTCACAGATGAAGGTAGTGTCACGAAACACCCTCCTGGAGCTGCGTTAGCACTTACAATCACACTCGTCTGTGCAGGAACGCTACTGTCTGTCTGCACACACAAGAGCCAGGATTATAACAAGCTGTGCATCAGTTGCGATCTAGTTTTAGGAGCTGGAGAGATGGCTTAGTAGTTAAAGTGCTTGCCTGCAAAGCCAAAGGATCCGGGTTCAATTCCCCAGGACCCTTGTAAGCCAGATATACAAGTACATGCATCTGGAGTTCATTTGCAGTGGGCTGGAGGCTTTGGTGCACCCATTCTCTCTCTCTCCATGTATTTGCCTCTCTCTACATATCACAAATAAGTAATTAAAAATGAAATATAATTAGAGGCAAGGGATTAGGCCCGTGTCTTTTTTTAATGTTATTTTGGGTTTTTTGTTTTGTTGTTGTTTATTTTTATTTATTTATTTGAGAGTGACAGACAGAGAGAAAGAGGCAGATAGAGACAGAGAGAGAGAGAGAGGGAGATAATGAGCACGCCAGGGCCTCCAGCCACTGCAAACGAACTCCAGATGCGTGAGTCCCCTTGTGTATCTGGCTAATGTGGGTCCTGGGGAATGGAGCCTCGAACCAGGGGTCCTTAGGCTTTACAGGCAAGCGCTTAACTGCTAAGCCATCTCTCCAGGCCTAGGCCCGTGTCTTTTGTGCTGGAAGATCATATATGATCTCCTTTTATCTTTTTTATTTTATTTTTATTTTTTGAGGGACGGTTTCACTATAGCCCAGGCTGACCTGGAATCCACTATGCAGTCTCAGAGTGGCCTTGAACTCATGGCGATCTTCCGACCTCTGCCTCCCTGAGTGCTGGGATTAAAGGTGTGCGCCACCACGCCCGGCTAGCCATAGGCTTTTGACTACGTTTTCAGTACCAGGCATGAATTTTCTCCTATAGAGTGGGCCTCAAATCTGATCAGAAAACAGTTGGTTACCCCATAACAGTCATAATGGGCCAACGGGGGACTATCTACTCCTCATTCTTCTCAGGGTCTTATCCATTACCACAAGGCCAGGTGTCCATTATCCACTCTTTTCCACACTTGTCTTAGAACTTGCACTAAACATGGAAGATGTTAGTAACAGAAAGTCCTCAAGTCACAAAGTCATCACTGTCTGTGGTGGGCATGTGGCTTCTTGTGGGCAGTTCCCAGAATCCTCTTCCAGTTAAGACTGTTGATGTCTTTTCTCCTCCATTAGGCCACATGGCATTTTCTAGAATGCTTGCCTGATTCAGTTCCAGCTTGATTACTTAGTGTCAACTCAAATCACATGGTGTCTTCAGCAATAGGGTCTTAAGTTCGGGTGGGCACCCAAGAGCCTTTTAGCAATGGCCTGTATTGTTCTGGAGGTCTTATGAGCCTCGCTGACCAACAAGTCACTGGGAAACGTCCCGTCCTTGGTACTGGGCCTTCCCTTTAGTACCATGGCTTCTGGGTGCAGTGTTAGCCACCCTGGCAGGATATTTCTGTCCAAGTTCTTTTTGTTTGTTTGTTTTGAAGGAAGGTCTCTCTCTATCCCAGGCTAACCTGGAACTCACTCTGTAGCTCCTGGCTGGCCTTGAACTCACAGTGACCCTCCACCTCTGTCTCCTGAGTGCTGGGATTAAAAGTATGTGCCACCACACCTGGCTCCAAGTTTTTTTAATTTTTTTTTATTTTTTGGGTTTTCAAGGTAGGGTACTGAGCAATTGAACCTGGGTCTTTCAGCTTTTCAGGCAAATACCTTAACTGTTAAGTCATCTCCCCAACCCAAATTCTTTTTTTTTTTTTTTTTTTTTTTTTTTTTTTGAGGTAGGGTCTCACTCTAGCCCAGGCTGACCTGGAATTCACTATGGAGTCTCAGGGTGGCCTCGAACTCATGGTGATCCTCCTACCTCTGCCTCCTAAATGCTGGGATTAAAGGCATGTGCCTCCATGCCTAACTTAAATGAGATTGTTTTTTCTTTCTTTTTTTTTATTGACAACTTCCGTAATTATAGACAATAAGAAAATAAACAATATTTCCCTTTAAATGAGACTTTTAAATTAGCTAACCAAGAAGTAGGTTTTTTTTTTTTTTTTTTTCCCGAGGTAGGGTCTTGCTCTAGGCCAGGCTGACCTGGAATTCACTATGTAGTCTCAGGATGGCCTTGGACTCTTGGCGATTGTTGCAGTCAGGTTTGCATTGCTGGCAGAAAACACCTGACCAAAACCTGCTTATGGGGGAAAAAAAAAAAAAAAAAAGAAGAAGAAAAGGTTTATTTTGGCGTATAGACTCAAGGTCCATGATGGCAGGGGAAACAATGGCATGAGCAGAGGGTGGACATCACCCCCTGGCCAACATCAGATGGACAACAGCAATAGGAGAGTGTGCCAAACACTGGCAAGGGGAAAAAGGTCATAACGCCCATAAGCCCACCACCGGTAATACAGTGCCTCTAGGAGGCTTTACTTCCCAAATTGCCATCAGCTGGGGGCCTAGCATTCAGAACACCTAAGTTTATGGTGGACCCCTGAACCAAGCCACCACAGCGATCCTTCTGCCTGTACCTCGAGAGTGCTGGGATTAAAGGCATGCACCACCATGCCCTGATAAGAAGTAGGTTTCAGATGGCTTTTTTTTCTTAACAGCTTTGGTTTCAGTCACCCCCCTCACTCCCTTCTCTCTTCCATCCCTCTCTCCTGAAATTTGGGGTTACTGAACTCTGTACAGGGAGCACATGGGCCAGGTGGACTCCCAGGGACTTTGAGATGGTGGCTTATTTCTCCAGAGCACGTCTCACCCAAGCATTCAAGGGCTGTGTAGTTGTTTCCATACTGCTGGTGAAATGTCACAGTCCTGTGGTCGTACTCGTTAGATCTGTTCTCTCTGTCTCACTGTTCAGTGTGCTTTCCCTTCATTTTTTCCATCCACCTGCCTTTCCCCAGCCTCTTCTATAGCTCTTCAAGGGTCCACTCAAGTGGGGAGTCACAATTGCGACTTTAACAATTGCTCATAGGAAACCATCCTCCCGCCAAGTGCCCACCACAGACAGTGATGACTTTTGTGACTTGAGAACTTTTCTGTTACTGACATCGTCAGTGTTTATTGTAAGTCATAAGACAAGAGTGGGAAAGAGGAGTAGATAGTGGACAACTGGTCTTGTGGGAATGAATAAGACCCTGAGAAGAATAATGAGTAGATAGAATTGCCCCCCCGCCATAAGTTTATGTTTTTGAATACTTGGTCCCCAGATGGCGGCACTGTTTAGGAAGGCTGTAGACCTTTTAGAATAGAGCTTTACTGGAGGAAGTATATCACTGGGGGTGTGAATTTTTATAGCCTGGCCCCACTTACTGTTCACCCCCAGCTTCCTGACTGTGCTGCGATGTGACCAGCTTCTTACTAATGCCATCGTACCTTGCGCACCGTGATGGAATGTGTCACCCAGAACTGTAAACTCAGTCTCTCAGTCTGTCTCTGTTTCTCTCCCGCTGTCTGTCTGTCTGTCTCGTGCTGGGGATGTCATGCAAGGCAAGTGCTCTGCCCTTGAGCTATATTCCCAGCTGGAACTGTAAACTGAATTCAACCCTTCATTGAATTACTCTTAGTTAGGTATTTTGTCCTAGCAAAGAGTATAGTAACGGACACAGAGAATTGGTACCAGGAGTGAGGTCACTGCCGTCGTAAACTTGACTATGTGCTGCGGAAGTTTCTAGAACTGGTTTGTGGAAGGAAAAGTGGACGAGTTTGTAACTTTGGGCTAGAGAAGCCCTTGAATACATTAAGCTTAAGGAGACCTTCTGGTGGGAGTTTGGAAGGCCGGAATGCTGAGAGAAACATGGACAGGGGAGGCTTGGCTCATGAGGCATTAGTGGGGAACGAGGACTCTGCTGAGATCTGGACTAGAGGCAGTTCATGTTGTATTCTGGTAAAGAATCTGCCTTCATTCTGCCTATGTCCTGAGGACTTGAGAGAGGCTGAATTTAAAGGCAATTGGGCAGTTACAGTTGCTTTTTCTGGGACAAACACCAGACCGGAAGCAGCTTATGGAGAAAAGGGTTTATTTCAGGCTTACAGATTATGGCAGAGGGAACTTGCTCACTTCATATATCCACAAGAGAGAGGCAGCACCAATAGCCACAGCTCAAGCCGG
The DNA here is from genome assembly GCA_036346955.1 of Dipus sagitta. Lineage (NCBI taxonomy): Eukaryota > Metazoa > Chordata > Mammalia > Rodentia > Dipodidae > Dipus > Dipus sagitta. Next base: position 24,091,503 of record CM070789.1, on the reverse strand, counting down.
CTCTCTAAACACCTGGTAGGGCTGGACTCAAGATTCACCCCCATTAACACACCTCTTCCATCAGGGCTCTGCCTGCTGGAGACTAAAGTAGAAAGCTTAATATTTTTGGGGGGAGGGTTGAGGTAGGGTCTCTAGTCCAGACTGACCTGGGATTCACTGTGGAGTCTTGGGCTGGTCTCGAGCTAATAGCGATCCTCCTACCTCTGCCTTCCGTGTGCTGGGATTAAAGCATGTGCCACCACACCTGGCTAGGAAAGCTTAATCTTTTTATTTGTTTTTTTTTTTTTTTTTTTTTTGAGGTAGGGTCTCTCTCTAGCCCAGGCTGACCTGGAATTCACTATGTAGTCTCAGGCTGGCCTTGAACTCACTGTGATCCTCCTACCTCTGCCTCCCAAGTGCTAGGATTAAAGGCGTTCACTGGGCTGGAGAGATGGCTTAGCAGTTAAGGCGTTTGCCTGCAAAGACAAAGGACCTCGGTTCAATTCCCCAGGACCCATGTAAGCCAGATGCACAAGGTGGCACATGCGTCTGGAGTTTGTTTGCAGTGGCTGGAGGCCCTGGCATGCCCATTCTCTCTCTCTCTCTCTCTCTCTCTCTCTCTGCCTCTTTCCCTCTCTTATTCTCTCAAATAAATGAATAAAAATTTTAAAAAATAAGCATGTGCTACCACACCCAGCAGGAAACTTAATCTTAATCTAAAAAATTCCTGAGTCTATGGGGGACATTATATTTACATTCAAACCACCCACATGGACCAATGTGTTTGGTGGACAAAATCTCAAAACATAATAGCACTGAATCTGTGGTATTCACCTCCTGGGCCCCTGCCCAGAGGCAGGGTCTCACTCTATCTGAGGCTGACCTGGAACTCACTCTGTGGCCCCAGGCTGGCCTCATGTTGATCTCTTACCTCAGCCTCCTGAGTGCTAAGATTGAAGGCGGGCACCACCACGCCTGGCTTGTGGTAGGTATGGTTTGTGTTGACTGCTCTTATTCAGATCTACAGTGAAAGAGAACAATAAGCAAAGCAAAAAAAAAAAAAAAAAAAAAAAAAAAGTTTAAAATGTACCATTTGGCAAGCAAAGTAGCAAATTTGACATTTTCCAAAGAGCTGGCTAAAAAAAAAAAAAGCAGTTGTAATATTTAGAGATGAGCACCATTAAAGAGAAACCTACTTCTGCACTGGGACCATAGGAGAGAGGTCCTGAAGAGAAGACCCCACCCACTGGAGGCTGTAGGTTATGACAATGCAAAAAGAAGAAGTCCTGAAGGGAAAATTCTAGAAAAGGGGTTCCCTGAGTAAAAACAGCTGCCTAGAAAAGCATTTTTGCAGATTCAGTAACCAAGGAATAAACAGACATGAAAGATCCAAGATCGAGGGGCTCACAGTGTCTTGATCCATGGTCTCAGAGAACCACCGCAGCTAGCTGACGTGTGGCGGGGTTGAATGCTCTACAGGAAGCACCGTGAGGCCCCGTTTGAAGCAGTGAAGGTTAAGCCTGAATTGCAATGGAGATCCCAGGATGTTGTTGGAGGTTCCGGGACCGCGAGGTGTCTGCTAAAAAGAATACAGGCTAAGGCTGCAGAGATGGCTTAGCGGTTAAGCGTTTGCCTGTGAAGCCTAAGGACCCTGGTTCGAGGCTCGATTCCCCAGGACCCACGTCAGCCAGATGCACAAGGGGGCGCACGCATCTGGCATCTGGAGTTCGTTTGCAGTGGCTGGAGGCCCTGGCACGCCCATTCTCTGTCTCTGTCTCTCTCTCTGTCGCTCTCAAATAAATAAATAAATAAATAACAAAAGAATATAGGCTTGGCCAGGCAGGGTGGCTCACGCCTTTAATCCCAGCACTCGGGAGACAGAGGAAGGAGGATCGCTGTGAATTTGAGGGCATCCTGAGACTACATAGTGAATTCTAGGTCAACCTGGGCTAGAATGAGACCCTACCTTGAAACCCACCTCCCCAAAAAAAGCTAGCCGAAGAGAGAAACACTATTTGGTGTAGGTAGCAGAGCTGGAGAGGAGAGGTTACCCAAGCATTTTGAAACTTAGGTGATTTTATCACACGTCCCAGGTAGGGATTTGACATTTGCCTGTTGGTCCAGTCTTTCCTTGCTATACCCCCTATTCTTCCCTTTTATTTTTATTTTATTTTTTATTTTATTTTATTTTATTTTATTTTTTTTTTGGTTTTTTGAGGTAGGGTCTCACTCTAGCCCAGGCTGACCTGGAATTCACTATGGAGTCTCAAGGGTGTCCTCGAACTCACGGCGATCCTCCTACCTCTGCCTCCCGAGTGCTGGGATTAAAGGTGTGCGCCACCACGCCCGGGTTTTCTTCCCTTTTTAGAATAAGAATATAATTCGGTGTCATTATATGTTGGAAGCATATAGTTTGCTTTTTTAAATTTTATAAAGGGGGGGGGTCCGAATTGAGAGAATGTCTTGAGTCTCCAAAGAGACTTTGGACTTTTGAAGAGTGAAGATTATTAAACACTTTGTGGACTTTTTTTTTCTTTTTTCTTTTTTGTCTTCCTAGGATTATGGTTTGTTTGGTAGTAGCAGCACTAGGAAACATGTTTGGGATGCTCAGTTTAGTCAACTCTTCAATGTCTCCCCACTTTGCCTCCTTCAAGCCCCCCACCCCACACTCATCTTCAGAATTGCCATCGGGCCCCTATTTCTGTAGATGTCAGAGTTCTGTGGGGTGGAACGGTCCTTTCAAGGACCCCTAGAATTCCTGGGGTTGTAGTTTTTCTTGTTTGTGTATGCGTTTTGAGACAGTCTCACCATGTAGCCCAGGCTGGCTTCGAACTTAGGACGCCCCCGCCACCGACCCTGGCTTGGAGTTTTTCAAAGAATACAGAGTTTCCTGAAGTTTGCCTTAGAATTCCAAGGTGCTCTATGGGGCCCAGAGTTGCTGGCCCCAGGAATGTTTGGAGACCTGGGATACTGGAGTTGAGCAGACGGGTGAACGTCAGACTGTCTTGTCCTCACAGCTTGAAAGTGTATGAGATGATGTCACTACATCGGAGCAGCGCCTCGGCCTGCACACCTATGGGAGTCTGCAGCTGTGACATGCAGAAGTTAGCCACATCCGGGTGTGTGGCTCCAAAGTGGGCAGTCACATGCACGCCCTGGTGTAAGGTGACGCTCACTGGGAGCCCCACCGTGGCCAGCAGGCTGTGGAGGAACAGGGATGCTGGGTTCACACACTCTACTTTGCGGACGATTGAAGTTGGGCTGAATACAGTTTTCATTGTGATATAGTTACGAGCTTATAGGGGCCAGGGGCTGAATGCTGTGGTTTGAATATTAGATGTCCCCTACAGATTAATGTGTTTAAACACTTAGTCTCCAGCCTGTAGCACTGTTTGGAAAGGTGGGGCTGGAGGGATGGCTTAGTGGTTGGGGCTGCAAGGCCAAAGGACCCAGGTTCAATTCTCCAGGACTCTTCTTTCTCTCCTCTCTCTCTTTCTCTGCCTTTTTTCTCAAATAAATAAATAAAAATTTAAAAGAATGTTTTAAAAAATATTTTATTTATTTATTTGAGAGAAAGAGTCAGAGAGAGAGAGAGAAAGAGAGAGAATGGGCGCACCAGGGGCAACAGTCACTGCAAACAAACTCCAGACGTGTGTGCCCCCTTGTGCATCTGGCTTACGTGGGTCCTGGGGAGTCGAACCGGGATCCTCTGGCTTTGCAGGCAAACGCCTTAACCGCTAAGCCATCTCTCCAGCCCAAAAATTTAAAAGAATTTTAAAAAATTAAAAATAATGGGCTGGAGAGATGGCTTAGCAGTTAAGCGCTTGCCTGTGAAGCCTAAGGACCCCGGTTTGAGGCTCGATTCCCCAGGACCCACGTTAGCCAGATGCACAAGGGGGTGCACGCATCTGGAGTTTGTTTGCAGTGGCTGGAGGCCCTGGCATGCCCATTCTCTCTCTCACTCTCTGCCTCTTTCTCTCTCTCAATCTCTCTGTAGCTGTCAAATAAATAAATAAAAATAAACAAAAAATTTAAAAAAATTTAAAAATAAGAGGGATGGTTTTGTAGTTAAGGCGCTTGCCTGCAAAGCCAAAGGACCCAGGTTCAATTCCCCAAGACCCATGTAAGCCAGATGCACAAGGTGGCACATGCATCTGGACTTAGTTTGCGGCGGCTGAAGGCCCTGGCGCGCCCATTCTGTCTCTCTATGTGCCTCTCTCTCTCTCTCTCTCTCTCTCTCTCTTTCAAATAAAATAAATAAATAAAACCTTTTTAAAAAGAAAGGTTGTGGAGCCTTTAGGAGAAGCAGACTCGCTGGAGGAGCGGGCCGCGCTGACGGCGAGCCCTGCGGTTTTATGCCCAGCCCCGCTTTTTGCGTTCCCACGGCTGGCAAGCTGCCTCCTGCTCCTGGTGCCCCACCTCCCTGACACAGTGGGATGGGTGCCCCGTGTGCGCCAAAGCCAACCTTTTCCTTCCACTTAAGTGGCTTCTGATCACGCATTTTGTCCCAGCCACGGGTAACAACTGGCACTGATATGAAGTGCCCCCAGGACCGTCGGTGAAGACGCGGGCCTGAGTGGTGGTGCTGTTGAGGGGCGACTTGATTCCTGAGGACACTGACTAGGAAGTGGGCCTCGTGGAGGATAGTGGTCAGCGGGGACATTACTTTGAAGGCTAGATCTTGTCTCCAGGCTCTAGCCTTTTCCTGCCCGCTTCCTGGCTACAAATCCTGAGCAGATTTGCCATACAGTACTACTTGGCCACAGCCCAGAACAATGGAGCGAGTCAATCAAACTGAATCCTCTGAAACCATGACTTCTTTCTCCTCTGAAGTTTAGCCTCAAGTATTTTGCTTCAGCCATGAAAAACTAACCATACCACGGTTCAGTGGAATTCACTATGTAGTCTCAGGGTGGCCTTGAACTCACAGTGATCCTCCTAACTCTGCCTCCCAAGTGCTGGGATTAAAGGCATGCGTCACCACACCTGGCTTTAAAACTTTTTATCGATAACTTCCATAAGTATAGACAATAAACCATGACGATTCCCTCCATCTCCCACTTTCCTCTTCATATCACATCGCCTCCCCCTCTCAATTAGTCTCTATTATAAGGGTCTTGTATAGGTAATATTAGGCACTGCGAGGTCATGGATATCGAGGCCAAATTGTGTCTGGAAGAGTGCATTGTAAGCAGTCCTACCCTTCCTTTGGCTCTTACATTCTTTCTGCCACCTCTTCTACAGTGGACCCTGAGGCCTTGGAGGGTGTGATAGAGATGTTTCAGTGCTGAACACTTCTCTGTCACTTCTCAGCACTAAGGTGCCTTTTGGGTCATCCCAGTGGTCACTGCCATCTGAAAAGAGAAACTTCTCTAGCCAAAAGTGAGAGTAGCATTAATATACGGGCATGAACATTAAGAAAAGTGCTTACAGGGTAGTTTGGTGAGCATAATCTATGCATTTAGCCAGACACCAGCAGGCATTACACCCCTAGGGCTCATGACCTCTTCCGCCATAGGCTTTTGACTAGATTTTCAGTACCAGGCATGTATTTCCTCCCAACTGGAGAGTGGTTGGTCTCCCCCATAACAGATATGCCGCTATTGGGCCCATTGGGCCATATGGCCTGGCTGGCCAAACTTAAGGCTTGCAGTGTCCACTGTTGTTTATCACCGCTGATGACTTCTGTCTCCCATTGAATTGCACATAGTGTAGCTTTTTCCAGCTTTCTGTCAGCTGGTCTACATGGAGGAGGTTTTCAGCTCAGTTCCAGCTTGATTTCTCAGGGACCTTGCAGCCCAAGCATGTGGAGTCTTTAGCAATAGTGTCTTACCATCTATTCCTGGTAAGAAACAAAGCACCTTGGCAATGGCCTGTCATGTTCTGGGGGCGTCTGGGACCTCCCTGGCCAACAACTCACTGGAAGGTGTCCCAGCCACCACGCCCGGCTTCCTAACTGTTTTTTTTTTTTTTTGTTTTGTTTTTCAAAAGCATTTTTTTTATTCAACAACTTCCATGATTATAAACAATATCCCATGGTAATGCCCTCCCTCCTCCCCCACTTTCTCTTTTGAAACTCCACTCTCCATCATATCCTCTCCCCCTCTCAGTCTCTCTTTTATTTTGATGTCATGATCTTTTCCTCCTATTATGATGGTCTTGTGTAGGTAGTGTCAGGCACTGTGAGGTCATGGATATCCAGGCCATTTTGTGTCTGGAGGAGCACGTTGTAAGGAGTCCTACCCTTCCTTTGGCTCTTACATTCTTTCTGCCTCTTCTGCAATGGACCCTGAGCCTTGGAAGGTGTGATAGAGATATTACAGTGCTGAGCACTCCTGTCACTTCTTCCCAGCACCACGATGCCTTCTGAGTCATCCCAAGGTCACTGCCATCTGAAAAGAGAAGGTTCTCTACCAAAAGCAAGAGTAGCATTAATATATGGGTATGAACATTAAGAGAAGTGCTTACTGGGCAGTTTGATAAGCATAGTATATACCCAGACAGCAGCAGATGTTACACCCCTGGGGCTCATGACTACCCCTGTTTTAGGTTTTCAGTATTGGGGATGTATTCCCTCCCATGGAGTGGGCCTCCAGTCCAATTAGAGGGCAGTTGGTTTCCACCATGACAGACATGCCACTATTGCACCTGTTGGCTCATTTGGCCTGTCTGACAAAACATAAGGCTTGCAGTTCCACTGTTGAGTATCTTCACTGGTAATTTCTCTTTCTCCCATTGAACTGCATGCAGAATGGCTTCTTCCAGCTTTCTGTCAGCTGGTCTACATGGAGGAGGTTTTCAGCTCAGTTCCAGCAGGATTTCTCAGTGGCCTTGCAGCCCAAGTATGTAGAGTCTTCAGCAATAGGGTCTTGCCATCTCTTCCTGGTGACATCCCTAACTTTTTAACTTCTCTCTCTCTCTCTTAAGGTAGGGTCTTGCTTTAGCCCAGGCTGACCTGGAATTCACTATGGAGTCTCAGGGTGGCTTTAAACTCATAGCAATCCTCCTACCTCTGCTTCCCAAGTGCTGGGATTAAAGGTGTGTGCTACCACACCCAGATATCTTTTCATTAATTAAAAAAATTTTTTTTTGAGTCAGGCGTGGTGGCGCACGCCTTTAATCCCAGCATTCGGGAGGCAGAGGTAGGAGGATTGCCGTGAGTTCGAGGCCACCCTGAGACTCCATAGTGAATTCCAGGTCAGCCTGGGATAGAGTGAGACCCTACCTCGAAAAACCAAAAAAAAAAAATTTTTTTTTTGTATGTGTGTGTATGGATGTGCCAGGGTCTCTTGTCACTGCAAAGGAATTCCAGATTATACATCACTTTGCACCTGACTTTTTATGTGGGTGTCAGGGAACTTACTCTGGGTCTGGCAGTGTGGTGGTTTGATTCTGGTGACCCCCCATAAACTTAGGTGTTCCTGTTGTCCACCTTATGTTGGCCAGAGGGTGATGTCCACCCTCTGCTCATGCCATCGTTTTCCCCTGCCATCATGGAGCTTCCCCTCGAGCCTGTAAGCCAAAATAAACCCTTTGTTTCCCCAAAAGCTGCTCTTGATCGGGTGATTCCTGCCAGCCATGTGAACCTGGCGGCAACACTGAGGTAGGAGGACCCACATGAGTTCAAGGTCAGCTTGGGGTACGCAGTGAGTTCAAGATCAGCTGTGGGCTACAGCGAGGCCCTGCCGTGACCTTACTAACATTACACACCTCACACGGTGACACGTAGGTTGTAGAATGACTAAGGAAGGGACAGAGCGCCTGCAAAGTTTAAAGCAGCGTTACTGAAGGCAGGAGCAGAGAGCTGGCCCAGATGGAATGAGTCAGTGGAGGTGCTGGGGTGAGGTTCTGATTCTGGAAGCTAGTCAGTGAGCTCTTCTCACCTGCTGTCCAGTGCAGAGCTAGATACAGAATAGAACGGAAGAGACAAGCAGGAACGGTAAGAACCGAACGGAGTTCCACGTCCTCTCCACCAGCAACTGAAGGACTCAGGAAGCCATCATAAGCCTCAGAATCATCAATAGGCCTAAGTTTCTGCTTCCCAGCAAGGTCAGTCTCCTGATCAGGGGAATGGACTGTCTGCCCCATGCCTTCCTGTGGTCATAGATAAGTTTGCTTAAAATAAGTTTGCTTAAAGTTCCTCAGATACATATAGCCAATCACAATAAAGGTTACCTAATCTGCTTGGAATCCCCCCAGCCCCCTGCCCACCAGCTTTGCCCCCCAGCATCCTAAGCTTATCAGAAAAATACAAGTGCAGTTACTGCTTAAATCAACCAATCATTCCCCTACTTCTCCCTACTTCTTTGTTCAAATCCCTATAAAAAACCTGCCCCCCTTGGGCTGGAGAGATGGATTAGCGGTTAAGCGTTTGCCTGTGAAGCCTAAGGACCCTGGTTCGAGGCTCGATTCCCCAGGACCCACGTCAGCCAGATGCACAAGGGGGCGCACGCGTCTGGAGTTCGTTTGCAGTGGCTGGAAGCCCTGGCGCGCCCATTCTCTCTATCTGCCTCTTCCTCTCTCTGTCACTCTCAAATAAATAAATAAAACTGAACAAAAAAAAATTAAAAAAAAAAAACACTGCCCCCCTTGCTACTCGGGGCTCTTGTACGGATCCACTGCACTGGTGAAGTCAAGAGTCCGAGCTTAAGCCCGAAATAAAGCTCCTTGCTTTTGCATATGTGTTTGGTTCTCGTTGATGGTTACTGGAGGGAGGGGGGCAAGAACTGGGCGTAGCACAACCCTGACAGAAGGGTGTCTGTGGCAGGATCCAGGCCTCTTTATCACGGAGCTGCGCACACATCTGGCCTACGAGCTGGAGAGGAGAGAGGAGCTGATGGCTGGGAGGCTGCTGGCCTGCTTCGCTTCCCTTGCCCCACGCGTCAAAGTGAGCCGGTTGTGCCCTGCTGACGCTCAGGACGCCAGGGCTGCTGCTTGGATTCGGGACTTGCACAGTTTCTCTAGTGCCCTGCCCTCCTCCCGAACCCTACCTAGGGAGAGTCTCCAGGAAATTGTGTTTTCATACTGAGATAGTACAGACTCTCCACGTGGCTGCCAAACACTCCTGTAACTAAAAGGACACTTGTCTACTATGGGAATGGTTTTGCTATGTGAAGCAACTCAGTACGCTGTGAGGCGTGATGACCACCTCGGGAACGCTGAGGGGTCAACTGGTCACAAATTCAAGGTTTCAGTGTCTTCTCCATGTAGTTCATTAAACTCTTAAAAAAATTTTTTTTGTTTATTTTTATTTATTTATTTGAGAGTGACAGAGAGAGAAAGAGGCAGAGAAAGAGAGAATGGGCTCGCCAGGGCCTCCAGCCACTGCAAACGAACTCCACAGGTGTGGGCCCCCTTGTGCATCTGGCTTACGTGGGTCCTGGGGAATGGAGCCTCGAACCGGGGTCCTTAGGCTTCACAGGCGAGCGCTGAACCGCTAACCCATCTCTCCAGCCCTCATTAAACTCTTTTTAAATGCCTAAGCTGGGGCTGGAGAGATGGTTCAGCCATGAAAGTGCTTGCTTGCAATGCCTGACGGCCTGGGTTCAGTTCCCAGGGCCAGCTGCACAAAGCAATGCATGCATCTGGGGTTCCTGCGCTCTGACAGCCATACTCTCTCTCTCTCTCTCTCTCCTTGTAAAAACAAACAAATAAATAAATTTAGATGCCTAAACTGATTCGTGATTTAATATCTCTGACGCTGTCCAGACTCTGCCCATGTGCTTAGATTTGTCACCTGCCCTCTGGGTCCCGGAGTGTCCCTGGAGTCCTGTCCAGCCGCAGCTGGTTGAGTGACGTCTCACAGACACCTGCAAACTTCGGCCCCGAAGTCACGCGAACGCGCAGGGGTCTCGGGAGCCATCCCAGGGAGTGGAGAACAAAAATGTGTGCTGTGTCCACTTCCGGTCAGGATCCTCGGGGAGGATGGAGGCTCGTGGTCACCTTCGGGGAGGGGATGAAGCCCGCGGTAGCTGCGCACAAGCGCTGTCGAGCAGGCGCGGGCCGGGCTCCCTAGTGCGTTGGGCACGCGGGCCCAGTGGGCCAGTTGTATAATTTGGATTAAAACTTTGGCTGCCGAGTCCTTTGCTTTGGGTGCCCTCTTGTGGCTGAATCTGCTTTATTTATTTATTTATTTATTTATTTATTTATTTATTTATTTTTCAGAGTGCCTTAGAACCTCTTGGAACCCCAATTCTGGCTTTAATGCTAATTACCATTAAAACCTTGCCTTTATGTGGGCAAGGGATTGGGGGGTGTAACTCTTGTAAAAGAACGTGTCTACGGGCTGGAGACATGGTTCAGCAGTTAAGGTGCTTGGCCGCAAAGCCTAACAACCTGAGTTCGATTCCTAAGTACCCATGTAAACCCAGCTGCGCCAAGAGGTGCGTGCATCTGGAGCTCATTTACAGCACCTGTTCCCCCTCTCCCTCCCTTTCCATCCCCCCCCCCCCCCGGAGTGTGGTGGCACACGCCTTTAATCCCAGCACATGGGAGGCAGAGATAGGAGGATCACTGTGAGTTTCAAGGCCAGCCTGAGACTACATAGTAAATTCCAGGTCAGTCTGGGCTAGACCCTACCTGAGTGGGGAGGAAGAGATCCCATGACCTTTGTTTTTTGAGGTAGGATTTCACTCTATACCAGGCTGACCTGAAGTCAACTCTGCAGCCCCAGACTGGTCTTGAACTCATGACAATCTTCCTATTGCAGTCTCGCGAGTGCTAGGATTACAGACATGAGCCATTAAGCCTGGCTTCACCCTGACTTTTACTCTACTTCCCTCTGAGCTCCTCTGTACCTGGGACTTCTCCTTCCAAGACTAGACTGTATAACCTCATTCTCACCCCCTAAGTCTGCAGTTTCCCAAAATAGCTCCCACTTATAAGCAACTGGACTGCTCCATGACATCTTAATTCAAGCCAGTTAAATTTAACCACTTTTGGTGATGTAATTGATATACCAGTAGGACCCCTTAGCTTATTTATTTTATTTTTGAGGCAAGCCCAACAGACTGTCTTTTTTTATGCAAGAGAGAGAGAGAGAGAGAGAGCGAGAGAAAGAGATATGCCAGGGCCTCCAGCCACTGCAATTGAACTCCAGACGTGTGCACCCACTTGTGTGCATGTGCAACCTTGCACACTTGTGTCACTGTGTGTCTGGCTTACATGGAACCTGGAGAGAGGAACGTGAGTCCTTAGGCTTCGCAGGCAAGCGCCTTAACCACTAAGCCATGTCTCCAGCCCAGAACAATGATGTTATATTTTATGGTTCTGGTAGCATTTTCTAGGGAGATTTGCAATGCTGGTAGGATATGGAAACACCTGAAAAAGTCTTGATTTCAAAAAATATTTCAGGGGCTGGAGAGATGGCTTAGCGGTTAAGCGCTTGCCTGTGAAGCCTCAGGACCCCAGGTTCGAGGCTTGATTCCCCAGGACCCACATTAGCCAGATGCACAAAGGGGTGCTCGCGTCTGGAGTTCGTTTGCAGTGGCTGGAGGCCCTGGCGCGCCCATTCTCTCTCTCTCTCTCTATCTCTGCCTCTTTCTCTGTCTGTCGCTCTCAAATAAATAAAATTTTAAAAAATATTAAAAAAATATTTCAGGCAGGGTGTGATGGCGCACGCCTTTAATCCCAATGCTTGGGAGGCAGAGGTAGGAGGATTGCCATGAGTTCGAGGCCACCCTGAGACTACATAGTGAATTCCAGGTCAGTCTGGGCTAGACTGAGACCCGTACCTCAAAAAACCAAAAAAGAAAAGAAAAAAAAAAAAAGGTTACAATTCAGAGGCTGATTATCTTCCTTACAAATGCTGTTGTTTTTCTGGAATCTGACCACCTGTCCTGTGGGTGAGGCCGAGCATTTTTTTTTTTTTTTTTTTTTTGAGGTGGTGTCTCATAGCCCAGGCTGACCTGAACCAGGAATTCACTGTGTAGTCTCAGGCTGGCCTCAGATTCATAGTGATCCTCCTACCTCTGCCTCCCAAGTGCTGGGACTAAAGGCATCACTGCCAACATGCCCAGCAGAGAGAGAATGGGCATAACAAGGGACAGAGAGAGAAAGAGAGAGAGAGTTAGAGTATGGATGGGTGCTCCAGGTCCTCTGGTCACTGCAAATGAACTCCAGACACATGCGCCACTTTGTACATCTGGCTTTGCGCGGGTCCTGGGGAATAGAACTCTGCTTGCCAGGATTTGCAGGCAAACGCCTTAGCCACTGAGCCATCTCTCCAGCCCAATGCCTAGCATCTTAAAAATATTGTTCAGAGCTGGGTGTAGTGGCACATGCCTTTAATCCCAGCACTTGGGAGGCAGAGGTAGGAGGAGTTCGAAGTCACCCTGAGACTACATAGTGATTTCCAGGCCAGCGTGGGCTAGAGTAAGACCATACGTCTGAAAAACCAAACACACACACACAAATCTATTGTTCTTTTTTTTTTTTTTTGAGAGAGAGAGAGGGAGGCGGAGAGAGAATGGGCACACCAGGGCCTTCTGCCGCTGCAAACAAACTCTAGACACATGTGCCACATAGTGCATCTGGCTTATGTGAGTCCTGGGGAATCGAACTTAGGTCCTTTGGCTTTGCAGGCAAGCACCTTAACCGCTAATCCATCTCTCCAGCCCATTGTTCAGGTTCCTTTGCTGGAAGTTGAGCTTAGTTCCAGGGGCTACATTCCATCAGGCGGGGAAAGGCAGCTGGCTGCATTGCAAGTCAGTGAAGACACAGAAGACAAACTGCTGTGAACATTTTTATACAAGTATTTTTTTTTCTCTCTCTTGGATAAATGTGTCAGAGTGGAATTACCAGATCATAGGATAGGTATGTATTTTACTTTGTAAATACCTCATTGGACCACTGGAGTGCTATGTATTTAATTTTCTAAGATGCTCCTAAAAGAATTTTCCAAAGTTTTATGGAAAAGCTTAAGCCGGGCGTGGTGGCGCACGCCTTTAATCCCAGCACTCGGGAGGCAGAGGTAGGAGGATTGCTGAGAGTTCAAGGCCACCCTGAGACTACAGAGTGAATTCCAGGTCAGCCTAAGCTAGAGTGAGACCCTAACTCGAAAAACCAAAAAAAAAAAAAAAAAGAAAAGAAAAGCTTAAGAAGCATTGGTATTAGTTCTGTGAAGATCTGCTAGAACTCACCAGTGAATCCATCTGGGCCTGGAATGTTTTAGTTGGGAGACTTTTATATATATCTGTTTTGATCTCCATGTTTGTTATGGTCTGTTTAAATGGTTTATCTCATCTTGATTTAATTTTGGCAGGTTATATAAATCTAGCAAATCATCCATTTCTTTCAGATTTTAAAACTTAGTGGAGTGTATGTTCTTAAAGTATGTCCTTATGATTTTCTGAATTTCTTTGGTATCTATTGCAATGGCACCTTTGTCATTTCTAATTTTATTAATTTGTGTCTCCTCTCTCTCTCTCTCTCTCTCTCTCTCTCTCTTTCAAGGTAGAGTTTCACTCTAGCCCGGGCTGACCTGGAATTCACTATGTAGTCTCAGGGTGGCCTCGAACTCATGGAAATCCTCCTACCTCTGCTTCCCAAGTGCTGGGATTAAAGGTGTGCACCACCATGTCTGGCACAAATTTCTTTCTTTGTCTCTTTCTTTCTTTTTTTTTTAAACACATTTCTTAATATAAGTACTTAATGCTACAAATTTCCCTCTTAGGAATGCCTTCATTGTGACCCATAGGTTTTTTTTTTTTTTTTTTTTTGCAATTTTTGTATGAGAGATTGAGAGATAAGAGAAGAGAAAACTGGTGTGCCTGGACCTCCAGCCACTGCACTTGAACTCCAGACAGGTGTGCCGCCTTGTGTGCATGTGCGACCCCCTGTGCCCTTGAGTCACCTTGTGCATCTGGCATACATGGGAACTAGAGAGTCAAACTTGGGTCCTTAGGCTTCACAAGCAAGCACCTTAATCACCTAAGCCATCTCTCTAGCTCTCCCTTAGGTTTTGATATGTTGTGTTCTCATTATAATTTGATTCTATAAATTTTTTTGAATTCCTTCTTGATTTTTTTCAATGACCTAGTCATCATTCGGTAGTGTACTATTTAGTTTCCATGATTTTGTGTATGCTCTATGGTTTTTCTTGCTGTTGACTTGTAGTTTAGTCCCAGTGTGATCAGACAGAGTACAAGTAATATTTCAACTTTCCTGTATTAGTACTAAGATTTGCTTTGTGTCCTAGTACATGGTCTATTTTACAGAATGCTGCATATGCTGCTGGAAAGAATATGTGTTGTGCAGCATTTGGATGGAATTTTCTTTTTTCAAAATTATATTTAGAGAAAGAGAGAGAGAGAGAGAGAGAGAGAGAGAGAGAATTGGTATGCCTTAACCACTACAACCCAACTCCAGACTCTTGCGCCACCTAGTGGGCATATGTGGCCTTGCGCTTGCCTCACTTTATTTATTTTATTTTTTAAACTATTGCCTCATCTTTTGTGCATCTAGCTTATGTGGGATCTGAAGAGTGGAACATGTGTTCTTAGGCTTCAGAGGCAAGCACCCTTAACTGCTAAGCCATCTCGATGCTTTTCTGTTTATTTTTGCCAGGATGACCTGTCAATTGGTGAGAGTGGGGTATTCAAGTCACCCATTACAATTGTGCTTTCTGTTATCTATGACCTTAAGTTTAGTAGTGTTTGTTTGATAAAATTGGGAGCCCCTAGGTTAGGTGCATATATGTGTAGAATTATAATGTCCTCCTGTTGAACTACATAGTTAATTCCAGGCTCAGCTTGGGATAGAGTGAGACCCTACCCACTCCCCACCCAAAAAAGAGTTATTGTTGAAAAGTATGCATTTATTCTCGCCATTCTTCTTGCTTTGTAGTGCTTCCTGTTTCTCCTTATTCTCTTGTATTATTTTAATATGGTTTCTTCTGTTTATTTACTTATTTATTTGAGAGAGAGAGAGAGAGAGAATGGACATACCAGGGCCTCTAGCCACTGCAAATAAACTCCAGAAGCATGCACCACCTTGTGCATTTGGCTTATGTGGTACTGGAGAATTGAACCCAGGTCCTTAGGCTTCACAGGCAAGTGCCTTAACCACTAAGCTATCTCTCCAGCCCAGATATTATGTTTTTTCCTGTTTTCTAATGTGTGTGCTTTTCTTTCTCTTCAATATGAAGGATCCCTTCAAATATTTTCTGTAGACCTGGCTTAGTGGCCATATATTCCTTTAGCCTGTTTTTTTTTTTTTTTTTTTTTTGTTTTGGGGTGTGTGGAATGTCCTTATTTCTCCATCAATTTGGATGGATAGCTTTGCTGAGTATAGTAATCTTGGTTGACAGTTGTTATCTTTCAGAATTTGGAACATATCATTCCAAACCTTTATTGCTTTTAAAGTTTGTGTTGAGTAATCTGCTGTTATTCTGATGGGCTTGCCTTTATAAGTGACTTGATGTTTCTCTCTAGCTGCTTTCAATATATTTTCTTTCTTTCTTTCTTTCCTTCCTTCCTTCCTTCTTTCTTTCTTTTTGGTTTCTCTAGGTAGGGTCTCACTCTAGCTCAGACTGACCTGGAATTCACTATGTTGTCTCAGGTGGCCTTGAACTCACGGTGATCCTCCTACCTCTGCCTCCCTGAGTGCTGGGATTAAAGGCATGCACAACAACGCCTGGCTTTTGTTTTGTTTTTTTGAGGTAGGGTCTCACTCTAGCCCAGGATGACCTGGAATTCACTATGTAGTCTCAGAGTGGCCTCAAACTCACTGATCCTCTTACCTAGGCCTCCCAAGTGCTGGGATTAAAGGGGTGCGCCACCATGCCTGGATCAATATATTTTCTTTGGTTTGTGTGTTTAGTAGTTTAATTGTAATATGGCAAGGAGAGGTTATTTCCTGTTTTTGTCTGTTTGGTGTTCTAAATCTTTCCTGTATCTGTATTGGCATCTCTTTCCCTATTCAAGGAAAAAATTTTTTTTTCTATGATTTTGTTGAAAATAGCTACTATGCTTTTGGAGTGAAATTCTTCTCCTTCTATATCCTGAATCTTATGTTTGATCTCTTCATAGTGTCCCAAGTGTCTTGAAATTGTCATTCATGCCTTCCTATTAATTTGTCTTTCTGTGTTGGACTGTTCTAGATCTGCCCCCTTGTCTTCTAGTTTAGATATTCTGTCCTCTTCTTTTTAAAAAAAATATTTTATTTTTAATTTATTTATTTGACAGAGAAAGAGGGAGAGGGGCAGGGAGGGAGAGGGAGAGAATGGGCACAGCCAGGGCCTCCAGCCACTGCAAATGAACTCCAGGTGCGTGAGTCCCCTTGTGCATCTGGCCTAACGTGGGTCCTGGGGAATCGAACATGGGTCCTTTGGCTTTGCAGGCAAGCACCTTAACCGCTAAGCCATCCCTCCAGCCCTGTCCTCTTCTTAATCCATTCTACTGGTGAGACTTTCTTCAGAGATTTCTATTTGACTTACTCTGTTTTACATCTTTAGTATTTCTGGTTGGTATTTTTCATTATTTCTGTTTCCATACTCATGTCTTGTATTGACCTCCTTAGTTTGTTAAGTTGGTTTCCTGTGTTCTCTTGGAATTCTCCCAGGAGTTTATTTTCTTGTTTGATTCCTTTGAATATAGTTATAATCATTCTTTTAAAATCTTTGTCAGGCATTTCATCTAAATCAGTTTCACTGGAGGTCATTTGTGATGGATTCATAATTCTTGGTGAAGTTATATTGTCTCAATTTTTTTTTTTTTTTGGTGTTTTCGAGGTATGGTCTCACTCTAGCCCAGGATGACCTGGAATTCACTATGTAGTCTCAGGGTGGAACTCACAGCAATCCTCCTACTTCTGCTTCTTGAGTGCTGGGATTAAAGGCATGCGACACCATGCCTGGCTTTGTATTGACTTTTTAAGTTTCTTGTATTATAATGTAGAGATTTTTGCATTTTGGGTTAATTTGGTGTTTAGGTTTTCTAATTATCTGAAATAGTTTTTTTTTGGTTTTGCAAGGTAGGGTCTCACTCTAGCCCAGGCTGACCTGGAATTCACTATGTAGTCTCAGGGTGGACTTGAACTCATGGCAATCCTCCTACCTCTGCCTCCTGACTTCTGGGATTAAAGGCCTGCACCACCATGCCTGGCTTGCCATATTCTTATACATGTAAATCTGACATTAGATAGCTCCAGGGCAAAGTACCGGGTGTGGCTCTTATATTATGACTCCCAGAGTAAGAGCAGAAGTGACCCCCTGGTGTTGAGTTTACCTGCTGTGCAAGTATTCTAGTAGGCTGGGTGGGGCAAAACGCAGGCGAATTCTAAAATTCAACTGAGCAATACACACACTCAATCAAAAGAGATGGCTTAGTGGTTAAGGCGCTTGCCTGCAAAGCCAAAGGACCTCAGTTCAATTCCCCAGGACCCACTTAAACCAGATGCACAAGGTGGTGCATGCGTCTGGTGTTCCTTTGCAGTGGCTGGGGGCCCTGGCGCGCCCATTTCTCTCTCTCTCTGCCTGTCTGCCTGCCTCTCTCTCAAATAAATAATAAATAAAAATATTAAAAAAAAAAACAAACGAACAGCCAGGCGTGTTTAATCCCAGCACTTGGGAGGCAGAGGTAGAAGGATCGCCGTGAGTTTGAGGCCAGCCTGAAAAGACATAGTGAATTCCAGGTCAGCCTGAACTAAAGTGAGACCCTACCCCCCAAAAAACAAAACAAAACAAAAAAACCCAAACAAACCAAAATAACAAAACAAAACAACAACAACAAACAACAAAAACAGCACAGAGTACTTAAGCAAGAGTGGGGATTAAAACAAACATAATCTAACAAAGCCAAAGTCCCTAATGGTCTGTGTTGACTCACACCCTTAATCCTCTCCATTGGGAGGCTGCGATTCTTGGTCTGTGATGTGTTCCAGGCCAGCCTGGGCCTGAGTGAGACCCTGCCCCCAAGAAAGAAGGCAGGTAAAGGCAGAAAGGCACTATAAGTCACAAAAGTCAACCCTAAAACACAGCTTATTTAAGAATGGCAAAGGGGAGGGCTGGAGAGATGGCTTAGCGGTTAAGCGCTTGCTTGTGAAGTCTAAGGACCCCAGTTCGAGGCTCGATTCCCCAGGACCCACGTTAGCCAGATGCACAAGGGGGCGCACGCGACTGGAGTTGTTTTGCAGTGGCTGGAGGCCCTGGCGCGCCCATTCTCTCTCTGTCTCTCCTCTCCCCCCTTTCTCTCTGTCTGTGGCTCTCAAGTAAATAAATAAAAACTTTAAAAAAAAATGGCAAAGGGGACAAAAAGTACATCAACCAAATCTGACACATAACCGGCCCTGAGATGAAAGGCGCAGTCATCACGAACAGCTCAGGCTTTGGCACAGGTATTGACCCACGGTAAGGAGGCCCTCCTACCTTTTGGGATGGCTTCCAGTCTCACCTGTGCTGAGAACCTGCCCGGCTCCCTCTTTATTGCGCTGTGGGATCAGCCAGGCTGGTTGGGTCAGTGTTCCGATGGGCCGTGCTGGATGCTGTGTGGCCGAGGTGTGGCTGAGATCTGTTGGAGTCCAGAGCTCTCCAGTAGTTCCTGGCCCTGGCGGTTGTGGGGGGGGGGGTCCCCATTGTTCTTCTCCTTCAGGTTTCTTGACTTTGCCAGGCTGGTGGAGGGTCCCCTCACTGTAGTTCTGCCCCTGCCAGCTCAGGCAGGGCTGGGCAAGTGGCTCTCCCAGGTGAACTGCCGGAGCTGGAGCCGATTCGGGCTGCTTGTGTGGTTGCTGGAAGATCTGCGTCTCTCCTACTTCTCGGCTGGGGTTAATAATTCCTTACACACTTTCAGTGTTCAGTAGAAGAATGTATTGTCCTGCTTTTCTGCCTCCCCCACCAGCTGCTTTGGTGGTCCTACTATGGCAACCCCATCTTAACCAGAAGTCCCCTGTCTGCCTATTTTTGTCTTTTTCTCAAATAAATAAATATAATAATATTTTTTAAAAAATTACGGGTTGGAGAGATTGCTCAATGGTTAAAGGGGCTTGTTTGTAAAGCCTGATTGCCAGGGTTTGGTTCCCCAGTACCCACATAAAGCCAGACTCACAAAGTGACACCTATTTGGAGTTTGTTTGCAGTGGCCACAGGCTCTGATGCACCTGATGTACTTTCTTTCTCTGTCTCTGTCTTTGTAGTAGCTGAAATGCACGGCCCCATAGACTCAGGTTTGCACCTTGAGTCTCTAGTGGGTAGAACCCTACTGGAGAAGAGGCATGTAACTGGGGTGGGGGTGGGGGCTGATCTTAGAGCCCAGTCCTAAAGTCAGTAAAGAGCAGTTGAAGCTCTGGCTGTTTGATGGTGTCTCTCTGCTACGCATCTATGGAAGGGAGCCCACTTCTTCTGCGTTGGTGGTCTTCCCCTGGATTCTATAAGCCTGAAATAAACACCTTCCTCCCATAAGTTGCTTCTGGTTAGATGCTTGTCCTAGGAACTCGAAGCTGATTGCAACAGTCTCTTCCTCAAATAAATGAGTAAATAAAAAAAAATTTCTTGCTTCTTTTGTTTGTTTATTTTTATTAATTTTTATTCGAGAGGGACAGATGACAGAGAGAGAAAGAGGCAGAGAGGCAGAGAGAGAGAGAGAGAGAGAGTATGGGTGCACCAGGACCTCCAGCCACTGCAAACGAACTCCAGATGCCTGCGCCCCCTTGTGCATCTGGCTTTTGTGGGTCCTGAGGAATCGAGCCTCGAACCAGGGTCTTAGGCTTCACAGGCAAGTGCTTAGCTGCTAAGCCATCTCTCCAGCCCTGTTTTCTTGCCTTTTTAAGGTAGGATCTTGCTCTAGCCCAGGCTGACCTGGAATTCACTGTGTAGTCTCAGGGTGGTCTTGAACTCACAGAGATCCACATACCTCTGCCTCCCAAGTGCTGGAATTAAAGGCATGTGCCACCACGCCCAGCTCTTTTTTGTTAGATTTTTTTATTCCTGGTAGGGTCCTCCTCTAGCCCAGGCTGATGTGGAATTCACTATGTAGTCTCAGGCTAACCTAGAACTCAAAGGATCCTCCTACCTCTGTCTCCCAAGTTCTGGAATTAAAGGTGTGCACCACCGCACTTGGCAAAATAAAATATTTTTAAAAACTCATTATGCCTTGTGAATTTATTGTTATTCAATAAATTCTGACATTGTGGAAAGATAACAATATGTTCATCTATGATTCCGACATAGCATGCTCACAATATACTTATACACAGAATATTCTATACAAGACTATTTGTTTGTTTGGGTGTGGCAGGATCTCCTTTCACTGCAGATGAATTTCAGAGCATGAACCAGTTGAGTAGAATCCCAACCATTAGGGTTTACAAGCAAGTACTTTTTTTGTTTTGGTTTTTTGAGGTAGGGTCTTACTCTAGCTCAGGCTGACCTGGAATTCACTATGGAGTCTCAGGGTGACCTCAAACTCACGGCGATCCTCCTACCTCTGCCTCCCAGTTCTGGGATTAAAGGCGTGCGCCACCACATCTGGTTACAAGCAAGTACTTTTTGACATCATAATCCAAGCCCCTATGTACAAGACTCTTGTACACAGAACAAACCATTGCCCAAGTTGGAGAGTAAATCCCTTTTCATCACAGCAGAAGCCCATGATGTGAAACTTCTGTGGGAACCAGGGTTTTCAAATAAATAAAAATAAAAGTATATATACTTTTTTTTTTAAAGGGCTGGATGTGGTGGTGCATGCCTTTAATCCCAGCACTTGGGAGACAGAGGTAGGAGTTTGAGGCCAGCCTGAGACTACAGAGTTCCATAGAATTGCCATGAGTTCCAGGTCAGCCTGGGCTAGAGAGAGACCCTACCTTGCAAAAACAAAAACAAACAAAATGGGCATAAGGCGATGGCTCAGCGGTTAAAGGCTCTTGCTTGCAAAGCCTGCTGGCCTGGGTGTCTCTTATTTTGATTCCTCTATTCCCACATAAAGCCAGATGCATAAAGTGGCTCATGCATCTGGAGTTAGTCTGCGGCAGCAAGAGCCCTCTGGAGTACCTTTTCATTCTTTCTCTGTCTCTGCTTACAAATAAATTTTAAAAAAAATGTTTTATCCCAGCACTTGGGAGGCAGAGGCAGAAGAATCATTGTGAGTTCAATGCCAGTCTGTCAGTACAGAGTGAGTTCCAGGTGAGCCTGGGCTAGAGTGAGACCTTACCTCAAAAACAACAAAAAGAGGGAGCTGGAGAGATGGCGGAGTGGTTAAAGCATTTGCCTGCAAAGCCAAAGGATCCCAGTTCGATCCTCCAGGACCTACATAAGCCAGATGCACAAGAGGGCGCATGCGTCTGGAGTTCGTTTGCAGTGGCTGGAGGCCCTGGTGCGCCCATGCTCTCTCTCTCTCCCTCTCCTTCTTTCTCTGTCAAATAAATGAATAAAAATAAAATAAAAAACAAACAAAAAAACCAAAAAGAAAAATTAAAAAATCTTAGCAAATACCTCCAAATCTAAAAAGCAAACAGTATAAAGACAAAACAAACAAAAAACCACCAAAATAAATAAAAAACAAAAACAAAAAAAATAAGAGATCAAAGAAGAGTAAGATAATAGGAGCAGATATAACATAGGAATTAATGGGAATTACAGACAGAGAAGAGAGAAAAGGAAAAGTAGAAATATTTGGACTAGTAATGATTTAGAATTTCCCCAAGTTAATGTCACACACCAAACCACAAATCCACAAAGCCTAAGAATGTCCTGCAGGGGAACATCCACAATGAGCTGTGGATCAGAGAGACCCAAAAGGTTTCCCAAAAGAAGACAGACTTCTGTCAGAGCATTTGATTACCCACCAGAGGTTAATGGTAATACCTACCACCGAAAACACTATATGCTTTCAGTATGTAACATGGAGAGACCTGGCTGGAATCTGGAAGAGAGCCAGTCCCCAAAGAGTTATCTCGTCTAGTGCCACAAGGTGCTACATGAGCTACTGGGGGAAAATGACCAATATCTGCCCAAGCAACTTGAGGTCTAAGCTACTCAGCAGCAAGAAACCTGATGTGATGTTCACACAAGTGCAGTAGTGGCAACAGCCATGGTGGGTAACCAACTGCTCTTGGATTGGCTAACTGATCTGCTTAGTGGAAAGGAACCTATAGCTGGAACTGGGAAACAAGTCAGAATCATTTCCAAATAACAAGTTTGCTCTCCAATATCAAGCTCCCACCAATCTTGGGCTACAAGAGGGCCTACACCTATTAAATTCTCTCTAAAATAATAACAGCTATCCCATTTATCTGGTGCTGACTTCACTCTCTATTGGAGAATTTGCTCCTTTTTCAGATGGATGTAGATCCTGAGGAGAGAAACCAGCCCATTGCACCTCAACAGGGCCCCAGCTGAAACCAAGAGTAACTGGGGAAATGAGCAAGAGTGCTGCTTTCTTGGTGAAATAGGTACCAGCACAAGGGTGAAGGAGATAGACACAGAGGACACTCAACTCCTACCAACCAGATATCCAGAGACACAGAGGCTCTCAAGACCTCACCACTGAAGCAGACCTAAAATGAACCCAACATGGCTCAGGGAAATTTGCGGGAGAGGGGGCGGAAAGATGTTAGAGCCTCAAGTTACACCCAGAGACATTGCCTCTTCCCCATAACTGATGGCTACCCCCACAATGCATGACCCACAATCTCCATGGGGATAACTGGCATCCCCAATGAGGAGGGTCCTTTCTGAGTCGGGGGACAGGGATGAGGGTAAGGATGGTACCAACATGTGCCATTTACACACTGAGTGTGTACATAACTAATAAGAAATTAATTAATAAAAAAGAAATAATGACTTCCAGATAAGATGGCAGCATAGGAGCCATGCCAAGCCAGCCTAGGGAGGGATTTAAGCAAAACCCCAGCAAAATACACTCTTCTTCTGAAAAGTGAAGGAGTATAGGTTATCCTTAGACATAGTGGAGAAGCCAGAGAGACCCAGACCCACCAGAAAGGAAGAAAATGGTCCA
Organism: Dipus sagitta; assembly: GCA_036346955.1. Classification (NCBI taxonomy): domain Eukaryota; kingdom Metazoa; phylum Chordata; class Mammalia; order Rodentia; family Dipodidae; genus Dipus; species Dipus sagitta. The sequence continues at coordinate 24,068,578 of CM070789.1, read as the reverse complement.
ATCCGCGCCTCAGCGGCAGCAGCAACAGCAGAGAAAACAAGGGGCCTTTTCATTCCATCAGCCTCCTTGCAAAGTTGAGAAAACAGCCGTAAAGACAGCTGAGATCAAGCAAAGAGCTACTGAAAGGGATACACGCGGAACTGCGTGAGCTGCTGCAGAAATCTGAGCTCTCCCATCCCCCACCATCAGAACTGGGAACCCCCGGCACTCGGCCCTCAGGGGCAGCGCAGCCAGCAGAGCGGATCAGACAGAGGTCCGGCTCCAGAGCACAGCGTGGAGGGATCGAGGCAGACACGCAGCACTGGTGAGATTGGAAGCCACCCCCAAAAGTAACTAGGCTGACTGACAAGCAAACAAACAGAAAACGAGGTACACAGGCCTGCACTGCAAGAGCTAATCTCTCTTTCCTTGTCAGGGCAGGATAAGGGTTATATATTCTTGGCTGGCTTTACCGTTTTCAAATCACCTGTATTTGGGGGTTGAATATTGTTGCCTTTGGTACTTTCATATTTATATGGCCTTTGTCTTTTGCTTCTGTCATCATTGGGGGCAGGGTCTGATCCAATCCAGGTTGACCTGGAACCCAATCAGAACAGAAATCTCTGCCTCCCAGCTGACAAGATTAAGGGGTGTAGCACAACACACACCCTTAGGGAATTTGGTTTTATGACACTATCTGTTTGTTTTAATCCCCATAATTGCATACTTTATGCTGGTTTTTATTGATTGTGTATGTTGTTCCGTTGAGGTTTAGAACTTGCCAGTAAATTGTTCCACCCAGTTCACTAGAATACTTGCTTAGCAAGCAAACTCAACACCTAGGATTACTTCTGTGGTTTGACTGGGGGACAAGAGCTGCACCTGACACCTTGAACTCATATCCTAAGGATATATAGAGGTGGATTGCCACCTCTGGGAATACTGCAGATAAATAGAAAACCCAAGCATCAAATCAATTCAGGATGCAAAAGTCACTACATTATGGTACAAGAAACTCAAAGAATCAAGACAATACAGTCCCACCAAAAACTATAAATCCATCAGAAATGATCACCAATGAAACTGTTTTAGAGGAAATGCCTGACAAAGATTTCAAGAAAATGATGGTATCTGTGCTCAAAGAAATCAGAGAAGAAATGAGGGGAATCAAAGAAGAAAACAAAGGAATTAAAGAAGAAAACAAACTTCTGAAAGAGAACACAGGAAACCAGCTTAATGAAATAAAGAGGTCATTACAAGACCTGAGTAAGGAAATAGAAATATTGAAGAAAAACCAGGCTGAAATCCTAGCTCTGAAGAATACAGTCAGTGAAATAAAAACCTCTCTGTGGAAAGTCTAACCAGTAGAATGGATGAAGGAGAGAACAGAATATCTGAACTAGAAGATCAGGTGGCAGATCTAATACAGTCCAACAAAGAGAAAGACAAGCTAATAGCAAGGTATGAATGGGAATTTCAAGAAATCCGGTACACTATGAGAAGATCAATAAGAATTCAGGGCATAACAGGAGAAGAATTTCAATCCAGAGGCTTAGTAGATGTTTTCAACAAAATCAGAGAAGAAAAATTTCCCCAAATTGGGAAAGAAATGCCAATGTAGACACAAGAAGCTTTTAGAACACCAAACAGACAAAATCTGCTCTATGCCTGGTACTGAAAACCTAATCAAAAGACTATGGCAGGGCAGGTCATGAGCCTTAGGGGTGTAAAGCCTGCTCTTGTCTGGATAAATGCATATATTATTCTCACCAAATTGCCCTGAAAGCACTACACTTAATGTTCATATTCATATATTAATGCTAATCTTTCTTCTGGCTAGAGAAGCTTCTCTTTTCAGATGGCAATGACCACTGGGATGACCCAAAAGGCAACATAGTGCCAAGAAGGACGGACGGAGGAGTGTCCAGCACTGAAACATCTCACACCCTCCAAGGTTCAGGGTCCATTGCGGAAGAGGTGGCAGAAAGAATGTAAGAGCCAAAGGAAGGTTACCACTCCCTACATATAACTGTCTGGGCAGAAATTGGCCTCAATATCCAAGACCTTGCAGTGCCTAGCAATACCTACACAAAACCCTCATAATAGGAGAAAAAGATGATGACATCAAATTAAAAGAGAGACTAATGAAGGGGGGAGGATATGATGGAGAGCAGAGTTATGAAGGGGAAAGAAGGGGAGGGGAGGGAAATACCACGGGTTGTTGTCTGTAACTATAGAAGTTGTCAATAATAAAAATATATATATAAAAGAAGTAATTTCTATTTGCAAAAAAAGAGAATGTCCTGTAAAATAAGTGGCCCCAAAACCCTACTCATAGGCACATGCCTTTCAAAATACAGAAAATGAAAGATAAGCTAGGTGTGGTAGCACATATTATAGTTTCAGCTACTTGGAAGTTGGGACAAAAGGGTCTTTAGCTCAGGAGTTTGAGGGCAGCCTGGGCAATATATCAAGACAAAATCTCAAAAATAAATAAATGGGGAGATCCCTGATGCCCCCAAAACATTATAGGCCATTGCCCATGCCCTTGGTTTCCCACCAGGAATAGATGGTAAGAACCTATTGCTGAAGACTCCATATACTTGGGCTGCAAGGCCACTGAGAAATCTTGCTTGATCTGAGCTGATAACTTCATCCATGTAGACCAGCTGACAGAAAGCTGGAAGAAGCCATTCTGCATGCAGTACAATGGGAGAGAGAGAAATCACCAGTGAAGATACTCATCAGTGGACACTGCAAGCCTTATAATTGACCAGCCAGGCCAAATGAGCCAACAGGTGCAATAGTGGCACGTCTGTTATGGGGGAAATCAATTGCCCTCTAATTGGACTGGAGGCCTGCTCCATGGAAAGGGAATACATCCCTGATACTGAAAACTTAAAACAGGGATAGTCATGAGCCCTAGGGGTGTAACATCTGCTGTTGTCTGGTCAAATGTATATACTAAGCTTATCAAACTGCCCAGTAAGCACTTCTGTTAATGCTCATACCCTTGTATTAATGCTACTCTCACTTTTGGTTGAGAATCTTCTCTTTTCAGATGGCAGTGACCTTGGGAAAACTCAGAAGGTATCATGGTGATGGAAAGAAATGACCACAGTGGTGAGTACTGCAATATCTGTATCACACCTTCCAAGGCTCAGGGTCTAATGCGGAAGAGGGGGCAGAAAGAATGTAAGAGCCAAAGAAAGGGCAGGACTCCATACAACATGCTACCTCCAGACACAAAATGGCCTGGATATCCATGGCCTCACAGTGCCTGACACAACCTGCATAAGACCATCATAAGAGGAGGAAAAGATCATGACATCAAAATTAAAAGAGAGACTGATTGAGATGGGAAGGGGATATGATGGAGAGTGGAGTTTCAAAGGGGTAAGTGGGGGGGGGAGGGAGGGTATTACCATGGGATTTTTTTTATAATCATGGAAGTTGTTAATAAAAAAATTAAAAAATTAAAAATAAATAAATAAATGCATACAGACAAAGAATAAAATCCAGTCCAATACTCTGTTTAAAATTCAGATTTTTTTTTTTTTGAGGTAGGATTTCTCTCTAGCCCAGGCTGTCCTTTAATTCACTATGTAGTCTCAAAGTGGCCTCAAACTCACAGCAATCCTCCTACCACTGCCTCTTGAATACTGGGATTAGAGGCATGTGCCACCACACCCAGTTTAAAATTCAGATTAAAAAATTTTTTTTTATTGACAACTTCCATGATCGTAGACAATATCCCATGGTAATTCCCTCCCTCCCCCCACTTTCTCCTTTGAAACTCCACTCTCCATCATACCCCTCACCCTATCAATCAGTCTCTTTTATTTTGATGTCACAATCTTTTTCTTCCTATTATGATGGTCTTGTGTAGGTAGTGTCAGACACTGTGAGGTCATGGACATCCCAGCCATTTGGTGTCTGGAGGAGCATGGTGTTGGCTCATTTGGCCTGGCTGGCCAAATTTATAGCTTGCAGTGTCCACTGTTGGGTATCTACAGTGGTGATTTTTCTCTCTCCCATTGAACTGCATGCAGCATAGCCTTCTTCCAGCTTTCTGTCAGCTGGTCTACATATAGGAGGTTTTCAGCTCAGCTCCAGCAGGATTTCTCAGTGACCTTGCAGCCCAAGTGTGCGGAGTCTTCAGCAATAGGGTCTTACCATCTATTCCTGGCCAATAACTCACTGGAAGGTATCCCATCCCTGGCACTGAAAATTTTCTAGTAAGAATCTATGGCTTCTGGGTGTTCCATTGTCCAAAAAAGTAGGTTTCCATATGACTTAGTTATATCCTCTTAGATTTTGATTAGCCCTCCCTCCACATTTCCTTTACTCAATCTCTTCCCCTGACCTCACTTGGGCCTTTTCACCCCCATTAATCTGTTCTTCTACTTACATATATACAATACCATCCTATTAAGTCCCCCCTCAGTCCCTTTCTATTCCCTTTATATCTCTTTTCTATCTTACTGACTTCTGCTACTGAGTTTTATTCCAACTCACATAGAAGTCCAATCATCTGCAGCTAGGATCCACATATGAGAGGGAACATGCGACATTTGATTTTCTGGGCCTGGGTTACCTCACTTGGTATAATCCTTTCCAGATCCATCCATTTTCCTGCAAATTTCATAACTTCATTTTTCTTTACCGCTGAGTAGAACTCCATTGTATGAATGTGCCATATCTTCATTATCCACTCATCAGTTGAGGGACATCTAGGCTGGTTCCATTTCCCAGCTATTGTGAATTGAGCAGCAATAAACATGGTTGAGCAAATATTTCTAAGGTAATGAGATGAGTCCTTAGGATATATGTCTAGGAATGGTGTAGCTGGATCATATGGTAGATCTATTTTTAGCTGTCTCAGGAAGTTCCACAATTTCCACAATGGCTGGACCAGATTGCATTCCCACCAACAGTGTAGAAGGGTTCCTCTTTTTCCACATCCTCATCAGCATTTATGGTCATTTGTTTTCCTGATGGTAGCCAATCTGACAGGAGTGAGATAGAATCTTAATGTAGTTTTAATCTGCATTTCCCTGATGACTAGGGACGTAGAACATTTTTTTAGATGTTTATATGCCATTTGTATTTCTTCTTTTGAGAACTTTCTATTTAGTTCCATAGCCCATTTTTTTAATTGGGTTGTTTGATTTCTTATTTAATATTTTGAGTTCTTTGTATATACTAGATATTAATCCTCTACCAGATGTATAGCTGGCAAAGATTTTTTTCCCATTCAGTAGGATGTCTCTTTGCTCTATTCACAGTGTCCTTTGCCATACAAAAGCTTTGTAATTTCATGAGGTCCCAGAGGTTGATCTGTGGTTTTATTTCCTAAGCATTTAGGGTTATATTCAGAAAGTCCTTGCCAAGACCAATATGTTGAAGGGTTTCCCCTACTTTCAGAGTTTCAGGTCTGATATTAAGGTCTTTAATCCATTTGGACTTAATTCTTGTGCATGGAGAGAGATAAGGATCTATTTTCATCCTTCTACAGATTCATATCCAGTTTTCCCAGCACCATAGGCTGATGAGGCTGCCTTTTCTCCAATGAGTAGTTTTTGGCATTTTAATCAAATATCAGGTGGCTGTAGCTACCCGGACTTACATCTGGAACCTCTATTGTGTTCCATTGATCTACATGTCTGCTTTTGTGCCAGTACCATGCTGTTTTTGTTACTATGGCTCTGTAGTATAGGTTAAAATCAGGTATGGTGATACCACCAGCCTTATTTTTATAAATATTTTATTTATTTATTTGAGAGAGAGAGAGAGAGAGAGAGAGGAAGAGGCAGATAGAGAGAAAGAGAGAATGGGTGTGCCAGGGCCTCCAGCCACTGCAAACGAATTCCAGACGCATGTGCCCCCTTGTGCATCTGGCTTACATGGGTCCTGGGGAATCAAACCGGAGTCCCTAGGCTTCACAGGCAAACGCCCTAACTGCTAAGCCATTTCCCCAGCCCCACCAGCCTTATTTTTGTTGCTCAAGATTGTTTTAGATATTTGAGGTTCTTTTGTGCTTCCAAATAAATTTTTGGATTGCTTTTTCTATTTCCATGAAGAATGCCATTGGGATTTTGATGGGCATTGCACTAAATATGTAGATTACTTTTGGTAAAAAATTTTTGGTCATTTTCATAATATTGATTCTTCCGATCCAAGAACAAGGATATCTTTGTACTTCCTAGTGTCTTCTGCAATTTTTTGCCTGAGTGTTTTAAAGTTTTCATTGTAGAGATCCTTCACTTCCTTGGTTAGGTTTATTCCAAGGTACTTTATTATTATTTTTTTGTGCAATTGTGAATAGGAGTGATTCTCTGATTTCATTTCCTCTGTGTTTGTTGTTAGCATATAGGAAGGCTACTGATTTCTGAGTGTTTATTATGTATCCTGCTCCATGGCTATAGGTGTTTATCAGCTCTAACAGTTTGCTGGTAGAGTCTTTAGGGTCCTTTATGTATAGAATTATGTCATCTGCAAATAATGATAACTTGATCTCTTCCTTTCCAATTTGTATCTCTTGCCTTATTGCTCTGGCTAAGACTTCCAGTACTAAATGAAATAAAAGTGGGGACAGTGGACACCCTTGTCTTGTCTCTGATTTTAGTGGAAAAACTTCAAGTTTTTATCCATTTAGTATTATGTTGGCTGTAGGCTTGTCATACATAGCCTTTATTATGTTGAGATATGTTCCTTGTATCCCCAGTCTCTGTAGGACTTTTATTATGAAGGGATGTTGGATTTTGTTTTAAAGGCCTGCACCACCATGCTGTTGTAATAGTGACAAATTAAAGGCCCTATTCATGGTGGGGAAAAAAAAAATTGAGTGGGAGACAGAGAGCCTGAGTGTGGTGGCGCACAGCTTTAATCCCAGCACTTGGAGGCAGAGGTAAGAGGATCACTGTGAGTTCAAGGCCAACCCAAGACTACATAGTAAATTTCAGGTCAACCTGGGCTAGAGCGAGACCCTTCCTCAAGAAAAAAAAAAAAAAAAAAAAAAACACCAAGAACCAAATCCTGGGTTAAAGTACTGAAGACACCACATGCTTGAGTTGCAGGACACTGAGAAATGGAACTGAGCTGAAGTCTCCCTGCTGGCTGGTTGTCATAGGACTAGAAAGGGTTAGGATTTCAAGTGGGGTTAGGGTTATGGATTCAAGAAGGTTAGGGTTAGGGTTAGTTTTAGGGTTGAGGTTAGGGTTAGAATTAGGGTTAGAGCCGGGCGTGGTGGCGCACGCCTTTAATCCCAGCACTCGGGAGGCAGAGGCAGGAGGATCGCCGTGAGTTTGAGGCTGAGACTCCATAGTGAATTCCAGGTCAGCCTGAGCTAGAACGAGACCCTATCTCGAAAAACTAAAATGAAAACCAAACAAAATTTTTAACTTGGGCTTTGGAACCGAACAGAGTGTCCTCAAAAGAAGAAATACCGATGGCCAGGAAAAAGGTAAACACATAAGCTTAATGACCCGTTCACCAGGCACCCTGCAGCCATGTGGTCATTCCCCGTCCCCCCTGGCCCCCCGGGAAGCCGAGACTGTGGAACTGTGCAGGCAAAAGGTCTGTGACCCTTTAGGGAACTGGAACTATTTAACTTGAACCCAGGAGCTTTAAAGCTTTATTTATTTATAGTTTCTTATTTAAAAAAAAAAGTGTTGAGGAGAAAAAAAAAGTAATCTACATCCTTAGCCATCAAGGAAATGCAAATTAAAACTACTTTGAGATACCATCTCGAATGGCTTCATCAAGAAAACAAGTGAGGGCTGCAGAGATGGTTTAGTGGTTAAGGCACTTGTCTGTGAAGCCTAAGGACCCAGGTTCAATTCCACAGAACCCACGTAATCCAGATGCACAAGGTGGCGCACGCATCTGGAGTTTGTTTGCAGTGGCTAGAGGTCCTGGCACACCCATTCTTTCTCTCCCTCCCTCCCCCTCCTCTCTCATAAATAAATAAAAATAAAATAAAAATAAAAAAAGAAAGCAGTTCAAGGCCACCCTGAGACTACATAGTGAATTACAGGTCAGCCTGGGCTACCTCGAAAGAAAAGAAAACAAATGGGAATAAATGCTGGTGAGGGTGTGAAAAAGAGGAACCCTTCTGCATTTTGGTGAGAATGAAAACTGGTACAGCCATTGTGAGAATCAGTGAGAGGTTCCTGAGATGGCTAAAAATAGATTTAGTGGGCTGGAGAGAAGGCTTAGCAGTTAAATTGCTTACCTGTGAAGCCTATGGACCCAGGTTCGAGTCCCCAGTACCCATGTAATCCATATGCACAAGGTGGCACAGTACATCTGAGGTTCGTTTGCAGTGGCTGGAGGCCCTGGCATGTCCATTCTCTCCCTCTCAATCTCTCTCTCCCCTCCCCCTCTCAAATAAATAAATAAAAATATTTTTCTTAAAGCTGGGTGTGGTGGCTCACGACTTTAATCCCAGCATTTGGGAGGCAGAGGTAGAAGGATAGCTGTGAGTTCAAGGCTGCCCTGAGACTACATAGTGAATTCCAGGTCAGCCTGAGCTAGAGTGAGACCCTACCTCGAAAAACAAAAACAAAAAAAGAAAACAAATGGTAATAAATGCTGCCTCTTTCTCTCTCCCTTCCTCCCTCTCTCAAAAATAAATAAATAAATATTTAAAAAACAGATATACCATATGACCCAGCTATACCACTCCTAGGCATATATCCTAAGGACCCTATTCACGACCTTAGAGACACTTGCTCATCCATATTCACTGTGGCTCTATTCACAATAGCTAGGAAGTGGAACCAGCCTCGATGCCCCTCAACTGATGAGTGGATAATGAAGATGTGGGACATTTATACAATGGAGTTCTATTGAGCAGTAAAGAAAAGTAAAATTATGAAATTTGCAGAGAAATGGATGGATCTGGAAAGGAATATATATATATATATATATATATATATATATATATATATATGTATAGCTTCACCTTTTTAATTTGTTTTATTTTTTATTGACAACTTCCATGATTGTAAACAATTTCCCATGGTAATGCCCTCCCTCCCCCCACTTTCCCCTTTGAAACTCCATTCTCCCATCTCCCATCTCAATCAGTCTCTCTTTTATTTTGATGTCATCATCTTTTCCTCCTATTATGATGGTCTTGTGTAGGTAGTGTCAGGCGCTGTGAGGTCATGGATATCCAGGCCATTTTGTGTCTGGAGGAGCACGTTGTAAGGAGTTCTACCCTTCCTTTGGCTCTTACATTCTTTCTGCCTTTTCTGCAACGGACCCTGAGCCTTGGAAGGTGTGATAGAGGTATTTCAGTGCTGAGCACTCCTCTGTCACTTCTTAGTTAATCAAAATGGAAGACTGGGGGCTAGAGAGATGGCTTAGCAGTTAAGGCTCTTGCTGGCAAAGCCAAAGGACTCAGGTTTGATTCCCCAGTACTCATGTAAAGCCAGATGCACAAGGAGGCGCATGCATCAGGAGTTCATTTGCAGTGGCTGGAGGACCTTGGAGTGCCCATTCTCCTCCTCTCTCTCTCTTGCTTGCTCTCTCTCTCTCTCCCTCTTTCTCTGTCAAATAAATAAATAAAAATAAAATATTTTTTTAAATGAGGACTAAGACAGAGATGTGCAATGGTTACCATTATTCTGGAAGCCCCATGTAATGCATTTAGATGCGAGTAAAACTATCAGAAGTGTAAAAATTAAATGACAGAAACCAGGTGTGGTAACACATACTAGTAATCCCAGCACTTAGGAAGTAGAGGCAGTAGGATCAAGGAGTTCAAGGCCATCCTTCGGTACATAGTAAGTTGAAGGTCAGTGCAGGGAGCTGCAAGCAGTCGCCATTACAAGATGGCGCTGGCTTCCTGTCTGTGTTGAGGTAAACAACTCCATATTAGGCAGTGCCTTGGCGCCAACCGTGTTCAAGGTATGCGCATGCGCTTGACTCAACCTGTCCCGAGCCTATCCCGTGGCGCCTGGTGGTGGCAAGCTGGTAGCAACCAATCAGTGGGCGCCTCATTGCACTTCCCTCTATAAAAGTAGCTGCACATTCTGCCTCCTTGCCCCTCGCCATCAACCTTCCTGTCAACCAAGAGCTCTCCAATAAAAGTGTGATCAAGAAGGATCCTCGTCTTGTGGTCGTTCTTCCCTGCGGGTCAGGGGGCTCGCCGCAGGTCAGCTTCTGGTTCATGAAATCCTGCCACAAAAGAAAGAAAGAAAGAAAAGAAAGGAAGAAAGAAAGAAAGAAAGAAAGAAAGAAAGAAAGGAAGGAAGGAAGAAAGAAGGGAAGGGAAGGGAAGGGAAGGGAAAGAGAAGGAAAGGGAGAGAAAGGGAGGGAAAGGAAAGGAAAGGAAAGGAAAGGAAAGGAAGAAAAAGAAAAGAAACCAAGCATAGTGCTGCACGCCTTTAATCCCAGCACTCTGGAGGCTGAGGTAGGAGAATTGCCATGAGTTCAAGGCCAGCCTGCACTACAGAGTGAGTTCCAGGTCAGCCTAGGCTAGAGTGAGACTCTACCTCAAAAGAAACAACAACAATAACAACATAAAAAAAAAATTAAAGGAAAAGGTCTAATTTTTTTTTTAAACCTAACAAAGATAAAACTAGGAGTGAACTTAACAATCAAGTCTCATGGTCTATGTTACGAAAACGTGGAGGTGCTACCACTGGGCACAGATGCCGGCAAGCAGGTGTCCTGTTGTCGGTGGGGAGACCCAGCACCAGGGCGATGTTGACTTCTTCCTAGTCTACACACTTAATGTGACCTTAATGCAAACAGCAGTAGGGCTGTGTTTGGCGCTAATACAGGCGCCTATAATCCTCGGCTTGAACAATGTCTCACAGGGCCATGCCCAAATAGCGTTTCTTTTTCCTTTTTCTTTTTGGTACTTTTGTACCATGTGGAGTGTGGCGTGTGCACATGTGTGTGCAGACAAATGCATCCCAAAGGAGGGTGTCAGATGTCTTCCTGTGTTGCTCAATCCTGTGCTTTCCTTTTTTTTTTTTTTCCACATGCCATTTTATTTTATTTATTTTCTAGCAGTTTTTTTTTATTAACAACTTCCATGATTGTAAACAACATCCCATAGTAATGCCCTCCCTCCCCCCACTTTCCCCTTTGAAACTCCATTCTCCATCATATCCCCTCCTCCTCTTAATCAGTCTCTCTTTTATTTTGATGTCATTATCTTTTCCTCCTATTATGATGGTCTTGTGTAGGTAGTGTCAGGCACTGTGAGGTCATGGGTATCCAGGCCATTTTGTGTCTGGGGGGAGCACGTTGTAAGGAGTCCTACGTTTCCTTGGGCTCTTGCATTCTTTCTGCCACCTCTTCCGCATTAGACCCTGAGCCTTGGAAGGTGTGATAGAGATAATGCAGTGCTGAGCACTCCTGTCACTTCTTCCCAGCACCATGATGCCTCCTGAGTCATGCCAAGGTCACTGCCATCTGAAAAGAGAAGGTTCTCAACCAAAAGTGAGAGTAGCATTAATATATGGGTATGAACATTAAGAGAAGTGCTTACTGAATCCCGTGTTTGCATGAGGTAGACTCTATCAGTGAACCCAGTTTTCAGTTGGCTGGCTGACTAGCGAGGCTAAGTCAGTCTTCTGTCTCTGCCCCGAACCCCCAGGGTCCTGGGGTTGTAGGTGTGCCTGGCCACACTCCAGTGGGTACTGGGGAATGTAGCTCAGGGCAAATGATGCCCTCAGGGCACTTGCTTGTGTGGGGAGCCATCTCCCCAGTCGCAAACACCATTTCTTTTCTTTTTTGCTTTTTTTTTTTTTTTTTAAAGGTAACACTCATTTTCTTTTTATTTATTTATTTATTTGACAGGGAAAGAGGGAGAGAGAGAATAGGAGCACCAGGCCCTCCAGCCACTGCGAACGAACTCCAGACGCCGTGCGCCCCCTTGCGCATCTGGCCTAACATGGGTCCTGGGGAATCGAACCTGGGTCCTTTAGCTTTGCAGGCAAACAATGCCTTAACCGCTAAGTCATCCCTCCGGCCCCAAACGCCATTTCTTTGGATATTTTTTCCTCCTTTATTTTGCTGAAAAGAATGCAGCGGAGTTTTACAAAGTTAAACACACTGAAATAGTTGGTGAGGATTCACGTCCCTTGGCTCCAGCTCACCCAAGGAGCAGGAGGGTTGATCTTTGTGGAGACACAGCCCACCGTTACTTACTTCACGCAAAAGGAAGTTGGATCCAAGTTTCCTAGTCAACCTTAAATGACCCATCCGCTGGGTAGGTCCAGACTCCTGCCGTAGGTTTTGCTGCCCCGCTGTCTTGACGAAGGCCAGCAGCTGAGCTCCAGACGCTGGGTGGGTGACTGTGGCCTTTTATGGAAGGCGCAGTCAGTTGGCTCTGTGCCCAGGCAATCCTTCAAACTCTGTGGCCTCCCCTGGGCCGCACCAGAGATAACCACTCAACGATAAACGTGTGCTAATCAAAGTGCTGGAAATGTTTAAGTGTTAAAATTTTTGCCGGGCGTGGTGGCGCACACCTTTAATCCCAGCACTCAGGAGGCAGAGGTGGGAGGATCATAATGAGTTCGAGGCCTCTCTGAGACTACATAACGAATTCCAGGTCAGCCCCGGCTAGAGTGAGACCCTACCTTGGAAAAAAAAAAATTCTTTGTTCATTTATCTATTTGAAACAGAGAGGGAGGGAGGGTGGGGAGTAGAATGAATGTGGGCACTCCAGGGCCTCTTGCCACTGCAAACAAACTCCAGACGCATGGCTTTAAGTGGTACTAGGGAATTGGCAGGTTTTGCAAGCAAGCACCTTTAACCACTGAGTCATATCCCAAGTTCTGAGGGTTTAAAAAAATATATTATTTATTTATTTGACAGAGAAAGAGGGAGGGTGAGAGAGAGAGAGAGAGAAATGGCACTCCAAGACCTCCAGCTACTGCAAACGAACTCCAGACGCATGCGTCCCCTTGTGCATCTGGCTAACGCGGGTCCTGGGAAATCGAACCTGGGTCCTCAGGCTTCACAGGCAAACGCCGTAACTGCTAAGCCATCTCTCCAGCCCTGAAGTTCTTTTTTTTTTTTTTTAATTTATTTTTGTTTATTTATTTGAAAGTGACAGACAGAGAAAGAGGCAGATAGAGAGAGAGGGAGAGAGAATGAGCGTGCCAGGGCCTCCAGCCACTGCAAACAAATTCCAGACGCATGCGTCCCCTTGTGCATCTGGCTAACGTGGGTCCTGGGGAATCGAGCCTTGAACCGGGGTCCTTAGGCTTCACAGGCAAGCGTTTAACCGCTAAGCCATCTCTCCAGCCCCCTGAAGTTCTTTTTAAAAAAATATTTTTATTTATTTGCAAGGGAAGAGAAAGCGTGCGCGAGAGAGAATAGGCAAGCCAAGAGTCTCTTGACACTGCAAATTAATTCCAGATGCATGTGCCACTTTATGCGTCTGGCTTTATGTCAGTACTTGGGAATCAAACCCAGACCATCAAGCTTAGCAGGCAAGTGCCTTAACCACTGAACCATCTCTCCAGCCCTCCTAAAGTTTTTTTTTTAAATTATTAACTTATTATATTTATTGAGGGAAGTAGAGCCAAAAAAAAAAAAAAAAAAAAAAAAAGCACCCATGTGGCTAGAGATCCACGTGGAGGGCCTGGGAAAAAAAAGTGTGGAAAGGGAAAAGAAAGTTCAAGGAGCTCTTGCCATGTGGGGAGCTGGAGGGGATAAAGAACACATGCGGAGAGTAAGGGCTGGGGGCCCTCCAGGCCCAGTGGAAGGAAAAACTCACCCACAGCTGGAAGTTCCCAAGTGATGAGAGAGAGAGAGAGAGAGAGAGAGAGAGAGAGGGAATGGGCGCGCCAGGGCCTCCAGCCACTGCAAACGAACTCCAGATGTGTGCGCCATCTTGCGCATCTGGCTAACGTGGGTCCTGGGGAATGGAGCCTCAAACCGGGGTCCTTAGGCTTCACAGGCAAGTGCTTAACTGCTAAGCCATCTCTCCAGCCCCTTACTTTTTAAGTTTTTCATTTTACTTATTTATTAGAGAGGAAGAACGGGCACACAAGGGCCTCTAGCCACTGCAAATGAGCTCCAGACTCATGCACCACCTAATACATCTGGCTTATGTGGGTCTTGGGGAATCAAACCTGGGTCCTTAGGCTTCACAGGCAAGGGCCTTAACCACTAAGCCATCTCTCCAGCCCATCCACCTTACTTTTGTTGCTGTTGTTGTTGTTTTTTCGAGGCAGGGTCTCACTCTAGTCCAGGCTGACCTGGAATTCACTTTGTATTTTCAGGGTGGCCTCAAACTCATGGAGATCCTCCTACCTCTGCCTCCCGAGTGCTGGGATTAAAGGCATGCGCCACCACACCCGGTCCACCTTACTTTTTTTTTTTTTTAATTTTTGTTTGTTTGTTTGTTTATTTGAGAGCGACAAAGAGAAGGAGGGAGAGAGAGAGAGAGAGAATGGGTGCGCCAGAGCTTCCAGCCTCTGTAAACGAACTCCAGACGCGTGCGCCCCCTTGTGCATCTGGCTAACGTGGGTCCTGGGGAATTGAGCCTCGAACTGGAGTCCTTAGGCTTCACAGGCAAGAGCTTAACCGCTAAGCCATCTCTCCAGCCCCCACCTTACTTTTTGAGAGAGGTTCTCTCACTGTTCTTGGAGCTCTACAATTGGGCTAGCCAGCTGACAGGCACACGCACCCACATCTGGCATTATTTTTTTAAAAGGGTGTTTGATTTATTTTTAAAGGAAAAAAAATATATATATCAAACACGGTAGTGACTTTGCTAGATTGTTTAAAAAATAATTTTTAGCCGAGGTTGGTGGCGCACGCCTTTAACCTCAGCACTCGGGAGGCAGAGGTAGTAGGAACGCTGGTGAGTTCGAGGCCACCCTGAGACTATGTAGTGAATTCCAGGTCAGCCTGGGATAAAGTGAGACCCTACCTTGGAAAAAAAAAAAAAGAAAGAAAGAAAAAAAAGAAAAACAAAACAAAACAAAACAAAAAACATTAAAAAAATAATAATTAAAAAAACTTTTTATTGACAACCTCCATACATATACATAATGGATCCTGATTGTGGACCTCTCCCACCACCCCTCCCATGAACCCCTTCTTCTTTCCAACTAGTCCCTCTTCTGGTTTTGATGTCATTATTTTTCTGTCTTTTATCCTCACAGCGTTGAGGTCTTATGTGGACAGTGTCAGCCACATGCTGGGCGGTCCTGAATGCAATGGTAGCTTTGTGTCTGGAAGACATTCCGAAGACCTCCTCCCCTGCCTCTGGCTCTCACATTGCTTCCCCGAGCCCTGGAGGGGTGTGACACTGTCACTTCTTCTCAGCACTTTGATGAGTTCTGCGTCTCCCCAGAGGTCACCACCATCTGAAAAGAGAAGCTTCTCCAACCAAAAGTGAAGGTAGCGTTAATATACGGGTATGAACATAAATACTTAGTGGACAATTTGGTGGGGATAATGTCTCCATTTAGCCACACGACCGTAGCAGCTTCCCTTCATTCAAGCCAAATGGTTCGGACTAGGTTTGCAGGACCAGGCAGGAATTCCCTCCTGCGGAGCAGGCCTCAAATCCAAATCGCAGAGCAGTTGGTTTCTCTCATAACGGACATGCCACCATTGCACCAGTTGGTACATCTGGCCTGGCTGGCTGGTGGCGGAGCTTGCAGAGTCCGTAGTAAGCCTGGGGATGACTTTTTTTCTGCCCAGCAGGCCGCATGGCTCTTTCCAGCACTACGGTAGTGGACGAGGCGGCGGCTTCTGGGTCAGCTCCAGCTAGACTTCTCTGTGATCTGCAGCCCCGGCACGTGATGTCTACAGCCACAGGGTCCTGCCATCTAGTTTCGGGGGGCAACCAAGAGCCTTGGCAATATTCTGTACTGTCTTGGGGACATTAGGAACTTCACTGACTAACCACTCGCTGGGAGCTATCCCAACCTGGGCACTAAAAGTTTTCTGTAATAATCTGTGGTTTCTGGAAGCAACATTATTCAACTCACAGGGCACTTGTGCCCAAATTTATTTATTTATTTATTTGTTTTTCAAGGTAGGGTCTCGCTCTAGGCCAGGCTGACCTGGAATTGCACTATGTAGTCTCAGGGTGGCGTCGAACTCACGGCGATCCTCCTACCTCCGCCTCCCGAGTGCTGTGATTAAAGGCGTGCGCCACCACGCCCGGCCTTTTTTCTTTTTAACATAGTTTTTTTTTTTTTTCCCCAGCTAGCAAAGGTTTCCATATGGCTTATTCCTAACATCTTTAATTTTGATTACCTTCCTCCCACCTCCTTCTCTCCTCTACTCTCTTCTCTGCGCTGGACACGTGGCGTTATTACGTGAGTGCCAGGACCTAGCTTCGTCAGGACTGTGCAGCCAGCACTTCGTACTGAGCCGCCGCCCTAGCCAGGAGTGCAGATTCGCTGGTCTTTGGTATCGTCCTAATGATCTAGTGTTCCTATACAAAGCCCAGGAAGACCCAGTCTCAATCTCAGATTTATTTGCCTGTGATTACAATTTATAAAACGCACTTGCCGTTTCCCTCCCATTCTCAAACTCTCCCCCATGCCTGGTTAATGCTTCTCAAGCCCCCCATTCTCACTAACTCGCTCTCCTCCCTCAGGAGAGTCTCATGAGATTTCATCCTCACCAGTCTGCCCAGTCCACGTGGCACGGACCCTCAGGGCCTCTGCCTCTGAAGGTTGGGATGAGCACCGCAGAGACTTGGGAGGTGCCCACGAAGTCCTTAGGAGTGACCTTAGGACTGGCCTCCTCCTGCGCCACGCCTGGGGTGCAGAGTGTCACGGTCAGGCGCGTCTGCACTGGGATCGCAGGCTTGCTAAGGCAAGTGGTGACAGTCCTGGGGCAGGCCCGGCACCCCGCCCAGCCCCCAGGTGCCTGTGAGGCCCAGGCCTGTTAGGGTCAGCCTCGCATCGCCCACCCAGGCCCCTGTGAGTCCTGTGTGGGTGGGGCAGCCGCCGGGAGAGGCGCTCGGGCCTTCTCCTTGCTGTTCACGCGCAACATCAGGCGTAGGGCATAAGCTGGCTCCTTGGAGTCCTGTTAAAGGCCTTGGCATCCCAGTGTCTCTGTCTCAGCCAGATGCCAAGCTTTGCCATCCTCCTGGTAGGGTGTAGAAAGCTCAGAAGGGCTAGGGGTCCCCTCTTCAGGAGTGGGATATGGAGGCTCAGGGGGAGCTGGGGGGTCTCCAGGGCCCCTTGCTCCCCCCAGTACTGGCCCGTTGTAGATGTAGATGTTGCCGGTGACTGTCACAGAGCCTCCGGTGACGTGAATCCCGTTTGCACCTATGAGAAGAGAAGCAGAATGGGAGGGTCTGCTTCCAGAATTCTCTCAGCCCCTCTTCCCCCTTCCTCCCCAGCTACTACTGGGTTTGTTGCTTTTGAGACAAGGTTTCACTCTGTAATCTCAGGACGGCCTTGAACTCATGGCAATCCTCCTACCTCAGCCTCTCAAGTGCTGGTATTAAAGGCGTGGGCCACCACACCTGGCTGCTTAAAAGAATTTTTTTTGTCTGTGTATATATGTGTGTATGATGCATGTGTGCACGTGTGGGTGCACATGTGCCAGAGTCTGAGGACAACCTTGAGCGTCCATCCTTGCCTTCTGTCTTTTTGAGGAAGGGTCTCTTGTTTGCTGCTGGGTTTCTGGGAGTTCTCGATGCAGTAGCCGTAGTGGCTTTGTGTGGTTCTGGGGACCTGAGCTCAGATCTGCATACACGCCCTGCAAGCGCTTTATCCAGAGAGCTTTTTTTTTACCAGCCCTGCTACTGCTTCTTCTCCTCTTCCTTCCTTCCTTCCTTCTTTTCTTTTTGAAAAAAACATTGGGCTGGAGAGGTGGCTTAGCAGTTAAGGCATTCGCCTGCGAAGCCTAAGGACCCAGGTTCCATTCCCAGGACCCATGTAAAGCCAGCTGCCCAAGGTGGCGCACGCGTCTGGAGTTCATTTGCAGTGGCTGGAGGCCCTGGTGTGCCTATTCTCTCTCTCTCTCCCTCTCTCCTCTCTGTCTCTCTCTCTATCTATCTGCATCTCTCTCTCTCTCAAATAAATGAACAAACAAATATTAAGAATATTTACTTGTGTGTGTGCGTGCGTGTGTATGGGTGTGCCAGGGTCTCTTGCAACCTCAACCAAATGCCTGTCTGGCTCTATGTGAGTGGCTGGGGAACTGAACCAGGACCAGTCGGCTCTTTCCAGTGAGCCATCTCCCCAGACGCCGGCTACTGCTTTCTGAAGCTCTGGATACGTTCCTCGGCCTCTGGGGTTGTCATACCCTTCCCTTCGTCTTGCTCGTGACAGTGGCCAGCTGTCAGAAGCTGTCTTGCCTCTGCTCAGGCCTTTTTGTTTCATCGGAACCCTATTCTTTCTCCTGCTAACTCACCCACCCACCCTCCCTCCCTCCCTCCCTCCCTCCCAGCAGCCTGCATGTCTGCCCAGCTCACCATGAGCCACCTGGCCCTGCTCCCCAGGCTCGGCCTCCAGCTCCACTTGGCCCAGCGGACTCTGCTGTTGGAGCCCCACTTCCTCGAGTATCGGGGCCTCGGGAGCTCTGGCAGGAGGCGGAGACAAGTCTCGGGGGCCAGGAAGGAGTGGTTCTGCCTGGTCAGGGAAATGGGGGTTGACTCTGGGAGCAGGGGAGACGGCTTCTCCCTGTAGAAAAGAAACCGAGGACCGGCCAGTGAGGACCCAGACTCGCCTCCCCTTGGTCCTAACCCCACTGCGTGGGCTCCAGCACTGTGCCAACTGCCTCTGCGAGTCCACCCCAATTCCTGCAGCCTTCTCTCCGCCGGCTCCCTGGCTGACCTCCTCACTTCTTCAGCTCTCGGCTCAGACATCCGGGCACCATACAGGCTTTTCCCGTCCAGTCTGTCCAAAAGAACATACCCCACCCTTCGCTGTCACTCACTGTTCCCCTTCCCTCCTTTACTGTGTACCTGATACGTATTTGACTTTGTTTTTATTTAGTGAGGATCCCCACCACCCCCGCCCCCCCAGGCCAGGTAGGGGGTCTCACTCTATCCCAGGCTGACCTGGAACTCACTCTGTAATTCCAGGCTGGCCTTGAATTGATCCTCCTATCTCTGCCTCCCAAGTGCTGAGATTAAAGGCATATTATTTCATTTATTCTTTTTTTTGTTTTATTTATTTATTGATTTATTTATTTGACAGAGAAAGTGGGAGAGCAAGAGAGAATGGGCGCGCCAGGGCCTCCAGCCACTTCAAATGAACTCCAGACGCGTGCGCCGCCTTGAGCATCTGGCTTACGTGGGCCTTGGGGAATCGAACCTGGGTCCTTTAGCTTTGCAGGCAAAGGCCTTAACAGCTAAGCCATCCCTCCAGCCGCCTCCCCCCCTTTTTTTTTGAGGCAGGGTCTCACTTTAGCTCAGGCTGACCTGGAATTCACTAATGGAGTCTCCAGGTGGCCTTGAACTCATGGCGATCCTCTGCCTCCCGAGTACTGGGATTAAAGGCATGCGCCACCATGCCCGACTTACTTACTTACTTATTTATTTATTTATTTATTTATTTACTTAAACAAACTCCAGACGCATGTGCCACCCTGTCACCTTGTGCATCTGGCTCACATGGGTCCTGGGGAAATGAACCTGGGTCCTTTGGCTTTGTAGGCAAGCACCTTAACTGCTAAGCCAGCCCTCCGGCCCTTATTTATTTATTTATTTATTTATTCATTTACTTATTTACTTATTTATTTATTTATTTTGGTTATTCGAGGTAGGGTCTCACTCTAGCCCAGGTTGACCTGGAATTCACTATGGAGTCTCAGGATAGCCTCGAACTCACGGCAATCCTCCTACCTCTGCCTCCCGAGTGCTGGGATTAAAGGCGTGTGCCACCATGCCCGGGCCCTCATTTATTTTTGAGATAAGATTTTCTCTGTAGCCTAGGCCAGCCTGGAATTCACTATAAAGCCCCAGGGTGGCCTCAAACTCACTCTCCAGAGCTCTAGTATTACAAGCCTGGTTGAACCTTTTGTTTTGTACAGCTTGCCTAGCTCTGTGACGCCTCGCCAAGTGCTCTAACCACTGAGCTACATCTCCAGCAGAACGCATGCGTGCTGGAGCCCGCCTCGGCCCTCTCCACCCCCCTCCACTGGCCTCCATTACCTCCGGATGCCTCTTGAGCAGAGTTCCTGAAACAGAAAACAAAATGGTCTGAAAGCCTCGAACTCCCAACCTCTCCCCAGACCAACCATGCGTGGCTGCGTCCTGGGGTCCCAGGACAGGATGTCCTTATCATCACCTGCGGCCTCTGCGTGGGGGCTGCGGGAAGACGCAGGGTCTCGCAGACATGGGACCGGGACTCGGCCCCTGGGACTCTCCCTCCCTCCACCAACCCTCCACCCGGGCCGAGCAGCTCCTTCCTACCCAGCTTCCTGCACACGGAGGGGTGCCGCATCCAGGCGCAGGCCAGCGCGGCGCTGAAGAGCAGGAAGCAGCCCAGGGGCAGCAGGGTGGTCAGCAGCAGCATGCGTCCTGCCAGGGCAGCGGGAGGGACGGGTAGGGGAAGAGGGCTGAGGAGGGGCAGTTCGCTTCTTGGGGAAACCTCGACAGAGAGAGCTTTTCCCCAGTTGGAGAGATGGCTTAGCGGTTAAGCACGTTAGCCAGATGCACAAGGGGGCGCACGCATCTGGAGTTCATTTGCAGTGGCTGGAAGCCCTGGCACGCCCATTCTCTCTCTCTCTCTCTCTCTCTCTCTCTCTCTCTCTTTCTCTTTCTCTCTCTCTGTGTGTGTGTGTGTCCTTCTCTCTCTCTGTCGCTCTCAAATAAATAAATAAATAAAAATAAACAAAAATAAGTCTTTTGAAAAAAAAAAAAAAAGCTTTTCCCTCTGGCCACACTTCAGAATTGAAGCCATTTCTCTTGGGCTAGACACGGCAGTACCTCTGAACTCCAGGACAGGGGGAAGCCTGGGCTTTTTGGCTCGGCCCTCCTGCTCCGAGGCAAGGATGGGGCATTGAGTGGAGGAGGTGGGGGGGCTTGGGCAGCTGCTTATCAAGGAGTGGTAGGGGGCAGTAGGAGAGGTGGTGCTTGGGTTATAAGCCAACTCACCTCACAGGGGCGATCGCGCCCTGTTTCTGTGACCTGGGCCATAACAGAGTCAGCGGTGAGGAGCTGGGTTTGCTCCTGCGTTCCTGAAGGAACCCCACTTGAGCACACCTGGGGTCTCTTGGGAGAGTAGGAGGAAGAGCAGGTGGGTTTCTAGGCTCTGTCTCAAGCTGGGGGGATATCTGCCTTTCTGGGTGCCTCAGCGCTGCCATCCCAACAGTGAGGTACCCCCAGAGCCCATGAGCAATGCACGCCTGGGGAGGGAGGGACAGGAGAGCCTGGCTATGTCTTCTCTGGAAGGTTTGTCCTCTGGGGTCTCCTTAAGTTTGCAGGCCAGGGGAGTACAGAAGGGAAGCTGAACCAGGAGTCTGATAACTGAGCTCCCCACCTTCAAGTCAGTTCATCTGTCTGGACATCGGATGTCCCATATAAAACAAGCACGTCAGCTGACCTACTACTTAAAATTGGACCTTAGGGCTGGAGAGATGGCTTAGTGGTTAAGGTGCTTGCCTGCAAAGCCAAAGGACCCAGGTTCAATTCCCCAGGACCCATGTAAGCCAGATGCACAAGAGGGCGCATGCGTCTGGAGTTCGTTTGCAGTGGCTGGAGGCCCTGACATGCCCATTCTCTATCTGCCTCTCTCAAATAAATACATACAAAAATTAAAAATATATATATATATATATAAAAATATTTTTTAAAAAATGGAGCTCTAAAATGCTAGTGATAGTTGCTTCTTAGTTGAAAAACTCCAAGAGAACACAGGAAAATACTTATGATGCACTGTTATTTAAGTCAGTCCTGGGTTGGTGAGACAAGTCAGTGCATCAAACATGAGGACCCCAAGTCGGATCCCCAGACCCCACGTAATGCCAGACATGGAAGCTGGTGTTCCCACAGCGAGATGGGAGGCAGAGCCAGGAGACTCCAGACAGCTTGAGGGCCAACTAGCCTGGCAAAGGGACACAGTAGTGAGCGTGAGACCCTGTCTCAAAGAAGGTGGAAGGCAAGGACCAACGTGGGTTTGAGCATGGGCGTGTGTGTGTGTGTGTGAGCGTGTGTGCACCAGGAGGTGCATAGAGAGCAGAGGACAACCTGTCTGTGTGCCTCAGTGTTGCCTCTGACAGTGTGGAGTCCCCAGAGCCTCTACACCAGGTTGTCCCTGCATACACACACACACACACGATATATATATATATATATTTATATATATATAATATATATAATATATATATTTATTTTTTTGTTTTTTCGAGGTAGGGTCTCGCTCTAGCCCAGGCTGACCTGGAATTCACTATGCAGTCTCAGGGTGGCCTTGAACTCACGGCGACCCTCCTACCTCTGCTTCCTGAGTGCTGGGATTAAAGGCGTGCACCACGACGCCCAGCTCCAATTTATTTTTATTCATTTATTTATTTGTAAGGAGAGAGAGAAAATGGGTGTGCCAGGACCTATGACCATTGCAAACAAACTCCAGACACATGCACCGCCTTGTGCATCTGGCTTTACGTGGGTACTAGGGAATTGAACTTGGGTGGTTAGGTTTTGCAGGCAAGCTTCTTAACCACTGAGCTATCTTACTGCTCCAGCCCCAATTTCTTTCTTCCTTTTTTTCTTCTTTGAGAGAAACAAAAAAACAAACAAACAAACAAAAAAGAGGCAGGTAGACAAAGAGAATGGCTACTCTCACTTTTGGTTAGATAACCTCTTTTCAGATGGCAGCGACCTTGGGATGTCTCAGAAGGCTGAGAAGAAGTGACAGGAGTGCTCAGCACTGAAATATTTCTATCACACCTTCCAAGGCTCAGGGTCCATTGCGGAAGAGGTGGCAGAGAGAATGTAAGAGCCAAAGGAAGGGTAGAACTCCTTACAACGTGCTCCTCCAGACACAAAATGGCCTGGATATCCATGACTCCACAGTGCCTGACACTACCTACACAAGACCATCATAATAGGAGGAAAAGATCATGACATCAAAATAAAAGAGAGACAGATTGAGAGGGGGAGGGGATAGGATGGAGAATGGAGTTTCAAAGGGGAAACTGGGGGGAGGGAGGGAATTACCATGGGATATTGTTTACAATCGTGGAAGTTGTCAACAAAAATAAATAAATAAGCCGGGTGTGGTGGCGCACGCCTTTAATCCCAGCACTTGGGAGGCAGAGGTAGGAGGATCGCCGTGATTTTGAGGCCACCCTTAGATTACAGAGTGAATTCCAGGTTAGCATGAGCTAGAGTGAGACCTTACCTCAAAAAACAAACAAATAAATAAATAAAGGAAAAAGAAAAGAAAGAGAATGGGCGCGCCAGGGCCTTCAGCCGCTGCAAACAAACTTCAGATGCATGCATCATCTTGTGCATCTGGCTTATGTGGGTCCTAGGGAATTGAACTGGAGTCCTTAGGCTGTGCAGGCAAATGCCTTAACTGCTGAGTCATCTCTCCAGACCTTTCTTTTTTTTGTTGTTGTTACTATTATTATTATTATTGGTTTTGGGGATTGAAGTAAAGACCTTGTGCATGCCAGGCAAGCATTCCACCACTTAGCTACATCCTAGTCCTTCCAAATTTATTTATTTATTTATTTGCAAGAAGAGACAGCTAGAGAGAGAGAGGAAGAGAGATACAGAGAGAGAGTATGGGCATGCCAGGGCTCACAGCCAGTGTAAACAAACTCCAGATGTATGTACCACCTTGTGCATCTGGTTTTATATGGGTACCAGGGAATCAAACTTGGGTTGTTAGGTTTTGCAGGCAAGCTGCTTAACCACTGAATCATCTTTCCAGCCCCTTCTTTCTTTCTCTCTCTCTTTCTTTTTTTTTTTTTTAATTTTTTTGTTCATTTTTTATTTACTTATTTGAGTGTGACAGAGAGAGAAAGAGATACACACAAAGAGAGAGAGAGAGGGAGAGAAAGGGGCGCGCCAGGGCTTCCAGCCACTGCTAACGAACTCCAGACGCGTGCACCCCCTTGTGCATCTGGCTAACGTGGGTCCTGGGGAATCGAGCCTCAAACTGGGGTCCTTAGGCTTCACAGGCAAGCGCTTAACCGCTAAGCCATCTCTCCAGCCCTTTCTTTCTTTCTTTCTTTTGTTCTCTCCTTCTCTTTTCTTTTTGTTTTAAGTTCTTCGAGGTAATGTCTCACTCTAGCCCAGGCTGACCTGGAATTCACTATGTCATCTCAGGGTAGACTCAAACTCATGGTGATCCTCCTACCTCTGCCTCCTGAGTGCTGGGATTAAAGGCGTGCACCACCACAACTGGCCTTTCCTTCCTTCCTTTCATTTGAGAGAGAGAGAAAAAAAAAAGAAAGGCAGATAGAGAGAGGGAGGGAGAGAATGGGCATGCTAGGGCCTCCAGCCGCTGCAAATGAACTCCAGATGCATGCACTACCTTGTGCATCTGGCTTACGTTCTGGGAAATTGAACCTGGGTCCTTTGGCGTTGCAGGCAAACGCTTTAACTGCTAAGCCATCTCTCCAGCCACCCCGCCCTCCCCCCCCACCCCTGCCAATTTCTTTTGAATTGATTTTTCTTCTTCATTCAATCCTGGGAAGGAAGGATTCATCTTCCCCCCCCCCCATTTTATGAATCAGGGTGATTTTCCTAGATTCTATCTTATGTCCCTTAGTCCCAGCTTCTCACCTGGCTTCTCACCTGGCGGATTTTTGCAACGCGTGTCAGACTGGGCGGTCCCTGGAGCCGCCTCCACCAGGCCCTGGTCTTCACACCTGTGGAAGGACATGGACTGTGAGCTCATGTGGGTGTCATCCGCCAGTGCCCAGCTCCAGGGAGGACATGGGGGAGAGTGGCCAGGTGAGCCTGTGCAGTCAAGGATGGCCAGAGAGTGAGCACTAACTAGGCTTTTTTTGTGGGAAGAGGGCAATAGCGAGGGCAAGGGTGCTCTCACCTGGTATGGGGTTGGCAGAGGGCCCTGGGAGCGGAAGTGTTCTGGAAGTACCCTTCCTTGCAGGGGACGCAGTTGATATCAGTCTCCGTAACGTCATCTGGCAAGAGAAAGGCAGGTCAGCAAGTGGGAGCCCAGCTGTGGACTCCCTTTGTGTCCACAAGACGGTCTCCTGCTTGCCAACTACCTTATTCTGTAGCTGTCGCCCTTCTCCAAGCTGCCTGCCATTTGGCCCAAGCTTCCGCGCTACTGATGGGAGCCCCCTTCCAGGTTCCCAGCGCCTGGCCCCCAATTCCCTCTACGCAGACCCCCTCCTGTGAACCTTCCGCGTGGAAGGAGCACCACAGAAAACTACAGGGGGCGACGCAGGTCACAATGGACACGGTGCCATGGTCCTTGGCCTTGACACCCTGTTTTGTTTTGTTCCATTTTTAATTTATTTTATTTATTTGCAAGCACACAGAGAGAAAGAGATAGAGAAGAGAGACCGACACAGAGAGAGAGAATGGGCGCGCCAGGGCCTCCAGCCACTGCAAATGAACTCCAGACGCGTGCGCCCCCTTGTGCATCTGGCTAACGTGGGTCCTGGGGAGTCGAGCCTCGAACCGGGCTCCTTGGGGCTTCACAGGCAAGCGCTTAACCGCTCAGCCATCTCTCCGGCCCTGTTTTTCATGGACGACGCCCCCCCCCCCGGGGTCCTCTGACCTTTCATCTCTGCCTCCATGCCAGGTGGGCACGTGGGTAGCCGTTCGCAGTGCTCGCACACGTTGTTCCAGTGCACGCAGAACATCCCCGGCTGGCAGCGGCACTCAGGCTGGCGATCACTGGCACAGGGGGCCACCTCCTCGAAGCCCAGCACTGGCGCGGAGAGGGCAGGGTCGCAGGGAGGCTGTGCCCCGGGGAGGTGCCCACCAACCCAGCTACACCCGCTCCACTCACCGGAGTCACAGGGGCGACACAGCTGGCAGAAGGAGAGGTGATTCCAGTGTTCGTTGTAGTAATTTTGGGCACACGTGGTGCAAACTGTATCCTGGCTTCGGCTGCATCCGGCAGAGACATACTTGCCTGTGAGGTGGAGGGGGGGGGGGGGACAGAAGGGCATCAGGAAGAGGGGGTCCACCCTCGCTTCTGCTTCATGTGTGACCCCAGCCCCTCCTCTTGTTCCCCTGGCACTGCGGGCTACCTCCCCCCGAGAGGTAAAGAGTGACAATAATGGTCCGTGCTTCCCAGGTGGGCTGTTTGCCAGCTTGGTGTTTCCCCGCGCGGGACACTGTTGGTGTGCCCGTGACCCATGCCCAGTCCCGGGCATCTCGTGGGCGCGGGGCGGGGTTGCGGTGGGGGGCAGCGCTTCTCACCTGGCGGGCAGCGGGAGCAGCAAATCTGATACCTGGGCTCGTAATACTCCTGCTCTGGGTTCCAGCAGCTCCGGTTTTCCGTGCGGTACGGAGGCACCTTCCAGGGCACGGGCGGGTGGGGGTGGGCAAGGTTCAGCTTGGGAGGTGTGTGTGTTGGAGGGGGTGGAGCTCCCCTTCCCCACCTCGTCCCCCGCTGCCCACCCCCCTCCCCAACGACACCCCCAGGCCTGTCCCTCACCGGCCGGGCTGGAGACGCGGCCAGCAGTCCGCACAGGCCCAGCAGCACCAGCGGCCCCCAGGCCAGGACGCAGGGACGCGGGCGCATGGCGCTGACCACCGCCCGCACCCCCCCTTCCACGGGCCTGGCAGGAAGGTGGGCAGCGGCGAAGGCGACCCCCGCGCTGCTCGCCAGGCCCCAGCGGCAGGGCCGATGTGCGCCCCCCGCCCCCCGGGGGCCCGGGCCTGGCCTCCAGGGGCTGCGGCGGCGGCGGCGGCCGGGCTCAGGAAGTGGGAGTGGAGCGCGGCCGCGGGGCGGGCCGGCCGGGACGGGGGCCGGGGGCCGGGCCAGCCGGCCTGTCGCAATCGCCGCCCGGGAGAGGAACTGGCTCGGCAGCCTCGACGTAGGCCGGGAGAGGCGGGGGGGGGGCGGGGTGGCCGGGAAAGCACGTGAGAGCCAGCCGAGGCCCGGAACCGGCCGCCTCCCTGCTGCCCCCCACCCCCGAAGCCCGATCCCGAGCCCGATCCCGAGCCCGAACCCGCTCCTCGTGGGCTCGGAACAGGGGAGACCCCCCCCCACACACACACACCCCGAGCCGGGCGCGCCCTTTAATCCCAGCCACCCGGGAGGCAAGAGGTGGGAGGGTCGCCGTGAGTTCGAGGCCACCCTGAGACTGCCCGGTGAATTCCAGGTCAGCCTGAGCTAGAGCGAGACCCTACCCTCAAAAAAAGACAATAAATAAATAAATAGGGCTGGAGAGATGGCTTCGCCGTTAAGACGTTTGCCTGAGAAGTCTGAGTGAGTACCTAGGTTTCATTCCCCAGGACCCACATGAGCCAGATGCCCAAGGTGGCACATGCATCTGGAGTTCCTTTGCAGTAGCTAGAGGCCCCGGCGCACCCATTTGCCCTCTTTCTCAAATATATATATAAAATAATGAGCCAGGTGTGATGGCGCACGCTTTAATCCCAGCACTAGGGAAGCAGAGGTAGGAGGATCGCCATGAGTTCAAGCCCACCCTGAGACTACATAGTGAGTTCCAGGTCAGCCTGGGCTAGAGCGAGACCCTACCTTGAAAAAAGCAAAAACAAACAAAACAAAAAGAAAAAGAAAAATGAGAGAGAGAGAGAGAGAGAGAGAGAGAGCCCAGCAGGAGCCGGGGACACGAGAACTTTGAGACAGCACAGTGGACAGCTTGAGTGACGCTTGTGGCAAAGACGGAGGCTTCGGGGCCTAACAGTGCAATAACAGAGAAACCCGGAAGGCAGCCGGTGTCCCCGCCCCAAACATCCCACTTGGCAGATGCTAAGTTACCACAACAAGCCGCCAGGCCTCCACCCTGCTGGTCCATCAAACCCGCATGCCCGTGGACACACCAGGGGACCCCGGTGCCCAGGCCCCGTCATCCTTTCCTCCTGGGACCACCCTCCCTGCGAGAGTAGAGGATGCCCAGTGTCCAGGTCCCTGCTGAGTGAGGACAGCTGGGCACCCCAGGTCCAGCTTGCGTGCCCATGAGCCCCGCGGATCCCTTTGAATGAAGGGAGCAGAGAGCCCCCCCCCCCACAGTGCAGTCCCGTCACTTTCTGGGAAGACTGGGGCTCAGGGTGCCAAGCAAAAGAGAGTAAGATTCCAAGGCTGCTCTGCCTGGTGCCCCCTTTCTTCCTACCCACCGTGGCCTTTCAACCTACTAACAACCCACTGAGTTACTTGTAGTTGTGTATAGCCACCCCCCCACCCACCCACACACACACACACTCCAAGTTTCAGTCCTGGCGCCCTCCGTGTGCCCCAGAGGATTGCCACTGCTGTGGGAAACATCTGTTCCTCCAGGCTGCACAGCCCCTGGGAAGACTCACTGCTTCCTTGCTCCCCAGTGGCCTGCAGTGGATCTGGAGGCCAGGTTCTCAGAGCTTAACGCAGTGTGTCCCAAGCCACGTGTCCAGGACACCTCATAAATAATAAATAAATAAATAAATGATGTTCACATTACTTAGCTAGTCCATTGGCAGAGCTAGCCGAGAGTCCAGGACTCTTAATTTCTAGGTCCCAGCTCACTCTAACATCCCTGCTGCCTCCTTGTGACTTAGGGGAGTCTCCTTTGGGATGAAGGGGCTGGAGAGAGGTCACCTAGGCACCGTGCGCCTCTTCCTGGTGGGTCTTGGTGGAGACGCGAGGTGTTGGTGCGGGGGTGAGTTTCGAGGAGAGGTCACAAAAGGCTGAAGGGACAGTCCTGCCTGGGCATTAGGTGTGGCACTGCCCTCTCTCCTCACCTTTCACAGGCCCAGTGGCTGTACTCCGCAGTCAACGACGTACACAGAAAGGCCAAGTCCACCTGTAGATGCGTCTATTTGAACAGCAGTCGGGGTGCTCTGGGCTGCGGCTCTTTCCAAGTCTAGGGGGCTGGGGCTGCGACTGGAGTCACTTCAAGCTCATAGGAGCATAAAGTGGTATGAGCGGCCTTAGGTCAGGTTTTTTTTTTTTTTTTTTTTTTTGAGGTAGGGTCTCACTCTAGCTCAGACTGACCTGGAATTCACTATGTACTTTCAGACTGGCCTTGAATTTACAGAGATCCTCCTACCTTCTTTTTTTTTTTCTTAAATTAATTAATTAATTTATTTGACAGAGAAAGGGAGAGAGAGAGAGAGAGAGAGAAAGAGGAAGACAGTGGACATGCCAGGGCCTCCAGCCACTGCAAACGAACTCCAGATGCGCACACCCCCTTCTGCATCTGCCTAATGTGGGTCCTGGGGAATTGAACCTGGGTCCTTTGGCTTTGCAGGCAAATGCCTTAACAGCTAAGCCATCCCTACAGCCTCCTCCTACCTTCTTGGCCTCCCAAGTGCTGAGATTAAAGATGTGCATCACCATTACTGGGCTATTTTTTTTTTTTTAAGATTTATTCATTTGAGACCGAGAGAGGGAAACAAAGAGATAGAAAAGAGAGAGAGAGAGAGAGAGAATGGGTGCACCAGGGCCTCCAGCCACTGCAAACAAACTCCAGATGCATGCACCACCATGTGCATCTGGCTTACGTGGGACCTGGGGAATCAAACCTGGGTCCTTAGGCTTTGCAGGCAGGCAGGTGCCTTTAACAGCTAAGCCATCTCTCCAGCCCAATTTTTTTTTTTTTTTGATACAGGGTCTTGCTATATAGCTATGGCAGGCCTTGAACTTGCATTCATCCTTCTTCAACCCGTGAGTGCTGGGATTACAAGCATGCACTTCCATGCCTGGCTTTCAGATCCTTTTAAGCCCTTGATAGCTGTAGTTTATTGAGTTTGCTGATCAGCTCCTGCTATCGCTCCAGCTCTCAAGGACTCTTTAGGTGCTAAGGAAAGAGACCGCAGATGTAAGTTTTGCCATCACTCGCCCTCTGGACGTCTTTTCCAGTGCCAGTCGGCTGCTGGGTTCCCTCCTCAGCCTTCCCTGCGGTGCTGCGGGTCGGTCCTGGGAACTACATTTCCCAGATTCTCTTCGCGCTGCCGCCAATAGGAGGCGCTGGTAGGTGAGCCGGAGCGGGCGGAGGATGGACGGAGCCAGGTCTTCCTGATGGGGCCCCGTGGCTCTTCCTCCCACAATGCCAGCTCGTACCAGGTAGCCGCTGCCACTTAGCTCCTGCTGCACAGGCTTCTGGGTCGACTCCTGCTGTTAGAGAGCTGCTCCCTGCTTTGCTGACTTGGGGCCCCGCCTCGCCGAATGCTCTTCCATGAAGCCTGAATTCCCTCTGCTAGATTTCTTCCATGTGTGCAGAGAATAGTAGCGCCTTCCCACAAAGGGGGAGGCAGGGGGAATCAGGGGTTCAAGGTCACCCTTGGCTATACAGTGAGTTTGAAGTCAGCCTGGTCTCCAAGAGACCTTGTCTCAAAAATATTTTTTTTGCGGGGGGGCGGGGGGTGGAGGCTGGAGGGATGGCTTAAGCTGTTAGGGCGTTTGCCTGCAAAGCCACAGGACCCAGGTTCGATTCCCCAGGACCCACGTTAGCCAGATGCACAAGGGGTCGCAGCGTCTGAAGTTTGTTTGCAGTGGCTGGAGGCCCTGGCGTGCCCATCCTCTCTCTCTTTTTCTCCCTCTTTCTCTGCCAAATAAATAAATAATAAAATATTTTTTAATATATTTTTTTCTTCTATGTGAAAGACTTAGAGTACGAATTTCCCTGCTTAGACAATGATAGACAAGTCTTTTTTTGTTGTTTGTTTCTGTTTTTCTTTTCTTTTTTAAAAAAAATATTTATGGGGGGGTAGATAGATAAAGTGGTCATGCCGGGGCCTCTAACCACTGCAAATGAACCCCACATGCATGTGCCATCTTGCGCACCTGGCTTATGTGGGTACTGGGTAATTGAACCTGAGTCCTTAGACTTTGCAGGCAAGTGCCTTAACCGCTAAGCCATCTCTCCAGCCCTGTTTTTGTGTTTTGTGTTTCGATGTAGGGTTTTGCTCTAGTCCAGGCAGGCTGACCTGGAAATTCACTATATAGTCTCAGGCTGGCCTCCAACTCACTGCAATCCTCCTACCTTTGCCTCCCGAGTGTTGGGATTAAAGGCGTGCACCAGCACACCCAGCCAATAATATTTTTCTTTTAAAAAAAAATATATATATTTTTGGTGTTTCAAGGTAGGGTCTCACTCTAGTCCAGGCTGACCTGGAATTCACTATGGAGTCTCAGGGTGGCCTTGAACTCACGGTGATCCTTCTACCTCTGCCTCCCGAGTGCTGGAATTAAAGGCGTGTGCCGCCACACCTGACTTTTTTTTTTAATATTTTTATTTATTTATGAGAGAGAGGAAAAGGAAGGGAGGGAGAATAGGTACATCACGGCCTCTTGCCACTGCAAAGAAATTCCGGACACATGCGCCGCCTTTGGGCATCTGGCTTTACGTGGGTTCTGGGGAATGGAACAAGCGCCTTTAACTGATCAGCCATCTCTCCAGCTCTGCTAAGTCCTGTCTTAGCCACAGGAAGGAACCTCTAGTGGTGAACTTCTAAGCATCTTTCCAGCTCACTAGACCGAGAATACCAGGGAGGGATTTTTCTGGTCCTTCATTTTAGATTCATAACTATATAAAGGAAAAGAAAAGAAAAAAAAAAAAAAGGACTGCTGTTTTCTATAGGAGGCAAGCCAGTAGTTAGGTCTAAGTTAGTAAGATTAAAGAGTTGCACTTCACTGGGTAACTCATTTTCACTCTAGAAAACATAAAAGGTAAAAAGAAAACAGTGGGGCTGGAGAGATGGATTAGCGGTTAAGCGCTTGCCTGTGAAGCCTAAGGACCCTGGTTCAAGGCTCGATTCCCCAGGTCCCATGTAAGCCAGATGCACAAGGGGGTGCATGTGTCTGGAGTTCGTTTGCAGTGCCTGGAGGCACTAGCGTGCCCATTCTCTCTCTCTCTCTGCCTCTTTCTCTCTCTGTCGCTCTGAAGTAAATAAATAAAAATAAACAAAAATTAATGCCGACCACTAGCTGATGAGGTGACCAAGGTGAATAAGCCTGGTCCCTATCTTCAGAGAGCTCATAAAACAATGTGCACAATTGTAGACGCATGTGTATGGATACACAGGAATGCCAGTATGTGGACTGGTCAACATGGCAGACACTGAAGTAGGCTCTCCCTGGCAGTGTGGAAGAGAAGACAGAGCACCTTCGGTTCCAATCCTAACCCCACTGCACATGCTTGGGGCCCAGTCCTTCCCTGTTGCCTCTGCATAGTTCACGGCGGTAGCAAAGCTTGGTGGGTGGCTGGTGTTGGACAAAGAAGGCCGCCCTTTGTTAAAGGAAGGATTGGGGGGCTGGAGAGAGATGGCTTAGCGGTTAAGCGCTTGCCTGTGAAGCCTAAGGACCCTGGTTCGAGGCTCGATTCCCTAGGACCCACGTAAACCAGAGGCACAAGGGGGCGCAGGTGTCTGGAGTTCGTTTGCAGTGGCTGGAGGCCCTGGCGTGCCCATTCTCTCTCTCTCTCTACCTCTTTCTCTGTCTCTGTCCCTCTCAAATAAATAAATAAAGGAAGGAAGGAAGGAAGGGAGGAAAGGGGATTGAGGTTTTGGGAGAGGCCAAGGGGAACCCTGGGACAGGAGTCCTTCCCAGAAAGATCAAAGGCCCCTGATCTCCCATACAAGACTCCACTTTGGTAGTCAGGGAAGCAGCATTGAGTTTAGGAAGGGGAGACTTACCTCAACTTCTGGACGACCACTGACAAATGACTTGGTTTCTTCAGGCCTCAGTCCCCTCATATGCTGGGCAAGGGGTTAGGCGCAGTCGGACGGCAAGGCCTTTGCTCAGTGTTGGTCTTACGGCCACTTCATTTTTCAGAGGAGAGTCCTGGGGCCCAGAGAAGTAAAGTCATGTAGCTTAAGAGTAAAAATGGCACAGGCCAACTAATGAAAGAAAAAAAAATACAATCTATTTGACTTTTTAAAAATACTTGTGGGGCTGGAGAGATGGCTCAGCAGTTAAGGCGCTTGCTTGCAAAGCCTAACGACCCCCCGGTTTGATTCCCCAGTGCCTACGTAAAGCCAGATGCACAAAGTGGCACATGCATCTCCAGATGTTCTTTTGTAGTGGCAAGAGGCTCTGGCGCAACCATTCTCTCCGTCTCTCTTCTCTCTGCTTGCAAATAAATAAATAAATAAAAATATTTTTTTTAAAAAAAAAGGGCTGGGGGCTGAAGAGATGGCTTAGTGGTTAAGGTGTTTGTCTTCGAAGCCAAAGGACCCAGGTTCAATTCCCCAGGACCCACGTAAGCCAGATATGCACAAGGGGCACATGCGTCTGGAGCTCATTTGCAGTGGCTACAGGTCCTGGCATGCCCATTCTCTCTGTGTCTGTCTCTATTCTCTCTCTCTCTCTCTCTCTCTCTCTGCTTGCAAATAAGTAAATAAAATTTTTTTTTAATTATGAAAAAAAGGGCTTGAGGGATGGCTTAGTGGTTAAGGCGTTTGTCTGTAAAGCCAAGGGACCCAGGTTCAGTTCCCCAGGACCCACGTTAACCATATGCACAAGGGGGTGCACGCGTCTGGAATTCGTTTGCAGTGGCTGGAGGCCCTGGCACACCCATTCTCTCCCCCCTTCTCTGCTAAATAAATAAATTAAAGAAAAATATTTAAGAAAATCTTTCTAGGCACTCACTTTTAATACCAGCACTCAGGAGGCAGAGGTAGGAGGATCGCTGTGAGTTTGAGGCTAGCCTGAGACTACATAGTGAATTCAAGTCAGCCTGGGCTAGAGTGAGAGACCTTACCTCTAATAACCACCGCCCCCCCCAAAAAAAAAACACCTCAGGGTGTCTGAGTTCAGAGCCCCAGGGCTCACGTAAAAGCCCGATGCAAGGCGATGGAGACAGGATTTCTGAAAGCTGTCTGATGAAGCAGTACACAACCAGCTGGACGTAAGGACCAGCCTGAAAGCTCGTCCTGTTCCTTCCAGAAGCAGGCCACGCCCCTGCATCCCCTCAGCTAAATACACAAACAAACAACATAAAAAGAATAAAAGCAACCCCACTTTAACACACGTAAGCTGGGCATGGTGGCTCATGCCCATCATTCTAAATTTTGGAGGCTGAGGCAGGAGGATCACTGCAAATTCCAAGGCAACCCAGGCTAGAGTGAAGCTCTGACAAAAAAAAAAAATTTAAAAATAAAAAGTATACGTGTAGCCTGGTGTGGTGGCGCACGCCTTTAATCCCAGCACTCGGGAGGCAGAGGTAGGAGGATCGCCATGAGTTCAAGGCCACCCTGAGACTCCACAGTGAATTCCAGGTCAGCCTGGGGTAGAGTGAGACCCGACCTCGGAAAATCAAAAAACAACAACAACAACAAAAACCAAATAAATAAATAAAAGGACATGTAAGCTGGGCTTGGTCATAAATGCCTTTTAGCTGAGGCCAGAGGTTCATGAATATCAGGCCAGTGTGAGGCCGGCTACAGTGAAACCTTCCCTCACCAAAATCAAACCAAACATGTAAATCTATAAAGACATACAGAGGGGCTGGGGAAATGGCTCAGCAGTTAAAGGTGCTTGCCTGCAAAGCCTAAGGACCTGGGTTTGATTCCCCAGTACCCATGTAAAGCCAAATGTACAAGGTGGTATGCATATGTCTGGGGTTCATTCGTTGTAGTGGCTAGACGCTCTGGCACACCATTTTTTCTCTCTCTCTCTCCCTCTCTGTCTCTGCCTGCAAACAACCAACCAAATAAATAAGTACAACATTAAAAAAAAAACAAAAAAAAAAAAAAACAAGAAAAATGGGCTGGAGAGATGGCTTAGCAGTTAAGATGGTTGCCTGCAAAGCCAAAGGACACAGGTTCAATTCCCCAAGACTCACGTAAGTCAGATGCACGAGGCGGCGCATGTATCTGCAGTTCGTTCGTAGCAGCTAAAGGCCCTGGCGTGCCCATTCTCTTTCTTTCTCTCTTTCTGTCTCTAAAATAAATAAATAAATATCTTTTTTTAAAAAAAAGGAAACAAGAAAAGGGGCTGGAGAAATGGCTTAGCAGTAAGGCATTTGCCTGTGAAGTTTAAGGACTCAGGTTCAATTCCCTAGTACCCACATAAGCCAGATGCACAAGGTGATAACAAACATCTGGAGTCTGTTTGTAGTGGCTAGAGGCCCTGGAACACCCAATTCTCTCTCTCTCTCTCTCTAATAAATTAAATTTTAAAAAGAGGGCTGGAGAGATGGCTTAGCGGTTAAGGTACTTGCCTGCAAAGCCAAAGGACCCAGGTTCGATTCCCCAGGACCCACATAAAGCCAGATGCAAAGGGTGGTACATGCATCTGGGATTCATTTGCAGTGACTAGAGGCCCTGGGCCACCTATTCTCTCTCTCTCTCAAATAAATAAAATATATTTAAAAATTAAAAGAAAGAAAACAAGAGCCGGGCGTGGTGGCTCACGCCTTTAATCCCAGCACTCGGGAGGCAGAGGTGGTAGGATCACCGTGAGTTCGAGGCCACCCTGAGACTGTATAGTGAATTCCAGGTCATCCTGAGCCAGAGTGAGACCCTACCTAGAAAAACCAAAAAAAAAAGAAAAGAAAGAAAGAAAACGTGTGTGTGTGTGTGTGTGTGTGTGTGTGTATGTATGTATGTATGTATGTATGTATGTATGTACGTATATAATGGTGTACTTGGGTAATCCCAGAACTTAAGACTCGGTGAGCCCAGACCAACTAGTGAGTTCAAGGTCAGCCTGGATAATAGAGGGAGACCTTGTCTGGGTTGGGGTATGCATAATATTTCAAATGGAGCTCTGACAACAGCACAATTCTCGGATTTCTATTCTCCTGATAACAGGCTTGCACTGGCGCACTCCAAATCTCCAGTCCTGTGGTCTCCAAGACAAGCCACTTGTCTACCGGAGTCACCAAACCCTCTCGAGCAGGCCTCCTCACAGAGTTCTTGAGATGAAAACTCTTTGTCATGCTGCCTTAAGCCAGGACTTGGCTTTCCGTCACCAGCTAGCAAACAGAAGAGGCGAGGCAGGGAGGAGCTTCTCAGAACCTCTGAGGTCAAACAGTCAGCACCCTGCTCGCAGGACACTGGTTTGGGGGCCCATGGAGAGGTGGGGACAGTTCCAAGACACAGCCAGGAAGCTAGGACTGAACTAATGAATCCCTGGGCTCGGTGCCAGTGAGTGAACCCCTCCTGGCAGCCTGGTTCCCTGTGAGTCTGCGGCTGCATTACCTCAGGAAGTTTATAAATGGCAAGAGACAACCTCAGGGCTGCAGAGATGGCTTAGTGGTTAAGGCGCTTGCCTGCAAAGCCTAAGGACCCGGGTTTGATTCTCCAGGTCCCACGTAAGCCAGATGCACAAGGTGGCGCATGTGTCTGGAGTTTGTTTGTACTGGCAGGAGGCCCTGGCGTGCCCATTCTCTCTCTCTCTCTTTCTCTCCCTCTCTCTGCCTCTAATAAATAAATAAAATAATTTTTTTTTTAAAAAAGAGACAACCTCAAAGGAAAATTCTGAATCCTGTTTTAAAACTGCTGTTGTTGGGGCTGGAGAGATGGCTCAATGGTTAAGGCACTTGCCTGTAAAGCCTAATGACCCAGGTTCAATTTTCCAATACCCACATAAAGCCAGATTCATTTGCAATGGCAAGAAGCCCTGGGGGTGCTCATTCTCTTTCTCTCTCTCTTTCCTTGGAAATAAATGAATAAATATTTTAAAAAACTGCTATTGTTTTGTGATGTCAGAAAATTGGCTAATAGTTTTGGAGGGACAGTTTTTTTTATGCATTTCTTTATATTTTTAAAACTTTTTTTTTTTTTTTGAGGTAGGGTCTTGCTGTAGCCCAGGCTGACCTAGAATTCACTGTGTAGTCTCAGGGTGGCTTCCAACTCACGATGATCCTGCTACCTCTGCCTCCTGGGTGCTGGGATTAAAGGCATCTGCTACCATGCCTGACAAAACTTTTTATTGATAATTTTCATACATGTATCTAATCTATTTTGATCATAATTCCCTCTTCTTACCTTCTCTTTTCCCACCTCCTCTGTCCCCCTTCCACTGAATCTCTTTTTTGTTTTTCTTTTGGTTTTTCCAAGGTAAGGGCTCTCACTCTTGCCCAGGCTAACCTGGCACTGTGTAGTCCCAGGTTGGCCTCAGACTCACGGCAATCCTCCCACCTCTGCTTCCTGAGTGCTGGGATTAAAGGCACGCGCCACCGCACCTGGTTGAGTCCTATATTCTGAGGGTCAGTGTCTTCATCTAAAAAATGAAGAAAGCTGGGTGTGGTGGCGCACACCTTTAATCCCAGCACTTGGGAGGCAGAGGTAGGAGGATTGCTATGAGTTCAAGGCCAACCTGAGACTACATAGTGAATTCCAGGTCAGCCTGAGCTACAGTGAGACCCTACCTCAGAAAACCAAGGAAAAAAGACAAAGAAGGAGGAGGAGGAGAAGAAGAATGAGGTAAAGGCCAGGTATGGTGCATGCCTCTAATCCCAGCACTCAGGAGGCAGAGGTAGAAGGATTGCTATGAGTTTGAGGCCAGCCTGGGACTACAGAGTGAATTCTAGGTCAGCCTGGTGAAAAAAAAAGAGCAAGATAAGGGCTGGTTATGGTGTTTGCCTGCAAAGCCAAAGGAACCTGGTTTGATTCCCCAGGACCCACATTAACCAGTTGCACAAGGGGGCGCACGCATCTGGAGTTCGTTTGCAGTGGCTGGAGGCCCTGGCGCGCCCATTCTCTCTCTCTTTCCCCCTCTTTCTCTGTCAAATAAATAAATAAAGCCAGGCGTGGTGGAGCACGCCTTTAATCCCAGCACTCGGGAGGCAGAGGTAGGAGGGTCACCGTGAGTTCGAGGCCACCCTGAGACTACATAGTGAATTCCAGGTCAGCCTCCGCTAGAGTGAGACCCTACCTCAAAAAACCAAAAACAAACAAAAATAATAAATAAATAAAAATTTAAAAATTAAAGAAAAAGATAAGGCTGCACTCCGAGGACCCTCCTCCCTCATCTTCCTCTGGTAAACTTGTTCTTCAAGATCCATCTGAGGGAGACCCCACCCTCTGTGCATGCCCCCTTGCCCCTCTCCCAGGCTCCCACAGCACTTGGTTCTCACCTCAGCCTCCACAATCCTCAGGCCAACGTCTCAGTCCACAAGCGTCTTGTCAGTGCTCAGGTCCGGGCCCATGGGACACCCATGCCTGATACTTACTATGTGAGCTTACTGGTGCACTCTGGGAGGCCACTATCCCTGAGCAAGGCTCACTGCTTCCAGCCTTCACTCTTGCTTGGGTTAGATCAGGACCGAGATTGCGGAGGAAAACAGTTCTGATCAAAGTAGCTCTCTAGGGAGGACTCTACTTGGGTCATGCCTGCCTGCCCTCCTGTGTCTCAGGGCTTGCTGCCTCCTAATCTGTGACCACAAGGCCCTCTTGGGCCCCCACGCCCATGTTACCTCTTGGTGCCCACATTCCTGCAACCCCGTGACCACAACAGGGGACATTACACATTCCTGGCTTGGCAGCCTAGAGTCAGAAAGGACAGAGCGTCCCAGGCCTGGCCCAGCCCCCTGCTTCTCCTGGGTCCCTCCCTGGCCTGGACACAGCTGGGGGCGGAGTCCAGAGGAAAGAGAATGGGGGGGGGGGGCGGGGAGGAGAGGACCGGGGAACCAGTGGGTATGCCCACTTTTGTAGGGTCCCTTTTTTCTTGATCTGGGACCCTGAGTGTAAGGCTGATCTGGGGTGCCATTGGAAGGACCTCCCCCCACTGGAGGGGACCCTTGATCCTGCGAGTCCACTTAAGATTCCCTTGGCTTTCCTGCCTAGGGGGAGAGTGCTTTTGAGGTTGGCTCCCTCGACTGTACCATCCATCTCTCTCCAGCTTTCCATTGACCTGCCCAGTTCTCTGGGTTTGTCTCCTTGACGACCCTTTAGAGTCCCTGACACCACCGGGAAGATGCCAGGTTTACCTGTACCCAGCAACCCTCCTCCCCCGAGAGCTCCGGGCTCCGGCTCCTCCTCGGCCCCTCCCCCTGGCCCGGTTTACCTTTAATTGAGATGCTAATGAGATTTCTGTCCTTCCATCCCCGGGGCTGATGACGGGCGGGCCTGGTACTGCACCTGTCAGGTGAGAGGGTGGAGAGGCCCGGGCTGCCAGATTGAACTGGGAAGGAACCAGTTCCAGCCCAGCCACACCTGGGAGCCAGGGGCGGGAGGCAGGTCAGACCTCCTGCAGCCTGGTGTTACCCCAGGGCAGAGAGGGGGCAGTCACCACCCAGCTACAGGCCAGAGCCTAGAGAAAAGAGCCGGGGCAGGTGGAGGGGAAGGTAGGGGAGGGAAGAGGAAGAGAGGCAGGAATCCGACAGCCTAGGACTGGGAGGGAAGGTAGACTAGGAAGGAGAGAGAGAGCTGGAGTCTGACAGGCCAGGAGGGTGTGAGAGGCCGAGCTGGTCACCCAGTTCCAGAGACTGGAGGGAGAAGCTGCTGAGCTAGGCTGAGGGTGTTAGCTCAGAAGCCAGAGTGGCCTTATCTGAGAAGTCGCCAGGCCACTCCAGGGAAGCCCAGTGCCAGCTCACTGGCCCGGACTCCAGCAGGTCAGCTGGCTCCTGGAAAGGTAGAGGAGGGTGGGAGGACTGGGGGTGAGGGGGTGGAGGGAGTGGACTTCGAGTGGGATGCAGGCTTGGCCAGGGGCCAGCCCCCCACTCTGCACCCAGACTGGTCATGTGGGAGGGCATCAGAGCGCAGACCCGAACCTTGACCCAGACCCTGGCCTCCCCAATTTACCTCAGGCCTTACCATGAAGGGGGACGAACTCAAGGAGCAAGACCCTCATCTTCCCCAGCCCATCCAAGGGCTCGTGAAGGGGGACAAGCGTGAAGGGCAGGGGCCGGGCCCCGAACCCGCGGCCCCCGCACAGCCCGCCGAGGAGGACGAGGCCCTGATCGAGTTCCACCGCTCCTACCGCGAGCTCTTCCGGGTCTTTTGCAACACCACCACCATCCACGGGGCCATCCGCCTCGTGTGCTCCCAGCACAACCGCATGAAGACCGCCTTCTGGGCCGCGCTGTGGCTCTGCGCCTTCGGTATGATGTACTGGCAGTTCGCCCTGCTCTTTGAAGAGTACTTCAGCTACCCCGTCAGCCTTAACATCAACCTCAACTCCGACAAGCTGGTCTTCCCCGCCGTCACCGTCTGCACACTCAACCCTTACAGGTCAGTCCTTGCTGGTGCCGCTTGCTTGTGGTCCCAGGGCGCTGGCAGGGAGGCCTCCGGCGCCAAGGGAGGGTGCGATGTTCCCGCCCTCTGAGCAAAAGCAGACAGTGTGGGCTGGAGGGATGGCTTGGCAGTTAAAGCGTTCGTCTGCAAAGCCAAAGGACCCAGGTTCGATTCCCCAGGACCCACGTAAGTGAGATGCACAAGGGGGCGCGCGCGTCTGGAGTTCATTTGCAGTGGCTAGAGGCCCTGGCATGCCCATTCTCTCTCTGTCTCTCTCTCCCTCTTTCTCTCTGTCAACGAAATAAATAAAAATATTTATTTTTTTTTCTTTTTAAAAATAGAGAGTGAGTGGCTTGGTGCCCCTGCCCAGTACTGAGCCACCATGTCCTTCCCGCCCAACCCTCTGTCTTTGGCAGGTTGGGAGGACGTGCTAATGAGGTGCACAAGCCACACACTCAGGGCAGAATTGAGTTGAGCCCCATCAGCTTTCTGAAGCAAGGGGACAGCAAAGAACACGGTCTCCCCATCCTCCACAAAAGGGTCTAAGTGGGAGTCTGGCGGGGCGGGGCTCGACAGTAGAGATGGGCTCAGAATGCCTAAGACCCAGTGTTGCATCCTCAACACGAAAGCAAGCAGACAAAGAAAATGGTCGTGACGGAGCTGCGAGGTCACATGACAAGAGGCCAACGCCTGGCAGGTGCCACGGAGGTGGGGGAGAGTGGGTCTTCGTGTAGAAGGGGAGTTCGTGTGGAGGAGGCAGCGTGGAGTGGATGTGGAGGTTTAGGGCTGCAAAGCAAGGCAGGAGAGGGGATAGTTAGGCCTGCTGTCGCCTGTCCCCAAACACCCAGGCTACCGGGTACAGGCGGTCCCTGCTGATCAACTGCCCAGGTGCTTGACCTTGAAGGGCTTGGGCGTGCCTGAAGTTTTGGGTTTCATCAGAGCTCTTCGCCAACTTGGGTCTGGAAACCAGACTGATCGTGGAGAAAGGAGGGCAGGGCTGAGTGATTGTATGTGTGTGTCTTTTATTTGTATTCATTCAGTCACGTCTCATGTCAGGCAGACCTATGTCAAGCCAAACACGGCGCTAGACACAAGTGGAAAAGACTCATTGACAATTCAGCAACGTTTATTGAAGGCCAGACGCTTTTCTGAGGGCTAGAGACGAAGGTGAAACACGAGGGACGAGGTGGGCATCTGATGCACACTAGGGTTAGGAAAATAAAACCTGTGTGAGTCGGTCTGCCTTCAAGGAGTGTGAGGTCTCTTATGAGTGTTTGTGTGAGCATACACACCAGGAATGTGGACGATTGTGGAGGGCTGGGACTGGTCACACACTGGAGGTGGACGCCCCTCAGATCGCCTGTCCAAAGGTGTGTCATGGATTAACAAGGGTTGGGAAGTCCTGTCCGGAAGAGGAGAACCTGCCTCTGTATAGTATTCAGGGTAGGAGCCACTGACTAAAGCTGTATGTGCCCCTGTGAAGCCCTTGACAGCCTTCTGATGTCATTTTCAAAGTCCTGCGACTTGCTGGGCGTGGTGACTCACGCCTTTAATCCCAGCACTTGAGGCAGAGGTAGGAGGATCACCGTGAGTTCAAGGCTACCCTGAGCCTACACAGTGAATGTGAATTCCAGGTCAGCCAGGGCTAGAGTGAGCCCCTACCTTGAAAAAAAAAATCAAAATAAGTAAATAAATAAGTGAGTGATACATTGTTGGGTGTAGTGACACATGTCTTTAATCCTAGAGCTTGGGAGGCAGAGGTAGGAGGATTGCTGTGAGTTCAAGGCCAGCCAGAGACTGCATAGTGAATTCCAGGTCAGCCTGGACTAGCGTGAGCCTCTACTTTGAACAACAAAAACAAGCCCAGCGTGGTGGCGCACGCCTTTAATCCCAGCACTCGGGAGGCAGAGGTAGGAGGATCGCCGTGAGTTCGAGGCCAGCCTGAGACTACGTAGTGAATTCCAGGTCATCCTGGGCTAGAGTGAGACCCTACCTCAAAAAAAAAAAAAAAAATCCTGGGACAGGGACTGTTTGATTGTCCCCACTTTACACTTACACATAGGGAATCAAGGCTGAGCGAGACAAGGCACCGGGTCACAGAGATTGTAACTGAACCGTGGTTCATGCTGCTCGCTGATCCCAAAACGCTGTCTCTTCTTAATAGTCACGATTCAGAACTTAGGCTAAGTGACATTTCCAAGCAGCTGTTGTTCACTCTCCTTCTCCCTGGCTCCTTACCTCAGTCCCATTTTCCCTGCAGGTAGTCTCATCCCCTTGAGCCAGGTGGAGGGCGGAGGACGTAATAGCAGAGAGGGGAGCGTAGCTGGGAAGGACGGGGTGGGGGCAGGGGGCAAGTAGAAAACGTTCGCAGTCAGAGACGTTAAGGAGACGTGGAAAGGGCAAGGGTGAGTCTGTTGAGTCATGCATTTTTTATTTTTTATTTATTTGAGAGCAACAGAGAGAAAGAGGCAGAGAGAGAGAGAGAGAGAGAGAGAGAGAATGGGCGCACCAGGGCCTCCAGCCACTGCAAATGGACTCCAGACGCGTGCGCCCCCTTGTGCATCTGGCTAACGTGGGTCCTGGGGAATCAAGCCTTGAACCGGGGTCCCCAGGCTTCACAGGCAAGCGCTTAACTGCCAAGCCATCTCATGTGTATTTTCTAAGATTCTGCTGCGGGGCTAGAACCACATGCCCTAAGGCCCCAGACTGGGAAGTATACACATGGAAAGGGCCCCTCTTGCTGGAAGGAGAGTCGTGAGGAAGGAAAGAACCTGGAGGGCAGGGAGGGGTCCCAAGCACAAGAGGAAGGAGACTGAACAACAGCCACATGCCCGGCCCAGTGCTGGGGCCTTTATAAAGGCTCTCATTGATACTGACAAGTCGAGAGAGATGGCCATTTATATCTATCTATATATATGGACATGCCAGAGCCTCCAGCCACTGCAAACAAACTCCAGACACATGCACCACCTTGTGCATCTGGCTAACGTGGGTCCTGGGGAATCAAACCTGGGTCCTTTGGCTTTGCAGGCAAACATCTTAACTGCTAAGCCATCCCTCCAGCCCTCTATCCCCCCCCCCTCAAACCGAGAAGGCCTCGATCTAGGCTGTAGCTCAGGCTGACCTGGAATTCACTATGTAGTCTCAGGCTGGCCTTGAACTCGCGGTGATCCTCCTTTTTCTGCCTCCTGAGTGCTGGGATTAAGGGCGTGTGTCCACTGCTCTCATTTTGGTTATTTCCATTTTTCAGATGAGGATATTTGATGTGAAATAGTTTGAGCAAAAGCCATTTAGCTAATAATGAAAATAATAACAGCAATGATAGTTAACACCTAGATATTTTCCCAAATGAATCTAAATCTGAATTTAAAAATATTAAATCATTCAGTCCTTACAACAGACTTGGGAGTTATGTGCCGTTATTACCCATGATGAG
The DNA here is from genome assembly GCA_036346955.1 of Dipus sagitta. Classification (NCBI taxonomy): domain Eukaryota; kingdom Metazoa; phylum Chordata; class Mammalia; order Rodentia; family Dipodidae; genus Dipus; species Dipus sagitta. The sequence continues at coordinate 24,024,980 of CM070789.1, read as the reverse complement.
GAAATTGAGGCAGGTAGCAGGTGGTGAAGCTGAGACTCAGAAATCACCCCAGGGGCCGGAGAGATGGCTTAGCGGTTAAGGCGCTTGCCTGTGAAGCCTAAAGACCCGGGTTCGATTTCCCAGGACCCATGTAAGCCACATGCACAAGGTGGCACTTGTGTCTGGAGTTTGTTTGCAGTGGCTAGAGGCCCTGGCATGCTCATATTCTCTCTCTCTCTTTGTCTCTCTCTCTCTCTCTCTCATCTGCCTACTTCTCTTAATATCAAAATATTAAAAAGAAAAAAAAATCACCCCAGCCTAGAGCTGGTGCATCTCAGGTTAGCAGCCAAGTCATAAACGAAGTGTGACTTCAAAGCCCCCTCTCCCGTGACACTTGAGGTAGGGATCAGCAAGGTGTCCCAGGGTGGGGCCGCTGCTTGGAGCCCAGCAGGAAGAGTAACAGAAGAAGGAGACTCCTGGTCAGGAATGCTGGGGGCATCGAGCCAGGGCTGGTGAGAGAAGCAAGGGCAGCGGACACGACGGGGTAGCCTGGTGGTGGCTGTGGATGCAAGCTTGAATCACAGCTGTGTCAGAGGGGGCGGGGATGGGAACGGCGTTCGGGCTGGAAGACGTAGAGTTCCGTTGCTACTTAGGACCCGGAGCAGAGCAAGTCCCGGCAGGGTGTCCACCTGCCGAGGGACACGGGCAGCACAGGGAGAGATGCCTGCGGGGCTACGCTGCTGATTTCCAGGAAGCTGCAGAACGCCTCTCATGTCCACATCTTTGGAAAACACAGAGCCCATAAATACTTTCATCCAGACACGGATGTCTGATGATGCAAGACTGAAGGAAGAACTTGAACCGGGCTTGGTGGCACATGTTCTGTAATCCCACGTCTCTGGAGGGGAGAGGTAGGATCAGGAGTTCAAGGTCAGCCTTGGTTATTTAGCAAGTTCAAGGCTCTTATGAGACCTTGTCTATATAGGAAACAATGACAGTGACTTTATTCCCAGCCCTCAGAGGCTGAGGAAGGAAGATTGCCCCGAGTTCCAGGTTACCTTGGGCTAGAATGCTACTCTGCCTCAAAAACAAACAAACAAACAAACAACAACAACAATAGACGGACGTGGTGACACACGCCTTTAACTGCAGCACTGGGGAGGCAGAGGTAGGAGGATTGCTGTGAGTTCGAGGCCACCCTGAGACTACATAGTGAATTCCAGGTCAGCCTGAGCTAGAGTGAGACCCTACCTCAAAAAACCAAAAATAGAAACAACAACATCAAAACACAAAACAAAACTAAGGAAGAACTTAAAGTAATTGAATAACGAAGGTCATAGACTTTTCTTTTCTGGTTCCTGCCAGGTGATTACCTGGCAGCAAGAGCTGGCAAAGAGAGGCGCATTTTCCTTTTCCTTTCTTTTAATATTATTTATTTATTTATTTTGTTTGTTTGTTTGTTTGGTTTTTTGAGGTAGGGTCTCACTCTGGCTCAAGCTGACCTGGAATCGACTATGTAGTCTCAGGATGGCCTTGAACTCATGGCAATCCTCCTACCTCTGCCTCCTGAGTGCTGGGATTAAAGTCGTGCGCCACCACTCCCAGTTTTATTTATTTATTTGACAGTGAGAGAAAGAGGCAGAGAGAGAGAGAGAGAGAGAATGGAAATGAACACCAGATGCATGTGCCCGCTTGTGCATCTGGCTTATGTGGGGACCGGAGAGTCGAACAAGGATCCTTTGGCTTTGTAGGCAAATGCCTTAACCACTAAGCCATCTCTCCAGCCCTTTTTAAAAAACATTTTTATATATTTGAGAGAGAGATGAAGAGGCACGTGGAGAGAAAGAGAGAATGGGCGCATCAGGGCCTCTAGCCACTACAAATGAACTCGAGACGCATGCGCCCCCTTGTGCTTCTGGCTTATGTGGGTCCTGTGGAATCGAACCGGGGCCCTTAAGCTTATCAGGCAAACATCTTAACCACTAAGCCATTTTGCCAGCGGGAGAGAAGTATTTTCTCAGAGAGCCACGGAATCACTCTTGGTCAGTACACCCTGGGCGAGAAGACAGCCCTGACTGATGGCTGAGCCCCCAGGCTCGTCACGGCAGTGAGGTCCTCTTCTGTCAGGGATCTCATTACCGCTCTGTGGTTTTCCAGGCACTAGGGCTGTAATAGGAGAGTGCTTGCCCGGTGTGTACTCCAGCTTCCATCTCCAGGACCGCAGGGGGGAAACAATTGCAGTTTCAGGCTGGAGACATGGCTTAGAAGTTAAGGCATTTGCCTGCAAAGCTAAAGGACCTCGGTTCTATTCTCCAGGACCCACATAAGCCAAATGCTCAAGGTGGCGCACGCATCTGGAGTTTGTTTGCAGTGGCTGGAGGCCCTGGCGCACCCATTCTCTCTCTCTCTCTTGCTCTCTCGCTATGCCTCTTTCCCTCAAATAAATAAATAGAAATAAAATAAAATAAAAATTGCAGTTTCCCTCCTGGCAACTTCTCCTTCCAGTCTGGTTCTGTATCTTTGGAGTAACCTTAAAATGTTACCTCCTTCATGGCCTAACTGCTGCCTGTTCAGATGCAGTGTGACAGGAGTGGCTGTTCTGTCAAGTGCAAAACCCTTTCTGGCAATTTGATCTTCCTGGTAAGCTTCCTAGATAAGAAGGGCAGATGTCCCCAAGCACCTGAAAGACACTCAGCTGTTGAGTGGAGGAGTCATGGTCGGTGTGGTGGTTTGAATAGATGGCCCCCAATATATGAGGTGTTTTATTAGTTTGTAGTTTGCATCTGCAGCCAACTACCTGGAGGCAGGGATCTTAAGGTGTGGTGGTGGGTTTCAGATTTCAATCTAAAGATATGCAAAGTGTGCCTAGCTGGAGTTCCTGAAGTGTGCCGTGCTGTGCTGTGTGGTTTTTGGCTTTTAGGCTTGTGCTTCTCTCTCTCCACTTGGACCTGTGAAGGCAGGCCAGCTTCTTCTGCCATTATGGAACTTCCCCTGGGTCTGTAAGCTTCAATAAATATCCCTTCCTCCATAATTGTGCCTGGTCTGGAAGTTCATCTCAGTGAACCTGAAGTTGTCTGATACAGAAGTTGGTACCAGGAGAGGAGTGAGATGAACCTGACCGTATGAATGTTGATCTTTTGAAAACTTTGCTTTGGAGAAATGGGCATGGACTTGGTGCTTGCAACTGAAGATGCCTTCTGGAGTGCTAAGCCAAGTTTTATGGACTATTCCGATGAAAGTTTGAGAATGCTAAGTTTAGACAGTATTGAACTTCAAGACTTGACTTATGAGCTTTCTAAGGGGAAGGAAAGACTACAGAGGACTTTGTTGGAATTGGGCTACTAACATAAATGCTGGCTCTGTTCTGCTACCCAGGCCCAGAGAGTTTGATCAAGGTTAAATTTGTTATGGACTGATGTACTTGGCTAAAGATATTGGACTGAGAGATTTTTAAAGTTGGAAAACCTCAAACAAGCTTAAATTACAGGCACTGAGACTGGTTTTAGGTTACTGAACCTGCTATTTTCAAACACATTAACAATCTTAAAAAAGATGGCCCAACTGCTTTGCATTAAAACAATTGAAAGGATACCTAAGAAAGAACTGTCATAAAAATGCAAACTCAGCCAGGTGTGGTGGTGCACACCTTTAATCCCAGCACTCAGGAGGCAGAGGTAGGAGGATGGCCATGAGTTCAAGGCCACCCTGAGAGTACATAGTGAATTCCAGGTCAGCCTGAGAGCTAGAGTGAGACCCTACTTTGAAAAATAAAAACAAACAAACAAACAAAAAAACAAACTCTTTTGGAAAGAATTGACTGGAAAAGGAACCTGCTTTTCAAAGCTATGATTTATTTCATCCCTGAATTAAAAATATGGCTGTGTCCTACACACCTGGTATTGGTTTCAAAAGCTTGAAAAGTGCGAGGAATGGTTGTAAATCACACACGGTTCCAGGAGCTGCTGCTGAGATGTGGCATAAGGCAGGGGCCCCGATAGGCTGAGAGAGCCATTGGAAAATGGATCGTGGTTTGCATGAAGACCTAAAGATGTTTTAGATATACCAGAACTATACAAGGGCTACCATAGAGCGCACTGTTGGCCTAAGATAAAAGTCTTCCCTGGCTACTCTGCCCAGCTGGAGGGGTGAAATTGAAAAATCTGGAAACTGTCAGTCTCTGGTTATATTAAACTTAAACTGCTAAAGTTTAATGTTTGTTTGATGATGGTTGAGTTTGCATTTTAAGTCTCTCCTTGCTATACAGTCTACCTGTTGAAAATGTTTACTCTGTGCCTTTATATGTTAGAAGTTTTTAACTTGTTTGATTTTACAGGACTTACTATCTTAAATTGGTCAAGACTGTGGGGACGTTTGAAATTGGACTGAGCACAATTTATAAGGGTGTGATGGTTATAAATCTATTGGAGGCCACGGGCAGAATGTGGTAATTTGAATATATGGCCCTCAACATATTCAGCATTTTATTGGTTTATAGTTTGCATCTGCAGCCACTTGGCTGGAGGCAATGTCACTGGGTGGATCTTAAAGTGTGGTGGTAGGTTTAAGATTGCAATCTAAAGATATGCAAAGTGTGCCTAGTTGGAGTTCCTGAAGTGTGCTATGCTGTGTGGCTTGTGCTTCTCTCTCTCTGCTTGGACCTGTGAAAGCAGGCCAGCTTCTTCTGCCATCATGGAACTTCCCCTGGGTCTGTAAGCTTCAATAAATATCCCTTCCTCCATAACTGTGCCTGGTCTGGAAGTTCAGCTCAGCAAACCTGAAGCTGTCTGATACAGTCAGAATCTGGGTCTTTAGTCTACTTTTGTGAACTTGGTAGTGTAACGGGGTGCTAAGGGCCCAAGAAAGTCTTTGAACCCCAAACCCTGGGTTCATTTCTAATTCTTTTGTTTGTTTGTTTTTTCAAGGTAGGGTCTCACTTTGGCCCAAGCAGACCTGGAATTCACTATGAACTCATGGCGATCCTCCTACCTCTGCCTCCCAAGTGCTGGAATTAAGGGCATGTGCCACCAGGCCCGGCTCATTTCTAATTTTTTTTTTTTTTTTTTTTTTTTTTTTTTTTTTTTTGGTTTTTCGAGATAGGATGTCATTTTAGCTCAGGCTGACCTGGAATTCACTATGCAGTCTCAGGGTGGCCTTGAACTCGTGGCAACGTGTGCCAGGGCCTCCAGCTACTGCAAACGAACTTCAGACGCATGTGCAACCTTGTGCACCTGGCTTACGTGGGTCCTGGGGAATCGAACCAAGGTCTTCGGATTTGCAGGCAAACGCCTTAACCACTGAGCCATCTCTCCAGTGCTCATTTCTAACTTTAATCAAAGAATTGAATAAAAAGGAAGACTGAGAAGAATAATTATTAAATTGTTATATTTATTGAGGGAAGTACAGAGCCAAGGAAAGACACCCACATGGCTAGAGATCCCACGTGGAGGGCCTGGAAAACACACAGGAAAGAGCCGGGCGTGGTGGCGCACACCTTTAATCCCAGCACTCGGGAGGCCGAGGTAGGAGGATCACCATGAGTTCAAGGCCACCCTGAGACTCCATAGTGAATTCCAGGTCAGCCTGGGCTAGAGTGAGACCCTACCTCAGAAAAAGAAAACCAAAAAAAATGCAAAAGAAGAGAGAGAAAAGAAAGTTGAGGGAGCGCCTGCTATGTGGGGAGCTAGAGGGAATAAAGGAACCCCTGTGGAGAGGAAGGGCTAGGGGTCCCTCCTGGCTGGGCCTGGGTCTAGGCCAAAGCTGAGCCAGCTCAGGCCCAGCCAAGGGAAAAATTCACCTCCAGTTGGAAGTTCCCAAGTGATCAGAGAGCCTGCCCTCCCCTTGCAAAGATATTTATAATCTTGTGGTGGTGGGCTGTCTTCCAGCTCAGGTGAACCAGAGGGCCAGCTGGTTGGTTAGGGCTAGGGGCTATCTCAGGAAGAGGCTAGCCCTGCCACCAAGTTCCAGGGTCTGAACTTGACCAACCACAATGTTTAAATCCTATGAAAGACCTCCCTCCCAGGAGGGGTCCTGGTTGTTTGTGGAGGAACAGGTCTGGGGAACTAGGCAAGAGATAAGAAGTCAGATCAGGGCTGAGATGGCTTAGCTGGTTAAGCGCTTGCCTGTGAAGCCTAAGCACCCCTGGTTCGAGGCTCGATTCCCCAGGACCCATGTTAGCCAGATGCACAAGGGGGCGCACATGTCTGGAGTTCATTTGCAGTGGCTGGAGGCCCTGGCGCGCCCACTCTCTCTCTATATTTATATCTGCCTCTTTTTGTCTGTCTGTCACTCTCAAATAAATAAATAAAAATAAAACGAACATCTGATCATCTTTGATATCTAGCAAGTGTAAACTTTCCTGTGTGTTTTTAACCTTCAGGGATCCAGTCACCCTAACTGTACCCCTCTCTCAGTATGTAATGGTGCTTCTGTGTAGTAAGTTACTTCCAAGAAGTGATAACAGGGCTCGTATCTGGGCGGACAGTTTATTACATTGCTGAGGAAATAGTTTCACTTTGAGTTTTTTTTTGGGGGGGGAAGGATTGGCTATCTGTGTAAGCAGTTGTAGGTCACTAGGGGTCAAACTCTACATGGCCCGGGCCTGCTCATTAAGGTGTGGAACTCTCCACAACACTGTCATGACACCATAGATGGATAAACTGCCTTGCTTGGAATCCAGCCTGTCCTAAAGCAACAATAGTCTTGGGGTTAGACCAACTCAGCAAAGCTATCCATCCCAGAGTGTCCACCCTGGCTGTCCTTCCTCTGAATAGTGCTAGGTTGTGAACATTTTGGTCCTTAAAATGCTCCCTGCTTGCCGGGCGTGGTGGCGCACGCCTTTGATCCCAGCACTCGGGAGGCAGAGGTAGGAGGATTACCACCGTGAGTTCGAGGCCACCCTGAGACTCCATAGTGAATTCCAGGTCAGCCTGGGCTAGAGTGAGACCCTACCTTGAAAAAACCAAACCAAACAAAAAAAAAAAGAAATGCTCCCTGCAATGACTGAATTCCACAGGGGATAAAGAGGAAAGCCAAAGGACCCTGGTTCGATTCCCCAGGACCCACGTTAGTCAGATGCACAAGGTGGCGCATGCGTCCGGAGTTTGTCTGCAGTGGCTGGAGGCCCTGGTGCACCCATTCCCTATTTCTCTATCTGCCTCTCTCAAATAAGTAAATAAATAAAATTAATTTTTTTTTTTTAAGAGGGGTTTCTGTTCTCATAGGAGCTCACAGGCAAGGGCTGCTTCTGAGCACCCATCTGTGAGTGCATCGTGATGCAGGCTGAGGTATTGTGTTCAGAGATGCCTGGAGACAAGGAGCTGAGGAAGTAACTAGAGAGGAAGACGAGACTTGTTGGTCCCTGGCGGAAGCAGAGAGCGACAAGGTGCCCAGGTGCACACTGGCAATACAAGGGGCTGTTTCCTGTGCCCAGCTCTCCCTAGTATTCTGATGCTGGCTGAGAATATTCCAGGGGTCCTGGTGGATACGATGGGGGCTCAGGATGTCTCAAGGCACTAGAGCAAACATGAGATCTTTTTTTTTTCTTCTTCAAATTTTTATTAACAACTTCCATGATTATAAAAAAAAATATCCCGTGGTAATACCCTCCCTCCCTCCACTTTCCCCTTTGAAACTCCATTCTCCATCATATCCCCTCCCCATCTCAATCAGTCTCTCTTTTATTTTGATGTCATGATCTTTTCCTCCTATTATGATGGTCTTGTGTAGGTAGTGTCAGGCACTGTGAAGTCATGGATATCCAGGCCCTTTTGTTTGTGGGGGAGCACGTCATAAGGAGTCCAGCCCTGTGGCTGTCCATTTCCCCTCGGACCCCGCTTCCTTATAAAGAACAGGCTGACAGGCTGTGGGCATGCTGAGAAGTTTAAGCACTGACCCCCTTCTTCCTTCCTGTTTGTGTCTCCTCTTTCTCCCCTCTGATATTTGGTGAGCTCCTTTCACAAAAGATCTCATGCTTTGGTGCTGGAAAGAAGTGACTGGACTGCTCAGTACTGAAACATCTCTATCACACCTTCCAAGGCTCAGGGTCTAATGCAGAAGAGGTGGCGGGAAGACTGTAAGAGCCAAAGGAAGGGTTGGACCTGGTTACTCAGCCCAGCTGGAGGGGTGGAATTAAAAAATCCAGAGACTCAGGCCGGGTTTGGTGGGCACGCCTTTAATCCCAGCACTCGGGAGGCAGAGGTAGGAGGATCGCCCTGAGTTCAAGGCCACCCCGAAACTACACAGTGAATTCCAGGTCAGCCTGGGCTAGAGTGAGACCCTACCTCAGAAAAACAAAAACAAAAATAAAATCCAGAGACTCGTCACTGGTTATGGATTTTGGACTTAAACTGCAGATTTCTGCCTAATGGTTGTTAAGGTTGCACTAGTTCAGTCTTTCCTTGTTATACCTCATAACAATAAAAATGTTTAGTCTGTGCCATTATATGTTGAAAGCACATAATTTGTTTTGATTTTACAGGACTCACAGTTAAGAGACAGTCTTAAGTCTCAGATGAGACTTGGGACTTTGGAACAATTTTAAGTTGGTAAAGACTATTGGGGACCTTTGAAATTAAACTAACAATTTATAATATCAAATGGTTATAAATCTATTGGGGGGCCAGGGGCAGAATGTAGTAGTTTGAATGGATGTCCCCCAGTAGATTCGGGAGTTTTATTCAAGCTTCTAACTTATATTTCCAGCCTCCTGGCTGGAGGAGGTATCACTGTGGGTGGACCTGGGCGCCCTAAGGTGTTACTGGGGACGGATGTATTCCAGCCTAAGGTCTAAGGTCTGCAGAGAGCACTCAAAACTCTGTCTGGGTTCCCTGCTCTTCGGCTATGGGTTGGCGGGGGAGTTGGTTTTCCAGGTAGGGTACTCACTTTAGCCAAGGCTGAGCTGGAATTCACTATGTAGTCTCAAGCCGGCCTCAAACTCACGTAGTTAACTTTAGAAAAACCTATGAACAGTCCTTCAAAGAGGCCATTTCATACTCCTGATGGCTGCTGAGGTCACTTGCTCTACACTCTCACTAACGTTTGGTATTTTACTTTAACTCTCCCAGTGGGTGTTACATAGAGCCTCATTATGATTTTGTTATTATTGTCTTATTGCTGTTTTTTTTTTCTGGAGTGGGAATCAAACCCAGGACCTAGGGTGCACCTCAGCTGTTTTTATGGTTGTGGTTGTACTTTTTGTTTTGAGATAGGGTCTCACTCTAGACCTGGAATTCACTATGGAGTCTCAGGGTGGCCTCGAACTCATGACAATCCTCCTACCTCTGCCTCCCAAGTGCTGGGATTGAAGGCCTGTGCCACCACGCCCAGCAATTAAAAAGTTTAAAAAAAAAATGACCACTGAGCCCATGAAAAGGGGCACAACATAAGTAGTTCATATGAAAGTGAAAAGTATAGAGCCAGGCGTGGTGGCGCACGCCTTCAATCCCAGCACTCGGGAGGCAGAGGTAGGAGGATCGCCGTGAGTTCGAGGCCACCCTGAGACTCCATAGTGAATTTCAGGTCAGCTATTGACAACTCCCATAAATACAAACAATATAACATGATCATAATCCCCTCTCACCACCTTCCCTTGTCCCCCTCCACTGAATCCTTTCTTCTTCTTTTTCATATTTATTTACTTATTTATTTGTGTGCAGAGAGAGATAGAGAGGAAGAGGGGGCACACTGGGGCCTCCAGCTGCTGCGAACGGACTCCAGGTGCATGCATCACGCTGTGTATCTGGCTTTATGTGGGTACTGGGGAATTGAACCCAGGTCTTTAGGCTTTGCAGGCAAGTGCCTTAACTGCAGAGCCATCTTTCCAGCCCCTGAATCCTTTCTTCTTTCCAACTAGTGTTTCTTCTATTTTAATGTCATTGTGTGTGTGTGTGTGTGTGTGTGTGTGTGTGTTAAATGCAAGAGTGAGAGCACGAGAGAGAATAGGCACACCAGGGCCTCCTTTAGCCATTGCAATGGAGCTCCAGATACATGTGCCCTCTTGTGCACATGTGCAAACTTGTGTACTTGCATCACTGTGAGTCTGGCTTACATGGGACCTGGAGAGTCAAACAAGAGTCCTCAGGCTTTGCAGGTGAGCACCTTAACTGCTAAGCCATCTCTCCAGCCCCATTGTTTTTTGTTTTTTTTCCTTCCTCCTATTGTTTAGGTCTTGTGTAGGTAGCATCAGCCTCTGTGAGCTCATGAATACCAAGGCCACTTTGTGTCTGGAAGACAGCATTGTAAACACTCCTCCCCTTCCTTTGGCTTTTACATTCTTTCCTCCGCCTGTTCTTCTCCCTGAGCCTCGGAGGGTGTGATAGAGATGTGATGTGTCACTTAGTGCTGAATACCCCACGGTCACTTCCTCTCAGCACTTTGGTTAAGTTTTGAGTCACCTTAGTGGTCACTACCATTTGGAAAAAAGAAGCTTCCCCAACCAAACATGAGAGTAGCATTAATACACATGGGCATAAACATAAGTATCTAAGGGCCGTTTGGTGGACATAACACAGCCATTTAGCCAGACAACAGTAGCAGTTTCCCCACCGAGGCTTATGACTCCCTCAGCAATAAGGCATTTCATTAGGTTTTCAGTACCAGGCAAAAACTCCCTCCTGTGGAAAGGCCCTCAAACCCAACCCGAGAGCAGTTGGTTTCTCCTGTGACGGACATACCACCATTGCACCAGCTGGGACATTTGGCCTGCCTGGCCAGCCACGGACATCGCAGGGTCCACTGCTCGTTAATACCGTCGGTGACTTTTCCCCCCTAACGGGCTCTGGGAGTCCTTCCAGCACCCTGACAGCTAGTCAATAGGAAGGCCTCCAGTTCAGCTCCAGCTTGATTTCTCAGTGACCTTGCAGCCCAGGCACGTGGGGCCTTCAGCAACAGCGTCTTGCCACCTAGTTCTGGTGGGCATCCAAGAGCCTTGGCAGTAGCCTGTCATGTTCTGGAGGCATCAGGGGCCTCCCTGGCCAACAACTCACTGGCACTGACAGTTTTCTAATACCAACCTGTGGCTTTTGGACACAACGTTGTTCACTTCTACAAGATACTTCCGTGCAGATTCTCTTTTTTCTTTTTGGTGTTTCTTTTTTTAAAATTTATTTATTTATTTATTTATTTATTGAAAGTGACAGAGAGAGAGAGAGAAAGAATGGGCGTGCCAGGGCCTCCAGCCACTGCAAACGAACTCCAGACGCGTGCGCCCCCTTGTGCATCTGGCTAACGTGGGTCCTGGGGAATTGAGCCTCGAACTGGAGTCCTTAGGCGTCACAGGCAAGCACTTAACCGCTAAGCCATCTCTCCAGCCCTCTTTTTGGTTTTTCGAGGTAGGGATTCACTGTAGCCTAGGATGACCTGGAATTTACTATGTAGTCTCAGGGTGGCCTTGAACTCATGGTGATCCTTCTACCTTTGCCTCTGAGTACTGGGATTAAAGGTGTGCGCTACCATTCCTGGCTCTCTCTCTCTCTCTCTCTCTCTCTCTTTTTTTTTTTTTTTTTTTGAGGTAGGGTTTCATTCTAGCCCAGGCTAGACCTGGAATCCCCTATGTAGTCACAGGGTGGCCTCGAACTCATGGCATCCCTCCTACCTCTGCCTCCCAAGTGCTGGGATTAAAGGTGTGTGCCACCATGCCTGGCTCCTGGATTCCTTTTTAACATATATATTAACTAGCAAAGTAAAGTAGGTTTCCATAGGTGTTATTTAGAAATCTTTTTTTTTTTTTTTTTTTTTTTTTTTTTTTTTTGGTTTTTCAAGGTAGGGTCTCACTGTAGCTCAGACTGACCTAGAATTCACTATGGAGTCTCAGGGTGGCCTCGAACTCACGGCAATCCTCCTACCTCTGCCTCCCAAGTGCTGGGATTAAAGGAATGCGCCAACACGTCTAGCTTATTTAGAAATCTTGAAGAACTCTCTTCCCACCCCTTCCTCCCTCATCCCCTCCTCTTAGACCATTGTCCCCACCCCAGTATTTTGCTCTCTATTTACATATCTACTATACTTTCCCCTTAAGCCCTCACCTTTCTTCCTCTCATAGCCCCTTTCTACCTTCCTGGCTTCTACTACTGACATTTATTCCAACTCACATACTAATCTGAACATTGAAAGCTAACAATCACATATGAGCGAGAATAATGCGTTTGACTTTCTGGAGCTGGCTTACCTCACTTAGTATAATCCTTTCCAGATCCATCCATTTCATAATTCCATTTGCCTTTACAGCTGAATAAAACTCCATTGTGTAAACATACCACATCTTCACTATCCATCCATGAGTTGGAGGGTGTCTAGGCTGGTTCCATTTCCTAGCTATTGTGAATAGAGTGGCGATGAACATGGTTGAGCTAATATCTCTAAGGTAGTGAGATGAGTCCTTAGGATATATGCCAAGGAGTGCTATAGCTGGTCATATGGTAGATCTATTTTTACCTGTCTCAGGAGGCTCCACACGGATTTCCACAATGGCTGGACCAGTCTACATTCCCACCAACAGTGTAGAAGGGCTCTTCTTCCCTCACACCTTCACCAGCACTTATTGCCATTTGATTTCTTTTGTTTGTTTGGTTTTGATGTCTTTATTTATGAGAGAAAGTGGGGGGATGAGTATGGATGTACCAGGGCCTCTTGCCACTGCAGACAAACTCCAGCTGCATACACCCCTTGCATCTGGCTTTACATGGGTACTGAGAAATCAAACCCAGGCTGTCAGGCTTTTCAAACATGCACCTTGAAGCACTGAGCCATCCCTTCAGCCCCAGTCATTTGACTTATCTGATAGAAGTGAGATGTAACCTCAAAGTAGTTTTTTTTTTTTTAATATATTTTATTTATTTGAGAGAGAGAGAATGGGCACGCCAGGGCCTCCAGCCACTGCAAACAAACTCCAGATGCATGCGCCCCCTTGTGCATCTGGCTTACGAGAGTCGAACTGGGATCCTTTGGCTTTGCAGGCAAATGCCTTAACCGCTAAGCCATCTCTCCAACCCCTCAAAGTAGTTTTAATTTGTCTTTCCCTGACGGCTAAGGGTATAGAACATGGGTTTTTTTTTGTTGTTGTTGTTGTTTTTCAAGGTAGGCCAGGCTGACCTGGAATTCACTGTATAGTCTCAGTGGTCTTGAACTCACGGCGATCCTCCTACCTCTGCCTCCTGAGTGCTGGGATTAAAGGCGTGCGCCACCACGCCTGGCATAGAACATGTTTGGTTGGTTTTTTGTTTTTTTGAGGTAGGGTCTTAGTCTAGCCAAGGCTGTCCTGGAGTTCACTATGTAGTCTCAGGATTGCCTCAAACTCACTGTGATCCTCTTAACTCTGCCTCCCAAGTGCTGGGATTACTGGGATTAAAGGTATGTGCCACATGCCTGGCTTGAACATGTTTTTAGGTGTTTAAAGGCCATCTGTATTTCTTCTTTTGAGAACCCTCTGTTCACTTCTATAGCCTATTTTTTAAAAGTGCAATGAAAAAGCCTTTCTTTTTTTGTAAATGTATTTTTATTTATCTGAGAGAGAGAAAATGGACAGGTTAGGGCCTCCAGCCGCTGCAAATGAACTCCAGATGCATGCACCACCTTGTACATCTGGCTTGCATAGATCCTGGGGAATCGAATCTGGGTCCTTTGACTTTGCAGGCAAATGCCTTAACCACTAAGCCCATATAGCCTATTTTTAAAAAAAAAATATTTTATTTGAGAGAGAGAAGGAGGCAGAGAGAGAGAGAGAATGGGTGCACCAGGGCCTCCAGCCACTGCAAACGAACTCCAGGTGTATGCGCCCCCTTGTGCATCTGGCTTACGTGGGTCCTGGGGAATTGAACCTGGGTCCTTTGGCTTTGCAGGCAAGTGCCTTAACTGCTGACCCATCTCTCCAACCCCCCCCCTTTTTTTTTTTCCAAGGTAGGGTCTTGCTCTAGCCCAGGCTGACCTGGAACTCACTCTGTAGTCTCAGAGTAGCCTCAAACTCAGGGCTATCATCCTACTTCTGCCTCCCAAGTGCTGGGATTAAAGGCAGTGCGCCACCATGCCCGGCAAATTGTGTCCTTTTTATGGGGGTCCAAGTCAATACTGCTCCTTTTGTTGGTCTGTTCAGTAAGTTTTCAGGCCTGGTTCTTCTGATATGGTTTTATTTATTTATTTATTTATTTTTCTTTTTCAAGGTAGGGTCTTGCTGTAGCCCAGGCTGATCTGGAATTCACCATAGTCTTAGGCTGGCCTCAAACTCACTGCAATCCTCCTACCTCTGCCTCCCGAGTGCTGGGGTTAAAGGCGTGCGCGAGTACACCTGGCTTCTACTAATTTCAATCTGCCCATGTGCTCGTACATTCCCGGTGTACGTTGGTAAGTTATAGGCGGTGCCTGTTTACTTACAGGAATAAGTTACTCATTAGTTGTGCCTCGCAGCTGGTGCTGGATGAGTAGTGTGGTGTCTCCTGTCTCCGTGCACAGAGGAGATGCAGGGTCATTCCATTTCTGCATCTGCATTCAAAATGAAGTCACCCAGGGCAAGACAAGGTGCAGCCCGAAGGCCAGGCCAGTTCTGCACAATATGCAGAGCACAATCTAATCTCCACGACTGACTAAAATCTTCCACTTTCTCTGCTGAAATGAATTAGTGCTTTTGTCAAAGATCAGTCAAAAGATCTTATCTATTAAAACCAAGAACCACATTGTTTTGATGGCTGTGGCTTTATAGTAAATATCAAAGCCAGGTGGTATAAATCCTCTAGCTTTGTTCTTTTCCAAAATTGTTTTGGCCACTAGGGTTGTTTGCAAGGTGTGTGTCCTGTACATTTAAAAAAGATCCAATTTGGGCCCTGCATGGTGGTGCACGCCTTTAATCCCATCACTCAGGAAGCAGAGGAAGAAGGATCACCATGAGTTTCGAGGCCACCCTGAGACTACATTGTGAATTCCAGGTCAGCCTGAACTAGAGTGAAACCCTCCCTTGAAACACCAAAATAATAATTAATAATGAATCTGCTTTCTAGGTGTTGGATGTTATTTAGCATGGTGATATTTTTATGATTTCATTTTCCATTTTTTTATTTGCTAGTATGTGGAAATACAATTAATTTTTGTATACTGGCTTCGTATCCTCCAGCCTGGTTTATTACCTCTAATTTCAAATTTTTGTTTATTTTTATTTATTTATTTGAGAGTGACAGAGAGAGAAAGAGGCAGATAGAGAGAGAATGGGCGTCGCCAGGGCCTCCAGCCACTGCAAACAAACTCCAGTGCGTGCGCCCCCTTGCGCATCTGGCTTACATGGGTCCTGGGGAATTGAGCCTTGAACCGGCGTCCTTAGGCTTCACAGGCAAGCGCTTGACCGCTAAGCCACCTCTCCAGCCCCACATCTGGTATTTTTAAACAGTACAGTAGAAGTGGTGGCGCTTCAGGGCAGCACTCAGGAGGCAGAGGTAGGAGAATGGCCATGAGTTCAAGGCCACCTTTATATTACGGTGAATTCAGGTCAGTCTGAGCTAGAGTGAGACCCTACTTTGAAGAAAAAGAAAACTTAGCTAAGTGTGGTGGCACAACGGCTTTGATCCTAGCACTCGGGAGGCAGAGGTAGGAGGATCCCCCTGAGTTCGATGCCACCCTGAGACTACTACATAGTGAATTCCAGGTCAGCCTGGGCCAGAGTGAGACCCTACCTCGAAAACAAAACAAAACAATAATGATAATAATAATAAAATAAACAGCACAGTTGAAAAGTCTTGATTTAGAAGATGCCCAAGGGCCACCTTTCCCTGTGGGGATTGGGCAAGATGATGGGGATGGGGCAGGGGGACGGGGGCGGGGCAGGACGGTGGGCACGGGGCAGGGCAGTGGGGAAGGCTGGCCCGGCTGGGGTGGGGAACGAGCTGGCTGTGGTCAGCAAGCGCGCAGCAGAGCGAGCCGCTCCCCTGCCCCGTGCAGGTATCGGGAAATCAAAGAGGACCTGGAGGAGCTGGACCGCATCACCGAGCAGACGCTCTTCGACCTGTACAAGTACAACGCCTCCGGCCCCGGCCCGGCCCGCGGACGCCGCCCCCGCGACCTCGGGGACCCCTGGCCGCACCCGCTGCTGCGCCTGCCCCCGACCCCGCCCTCGGCGCGCAGGGCCCGCAGCTCGGCGTCCAGCGTGCGCGACAACAACCCGCAAATGGACAGGAAAGACTGGAAGATCGGCTTCCAGCTGGTAAGCCCCGCCCCCGACCGCCAGGCCACGCCCCGACCGCCAGGCCACGCCCCGATCGCCAGGCCACGCCCACTCCCGGAAGCCGGTCCGCCCCCCCCCCTTCCCGGGAGGCAGTTCTCAAGCGCTGGGCCTGGTGACACGTGCCTTTCATCCATCCTCACGCTAGGGAGACCCAGGTAGGAGGATCACCGTGGTTCACGGCCACTGAGTGCTGACAGTTTGTATTTTATTATTATTTCATTTTCAAGGAGATGCATGCTCCACTTTGTGCATCTGGCTTCACGTGGGCACTGGGGAATTGAACCAGGGCTGTCAAGCTTTGTAAGCAAGTGCCTTTAACCCTGAACCACCTCTCCCCTACTATTAGTCCCGTCTCCCGCCCCGCCCCCCCCACACACACTATGTAGTCTCAGGGTGTTTTTTTTTGTTTTTTTTTTTTTTGGTTTTTCGAGGTAGCGTTTCACTCTAGTCCAGGCTGACCTGGAATTCACTCTGAATTCTCAGGGTGGCCTCCAACTCATGGTGGCTCTCCTACCTCTGCCTCCTGAGTGCTGGGATTAAAGGCCTGCCTCACCATGCCCAGCCTACTTAGATGCACAAAGTGGCACCTGCATCTGGAGTTCCTTTGCAGTGGCAGGAGCCCCTGGTATGCCCATTCTCTCTTTCTCTCTCCTTGCAAGAAGAATCACTATGAGTTCAATGCTAGTCTAAGTCCTAGGTCAGCTTCTGCTAGAGAGAGTGAGACCCTGCCTAGAAAATACCAAAAAAAAAAAAAAAAAAAAAAAAGGGTGGGGGCTGGAGAGATGTCATGGCAGCTAAGGCACCTGTCTGTGAAGCTAAAGGACCCAGGTTCAATTCCCCAGAACCCACATAAGCCAGATGCACATGGTAACACTTTCATCTGGAGTTTGTTTGCAGTGACTAGAGGCTCTGGCATGCCCATTCTCTTCCTCTCTCTTTAAAAAAAAATTTTTTTAGGCCGGGTGTGGTGGTGAACATCTTTAATCCCAGCACTTGGGAGGCAGAGATAGGAGGATCCACATGAGTTCAAGGCCACCCTTAGATTACATAGCGAATTCCAGGTCAGCCTGAGCTAGAGCAAGACCCTACCTTGAAAAAATAAATTAAATTTAATTTTTAAAAAAACCAAAAACAAAAACAAAAACAAAAAAAGACGAAAGAAAGAAAGAAAATACCTCCCAACCAACTTTTCTATAAGTAGTTATTATTATTATTACTATTATTATTTTGGTTGTTTGAGTTAAGGTCTCACTCTGGCCCAGGCTGACCTGGAATTCACTCTGTAGTCTCAGGGTGGCCTCGAACTCAGAGCAGCCCTCCCACCTCTGAGTGCTGAGATTAAAGGTGTGCGCCACCACGCCCAGACTAGTAATTATGATTTCCAAATATTTGTTAATATTTTTTGTTTATTATTTATTTATTTATTGGAGAGCAACAGAGAGAAAAAGAGGTAGAGAGGAGAGAGAATGGGCACGCCAAGGCCTCCAGCCGCTGCAAACGAACTCCAGACGTGTGCGCCCCTTTGTGCATCTGGCTAACGTGGGTCCTGGGGAATGGAGCCTCAAACCGGGGTCCTTAGGCTTCATAGGCAAGCGCTTAACCGCTAAGCCATCTCTCCAGCCCTGTTTTCCAAATTTTTGTAATCACTCCAGATAAATATATATTCATGAGTCATTGATAAGTTACTGGTGACGGAACCAGTGCCTTCTTAGGCAAGGGTTCTAACACTGAGTTATATTCCCAACTCCTGAAAATCTAAACTTAAGGGGAAGGGGAGAGGGGCCCTTGTGAGGGGGCCTTACCACCAGCAGAGTGGAGTTCTAGGCCCAGCTCTGTTGTGGGGACAACCCTGTGGATCTCTGAGTTCTCACCAGAGAAGGGTGGAGGGGTGGACGATTCTTGCTTCTTTTCCTCCAAGACTGTGTGAATAAACCGCAAGAGTGCACTGCCCGTCACTCCTCAGTCCCATCCCCGACTTTTCTGGTCCACTCACCTGGGGGCCTGTGTCTCCCATTCTCATTCTAGGCGCTCCCCCAACTTCCTTGGCCTGCCTGTCAGTCCCTGGAATTGCATTCTCCTCCTTTTCTGGCCTTGCGCCCCGCCCGCTGCGCCCGCTAACCGTGTGTTCTCTGCGCGCAGTGCGACCAGAACAGATCGGACTGCTTCTACCAGACGTACTCCTCCGGGGTGGACGCCGTGCGCGAGTGGTACCGTTTCCACTACATCAACATCCTGTCCAGACTGCCCGACACCGTGCCGTCCCTGCAGGAGGAGGCGCCCGGCAAGTTCATCTTCACCTGCCGCTTCAACCAGGCACCCTGCACCCATGCGTGAGTAGCGCCCGTGCCCGGGCCCCTCTGTAGGGGTATCCGTGCCCAGGTCCTGCAGAGGGCCCAGCTCTATGGTTAGAGTGTAGGTATCGCAGTTAGGTTCGCATTGCTGGCAGAAAACACCTGATCAAGAGCAGCTTGTCAGCCGGGCGTGGTGGCGCACGCCTTTAATCCCAGCACTTGGGAGGCAGAGGTAGGAGGATCGCCATGAGTTCGAGGCCACCCTGAGACTACATAGTGAATTCCAGGTCAGCCTGGGCGAGAGTGAAACCCTACCTTGAAAAAAAAAAATAATAAATAAAAAAAATAAATAATAAAAAAAGAGCAGCTTGTGGGGGGGGGAAAAAGGATTTACTTTGGCTTACAGACCCAAAGGAAATCGATGGCATGAGCAGAGAGTGGACATCACCTCCTGGCCAACATCACCTGGACAATAGCAGTAGGAGAGTGTGCCAAACACTGGCAAGGAGAAACTGGCTATAACACCCATAAGCCCGCCCCCAACGATACACCGCCTCCAGGAGGCGTCAATTCCCAAATCTCCATCAGCAGGGGACCTCGGAACACTTAAGTTTATGGGGGACACTGGAACCAAACCACCACAGTGGGCAAGACAGAAGCATTACCCTCAGGTCCGGGCCTGCGTCCCACATGTTACCCCCCACCCCCCGGGTGGCTCTTCCCTGCACAGTTGGGTCCGTGTGCCGACATCATTGGGGATCCCTGGGAAGACGAAGACTTGGTGTTGAGATCTAGCTTTCAGAAGTCAAGGGCCACAGGCATGGGTCTCAGTCTCGTCTTTCACAGGTCTTTTCCCCACTGTTACCAACAGCTCACAGGTGTAGGAAGAGGCACTGTGGTGAGATAGCATGGACTGGAGGCAGGCAGGTGTGTTGGCTCATGTCCAAGATCCCAACACTTTGGAGGTGGTGGTGGTGGGGAATCACCGTGAGCTCAAGGCCAGCCTGGGCTACATAATGAGTTCCAGGTCAGCCTGAGCTAGAGTGAGACCGTGCATCAGAAAGAAAGAAAGAAGGAAAGAAAGAAAGAAGGAAAGAAAGAAAGGAAGGAAGGAAGGAAGAAGGAGGAGGGAGGGAATAAAAGGAAGGAAGAAAGAAGGAGGGAGGGAATAAAAGGAAGGAAGAAAGGACGACAACAAAGAGAAAGGTAGCCAGGCGTGGTGGCGCACGCCTTTCATCCCAGCACTCGGGAGGCAGCGGTAGGAGGATCGCCGAGAGTTCGAGGCCACCCTGAGACTACATAGTGAATTCCTGCTCAGCCTGGGCTAGAGTGAGACCCTATCTCAAAAAAAGAAAAAAAAAAGAAGAAAAAAGAACAAAGAACAAAAGAAAGAGAGGAAGGAAGGAAGGAGAAAGAAAGGAAGAAAGAAGAAAAAGAGAGAAGGAAGTCGTTTGTCATGGTCCTTGGTAGTGGGAAGTCCAGGAGACCCGTGGCGCTGACATCTGGCCGGGGCTCCCAGAGCGGAGCGTGGCAGAAAGGGGAAGGGAAAGCGCGCGTGCGAAAGAGAAAGCGCGAAGGTCGGACCCACGGGGCGACAACCCCCTCTCCGGGTAACCGACCCTTCCTGACCCCACAGCGGTGCTGTGGGTGCGGCCGTGAGGTCCCTGCACCCACCCGCCCATCTCCTCTCGCTGGGCCCCACCTCCCACCCCGGGCACGAAGTTTCCCTGGCACCAGAACTGGGGAGCAGCACAAGAACTGCGGAGCACGTTTGAACCATTGCAGGAGCTTTCTACTTCGCCACACTTGACTGTTAGTCCGTCCTACTGAAAATCCGTCTCGTGGCCTTCAGAGTAGAGCAGAATGTCCTTAGCATGATCTCAACCCGTTCCATCTCCATATATAAAACCTTTTTTCCCCCCCTGCTCATCTCTTTTTTTCTTTTTTGCTCTGATGATTGAACCTAGGACCTCATACTTGGGGGCAAGCATTCTACCACTAAACTAAATCCCTGCACATAATCTTCTTTTTCTTTTCTTTATTTTGTTTTTTCGGGTGGGGGGAGGTGTTTCGAGGTAGGGTCTTGCTCTAGCCCAGGCTGACCTGGAATTCACTGTGTAGTCTCAGGGTGGCCTCGAACTCATGACAATCCTCCTACCTCTGCCTCCCGAGTACTGGGATTAAAGTCCTGTGTCACCACACCCGGCTAAGGTGTCCTTTTTTTTTCTTCTTCTTCTTTTTTTGGTTTTTCAAGGTAGGGTCTCACTTTAACCCAAGGTGACCTGTAGTCTCAGAGTGGCCTTGAACTCACGGGGATCCTCCTATCTCTGCCTCCCGAGTGCTGGGATTAAAGGCGTGCGCCACCATGCCCGGCCTTTAATAATATCTTCATTGAAATTTAGCTCACACGCCTTAAAGTTCTTCCTCTTAACTTGTACAATTTAGTGGTTTTTAGTCAATTCAGAGTTGTGCAACCATCACCACTATCTAATTTTTTATAATATTTTTTCTCACCTCTGCCCCCAAAACCCAGTGCCAATTATTACTTCTTCCTTGTTCTCTCCCGTCCTCTAAGCTCTGAAAACTGCTCATCTGCTTCCTGTCTCCATGGATTGCCCCTGTGGACATCTCAATTATAAGAATCAGACAGGCACTGGGGGTGAAGTTTAGTGGTGGAGTGCTAGCTAGCCTAGTGTGTATGAGGCCATGGGTTCTGTCTCTAGCAATGTTAAAAAGAACAGGGGACTGGGCTGGAGAGATGGTTTAGCGGTTAAGGCGCATGCCTGTGAAGCCTAAGGATCCCGGTTCGATTCTTCAGGTCCCATATAAGCCAGCTTCACATGGTGGCGCATGCATCTGGAGTTCATTTGCAGTGGCTGGAGGCCCTAGCGTGCCCATTCTCACACTCTGCCTGTCTCTGATAAATAAATAAAAAATGAATCAAGAGATGGCTTAGCAGTTAAGGCATTTGTGGGTAAAACCAAAGGACCCAGGTTCGATTCCCCAGTACCCACATAAAGCTGGATGCACAGGTGGCACGTGTGTCTGGAGTTCATTTGCAGTGGCTAGAGGCCCTGGCGTGCCCATTCTCCCTCTTTCTCATCTGCCTTTCTACCTACCTGCCTCTCAAATAAATAAATATTTAAAAAGAAGGACGAAGAAAAGAGTTGTATTAAAAAAAAAAAAAAAGATCAGGTTGGGCATGGTGGTGCATGCCTTTAATCCCAGCGCTGGGGAAGCAGAGGTAGGAGGATCGCCTTGAGTTCAAGGCCACCCTGAGACTCCATAGTGAATTCCGGGTCATTCTGGGCTAGAGTGAGGCCCTACCTCAAAACAACAAAAACAAAAACAAAACAAAACAAAACATCAGCAAACAAGAATAGGGACTGGAGAGAGAGAGCTTAGTCAGCAAGGTGTTTGCTTGAGTTTGTTCTCAGAACCCGTGTAACAGTGCGGGATGCGATGGCGTGTGCTTCTGGGAAGGTAGAGACAGGGGACCTCTGAGGCTTCTTGGCCAGCCAGGCTAGTCTAGTTAGGAGGTTCCCAGCCAATGAGAGGCCCTGTCTCAACGTAGATGGCTGGCAAGGAGCCGTGTCCGAGGTGGTCTTCTCCACATGCATTCACACAGTGAATATGAGGCGTTTTGTGGCTGGTGGCTTCTCTACGTAGCATACTGTTTTCTGGGTTCATCTGTGCTGTAGCATGTGTCAGAACTTCATTACTTTTTTTATAATTTTTTTGTTTATTTTTATTTATTTATTTATTTGAAAGCGACAGAGAGAGAAAGAGGCTGATAGAGAGAGAGAATGGGCACGCCAGGGCCTCCAGCCACTGCAAGCGAACTCCAGATGCGTGCGCCCCCTTGTCCATCTGGCTAACGTGGGTCCTGGAGAATGGAACCTCGAACCAGGGTCCTTAGGCTTCCCAGGCAAGCGCTTAACCGCTAAGCCATCTCTCCAGCCCAGAACTTCATTACTTTTTTATGGCTAGTTAATAGACATTGTACAGACATACCACATTTTTGTGCAGCTAGATAGATATTTGAGTTGTTCCTACTTTTTGGTTCTTATGAATATCACTGATGTGGACATTTTGTGCAATTAAGAAACATTTTTATTTTTATTTTCTTCATTTATTTGTTTGAGAGAGAGAGAAAAAGAAAGAGAAAGAGGCAGAGAGAGAGAGAATGGGTGCACCAGGGCCTCCAGCCACTGCAAACGAACTCCAGACACGTGTGCGCCCCTTTGTGCATCTGGCTAATGTGGGACCTGGAGAATCGAACTTAAGCCCTTTGGCTGTGCAGGCAAACACCTTAACCACTAAGCCATCATTCCAGCCGATAGTTAACATTCTGAGGCACAACTGGAATTTGCCTGAAGACTGCATTACTGTACATTCCCAGCAGTAGTGTTTGAGGTGAGAGTGCCACATTCTCTCCACACTCCATTTGTTTTATTTATTTATTTATTTGGTTTTTCGAAGTAGGGTCTCACTGTAGCCCAGGCTGACCTGGAATGCACTATGTAGTCTCAGGGTGGCCTCCTCGAACTCTTGGTGATCCGCCTACCTCTGCCTCCCAAGTGCTGGGATTAAAGGTGTGCGCCACCACGCCCAGCTTTCCACTTGTTTTATCTGTTGACTTCAGTCATCTGTAATGGTTCATCTCTATGGTCGACTTCATTTAGAATCACCTAGGAGGCAGATCTCTGGGCCTGTCTATGAAGGAGTTTCTAGATTAGGTTAGTTGAGGTTGGTGTCATGGTGCCACATGACTGGGTGAAACAATTCCATGGGTTAGGGGCCCAGACTGAATCAAAAGGACCAAGTGATCTGAGCGGAATTAATCACTCAGTTTCCTGGTCGAGGACGTCGTGTGACCAGCGGCCTCCGGCTCCTACCGCCAGGCCTTCCTCTGTGATGACGGACTGTGTCCTTCAAACTGTGAGCCAGGATAAGCCCTGTTGCAGTCAGGTCCGCATCGCTGGTAGAAATCACCCGACCAAGAGCAGCTTGTGGGAAAAAGAGGTTTATTTTGGCTTACAGGCTCGAGGGGAAGTTCCGCGATGGCAGGGGGAAACGATGGCATGAGCAGAGGGCGGACATCACCCCCTGGCCAACATAAGGTGGACCAGAGCAACAGGAGAGTGTGCCCAACACTGGCAAGGGGAAACTGGCTATAACACCCATAAGCCCGCCCCCAACAATACACTGCCTCCAGGAAGCATTAATTTCCAATTGCCATCAGCTGGGGAACCTGACATTCAGAACACCTAAGTTTATGAGGAATACCTCAATCAAACACCACATTCCACCCATGGCCCCCCATAAACTATTAACCATCCATGATGTAAAATGCAATGCATTTAGTCCAACTTTCAAAGTCACCATAGTTTTTTTTTTTTTTAATCAATTCCAATGATGTTCATACATCCCCATAGTGCAAGATCTTTTAACTGAGCCATAATACCAAAAAGTAACCTCAAAAAACCCATAATGGCACAGAATAGACATTCACACTGCAGAAGATGGCATTGGGCATAGCAAAGAAACATTCAGCCAATACAAGATTTAAAATAACCAGGGCAAACACCAAACTCTGTAGCTTCAAGTCCAACAACTCTAGCCAGTGACAAATCTCCAAGTCCGATAATTCTAACCAGCAACAAGTCTCTGGCATTCCAATTCTGCCCCTCCAAGCTAGGCTACTTACAGTCCTGGAAAACTTCATCGGGGCCGGCAGCTCTCCTTGGCAGCCATCTCGTGGTCCCGGCATCTCCACTGGGTCTCCACTGCAATCCACGGTTCATCCTCATGGCCCCGTCGGGTCTCCATGCAGGCATCCAGCAAACCTGCTTCACATTGCCCATGGCCATTTCCAAAACACAAGACTGTGTTGCAAACTCAATGACCCTCTTTCCAGCATTTCTTATACTCCACAGTACCAGGTAGGGTGCCAGTTTGTTAATCCAGGGGGGAATAAAGCAGACTTTGAAGAACAGGACACTCCTTGAGCACTCAGGTCCCTTCAAAAGAGTCTACATTCTTTTGTTGCCCCAGTACAGGTCAGCTGGCCCAATATCAAAGGCTGTAATCTCTCAATTGCAGCTGAACAGGCAGCAGTTCACCCAAAGATTTTTCTTTCTGTGCCATATCCCTCTGCTCACACCAACCAGTCCATTTCTATGCAGAGCGACCCTGCACAACTTCTCAGGACACAGGCATAACAGCAGCTTCTCACACAAACTACTAGCCCAGTCCAGGCAAAGCTCTTTCTCACCCTCACAAGCCAAACCTTACAGTCCATAGTTCTCACTGCATTCAGGTCTTTCAACTCTGATCAGAATAGTCCATCAAGCTGTACTTACAGCACTGCAAGGTGTCTCTTAGGCCAAGGTTTCAAATCCTTCCACATTCCTCGTGAAAATCAGCTCCAAAAGGCCAAAGCCACACAGTCAGGGGTCTAGCAGCAATCCCACTCCTCGGTACCACTTTACTGTCGCTGTCAGGTTCGCATTGCTTATAGAAATCACCCAACCAAGAGCAGCTTGTGGGAAAAAGGTTTATTTTGGCTTACAGGCTCGAGGGGAAGCTCCACGATGGCAGGGGAAAATGATGGCATGAGCAGAGGGTGGACATCACCCACTGGCCAATATAAGGTGGACCATAGCAACAGGAGAGTGTGCCAAACACTAGCAAGGGGACACTGGCTATAACACCCATAAGCCCGCCCCCAACAATACACCGCCTCCAGGAAGCATTAATTTCCAATTGCCATCAGCGGGGGAACCTAGCATCCAGAACACCTAAGCTCATGGGGGATCAAACTACCACACTCCCTGAAGTTGCTCCTGGTCAGGTATTTGGGCACAGCAACATGAAAAGTAAGTCACATAAAACTGTTAATGAGCCGGGCGTGGTGGCGCATGCCTTTAATCCCAGCACTCGGGACGCAGAGGTAGGAAGATCACCATGAGTTCGAGGCTACCCTGAGACTCCATAGTGAATTCCAGGTCAGCCTGGACCAGAGTGAAACCCTACCTCAAAAAACAAAACAAAACAAAAAGCTGTTAATGAACTATCATTTTAGTGCTAAGGAAACTAAAGTACAGAGAGATTAAATAACTTCTTTGACCCCCTCCCCTAATGCTTGTTAGAGCTCGTGTTCAAATACAAGGGGCTGACTTCCTGTGTCCTGTCCCCTCCTTCCCTCCTTCCCTCCCTCCCTCTCTTCCCTTCCTCATGCTTCCTGCAAGTACACACGCACACAGACGCACACTTAAAAAAGAAGAAAGGAAATCACTTCCTCAAACCCCTGCCGGAGTGAGGCCTTCTGGAGCCATGGGCTTCCTCGACACTTTCTCTGCCCTTGCAGTGCTGGGAGCTTGGCTGGTCTTGCTCTGTGTGTGTGTGTGTGGAGGCCATAGGACACCTTGGGTGTCTTTCTCAGGAATGACCTCCCCTCCTTTGAGACAGGATTTCTCATTGGCCTGGAATTTGCCAAACAGGCTATACTGGCTGGCCGGACAGCTCCAGGAATCTTCCTGTTTCCGCTTCCTCAGCACTTGAATTACAGGTGCGTGTTACCATGTCTGAGATTTAAAAAGAAGAAAAAAAAAAAAAAAGACACAAGTGTTCTTTAAATATTTTATTTTTATTTATTTATTTGAGAGAGGGAAAGAGGGAGAGAGAGAGATGGGCGTGCCAGGGCCTTCAGCCACTTGCAAACGAATTCCAGATGCGTGCTCCACCTTGTGCATCTGGCTTACGTGGATCCTGGGGAATCGAACCGAGGTCCTTTGGCTTTGCAGGCAAGCGCCTTAACAGCTAAGCCACCTCTCCAGCCCTATGTCTGAGATTTTATGTGGGTTCTGGGAATCGAGCCCAGACCCTCAACAGCGAGCCCGTGACCGACTGAAGCGCTCTCCTCCATGCAGAGCGATTTCCTCGGCGTCACGTCAAGCTCCCCTGACCCCCTCGTCTTTCCTCTCTCAGCCCGTTACCCTTTTCCTCTTGCCTTGCTCAGAAACTACTCGCATTTCCACCACCCCATGTATGGGAATTGCTACACATTCAACAACAAGAACGACTCCCACCTCTGGATGTCCTCCATGCCGGGGATCAACAATGGTGAGCAGCGCCCATTCCCTTGGTGGCCCCCCTCTCCCCCCTGGCCACTCTGCCCACCCCCATTTACTTGTCTTGGGTTCACAGCCTAGAGGTGCTGGGGCCTACCACAACATGCCCCTCACTGTCCCGGAAGGTCTCTGCTGTATGATTTCTTCTCTAAGGGCCAGCAGCAGCCCGTCCTAGGCACGAGAAGAATCCTTCCCGGTCCTTCCTGCCTGGCTCACAATCCGGCTCTGGGTCTCTGCACACCTCCCGGGCCTCGCTCCCCGTGTGAGTGTGGGTTTCTGTCCCCCGAGTTTCCTCCAGGACCCTTCTCCTCATCCCTGCCCCTGCTGTCTTGCCAGGTCTGTCCCTGACACTGCGCACGGAGCAGAATGACTTCATCCCTCTGCTGTCCACAGTGACTGGGGCCAGGGTCATGGTGCACGGGCAGCACGAGCCTGCCTTCATGGACGACGGCGGCTTCAACGTGCGGCCTGGCGTGGAGACCTCTATCAGCATGAGGAAGGCAAGGATACTGCCGTGGGCGAGCCTGCAGGACAGTCCCACCGCAGGGAAGCAGTCAGGGGACATGGCAGGTGGTGTTGACAACCAAGAGACCTGCGTAGGGAGTCATGTGGGGCGAAGGGTCCCCTGGGGGCTTTAAGGACAGGCTTAGGATCCCAGGAGATGCTTTAAACCGGTGACCTTAAAAGTAGTACAGGTGGAACTGGAGATACGGAGCTCAGTTCGAGTGCTTGATTAACATGTACCAAAGCTGTGGGTTCGATCCCCGGCTGAGTGGGCGTAGTGATGCATGCCTCTAATTACATACTCATCTGCATAGTAACTTTGAGACCATCCCAGGCGACGTGAGATCCTATCTCAAAATAATAATAGTAATAATAATAACAAAGGGGCTGGAGAGATGGCTTAGCGGTTAAGCGCTTGCCTGTGAAGCCTACTGATCCCGGTTCGAGGCTTGATTCCCCAGGACCCATGTTAGCCAGATGCACAAGGGGGTGCACGTGCATGGAGTTCGTTCGCAGTGGCTGGAGGCCCTGGTGCGCCCATTCTCTCTCTCTCTATCTGCCTCTTTCTCTCTCTGTCTGTCGGTCTCAAATAAATAATAATAATAATAAAAGTAGTACAGGTAGCCTTGGGGACTGCTGGGACATGTTTTGAGATAGTGAGGCAAATAGGAGGGCTGCCAGTATGCGAGGGACACCCTGGGACTGAGGGAAGCCCAAAACACCAGGCAGAAATTGTGGTCGCTCCCTCTCACCTCCCCCCTCCCCGCCCCCCGCCCCCCGCGGTGTGCGCACGGATTTGCAGGAAGCCCTGAACAGCCTGGGTGGCAATTACGGTGACTGCACGGAGAACGGCAGCGACGTCCCGGTCAAGAACCTTTACCCCTCCAAGTACACGCAGCAGGTTGGCGCGGCCTCCCTCGGCGGCAGCCTCGGCCCAGGAAGGGCAGCAGTGGGTGCGGTGGCCCAGAGGGGTGGGGCTGGCCGGGCCTGACGCGCCTTCGCCCTGTCTCGCCCCTCCCCCAGGTGTGCATTCACTCCTGTTTCCAGGAGAGCATGATCAAGAAGTGTGGCTGCGCGTACATCTTCTACCCCAGGCCCAAGGGTGTGGAGTTCTGTGACTACAGGAAACACAGCTCCTGGGGTGAGCCCTCCGCGCACCCTCATTCCCCTGTCCGCGGGACGCCTCTCTCCCACCCGTCCTGCTTCCCATCTCTCTCTTGATTTTCTTTTTTTCGTTTGTTTTTCAAGGTAGGGTTTCACTCTAGCCCAGGCTGACCTGGAATTCACTATGTAGTCTCAGGGTGGTCTCGAACTCACGGTGATCCTCCTACCTCTGCCTCCCGAGTGCTGGGATTAAAGGCGTGTGCCACTATGCCCGGCTCTCTCTCTCTCTCTCTCTCTCTGTCTCTCTCTCTCTCTTGCTTTTCATCCCTTTATTCCTGCTCCCCTCTCTCCCTTCTTCTCTTCCTCCTCTCTCTTTGTATTTGTGAAGGGATAGTGGAAAATAGCTTGTGCCAGGCGTGGTGGCGCACGTCTTTAATCCCAGCACTCGGGAGGCAGAGGTGGGAGGATCTCCGTGAGTTCGAGGCCACCCTGAGACTGCAGAGTGAATTCCAGGTCAGCCTGGGTTAGAGTGAAAACCTACCTGGAAAAACCAAAAAAATAAAATAAAATAATAATAATAATAATAAATAAATAAATAAATAAAGCTTGCAGCAGAAGGAAGAGGGCACCGCTCTCTCGGTGCAGTTTCAGGGAGTGTGCTGCCTCCTCCTGGTCCTTCAGGGTGGGTGCCCAGCAGGGCTGGCTCCTGGGGGGCTGGGGAGGCACCCACCGTCTCACCGGGACCTAGGAAGAAACTATTAGAAGTCAAAGCTGTCTGCTTCATTCTTCGTGTTTTCCGTCTTCAGTATGTTTTAAAGTATTTTTATTTTCATTTATTTATTTGAAAGAGGGAGAGAAAAAAAGAGAGAGAGGGGAAAGAGAGGGAGAGAGAATGGGCGCGCCAGGGCCTCCAGCCACTGCAAACGAACTCCAGAGGCGTGCGCCCCCTTGTGCATCTGGCTCATGTGGGTCCTGGGGTATCGAACCTGGGTCCTTTGGCTTTCCTGGGGTATCGAACCTAGGTCCTTTGGCTTTGCAGGCAAACGCCTTAACCGCTAAGCCATCCCTCCAGTCCTTCAGTATGTTTGGGATGTACTTGCTAAATCAAATGCACGTGTCGGGCTTGCTTAGTTTGGAATTTTTCTTTTTCTTTTTTTAACTTGGAGGATAGCACAACCAAAAACAAGTTGCACAGCCTTGGCATCTCCCGCGTGTTTGTCTTGGCATCTCCTGCCTAACCTGGCATAGGCATGGACACATCCTTTTCCTTTTCACTGCTGCCGAGCTATCCCCTGGGAGAAAGACCATTCCAGTGGGGAGCTATGGGAGCTCTGAGTGTCCGCGGTGTGTGCATGCTCCCCGGGGCGGGGGGGTCCAGCCCCCAGACATTCTCCTCAGGGCTCCAGAGGCCCCGTTCCCCAGAAGTGTGAGGTGAAGGAAGAGGTGGGCCAGGACCCTTGCTGGGAGGGACAAGGCACCCTCAGTAGACTTATCTCACCGCTCTCCTTGCCTCAGGTGACCTTCTGCCTCCTCCTTCTCGCCTGCTCCTTCCAATTCTTTCCCGCCTTTTCCAGGGCTGGCTCCTGCTTCCTGTCTCTAGCCTTGACGGACCTGAGCACATGAGAACTGAGGGGACCCCAGAGACCATCTGATGTCACCTCCTCTTTCAGATGAGCCTGGGCTGGGAGGACACGCGTCAGGCAGGCCGAGCAGTGGGCGTGCAGGGTTGGGGGATGGCAGTCCCCCCTCTAGTCCTCTCTGCCCTCAAACAATTACTTCTGAGTTCTTGTGCGATTGAAGGTCTGTGAGAGAAGAACAGCATTGAGAAGTGAGGAGCCTGGGCACTTCCCAGTTCCTACTCCCCAGAGAAAAGGACCCAGCTGCTCCCAATTCTCCCCAGCAGGACTTTGGACCGAATAACAGCAGTGATCACACCCCGATAACCAGAGCTTGCTCAATGCCAGTGCCCAGAAGTCCATAGTTCTATGACGGTGATTCATAGCTCATAGAGGGCACTCATTCAAAGTCTATGGTTTTATTTAAGTACAACTGTAAGGTTTTGTTTTGGTTCTTTTTTATTTTTATTTATTTATTTGAGAGCAACAGACAGAGAGAGAAAGTGGCGGAGAGAGAGTGAGAGAGAATGGGTGCGCTAGGGCCTCCAGCCACTGCAAACGAACTGCAGATGCGTGTGCCCCCTTGTGCATCTGGCTTACGTGGGTCCTGGGGAATCGAGCCTCGAACCGGGGTCCTTAGGCTTCACAGGGAAGCGCCATCTCTCCAGCCCCTGTTTTTGTTCTTTTTTGAGGTAGATTTTCGCTCTAGCTCAGGCTGACCTGGAATTCAGTATGCAGTTTCAGGGTAGCCTTGAACTCACGGTGATCCTCCTACCTGTGCATCCCGGAGTGCTGGGATTAAAGGCGTGCGCCACCACGCCTGGTTAACCTTAAAATTTTTAAAAAGAAACTTTTCACCCTTTAGCAGTCTCCAAGCTCCCCACTGTCTCTTGCTTGCCCCTGGGCAACCACTAGTCCCTGTGTTGAACCTTTCATAGAGGAGGTATATAGCACTTGGCCTTTGCATTGGTTTCTTCTGCTCGGCCTTAGTATTTCAAGGTTCATCCCTGCTGAGGCATGAGTAAATATGCTATTCCTTGTTGTGGCCGAATAATATTCTGTTATAGACATATGTTTTTTTTTTTTTTCAAGGTGGGTTCTTGCTCTAGTCCAGACTGACCTGGAATTCGCTATGTAGTCTCAGGGTGGCCTCGAACTCATGGCGATCCTCCTACTGCTGCCTCCCGAGTGCTGGGATTAAAGGCGTGCACCACCACGCCTGGCTTCTAATTAAAAAAAATTTTTTTTGTTGTTGACAATTTCCATAATTGCCTTTTGGTTTTGTGATTAATGCTGCTGTAAACATTAGTGCCTTGTGTTTTTGCTGTGGACATATGTTTTCATTCCCGTGGGTGTGAGCCCAGAATTGCTGGAGTCACGTGCTAATTAAGCTTTCTGAGGGGCTTGTGGCCAAGGTTGACTGCGCCATCTCTACTCCCAGAGCAATAGGTAGTGATCCCAGTTGCTCCACATCCCTGCAGGATTTGTTCATTGTTTCTTAAACAATAGCCTTCCTAGTGAATATAAGATCACTGTGGTTTAACCATTATTATGCAGTCATTGTTCCCTTTTTTTTTTCTGGCTTTGAATTTGTGTGTTTGTGTGTGTGTGTGTGTGTGTGTGTGTGTGTGTGGTTACATGTGCATATGGACACCAGAGTACAACTTCTGGTGTTGCTCCTCAGACACCATCCACCTATTTTAGAGACCGGGTCTCCCATTGGCTGGAGCTCACCAGTTACGCTGGACTGATCACCTCCCTAGCACTAGAATTAAAGTGCACACCACCATCCGTACCTGGCTTTTTTTTTTTTTTTTTTTTTTTTTTTTTGGTTTTTCAAGGTAGGGTCTCACTCTAGCTCAGGCTGAACTGGAATTCACTATGGAGTCTCAGGGTGGCCTCGAACTCATGGCGATCCTCCTACCTCTGCCTCCCGAGCGCTGGGATTAAAGGCGTGTGCGCCACCACACCTGGCTGGCTTTCATTTATTTACTTCTTTTTTTTTTTTATGGGTATCAGATTCAGGTGCTCATACTTGTAAGGCAAATGTTTTAGCCACTGAGTTATCGTCCTATCTCCAGTTTTAGGTCTCTTGAACAGATGTTTATTTATTTGAGAGAGAGAAAGAGGCAGATAGAGAGAGAGAGAAAGAGAGAGAGAGAGAGAATGGGCATGCTAGGGCCTCTAGCCACTGCAAACGAACTCCAGACACATGTGCCACCTTGTGCATCTGGCTTTAAATGGATACTAGGAAATCCAACTTGGGCCCTTAGGCTTTGCAGACAAGTGCCTTAACTACTGAGCCATCTCTCCAGTCTTCCTGAACAGATCTTTACGTGAGTCTCCCACTCATCCCTGCTTAACTTACTTTCTTAAACTTTCTTTCTTTTTCTTTTTTTTTTTTTTCATTTTTCTGAGGTAGGGTTTCACTCTAGCCCAGGCTGACCTGGAATTCACTATGGAGTCTCAGGGTGGCCTCGAACTCACGGCGATCCTCCTACCTCTGCCTCCTGAATGCTGGGATTAAAGGCATGCGCCACTGCGCCCGGTTGAAGCGTTTTTTTTTTTTTTTTTTGATGTTACCACTCATGAGGCTATTATAACATGGGTGCTCAGGCAGTGTGGGAGGGCTTTGTGTGTGGAGAAGGTGGAGATGTCTTTAGAAAACAGGTTTCTCAGCTGGGCATGGTGGTACCCACCTTTAATCCCAGAACTCAGGAGGCAGAGGTAGGAGGATCACCGTGAGTTCGAGGCCACCCTGAGACTCCATAGTGAATTCCAGGTCAGCCTGAGCTAGAGTGAGACCCTACCTTGAGAAACAAACAACAAAACAACAGCAGGTTTCTCTCCACTTCCGTAGGCTACTGCTACTATAAGCTGCAGGTCGCTTTTTCCTTGGATAGCCTGGGCTGCTTTTCCAAGTGCCGCAAACCATGCAGGTGCGTGCCCTCCCCAAGGTACAGGCTGGGCAGAGGCTGTTTGAGTGGCAGGATTAAGGTGGAAGGCAGAGCCCCACTCCATCGCTGAGCACCCTTCTCTGTTCCCAGTGTGACCAGCTACAAGCTCTCGGCTGGTTATTCCCGATGGCCTTCGGTCAAGTCCCAGGTAAAGTGAGAACGGGAAGCGTGATGGGTGTGTGTTTACACTTACGTGTGCATGTGCACATAAGTGTGGGGCCCTCTGGGTATCGTATATGCTGGTGTGTTTGACCTGACAACATCCCCTAAAGCCTGAGTGATACCAAGATGACTTTGTTGACGCACCAATCTTTCCCAGGATTGGATCTTCTCCATGCTATCCTTGCAAAACA
This sequence comes from Dipus sagitta, assembly GCA_036346955.1. NCBI lineage: Eukaryota > Metazoa > Chordata > Mammalia > Rodentia > Dipodidae > Dipus > Dipus sagitta. Next base: position 23,991,846 of record CM070789.1, on the reverse strand, counting down.
ATTATACCATCAAGAACAAAAGGTCAGTCCTGTCGGGGCGGAGGGGGGACAGGACAGGAACCCTTGGGAGGAAAACAGGTGTGGGAAGAGAAATCATCGAGGACCAGAGGAGTTAACCTTCCTCCATTTCTTCCCACCTTCTCCCCCCCGCCCCAAGAAATGGAGTTGCCAAACTCAACATCTTTTTCAAGGAGCTGAACTACAAAACTAATTCCGAGTCTCCCTCCGTCACGGTAGGGTCCGCCTTGGGGACCGACTGGGTGCTTCTCCTGGGAGGCTCGGCGGGGCAGCTCACAGGGAGGCTGGTGTGTGTGTGTGTGTGTGTGTGTGTGTGTGTGTGTGCAGGGGTGTGGAGGAGGGGCACTAAGAGTCCCAGGGTGACAGGTGGGTTCCCAGGCTCAGAGGTTTGGAGAGGAGAATGGGGTGCTGTGGTCAGGACGCTTCTCTGTCCTCGCAGATGGTCACCCTCCTGTCCAACCTGGGCAGCCAGTGGAGCCTGTGGTTCGGCTCGTCCGTGCTGTCCGTGGTAGAGATGGCCGAGCTCATTTTCGACCTCCTGGTCATCACCCTCCTCCTGCTTCTGCGGAGGTTCCAAAGCCGATACTGGTCTCCAGGCCGAGGGGCCAGGGGCGCGCGGGAGGTGGCCTCCTCTCCAGCCTCCTCCCTCCCCTCCCGCTTCTGTCCCCACCCTACGTCCCCACCCCCTTGCTTGCCCCCCCAGCCAGATCCAACTCCCTCCCTGGTGCCATCGGCCCCTCCACCTGCCTACGCCTCCCTGGGCCCCTGGGCCTCTCCTTTGGGCTCCACGGGGCCCAGCTCTGCAGCCCGCAGCTTGACAGAGCCCTGAGAGGGAAGAGAGGACTGTCCCCAGCCGGGGCAGGTGCTCCCCTGCTGGACCGAAGGATGTCTCATCTTGGGCTTCCATCTCAGAGCCACCCAGCTGCTTTGGGTGTGGGGGAGGGAGGCATGCTGGGCAGGGGCCCAGGAAGTTGCCCTGAGAACAGTAGCTAATGAGCCGCCCAGCTTCTCAACACTGCTTTCCACACAAGCGCAGACAGGCCTTCTTCCCCCTTGGACCAGCCAAGCCAAACTTGGAGCTGACAAGGAGCTTTCCTGGGAACAAACCAGGCACAGAGGCGCACACAGGTTGCCAACCCCATGACCAGAGGCTGACCTGTCCACCCTTGCCTTCCATGACACAGACGTCTGCTCCTCTTCTTGAACCTGGGTGGGAAACCCCACCCAAAAAGCCCCCGTTGTTAGTTTTTTTTTTTTTGGGCAATTCCCCTTCCCTGACTCCTCAGGGTGGCGGCTGGAGCAGACCAGGGTGGTGAAGGTCTGGCCATTCTGAAGACTTCTTGTCCTACGCTCCATGCCTTCACAGACTTGTGCCCCAGGCCTCTGCCCTCTGTCCTCCTCACCTCTCTCTCTATGTCTGTTCACTGCCTTCCTCCCCTTGGCAGCCGCCTCCTGTCCTCTCCCACAGAACTCCTGCGTGTCGGTTAGAACCCTGCTCAGTGACACCGCTTTTTCTGCCCAAGGCTTCTGCCCCGTCCTGTCTTCCCCAGGGTCCGGCAGCACCCTGGGGACATCTGCTGGTGCAGTATGTCATGCTCGTGTCTGTTTGCTCATATGCGTCTGCCTCGCTGACTAGACTGTGAGCCCCCAGGGGTCAGGGTCTGATGTATACCCCGCGCCTGTCCAGTGTCCCACTTGGAGCAGGTAGGCAGGTGTTCAATAAATGCTTGTTGCATAAAGCAGTGTGTCCCTTCAGTCACCACCCATGCTGTTGTGAAGTATTGGGAGTGGAGGGAGGGGACAGGCACCCATGTTGAACTTTAGTCACCTGTCTCCAGGAATCTTCCGCTCCGTTTGCCGAGTGCCAGGCACCTCCCAGCTGTGATATAACCCTCTTCTTCTTTCTTCCCCATCATTTATTTCCCTACTGGGGGTACAGGAGACTGATCAGTTCCTCCGGAATCCCAAAACCTTGGATAGCCTTATTCGCAGAGAACAGAGCGAACCCTCCCAGTTTTCAAAATTTTATTTTGTTTATTTATTTATTTATTTATTTTATTTATTTATTTTTTTGGTGTTTTGAGGTAGGGTCTCACTCTAGCTCAGGCTGACCTGGAATTCACTACGTAATCTCAGGGTGGCCCCAAACTCATGGTCATCCTCCTACCTCTGCCTCCTGACTGCTGGGATTAAAGGTGTGCGCCACCACGCCCAGCTTAAATTTTATTTTAGAGAGAGCCAGAGTAAGAGAGAGAGAGAGAATTGGCCTGCCAGGGCCTCAGCCACTGCTATTGAATGCCAGATGCTTGCGCCACCTACTGGGCATGTGCAACCTTGTGCTTGCCTCACCTTTGTGTGTCTGTCTGGCTTACATGGGATCTGGAGAGTTGAACATGGGTCCTTAGGCTTTGCAGGCAAGTGTTTTAACCGCCAAGCCATTTGTCCAGCTCCCCTCCCAATTAAAAAAATGTATTTATTTATTTGAGAGCAAGAAAGAGGCAGATAGGGAAAGGGAGAGAGAATGGGCATGCCAGAGCCTCTAGCCACTGCAAAGGAACTCCAGACGCATGCGCCACCCTGTGCATCTGCCTTTGCACCGTGTGGATCCTGGGAAATTGAACTGGGTCCTTAGGCTTTGCAGGAGCCATCTCTCCAGTCCCCTCCCAGTTTTTTTTCCCCCCAGATAAGGTCTTGCACTAGCCCAGGTTGACCTGGAACTCACTATGTAGTCTCAGGGTGGCCTCCAACTCTCAGTGATCCTCCTATCTCTGCCTCCTGAGTGCTGGGATTAAAGGCGTGCACCACTATGCCTGGCTCTCCTCCCATTGTCCCAGGAGGAGTCCGTGGGATGTCTGAGTGGAACCCTACTTTCCTGACTTGTAGTCTGCCCACTCCAGTGTCAGACTTGGAAACCAGAAGAAAGCCTTTCTCTTTGTCTCTTGGGGATCTCGTAGAAAGAGGGAAGGAGCAGGTGAGGGGAGTGGGGTCATGACCTGGACTGGGGACAGGAAGCCTTGACTTCCCTTTCCTGGACTCAAGCTGCTTGAGAGAAATGGTACCATTTCCAGTCTCCCCGTCAGAGCCACAGGTGTGGTCGGTTGTTTTCGTCACTGCCTTGGGTCCAGCCTTGCCCTGCCCTGGCCCTGTCCCCAGAGGGAGGAGCTGCTGGACCCAGGAGCAAAGTTGGATCTAGTATGGAGCCTGCAGTCAGCCTGCAGCCTGCGTTCCAGGTTCGGCTCACCTGCAAGGCCACCTTCGGGGCGGGACTGATAGAAGGTGGGATCCGTGCTAGAGAAGAAAGGGTACCGGTCGCTTCATTTTCCTTCTCGGGCTGAGCCGGTGAATGGACTTGCTCGTGTCTGTAAAGGTCAGAACCGGAACCCGGTCCCCTTCTCTGCATTCTTGGAGGGCGGGGTCTTGAATGGCACGGCTGGGACTAGAGTCCATGTCTCTAGGGCTTGGAACATGGCGCCCTTTGGGGAGTATGTGGGGGGTGTGTGTGCAGGTGCATGTGTGAGGCTAGGACATGATGGGGGAGGAGGGGGGCTACAATCTGAAGCTTTTTCTTTATCCTTTGCGCCACCTACTTTGTGGTCCCCTATTCTGACCTCTGTTTCTCCATCTTCTCCCTCTACCCCACCATTACTTTTTTTGTTATTGTTTGTTTTTGTTATTGTTTTTGGTTTTGGTTTTTCGAGGTAGGGTCTCACTCTAGCCCAGGCTGACCTGGAGTTCACTATGGAGTCTCAGGGTGGCCTCGAACTCACGGCGATCCTCCTACCTCTGCCTCCCGAGTGCTGGGATTAAAGGCGTGCGCCACCACGCCTGGTGTGGTTTTGTTTTTTTTTGAGGTAGGGTTTCACTCTAGTCTAGGCTGATTTGGAATTCACTACGTAGTCTCAGGGTGGCCTCGAACTCTCAGTGTTCCATCACGCCTGGCTACCATTACTTTTTCTAGCTTTGTGGGGTGGAGGGAGGACTGTGCTCTCCTTCTCACTGTCTCCATGAAATTAGTTGGCTTTTCTTATTCCCACATCCACCCACTGTCACCTCTTCTGTTCTCTTATTTATTTATCTTTTTGTTTTGTTTTGTTTTGTTTTTTAAGTTAAGTTCTCACTCTAGCCCAGGCTGACCTGGCACTCACTCTTGTAGTCTTAGCCTATCCTTGAATTTACAGTGATCCTCCTACCTCTGTCTCTGAGTGCTGGGATTAAAGGTTTGCACCACCACACCCAGCGCTGTTTTTTTTTTTTTTTTAAACAAATTCATGGAGCAATTTAGCACTACATGTCTCACAATTTTAAACTTACCGAGCAAATCTGCTTTTATTGTAAACCATGAAAGAACCCCTCCCTTTTTTTTGTGAGGTAGGTTCTCACTGTAGTCCAGGCTGACCTGACCTGGAACTCACTCTGCAGTCCCAGGTTGGCCTCAAACTCATAGCGTGCGCCACCACACCTGGCCTGTTGGTTTTTTGAGGTAGGGTCTTGCTCTTGCTCAGGTTGACCTGGAATTCACTTTGTAGTCTCAGGGTGGCCTCGAACTCCTGGCCTGATCCTCCTCCCTTAACCTCCTGAGTGCTGGGACTGAAGGCTTGCACCACCGCAGCCAGTTGAAATTCCTCCTTTTTTTTTTTTTTTTTTTGTTTTTTTGTTTTTTTGTTTTTTTGAGGTAGGGTTTCACTCTAGCTCAGGCTGACTTGGAACTCACTATGTAGTCTCAGGTGGCCTCGAACTCATGGCGATCCTCCTGCCTCTGCCTCCTGAGTGCTGGGATTAAAGGCATGCACCACCACGCCCGGCTGAAATTCCTCTTTTTGTGCCAGGCTCTACATAATGGCTTTGGAAGTTTTCATAATTAGAAATTCCTTGTAATGCTGATCATGAGGCCTTGAGGGTGCTACTCATTAGGAATACAAATCTGTGACCCTGCTTCGCTTATAGGAAGCTTATTGTTTGGCAAGCACTTGCTCTTAGCACGTCATGTGCATCTAACTATCACACCAGCTCTGGGAGATGTGTTAGTGTTTCTCATCTAGTTTGACCTGTTATTTTTCTTTGAGGCGGAGTTTCACTCTAACCCAGGCTGACCTGGAACTCACTCTGCAGCCCAGGCTGGTCTTCAACACGTGGTGATTCCCCTACTTTAGCCTCCCAAGTGCTGGCATTAGAGGCGTGCACCACCACGCCTGGGCTACTTTGCCTTTTTGTTGTTGTTGTTTTATGGTACTGCGGATAGAACCCAGGGCCTTGAACGTGCAGACCACGCACTCTGCCTCCAGGTCACACTCGACCCCTGTTTATCTTAGGTGAGGAGTCCAGGCTCTACTGGCTTCCGCACATTGGGAACTGGCCAGTGTGATGGAGGGCAGTTGGTCCCCCAGAACTGAGGACTCCGAGGTTCACGTGGTCTTAGTTGTCCCTGTCCTTAGAAGTGCAGAGGAGAGACCAGGAAAAGTCAGGAGGGCTCAGACTCGGGGCCGGAAGGTCAGTGGTGGATCACAGGGGAGCGAGACCGGAGCTTTGGTTCTAGGTCACCAAGCCCTAGGAGCTCACTCCTCTGTTTTCCCCGCGTGTCTGGCAACCTTTACAGCTGAAGGACCTTGGGGATAAGATGAATAGTGATCCTGTGTCGGAGGGTTCACTTGGGAAACTGCACAAGTGGAGATGGACTGAGATATTTACCCCTAGTAGGAGACGGCAGTCAGGAGGTAGGGTCTCACTCAGCGGGACAGAGAGAAGAGCGGCAGTTCCTCTCTCATAGCCGAGGGACCCTTGGAACAGAAGCCTGGAGCCCAGGTTATGTGGGCTCTGCCTGCCAGACAGCTCAGTTGACTCACCTTCAGTCCTGATGGATGTATCAAAATATTTAGCCGGCCGTGGTGGCGCACGCCTTTAATCCCAGCAATCGGGAGGCAGAGGTGGGAGGATCCTCGTGAGTTCGAGGCCACCCTGAGACTACATAGTGAATTCCAGGTCAGCCTGGGCTAGAGTGAGACCCTACCTTCAAAAAAAAAAAAAAAAAAAAAAAAAGCCAAAAAAGAGGGGGGGGGGCTGGAGGGATGGCTTAGCAGTTAAGGCGTTTGCCAGGTTCCATTCTCCAGGACCCACATTAGCCAGCTGCACAAGGGGGCGCACGCGTCTGGAGTTGGTCTGCAGTGACTGGAGGCCCTGGAGTGCTCATTCTGTCTCTCTCTCTCTCCCTCTTTCGCTGTCAAATAAATAAATAAAAATAAAATATTTTTTGAAATCTCCCCAAAACAAAACAAAAAAAATGGGTTCAGGCATGGTGGCGCACGCCTGTCGTTTTACCACTCAGGAGGGGAAGGCAAAGGGATCAGGCGTTAAAGGTCATCTTTAGATACACAGGCGTTAAAATACAGCCAGAGCTACATGAGACCCTGTCTGGAAAAAAAAAAAAAGAGCAAAGCCAACCAAGAATATTTGGGAAAAGGGCCCTGGGAACAAATGAATGACACCCTTTGTCTTCTGGAAGCCTCTCATAGATATGGTCTCACTGTTTCATGCCATCACTTTCCCTGTTGGGGGTGGGCACTGCCACTCCCATTTAGAGATTTTTTTTTTTTTTTTTTTTTTTTTTTTGTCGAGGTAGGGTCTCACTCTAGCCCAGGCTGACCTGGAATTCACTCTGAATTCTCAGGGTGGCCTTGAACTCATGGCGATCCTCCTACCTCTGCCTCCCGAGTGCTGGGATTAAAGGTGTGCGCCACCCTGCCCGGCAAGGTTTTTATTATTTATTTATTTATGAGAGAGAGAGAGAGAGAGAGAGAGAGAGAGAGAGAGAGGGAGAGAATGGGCACGTCAGGGCCTCCAGCCGCTGCAAACAAACTCCAGATGCGTGCACCACCTTGTGCATCTGACTTAGGTGGGAACTGGAGAATTGAACCTGCGTCCTCAGGCTTCACAGGCATGCACCTTAACCAGTAAAAGCCATCTCTCCAGCCCCGTCTGTCCCATTTAAATAAGTGCCACTGCCTGATGTTCCATGATTGATGGCACAGCCTTCCGGGCAGAGAGACTTGGATGAGAAACAGGGGGCTTGAAGGCGAGGAGGGCCCCCGCAGGCCAGGCAGAAAACTAGATCTTCCTCCCAGATCTGAGCTGGATGGATACATTCTCACGGAAAAATGAGCAGAGCAGGACACACTGGAGTTGAGGGAGGGCCGCTGGGGGAACCGGGAGTACCCGTCGGGCATCAGATAAGTGTCAGCGTCCTGGATCTCTAGAAATCCTTGCAGACACCCTAACTTCACTTTGCATGAGGCTATATCTTCACTTTGCAAATTGGGAAACTGCCCAGAATTCCGTACTGGAATTCAGTCACTCTGATCCCCCCCCCCCTGCCCCAGTAAACACTAGGTGAGCCTCGGGGCTGGCGGGCTGGGGGGGGGGGGGTCCCCCAGGCCTTGGGATCCGATCTGGGACTCGGTGCCCGGGCTACAAAGCGTTAAGAGAAGCGGGGGCCCTTCTCCCTCCTCCGCCCCGGCCCGGGCTCTTCCGGTGCCTCTCTTGCAACACCACCCCAGGCGCGCTCCCTCCCCGGGCCACCTCCTCCGCGCCGCTCCGGTGCGCGCTCGGCGGGGACTCCCGGTTGGGACGAGCGAACGCCCCGTCCACCTCCGAGTTCGAACCCCTGCAACCCCCGAGGCCGGGGGCAGCTCACGACCCCCTTGGGCACGACCCTGCCACCCTCCTTCCCCTTCGTTTGCCCCGCGCTGCCAGCCGCCAGCTCCGCAGCAGCCACGATGGGGGAGTGAGAAGCCACAGCCGGCGGGACATGGGCCTCCGCACCGTGCCCGTGCCAGGCCTACTGCTGCCGCTGGTGAGAGACGTGGGGAGCCCTGGACGGGACGGTGGGCGCCCTGGCACGAGGGTGGGGCCCTGGCACGAGGGTGGGGTGGTGGTGGAGAACTGATACTTCTTGGGGCCCTGCTGGGCCTTCACCTCGCCGGTTTCCCTATTCGTCCGTGCAGTGTCTTGGAGGGGGAAAGGAGCCAGGCAAGGGAGCAAGATTGGAGGAAAGAATTGCAAAGAAAGGGCGAATTGGAGAAGGGAGATGAGGGGGGGGGGGGCTTGGGGATTCAGAGTTGGGAGGTGCTGCTGCTAGTGATGGTGGTGGATCCGGCCAGGCAGGGCGAGCAGTTGGACAGCCTGGGCTGGAATGTGGGGAGACTGAGTTAACAGGAAGGGGACGGGTTTAGTGGAACAGGTTTGGGATGTTGTCTGATGGGGAGTGGGAAGGGACACTGTTTGGAAGTGGCCCACCAGGCCCAGGCTTTCCCGACCTACCCCCCAGGGCCTCCCTTGTCCCGCTTCTTCCTCTGGGCTCTGCTTCCAGACTGTGGTCTCCGCTGCTCGGGCCATTCCAGCCCCTCTCAAGGTGTCTGGCACCCTTCTCTACCTGGGCACGGTCGGTCCTCGGGCGCTCCCTTTCCAACGCCTAAACAACAATCCCTCCACATCTCGTCCCACGGCTCAGATTGGGGAAGTTGTTTGCAAGCTGTCCTCGTCACTGGAAAATGTCCCCCTCTCTGACATCATCTCACGCAGGTTTCCCCAGAGCCCCAGCTCTCTGGCCAGTTGAGTGGACTTTCTTGCCTGTGAGGACAGTGGTAGCCTAGTCAGGTCCCTCTCCTGCACCCTCCTCTCTCCATATCCTTTCCTTCCCCTTTTCCTTATGGAGCCCCGTTCTGACCTCTCTCTCCTCTGCTCAAGTCCCAAGGTCCCAGACCCCAAGCAGTACCTGGTCTCCCCCTTCTAATTCGTTCTGACCTCTCTCTCTGTCTCTCTCTCTCTGTCTCTCTCTCTGTCTCTCTCTGTCTCTCTCTCTCTCTCTCTCTCTCTCTCTCTCTCTCTCTCTCTCTCTCGTCTGCTCAAGTCCCAAGGTCCCAGACCCCAAGCAGTACCTGGTCTCCCCCTTCTAATTCGTTCTGACCTCTCTCTCTGTCTCTCTCTCTCTGTCTCTCTCTCTGTCTCTCTCTCTGTCTCTCTCTCTCTCTCTCTCTCTCTCTCTCTCGTCTGCTCAAGTCCCAAGGTCCCAGACCCCAAGCAGTACCTGGTCTCCCCCCTTCTAATCCGTCCTCTCCCCGTCTCCTAGTTTCGCCTTGCCTCCCTCTCAAGGCCGGCTGCCTGCATCGTCTGGCTGCCCTACTCGCTTAATTCTGTTCTCTTCCTGAGTAGATCACCTACATGCAGTACCTTTCATCCTCTTATCACAGCCACCAGAACTTAAGCATGTTACGTGACTACTCATCCCTTACTTACTTTATCTCTAAAATGGGTATAATGGTTGTTATCGCTTAGTGTCATTTATTTAAGAGGTTTGTTTTTTTTTTTTTTTCCTGGAACTCTGTAGTTCCAGGCTGGCCTTGAATCCATGGTCATCCTCCTATCTCAGCTTCCCCAGGTCTGGGATTAAAAAGGCGGGTAGCACCATGCTTATAGTGTTTATTATTATTATTATTATTATTATTATTATTGGTTTTTCAAGGTAGGGTCTCACTCTGGTCCAGGCTGACCTGGAATTCACTATGGAGTCTCAGGGTGGCCTCGAACTCACGGTGATCCTCCTACCTCTGCCTCCCGAGTGCTGGGATTAATTAAAGGCGTGTGCCACCGCGCCCGGCTCTCATAGTGATATTTTAAGATTAAATACATGAATGGATTCATTTCCATTCAATGTATTAACTGTCTATTCTGTGCTATCTGTTTCAGGGGCTAGGATTAGAGGTGAGTGAAATCTCTGATGCAACAAATAGGTAATCACCCAGCTCTTCTGGGTATCATCACCACTAATAAGATTAGCAACCCTCCTTCCGTGGCCACTGGTGTTTGGTAGAATGAGGCGCCCTGAACAGGCAGAGGAAAGCACTTTCTCCAGCTGTGGTGGTCCCCGTGGGCATGGGACCCCATGGACCGGAGCTGAGGAGCAAGGGAAGGCAGGTGAGGTCTACCCAGGTTTCCGCTGGCTTTCTCAAGTGACAGTACAGAGCAGAGGAGCTATGAGGTATATATGTGTGCCCGGGAGGTGCTGGGGACATGGGTAGTATCGGGGGACAGGGGATGTGGCAAGACAGACAGGATTTTTTCCCCACTCTCCAAGACTTTACAATCTGGGAGCTAAGAGGGTTTTATAGTGAAAATGAGTTTGGAGTGCTCTGGAGGGAACTGATCTCCCCCAAGGCCTTGGGTGTGGTGTGGTGTCTTGCAGGCAGAACTGGGAATGAGGGCGTGGCGCACCTTTTTGTTTTTTGGCAGAGGGGCTCGAGGTAGGGTCTTCTTCGAGCCCAGGCTGAGCTGGAATTCGCTGTGTAGCCTCGCACTGGCCTCAAACTCACAGGGATCCTCCCACCTCGGCCTCCCTCCCGAGTGGGTGCTGGGAGTAAAGGTGTGGCCACCACGGCTGTTAGTTAGCCCCTTTTGTTGCTTAGTGGCCAAGCAGGCTGGCATCCATCCTAAGGCTCACAGTTTGGCACTCTGGGAGTTCTTGAGAACATAAGCTGTGTCTCACCCAGGCTGCCATCCCCAGCTCCCGTGCAGGAACCGAAATGGAGACCTTGTCCTTTGAATTGCTGAATTTAGGAACAAGTGGTTGCTTAGATGGGTGGGTGCGTGGGGGGAATGCCTCATAGAAAAGTAGGCTTGACCGGGCGTGGTGGCGCACGCCTTTAATCCCAGCACTCGGGAGGCAGAGGTAGGAGGATCACCGTGAGTTCGAGGCCACCCTGAGACTCCATAGTGAATTCCAGGTCAGCCTGGGCTAGAGTGAGACCCTACCTCAAAAAACCAAAAAAAAAAAAAAAAAAAAAAAGAAAAGTAGGTTTGGAGTTGACATTAGAAGTCACTTCGTGAGGTTGAGACATCATGTCCAGAGGCATCCCCTTCCCTCCCCCCCCTGCCCCAAATAACTGACTGCTGCTCCCACAACACATAAACTACCCCATGGGGAATACCTTGCAACCCTACTGAGGAACGTCACCAATGGAATGGGGGCAGAGACGAGGGAGAAGAGGGTACCAACACACGATGCATCCATACAAAACATCTTGTTAATAATAATAATAATAATAATAATAATAAAATGACGTTACTGCGTGGTAGGATGGCTAGCAAGGAGTGGGGCCGGAGAGAGGAGGCGGGAGACTAGGTTAGGGCAGAGCAGAGACAGGAACTGAACACCGTAGCTTGGGTGGGATGATGACATTGAGGAGCACTGGAGTATGTGAAAAACCAATATATATATATATATATATATATATATATTATTAATATGTATATTATATATATACATTATATATATAAATAAATCATATATAAATATCATATATATATATGATCTATTTATTTATTTATTTATTTATTTATTTATTTATTTATTTATTGAGGCAGAGCCCCCCTCTAGGCCAAGCTGGCCTCACACTCACAGCAGTTCCCCCCACTTGAGCCTCCTGGTGAGAAAGTAATCTTGAGCCCTCGGGCACGGTGGTGCACACCTGTAAACCCGAGCTGGGAGGTGGGAGAAGGAGCTTGAGAAGTTCAAGGCCAGCCTGAGGCACATGAGAACCTGTCTCAAAAAACTAAGAAGAAGCTGGGTGTGGTGGCGCACACCTTTGATCCCAGCACTCGGGAGGCAGAGGTAGGAGGATCGCCGTGAGTTCGAGGCCACCCTGAGACTCCATAGTGAATTCTAGGTCAGCCTGGGCTAGAGTGAGACCCTACCTTGAAAAAAAAACAAAACAAAACTAAGAAGAGGGCTGGGGAGACGGCTCAGCGGTTAAAGGCACTTGCTTGCAAAGCCTCACAGCCTGTGTTTGATTTCCCAGTACCCACATAAAGCCAGGTGTACAAAGTGGCACATGCTTGTGCCGTTCTTTGCAGAGGCAGGAGGGCCTGGTGTGTTTTCTACACACACACACACACACACACACACACACGCACGCATTTGTTGTTTAGAGGTAGGGTTTCACTGTAGCCCAGTCTGACCTGGAACTCACTCTCTAATTCCACATAGCCATCCTCTTACCTCTGCCTCCCAAGGACTGGGATCAAAGGAGTGTGCCATCACCTCAGCTAGATATATATATATATATATATATATATATTTTAACTTAAAAAATATTTAAAAAGCCGGGCATGGTGGCGCACGCCTTTAATCCCAGCACTCGGGAGGCAGAGGTAGGAGGATAGCCATGAGTTCGAGGCCACCCTGAGACTACATAGTGAATTCCAGGTCAGCCTGGGCTAGAGTGAGACCCTACTTTGAAAAACCAAAAAAAGAAAAAAATAGATTTTTATTTATTTTGAAAGAGAGAGACAGAGACAGATAGAGAGAAAGAATGGGCGCACGAGGGCCTCTATCCACTGCAAATGAACTCCAGATGCATGCGCCACCTTGTGTGTCTGGCTTATGATGGTCCTGGGGAATCGAACCTCCGTCCTTTGGCTTTGTAGGCAAGCGCCTTAACCACTAAACCACCTCTCCAGCCCCTTTTTTAACTTTTTAATTTTTTTTCTTTTTTAAAGCTATTTATTGATAGCTTCCATAATTATAGACAAGAAACCATGGTAATTCCTTCCCTACCCCTACTTTCCCCCTCACAAATCCACTCTCCATCATATCCCCTCACCATCTCAATCAGTTTCTCTTTTATTTTGATGTCATCATCTTTTCCTGCTATTATGAAGGTCATGTGTAGGTAGTGGGAGGTCATGGGTATCCAGGCCATTCTGTGTCTGGTAAAGTGCATTGTAAGCAGTCCTGCCCTTCCTTTGGCTCTTACATTCTTTGTTTGTTTGTTTGGTTGGTTGGTTTTGGTTTTTCGAGGTAGGGTCTCACTCTAGTCCAGACTGACCTGGAATTCACTATGTAGTCTCAGGGTGGCCTTGAACTCAAAATGATCCTCCTTCCTCTGCCTCTTGAGTGCTGGCATTAAAGACGTGCTCCGCCACGCCCGGCTCTTACCTTCTTTATACCGCTTCTGCCATGGACCCTGAGCCTTGGAAGGTGTGGCAGAGATAGATGTCTCAGTGTTGAGCACTCCACTCACTCTCCTTTCTTCACAACACTGTGGTAACTTTTGAGTCATCCCGGTGGTCACTGCCATTTGATAAGAGAAGCTTCTTTAACCAAAAGTGAGAGTAGCATTAGTATATGGGCATAAACATTGAGCGCTTACAGGGCACTTTGGTGGACATAATATATGCATTTAGCTGGACAACAGCACGCGTTACTCCTCTAGGGCTCATGGCCTCCTGTGTCCATGGACTTTTTTTAAATTTATTTAAAATTTTTTTGTTAATTTATTTGAGAGCGACAGACACAGAAAGAGAAAAAGACCGATAGAGAGAGAGAATGGGCGCGCCGGGGCTTTCAGCCACTGCAAATGAACTCCAGACGCGTGCGCCCCCTTGTGCATCTGGCTAACGTGGGTCCTGGGGAATTGAGCCTCGAACTGGGGTCCTTAGGCTTCACAGGCAAGCGCTTAACTGCTAAGCCATCTCTCCAGCCCCATCCATGGGCTTTTGACTAGTTTTTTCAAAAAAATTATTATTATTATCATTATTATTATTACTTGGTTTTTCGAGGTAGGGTCTCACTGTAGCGCAGGCTGACCTGGAATTAACTATGTAGTCTCAGGGTGGCCTCGAACTCACGGCGATCCTCCTACCTCTGCCTCCCAAGTGCTGGGATTAAAGGCGTGCGCCACCATGCCCAGCTTTTTCTTTTTCTTTTTTTTTTTTTTTTTTTGGTTTTATTTTTTAATTATTTATTTGAGAGAGAGAGAGAGAGAGAGAGAAAGAATAGGTACACCAGGGCCTTCAGCCATTGTAAACAAACTTCAGACACTTGCGCCACCATGTGCATCTGGCTTACCTGGGTCCTGAACCGCTAAGCCATCCTTCCAGCCCTTGACTAGTTTTTTTTTTTTTTTTTTTTTTTTAAAGAAAACAAGGGCTGGAGAGATGGCTTAGCGGTTAAGTGCTTGCCTGTGAAGCCTAAGGACCCTGGTTCGAGTCTCGATTTCCCAGGACCCACGTTAGCCAGATGCACAAAGGGGGCGCACGCGTCTGGAGTTCGTTTGCAGTGGCTGGAGGCCCTGGCGTGCCCATTCTCTCCTTCTCTCTATCTGCCTCTTTCTCTCTCTGTCTGTTGCTCTCAAATAAATAAATAAAAATAACAACAAAAAAATTTAAAACAAACAAAAAAAAGAAAATAAGCTGGGCGTGGTGACACATGCCTTTAATCCTTTAATCCCAGCACTCGGGAGGCAGAGGTAGGAGGATCGCCGTGAGTTCGAGGCCACCCTGAGACTCCATAGTGAATTCCAGGTCAGCCTGAGCAGGAAAAAAAGAATCTTGTAGATGGACCCAGGAGGAAACGGAGGAGTTGAGGAGTCCATTCGTTTCTAAGCTGTACTGCAAGGGCCCGCTCGGTGCCCGGATTGTATTCCGAGTAACAGTGAGATGGCTCGGCCGTGCGCTCTCTGGCGAGGATCCCTGGGCATGTTTGCAGCCAGGCCCTGGAGGTGGTGACGAAGACTGACACTCCGGTGATGCAAGCTGAAGCCTGAATTCAGATAGGAAAATATGTAGATGGCTACAGTCCCAGCAGAGGCGGAGGCAAGGGCCATCGTGTGATCCGGGAGACTGAGCCCCCCCCCCCCACAACCTTATACTGGAGGAGGAAAGAGGCAGGCTGTTGTAATAATCCAGGGAGGGAGCAGAAATGATACAGAAAGGACAGCAAGGGCAGTTGGCAGGACAGTAGCAGGGGTAGGGTCAGGGGCTATGAGGGCTTTGACTGAGGTCTCAGCATCGGTGATGTAACATCTGTCTTAGGCGAGGGTTCAGTTTGGGGCAGAGTAAGACTGGCCAAGTAGAAGTGGGGGTCAGATCGGTTGGGACAGACGTTCTCAGCTTTTTTTTTTTTCTTTTTTAAAAATATTTTTTGGTTCATTTTTATTTATTTATTTGAGAGTGATAGACAGAGAAAGAGGCAGATAGAGACAGAGAATGGGCACACCAGGGCTTCCAGCCACTGCAAATGAACTCCAGACGCGTGCGCCCCCTTGTGCATCTGGCTAACGTGGGTCCTGGGGAATCAAGCCTCGAACCAGAGTCCTTAGCCTTCACAGGCAAGCGCTTAACCGCTAAGCCATCTCTCCAGCCCCGTTCTCAGCTTTTCCTATGGTTGGTCTGAGCTGCATTTGTCAATGGAACTCGCTGAGAGTTGTCACTAGGGGCGTGCGCGTGTGTGTGCATGACCACGGAGGTGGGTGCACAGTTTGAAACTGTTCTGGGGGGCACATGTATCCCTTTGGGACAGGGATGTTGTCTGCCTTCCTCCCTGCTCACTGGAATGGAAGACAATGGCTGTGGATCCCACCGGTTGGTTCTTCAGGCCTGGTTCTGGGAGAACGGTATATGGAGTAGCCAAGACTTGTGGTGTGTTTCAGGAGGGAGACCTTATCTACTTATCTGAAATAATTAGATTTTGATAAGAGCCCAGAGTAGCATGGTCGGTTCATGTTATTTAACTTGAATTGGGACTGAGCATCCGATGAGCTTGCAGGGCAGGGAGGTGAGTCATCAGTGGAGGGCTTCATGGGTGGGAGGTGGGATTGCATGGCGACCCTCAGAGGAGACCCTCAGAGGAGCTCATAACATAATATTTTATTTTTTATTTATTTGACAGAGAAAGAGGGAGGGAGGGAGAGAGAGAGAGAATGGGTGCGCCAGGGCCTCCGGCTACTGCAAACAAACTCCAGACGCGTGCGCCCCCTTGTGCATCTGGCTAACGTGGGTCCTGGGGACTCGAACCTGGGTCCTTTGGCTTTGCAGGCAAACGCCTTAGCGGCTAAGCCATCCCTCTGGCCCTAAGTGGAACACATTTTGATGCAGTGAGCACACAGATGCGGAGGACCGGCACAGTGAAGTGAGCCTCTGAGCGGTGGCCTGGTCAAGGTTAGACCACAGGGTCCATCTCGGCTTCTCTGCCCTACTCTGAATCAACTCCAGCAGCACAGAAAGTCACACGGAAGACCTCCCCAGGCGGAAGTTGAGGGGGATTTGGAGAGGTGCTGGGCCACCCCCTCAACTGTCTCTCCACAGGCACCTCCCCCAGCTTCCTGCCTCTCCTGGGCTCCAAGCCTAGGCACTGGGCTCAGTGAGCCTTTGGAGTTGACGCCCTCCTGAGCCTCTGTGGTTTGCCTCCTAATGCAACTGCTCAGTGGGGCCGGCAGGTACCCACAAGTGGTGCCCGCTGGGAGAGCGCCAGGACTCTGGTACCCCTGGAACACATAGGGTGCTTCCTGCCCCTTCTAGCTGGTTCATGAAGTTTTTTTTTTCTTTTTTTTTTTTTTTTCTGTGCAGCTGCCAAGCTTGGGGAGGAGCTGTGAACTCTCTTAAGTAGCCCTGCTTCCTAAGGCTGAGGACTAGGGACCCTCGGGAGCCCCCCAAACCCAATGCAACTGGCCAGAACTAGGCCGGCTGTGGGAATATGGTGAACCACGGTGGGGTGTTGGAGGGGGGGGTCAGCCGGGCTTGGCTTCTTGCTGGAACTGGGGAGCGTCAGGGGGCCCAGCGTGAGAGCCTAGGGCAGAGAGGGAGCCAGAGTCCAGGGACTGGGACTGGTTTAGGCTGGGGGAGGGACCAGGGCGGGGCCCAGGCTAAGGGAAGGATGTGGAGGTTGGGAGGGGAAGGGTCCTCTGGGAGGAGGCGAGGAGTCTCCAGGCCTGAGGGGAGGAAGCCAGAGGTCAGGAAGACTTCCCTCTGGGATGGAGTGGGAGAGGGAGGCGTTTTTTCCGAAACCAGTGGGTCCATGGCCTGGCTCTTTTAAGGGGGAGAGGAGTAGAAGGTGGCTCTGAGTGGAGGTGAGCAGCACAGACTGCTCCCCGGGGCAAGGGAGTAGAGGGGGTGCCACTGGCTGGCCGGGCTCTTGTTTTGGCTGACTCATGGACCCTGGAGCTGGGGACGGGGACTAGTTCCCTCTGCACGCCCCTAGCTTCCCTCCCTCCCCCTGCCTGGCCTGAGTCACCGGGGCGGAGCTGCTGGGAACTGATAGACTGACTCCCTTCCCGGATCTGCCTTAACCCCTGGAGCTCTGGAAGGGCTGGTGGGTCTCCCAGAAGCTTTTCCCAGAAGCCTCAGTGCCACCTGGCCTTGCTACTCCTGTGGACAGGATTGGAAGTGTCCTGGCCCTTAGGGGCTGCAAGCTCCTCTTCCTCTGGGACAGGAGCCTGCCTCACTTTCAGGATCGGGCAGTTAGCACAGTCAACTCTTCCGGTCACTCTGGAAGCCCCTGCCCGCAGTGTGTGTGTGTGTGGGGGGGTGTACAGCCCAGCCCGAGAGGCTGCTGCAAGTGGCTTCCCACCTCTGTGGCCTCCTGACCTGTGGCTTGTAGCTGCAGGCGGGGTGCTTGCTTCCTTCAAAACTGGAACTGAGGGCCGGAGAGATGGCTTAGCGGGTTGGTTCAATTCCCCAGGACCCATGTAAGCCAGATGCAAAGGTGGCGCATGCATCTGGAGTTCCTTTACAGTGGCTGGAGGCCCTGGCGTGCCCATTCTCTCTCTCTCTCTCTCTCTTACTCTGCCTCTTTCCCTCCCTCAAATAAATAAATAAAAATAAAATATTAAAAAACAAACAAACAAACTGGAACTGAGCTGGGCAAGCCTCCTTCATCCCAGCACTGGGAGGCAGAGGTAGGAGGATCAAGACCACCCTGAGACTACATAGTGAATTCCAGGCTAGCCTCCATAAAAAAACAAACAAACAAAACTCTGGAACTGACCTGGGTGTGGTGACACAAATCTTTAATCCCAGCCCTTGTCTTTAGTCCCAGTTGAAGTAGAGGTGGGTGGATTGCCCTGAGTTCTAGACCACACTGAGACTGCATAGTGAATTCCAAGTCAGCCTGGGCTAGAGTAAAAGCCTACTATGAAAAACAAAAACAATGCCAGGTGTGGTGGCCTCATGCCTTTAATCCCAGTACTCGGGAGGCAGAGGTAGGAGGATCACCATGAGTTCGAGGCCACCCTGAGACTCCATAGTGAATATTCCAGGTCAGCCTGGGCTAGAGTCAGACCCTACCTCAGAAAACAAAACAAAACAACAAAAAACAAAAACAAAAACAAAAAACCCTGGCACTGTAGGGCCTGTAGGCAGCTGTGAGTCTGGGGAGCTGTGGGTTGGTCAGGCCTTCCTGTCCTAGCCTGCCTGTGATATGATTAGTCGTTCCTCAGTGTTCGACATACTTTGAGGACAGTCTCTGTTCTTACATAAAGTGGTTCATAGTAAATGGTATTTAAAAAAAAATTGCAAGCCGGGTGTGTTGGCGCGTTCCTTTAGTCCTTTAGTCCCAGGTAGGAGGATCACTGTGAGTTTGAGGCCAGCCTGAGGCTACATTGAGAATTCCAGGTCAGCCTGGACTAGAGTGATCATGCCTCAAAAAAAAAGGAAAAAAAAAAAAAAAAAAAAAAAAGAAAAGAAAAGAAAAAAGAAGAAGAAAAAACAAAACAACAACAAAATTGAAAAGTTGAAGGCTCAAAGAAAACCAGAAGCTGGGGGCTGCAGAGACGGCTTAGCGGTTAAGGCGATTGCCTGCAAAGCCAAAGCACCCAGGTTCTATTCCCCAGGACCCGCATTAGCCAGATGCACAAGGTGGCGCATGTGTCTGGAGTTTGTTGGCAGTGGCTGGAAGCCCTGGTGTGCCCATTCTCTCTCTCTCTCTCAATCTGCCTCTTTCCCTCAAATAAACACATAAAAATCAGATATTTTTTTTTTAAAAAAGAAAACCATAAGCTGGGCCAGATCAAAGGGTGAGATCAAAGGGCTCAGTCTACGTTTAAGCTCAGTAGTGACTTCCAGCTTTGCATGCTGGATAATGCAGTCACTTACCCACTGGGAAATCGGTTAGTTGCTGCGGGTTTTGCCTGAGGCTGTAACACCTACCTTTGAGAGTTCCCTGGGGTTCAAAGGCCTTTGGGATCCCCTGACATATCCTCAGCTCTTGGCCCAGCTGGTCATCTGAGCCCGGTCACCAACCTGTGGCCAGCTGAAGTTGAGTGTGAGTCACACCTGCCCCCCCCAAGCCCTCTTACCTGCCCGTCCCACCCCTGACCCCTGAACTTTGGTGTTGGCACCCCTTCCTCTTTGTCTATGCTGGTCTGGGAAGCCTGTGTAACTTTAGCTATGGAAGGCAATGGGGTGAGGGCAGGTTTCTGAGTAAGGCTTGAGATAAGTAGATGGGAGCATTCATGGCTGAGTGTATGGCTTGGGGCAGGTGTGAGGCCCTGGGCTCTGTGCCCAGCAACACGCATGCTCAGTTCTTCCTTTCGCTTCTGCCCACTCCCAGGAGTGGTGCCTGCAAGATCATCCCTTGCCTCCATCCCCATCCGATGCATTCATTTTATTTTAATTTTGTTTATTTATTTATTTGAGAGAGAGAGAGAGAATGAGCACACCAGGGCCTCCAGCTGCTGCATCTGGCTTCACGTGGGTCCTGGAGAATCGAACCGGGATCTTTTGGCTTTGCAGGCAAAGGCCTTAACCGCTAAGCCACCTCTCCAGCCCCTATTTTATTTTTTATTTTGAGAGAAAGAGAAGAGAGAGAGAGAATGGGCACTCCAGAGACTTCAGCCACTGCCAGCGAACTCCAGACGCATGCGCCCCCCTGTGATGCATATGCGACATTGCACGCTTGCGTCACTGTGCATCTGGCTTACGTGGGACCTGGAGATTCGAACATGAGTTCTTAGGCTTCATAGGCAAGCACCTTAACCGCTAAGCCATCTCTCCAGCACCCCCACCCCCGCCTGATTTTTTTTCCAAATACTTGTTGTCAGAGTAATAGAATCCAGGAGAGTTCATGGATCCTAACAGTTCACCTCTGAATGACCACAAAGCGAGCTCACTGTGAACCCTGCACGTCCATGCAGAGACGCCACTCTGATCTTTCAGGCCGCTTGTTGGAGGAAGGGGGGTCTTAACTAAAGAAGTCTAGTTCCCAGGCCAAGAACACGCCTTGGACTGGGAGTGCATGTAGCTCAGTGTTACTTTGTGAGGTCCTGTGTTCCATCTCTAGTTATGAAAACAACAAAACAGCCCTTGATCATCTTTAGGATAAATAAACTGGGGCTGGGACCTAATGACCCTGGGCTGAAGAGACAAATGTTTGCACCCAGGCGAACTAGAGACCAAGTCAACACTGGACTGGCTGCTGTCTGATGGAGAATATTTCCCGAGAGGGATGTGAGCTGATGCTTTCAATTCACTGCCTACAAGGTCCCACCTCTCATGGTACTCGCTCTTTCTCTCACTCTCTCTCTTTTTAAAATATGTTTAATTTATTAGAGAGAGAGAGAGAGAGAGAGAGAGAGGGAGAGAATGGGCACACCAGGGCCTCCAGCCACTGCAAAGGAACTCCAGACGCATGCGCCTCCTTGTGCATCTGGCTTACATGGGTACTGGAGAATCGAACCAGGGTCCTTTGGCTTTGCAGGCAAGCACCTTAATCACTAAGCCATCCCTCCAGCCCGGCCCCTCTCTCTTGATTCTTTCCCAGGTGCTCCTGGTTCTGTTGGTGGGGATACACCCTTTAGGGGTCATTGGACTGGTCCCTCCCCTTGGGGACCAGGAGGAGAGGGATAATCTGTGTCCCCAGGGAAAATACAGACACTCTCAGAATTCTTCTATCTGCTGTACCAAGTGCCACAAAGGTAGGAGTGGGTCCCCTCGAGGCCCGCTTTGCTTGTTCGGGAGTCGGGGTTGAGGTGTCTGAGCCTGCTGTCTCTCTTGGGCTGGGGTTCTTCTTTCCTTCCCTCTCCTAGGGAACTCAGGGACGTGGTCCTTTGGCTAGCCTCCCGAGCTGCCTTCCTCCAGCTCTGAGCTGCTGCCTAACCCTGACCTCACTGACAGGAACCTACTTGTACAATGACTGTGAAGGCCCGGGGCTGGCCACGGACTGCAAGGTGTGTGAAAGAGGCACCTTTACTGCTTACGAGAACCACCTCAAGCAATGCTTCAGCTGCACCACGTGTCGGAAAGGCAAGCCCGGGGAGCGAGCACGGGCGCGTGCGTGTGCACATGCGTGCGTGCGTGTGTGCGCGTGTGTGTGGGGGGTCGGGGCCATGGGCGGGAATGCCTGCGCACATGTGGTCCCGGGTGCACACGGGCTGTCAAGATGGACGCGGAACAAGGATGCAGGACTCACAGCCCATCTCCCTTCCCCCCGGTCAGAAATGTCCCAGGTGGAGATCTCTCCGTGCACGGTGGACCGGGACACCGAGTGTGGCTGCAAGAAGAACCAGTTCCGGAAGTACATGGGTGAAAAGCTGTTCTGGTGCATCGACTGCAGCCTCTGCCTCAACGGCACCGTGACTCTTCCCTGTGAGCACCTCTCTCCCTACCCGGATGGTAGCTCCCCTTCTCCGCACCCTTACCCCAGGAGGTAGCACCTCCCTGATCGGAGGGTCTAAACTTCTCTCTGGAGCCTTCATCCTGCCCCCTCCCCTGACCCTGACCCCAGGGTGCAGCTGCAGCCCCACTAATCTGCAGACCTTCGTCCTGCAGGTCAGGAGAGGCAGAACACCGTGTGCACCTGCCACGCAGGGTTCTTTCCAAGAGAGAACAAGTGTGTCCCCTGCAGTGAGTGAGTATCCGCTAGCGGCTGACACTGCTTGGGGACTTGGGGTGGCTAAGTGGCTGGGCCTGAGAGTCTTCAGCAGGGCAGGGAAAATACCCAGAGTGCTCAGGACTCTACAGCTGGCTGTGTGGGAGACACTTCATCAAGACATCGGACATATCTTTCCCCTATTCCAACACGTGAGGACATTTTAAGAAGTCTTTTTTGTTGTTGTTGTTTGAGGTAGGGTCTCACTCTAGCTCAGGCTGATCTGGAATTCACTATGTAGTCTCAGGGTGGCCTCGAACTCACGGCGATTCTCCTACCTCTGCCTCCCGAGTGCTGGGATTAAAGGCGTGCGCCACCAAGCCTGGCTTAAGAAGTCTTTTGAGTTCATCTCCTCCCAAGGATGGCTGGCTTGGGTTTTCAGGATCTTGGGCAGTGGGGACCACCTATTTATTGTTCATTGATTCTCGGTTGCATATCTTCATGTCTCTGAAACCAGGCTGTGCCTTACAATTAATTATGTATCATGGTGCAATTGGAGGCTTAGAACGCATGTGTAATATGTAGCGTGGTGCCTTTTAAATTTTTATTTGAGAGTGACAGAGAGGGGGGGGAGGGAGGGAGGGAGGGAGGGAATGGGCACGCCAGGGCCTCCAGCCACTGCAAACAAACTCCAGACGCATGCATCCCCTTGTGTATCTGGCTAACATGGGTCCTGGGGAATCGAGCCTCGAACCTGGGTCCTTGGGTTTCACAGGCAAGCACTTAACTGCTAAGCCATCTCTCCAGCTCCCCCACCCCCCCTTTTTTTTTTTCAAAGCAGGGTCTCATTCCAACCCAGGCTGACCTGGAACTCATTTTATAGCTCCAGGCTGGCCTCCAACTCATGGCAATCCTCCTATCTCAGCCTCCTGAGTGCTGGGGTTAAAGGCGTGCGCCACCACGCACAGCTTGTTTTCAGATTTATGCTGAGAACTCCTACTGTCAAGTTCCTCTGCGACCCCTCCCCCCCAAGAGTAGCTCCCACCTCACACTACCCTGTGACAGCTCCCAGCATGGAAAGGTGTTCAGGCCCTGTGGGGGGGCTCTCCGCTGCTTTCACTGGTATTTCTTCTTTTTTTTGGGGGGGGGGTTTCAAGGTAGGTTCTCACTCTAGCCCAGGCTGACCTGGAATTCACTCTGTAGTCTCAGGGTGGCCTCGAACTCACGGCGATCCTCCTACCTCTGCCTCCTGAGTGCTGGGATTAAAGGCATGCGCCACCACGCCCGGCTTCTGGTGATATATTTTTGTAGAACCTTTTATGCCTATTCTCCTTGTCATAGTCAGCTTCAGGTTGCTGGGATGAACTTCCAAGCCGGGCACAGTTTATGGGAGGAGCAGGATTTATTGAAGTTTACAGATCCAGGGGGAGACAGTGGCCCCATTTCACAGGTCCACACAGAGAGAAACACCATCACCCAGAGCCATAAGCAAACACACTGCAGGCACCCAGGCAGAGCTCAAGCACTCTGCATACCTTAGGCTGGAATTAAGATCAGGGCTGGAGGGATGGCTTAGCGGTTACGGCGTTTGCCTACAAAGCCCAAGGACCCAGGTTTGATTCCCCAGGACCCACGTAAGCCAGATGCACAAGGGGGCGCACGCATCTGGAGCTCGTTTGCAGTGGCTGGAGGCCCTGGCGTGCCCATTCTCTCTCTATGCCTCTTCCTCTCTCTCAAATAAATACATATATAAATAAATCATTTAAAAAATATATGGCACAAGCCGGGCGTGATGGTGCACGCCTTTAATCCCCAGCACTCGGGAGGCAGAGGTAGGAGGATCACTGAGAGTTCAAGGTCACCCTGAGACTCCATAGTGAATTCCAGGTCAGCCTGAGCTAGAGGGAGACCCTACCTCAAAAAACAAAAACAAGCAAGCAAGCAAGCAAACAAACAGAATATATATCAAATAACAGTTGTAGGAGAAAGAATGTCCAGCCACTCCTGCGTATCGTTCGTGGTGCCTTAGGGGGGTGCGGGGAGGGGGGGGGCTGGTCTGCATTGCTCTCTCTCCTTTCAGCTGTGATCAAAACGACGACTGTACAAAATTGTGCCTGCCTCCAACCGAAAACTTTGTAAGCCCTCCGGACTCAGGTGAGAAGAAACGAAATGACCTGTGTCCATACCCAACTGTCCACTTCCCTAGTCCCCCCTCCCCACCCACCCCCTGATGCCCCAGGTGAGGAGCCATGACCTGATGTCCATCTTCACCTGTCCACTCTCCAGCCCCCCTCCCCACCCACCGCTGCGAGGCGCCCCCCTCTGAGCTCTCCCCCGCTTTGGGCTTCGTCCGTCCACAGGCACCTCCGTTCTGTTGCCCTTGGTGATCTTCCTGGGTCTCTGCGTTGTGTCTTTCCTGTTCGCGGGTCTGATGTGCCACTACCCACGGTGGAAGCCCGAACTGTACTCCATCGGTGAGCGGGGCCTTTGCGTGGGGAAAGGGGGCTTGTGGCGGGAATGGAAGGGGGCTGGGTGGGCAAAATGCAAGATGAGGACCGGCTCCTTGGTTCACGGCTGCGGATTACTGCAGCCCTAGATCGGGGCGGTTGGGAAGTCATACTGCATCAGTAGTTTTTTTTTTTTTTTTAAGATTAAAAAATATTTATTTATTTGCAAGCAGAGAGACAGAGAGAGGGAGAATGAGCATGCCAAGGCCTCCAGCCACCGCAAACGAACTCCAGATGCATGCGCCCCCTTGTGCATCTGGCGTACGTGGGGGGGGTCCTGGCGAATTGAACTTGGAGGAGCCTTTGGCTTCCCAGGCAAAATGCCTTAACCGCTAAGCCATCTCTCCAGCCCAGCAGTTTTTTGTGTTTTTTTTTTTTTTTTTTTTTTTTTTTTTTTTTTTTTGGTCTCTGGGGCCACATAGGCCCTGAAGCATGTTACCACAAGTCCCCAAGGCCAGCCCCCAGTACAGGAAGCCAGGGGCTGCAGAGAGGGAAGTGAAATTGATTTGCTTGCTTTCTTTTCTCTTTGCTTTTTCAGTTTGTGGGACTTCAGTACCTGAAAAAGAGGTGAGAGAGCAAACCAGGGGCCTACCCCCAAACTTCTTTCATTGTTCCTTAACCGGTCTCCTAAATGTTCAACTTACCTGGGGTGGGGGTGGGCCTCCCTTAGTGTCCCATGGGGGGGGGGTCGGAGAAAAAGAGGGGGCTGGGACTCAGTTTCCTTCCTCCCACTCTAACAGCGGGTCTTCTTTTTCAGGGGCCCACTGAAGGCATCGTTACCAAGCCCCTAGCCCCGAACGCAGCCCCGGCCCCGAGCTCCACGCCCGGCTTCGGTGCCACCTTCAGTCCCCAAGTCCCCTGCGGCCCCACGTCCCCGCCCAGTCACTGGCCGAGCTTCCCGCGGGCGGGGAACCCTCCGGGGGAAACGGTCACGGCGTACGCGGCGGACCCCGGCTTCTGCACGCCGCCGACCTCCGCGCCGGTGCAGCAGCAGCAGCAGCAGGGCGCGGGGCCGTGGTCAGCCGGCGGCCCGTGGGGGGAGCGCGCGCCGGCGCGCACGGAGGGCGGTGCCGCCGCCGACGTGGCCGACGTGACGGACGCGGCGACGCTGTACGCCGTGGTGGACGGCGTGCCGCCTTCGCGCTGGAAGGAGCTGGTGCGGCGCCTGGGGCTGAGCGAGCACGAGATCGAGCTGCTGGAGCTGCAGCACGGGCGCTGCGTGCGCGAGGCGCACTACTGCATGCTGCAGGCCTGGCGCCGGCGCACCCCGCGCCGCGCAGCCACGCTCGAGCTGCTGGGCCGCGCGCTGCGGGACATGGAGCTGCTCGGCTGCCTCGAGGACATCCGCGCCGCGCTGCGCCCGCCGGCGCCGGGCTCGAACCCGCGGCCGCCCTGGAGCTAGCTCGCTCCCTCTCCCCGGGCGTGCGCGCCCACGCCGAGGGTGGAACGGACTTTATACTATCACACGCCCTGCTGTGGGTGTGCACAGCCCAGCGAGGCTGCTCACTACTGGGGTCTCCCCCCACCCCACATACACACCCCAATCCTCCCCTCTCCCCCGCACACAACAGTAAATAAGCCATCTTTGTATCACTTATATTACACTAATGGAAACTCGGCAACCCTTTCCGCTCCCTGCCTTGGACCGAGCACAAGGCGGAACCGAACTGTGCAAGGCAGGAGCAAGCACCGAACAATGGGGGGGGGGAGGTGCTCTCCAGCTGGAGCCGTGAACTCTTTGTAAATACACTAAAATCTCTAAAAGGAAACCTCCGGTCCTGGAAAAAAAAAAAAAAAGAGTGGTCTGTGGGAGGCTGGAAACTGCAGCTTTGCCAGCCGTACGCGCAATGCACCCCCCTCGCACCCCCTTGGGTACCCAGGCCCCCTCTTCCCACCTGCATCTCAGGTTGCGCAACCAAATCATGTTTCTGCACAGCTTTATGTGGGGCCCAGGGATGTTTATGATACATAAATGTACAGTTCGTGACCTCCAGAGTTCGCCGGCTGACACCCCGGCGACAGGCTTATTATTAGTGGGCAGTGTGGTCTTTGAGGTAGAGTCCAGGGGGTGGGAGCGATGACCAGCAAGCACCCTTGGGAGACGTTTCCTCTGGGAGAAGTGTCACACCTCTCTGTAAAGGAAGAAAGGAGGTAGGTGTGTGATGTCAAGGTCAGTGGCCATGGGAGAGAGGGATAATGGGGAGCTGATGGCCCCCCTCCCATCTTGTTTCCTGCTCTGCACCCCCCTCCTAGGCTGGTCCCATCACTCCATACTACGCCTCCTCCATCCCACCGCATCTTCCCCTTGGCACTTACGATGTGGACAGGGGAGTGTCTAGCTGTATGACGTGGGATCCCCTCATCCTCTGCAGTTGGGCCCGGGTCAGCCTCCGAGGCCTGCCGTCCCCAGGCTCCTGGGCGCCCTCAATCCTCTGGCTGGCCAGCTCCTCACGGATCTCTCTGAGCATGTCCTCGGCCCGCAGAGGACGGCGGCTGTGCGATGCTGGGGAGAGAGGTCCCTCATCTTCCTCTGAGGACTCCCAAGGGCTCTCCCCGGCAGAGTCGGTGTGGGCGGGAGAGTGGGGGCGCTGCCCCCTCCGCTGGGCCCTGTGCAGGGTTTCCATCACTACATTCCCTGGCACCGAGGTCCCATCTTCCTCTTCAGACCAGGATGGGGGGTCTCCCCTGGGAAGACTGCCCCCTCTCCGTAGCCCTTCTGGCAGTTCTGGGGCGCTTCGGCGTTGGGGGGCTTGGGGGTCGGGGGGCTGGGGGCGCAAGGGGACATCCCGGAGTTCCAGAGTGGAGAAGGTGAGGCGAGGGTCCCGACGGAGGGCCCTAGGGCGGAGCCTGCTCAGCAGCGGGGAGCCAGAGTCCTTGGGGGAACTGGGGATCAGAGTGCCATAGCCAGAGTCTGAGGTGTCGTCTGGTACCGAGGGCATCTCTTCGTCTGTATCTTCAGTCACCACCAGGTGCGGGATGACGGTGGTGAGCTCGGGGGTCCTATAGTTAACAGCAAACAGATGCTCAGGGGTCGTGCCTCAGAAGTCTCCCTTAGTACTCCATCCAGAAATGCCTCCTCCAAGAATGTCTTGCCCCATGCCCCTTACTGTGCCAGCTTTCCTTATCCTGCTGGCTACAATGTACTCAAAAACACCTTTGGGAGCCGGGCGTGGTGGCGCACGCCTTTCATCCCAGCACTCGGGAGGCAGAGGTAGGAGGATCGCCATGAGTTCGAGGCCACCCTGAGACTACATAGTGAAATCCAGGTCAGCCTGAGCTAGAGTGAGACCCTACCTCGAAAAACCAACCAACCAACCAAACAAACACCTTGGGCTGGGCTGGGCATGGTGACCAGGACACCTGTGACCCCAGCACAAGGGACGATGAGGCAAGAGGATTGTCATGAGTCTGAGGTCAGTCAGCCTGGCCTCCATCATGAGATCCTGTCTCAGAAACCAAACACTCAACGCCTGCCCTAGCATCCGGGCGGTGTACCGAGCAGGTGGCGGTGTATTTGCTGAGCAGACCCCCGACGGGTCCTCTCCTCCGTCAGCATGCTGGTCAGTGGCCGTGGACCCCCTGGGTGAACCTCTTTTTTTTTTTTTTTTTTGGTTTTTTGAGGTAGGGTCTCACTCTAGCCCAGGCTGACCTGGAATTCACTATGGAGTCTCAGGGTGGCCTCGAACTCACGGCGATCCTCCTACCTCTGCCTCCCGAGTGCTGGGATTAAAGGCGTGCGCCACCACGCCCGGCTAAAATTCTAACCGCCAGGCCATCTCCCGGTTCATGGGTGAACCTCTTACATCGACAGACTCAACCGTGTTGTGTCCCGGCAGCCCTGGCGCTCCTCTCGGGGAGTCCACATGCCATGTCCGTGTCTTCCATTCTGTGCCCACACAAGGCTGGCGAGCACTATGGGCTACCCCTTCACATGGCTGCTGCCAGCTTGCCACACCTAGCCTGTAGTCTGCATCCCCTGTACCTGTGCCAAGCTCTTCAGGGTTGTATCGTCATTACTCAGGCTTTTGGGTTCCCTACCTGTGCCCACCCCCCTCCTTTAAGAGGGTCTTACCTCCCGTCTGCGCTGCTCTGAGAGCCCTCTGGGGAAGGCGTGCAGGGCCTGGTGCTCGGGGACTCCCTGCCCTGGTCCCGGTACAAGGCCAGGAGCTCCCTCTTCTGTTGGACATAATCCTCTGCCTTCAGTTTCTGCAGGGCGGCCTGCGGGAGGGGCTCTCATTACTACAAGCTTTCCTTCACTTGGGCACTTGGCTGTATGCTGGACACCGTGCCAAGCGCTTTCTCTTCGTTACCCTTAATCTCTACAACACCCCCCCCCCCGAGCACAGGTGTACACGCCCTATTTTCTTCCGGAGAAATGGGACCTGGGAGGTTAAGTGACCACCGCAGGGGCAGTCTCAGAGAATAGGAGCACGATTCGGAGGTGACGTTGGGGGTGAGTGGGGTGAACAGAAAGCCCCCTTCCCTTAGATATGATGGATCTCCCTGCTTTTCGTGGCTCCCAAAGCTGTCGTGTGCGCCCCATCTTTCAGGAAGTCCTTTCTTTTTTTTAAAAAAAATTTTTTTTGTTATTTATTTATTTGAGAGTGACAGACAGAGAGAGAAAGAGGCAGAGAGAGAGAGAGAGGCAGAGAGAGAGAATGGGCGCGCCAGGGCCTCCAGCCACTGCAAAGGAATTCCAGACGCGTGCGCCCCCTTGTGCATCTGGCTAACGTGGGTCCTGGGGAATCGAGTCTCGAACCGGGGTCCTTAGGCTTCACAGGCAAGCGCTTAACGGCTAAGCCATCTCTCCAGCCCAGCAAGTCCTTTCTGATTGGGGTGATAGTGGTGCGTAGTACTGTTCCCCCCCCCCCTTCCAGCACATTCCTCTCCCATCACCTGAGCCTTCACCCTGAAGGTGAAAGGAGCAAGGGGACCGGATGAGCAGGGACAGACTCTGTCCCAGGCTAAGGACTCCGCTGCCCTTCCGAGGGATGAACGCAAGACTGTGCCTAGATGGACGCAAAGACACCGCGTCTTTCCTCCTTCTTTAGTATTGCGTATGGAACACAACAGTGGCCGCTGAGGGGAGGCTTGGCAAACACCTCCATGTGTGTGTGCCCATTTGACAGACGAGAAGACTAGACCTCAGAGACGCAGTGACTTACAGCTGGGGAGAGGCCCAGTGGTTAAAGACACTTGTTGGGGCTGGAGAGATGGCTTAGCGGTTAGGCGCTTGCCTGTGAAGCCTAAGGACCCCGGTTCAAGGCTCGATTCCCCAGGACCCACGTTAGCCAGATGCACAAGGGGGCGCACGCATCTGGAGTTCGTTTGCAGTGGCTGGAAGCCCTGGCGCGCCTATTCTCTCTCTCTGCCTCTCTCTCTCTCTCTCTCTGTCACTCTCAAATAAATAAATAATGAAAAAATATATTAAAAAAAATAAAATAAAGACACTTGTTGGCCCAGGTTCAATTCCCCCAGCCGCCCACATAAATACTTTTGGCCCACTCTCGGGCCAGATTTGTTGGCAGTGGCAAGAGCCTGTCTTTCAAAGCAACTGGAGCACAGATAACTCTGATCTCCACATGCACGCTGTGGTATGCCCCCCTCCCCCTACATCTTAACAAAAAAAAAGAGGGCTGGGGTGATGGATTAGTGGTTAAGGCTCTTGCCTGCAAAGCCTAAGGATCCATGTTCGACTCTCCAGGTCCCATGTAAACCAGACGTGTGAGGTGATGCAAATACACAAGGTCACATGTGCGCACAAGGGGGTGGAATTACAAAAGAAGAAAAAAAAAAAAAAAGAAAAGAAAGAAAGGAGCAGCCTGGTATGGTGGCTCAGGCCTTAATCCTAGCACTTGGGGGTCTAAAGTAGGAGGATTACCATAAATTGGAGACCAGCCTAGGCTACAGAGTGAGTCTCTGCCTCCGAAACAAACAAGCAAGCACACATACAAATAAAATGAGATGCGTGACTCTAAAGGCATAGGAGAAGAGAAGGTGAGCTGGGCAGGGGTGCTCTTTAAGTCAGTGACTGCCCAGCTTTTCAAGGGCAGCCTTAAAGGGCCAAGAGGGACGTCGGAGGCTGGGGCTCATGCAGCAGGGCCTGAGGAGACGATGGAAGAGGAGGCTTGATAAGGAGAGAAGTGGCTGCCGTGGGCAGTATAGACATAAATATTGTGAAGACACTAAGGTGTTTCCAAGCTGGGGTTGAGGCCTGAGTCTCCCACCTCCTTTCTCTGGGCATACCTCGACTGTGATTTCACAGCAGGGGACCTTGGTGCCCCACACCCCCATACAAAGCTCTGTTGTGACTCTCTGGTCACTTTCTCCTTAGCTCGAGGAATGTGAACCAGCAGCTCTGGGGCTCCTAGGCTCTTCCGAAGCGTGGCCACGAGCACAGGGGTGGGTGGGTCAGGACAAGACATGTTACAGGGAAGACGGACCGGCACAGGGAAATGAATGACAGTCCTCCTTTGCCCGGCGCTCCAGTTACTGAGACAGAACCCTAGGTGGGACAGGAAGCTACCCTACCACGACATGTCCTATGTCTCCCTCTCTCTTCGCAAGACCTCATCTCCCAGGTCAGTGTGGGGCCAGGGAAGGAGGGCCAGGAGAGCTGCTTGTCCTGGAGAGAGACTGTGCCCTTGGCCTCACGTGCCCTGCGTTCAAGTTTTGATGTGATGCTGGGGAAAGGGAGGGAGGACTCCCCTGGCAGGATTCTTCTACCATTGTCTCTGGAGAAGCTTCTAGACGGGCTGCCTTCTCTCCTTGCAGTCCTTGGCCTTATCACATTCATCCACTCTCTCCCCTAAACTGGACGAGAAGCGATTTCTAGGTGTCCCCTGACTCCCTGAGATACTGACCCCAGCGGCTCCCCAGTTGTTCTATGTGCTAACCCTTTCTCCTTCCCTATCACATCTCCGTCATTTCCCCCTTTCTTCTCTACACCTTTTCCCCCCTCCTCCTCCTCTCTCTTATTCTTCTTACCCCCTTCTCTTTCTCCCCTTAAAAAAGTATTTATAAACTGGGCGTGGTGGTGCACACCTTTAATCCCAGCACTCAGGAGGATTGCCATGAGTCTGAGGCTACCCTGAGACTCCATAATAAATTCAAGGTCAGCCTGGGCTAGAATGAGACCCTACCTTGAAAAAAAATTATAATATTTATTCATTTGAGAGAGTGAGAGAGAGAGAGAGAATGAGAATGGATGCACCAGGGCCTCCAGCCACTGCAAACAAACTCCAGACACATGAGTCCCCTTGTGCATCTGGCTTATGTGGGTCCTGGGGAATCGAACCCATGTCCTGAGATTTCCCAGGCAAGTGACTTAACCACTAAGCCATCTCTCCACCGCCCCCATTTATTATTTTTTTTTTGTATCTTATGAGACTTAATATGCAGCTCAGGCCTGGAGTTCACTTTGTAACCCAGGCTGGCCTTGAATTCATGATCTTCCTACCTCAGCTTCTTGAGTGATGGAATTGTAGACATGTGCGACCACACCTGGCTCACTCCTTTATTACATATATATTTTATTTTAGAGGGAGCAAGATTTGGGGAGAGAATTGGTGCGCCAGGGCCTCAGCCACTGAAATCAAACCCCAGACGCTTGCGCCACCTAGTGGACATGCATGACCTTGCTGTTGCCTCACATTTGTGTATCTGGCTTACCCGGCATCTGGAGAGCCAACCATGGGTCCTTAAGGCTTTGCAGGCAAGCACCTTAACTGCTAAGCCATCTCTCCAGCCCCTCACTGCTTTATTTTAAGCAAAACAATGACACACATCTGTGGAGTGTCCATGAAGTTCAGGGTCTTGGTGCCAAGAAGCTGACATAAATTTTCTGGGTATTTCAATATGCTAGGTACCATTATCACTGACCTTCTCAGATGAAGGCCAGGATTAAAAAAAAAAAGAGAGAGAGAGAGTGGGGCTGGGGAAATGGCTTGGTGGACCCCGGTTCTATTCCCCAGGACCCACGTAAGCCAGATACACAAGGTGGCGCATGCGTCTGGAGTTCGTTTGCAGTAGCTGGAGGCCCTGGTGCGTCCATTCTCTCTTTCTCTCTGCCTCTTCTCTTTTTCTCTCAAATAAATAAATAAGTTAAAAATATATACATATATATATATATATATGTATGTATATATATATATATATATATATATATATATATATATATATACTGGCTTTTCGAGGTAGGGTCTCACTCTAGCCCAGGCTGACCTGGAATTCACTATGGAATCTCAGGGTGGCCTTGAACTCACGGCGATCCTCCTACCTCTCTGCCTCCCGAGTGCTGGGATTAAAGGCATGCGCCACCATGCCTGGCTTAAATAAAATATTTTTTAAAAAATGAGTGAGTCACCAAGAACATGGGGTGCAGGCCAGAGCCAAGGGCTCTGGACTCTTCTCTAGACCCTGGCTCCGACCCTCTGCTGCATTCTCCAGTCTGCCCCACTTTCGCTGCTTGGCCTCCATGTCTGATGACTTTTATTGTTCCCCTCGTGGCCTCCTTTTTCCCTTTCCAGCTGCTAAATATGGGCACCTGCCAGTCTTCGGTCTCTCCACCCTGCCTAAGAGGTTCACTTTCTGTTAAGGGCAAGACCCTAGAAGTAGTAGTCTCATCAACATTTCTGTAAGGGGGAGGTGAGAATTCCAACCCCTGGACAGGGCTTCAGGAAGGGACGGAGAAATACTCTGCCCTCCCCCTACCACATGTCGAGATGGACAGTGACCCCGTGGAGGGTTCTGGAAGAGTGTGGTCTAAGACGGCAGCAGGGATGGGAACTTCAGTGCTTCCTCACACAGCCAGAAGCTTCACTGCAGTTTGGTCACTTCTGTCTAACAGTCTGCAGAGGCTGTCAGGGGCTACCTTCTCTTTTTCTTTCTTTCTTTTTGTAAATTGATTATTATTATATATTTTTTTGTTTTATCAAGGTAGGGTCTCACTCTAGCCCAGGCTGACATGGAATTCACTATGTAGTCTCAGGGTGGCCTCGAACTCACAGTGATCCTCTTACCTCTGCCTCCCGAGTGCTGGGATTAAAGGCGTGTGCCACCATGCCTGGCTTTTTTAAAAAATTAATTTTTTTTCAGAGAGAAAGAGGCAGAGAGAGGGAGGGGAGGAAGAGAGGGAGAGAATGGGTGCGCCAGAGCATCCAGCTACTGCAAACGAACTCCAGATGCAGGCGTCACCTTGTGCATCTGGCTTATGTGGGTTCTGGGGCATTGAACCTGGGTCCTCTGGCTTTCCAGGCGAGCACCTTTAGCTGCTAAGTCATCTTTATAGCCCTCTTGACCTTTTTAAAAAATATAAAGACTGCCAGGCATAGTGGTGCACGCCTTTAATCCCAGCACTCAGGAGGCAGAGGTAGGAGGATCTCCATGAATTCAAGGCCATCCTGAGACTACATAGTGAATTCCAGGTCAGCCTGAGCTTGGCTTCAAGGGATTCCAAAGGAAAAATATGGGAGATGAGTTGTCTTAAGACTGCAAACGAGGGCTGGAGAGATGGCTTAGCAGTTAAGCACTTGCCTGGGAAGCCGAAGGACCCCAGTTCGAGGCTCGATTCCCCAGGACCCACGTTAGCCAGATGCACACGGGGGCGCACGTGTCTGGAGTTCGTTTGCAGTGGTTGGAGGCCTTGGCGCGCCCATTCTCTCTCCCTCTCTCTCCTTCCCTCCCTCTCTCTCTCTCTCTCCCTCTTTTGTCTCTCTGTCTGTTGCTCTCAAATAAATAAATAAAAATAATTAAAAAAAAAGACTGGGAACAAAAGGATGAGCAGCTAGTCCTGAGGACAGAGCAGTAAAGAAATAAGGCTGGGTGTGTGGTAGTGCATTCCTGCAATCCCAGCACTCAGGGAGGCTGAGGGTTTCCAGTTCAGCCTGGGCTGTATAGCAAGTCTCAAAAACAAAACAAGGGGCCTGGGAAGATGGCTCAGTGGTTAAAGGTGTTTGCTTGCGAAACCAAAACAAAATAAACAACAAAAAGACCAAAAAAAAAAAAAAAAAGGGGACGGGGTTGTAGGAAGGAGAGGAGAGGTGCTTCCATAGTGACCCCCCCTACTCTCCAGTCAGTGTAGCCTCGGGGGAACTTGTGATCACATTTGGCAAGAAGTGATGGAGTCCTGAGTGCAGAGAGGAAGTTGTGGGAGCCAGAGGTGACAAGAGACACCTTAACTCCTCAATTTCTCCAGCCCTTAAGCTTCCGGGGACCTGTTCCCATCTCACTCACACTTTGAGGAAGTGATAATCCCACAGAGCTGGAGGAAACAAATCTGTTTTCCTTATTTCTCACCCAAGTTCCACATTCCTAACAGCTTCTACGATAGCTCCATCTGGCTCGCCCCTGCTTCGTTTTCACAGTGCTTCTGCTAAAGGAAAACCTGCCTTCCTGGGCTGGGGGCGGCGCACGCGCCTGGGATTTGATTCTCGGAACTGCCAACAAACAAAACGGCAACAAAAATCCAACTCAGATCTTCATCTTTCGTTGCTACTCTGCTCCTGTAGTGGGTTGCCTAACGGCTCTGGTAAAGGTCGGGCTAAAACGCGACCCTTGGAAACTAGAAATGTGACCTGATTTAGGCAAAGGGTCTTTGTGGCTACGGAAAGATCCCAAATTAATGGTCACAGGAGGAGATCTTCCTTGGCTTGTGGTGGATTCTAAATCCAATGTCCGCTGTCTTTATAAGAGGAAGGAGAGATTGGACGCAGGCATACGGAAGGGAAGGCCAGAGATTAGAGGGCTGCCAAAGGCCCCTGGAGCCACCAGAAGCTAGAAGGGCCATGGATTCCCCCTGGAGTCCAGGCCGGAAGCTCAGCCCTGCCAATACTTCGGTTTTAAATTTCTGGCCCCCAGAATTCTACACCTACCTTCTTTAAAACTTTCACTGGCTCAGCGTTGTCTACGGGGCAAAGTTCAAGTTTGTTTAGCATGGCATCCAGAAATGGGCATGATCCAATGGTGCCCACCCCTACTCCCCCGGATGCCCTCTGGCTGCGTCTGCCCTTGCAGTACTGAGCTATTAAGTCAGTGGTTTTCTCAACACGTGTGGCTGTTTCTTGTTTGGAGTTTCTATTTGGAGGGGTCTCCTCTCCTGTCTCGTTCCTCTGCCACATTCCCATATTCTCCTCAATGCTCCATCATAGACTTCCCCTCTCCCCTGCACCAGACTGAGACAGAGGTCACCACTCCTTCTCTGTCCTCCCTCCTCTCTCTCTCTCTCTTTCTTCTGTCTACCTGTTTCTATCATGTGTACTCTGGTTTCTCTAACCGAGGACAGGAATGGTGTTTTTCCCTTGTCTGATTTCCTGGCACCTGGCCCTAGTGCCTGTACCCAGCAAATCCCTGTAAATGTCTAGTGGAAGATGGAGTTTAGAAGTCACTTGTCTCAGGGTGGGCGAGCCATCAGGCTGTGCCTCGTGGGGCTCTCTCCGCCACCGGCTCAGTCGTTGGCCCCAGGCTGCACCTGCATACAGCCCCTCTGCCTTCCTCCTCCATCTTGTGACGCCATCCCTGAGCTCTAGGGATGTGTGCCCAGCCCTCCCCATGCCGGGCTTCCACCTACTTGTGCCTGCTGAGTCTTCTCCAGCCACCGGGCACGGTCCGTGGAGCTGGGACAGTGCACCATGAGGGCGCTCGAGACGCACTGGAATTCAGTGAGGTGGATCACCAGGAAGCTGTCTGCGCGGACGCGAAGCTCCGCTTTAGTAAGGGACAGGCCTCATCTCACCCCGACCCTCACCATCCTCCCCCCCTGGCAAGAGGAAGGGGAAAGGACACGGCCCCGCGGCACGTGAGACATACTGGGGTCTCGCAGTGGTCGGCACACGAGCTTCTCCAGCATGAGCGGGGGGCGGATGACCTTGGCTCTGTCCGTCTTGCGCTGGGGCTTGGTCACCAGGAGCACGTCAGAGAAGAGGAATAGGTACACGTCCAGCTGGAGGTGGGGGTGCACAAGAGAGAGACGGGGTCACCTGGAGCCAAGGGGCTCACGGGTGGATGTACGTGGACACTAGGGCCAGCCGGGCGCTGGGGCGTGCTAGAGCCATTAGGGGGTCCATGTGGTCCTGCTTCTGGAATTGCAAGCAGGGACCGGCTAGCTCAAGGTCATACAAACACCCAGACCCCAGCAAGGAGCATGTCCTCTCCCCGCCCCCCACCCCCGCTCCGTCCACCGCTCTTTTCCCGGGTCCGGCTTTTCTGCCACTCTCCTTCTCCTGGGCTCAGTCCCCATCTTCTCCCTCACCTTCCCTTCTCGCCCCTCCTTCACTCGCACAGGTCCCTCCAGCAGCAGCTGCCTGGTGTGTGTGGGGGCGACTCCGAGTATAGGGGACATCAGGTCCAGGGTGGAGAACGGGCGAAGGTTCTGAGGGACACAGGGAGGTGGCGGCGGCGGCGAGGGGCTCAGAGGCCTGTGCAGCATCTTAGCCCCGGGGTGGCTCTCCACCCTGCCGCCAGCATCTCCTCCCTGCACTTGGAGCCACAGAAAACACCCCAGCGCCCCACTTTTTCCACCCCTCCACCCCAGCCTTTGGACCCTCCACATAGGACAGGCTGATGGGACACCCACTGTGGCCCTCAGAGCGTTCCGACCTCTCTCCTTTCCTGCCAGGATTGTCTTATGATTCATCTCTCTCGCATTTTCTGAGATAGCCCCCCCCACCCCACCTTCTTTCTTCTCTCTCACCTTCTCTACTTCCTCGCTGGACGGCTCCAGCACCTCGTAGGGCCCAATGCGTTGGGCCGCGGCCATCAGGCTCTCCTGCTCCTCGCCCTGGCGGACCTGGCCGTTGATGTGCCGCAGGAAGGACTCCACGGCCACAATCTGGGGAGGCGGGGAGGGAGGCGCAGCTCCCCTCATTGCTCTGGACGGCCCGCTCCCCCACGGGCCGCCACAGCACCCTAAAACAGGTTGAGCGCCCTCAAGAATCCCTGAAGAAGCCGGGTGTGGTGGCGCACGCCTTTAATCCCAGCACTCGGGAGGCAGAGGTAGGAGGATTGCCATGAGTTCGAGGCCACCCTGAGACTCCATAGTGAATTCCAGGTCAGCCTGGGCTAGAGTGAGACCCTACCTCAAAAAAAAAAAAAAAAAAAAAAAAAAAAAAGAATCCCTGAAGAGGGCTGGAGGGATGGCTTAGCAGTTAAGGCGTTTGCCTGCAGGGCCCAAGGACCCAGGTTCGATTCCCTAGCACCCACGTCAGCCAGACGCACAAGGGGGCGCACGCGTCTGGAGTTCGATTGCAGTGGCTGGAGGCCCTGGCGCGCCCATTCTCTCTCTTTCTCAAATAAATAAATAAAAGAATCCCTGAAGATTGTCTCCTCCCTCGTCCCCCCCAGTCCCCAGCTCTCAAGGGCCCTGGGCCGGCCTGAGCACGCACCATGGCGTTCAGGGCCTCTCGGGCCTGTGGCTCGGGGCTCCTCTTCAGCACAGCCTGCAGCAGCAGCGGGTACTTGGTGATGCGCTGGTGAGGCTTGATGAGCAGGTCGCCCAGCGTCTGCCTTCCCGAGCGCTTGTGCTTCTCGCACCACTGCAGGGGAGGAAGGCGGGAGTCCCGTCTCCAAACGCTCTTGCCGACCGAGCCCCCCCACCCAGCGGCCACCTCGGCCTTGCTGAAGCCTGGGCATGACAGGGCCGCCCGCCTGAGCCCCTGTCCCGTTCCTCGGCACCCGCACCTGCACGAAGGTGTGGAACAGGGGGTTCGTGTCTTGCTGCTCCCGGGCGTAAGCCATGGTCTGTTTCACTCGCAGGCAGTACTGGACATATGGCTGGAACTGCTGGCCAAACTGGGGGGACAGATGGAGGGCAGTGAGAAGAAGGAGCTCGTGAATACAGCCCCTGGCTGCAGAACCATGGGATCAAGGTTGGGGAGGGGGTGGAAGCCTCAAATACCCCCCCCGCGAGCCTCCGTCTTCCAGCATGGCTCTCACGGTCACGCCCCGGCTGCCCTGGGAGCACCTTGCGCCTACAGACGCTCTGCCCGGCTCCTCCGCTCTCCCTCCCCGGCCATCAATAATTCAGCCCATCTGTTTTCACGACCTAGCAGCTCCTATTTCTGTGACTTGAAGGTTGCCCAGAAACCCTGCTCTAATAGAAGAGGATGCCAAGGACACCCCGAAAACTGTCCCACCGCTTTTCTATCCCATTCTATTCCCTGCTCAGGAGTTCATTTTCTGGCTTGATAGCACCTGTGGAAGAAACTCTAGGCCCAGGCCTGTTGGCTTTTTCTTGCCACTCCACATTCTAGGAGCCTCTGTGGCCTTTTCTAGACCCCCTAAGTCTTCCCAGGGGTCTCCTTACCCAGCAATTTGTTAATGAATCTCTAAGAACTAATTAAGATTGATAGTTGCCAGGTACGGCAGCACACGCCCGTAATCCCAGCAGTAAAGGAGGTAGAGGCAGGAGGATTGTGAGTTTGAGGCTAGCCTAGGCAATAGAGCTAGATCTCGCCAGAAAGAAAGAAAGAAAGAAAGAAAGAAAGAAAGAAAGAAAGAAAGAAAGAAAGAAAGGAAGGAAGGAAGGAAGGAAGGAAGGAAGGAAGGAAGGAAGGAAGGAGGGAGAGGGGAGGGGCAGAGTGAGGTAGGCACATGCCTTTAATCCCAGCACTTGGGAGGCTGAATAGGAGGATTGCTGCGAGTTCAAGGCCAGCCTGGGACTACAGAATGAGTTTTAGGCCAGCCTAGGCTAGAGTGAGACCCTGCCTTGGAAGGAAAGAAAGAAAGAAACAGAAAGAGAGAGAGAGAGAGAGAGAGGGAGGGAGGGAAGGAAGGAAGGAAAGGAGAGTGCAGGAGGAGAAGATAGTTCTAGGCCAGCCTAGGCTAGAGTGAGACCTTGCCTTGGAAAGAAAGAAAGAGTGACGGAGGGAAGGAAGGAAAGAAAGAAGGAAGGAAGGACAGAGAGCAGGAAGAGAAGAAGACAATGACAAAAGACTTATAGTTGGTGAGAACTTCCTTTTCTTCCCTCCCCTGAAGCAGCTATAGTTTCATTTGCTCAGAGCCTGCAGAAGACCAAAGACACCTGTGGAAGGGAGTTCAGGAGATGAGGTGATCTTTTGGGGTTGGGGCTGTGCACAGTGGATCGCTTTGAACTGTCCCCCATCTGCCCTTTCTGAGCCTCCCCAGGCTCACCGACAGGAAGCCACTTTGAAGGCTGATGGGGTCCAGAGGCTCGCCAGAGGACCGAGCCTCCTCCAGGGTGGGCTCCAGCGTCTCCTCCCAAAACCTCCGGTGGGCTCGAATCAGGCTGGGGACATTTCCAAACAAGGTCTCAGCTGACACCTGGAGGAGCGGGCAGATCTTAGCAACAGGTCCTGTCAGTCACTGTCGGGCGGTATTGGAAGACACGCGTGAAGACTGTGTGTTTGGACAGTGGGGCTGAGCCGCCCGTGACCTGGACTGCCCTGGGAGCATGGGCCCTCCGCCCCCGTGGCTCTCCAGCCCTGAGTCCTGAGAAGCTGGGGACCTGTGGCATGCTGGGAGTCCAGTGCAAACATGAAAGAGGGAAGGCAGAGGTGTCCCCCCAAAAAATAGGGCTGTGAGAATTCAGACAGGGCAGCTTGGAGGGCTCCCTGTAACCCACCCCTTGAGCCAGGTTCCCACTCACCTCCGTCAGCAGTCCCACCCGCTGCAAGTTCAGCAGACCGGCAGCCAGGAGCTGGAGACAGGGTGGGTGGGGGGGAGATGGGCTCAGCACCTGACCTCCTCTGCTAGAGCCCCAGTCCTCAGGGCCCCCCAATCCCATCAGCTTTAGCTCCTCTCCCTTGACCCTGAGCACTCTGAAATGAAGAGGGTGGCTTGGAGTCCTGCCTCTCCCTTGCCCGTCCACTAGCCCCTTGCGCTCAGGGAGAATGGGGATTGCACGGAACGGGGGAGCTGGGAGGGGAGGAACTGAGGGTGTCTCACATCGGTCATGACCTTCAGCTTTCTCACGTAGATCAGCTCGGTGGTCAGGAGCTCCCACAGGGCTTCCTGCTGGTGGCAAAGCTGCCGGCTCATCTCCTGCGGGGGACAGTGCTGCTTCACTTGGGGAATGCTGGTGAGGGTAGGTGCCACTTATTCAGTGCTCCTGAGCCTCTGGGTCTCCTACACATGGCCATTTAGTCTGACCCACTCCTCCAGTATGTAGGTGGCATTGTCCCCATTTCTCATATGAGGTGGCTGAGGCTCAGAGAAGTCCTCTGTCTTTACCAAGGCGTCACTAGCAGGTGGCAGAACTGGGATTTGAATAAGACCAAGGTGTCTCCACATGTTTTCCCACCTGACCCTATATCCAAGGCCATTCTGTTTTCTAGTCGGAAGTGATCTCTCTCTTTCTCGCTCGCTGTGGGCGGGGGGCAGGGGGTACCTGTCACACCATGTTTCAGGCCCACCTTGTGTCCAGGCACCAGCTCCTTCCAAGACTTCTCCATAGCCAGGCTGCTGTCACCACCCTCTCCTATCTCCCAGTGCCTCCGGTCCTCAGGGGGCAGGCGGGGCATCCCAAACATGCTGAATGTGTGCAGCCTCACCTCCAGCTCATGGGCCTTGGTGACTTCCTGGAAGAGCCAAGAAGGACATCAGTCGGCCACATCCTCAGCACCTAGACCCCTGGCTGTAGAAGGGATGTGTCTGGGGCGGTGTGTGTGCAGACACGACCACGCTGTTGGAATGACAGCGGAATGGGCGCTGCCGGAGCACAGCGAAGAGGAACTCTGGTCTGCAGAATGAACTCTGGAGAAGGTCCCTGGACAGAAGGCCTCCCTGCCCAGACAGACACCTTCCAGGGAACCTCTTGATTCAGAATAGGGGTGGGGAGTATAATCAGACTATGCAAAAAAAGGGCTATGGAACTGAACAGAGAGTTCTCAAAAGAAGAAATACTGATGGCCTATAAACATCTAAAAACAGGACTGGAGAGACGGCTTAGCGGTTAAGGCGCTTGCCTGCGAAGCCTAAGGACTCATGTTCGACTCTTCAGGTCCCACATAAGCCAGACGCACAGTGACACAAGTGTGCAATGTTGCACATGCACACAAGGGGGCGCACACATCTGGAGTATGATTGCAGTAGCTGAGGCCCTGGTATGCCAATTCTCTCTCATAAAAAAAAACAAAAAAAAAACGGCCAGTCTGTTGGGCTTGCCTCCAGAAAAAAAAAAAAAATCACAAAACATGTTCTACATCCTTAGCCATCAGGGAAATGCAAATTAAAATTACATTGAGATTCCATTTCACTCCTGTCAGAATGGCTATCACAAGAAAACAGATGAGGGCTAGAGAGATGGCTTAGTGGTTAAGCGCTTGCCTGTGAAGCCTAAGGACCCCAGTTCAAGGCTCGATTCCCCAGGACCCACGTTAGCCACATGCACAAGGGGGCATACGTGTCTGGAGTTTGTTTGCAGTGGCTGGAGGCTCTGGCGTGCCCATTCTCTCTCTATCTGCCTCTTCTCTCTCTGTTGCTCTCAGATGAATAAATAAAAAGAAAAAGAAAACAAATGACAATAAATGCTGGCAAGAAATGTGAACAAAGAGGAACCCTTCTACATTGTTCGTGGGAATGTAAACTGGTACATTGTGGAAATCAGTGGAGATGTTCCTGAGAGAGGTAAAAGTAGATTTACCATGTGACCCAGCTATACCACTCCTAGGCATATATCCTAAGGACTCTACTAAATATCTTAGAGACACCTGCACATCCACATTTATTGCCGTTCTATTCACAACAGCTAGGAAATGGAACTGGCCTAGATGTCCCTCAACTGGCGATAATGAAGATGTGGTACATTTATACAATGGAGTTCTATTCAGTGTTAAAGAAAAATGAAATCAGCAGGGAAATGGATGGATCTGGAAAGGATTATAATAAGTGAAGTAACCCGGGCCCAGAAAGCCAAGTAAGTGCTGCATGTTCTCTCTCATATGTGGATCCTAGCTACAAATGTTTAGATCTGTGTGTGAATTGGAGTAAAAGTCAGTAGCAGAGGCCAATAAGCTAGAAAGGGGACATAAGGAAGGGAGGAGGGGGGAGGACTTAAGGGGAAGGTGTTATATATATGTAAGTAGATGGACAGGTTACTGGGGGTGCAACGGCCTAACAGAGGTCAGGGGAAAGGACTGAGTAAAGAAATGTGGGAAGAGGATTAATCAAAATTTAAGATGTTGAGATTAAGTTATATGGAAACCTACATTATTGGATAATGGTGCACCCAGAAGCCATAGATTGTTACTAGAAAAACTTCAGTGCCAGGGATGGGATACCTTCCAGTGAGTTGTTGGCCAGGGAGGTCCCTGATGCCCCCAAACATTACAGAC
Source organism: Dipus sagitta (assembly GCA_036346955.1). NCBI lineage: Eukaryota > Metazoa > Chordata > Mammalia > Rodentia > Dipodidae > Dipus > Dipus sagitta. The sequence continues at coordinate 23,949,406 of CM070789.1, read as the reverse complement.
CATTGCCGAGGCCCTTGGTTTCCCACCAGGAAAAGATGGTAAGACCCTATTGCTGAAGACTCCACATACTTGGGCTGCAAGGCCACTGAGAAATCCTGCTGGAACTGAGCTGATAACCTCCTCCATGTAGACCAGCTGACAGAAAACTGGAAAAAGCTACACTGCATGCAGTTCGATGGGAGAGAGAAGTCATCAACAGTGATAAACAGCAGTGGACACTGCAAACCTTAAGTTTGGCCAGGCAAGCCAAATGTGCCAACTGGTACAATAGTGGCACGTCTGTTACAGGGGAAACCAATGGCTCTCTAATTGGACTGGAGGCCTGCTCCATGGGAGGGAATACATTCCTGATACTGAAAACCTAGTCAAAAGCCTATGTCAGAGGTGGTCAGGAGCCTATGGGAGAAACGCCTGCTGCTGTCTGGCCAAATGCATAGATTATGCCCACAAAACTGCCCTGTAAGCACTTTTCTTAATGTTTATACCCATACATTAATGCTACTCCCAGTTTTGGTTAGAGAAGCGTCTTTTTCCACATGGTGGTGACCTTGGGATGACTCAAAAGTCACCACAGTGCTGAGAAGTGACAGAGGAGTGCTCAGCACTGAAACATCTCAATCATACCTTCCATGGCTCAGGGTCCATTGTGGAAGAGGTGGCGGAAAGAATGTACGAGCCAAAAGAAGGGCAGAACTGCTTAAAATGTAATCTTCCAGACACAGAATGGCCTGGACATCCAAGGCTGGTGCTACCTACATGAGATCTTCATAACAGGAAAACAGGATGACATCAAGGTCAAAGAGAGACAAACTGAGAGGGGGAGGGGATATGACGGAGGGTGGATTTGTGAGGGGGAAGTAGGGACAGGAGGGAATTATCACGGTCTATTGTCTATAATTATGGAGGCTGTCAATAAAAAGGTTAAAAAACATTCACTTGAGAGAAGGAGCGAGACAGAGAGAGAAAGAGATAATGGGTGCGCGATGGCCCCTTGACGCTGCAGCTGAGGCCGGCCTTCTACTCCTCATTTCCCTGATCCTCCCGCCTCCATCTCCAAAGCGTCGGGATCACAGGCATGGGCCATGCACCTAGCTCAGAGCTGCGTCCCACTAACTGCTTAGCAGCCAAGGCCATAGCGTCTCCGTGACAGGACACAAATCTTTACAAAATATATTTGTTTATTTATTTATTTATTACTTGAGAGTGAGTGTGGACACAGCAGGGTCTCTTGCCAATGCAAACAAACTCCAGACGCACGTGCCGCTCTAAGCGTCTGGCTTTACATGGGTACTGGGGAACTGAACACGGGCTGTCAGGCTTTGCAAGCAAGTGCCTTCACTGCTCAGCCACCTCTCCAGCCCCCAACAGATTAATTTTTTAAAAAATATTTTATTATTGATACTTTATAAATAAAAATGTTTTATTATTTATTTATTACTATGAAAGCACAGAGAGAGAGCAAATTGGATTGACAGGGTTATTGCCACTGCAAATGAACTCCAGATGCATGTGTCACTTTGTGCCCCTGGTTTCACGTGGGTGCTGGGGCATCAAACCCAAGCAAGCAGTCAGGCTTTGTAAGCAAGCACCTTTAACTGCTGAGCCATCTCTCCAGCTCCCTCCCTTTTAAAATTTTTTTTTAATTTTTTTGTTTGTTTATTTATTTATTTGAGAGCGACGGGGAGAAGGAGGCAGAGAGAGAGAGAGAGAATGGGTGCGCCAGAGCTTCCAGCCTCTGTAAACGAACTCCAGATGCGTGTGCCCCCTTGTGCATCTGGCTAACGTGGGTCCTGGGGAATTGAGCCTCGAACCGGGGTCCTTAGGCTTAGCCCCCTTTTTAAATTTTTTATTTATTTTTATTTATTTGAGAGCGACAGAGAGAGAGAGAAAGAGGCAGAGAGAGAGAGAGGGGGAGAGGGAGAGAGAGAGAGAATGGGCATGCCCAGGGCCTCCAGCCTCCAGATGCATGTGCTTCTTGTGCATCTGGCTTACGCGGGTTCTGGGAATTGAACCTGGGTCCTCGGGCTTTGTAGGCAAGCGCCTTAACCACTAAGCCATCTCTCCAGCCTCCAACCTTCTACTTTTATCTTAACTTGCTTTTCTGGGGAGCTGGGGTTTGAACCCTGACAGGGCCTTGTACATGGTATCACTAAGCTACACCTCAGGCAGGGAGGTCTTCAAGTGGAGACCAGACTTAAGGAAGCACAAGCACATTGTGTCAGGCAACATTCTGACATTTGTCCACAAAATGGACAGGTTTCTTTAAAAAAAAAAAAAAGTTTATTTTTATTATCTATTTTAAAAATTTTTTGTTTATTTTTATTTATTTATTTGAGAGCGACAGATAGAGAAAGAGGTAGAGAGGGACAGAGAGAGAGACAGAATGGGCATGCCAGGGCTTCCAGCCACTGCAAACGAACTCCAGATGTATGCGCCAGCTTGTGCATCTGGCTTACGTGGGTCCTGGGGAATCAAGCCTTGAACCAGGGTCCTTAGGCTTCACAGGCAAGCAATTAACCACTAAGCCACCTCTCCATCCCATTATTTTTATTATTTATTTATTAGAGACAGGCAGAGGGAGAAAAAGACATGCCACCATGTGCATCTGGCTTATGCGGGACCTGGAGAATTGAACCTGGGTCCTTCGGCTTCACAGGCAAGCGCCTTAACTGCTAAGCCATCTCTCCAGCCCCAGGTTTCTTTTCTGTTTGTTTTTGAGACAGGCTCTTGCTACATAGTCCAGACTAACCTCTCCTGCGCACTGTGAATGCACGTGCTTGGCCCCCACACTCAGCTGAAAGTGGAGAGTTCTATGAGCAGCACGCCTTAAAATTTATAATTATTTTTTTGGTACCAAGTAATGTAGACAACAGATATTTCTTACTTTCACTCTGCCAACTGTGTGGCAAAGGAAGAATGGGGTAAGGCTCCCAGCTGGGATGAAGGATGGTATGGAAGACTTGGGGATGGAAGGAGCATCCTTGGCTCACACATTACTTGATAAATTCTATAAGTCGGACATTCAGTATTAATAGTTGATCCTTAGAAAAGGGATGTGTCTCACTGGGTAGAGTGTCTGCCTAGCATTCGCAAAGCCCTGAGTTCAATTTCCAGTACTGTGTAAACTGAGCATAGTCTCTGAATGTATTTATTTATTTGGTTTTTTGAGATAGGTTCTCACTCTAGCCCAGGTGGACCTGGAATTCACTGTGTAGTCTCAGGGTGGCCTTGAACTCACTGTGATTCTCCTACCTCTGCCTCCCGCGTGCTGGGATTAAAGGTGTGCACCACCACGCCCGGCCTTAAAATTTTTCTCTTAATGGAGTTTTGGCCCAGGTGTGGCTACCTTGAGACTACATAGTGAATTTCAGGTTAGCCTGGGCTAGAGACCCTACCTTAAAAAAAAAAAAAGAGGCACTTTTATTTTTAATTTGTATCTACAGTGATTCTTTTCTAAAACAAATTCACAAAACAGGGAGGCTATGGTGGTTATTTTTAATATATGTTGTCTGAGTAACACATTATTCTGCCTAATTCTCACAATAACCTTTGGAGACAAGCAGCACTACTATTTTATTTATTTATTTCTGGTTTTTCGAGGTAGGGTCTCACTCTGGCCCACACTGACCTGGAATTCACTCTGTAGTCTCAGGGTGGCCTCAAACTCACTGCAAGCCTCCTACCTCTGCCTCCCGAGTGCTGGGATTAAAGGCGTGCGCCACCACGCCCGGCTTATTTTATTTATTTTTTGTTCATATTTATTTATTTATTTATTTGAGAGTGACAGAGAGAGAGGCAGATAGAGAGAGATAGAGAATGGGCGCACCAGGGCCTCCAGCCACTGCAAACGAACTCCAGACGCGTGCGCCCCCTTGTGCATCTGGCTAACGTGGGTCCTGGGGAATCGATCCTCGAACCGGGGTCCTTAGGCTTCACAGGCAAGCGCTTAACTGCTAAGCCACCTCACCAGCCCTTATTTTATTTATTTTTGACGAGGGAGATACAGCATGAGCGAGACAGAGAGAGAGAGAATTGGCGCATCAGGGCCTCTAGCCACTGCGATCGAACTCCAGACGCGTGTGCCACCTTGTGCGCTTGCGTCACCTTGTACGTCTGGCTTACGTGGGTTCTGGGGAGTCGAACTTGGGTCCTTAGGCTTTGCAGGCAAGCAAGCGCCTTACCCACCGAGCCATCTCTCCAGCTCCAGAACTACTATTTGAGAGCCTGTTTCATAGGCAAAGAAACTAAGGTAGACAGTTTGGTTGTGGCGCCATATCATATGCTCCTGGAGAATGTCAAAGTTGTAAGGCCATCCTATACGAGGGAACCCTTACCTTGAGTTTGGGGGAGTGAGGGGGGCCAGCCCCCCAGTGGACTTTGTACCTCTTCTCAGACTCTGGTTCTCGCAACACCAAAGGGGACAGGCCTCTGAGCTGGCCAGGACCCTTGGCAAAGGGGACGTAGTGCTGGAGGTGTCGGCGACTGGGGTCCTGGGGACAGGGAGGAGAGGAGAGATGCTGGGGCGTCAGGAATACAAGGTGAGGTCGTGGGGGGGGCCGGACTTGGCTCTCCAAATGATCCTTTCCTCCCCCAGCAACTTGGGCTGGCTCGCCTGCCCTCATCAAACCAGTTTGGTGTGGGTTCTGCTGCCCTGAATCACAGTAGCTGCTGCCAGGGAGGGCAGGCTGCGCTGGGCAGGGACATGCCTAGCTGGGGGGGGGGGGGCAGAAGTGGGGCCCCTCCTGCAGTGCAGGGGGACAGGCGCACACATGCTTGGGTTCTGCGGCGGGCGCCCCGACATCTGCCCAGCTGTAGACGTACAGGTCCGCGCTAGGCTCACGGGGTCAGCGCGCTTGCTGCGCGGGGCACAGTGCCATCTGAGCCTTCTCCCCTGCGGTCAGCTAGCCTTCCTCGAACGCGAGAAACTGCGCAGATGCATACAGCTCCCTCCCTGGGGTCGCGAGTGCGGCCAGTGTCCTTTGCCACCGGGGAGTGACTGCCCTTCCACACGCTGAGGCCCCGTAGCCACAAGTCTCCGCCCAGGGCAGGCCTGGTCACATTCCTTGTCTACCTTGGCCTGAATTACCCCCACGTACTTCCTAGCGTCCCTTCCCTCCCTCTGCCTGCCTCCGACAGAGCCTCAGCTTGGGATGGAATCCTCCAGGGATGCAAGGGACAGATGCCCTCGGCTGGAGGGAGGCACTGAAGGAGGGGAGGGCAGCCAGGGCCCTGGCTTCTCCACCCGTGCCAAGCTTGGAGGTGGGCCAGGCAGGTGGAGCCAGGGGTGGGGCCCGGGTAGTCCCTCCCTAGGAAAGCGGGGACACCCTGAACCTTTGCTCTTCTTCAGCACTGACTCAAAGGGAAACATGTCCCCCGGGGAGCTCTGGGTCTCCTCCCAGGTACAGACAGGGAGGTGCCTTTCCCACAACCTGTCAAGCAGTCCCTCCCGGGTAGCTGGCTGTGGTTTCCCCGGGGCTCTCTGCCTCTCCTGCCCTGCTGCTGGGGACTGGGCGTGAAGTCCTGGGAGCCTGGCCCAGGCACTGATCTTCTCTCCCCCACAGCCTCGGGAAGCAGAGGAGGAGGCTAAGGGACAAGAATAGAGCAGCCCATGAAAGTGTAAGGGGGCCGACTTCAAAGCCTGACTGTCCTCCCCCCCACCCTGCTCCACCCAGGTCACCTCGGGGGCACTGCCTACACTCACCAGTGCAATGCCTCCTCCCGGATACACACTGCCCGTCGAGCTCTGGGCAGAGGCCCCATGGCGGCCCCCGTAAGTCTCAATGCGGGAAGCTACCAGGCCTTGGAGGGGGCCCTCATTCTGAGGACCAAAATTCTGCATCCCTTCTCTCCTGCGTTACCTCCAAAGGGTCATAGCTCCAATGTCCAGGGGAAAGGGGTCCCCCCCCTTTTTTTTTTCCTGCAAGACAGAAAGGCCAGACTAGATCCATGGTTAGCACCAGGCTGGTGATCAGGGGGGGGGGGGGACAGTACAATGGAATGGAGGAGAGGGCCAACGTTGTGGGCACTGGACGGGAGGCACGGCCACGTCCTGGGTAACTTGGAGGGATATGGTAGGCCCAGACACATGCTGCGTAGAAAGCCCCTGGAGACAGACCTTATTCCTCATAAATCAGGGGCTTACACTGGCCTCAAAGGATGCTAAAGTCGGTCCTAAGAGTAGCTGGGAGCAAGAGTCGCAGACAAATCTCTAGTGATCTGAGTACCCCCGGGTGGAAATCTTCCTTCTCACAGACCACCTTTCCCTTACTAGTCCTGGGCAAAGCTGCAGGTAGACCATGGGCTGGGGTGGGGCAGGTCACCCACGTTGGTACAGCCTTCAGGCTAACAATGACTTTTACTTTTCATTGTGATTTTGAGTTTCTGGGACAGGGTCTCCTGGAAGGGCTAGCCTGGAAGTCATTGTGTAGTCCAAGCTCAGGCTAGCCTCCTAACTCCGGATTTCTGCGACATTTATTTTGTAGCCCTTATCTGGATGCCCATGGACACACGCAAGTTGGTGAGACGAGGGTGTGTGTGTGGGGGGGGGGGCGGGGAGCAGATGTCATGCAGAATTTTTTTTTAAAAAAAAATTAACGCAGCAGAAGCAGCACTCTGGTCTCCGACCAAGTTTTGTCCTCCCCAGCGTCTGGGCACCTCCAAGGAGTCAGGAAGGCTCCATCGCTGTTCCCTAAACCTGGATGGAGGACCCTCCCCTTCGAGCGAGCGGGCAGGACCAGGAGGGAAGAAGCCCCAGGAGGGGGAGGTGGGCTCAAGTCCGGGATTCCCGGGACAGCTTCGCCCGGAGCCCCTTCCTCCGACGACCCTCCCCTCCAACTTTCTGATTTAGGACCAGAGGAGAGCGCTCCTTGCGTCTCCAGCCCTCTCCATCCACAGTCCTCCTCCCCTCCAGCGCCGGCTCCGTCTCCCGTTTCCTTACCACCCAGCCCTCCCCTCCCAGCCGGGCCTTGACCGAGCCTTCGCCGCGCGCCCTTCCCCGGGTCCCCGGCGCCCCCCCCCCCGCGCTCACCTGTGCGCGCAGGTGTCCGGGCGCCGGTGCCCAGGCCGTGCGCGGCCTCCCCGACGGCAGCCCCTCGGCGCAGCCGGGGACCGGGCAGCTCGGGCCGGGCGGGGAGGGGACGGTGCGGCCGAGGGGCGGGGCACAGGCTGGCACCACCCCCTCCGCCGGGCCCCGCACCGCGGCGCAGCGCTGCGCAGCCGGGGAGCTCCGGGGGCCCCGGCTATCGCGCGCCCCTCGGCCCGTGCGCCCCGGGTCCCGATCGTGCGCCCCAGAGCTAGCTGGCTACCTGCCCCCCACCCCCCGGGCCGGGGCGGAGGAGCTGTCCCCTTCCTTCCCGGCCAGACCCCGCGAGGCGCCAGGGTAATGAAGGGGTCCGAGAGGCTGGGCGCCGCCCGGAGGAGCTGGCGGGTTTGGGGGGGGGGCGGTGGTCATCGCCAGGGACGTGTGGCTGGTGTCTTTCTTTCCCTTGCTGTGCCCCCCACCCCCATACCCTGCACGCCCTGCCAGGTTTAGACCGTTAACCAGGCTAGGGGAGCTCGTCTGGCAGCAGGAGGGGCGTAGGCCCGGGATCCCAGGCGCCTCGCTGCCCTCTGGCCTGCGAGTCCAAAGAGTGACCCTTATCTCTCCGTGGCCCAGCTGGCCTGCCCTGGCAACCGGGTGGAAGGCTGTGCGGACTTTGTCTTTGACACGGGGAGGAGCGTGGTGCCAGGCTGAGCGCGAACCCGAACTTGTTAAGACTTGGGGGAGGGAGGAGGTATCAGATGGGGGCCACTCTCCCACCTCGTGACACATGGGCAGCACCGCGGAGACTCTGGCGGCTAGGCTTTCTGTGAAAGGACTTCTTGTTTATTTGTTTGTTTGTTTGTTTTTCGAGGTAGGATCTCACTCAAGCCCAGGCTGACCTGGAATTCACTGTGTAGTCTCAGGGTGGCCTCGAACTCACGGCCGGCCATCCTCCTACCTCTGCCAGGATTAAAGGCGTGCGCCACCACGCCGGGCTTGAAAGGACTTTTTACGCCCACCCCCCCCTCCCCAAATGCTGCCATTTGGTCTGAGGGAAGCGCTGGGTGTTTTGAAGGCAGAAGTGTGTCCCATGGATACGTGGCTATAAGCCTGCAGCCTGAAGTGGAAGACTGGCCGGTCTGAGGTCCAGTCCTGTGCCGTGCCTCCTGCCCATGGACGGGACGGTGACTGGTACAAGCCTTCACACGACAGAGCATCCGGAAGTTCATGAAACCCTTTCAGAGCACCCAAGGAAAGGCTGCTCCATCTGGCATGCGGAGATAAATGATCAGAATGGTCTAGTTCTCTCTTCCTGTCCCCAGCCTTAGACTTTCCAGCACCCTCTTTCAGATGTGGTCTTGTGATTGTCTGTGGTACAGGAGTCCTTTAGACCTCTCGCGGTCTCTGTCCTGCCTCCTCACTGATCTGGAGGGTCATTTTGGGGGGGGGGGGAGGGGGCCCGAGGGGGAGGGCTTGGATGGGGCAGGAAGTATGGTGCCTAGAAACCAATGTTTGCACGTTCTTGCACTCACAGTATTCGTGTGTGTGTGTTTGTGTGTGTGTGTATGCTGTGAGAGAGAAGAAATAGGGAGCAGAAGGAGAAAAGAACAGGCATCTAGCCAGGCGTGGTGGCGCACGCCTTTAATCCCATCACTCGGGAGGCTGAGGTAGGAGGATCGCTGTGAGTTCGAGGCCACCCTGAGACTCCATAGTGAATTCCAGGTCAGCCTGCGCTAGAGTGAGACCCTACCTCGAAAAACAAAACAAAACAACAACAACAACAAAAAGAACAGGCATCTAGAGGTGACAAGACTAGCAACAGGGGAGAGAGAGAGTTAATGAGCCAGCTGGTAGTGATCACTGCCAACATTAAATGACAACCCAGAGATAGCCCAGGGCTCCTAGCTTCTCCTCCCAGTGTCTCCAGAAGGAGTGTGAGGGAGATTGAAATTGAGGGGACACCGACGGACAAAAGCCAAAAGCCGGGCCTTACAGCGCCGAGGAGGGAGCTGGTGAGTCTGGCCAGTAGATATTGGCTTCCCTCAAGGTTGAGGGCGGCACCTCCGCCCACCTGTGCCCCAGGGCCTGTCTTCAGACTCCCTAGGAGGAGAGGTCCCTGGGCACCGCTGAGTCTAAGGGCAGAGGTGTGGCCATCACAGATTCGTGGGCGGCCGGCTCTCTGGCTTCATTCCTTCTGTTCTAGGCCCTGCCTGGCTGCCCTTTGTAATCCTCCATTTTCCCACAGCCTCCTCTGTGCTGTAGAAGGCAGACTCCTGGGACAGGAGGAGGACACAGCCCCATCGAACTAATGGGAGGGCAGAGGCTGAGCCTCTCCCCAGAGAAGCCGGGAGATGAGACGTCTGGTCTGAACATGGGGGACAACTGGAACACCTGTCTTCCTTCCTGGCTGCCTGATAGTCTCCTCAAACCCGTGGCTTGGACCGTAGTCCCCCTTCTCCATGCTTCAGTTTCTCCACAGTCCACAGGCTCTACACCAGGCTCCAGTTGGTCCCTGGACTCCATGAGGAGGTATCTTTCTTTCAAACCCAATGGCAGCCTGAGGGTAACTTTCTGGGGTTATTGTTGTTACTGTTTTATGTATGTGTGTGCGTGACTTCTGTGGGATTGGCTCGGGATGTCACCAGGCAGGAAGATCAGGAAGATGCACTTGAACCTTGAACCCTACCCAGCTCACACCTCTGGGGCTGCCTGAGTCAGCGGGGCTCTAGGAAGCGCTGGCAACAGGAGACAAGGCAGTAGGACCTTGCGTCTTCCTTTCTCAGAATGAGAGAAACTGGGAACTTAACTGAGATGTCAGATTATGGGGGAGGGGCAGATGCATACCAGAAGGCCACGCCACGCCCCCCGGGCTCAGTTGCCAGTGCCTTACACCCCACCTTTCTTCCTCCACCTCTTCACCTGGGCAAGGAATAAGGAGTCTTGTGGTGGTTTGGAGCAGAGGTCTCCCATAGACTCGTGTATTTTGAATTCTCTGTGCCCAGCTGGTTGCCATGTGAGAGATGGGGTCTTGCTAGAGGAGGTGCGTTCCTGGGGGTGGGCTTTGGGGTGTTATAGGCAGCCTCCCTTGTCAGAGTCTGTTCGGCTCGCTCTCCTGAAGCTGTTTACCACCTGCAGTGGTAAGGAGGGCATGTCCCACCTCTGTTCTACCAGACTTCCCTGCCACCATAATGCTTGCCCTGGAGACTATAAGCCAAATTAAACCCTTTCCTTCCATCAGCTGCTTAAAACTTAAAAAAAAATTTTTTTAAATATATTGTGTTTATTTATTTGAGAGAGAGAAAGAGGGCGAGAGAGAGAGAAAGAGAGAGAGAGAATGGGTGCGCCAGAGCCTCCAGCCACTGCAAACAAACTCCAGATGCATGTGCCCCCTTGTGCATCTGGCTAACGTGGCTCCTGGAGAATCAAACTGAGGTCCTTTGGCTTTGCAGACAAGCACCTTAACCGCTAAGCCATCTGGCCATCCCTTTAAAAAGTTTTTTTTCACAACTTTTTAATTTATTTATCAAAGACAGAGGGACAGCACTCGGGAGGCAGAGGTAGGAGGATCGCCGTGAGTTCGAGGCCACCCTGAGACTCCATAGTGAATTCCAGGTCAGCCTGGGCTAGAGTGAGACCCTACCTCGAAAAACCAAAAAAAAAAAAAAAGACAGAGGGAGAAAGAGAGAGAGAATATGAGATTGGGCTCACCAGAGCCTCTAACCACTGCAAACAAACTCTAGAGAGAAACTGATTGAGAGGGGGAGGGGATATGATGGAGAATGGAGTTTCAAAGGGGAAAGTGGGGGGAGGGAGGGCATTACCATGGGATATTTTTTTATAATCATGGAAATTGTTAATAATAATAATAATAAAGACCTTGGATTATGCGGATGTTTGAACATCATTAGGGTTGATAAAAACTATGGGGACTTTTAAAGTTGGACAGAATGTATTTTATATCATGGATGGTTATCAGTTTATGGGGGTCAGGGGCGGAATGTGATGGTTTGATTCAGGTGTCCCCCATAAACTTAGGGGTCCTGAATGGTAGGTTCCCAGCTGATGGAAATTTGGGAATTGACACCACTTGGAGGCACTTATTGTTGGGGGCAGGGCTTATGGGTGTTATAGCCAGTTTCCCCTTGCCAGTGTTTGGCATACTCTCCTGTTGCTATGGTCCACCTGATGTTGGCCAGGGGGTGATGTCCACCCTCTGCTCATGCCGATGTTTTCCCCTGCTATTGTGGAGCCTCGCTCCAAGCCTGTAAGCCAAAATAAACCTCTTTTTCCCACAAGCGCTCTTGGTCGGGTGATTTCTACCAGCAACGCGAACCTGACTGCAACACATGAGTCTGCAGAATTGAGCCTGGGTCCTTAGGCTTTGCAGGCAGGTGTCTTAACCGCTAACCCATCTCTCCAGCCCAAATTCTTTCATTTGTTTTCAATTAGAGAGAGGCAGAGAGAGAATGGTGACTACAGAGCCTCTTGCCACTGCAAATGAACTCCAGAGGCATGTGCCAGTTTGTGTATCTGGCTTTACATGGGTACTAGGGAACTGAACTTGGCCTGTCAGGCTTTGCAAGAAAGTGGCTTGAAGGGATGGGATACCTTCCAGTGAGTTGTTGGCCAGGGAGGGCCCTGATGGCCCCAAACCATTATAGGCCATTGCCGAGGCCGTTGGTTTCCCACCAGGAATAGATGGTAAGACCCTATTGCTGAAGACTCCACATACTTGGGCTGCAAGACCACTGAGAAATCCTGCTGGAACTGAGCTGATAACCTCCTCCATGTAGACCAGCTGACAGAAAGCTGGAAGAAGCTATTCTACATGCAGTTCAATGGGAGAAAGAGATACCACCAGTGAAGTTACTGAACAGTGGACACTGCAAGCCTTATAATTGGCCAGCCAGGCCAAATGAGCCAACAGGTGCAATAGTGGCACATCTGTCATGGTGGAAACCAACTGCCCTCCAATTGGACTGGAGGCCCACTCCAAGGGAGGGAATACATCCCTGATACTGAAAACTTAAAACAGGGGTAGTCATGAGCCCTAGATAACCTCCTCTGTGTAGACCAGCTGACAGAAAGCTGGAAGAAGCCACACTGCATGCAGTTCAACAGGAGAGAGAGAAATCACCAGTGCAGATACTCAACAGTGGGCCCTGCAAGCCTTATATTTGGCCAGCCAGGCCAAATGAGCCAACAGGTGCAATAGTGGCACATCTGTCATGGTGGAAACCAACTGCACTCTAATTGGACTGTGTGAGACGTAATTCTTAAAACTAACAGTATATTTCCTACCTCCTAACCCTTGATAGCTCTAAATGTCTGAGAACACTTATTGTGGTCAATGGTACAAGACATGCTTGAAAAATGGGTATTTCCTCCTTGATAGCTCTACATGTATAGTTACAATAAAAAGTAGTTAAGATTGTTTTAAAATAATAGTCTGAGATCACTTGTTAATATGCCAAGTTTCCTTGTTCAATCTATATAAAACCTTCATAAAACCTTCAGTAAATTACAACAACATATTCAACTTAGAGTGTGTCTGTCTGTCATTTCCTCGCCAAATCCCAAGTCCTCCTTAAACCTTCGCCCTTGTTCTCCCTCGGTCCTGATCTCCCCGAGAGTCAGTCCACGACAGAGGCCCGCTCCATGGGAGGGAATATATCCCTGATACTGAAAACTTAAAACAGGGGTAGTCATGAGCCCTAGGGGTGTAACGTCTGCTGCTGTCTGGCTAAATGTATATACTGTGCTCATCAAACTGCCCAGTAAGCACTTCTGTTAATGTTCATACCCTTATATTAATGCTACTCTCACTTTTGGTAGAGGATCTTCTCTTTTCAGATGGCAGTGACCTTGGGACGACTCAGAAGGTATCATGGTGCTGCAAAGAAATGACAGGAGTGCTCAGCACTGTAATGTCTCTATCACACCTTCCAAGGCTCAGGGTCTAATGCGGAAGAGGTGGCGGAAGAAACGTAAGAGCCAAAGGAAGGGTAGGACTCCACACAACGTGCTCCTGCAGACACAAAATGGCCTGGATATCCATGACCTCACAGTGCCTGACACTACCTGCACAAGACCATCATAAGAGGAGGAAAAGATCATGACATCAAAATTAAAAGAGAGACTGATTGAGATGGGGAGGGGATATGATGGAGAATGGAGTTTCAAAGGGGAAAGTGGGGGGAGGGAGGGTATTACCATGGGGTATTGTTTATAATCATGGAAGTTGTTAATAAAAATTTGGAAAAAAAATAAAAAGAAAGTGGCTTGAACCACTGAGTCATCTCCCCAGACCCCACCAGCTGCTTTTGATCAGAAGTGTTTTGTCCCAGCAACGTAAAGGCAGCTTAGATATATACACGAGCATCCCAAACATTTAGGGGACTGCAGACTCACGGGGAGATGGCTAGTTAGAGCATTGATATATAAGGTAGACATAAAAGCAATGAGCCTAAACTGGGTATGGTGGCACACACCTTTAGTCCCAGTGCTTGGGAGGTAGGGGGATAATGAGTTCAAGGCCAGCCTGGGGCTACAGAGCGAGTTCCTGGTCAGCTCAACTTACAGTGAGACACTGCCTTGAAAGAACCAACCAACCAAAGAACAAACAAACAGAAGAATAAGTAATGAAGTAGGAGTCATGTGAGCACATTGGAGGGACCAGGGACTACATGAGGGAAGCAGGGAAGGCTTCTTGGAGGAGGAGAGCTTTGTGATGGGGCTGTAGGGTTGAGTACGAGTCTGCTGGAAGTAGAGTTGCAGGGAGGGCATTGTGGAGCATGGAACACCATGACAGACACACAGGAATGCTTAGAGAGAAACCTTGGACCAGAGAGGTGGCTCAGTGGTTAAGGCACTTACCTGCAAAAGCCTAACGACCCGGGTTCAATTCCCCAGTACCCACATAAAGCTAGATTCACAAAGTGGCACATGCATCTGGAGTTCATTTGCAGTGGCTGGAAGCCTTGGCACACCCATTCTGGCTGTCTCTCTCCTCTCTCTCTCTCTCTGCTTGAAAATTTAAATAAAAGTTAAAAAAAAAATTTAAAAAGAAACCTGGAGGGCTGGAGAGATGGTTCAGCAGTTAAAGGTGCTTTGCTTGCAACGCCTGCTGGCTCGGGTTCAATTCCTAGCACCTATTTGAAGTCGATGAAACGTGGTGCTTGTTGCCGGGCGTGGTGGCGCACGCCTTTAATCCCAGCACTTGGGAGGCAGAGGTAGGAGGATCGCCCTGAGTTCAAGGCCACCCTGAGATTACATAGTGAGTTCCAGGTCAGCCTGGACTAGAATGAGACCCTGCCTCGAAAAACCACACAAAAAAAGTGGTGCTTGCATCTGTGATCCATGACAATGGGAGGTGGAGCCCGGAGAATCTGAAGCTTGTGGGCCAGCTGGGTTTTTTAAAAATATTTTTAAATATTTTTATTTATTTATTTGAGAGCGACAGACACAGAGAGAGAAAGAGAGAGAGAGAGAGAGAGAATGGGTACGCCAGGGCCTCCAGCCCCTGCAAACGAACTCCAGACGCGTGAGCCCCCTTGTGCATCTGGCTAACGTGGGTCTTGGGGAATCGAGCCTCCAACTGGGGTCCTTAGGCTTCGCAGGCAAGTGCTTAACCACTAAGCCTTCTCTCCAGCCCTCTTTTTTAAAAATATATTTAAAAATATTTTTATTTATTTATTTGACAGAATGAGGGAGAGAGAGAGAGAGAATGGGTGCTCCGGGGCCTCCAGCCACTGCAAACGAATTCAAGACACCTGGCATCTGTCTAACGTGGGTCCTGGGGAATCGTCCTTTGGCTTTGCAGGCAAACGCCTCAACCGCTAAGCCATCCCTCCAGCCCTGTCTCTTCTTGCTATGCT